>OY998175.1:229302871-230689121 GCA_963921935.1 Galeruca laticollis | reverse complement strand
AAAGGGAAGTCCACAATAACAGCTTTAGCAAGAATTAAGGAAATAATAGAATTCACAAGAAAAAAAGAACTGTGTTGCGTTATGGTAACGATAGATGTTAAAAACGCCTTTAACTCTGCGTCGTGGCTAGAAATAATATCGGTACTGAGGAAACAGAAAGCCAGTTGGAGCCTTATAAAAATTATTCAATCCTATCTAACAGATAGATTCATACAAAAAGAAAATGGGAAGCATAGAATAACATGCGGAGTTCCTCAAGGTTCAGTTCTGGGACCACTGTTGTGGAATGTTCTTTATGACGATGTACTTAGACTTAATCTGGGCAAGGAAGTAGAATTATTAGCATATGCAGACGATCTCGTTATAATTGCTAAAACAAAAAGGAAATCTTTATTGGAGGAGATTATACAGTACGCAGTTAAAGCTGTAGTAGATAGGTTGAAGAAAAAAGGCTTAGAAGTTGCAGTGGAAAAAACAGAATACATTGCCCTGGCAAGAGAATATAAAATAGCAAACATGCAGTTTCAAGTAGAAAATCAGTTGATCGGACTTAACGATGAAATAAAATACCTAGGTGTATACTTACAGAAGGGTGGGAAGTTCAAAGTACACGTACAAAAAATCACTGACAAAGCAAACACAATTTTAAATGATCTAACGAAAATAACAGCAAACGTAAGCGGACCCAGATCCAGTAAAAGGAGAGTCTTAATGTCGGCAGTCTCATCTATAATGATCTATGGAGCCCCAATATGGCACGAAGTACTAAAACAAAAAAAGTATGAACTTATGCTTGAAAAAGTTAATAGAAGAATGGCAATGAGAATCACTTCCGCCTATAGAACAGCGTCGACTAGCTCTGTATTAGCCATATCTGGTATCTTGCCTATCAAACTTAAAGTGGAAGAGAGAGTAATTGTACACGAGAGGGGCATATTATGTGGAAAAGAGGCCAGAGACACAGTAATGGAAAAATGGCAGAAAATCTGGGAAGAGTATAACGGAAAAACCAAGATTTTTATTAAAAACGTTAGACAATGGCAGGAAAGAAAATGGGGTGAGGTTAACTATTACGTGACACAGGCTCTCACAGGACACGGGATATTCGGTGATTACCTCTATAAAATAGGTAAAGCACAAAACGACATTTGCTGGTACTGTGAAAATGTAGATTCTATGCAACATACAATTTTTAAATGTGAAAAGTGGGCGGAAATTAGAGCACTGGCCAAAAAAGAAATAGGTGTCGACATTACGGAAGAAAACGTGGCGGACTTATTATTGGATAGTCAGAAATCATGGGATGTAGTAATGGAAATGATAAAAAAAATAATCCAGACGAAAATTTTAGACGAGAGACTAAGACAGTTAAGATAGACAGATACGAGTTAAGAAAGAAATATTGATAGACCTCCTATTTGTTCAGAAGTAATGCCACTGGCGGTTCCGGAACAAATATGGTGAACAATAGAGGTGAGGTTTGGTGGGTAGGCAGGCCAAGTCCTGAGTCCCACACTCCCTAACGCGATAGAACCAAAGCGTAGGGGTAGAACATGAGTTTCCTCACCCGTCAAAAAAAAAAAGATAGATAGATAGATAGATAGATAGATAGATAGATAGATAGATAGATAGATAGATAGATAGATAGGTAGATAGACAGATAGATAGATAGATAGATAGATAGATAGATAGATAGATAGATAGATAGATAGATAGATAGATAGATAGATAGATAGATAGATAGATAGATAGATAGATAGATAGATAGATCTCTCTCTAGGGGAATCAACACCTTGTCGTTGGTGAGAGAGCTCAGTAACCTCTATACCCAGGGAGCGATGCCGGCGGTAGCGTAGCTACTGGTAGGGTCACCCATGCCGGTAAGGTCTCGAAGTGGTTGAGGTAAAGCTAAGAAGATTCTCACACCGCAGCGTCTGACCCTGAGCGGGCTGCTTTTGAGAAGTTAACCTCGAGAAAAAATCCGGTAATCCTAAGGTGTAAACCATCGTGCCCAGGGATGGATGGCTCTTCCGTGAAGGAGTCTCGAACGATGTCCTCCGATCACATGGTCTAAATCGGTTGTAGCATAGACCTTACCGTAGTAAGGGAGCACTGCTACGGTGGACTGTTTTTTTTTCTGCCCGACTCGTGGGAATTCTATGGAAATTGAAGAGAAAGAATATGATGGCGTAGGCCAGGAAAATTTAGGAAATGAAGAAGCTATCTTGAATGAAGATAACAACTTCCCAAGTAGACATTTACTGATGAGGTCCCCCACGAGAGGAAGGACACAATCAATGTCACACTTGGAACAGAAGAGCAAGCGTAAAAGAATGGACGGTACAGAAAACTCCAAGGAGGCTGCCCTTAAAAATGAGTTCAAGAGCAGTAGCCGATTCAAAGAGATCATGGAAAAAATGAGCTCACAAATCAAGCACTTTGAGAAAGTGCTCAGTGAGATGTATAAGCCAAAGAAGGAATTAACTGATATTTCAGGACAACTAGTCTTCCTGCTAGAGAAGCTTCAGACTGCAGAGATGAAGAGTTGGCTAGAAAAGTCAGTATTTGAGGAAAAACAACAAGAGTGGGAAGAAAATGAAATTACTAGACTCCTCAATCAAATGAGGAGCATGGAAACATTGCACAGAAAAGAATTGGAAAGAGCTCCTAGTTACCAAGTACAATGTGAGAACTGCAGAGAAGAACAAAGGAAATTAACCAGAAGAGAAGACTTAACCTTAGATGATAGTTACGAAAGCTTCAAGAAGATAACGGATGAGGACTGGCAAGACGAGATACTTTCAAAAATTCAAGAGCGCTGTGGAGACATTTGGGAAACTCCAAGTGAGCATGTACTTATTCTCCCTAGTGATACAAATATTAACAACCCGCAGAAGACAATTGGAAGTGTGATAGACAGACTTGGAGGGAAGGAAGGTCTTAAAAACCAGAAGAAGGAGGAGGGAGAGGTCGCAATGATGGTGCACTCATTGGCCTTCCCCGATGAGGAAGGTAACCTCAAGCACAAGTCGAGAATGATACTTTATCCAATATTCTTGAAAGAAGGAGCTAATGAAGGGACTGAGGACGAGACCATCCTGCGTTCACTCACTGCCGTCAAATCTTTGATGACGATCCATGGAAAAAGGAATCTGGCAATACCCGAAATGGAGGGAATAACTGGGAAAATGGTCTGTAGAATCCTCGAATTCCTATTTGCCCAATCAGACATAGAAATAACACTGGTGAAGAAGAGAGTAGAGTTGGCCCCAAAAACTAGACAAAAAGTAACGGGGACCAAAGCACCTATGAAGAGGAAAATGGCAAAGCAGGATGCACTACTTGATAAAATGCCTAACGTCAGTTACGCAGATCTTCTCAAGTCAGTGAAGCAGACAGTTGATCCAGGCGAGATTGGGGTTGAAATACAAGATCTGAAAAAAACTCGAAGTGGTGAACTCCTGCTCACCGTGCAGCATGGTCCAGGAAAATTAGAAGCCCTAAGAGACAAGATCCAGGAGAAAATGCCGGATGTATCTGCATCCATTCGTGTGAGCAGAAAGGTCCTCCATATCAAAGACATGGATGAAGTAACGACAACGGAAGACATAAAAGACGCTATCTCCAATTGCAAGTTATCGAGACCAGAAGATGTGGAAGTCAAATCACTTCGCCCTGCCTTTGATAATAAGCAGAATGTTACTGTGGTACTGTCGGAAGCAGATGCTATCAAACTCACAAACCTGGGTAAAATAAAGATTGGTTGGAAGCAGTGTAGGGTACTAGAGAGGAAAACAGCGACAAAGTGCTTCAAATGCTGGAGATATGGACACAGAAAAGCAGAGTGCAAAGGACCAGACAGAGAAAACCGATGTTTGAAGTGCGTTCAGGAGGGGCATAAGGCAGTGGACTGTACTAACAATCCCTTCTGCATACATTGTCAGAAAGAGGGGCATCAATCTGGAAACTCAAGGTGTCCGAAAAATAGGGGAGGGAAAAATCAGGAGGTATCCCAGTTAATAGAGCAGAATAGTGAGCACAAAAATGAAGCTCAAGTTTCTGCAAATTAATGCCTTCAGGAGACGCCCGTGCCATGACCTAGCATTAGCCATGGCCAAAGAAATAGGAGCCAGCATGATTCTTATGAGTGAACCAAACCGCAACGCTATTAGAGATAGAAAAGACTGGTGGTCTGATTCAGACGTGAATACAGCTATCAAGATTATTGACAGTAGGATCACCGTAAGTAAATATGGTAAGGGGCACAGTTTTTCGTACATCGTAACACCTGAATTCACAGTGTACAACTGTTATGCTTCTCCAAATAATGAGTTAGATGACCTCGAGCAAATTTTGTGCGAAGTTGAGAGATTGATAAGGCTGAATAAGGAGAAAGCAATCATAGTCGGCGATTTCAACGCGAAATCCCCTCAGTGGGGCATGAATATAACAGATACAAGGGGACAAATGGTTACAGAATGGATAGCACAGAATGACATAGTAGTGGTGAATGAGGGAAATAAGCCAACCTTTCAAAGACGGGACTACTCCTCAATTCTAGACCTGACATTAGCTACAACTGACATCCTGAATAGAATAACAAACTGGGAAGTAAGTGATATCGAGTCTCTAAGCGACCACAACTACATAGTATTCGAGGTATCAGACCGAAAACTTGGAGCACTAGAGAGATCGAGCAGAAATGGAGGATGGCAGGTTAAGAAGTTGGACAAACAGAAACTCCAACTTACGACAGCCCCACAACAGAACATGGCCCCCTCAGCAGAAGCTCTCACTCGTACACTGAAGCAGATCTGCAATAAAACTATGCCCAAGAGAGGTGATAAAAGGAAGCGAGTGCCCATGTATTGGTAGAACGAGGAAATCGCTGAGAACCGTAGAGATTGTACTCGCAAGAGACGAAACTATACGAGAAGCGTAAGAAGGAATACACCAGAAGAAACATTGCGCCGGTGGGAGGAGTATAAACAGAGTAAGAAAACACTACAATATAGTATTAAAAAATCCAAGAGAGAATGCTGGAAAACAATATGTGATGAAGTAGACTGTGATATCTGGGGGAATGGCTACAAAATAGTCATGAAGAGCCTAGTTGGCTATCCACCCAGACAAGACTTGCCCATGCTAACAATGGAAAAGGTTGTTGACCACCTATTCCCAGTGCATCGGGAAGTAAACTTTGACTCCAATAGAGATGAGACATTTCTAAATTTTAACGTAGAAGAATTACGCATGGCATGCTCCAAATTAAAGGTGAATAAGGCTCCTGGACCTGGACATATTCCAGCGGAAATAATTAAAGCTATGTCCTTGAACAAGCCGGAATTAATGCTCACTGTATATAATGGATTAGCTGGCCGAGCAGAATTCCCTAGGGAATGAAAACGAGCCAAATTGTTGCTCTTGAAGAAAGCGGACAAACCCATCGAGAATCCCTCAGCGCACAGGCCAATATGTCTGCTCGACATAGAGGGCAAATTATACGAACAACTGATCCTGATCAGGCTGAAAAAAGAAATAAGACGAACAGGCGGCTTATCAGAGCGACAGTTTGGATTCGTTGAAGGTAAACAAGCGGTGGGCGCTATAGAAGAAGTTTTAAAAATTGCCAGGGCAGCGGAAGAAGAATACTCTTGGGCACACCGAAGACTTTGTGCAATAATAACGTTGGATGTCAGAAATGCGTTCAATACTGCAAGCTGGCAGAACATTCTTGAAGAGTTGAGAAGCAGACGCATTGATGAAAGCCTCATCAGTTTAATAAGGGCCTACTTATCCGACCGGGAAATAATCCTGGAAACAGAGGAACAAATAAAAATAAGGGAAATAAATAGTGGGGTGCCACAGGGGTCGGTCTTGGGACCAACTCTATGGAATATTCTTTACGATGGAATATTGAGAGTAGCGCAACCTGCGGGTGTTACGTTAATAGCCTTCGCTGATGATGTTGCAATGGTTGTAGTTGCAAAATCCGAAGAAACCCTGATGAACACAGCCAATATCGCACTACAACGGGTATCAAACTGGCTCGAGCATAAAGGGCTAGAATTAGCCCCTGAAAAGACAGAAGCTGCTCTACTTACGAAGAAGAGAAAGATGAATCCGATTCAATTCGAAGTAAAGGGCGTAGTAGTAATCCCCAAAAAAGCAGTTAAATACCTAGGAGTTTGGCTAGATACGAAACTGACTTTCGCCGAGCATATTGCAAAAGTTTCTGAAAAAGTAGAGAAAACAGTGACAGCCCTGTCCAGACTTATGCCCAATATTGGTGGAGCTAGATCTTCCAAAGAAAAGCACTAATGAGTGTTGTACACTCGCAAATCCTTTATGCTGCACCTGCCTGGCACTCAGTGACATGCAATAAGAAACTGGTTTCCAAACTTGCCAGCGTCCAACGCAAACTCTGTATTAGAGTATGCTCGGCGTATAGGACGATATCAACAGAGGCAGTAGGGGTAATAGCTGGGGTACCTCCAATAGACTTGCTCGTACAGGAAAGACGGGAAAAATACCTAGGGATCGGCAGTGCCATCGCAAGGACAAACCTCATGATGCAATGGCAAAACCGTTGGATAACCGGCAAATGGGGAAGATGGACCCATCACCTCATACCTAACATTGAAAAATGGATCGGCAGGCCGTTTGGCGAGGTAGATTATTATATCACGCAGGCAATCTCTGGTCATGGCTGTTTCAGGAAATACCTGTATAACCGAATGAGATCGGTTACTGGGGACTGTCCGTATTGCGGAGAACAAGACGATGCGGAGCATACGATGTTTGCATGCATCAGGTGGGAAAGAATCCGGAGAGGATTCCTAACAGAAACTGGAACGAAGTTCGATGCGAGAAATATGATGACATCATTGGTCTCAGGCGAGAAGGGGTGGAATATAGTGTATAAGATAATAAGACATATAATTGATACGAAAGAAATGGAAGACAGAGCACGACCATAGACGGAAGTAATACATCACTATGAGGATAGTATGACAGCCCTCTCACTGAAGTAATGCGAAAGCCGTTCCAGTGCGAGGAGCGAGACGATAGGGGGAGGGGTTTTTTTTTAGTCAGTAAGAATCTGACACTACTCACCTTCAGTGAGTGTCTTTGGAAGATTTTTTACCCTCCCCAACTAAAAAAAAAAAAAGATAGATAGATAGATAGATAGATAGATAGATAGATAGATAGATAGATAGATAGATAGATAGATAGATAGATAGATAGATAGATAGATAGATAGATAGATAGATAGATAGATAGATAGATAGATAGATATATAGATAGATAGATAGATAGATAGATAGATAGATAGATAGATAGATAGATAGATAGATAGATAGATAGATAGATAGTTAGATAGATAGATAGATAGATAGATAGATAGATAGATAGATAGATAGATAGATAGATTGATAGATAGATAGATAGATAGATAGATAGATAGATAGATAGATAGATAGATAGATAGATAGATAGATAGATAGATAGATAGATAGATAGATAGATAGATAGATAGATAAACTAATTTATGAAAACACTTCACTAATTCATTTTCACGTATTTACAGTTCATCTCACGATGTCAATTTATAAACTAAACTAACTCTCCTTGCTCGGTCCTTTATATATCAGTGCCTTTTTAAACTAGATAATTCTAGATTGCGGCTTACACAAAAATAATTGGCTCTAGTATTTTCTAGAAAGGACTGGTCACAAAAACAATGTCTAGATAAGATAGTTAAAACCGTAAACAGCTTTAAGAAATCCCGGCGCATCCGCTATAATTTTAGCTTTCATACATGGCTTAGGCAGAGTCTGATTTAAGGACTATACCAGTGTGCTGTTTCGAAACAATAGATAGATACATTTTGTTGTGCATAAGGCTTCGGTACATACATTACATGTATTACAATGATCCATACGGCATTTTCAGTAATCATTTACAGTTATTTGAGTCGGTTAGAACATATATATTTGTTTTTAATTGTTATTATTATATTGTATATACATATTATAGTGTTATTAATCATTCTCCGCATACGAAAGCTCTTAATTTCAGAATACCAATAACACTATGGGCCAGCATAGAGAGCTCAGAAAGATTATTTTTAATGGCATTCAAATAATGTACCAGATTATCAACATTATCCACACTATTAAAAAATCTATTTTGTCTAAGAGGGCTGTGAATGGGGCATTTGAAGAGGATATGCTCCAACGACTCTGCTGTGTGCATATTACAAACGGAACAGATTTCCTCACAATCAATTATATAGAAGTAACCTTTAAAGGAAAATTTAAGTATCTTTTTACTGGAAGATCTGATTTGTGCGACAATTCTCGTTATGTATATAGATGCGGGTATTCGCAAATAATTTCTCCCGGTTTCACCAATTAATAGATGAGAGTATATCAGAGAATAACTAGACGTAACATATCAATTTCGTAAAGTCGTTTATCAATTTTTTTTTAGAATAACCCCATCTAATTTACCTGAATATGTATTTAAATAGTTTATCCATAAATGTTCACACTCTGCAAAGGTAAACCATTCTTCAACTTGAGCGACCCAATTATATTTAGCGTATTCCGTAGCTAATTGTAAAAGTTGCATATAACAGATTTTAGACATGCTAGAATTACCCATTATTTTAAGTTTAACCAACTTAAAGTATGTTTAAAAATAATTAGTGATAAATGGGGCGAATATGTCTCAAGGCGTACAATATAATCTGGAGTATTCTGATATAAATTCAACAGTTTTTAAAAAAAATTAACTTGAACCCGCTCAATAACATCAGTATAGCGTAGTCCACATGACTTAAAAGTATTTGTAAACAAAACTGTATTTTTCCATAATAGGCTATAGTCCTACATATTTCGAACGTTGACTCATTATCAGTGGAACTTGAAGATGTTGATGGTTTTGCTTTCTAGATCAGTACAGGTTCAGAATATCGGGATTCAGTTGTATTATTATTGTTATTAATGTTTGGCAAAGTAGACTCTGGTTTGAAAAAATGCGTAATTTTGACATGGTTTTCCAATTATTTCTCTTTTTCTTTTATTCAGCAAATTTTGGTATCCAGACAATTTCTTCTTTATTCTGACATCCTGTATACTGTAAAGAAATTATTGCGTAAGGAAACAAATTGACAAAATAATCATGAAATATGGAAATGTCTTGACGTCTCAAACTCAAACTCGAAAGTATTTTCTCAACATTATTTATTTCAAAATTTATAAATCAACATTTTCAACTAACAATGATGTTTATATCATAAAATATAAATTGATTTTTGGAATGCACGTTTTTGGCTTTTAATGTTTCAATAAATATAAAATAATAAGTAAATTTTAGATGAACTCACCTTAATTCACAACACAAAACACAAGTATAGAAAACAACAAAAAACTGAAGTTTCAAAAACAGATATCGTTTACCCCATGCACCTTTTCACTTCGCTAAGTCAATTATCGATGGGGCATCTGGCAAAAAATGTAATCGCGAACGATGCAGCGCTTAATATATAAAGTATTACCGCTAAATGCTGTCATATATGAAAATGTATACCGGCCACTGTTTTAGAAGATCATCTGCTACTCTTTTAGCAGATTCTGGTGTTTATGTAGCAAGTGCCCCTCGTATATAATTCTTAAGCCATCAAACCATTAATCTTCGGGAAACACTTACCATTTACTCATTGGGGTCCAATAATACCATTGTTTATCAAAATCACTGGGATACTATATTTAACACTGAGTATACAAATTACTGACCATGGATAACTTACACTATAAACATTCCTACCATTATTAATGTAGAGTGTACGAATTTGAATTAACACTCAAATCCCTACTTTAAATTCTTACTTTGTATTCACCCTGTATATCAAAATTCATATATTCCACATACATCTTAACTAAAAATATTATCCTCTTCATTTATATGATATTTCTTTAACTACACAAAAATGCATTTCAAAGTCCCTTTCAAAACAAAATCACAGATAACCATTGCCTTATCTTATGTTATATCTCCACTCACTGCATACGTCAAAGCGTTCAATTTCTTATCACGTCATAAAAACTGCTTAGAAAAGACAGTATTTCAACAAAAAACAATTTCTTTTATTCACAAAAAATGCGTGCCTCGGCTGATATTTTCAACAGTCGTATGACGGTTATATTTGAAATCCTTATCCTCCATTGGCTACATCCTCACATGACTCTCCTTGTCGCCACTCATGTTGGGCGACCTATAAATAGGAATAAGACCCTATTTTTCTTCACTTTTCCAGTCAACTTTCGTACATAATGGTACTCTCATTATAATACCGGCGTTTTCTACGGTGCAACATTTTAACATTCATTAACTTTCATTCATTTATATCAGATCATGTGATAAATTGATACAAGATATAGATAAAAATCAGTGAACTTCTTAATTGTTCAGCAAGTTGAACAACATGTAATTCCCGCTAATATATACAACAAGTGAAAGTGATATAATAGTTTAATTTATTAAACCATCCAAATCCTACATGAATACACGTAATTAATTTCCTTCGAGTTAAGTAAAGTTTAAATTAAAGTGTTTGAAGACTTCCCGTACTATTACAAAAACAAAAATGAGATTGTAAAACATAGAGAAATATACTTCTCTCTTTTATAAAGGAAATTCTATATATACTGATATGGTCTAATATTTATGTGAGATGTTTTTTTAATTGTTCAACTTTATTAGAATTGTTGTACGTTGCAGCGACAATTATTGTATACGTAGCTTATGCAGCGTATTTTTATTATATTGCAAACAAAGCTTAGACGGCATATATTATGTATATCAAAGGTTAACAGTAGTTGTCAAAAATTTCCCGGCTATCAAATTGTAATTAATTGAAAGAGAAATTTAACATAAAATACTCAAATCACTCTTCCTTAGGGTGGGTTTAATGCGCTATTGAAAATAAAAATTTTATATAAATTTCTTTGGTCTGTTTTATCTATCTAACAATATAATATGACTGTTTGTTCAAAACTATAAAGGCTATTCAATTTCTTTTTTGACATTCACAATGTATAAATGACTTGTATGTCACCAATAATACACAATTGTCACTTTTTAAAATAAAATTTCTAAATTTGATAAATATGTTTAATTTTAGTCAAAGTTCTTGAATGGTTTCAATGTTATAAATGTGAGTAACAAATTTACAAGTATTTACAATTATAAATCAAATAAATTTTAAAATTTAGTTTTCCTTTTTTGTAACAATAAAGAACCAACTCGTATCTTCCCAGATATAAACTAAATTAACAACCTACAAACTATAACGCCTCATCTCTAATACCAAAAGTTTATAAAGAATTTTTGAAAGAGTTCAATCAACTTCAAAAATTTCACTTCACTTGTCAAATATCCGAAATGTCTTTATTTTATTGTTTCTTCAAATTATTCAATATTCCATGCGAATTTGAAAGTTTAGATGCATCTATAATTCAATTTATTTTCAAGGCCTGAATCTTTCAATTAAATAATAATTCTGGAGTGGACTCACCAGTATTCGATGATGACAGTCAGCTCGTACAATTCTAAAAACTTCAGAATTCTGGATCTTACACCTCTGCTCAATCTTGACAAAGTTTTTTTTTATCACTCACGCTCAAAATTTTAATGGGATACAGAATAATGCTTTCTATTACACTACTTCCAGAGAGTTAGTGTACTACTGTATTTGCATACAAACTTATTTTTGTATAAATACGTGGTGTTGCAATGATAACCTGATTTTTTCATAAAATTTGTAACACCCTGTGAAGTTCAACAGTAACAATATCAACTTAAAATTAAAATCAAACTGTAGCTTCATCTTTTTGTAACATTTTGTTTTTTGACTTACTCTATTATCTTGGCCACAACAAGAGAAAATCAATTTTATAGCATAACATGTTTTTTATTAAAATATATTATCCAACTTTAACAACGAAAAACAATGAAACAAAACGTAAAAAAAGTCAATAGCGAGTATTTCCGCCTCTGGCAGAAATAACTGCTTGGCACCGACGGCCCATACTTAAAATAAGCAACCGTATATCATTTTGGTCAATTTCTTTCCATATTTCAATCAGTCGCCTCCCCACGTCTTCCAATGTGTTCAAGTTCCGTTTCTCTCGTTGCCTCCTCCCAAGAGTGTCCCAGAGATTCTTTATGGAATTTAAATCAGGGCTTCTAGCTAGACATGCCATGGTATCGATGCCAACTTCCTCTAGATAATTCCTCACAACTCCAGCAACATGAGGCCTGGCATTATCGTGCATCAACAAAAATCCTTGCCCTATATATGGCGCATATGGCATTACATGTTGGTCTAAAACCTCCAATATGTACCTTTCAGCTGTAAGGCATTATTTATGACCACAAGTTCTGTGCGACCAGTCAAAGAAATACCTTCCCAGACCATCACAGATCCTCCTCCAAATAATGTGTTATTTGAGAAATTACACTGAGCATATCGTTCGTTAGGGCGTCGATATACACGTATCCGCCTGTCATTATTGTACAAACAAAATCTTGACTAATCCGTTAATAATACCTGTTGCCATTCCGCTTCTAACCAGTTACGATGTTTCATGGCAAAATTCAGCCTCGCTCTTCGATGATCTCTAGTTAGAGCTGGCCCCCAAGCAGCAATTCTAGGTCTCAAATTGTGTTCTCGTAGTCGCTGACGAGCTAATTCACCACAAATTTGTACACCAGTAGCATCTCGAAGCCGGGTTTGAAGGGTGCGGGCTGTTACAAAACGTTGTCTTAATGCCGATAATCTTAAAAAACGGTCCTGATTAGGGGTTGTTATTCGATTCCTTCCTTGTCCCGGTCTGCGACCATGACTTCCAGTGTCTCTATATCTTTGTATAACTCGTTGTATGGTATACATTAAATCGCCTACCAATTCTTCGGTAATCCCAGCCTTCCTCGAACAATATTAATGCTTGAGCACATTCTTCGCCAGTAAGATTTCGTGTTTCACGTTGCATATTAATTAAAATAAAGGTTTTTACAAAAAAAACGTAAGGGCTAACACTAAAAATACACTTCTATGAAATGCTTTTTGACACCTGTATTTAGCTAATGACAATTTACTGTAACTTATTGTTTTTCATAGCCTGCTACTCACTTTTATTATTATAAATTTTAATAAAAAACATGTTATGCTATAAAATTGATTTTCTCTTGTTGTGGCCAAGATAATAGAGTAAATCAAAAAACAAAATGTTACAAAAAGATAAAGCTACAGTTTGATTTTAATTTTAAGTTGATATTGTTACTGTTGAACTCCACAGGGTGTTACAAATTTTATGAAAAAATCAGGTTATCATTGCAACACCCCGTATTATTACAAAAATCAGTTTGTATGCAAAAACAGTAGTACACTAACTCTCTAGAAGTGTTAACCTGTCATTAAAAAAAAATTCATTCAAATCGGACAAGCAGTTTAGACAAAAATTGACTTTAACCTTTTGGTTATTTTTTGGTGGTGCGTTAAATTCTTGGAGTAGTGTATTTATCACTGTTGAAATTATTATAATACAAAATTTTTGGATAGATCTAAAATTATATGTTACTCTTTGGAGAGCTCCTACTTATAAGTTCCCTCTTCGGAGGATTCAACGAATTGTGTGTGGTATGTCGTTTTAATTGCTGCTGTGAAAAAGTATTCCAAAATAGTGGATAATCCGCTTCAAAAATAACCAAATTTTGCACACACGTGAGTACACCAGATCACATTAGAAAGTGAAAAATTCATTTGATTCAAATCGATGGAAAAGCATTGAAATATAATTATTTAAATATTCATACATATTGTCAAATAACGACAAACTCTGTAAAAAAGCAAACAATTACGATAAACCTTACAAAAAGCTAACAACAATAATTTTAACTAAAGGCGTCCATACACTACATATATTGGAAACAACCAGAATTATGAATGATGCTGCCGTTAAGAAAATAATAGATGAAATTAACAAAAATAAGGAGGAATTAGAGAATGCCATAAAGGCAAGTGAAACTAGGTTATTGCTGACTTGAAAACCTCAAAACAAGAATCTACAACTTGGAAAAAGAGAATTTCTCTTTGAAAAAAGAGGTTGAATTTCTCGAGAAAAGTAATAAAGAAAACAATATTGTTGTTTTTGGAATAGATATTGAAGAGAAAATATCAGTGGAGTATGTTCTCCAAGAACTAAATAACCGTCTTCAAATTGATATTACTTACAAGGATATAAATAACATATACCAATTAGGAAGAACTAAGAAATGTCCTATTAAAATTGAATTCATTTCGTACTTAACCAAAAATAAAGTCCTACAAAATGTTAAGAAATTGAAAGGCTCTGGTATTTCCATCGTACACGATCTCACAAAAAAGGAACAAGAAGAATACAGAATTTTGAGAAGACACCTATCAGCAGAAAGGGAGAAAGTTGAAAGGAATTGCTTCATCAGAAGGAACAAGTTGGTGGTGAATGGGAATGAGTTTACAGTTGAGGAGTTACAAAGAATCGAAGAAGACGAAGTCTTGCCGAAAGCAAATAGTACCCCTGCCACACCTACGCAAAAACTGCTCCTACACCCTGATAGTCCGGAAAACCAACCACAAACTTCATTAGTGACTTCGAGAGAGAATGCATCAAACGAACTCAAGAAAAACCACAAAAAACTAGAAAAAATATTGTGAAACTTAGCTCTGATTCGTCTTCATCATATACTGGAAAAAAAATTATATTATCAATATCTTAGCTATAAGTCTTTACTGATTGTAACCTATTTATTTATATAAATACTGCTTTATACTGGATTATTATCTAATACATCGTCATTTTATATATTGTATAATCGTTATGGATCAGTACATTCGAGATTACGAGTTCAAATCAGTCAATATAATCGAACTGGAGCAATTGTGCAGCATCACCCTGTTGATGATTGCAATAACAACTTTTCTTTGGTACATCAAAATATTAGGAGCATAGCGAAAAATATTGATGAGTTTGATTTATATTTAAGAGAAACAGATACAGTATTCGATTGCATCATTCTCACAGAAACTTGGTTGATTCAGGATATTAATTTTTTCAGTAAAAGTGGATACGATACTATTTACAGTGAGGGGAATATCAATAAAAACGATGGTGTTGTTGTGTATATGAGGGAAAATTCAAATTACGCGATTAACGTTATCAGCATTGATAAATGCAAAGCAATAGAAATTCAAATCAATACTCTTAACAAAAAGAAATTATTAATCACAGCTCTTTATAGACCTCCTTCCACAAACGTAATAACATTTCTGGATCAGCTCAAACTTTACTTGGAACAGTCAAAACGAAAAACATCAGATTACCATATTATTGTCGGTGATATAAACATAAATATCAAACTTGAGGATGACGACAATGTTTCAGAGTATTTAAATATAGTGAGTAAAAACAATTTTGAATCGATGATAAATAAAGATACTAGAGTTCAGGGTACGTCTGCTTCATGTATTGATCATATTTTTTTGAAATGTAAAACACCTGAGTTCAAGGAAAATATATACCAATAATTGTACGCTCACATATCACAGACCATTACACTCAAATCCTGAAAATGCCGATTGAGTCGGAACCTCTTATATATGTGAACTGACAGGAAAGCATACGAAAAGAATCAAAAAGAAAAAGGAGTATAAAAAAAGGGAAGATTGGGTCACAAAAGCACTAATGAAATCAATAAATACAAAAAATCAACTGTACAAAAAATATCGGGAGAATCCAGAAGCTTACGGACAGGAATTTAAGAATTACCGCAATCATCTAAACCGTGTAATGGAAATTTCGAAATTAAACTATTATAGAGCGGAGATTGAAAAAAAGCTCAAAGCATCTTTGGAACACAATAAACAGTATGGAATGTAAGAAAAAAAAATCAACCATCAAAGAAATTATCACTGATAATGATGTATTGACCGATGACCTAAAAATTGCAAACGCCTTCAATAAACATTATGCGGAAGTTGGGAAAAAATGGCTTCATTAATTCAAACACCTATTACTGATCCAATGCCAAGAAAATCTCTGCCACACTCAATGTTTCTTAAACCTGTAGATGAGGATGAAATATGCCAGATCATAAATTCATTGAAACCAAATAAATCGCCAGGAATTGAGAAAATTAAAGCTAAAACTCTCAAAGAAATTCAAATAGAAATCGCCAAACCCATGGCATACCTCATTAACAAAATAATCAAATTTGGTGTATGTCCCTCTATACTCAAAGTAGCTGTTATAAAACCACTTCATAAAAAAGGAAAAAAATGTGTGATTGAAAATTATAGACCAGTTTCACTTATATCCAACATCGCGAAAATGTTTGAAAAAGCTCTCAAGAATAGACTCAATGATTATATAAAGAAAAACAACTTGCTATCAGAAAAACAGTTTGGGTTCAGAGAAGGCAAATCTACCCAAGATGCTATAATAAGCTTAACATCCCAAATTTATAGAGCGATAGATAACGGAAAACCTAGTCTGTGTGTATTTTTAGACCTATCCAAGGCTTCCGATACTGTAAGCCATACACAGCTTCTCGAAACCTTGGAAGATATAGGAGTTCGGGAAACAACTTATAATCTTCTAGAAAGCTATCTGTACCTGAGAAAACAATTTGTACAAATTCAAAATAAAGTTAGTTCAGAAGAGTTGGTTCAGTTTGGTGTGCCACAAGGCACTGTCCTTGGGCCACTATTATTCTCAATATATCTTAACAACTTACTCACCTTGAATAGTACAGGAACTATAATCAGCTTCGCAGATGATACAGTGATTTTGTATGAGGATGAAAATTGTCATGGCCTGAAAGAAAAAGTGGAAGCTGATATGCCACAAATTATCAATTGGTTCAATCAACTATTGACAATAAACTATGAAAAAACTAAATTTATGACTTTCACGGCTTATAGGAATCATTTACCACATTTCAACACGCTCGATATACGGAACGGCGAGTTGATTGTTGATGTTTCCAGAACAGATACCATTAAATATTTGGGTGTAACGATAGATAGTCATATGAGATGGGACGTTCACACTGAGAATGTGACAAAAACCTTAAGAAGTATGCTGTTCAAATTCAAATATTTGAGCAAATTACTTGACACTCATCACTTGAGGATCATTTACTTCGCACTGGTGGAATCTCGTATTCAATATGCTGTACTGAGCTGGGGAGGAGTTGCTGCTACTCACTTGAAAAAGTTGGAAACGGTGCAGAAACGAATTCTGAAAATTATGTACCGAAAAGAACTAACCTTCTCAAGTAATTTGCTTTTTTTACAAGCAAGAATCTTCGATGTAAGACAAATATTTCTTAATAACATTCTTACTCATATACACAAAAACAAAAATCTATTAAAAAATATCGACCATGATCATTTCACGAGAAAAAAAAAGAATATCACGTTAAAACATCTCTGAGTAATACAAAAATTGGACAACGAAATATATTTTATCTCATCCCACAAATTTTTAATTTTCTACCCCCTGAACAAAAAATGAATATAATGAATATAAATTCTCGTCACATGCTAAAAAAGATGATAAGAAAATATGTTCGTAACTTGAATCGAGATCTGGTTCGATCTCTTTTTGATTGATAGACTTTTTAAATCTTCATGTTACTATTAATTGTGTTATATGATTCAATGTCGTTTGTCAATTGGAATGCTCTACAAATTATTTATTTTCTGTATTTTATTGTTAATGTTTTCTATTTGTATTGTTAATTTTCTCGAATTTATTAACGAAATATGTTGAATGCCTAAGATGGAAATCAACAACGTGAAAGTAAACCTGTTTTACATTCTTATCTGATGTGTTTGAGAAATATTGTAAATATTTTGTATTTTATTGTGAATGTTTTATTTTTTTTATTGTTAATTTTCTCTTATTTATATATTAAATGTGTTGAATGTCCAAATGTTAGAAATCAGTATATTATTATAAAAAAGGTGAATTCAAACCTACTTTACATTGTCAATATCTATGCAGAAAGATTATTGGAAATTTAAGTGTGTAAAACCCACGCACAACTTTAGTTTTAGTGGGAATTCCATGTTCATTTACATGTGAACAACAATTTTTATGTAAACCATGTAATAACATTTTGATAAATAAACTTATTATTATTATTATTACTGAATATTTTTTTTCAATAAACAACCCAAATTATATTGTGGTTACCAAACTTTCTCTTTTTTCAAAAAAAACTAAATTTTTATCTCCTTACTATAAATAGATTTGGATTTCTTGTATTAACTAAATACCTTAAAATGACTATTTATTTCTCTAACCTTGAATATCTTTTGAATTGTCATCGGAATGTCATCAGAAATTAAATAGTGTCAAATTTCATGTATACAGGGTTTTTAAATTATATTGAGTACATAGACAAAACAGGGTATGCCAAAAGTATTGCATAAGAATATTTTAAGTGAATTCTTTAAAATTTCAAATAGGAGTACTATATTAAATTTCATTGTAATTTATCTTATATGAATTTAATTATATGTTGTATCTTTGATTTCAATAAGGTTTTTTTATTTGCCCCGGTATATTTAAAAAAAATTATTTAGGTTCAATAATGTCACACAGTGCACTTACCTTTATATCCCTTTTAATTATTAATTTTTTTTGAATGAGCACTCAGCTTCTCAGGATGTTGAGTTCATAAGATTAAATATTCATATGATTCCTTTAACAATAAGCGCCAGATCTTAATATTGAATTTTGATAAAAAATTTGTGATCTAAAATATTTGTATTCAATAAATTTTAAATTTTTCTCTGAAATAAATTGAATTCTTATTATATCGGTGTCATGTGTATATGTACAAGGTACAATATGAAGTTTAAATTAATTTTTTTAGTTTGATTTAGTTTAAATTTGACTCTCGAATAGTTTTCCTTTCAATAATCTTATACTCGTTAATATCTCAAATTGTAATTGACTCCTGTTGAATAAATATACAGTGTGTAGCATTATTTTTCCACATTAATACATTGTTAAACCAAACATCAGCAGTCGATGATCTTTCTTCGACCTTGTCGTACTTACATTATTTATTGTTAAACCGCGTCATTAATATATTTACAAAACAGTCGTCATTCCTCAATTTGTTAATAACCTTACTACACCTTGTCCTAGACCTTCAAGTTCACTGGCCGCTAGCAATAATTGGAATTAAATCAACTAAATCTGATAGTGACTTTTGGGATCGTCACAAGCAGATATTACAGAAATTAAACGTCATGGAAATTGGAAGAGTAGACACATTTGCTGAAAACATGTTATAAAATATTAAATTTTCATGAAGAAAAAAAAGACAGTACTACTAATGCTACTGCATCTTTCTCTGGTATCAATATAAATAATCTTCATTTTAATAATTAAGAATCTTTTGATCAGTATTATTATATGTATAATTAACAATGTTTTTAATCACATATTAATAAATAACGTTCGAATTATCTAATAAAAACAAATTTCATCAAAGAACATGACCTGTAAAAAAGTCTGTCGGCCGGTAAAAAATAGTTATTTGTAAAACAAGTGTCATAATGACTCGTTTTGAAAGCCATTGTGGCACAAGTTTCACACAATATTTTTTATAATTCGCATTTATTTAATTACATAAATAAAATATAATTTCATATAATCCCTGTTTTTAATCTAGGAGGATGGTTTGAAATTAAATTGGCAATTCTGTAGATTCCTAATTGGTCAGATCACAGATGGTTTTATTCGGCACTTCTGACTTTTGACATATTATAACCGAATAATTGTGTAAATTGTAAACAAACTTTCATTTAAGCAAACAGTGATGATTATTTGTTTAAAAAACAGCTTCGTATATGCTATTGCTATCTATTTATATTATATCATGAACAGAATTATTTCTGTAATACATCTTCACATAGATATCTGGTAATATATCCCTAAAATCGATAGTTTTGTATACCTATTTATTGATCCCATACAATATAAAAATAAACAAATGACAAATCATTGATAAATGAACGTACATATATATATATATATATATATATATATATATATATATATTAACATGGAGTGAAACCTGCAACACCCTGTACACAGAATTATTAATAATAGACTATATATTTCAAGCAATTAAAATTTTTGGAATTTGAATTTTTTTTTAAAAATGATCTAAAAAGGAGACAATCTGTACTATTTACTATTCAATAGAGAAAGCATATAAAGGATCTAACTGTATGAGGATAGAGAAGAATTAAAATAAGCTTTATAAGAATATAGGTGACATAAAAACAACTTCCATATATAAAAGAGAGAACTTTAAAACGTTTGTTACATATGAATGAAATAATAATAACCCTTTGTTCTTATTGTCAAAGTAAATTAATATTGTGATTTGTTTTAAAGAAGTGAATATTAGGGTTTAAAGGAAGTTTTAAAAGAGATTATATAAGTATTTAAAATATGTGAATGTAAAAAATAAAAGGAAAAACATTAACTCTATGGAATATGATATTTGTTGAACGATTTGACATTTTGAATAAATAATTTAGAAAACAAGAACTGTCATTTAGTAAATTTATTGAAATACAAATTAAGGGAGAAATATATGAGTTATAATCGTTTAAGAGGCTCAAAACAGAATGTTTTAAAATGATGGATGGACAATCCACCATTTGAAATGAAATCTTTCAAATGAGAATTTTGATAACCAATTTTGATTGGTGGAATGCTTTTAAGATATATTTATCAGCGACAAGTAGGTTGCTAATAATAATAAAAAAAATGAATGGAAACAGTTTGTTCCCATTCATTCCCATGGTATGGTGGAACGGTGTCTCCACCATACCTTTTAGAAAGCTTTGGATTGTGTGATTTTATTAAAATGTATTGATGTGGACGAGATATAGCACTGTTTCTGGACATTATACAAGCTGGACAAATGTTATGGTATTTTCCAAGAGGTAACCTAAAACAAAATAAGAAACATTTATTGATGTGCATTAATTGAACTATACAGTGAAAAAAGGTATTTAAAACTATTCAATCATATAAAAAGAAGTTAGAGTAAACTTACCCATTTAGTGCAAAGAATTGAACTTTGATGTTAAACAGACGCTTATGAGTTTTATCTTCCGCCATTTTCCTATCATAGACGTTTATATAACGGATTTCGTATTATAAGATTTGTGTTAAAGTTGCCTATTTTGAATTAGATATAGAAATTGTACTTCATTTGAGTGGATGACTTTATTTGAATGAATGATCATAATAGAAAATAGGTTTTCATTAATTTATGTCCTTGTAAAACAATAATGTATTTGTTCCTATAGCATTAAAATAACGTTTTTCTATTTGAAGAACATTGTGAAATTGTTTTCTTGAGATTTTTCATTTATCTATGGTGATTGCTCCATCTAGTTTAAACATTTCGTAGCTTTAAACTGACATCTATGAACCGTGGAGAGGTTCAGCATTAAACACAGGACCGTCTTTAGAATTTCTTTGGAAACAATAATAAAGCAAGTATATTTTGATAAACAAAATTTTTATTGAAAGATAGGAATGTTATTTGAATTTCGGCGCTCATATTAGAAATTGAAATTTTTTTTGTTTTTCTACATCTGAACCCTACTCTGAGATCAGAGAGTTTCTCATGCAAAGAAATAATCATTTTAAAAATAAATCTTAAATTTTACAATATACCGGGCAAATAAAAATTAAACATCAACAAAAATAAACTAAAAATAATAATTCATAGTATTTAAACTTTTTAAACATTCTCTCTCTCCCAATTCTATCCACAATAACATATCGGCCCAACGTAGGGCAAATTAGGGAAAGTATATTTGTCTTGAAACATTAAAATTACACACCTAACATATCAGTATAATATATATATATATATATATATATATATATATATATATCACCTACGCCATTGCCCTTAGGTGGACAGTATATTGTGCTGATTAAGTATTTATATTATTGTAGCATTGCTTAGTTTGTGTTTGTTACGAGGTTATTTAAATTCATGTTTATAATAAAAAAGTCAGTCTTGTATTTGAAATTGTTGTATTAGTTTGTGTTAGAAATAAAGTTAGTTTTTAAAAACATGGTTTCAGTTAATTAAAAGTTAAGTGGCGCAGTCAGTAGGATAGTCAATCGAAAGTTAAAGTATATAACATTCGGTTCGTTTCTACGATTTATTGACTATTCGAACAAGTGAACTTTAATTATTGGAACTCTTAGTTGGGCGAACTGAGTAACTCAACTAGAAAATCTGTGTTGTGCGAGAAACCGGAAGAATCAAGTGGAGATTGGTTGTTCCTGTGCAGTCCGAGCCAATGGAAAGGATCTTCGTTCTATTACTGTAAGTGTTTTTATGTCATATAGAGGGAATATTGATTATTTTTCTGACACATCTAACGATTCTGACTCAAATAATTCAAATTCAGGCTCAAACTCTCTATCGTTAGTAAGTTTTATAATACTGTAGATGTAGGGGATTTTCAAAATGAATATTTGATGTCCAGCATCTTAGCAAAAATAAAAGGTGAAGCAGCTATAAAAATTTCTTCTTGTACGATAAGAACTTGGGAAAATCTAAAAGATGCACTTCTTAATATGCTGATAAAAGAGATATTTACACATTAAATATAGAACTTTCAGAAATGAAACAAAGTAATGAAACGCCTTTCGAATTTTATAATAGAATTCAACATTTATTGAATCTTCAAATTTCTTATCTCATCACACATTCTAATGTGAATGAACATTTAATTTTAGGAAATATTGCTACGCGGTTTAAAAGAACCTTTAGGTACATTACTGCGTACAAAAAATCCAGAAAATTTAAATATTGCTTCAAATGTTCTTACAAATGATTTTCAAGTTTATATGACCCAGAATAATCATCCAAAAAATATTTTTCCAAATTCGAATACGCAAAATTATTCGCATAAAAATAAAACCAATTTCCAAAATAATGTGGCACATAGGCAGCCCCACCTCCTAAGCCAAACTATATGCAGAATTATCAAACCCCCATAATCGTCCATCAACTTCTCATAATTCTTCTAATAGGAATAATACAAGTTTTTATAATTACAGTCAAAACATCTTTAAACCTAATCAGAACCAAAGATTTCCAAATCCAACTCCAATGAGTATGTCTACAAGAAATACAGCTAGACCCCAACCTCAAAATTATCAAAATAGGTTCCAACACAATCCTAATCAACCTAGAAATTTTATCTCGGAAGAACTCCATAATATAGACGATTCCGATTGCACTATTACAAACATTATCGAATTGTTAAACTTAAATAATTCACAAAGTGTGTTACCCTATATAATTTTCCCAGAACAAAATCTAAAAGTTTTAATTGATACTGGTAGCACAAGATCCTTTGTGAAACCAGCTGTAGCTGAAAAATATTTCAAAAAATCTTATGTCAAAAAACCATTCCATGTAAAATCTGCCATCTGCCTCTGGTAGCAGTCAACAAAATTTCTGCACTTTTATTCCAATCCCAAAAATGTTTAATTATAGGAAACCACTTAATTTAGAATATTGCGTTTTCAAATTTCACGATAATTTTGATTGTTAGTTAGGATTAGATAATTTAAAAATACTTAATGCAATTATTGACTGAATAATTTGCTTATGACTCCTCATAGTCAAATTAAAATGAATTACTTTGACATTAAAACTGGATCCACGAATTGTATAGTAGTGCATCCACGTTCTGAGCAAGTAATTAAATTAAATATTGAAAATGTAAAAAATGGTAATGTAATTATACCATATACACGAATTGGGAAACTATAAATCCCGGAATGTTTAACAAAAGTTGAAAATAATATAGCTTTATGTACAATTTTAAATCCTTCAGTGTTGAGGAATTCGATGAATACGAACAAACCCTCAACCCAAATTTTAATAATATTTATTTTGAAAATGTTAAATTTGATGTTTCGAAAGTTAGAACTGAACATATGAATTCCGAAGAGAAACAATCTGTATTAAAATTAGTTCAAGAATATAGTGATATTTTTCAGGTTGAAGGAAATCAGCTTACCTTCACAAGTAAAATAAAACATCATATTAAAATTTCTAATGAAATACCTATTTATTCAAAATCATACAGATGTCCTGAGATTCACCGAACGGAAATTCAAAAACAAATTCAAAAAATGTTAAATGATAATATTATTAGGCCGTCCAGCTCTCCGTGGTCGAGCAATATCTGGATATTAGTGTTTTTAAATGAAACTCAAGGTCTCTAGTTAATTCCACAATATAATACAAGTTATTGAAAATTCTAAAAAATTTACAATTGTTTCGATAAATCAATATCATCGATGATATTGATTCACAATCACAATCCATTGCCAGCTATTACAACGTTACTAGATAAGCTTGGACGCTGTCAATATTTTACAACATTAGATCTCGCTTCTGGTTTCCATCAGATCGAGATTGCTGAGGAGGATATTCCAAAAACAGCCTTTTATATTGAAAATGGGCACTATGAATATGTGCGCATGCCCGTGGGTCTGAAAGGGGCTCCTGCAACCTTTCAAAGTGTCATGGACAATATCCTAAGAGGTATACAGAACGAGAAATGTTTGGTGTACCTTGATGATATAATTGTGTCCAGTACCAGTTTACATGAACACATCACAAATCTAAAAGAAGTATTTAACAGATTAAGAGATTCTAATTTTAAATTACAAATTGATAAATACGAATTCTTGCGAAAAGAATTAGCATATCTAGGACATATTGTCACGCCGGAAGGTGTAAAACCGAACCCAGATAAAATTTTAGCAATTCAAAAATTTCCGATACCAAAAAATTCGAAACAATTGAAAGGATTCCTAGGACTCCAAGGGTATTATCGAAAATTTATAAAAGATTTTTCAAAATTAACTAAACCATTAACTATCAGATTGAAAAAATATGCAATTATCAATGTAAATGATTAAGATTATGTAGAATGTTTTGAAATGTGTGAAAATCTGTTGATAAATGAACCAATACTTCAATATCCAGATTTTACAAAACCCTTTAGCCTTACCACAGACGCCAGCAAATATGCTTTAGGTGCTGTTTTAAGTCAACGCAAAATAGGCTCTGATTTACCTGTGGCTTACGCCAGCAGAACCTTAAATGATTCAGAATGCAACTATTCTGTAATCGAGAAAGAACTTCTTGCCATAGTTTGGGCAGCAAAATACTTCCGCCCGTATCTTTTTGGCAGAAAATTTACAATAGTTACCGACCATAAACCACTTCAATGGTTATTCTCACTTAAAGATCCAAGTTCAAAGCTTGTCAGATGGCGCTTGAAACTTGAAGAATATGATTATGATGTCGTATACAAAAAAGGTGCTTTAAATACCAATAGCGATTGTTTCTCCCAAATTCAAATAAATATTAATGGAACTGAATTACAAGAACCCCATTGTTCTAAAAATGTGTTAGTTTATATGGATAAATTTAATAAAAAACTCTCATCATCTCCCGATGATAGTAGAACGTCAATAGTTGAAACGGATAATGAGGATGATGACGAAGACATCACGGTGCATACAAATGAAGAAAATCCTGTAATCGGTATACCAATTTCAGATTCAGCGATAAATATTGGTAAAAATCAATTAATACTTTCAGAAGTAAATTTCGAACCAGCCATACCCACTATTATAAAACTCTATGAGAATAAACAATGAATTATTGTACAATTATCTAAAAATAATTTTGAGCAAGATGTGATTAATTTCGTGAAAGAATACATAGTACCTAAAGCTAAATAATTTATTTATTTCGAGGACCCAATTTATGAAAAATTCAGTGTTATTCTACAAAATCACTTTCAAGATTCTCAAATTGACTTTGTTAAATGTAATAAAAAATTAATAGACGTTCCTTTAAATGAAGTTAAAGAGGTAATTCAAAATTACCACGAGGGTAAGACTAATCATAGAGGTCTAGATGAAACTGAAAATCACTTAAAAGCTTTGTATTATTGGCCTAATCTAAAAGCATCTATACAAACTTATATAAACGAATGCGAAGTTTGCCAGTTGAGCAAATATGATAGAAAACCAATAAAACCATTTTTAAATGTTACTCCAACAGCTACTAAACCTTTCCAAATTTTGCATTTAGACACGAATACCTTACAAAATAGTAAATTTCTTACGATAATAGATTCATTTTCTAAATATGGTCAAATGTATGAATTAAAATCTAGAATTAGAATAGAAGTAGCTCATAGTCTAATTAAATATTTTACACACCATTGTATACCAGAACAAATAATTTCGGATAATGGCACTGAGTTAAAATATTCTGTTGTAAAGGAATTATTAGAAACGCAGAAAATAGAAATCCATTTTATAAGTTCTCAACATCCAGAATCGAATGGAATTGCCGAAAGATTCCACTCTACGATTATTGAACACATCAGACTTTTGAATAATCAAAATGATTTTAAAAATGAGACTATTGAAAATAAAATACTTTATGCATTATTAGCCTATAATAATAGCGTTAATTCTGCAACAAAATTGAAACCTAACGAAATAATTACCGGACACATAGATAGTAATACACCCTTCAATATAGAATTAGATCGACAGGTAGTTAATAATTATATACAAAATCATAAAGATAAAATGAAAATTTTATACTCGAATTTAAATCAAAAATTACAGGAAAATAAATCAAAAGTAATCTCTAAAGCCAATAAAAGCCGAGAAGAATAACCAGATACAATACCCACTAAAGTGTTTGTACGTAATAAACAGGCACAAGGTAAAACCAAAAATAAATATAGAAGTGAAAAAATTAAAAGTAAAAATATCCGACTAAAAACAGCAAAAATCGCTACTAGACACAAAAATACTTCAGAAAATATTCATCTTTCAAACATAAAACGTCCTAAAAAGACTCCATATAAATTCATTTCAGGTTCGTCACCGTCGGAGACGCAACAATCAAAATAAAAGATGTTACCCATAACTTGGGAATACTTCCCATTAATCTTGGATATGCCAAGCTGCAGAAATCCAGTCATACCTTCGTTCATTTTTATAATTTAAGTCCACTATTAGTAGAATATAATAAGTTAAGTATACAATATAATCACGTTAAATATAATATATCTAATAATACATTTTTTCTAGCTGAAACAGAAAATATTGTAAATATAATGGAGTACACTAAGAATAAGATAGATGATAAATTTGATAATATTAATATTCATTCAACCTTAGATAGACCAAAGAGAGGGTCAATTAACAGCCTTGGATCAATAGTAAAAACAATTACGGGAAATTTGGACTCTGAAGATGCAGAAAGAATTAATTCAATTATGGAACATTTAAAACAAAATCAAGAAAACTTGCAAACTCAAATTAAAATGCAATATTCTGTTAGTCACCTAATAATTGATAAGTTTAATAAGACAATTCAGGACATCCAGTATAATGGAAAAATATTAAAAACGAAAATATTTGAGATAAGAGATCTTTTAGATTTTCAAGCAAATGCAGAAAATATTATTTATTTGAAACAGCTATTCAACGAACTTCTGATCACATTCAATGTAATTTTAGACGTTTTAGAAACGGTAGAAAATTCATTAACCTGTAAACTTAAAACATTACATTCAAGTATTATAAAATCTGACGACTTATTTGCAGAGTTGCAAAAAGTGCAATCTTACTATCAAACGGAATTACCTTTCGAATTAAAACATAAAAACATTTAAGAATTTGAAGCCGTCATAGACGTAGTTTGTAAAGTAGAAAATAATCAAATACAATACTTTTTATCGATACCTATTAATTATAATGTTTTATTTAATCTTTTTTATATGTTACCTATACCTACAGAAATTGAATCAGAATACGTAACATTAATACCTAATTCAAAATTTTTACTAAAATCAAATAATGTCATTAAACCTCTAAATGACATTTGCACTCGCGGCAATATTTTTCAATGTCCTAACCATTTGCAAGACAATAATAATTATGGGTGCGAAGGAAACATATTGCTAGCAGGAAATTCTACATTTTGTCAATATACAAAAATTGAAATAATTATGAATCACATTGAAATTATTCCGGATATAAATCAATTTTTGGCAATATTTCCAGTAGAAGAAAAATTAATCATAAAATGTAAGCAAGAAACTGAAGTGAAAACTCTTGAAGGCATCTATTTAATTGAAAATTCAGCATGTAAAATTATATTTAGAAAGCAAGAGTTGATATTTCAACAAAAAACTTTTGGACAACCTTTTGTAATAAATGAATTAAATTTGAAAATAAATCAATTACACGTTTCTCCAATGAAGATTGATTTAAAAAGTTTGAGAATAAAGTATATTTCAAATCAACTGGTAACGCCAATATTCACGGAAAACCATAATTTGCACATTCCCAGTATTTGGACTATCCTTCTTTACACAGCATTGATAATGGCCTTCCTGTGGATCATGTACAAGAGGAAACATTCAGGAAGGATAAGTAGGAGTCACCAGGAGTCAACGGAAGATGGGATCCAGCTACCAGGAGAAGCTTCCTTCTAAAGGGGAAGGTGTCACCTACGTCATTGCCCTTAGGTGGACAGTATATTGTGCTGATTAAGTATTTAAATTATTGTAGAATTGCTTAGTTTGTGTTTGTTACGAGGTTATTTAAATTCATGTTTATAATAAAAAAGTCAGTCTTGTATTTGAAATTGTTGTATTAGTTTGTGTTAGAAATAAAGTTAGTTTTTAAAAACACGGTTTCAGTTAATTAAAAGTTAAGTATATATATATATATATATATATATATATATATATATATATATATATATATATATATATATAACCTTTGGAACGGAGGGTGATTGCAATGAAACTTTTCCGAAGTCGCGTCATGCTACTCTCTACAATAGCCCTATTTCATTCTGAATTAAGCCTAAAAAGTGACAGTTACACACAAAACACTTTAGAAGCCTTCAACGTTTTCAAATCAGTCTCAAATTCATTTTTTACGTTAATTACTTGTATTAGAATTTTACGGTATTTGACTATGAATCTATTATAAATTGGCGCATTCACCATATAACGCGAGCGCAGTTTTTGGCGTATTCGCCATTTATTATAAAATTGACTCGTTCCCTGTAAGTATTTTAACAATTTTTACTTTAGCGTGTTCACGCGAAATTGATTAATTTGGCCCATAATGAGCATATATTTTCCCACAGATCAATAGATAATTATAAAGAACGTCAACCTTCAGAAAGGATCTTTATTATGATGTATAATTGGTGTAAATTCGAAGTCAGTGAATAATAGACCAATTAATATTCCTCGTTTGTCTCTCGTTCGTTAATTAGGTTTCCTTTTTAGGGAACGAAGTCCGTTCAATTTCCTGGATCCTTTTATAATCGTGGCTTCTTCGTCTTATACACGATATCGCGTGTACAATTGTATTTACTTCAACTAATTTAATTGAAACTCATCTTCCTTAATATCTGATTAAACGAGAACAACTAATAGTGGAATTTCAATTGGTTTTACTATACTGGTCAAGACGTTATCTGTATTATATATCAAACAAAGTCATCTAGTAGACATTGTTTGTAGTAGTCAGGTAGTTTTGGTAAAGTACACTTATTTTAGTCAGAGTTTTCAACTAATTTTGGATTGTATGTTACTAGTTCTTGGTCTATATACACCCACAGCTATTGCATCGTTTTCAAGTGTTGAAAACTTTCAATTTTAATATATGGAACCTTTCTAGACAGTTTTTTAACAATTGAAACATTCCTACATACTGCCGATTCAATGCTTCTAGTGCTTAAAATTCACCATTCAAAAAGGAGGAACTAGATATTACTTTTATAGGACTTTTTAATGAATCAACTTGATAACAACAATTAAAAAAAATCATAATCATTGGAATTGGGTTGTTGATATTGTAATGTTTTTCTAATTTATTTAAACAGCAAACGGGTGGGATGAACTTTAAACACTTGGTGGGTTCACTTATTTGATTTATTTAAACATTACACTATTCACTAATTATATACACAGTATAATCACTTAAACTAATTTATATAAACAGTTCACTCATTTATATTCACTTATTTACTTGTTTATCTCACGATGTAAAATTATCAACAAAACTTATCCGCTGAGCGGTCCTCTATATATCTTAGTGCCTTTTTTACTAGAGAATTCTAGATTGCGGCTTACACACACATAAACAATTGGCTCTCGCTTTTTCTAGATAAGACTGGTCACAAAAACAAGGTTTAAATCAGATAGTCACAATCGTGAAAAAACACCTGCGTATCCGCCATAATTTTAACTTTCATACCTGGCTTAGACAGAGTCGGATTTAGAGTCTATACCAGTGTGCTGTTTCGTAAAATTACCCCCTCCTCAAATGGAAATTCCTCCTGGAACTTTTGTGTAGCCGAGACTGGATGTTTGAATCGGCAACTGGCCCCATTTCCACACTTTCCGATCTTATGGAAATAACAGGGCACCATCTTCATCGGATACTGATAACGGGGGTTGTAGCTGCAAATTAATATCAGGACACCGGTATCTTGAAAGGTAATCTCTACCATGTTCCTGATTATTCGCCAATCCAACTGGTTCCTCGCTATCTTAGGCATGGCCAGTTTCTTCACGCTGGATTCCAACACATGGTCTCGTATGTTTCGAAGTCCTTCCCACATATCGCAGTAGGTAGATCGATTTTGAAATTCATTTTTAGTTACCACGTAGAAGACGTACCGCGAATTATGTTTCAGTTTCAGTGTCTTGCCAGGGGCTGGAATCTGGTCTTCAAGTTTTTCTGATTACCCGAACTTCTTTCGAAAGACGGATCCCAACCCTCGTTCGTTCTTGAGACAAGCGGGGATGTTATATGCCAGTGAATAATCTTCCGGGAGAGTGAACAAATCTTGTTGTTGTTTCAAAGTGACTCCATATCTAGCTTTCCATACGCGCCCATAAATTCATCGAAGGTAGGGTCAGACACATCTCGAGTAAGGTTTACTCCTTCCTCTAGGTCATGGTCTCCTTCGAATGGCGCTAGTCGGTTTTGGGGAACTACTTTTGGTTTTCCGTTTTTCCGTTGGAGATCTTGCTTATGCGATATATAAACATCATTGATCCTTTTCTTGATTAAGTATGGATCTTCCCAGGATTTTTGTAATTTTGGAGAAAATCGTTTTCTCCTCGTCGGGTTGTGTAACCATACTTTGTCCCCTTATTTAAAACCGCCTTCTGTGGCCTGTGTGTCGTACCAACTTTTTATTCTGTCGCTGGCAACTTGAGGATTTGTTCGAACTAATTCATGAATATCGTTCAGCCTTCTTCTCAATTGAACCGTGTAGTCTTTGCCTGCTAGATCTTCTCCAGGCCGACAGCCAAATTCCGGGTCACAAGGAAGCCTCATTTCACGTTCAATTAGGATTTTCGCAGGTGTTTCACCCGTGGACTCTTTTACGGCAGATCGATAAGCGAATAGGGAAAGATACTGGTCCCAATTTCTCTGATGAATGGATACTACTTTGGACAGGTATTTTCCAATAGTCCTGTTCATTCTCTCGACCATGGATGTAATGCTGTTGTCCTGGTCTTCTTCATTCCCAGCTTCTCGCAAATCTCCTGGAATAGATGACTTTCGAAATTTCTTCCCTGGTCGCTGTGGACTTCCAAGGGCACTCCATATCGGCTGATATATTCTTTCACCAATACATCCGCAACGGTTGTGGCCTGTTGGTTCGGGATAGCGTAAATTTCCACCCACTTTGTGAAATAATCCATTACAACCAGTATGTTTTTTGCCACCATTTTCGGTCGTCGGAAATGGTCCAGCGATATCTAAAGCAATCTTTTCGAAAGGCCTTCCAACATTATACTGTTTCGTAGGTGCCTTTCTCTTGCGATGTGGTCCATTACTCGTAGCATTTATTTATATGCACACAAACTTAATTATTAATTTATATCAACACTTTACTGTTCGTTATTTCGGTGTATTCTTGTTTATTTGTCGAGATCACTTTATCAACTAAACTAACTCTTTCTGGTCGGTCCCTTATATATTAGTGCCTTTTTCACTAGATAATTCTAGATTGCGGTTTACTCAAAAACAATAGGCTTTCTGGCATTTTCTAGATAAGACTGGTCACAAAAAAATGTCTAGATGAGATAGTCACAATCGTAAAAAATTCCAAGAATCCCTGCGCGTCCGCCATAATTTTAACTTTCATACCAGGCTTAGACAGGGTCGTATTTAGAGACTATACCAGTTTGCTGTTTCGTAACAATATATTAAGAAATCTTCACAAAACCAATTAAGAACTTCTAAATAGTATGTCAATAGCTTTCTGATCAGTTTAATAGGTAGTAAGTCTGAACTATAGAGTGTGTTGGAGAAATCTCTCTGAATAAAACTTCCAAGGAATGAAAAAGACTATCTATCTCGAATGTAGCCTGTAGGTAAATAGCAGTGAGTAAACCCAAAATCAATACTACAGCATATATATTCATAAAATATGAAAGGCCAACTAGTTTCGGCTCACTGAGCCATCATCCGGCCTATAACAGGTATCAAGATAGAAAAAAGATCAGAAATACAAAATATATGGAATTACCTTAATGTATACATCAATCCACATGTAAGATATTATACAGGCAAAGCTGTCACATCTCCGTAGTATCTAGCAGAATCCAACATATGTAAGTAGGCAATGAGGTGATATACTGTAGGGAAAATCATTAATGAAAATAGTAATGAAAAAAATTTTATATCTATGTAAAACGTGAAGTAATATAAATTTAAACAAAACAGGACAACATTAAGAAAAGTTATAAAATAAGGTCAATGTATAAAAGAAAAAGAAGGAAAGAAAAGAAAACAAAACTGGACATCGTCGTACGACAAAATATGTCCGAAGCTGAACGTCTATTATTGTAGTTTGTAAGCGCAGTGTCTCAGTAAATCCCAAAAAAGACAAGATGGTCGGAGAACTGACAAATGACAAGGACCAATGACAACCTTAAATTACAAAATGAAAATCTTGAAAGGCTCAGTGAGCCGAAACAAGTTGCCCCCTTCATATTTTATTAATATATGCTGTAGTACGGATTTTGGATATAACTTACTGCTATAATTTCCAAGTATTTGTATTGGCTGGATAAAACATGAGCTGAATAAATCTCGATTCAGTACCCGTCATTTTTTATTCTGTTTAATTTGACCTCTTATTAATTAAAACCCGATGTTAAGTATTATTATGGGGTAAATTGTACAGTCCTAAAGCTTAACTAACCTCATAGGAGCTATCGAAGAATTGTTCCATAACACCGGATCGTACAACAGGTTCCGAAATAAATGGATCGTACTGACGATCTAGTCAATCAAGTCTATCTTCATCGCCTTCTTCTTGGATGGTCCTGACATTGTTATATTCTGAAACCTTCGTTGCTGCTTTATATACAAGAGCAGATGTCAATGCGTCAACTAATGTTTTGGGATGGACTAAATGAAGCGTCATCTGCACATCGGGGTCGCGTAAGCCATCAATAATGGCCTGGATGCCCAGACATTCCATCATGTTCTCTGGTGCTGATGGATAAACGAATCGAATTGATCGGGCAATATCCACTTCATACTCATGAAGGGTTTCGTCACGTTTCTGCCTTCGATTCTTCAGCTGGGATTGGTACAAGTATTCTCGAAGTGACCATATCGCATATCCAACCTCTTCTTCAGCTGTTTCTTCCAGAGGTGTCGTCTGGAGTACATCTAAGGCATCTTCCCTAAGCGCGATAGTTAAGTTCACTGCCTTTTCCTTGTCGGACCAATTATTCACTCTAGCAGCTGCTTCAAACTATTTCACATAATTGGTCCACGATGTCTTTCCGTTGAATGTTGGTGTCTTGACTCGTGCAAAACTGCCAATGTCTTCTTTTCTGGAGTTTATTTCTTTTTTGCAGGGTTTTATTTGTTCAATCTTCTTATCTTCTGCTGGCGTGTCAAGTGTTCTTAAATCTGCCATATTTCTCTCTAATTCCTTGATTTTCTCGTCTATCGTTGTCACTTTGTTTTCAATGTCTGATTTTAGAGACGAAATTTTATTCTCGACGTCAGTAGTAATGTCATTTTTTAACGATAAGATATCGGCAGAAATGCCATTCTTCATAGTTCAAATTCTTGTCCATGTTAGCAGAGATATCGTTCTTTATACTAGAAATATCGTTTTTCACGTTCGTTGAAATTTTCTTTTCCATGGCAGAAATTGACGAGATTAAGGTGGAAGCCTCGTCATTGAATAAAAATATTTCTGTATCGAAGCCATCACTTACCAGTGTCACTTTGAGTCATTCTACTAGCTCTCTTCTTACCGGACGTTTCCAGCTCGCGATTTCCCAATTCTGCTATTAGGTTAGTCACTTCCAGGTCACTTAGTCTCTTGGCCATTTTTACGGAGATATTTATTTATATTGTCCCACTTCTGACACCAATGTAATGTTTTTCTTATTTATATAAACGTTTTTATTACGGGTGGGATAAATTTATACACACGCGTTATGTCCACTAACTTAATTTATTTATTCACCACACTATACATTAATTTATATTATATACACAGTATATTAACTTACTTTAATTTATATAAACACTTCACTACTTAGGCTATTTACTTGTTCGCTGTTTATATCACGAGATCACTTTATAAACTGACTTATCCCGCTGGTCGGTCCTTCATATATTAGTGCCTTTTTTACTAGATAATTCTAGATTGTGGCTTACACAAAAATAATCGGCTCCCTGGAATTTTCTAGATAAGGCTGGTCACAAAAACAATGTCTAGATAAGATAGTCACAGAAAATCGTAAACAGTTCTAAGAAATCCCTGCGCATCCGCCATAATTTTAACTTTCATACATGGCTTAGACAGAGTCGGATTCAGGGACTACACTAGTGTGCTATTTCGTCACAATATGCTATTATTTGGTGGTGATAACAATAATGAAATAGTAAAATAGAAAGAAGTTACTATTAGTAGTTGTAGAAAGTATTAGAACACTATATAATATATTAAAAAATTATTAAAAAAATGTGTTTTTCCAAAAATATGTATGACCATTCATAATAAAATCAGCATGTTCGTCTAAAAAAGGAAAATTTAAATCAATATCCATCATAGTTAATACTTAACTTAACATTTTTAGATTTTAGAAAGAAAAAGATTTGAGTGTAAAATTTCAAAAAATATATATTTGTTATAGTTATGTAGATGACATATTAGTTTGTTTTATAGATAGTGAATGACAATTAGATGTATTTGTCAACCATATTAATAATTTACAAACAAAAATTAAATTCACAAGAGAAGTTGAAGAAAATAACTCGATCAATTTGCTTGATTGAAAAATTCAGAGAGTTAATAATGTACTTGAATATCCAATTTACAGACAAACAACACACACTGATGAGACTATTCCATTTAATTCCAATCATTCCATATTACATAAATTAGCATTATATAATTCAATGATACATAAGAGTATTTTCATTACATATAATAAATAGATTACTCAATAAAAAAAGAGGAAAAAGTGGCATTACAAGTAATATTTTCTAAACAAACTGCATAAATAAAAAATTATAAAACCATCACAAATGCTGGTAATATTTTTATAGTCTATTTCTTAATGTCTGACAGCACAGTAGCCTCATTAAATATTCAAATAGAAAATTATCTCTTACACAGTGATCCTAAGAATTTTACAAGTGAATATGTACTGAAATTCTAATGCAAAACAAGTAAGTGTCTGTTTTGGTTATCTGTACATCCCTGTTTCAGCTCAAAATACAATATGGTAATAAAACAGAACAATGCCAACAAAAAGATAAGAAGTGCGGCAGTGGCGGAGATTACGATATTAGTCTATTTTGCTCATTCAATTAGATTCGGTCAACATTACAGTTGAAATAAAATTCATTCGTTTAGGTCCATTAACAAGTTAGATTTTCATTTTTATTGAATTAAATTAATTAGAGAAAATATAGTTTAGTTCTCATAATTCAAATTCATTGACAATGAATAATTGTATATTAAGTAAAGTAAACATACCATTTATGGGAAATATAAAATTCAATCTATAGTATCATCCTCTTCGCTGGCCATACAAGAATCATCCGAATACTCGTCGAGAGAGATCACTATCGGTTCTATAGTTTGTTCTATGACGTTATCTAAAACCCACATTTTCTATTCCTCTTTAATTACATGATTCACAGCATCTCTCCAGTTCTCTTCAGTTATTGTTGTCAATGAGTACTTCATGAGCTCACGAACATCTTTCATTTTAAATGTTTTATTATGTCTAGCTACATAACCTTTCATTTGGGCCCATATCAACTCTATCGCATTCAATTCACAATGGTATGGCGGCAAACGAAACACTGTTATCCCACGATTCGTGGCTATTTCATCAATAACAAACTTCTGAATTGTAGCTTGTGATCTGAAGCAACCTTTGAAAGTTCTTTTTTCAACATATCATCTTCAAATGGTATATCTTTTACGATTAACCAGTTTCTAATATCAGCTTTTCTCCAAGAGGTAGATGGAAGATTTTCTGTTAATCGCGAATGATAAGTGGCATTGTCCATAACGATTACAGCAATATTTGGAATTAATTCGACCATTTGTGTAAAATACATCTGCAGTCATTTCTTCATGATAGTCTTTGGTTCATGTTGACTGAAACTCCAGTAAACCACCTTCAACGATCCCTTGATTGCATCAAATATGCGTTATTATTAGTCGGCGACCTTTACCGATAGGACTTTTCAGTCCGGTAGATGAACCTTCTATAAAAGCTTGACGACTCGTTTGAATACTTTTGTCCTGCCATATTTTTTTCACTGAATGTCCTTCATTGAGCCATGTCTCATCTAGATAATAGAATTGTCTTTCCTCCTGTCTGTATTTTCGGATATCTCGTAAATACTGGCGTCTCCAACATATTATTTTTTCGTTGTCGATTAGCACTGATTTGCGACTTTGCTTCTCCCAAGTAAAATTTAATTTGTGTAATATTTTCCACAAAGTTTTTCGCCCTATGTCAGGCAAATTCTCGTCCTCCTTCACCATTCTTAGAATTCTGTCAAGGGTTCAGATCTCTTTTTTAAAATATAATTCATGTAGTTTTCGTCTTGTATTTTGTATATGTTCATCAAGGTAAATGGTTTTCTTCCAGTTGACTTTTAAGGTGGAGATATATTTCCATTTTTCCTCTCCCTAAGAAGCCTGTAAATAGTAGATTCACTAACTCCTGTCATATTGGAACATGTCGAAACTATATTTCTAACAGTAGCAGCCGGCATTTGATGTACAACAGCATCATGCACATTTAACACTACAGTCTTCGTTTGTAAGCTAATCACGCTCTTACACTTCACTGGGGTAAAACTTGAAGACATTTCTCACAACACAGTTAACACTTATGGAACATAAGCGACTCTAAGCAAAACAAATTATACCAATTTGGGCGAGACTAAGTTTCACCGTATATACCTGCAAAATTTCTAAGTAGTCATTGAGACAATTCCTAGTAGGACCCTATTGTAATGTTTCTTGGAAATGTTATTATCAACATTTCGAAAATCAGAAAGTAATTATCTGGAGAATGAATTGATAAATGGTTTGTTAATATGTCTCCCAAGAATTGACCTGCTCCAAATTGACAACTGCTCTTGAATATGAAGCAGCCACGATGGCTTCCGGATACAACAAAGGTAGGACCATACAGGAAGAAGGTAACGATGACAGACTTGACCAGATCGTCAACTTGTTGAAAGGTATGGTAGACAAGAAGCCGAAGGAAATCACGTGCTGTAATTGTGGCGAGCTAGAGCATGCACGTAGTTCGTGTAAGCGTCCTACAACTCCTGCAAACCAAGAACCTCTTAAATGCAAAGCATCCACGAAGAGCTCGCGGTACAACAAAGGTAGAACTATGCAGGAAGAAGGTGACGATGACAAACTTGACCAGATCGTCAACTTGTTGCAATGTATGGCAGACAAGATGCCGAAGAAGATCAAATGCCAAGAGTGTGGTAAGCTAGAGCACGTACGCAGTCCGTCTAGGCGCCCCAAGGCTCCTGTAACCCAAAAACTCCAGTCACAGTGGAAATCAGGCAGGGGTGAACATCCAGTTATGTGAATCACCGAAAAGCCAACTCTTCACCTAGACGGTCATGCCATGCAGACTATTCACAATGCAACAAGTCGAAATTTGAGGAAGTTGCAGTTTCAAGAATTACAGTAGTCAATGAAGAATGGTCACCCACCAGGATCAGAGAAGATCAGGAGAATGATCCTCACCTGAAGATGATCAGGCAATGGAAGGAAGCAAATCGGCGACCTACCTCGCAAGAAGTGTCAAGATTGTTAGCGAAACTCAAGGCCTATTGAGCTCAGTGTGACTCCCTTGCCCTGGAAGAAGGGTTTTGTTGAAAAGAGTCCTTGAAAACGATGATGGTTCCGAGTCGAGGAGACAGCTAGTTATTCCTATAACGAGAGTAGCTGAGGTACTGAAGAAGTTACACGACAGTCCATCGGGAGGTCATCTGGGAGTAACGAAAACCCTTCAGCGAGTCCGTGAAAGGTTTTCTTTGATGAACAGCTCCGATCATGTGAGGCACCTATGAAACAGTATAATGTTGGAAGCCCTTTCGAAAGGATTGCTTAAGACATCGCTGGACCATTCCCCACGACAGAAAATGGTGGTAAATACATCCTGGTTGTAATGGATTATTTCACAAAGTGGCTGGAAATTTACGCGATCCCGAATCAAGAGGCCACAACTGTCGCGGATGTATTGGTGAAATAATTAATCAGCCGATATGGAGTGCCATTGGAAGTTCACAGTGACCAGGGAAGAAATTTCGAAAGTCATCTATTCCAGGAGATTTGCGACAAGCTGGGAATGAAGAAAACCAGGACAACAGCATTACATCCACAGCCAGATGGAATGGTCGAGAGAATGAACAGGACAATTGGAAAATACCTGTCCAAAGTAGTTTCCAGCCATCAGAGAGATTGAGACCAGTACCTTTCCCTATTCGCATTGGCTTATCGATCTGCCGTCAATGAGTCCATGAGTGAAACACCTGCGAAAATCCTGTTTGAACGTGAAATGAGACTTCCCTACGACCTGGAATTTGGCTGTTGGCCTGGAGAAGATCTAGCAGGCGAAGACTACGTGATCCAATTGAGAAGTAAGCTGGACGATATTCATGAATTAGTTGGTACGACACGCAGGCCAGAGAAGGCGGTTTGAAAGGAGGGGACAAAGTATGGTTACACAACCCGACGAGGAGAAAAGGATTTTCTCCGAAATTACAAAAGTCCTTGAAAGGTTCATACTTAATTAAGAAAATGATAAATGATGTTATATATCGCATAAGCAAGATCCCCAACGGAAAACCAAAAGTAGTTCACCAAAACCGACTAGCGCCATTCGAAGGAGACCATGACCTAGAGAAAGGAGTAAACCATATTCGAGATGTATCTGACCCCACCTTTGATGAATTTATGGGCGCGTATGGAAGTACCGGGAAAGCTAGATATGGAGTTACTTCAGAACAACGACAAGATTTGTTCACTCTCCCGGAAGATTATTCACTGGCATACAATATCCCCGCCCATCCCAATAACGCACGAGGGTTGGCATCCGTCTTTTGAAAGAAGTTCGGACAATTAGTAAAACTTGAAGGCCAGATTCCAGCCCCTAGCAAGACACTGAAACTGAAACATAATTCGCGGTACGTCTTCTACTTGGTAACTAAAAATGAATTTCAAGATCGATCTACCTACCGCGATGTATGGGAAGCACTCCGAAACCTACGAGACCATGTGTTGGAATCCAGCGTGAAGAAACTGGCTATGCATAAGATAGCGAGTAACCAGTTGGATTGGCGAATCATCAGGAACATGGTAGAGATTATCTCTCAAGATACCGGTGTCCAGATATTAATTTGCAGCTACAACCCCCGTTATCAGTATCCGATGAAGACAGTGCCCTGCTATTTCCATAAGATCGGAAAGTGTAGAAATGGGGCCAGTTGCCGATTCAAACATCCAGTCTCGGCTACACGAAAGTTCCAGGAGGAACTTCCATTTAAGAAGGGGGTAATGTTACGAAACAGCGCACTGGTATAGTCCCTAAATCCGACTCTGTCTAAGCCATGTGTGAAAGTTAAAAGTATGGCGGACGCGCAGGGATTCTTAGAATTGTTTACGATTGTGACTATCTCATCTAGAAATTATTTTTGTGACCAGTCTTATCTAGAAAATTCCAGAAAGCCAATTGTTTTTGAGTAAGCCGCAATCTAGAATTATCTAGTGGAAAAGGCACTAATATATAAGGGACCGACCAGAAAGAGTTAGTTTAGTTGATAAAATGATCTCGAGAAATAAACAAGAATACACCGAAATAGCGACCAGTAAAGTGTTGATATAAATTAATAATTAAGTTTGTGTGCATATAAATTAAATTTAAGTGATTGGTTAAGTATATATAAATGAAGTGTTAGTGAGTAGTTTAGTGTTTGAATAAATTAAGTAAGTGAACCCACCGAGTGTTTCGAATGTATCCCACCCGTAATAGAAACTTAATAAATAAAAAAAACATTACAATACTCGTATTTATATAGTTGAATTTGTTTCAGTAACTCATTTTGTAATTTATAACAGTGAGTTGTGGATTTATACTCACAAAAAATCGTAAATTGACTTTCTATGTAGGAGAAAAACGTATTCAATATTCGAACTTCAGCTTTGCTTGATTTTATTGTTTTCTAATCATGATATCATCTTAATTGTGGATTAATTTGGTTGAGTCGACCAGATTACAGTTGTACCATCCACAAATCTTTCAATCCATCAGATATCTTTAGTAATTTGTTATCGGCAGAATTGGAACGTGTGCGATTTATGTGGATTGGTTGCATTCGATGTTTAATACAAGGTGAAGTTCGAAGGTTGGTAGAAACTTTAGGATCCTATTGTTGTATGCTTTTGCTACCTTACATCGAAATAAGACCTATTTTAATACGAAACAGTGTCCGATTTGACACCCTGTATGTTTAGAAATATTAAAAAGTTTCCAATTTCTGGATTTTTTCAAAAATTTCTAAATTCCCAAATTTTTAAAAAAAATTTCAGACCTTCCATAATTTTTCAATTTTTTTAAAAATCTCCAAATTTTCGAAAGCTTTCCAAATTTTAAATTAAAAACAATTTTCAAATTTGTCGTATTTTCCAAATGTTTCTAAATCCTTGAAGGACCCCGCACACCTTATATGGGAAAATGACTCTCCGTCAAATTTCTCGAATTTTTGATGTTGTAGAATTTATCATTCTCCTGAAATGTTTCAATGGGCGTAACACGATTCTATGACTAGTTTTCGAGATATAGGGTGTTAAATATGAGAAATATTCACTTTTCATCACACCGTATCTCCCAAGTTATGATTTAGTTCTGATTTATCTTTGGTGGTATTATCATCACATCTTTGTGTGACAAATTCATGAGAAACTCAGTTCCAAATCTTTTCGTATTACAGGGCGATTTTACTTGATACTAATGATATTTTGAGACTTTCATAATTTTGTTGTTTTATAAAGAGAAAATGTGAAAAAAGGTTGAATTATCACAATATTATAAATTCATTTCATCTTTCACAGTTGATACAATTCATACAAGGTGATTCACGAATATAGAAAAATAACGATTTTTGGTTTTTCGGACACCTTGTAGTAATAAACCCACCGAAAATGACAAAATTCTCATGAAGAATGTTAAATTCCGTTTCAATTTATTTTAATTAACTTTTGATATATATAACGCGTATTGCTATATATTTAATAATTTATGGACGCCAACTTACCATAAATAGGTAAGTAAAATTTAATATAATTATTCTGACTTAATTCAAATTATCATAAGAAAAATAATGTAAATCTATATGCTCCGGCTATATATAAGACCTCTTATTTTCAGGGAGTCGGTTCTCGAAAGAATTGCAGTGTTCAAATATATCTATTCTTTTTATTTCCAGTTTTTTTTATGTAAATCTGGATTAACATTTTTACACAGTTCTACAATTAAGTTTTTATTCTAAATTTTAATTCGAGAAACACCCTGTATGTGAATTTTCTCTAATTTGACCTAAATTTATTACTACTACTTCAAAATTTTACCACTAACTCTAAATTCTATACGAAAAACTCTTACCTTTCTTCATACAGGACTGCTTCTTTTGAATTCCTCAAACAAAGATCTTTGTTCTGGATGAATTTCAATACTTAGCTTACCTTATGAAGAAAATCTATTAAAATTACAATCAACTAAACAAAATTTATATATCCAATGATCCAATAATTAACAAAATAATTTCCATAATTTATACGACTTCCAAAATTTTCAATCAAATCAAATAGAACTTTCTCAAATTATCAACGAAATAACCTAATTTAATAATTACACAACTTTAAAAAAAACTAACTAGTATAAAATTTAACCGACCTTTTACTTAATGTTCTTTTTCCGCAAACTCGTCTGTATATGTTTATTTATGTGGTTCCGCTGTCTTATATTGGGTTCATGTATTTCTTTACCATGTTGCTTCTTTCCAAAATATTTATTCCTGTTCTCAATATAATGTTCTTCTTCAAATTATTAGTTACCGTCTCAAAATATTTATTTTGCTCACAATCTTCTAATTATGTTTTATTTATGTCTACTATCTCTGTTAAAATAATCTCATGTACTATGTTCCCAGTCTTGCATCATTCCATAATATTTAATCTCTGTTTTCCATATACTGTTTTAAATTTCAATTATATTTGTTCTATTCCTCGTATTGACAATGTTATTTCAATTTTCAATCCCTGAATCGTCTCCAATATAAGTTATTTAGTTATTTTCCGTCTTTTCGGGATCAAAAAATTCCGTCATAAATTTTTATTTTAATCAATGTCATGTATTGTCAAACTCAGATTTTATTTGATGGAAATTAATAGATCAACTACCATCAATACAACCGCATTGAACATATCATTTTCCTTTCTAATCATAACAATTCTCAATTAAGACAATTCTTACTTCCTACTTCCGTATACCTTTTCAGACATTAACACCCGTTTCACAGCTTTTTGTAATTCCTACACTAATAAATTTCTCGGTACACTCAAAATTATGTTTCTCAATATACCACTTTCTTTCAAATAATTAAATATTAAATATGTGATCAACACATGTCACTACAATGGTGGGACAACCTGTATGTGACAATATATATATATATATATATATATATATATATATATATATATATATATATATATATATATATATATATATGATAAACAATATTTGACTGAAATACTTACTTTTATTATTGTGGAATTTAGATGATTATAATTTTATATTTAGAATTTTTATTTAGATTTGGCTAGCTCAGTTGGTTATTATGATATTGTTTTGTAATTTATTTTATTTTAATTATTCGGGAGCATGAAACACTTTCTACTCTTCGAGTCCTGGCATTCAAAACGTATTACCTTCATTTAAATATAAGAAACACTTTACTTATAACAACATTTAATTTTAAATTCAATATTTTATATGTGATAATAATTATTTGAGACGCCTATGGTCACCTCTAAAGAAATTATTTATTTTATATTTTTAACGGTGCGCATGCTCAAAATCCAGTCATGCGTAAAATGAACATAATTTTAATAACGTGAGATGGAGCTTCTGTGGCTCATTAGTATGACATAGAAATAACAATCAAGAAACATTTAGATGGTTTAAAACATATCAGAATATACATGAAAATATTACCAATATGCTGTGGAAGAAAAGTATTAAAAGATTTATATAGACATGGAATTAATATACAATTTATAAACAGATAGACAGATTACATGGAAACAAGTTAAGCATCATCTTATGATAAAATGGCGTACGTACTTTTGAATTATTTATTTATTGAAATTAGGCCTTTTTGTTATTATTAAAGATTTAATTTATTAACTAATTAAATAAAGTCCGTTTTCTTTATATTTTAGATCGATCATTGCTGTGAATGTTTATCAAATTACGAAACTAAGCACTTATTTGAGTTTTTTTTTCTCATTATTGGCCAATAATAGTTTAAAAGAACACTGACCTGATGCTCTGGAATTGGGATAACTCCTCTGGACCCCAGGAATACTTCTCTGCAGTTCCAATACCAATTTCTGGAGAAATTCTGCTGGTTTTTTGCAGAACAACTGTGTCTGATTATCGGTGAGTACTACACAAGATTGTTTTTCATAGTTATGTTAAAATTTATTAAGTTATTTAGGGAATTTCATAAAAATTTCGGGAACACTCTAACACACAGTACACACCTATCGACGCCACTTCTAATAATCCACGCTTTCTCTCGATTTTCCCTTTTTTTCAACAAACAAAGTCTTTTGTTTGTTCTCAGGTCACTATCTACCAAAGTTTGTTTCAATACTTGTTGATTGCAAATTTTATCTGTCATTTTGTTTCTAACCAATCAGATATTGTCCTATGCAATTGAATTATTTGATTTGGGTTTACTTAATAGAAAAGTTCATAAATATTCTATTTCACATTTCTAATAGACTTGTAGAGATTCTTTTGAAATTTAATCATACAAATAAATTAGAGTTGGTTATATACATAGATGTTGTTTAAATAGTTCTATCTAATATTGTCATAAACAATCTATTACTGTTACAATTATATAACTTAAATCATAAATCCTTTTATGTATCCTCCATCTAATTCTTGTATTAACTTATTTCTACTAACGCAATTAATAAATTATTATTTAATCCTATGTTCATTTTACAGACATATATCATTTTCTTTATGTTAAATTGTTTATCTATGAAAATCTATACTCCTTATTCTACTAAATATTTATATTTGTATTCAAATGTAACTACTTATATCTAAAATTCTCTTGACTTGATGATGTAATTGTTTCTTTTTAGGTGAACAGCTGATCACGTTACAGAAGATATTCTTTGTCTTAGGCAACTTTATTTACATCATAACATTGGTTAGGTTATATTATTATTGAGGTAATTTCTTTATTTATTATATTGTTATAGGCTATTATTTAATATATCTTTACTTGATATACTTTTGAATTAAGAAAAGTGTTTCCTTTTTAATTGTGTTTTCTTAAATTATATTATTTTCATACTAGCAACATATTTTTATAGAACTAATTCTCTTAATATCTATGATATCTGGTTCAATATATATATATATATATATATATATATATATATATATATATATAATAACAAGATGTACGAATTGTGCGTGACATATGAACAATAAGCAACGAATAGATTAGTGGGTATTGCACGCAAATAGAAGAAGGGGCTACTGAAAAGAGTGGTAACCGCAGACATGCAGGTTTCTTACTTATTGTTCATATGTCACGCACAATTCGTACATCTTGTTATTATATCATTAATCTGGGTCGGAAGTTTCAGACGGGAGTGTTATATTCACCTCCGTGTCTATGTTGGTTGCTGTCTCGAATATTCGAGATCTTCTAATATTACTGACACAAATGTTGTGTTTGACTATCCTGCTGAATTCTGATATATTTTCTCATGTTTCATTCAACACCTCTGCTCCCATGTTTCACATCTTTTCTTGGTTGTACCGTACCGATGACGGCTAATGAGCCAGAAACATGCATGTCTGCGGTTACCACTCTTTTCAGTAGACCCTTCTTCTATTTGCGTGCAATACCCACTAATCTATTCGTTGCTTATTATTATATATATCTATATATATATATATATATATATATATATATATATATATATATATAGGGGTAGCAGCAAATAAAAGTACACTCTTTATAATATTTCCAAGCTTTCGGAAACGTTTATTTCCATCATCAGGGAGCACTACAAAAAATCACAAAAACGTTACAACAACTAAATACGACCAACACCACAATCCGCCAAGCCAAAACAACCCCGACCAATCGCAAAATCTCTCTCTCTCACAAAAAGCAGCGAAGTAGTCAAGCATGTTTCAACCCAACAAAAAGCACTGATGGCGACAAAAACATGAACTGTCAGAAAAGGTCAAACTGCGACCAAAATTTTACCCGACTATAATACTGAAATAATTATATTTAATAACAAAGCTAATACATTACATTGAAATTTTTTTTTGTAGTCAAAAAGTTTTAAAGAATATTATCAATTTATCAATTATGTAAAAACAACTAGCTATTCAAGCACCACAAACTCTCATCTCTCACATAAGAGAGTGTATGATGCAGGAATCAACCAGCTTAAAAAATATATTCTATTTAAAATATGTATATCATAGAATTATTTCATTTTTGAATTTATCAAAGTAAACAAAACATTTATTGGGTATTATGGCACAATTCCAACCGTTTCAAAGCAAACTACGTCTATTATCAAGAATTCCTTCATACTTACATTATGTTGAGATTAATTAAAATAGTTGTTATAACGCTGTGACACAAGAAACATGACAAAGTCGAAATTACTAAAAATCTTAATAAAATTTATATTACATTTTAAAATATTCTTTCCGCAAACTGAAACATTTCATACACAAAGGGCAAATCCATCTATCACGTTATTATACGAAACTAGTTATAATTTTTTTTTTCCCGTTAATGGTAGGTGCACATTCCAAAGCGACAAAAAACCACAACAGGTGGGGGAATAAAATTGAATGTTATTTTTAAAAAGATAACTGGTCAGCAAAGACTTCCAATCTTATATATATATATATATATATATATATATATATATATATATATATATATATATATATATATATTATAACGTATAAATAAAGATAGAAACACTGGTGTAAAACAAATTAGTTGGAAACTGATTAGAAATTAAAACATTAGACTATATTTTATTAGAATCATAAATACGAGACATTAAAATTGCTCATATTAACTAAAAAAGTAATACAACTTATGTATATAAATAATAATCTGAGAAGACTCACAAAGAATTAACAAAGAAACATTACCTTGATCATATGTCCAAAAGCCATAGAGTAAACATCGTCCATCGTATTAAATACCTCATGTCAGAAAAAACGATGAACATATAATCTAGAAAAGAAACATGAATTAATAAATATTCGAAATAAAAAGGATATTGTCCAATATTATAACGCATTTTTACTAGAAACATATGGGTTAGAATATTTAACGTTGTAATACCAATACGCTTAGCGACATACGCTAGCGACAAAATATAGATGTCAATATGTATCAGCGACAAACGTTGAAAGTAGAGTGATTTCATAGATGAAATGAATAGAAATTAATTAATGTGTTTAATTGAATATAATGAACATAAATAATTAGATTAAGGGATATTAATAAATGTTTTAAAAGAATTTATGTTGATGGCTAAACACAATTGCTAATTATAATAAGAAAATTGAACTGAACATTGATATTAAAGACTATTGTATATCGCCTAAGAAAAACTATTCGTCCCATAATAACAAGATGAACTTCAATATTGAATAAACAATTTTTAGTGAGACTAATTTTTTTTGTATGTAGGTAAAGATATTAGAATGTAAAGTGAAATCATAATTTGAGTGCGTTAAAAAAGAAAACGGTGATTGGTTTATGTGACATGACAGAAGGAACTTTCAAACAACAACAAGTGTAACAAACATTTTTGAATATAGTGAGCTAAATTAAACAAAAGACTGATTGTTGATTGTTGAAAAAAGTTGAAGAAAAAGAGTCGGTGGCTTGGTTTCGTTTCTAGAAGGTTGGGTTTTGAAGTTCTCCAGAAATTTAAGAAATTATCCTCAAAATGAGGATAAAAACATAGCAAACTATTGATAAAACATGCACATGTACTTACCCAATGATTGTAGCTGATTTTCCAGAGTGAAAATCATATTTTCACATATTTATTCAACTGTAAACTTCGGAAGCTGCTTTCCAGAAGTTTCGAGAGGCAGATCCTGGTTCCTGAACACAAGGTCAGTGTATTGTTGTACAACAAGAGTTATAAAAAAATTATTAACGTCAATCAAATGTTTTCTTTAAAATCTCATGAGTAAAATAAACTTTGAAATAATGATCGATCTGAAAAAGAATTAAAATTAAAGACTCAATATAGCTATATTATTAAATAATTCTAAATGATAAATGGCCAATCTAAAGAAATAAAATTTAATACTTACGCATTTCTCAAATAAGAAACTTAATAAAGATACATCCAACTCTTTTATGTAACATTTAAACTCTATGTATATAAATTTCATAATTATTTCTTGTACCATATTATTTGTATTTCTGTATGTATAAATCTCTCAGCATAAATTCTTTTAACTTGTATATAATTTGAAACATATTCTATGACACAGCATAGAAGCTCGCTGTGAAACTGAACAGACCCGACGCGTCTATCAAATGTTTACTCTAGCGCATCGTCACCTCATGTTTTTGAGCATGCGCACAGAACGCCACACATAATAATAAAATCAATAATTTCATTTGACCCATACATGGGCGTCGCATAAAATTTTTATAAATAAAATTAAAATATTGTTTTCAAGTAAAATGTTTCTTTATTTATTTATCAACTGAATTTATTCACAACCGTAAGAACCCAGATAACAGAAGAATCTCATACTCGATACATACATAAAAATTCATCATAATAATTTCGTCCCAACGTAGTGGGCTATTCAAATATTCAATTAATTATATCATTATTATAACATTTATAATATTAAATATCATAAATAAATGGCGACCCAACGTAGGTGCGTTGAATAAATTCAGTAAATAATTAATTGTTCATAAAATAAAAATAAATTTGACCAATTTTTGTGACGATTTAACTTTAAAATCAGTAATAATTTCGGGGAAAATTTGTTTGGAGTTTTGTACTGTTTTGTCTATTACAAATAAAAATTCTGAACAATGGAGTCAATCAAAACAATAAAAGAATTAAAAACAACGGAGTTGAAGGAAATTTTGGAAAACAGGGGATTGGACAAAACGGGAACCAAACAGGCGCTCGTTAGAAGGCTACAGGAGGCTGTAATTAAAGAGGGAAAGGATCCAGAAACATACTGTTTCAATCAAGAAGAAACAGATAAAAATGAGGAAACAGAAATAACTGGAGATACAGAGAATACAACAGAATCAAGAGAAAATTTTCAAATAACAGAATATGGAACAACAGAAGTTGGAGAAAGATCAGAAGTTCGTGAACAAGGAAATATACAGGGAAGAGAAACAAGTAGCAGTGATAGAGATGATCAACTACTACGATATATACAACTTTTAATTGACGAGCAAAAGAAAATGAGAGAAGAACAGAAGCAAGATAGTAAAATAAAAAGAGAAGAACAACAAGAAGACAGTAAGAAAATAAGGGAAAAGATAGAAAATCAACAAGAAAATAGCAAGAAAATGATGGAAAAGATAGAAAATCAACAAGAAAATAGCAAGAAAATGATGGAAAAGATAGAAAATCAACAAGAAAATAGCAAGAAAATGATGGAAAAGATAGAAAATCAACAAGAAAATAACAAGAAAATGATGGAAGAACAGAAAGAATATTTGAAAGAAATAATTAAAGAGAAGATGGACGAACAAAATCAAAAAATTGAAAGAATGAATAACTCATTGGAACTAAAACTACGGAAACAAGACGAAAAGGTAGAGGAGATCAAAAGAAAACAAGAAGAGATAGAAAAAAGTTTTGAGAACCAAGAAGAAAAATTCGAAAACTTGGAACAAAATTTAATAGAAAAAACGAAGAAAATCACGGAAGTAAACATTACCAGAGCCGTTTAAATAATAGAAAAATCAGGAAAAAAGGATATAGAAGATGTGAAAAGGAGCATTATCAAACATGGAAGGGATATCGAATCCATCAGAAGTGATGTAAAAAAAGAAATACATGAAGTAAGAGAAGAAACCGAAAAGGACATAGTGAAAACAAAGAATGACATTAAAAGAGATATGAAGAATGAATTGGAACAGATTAGAATGCAACTAAAAGGCGAACAAGGAATGATTACTTATGCATATCAAGGTGGGAACGAGGAGAATATCAAATTTGATGGTAACATCAGGAAGATACATCCAAAAATATTTTTGAGAATATTAACAAATAAGATAAAACATATAAGAAATTTCGAAGATACAAGGGAAATATTGAGAAAACACCTTACTGGACAAGCTCTATTGTGGTTCACAAGTAATGAGATAGACTTCAACAACTATAAGGAATTTGAAACAGCGTTTCTCAAATTATATTGGGGTGAAATCACACAAGGAGAGGTTAGAGAGAGACTATATTTTGGACGATATGATGAGAATAGAGGGAATACCATGTATCTCTACTCGTTGCTACTCTATTCTCAAGCGCAACACTTAGAACCTGTAATTAAAGAAGAAGAAATAATCATGTTCCTATCCAGGCATTTCAAGTCACAGATAGCTGAAACAATAGCTGTACAAAACATCAGGACGTTTGAACAACTATCCAATTACCTGATGAGGATAGAAAGAAACCTAACGAGTAATAGAAACAAACAAAACGAGTGTAGAAATAATACAAATTACAACCGAAACAAAGAACATGCTAACAGAGGAAATACTGGAAATAATTCAAACAATACCCACTACGAATACAATAACGATAATAATAGAAGTTTAAATAGTAATACAAATAATAGAACGACGAATACTACAAGATACAGGAATTATCCAGCAAATAATTACAATCATAACAATCAAGGAAGGGAAAGAAATAATTTTAACAATGTAAAGAATAATTATAATAATAGAAGATACAATAACTACAATAATAATAATAATAATTTAAATAACAATAACAATGGTTATAACAATAATAGGGATTCAAACAATAATAATCATCAGAGCAACAACTTTACAAGGAGGAACTCTGATGGCAATTTAAATCGAAGGAATGATGACGGCCAAAATAGACGGGTCAACTTCCAGAGGAGAGCAAGCAGTCAGGACAGGGCAAACTCTCCAAACAATCGAGTTGAACTACATGAGTCGTCAAACAATATTCATTCTCCCATAACAACGACTGCTGATGGTGGTGTACAAAATGCCACTAATCAGAATTTTCATTGAAGGATGGTGTAGCACGCAATCGGTATAGTTATGTCCATCCTAGAGAATTCCTCAAAGACATAGATTGCCTAGAAAATATAGAAAACAATTTATTAGTATCTATTACGGGAAAATTGTCACATTTAAATGTAAATATTGTAATTGATACAGGTTCAGAAACATCATTAATCACAGAAAGTATTGTAAATAAATTAAACTTGCAAAAATATATTATGAAAGTGCCAAAGGTAAATTTAATAGGTCTAAATGCAAAAAGGTTTAGCGAGGTTAACAAATCTATTATTGTAAAACTACAATTACAAAATATTCATTTGGAAGTACAATTACTGGTTATACAAGGTATGGAGTACGATATATTATTGGGTTCAGACGAATTACTAAAACATAAGATAGATATCAATTATGAAACAAGAACGATAGGCGTCAATGGAATTGGAATAAAATTTAATGAAAACAGAGAACAAATAACGAACAAGAAAATTATGAAGATTGCAGAAGAAAAAGTTAGCAGGCTAGAAGTAGGAGAAATGGAAATGAATAATGATTGTTATGATAAGAAAAATGAATTTGAAGAAAGAAGAGATGAAGAAATAGTTTTAGATGATGAAAAGAATATTGATAATTGTATTGAAAATAATATGAAATATAATAATTGTGAAGATGGAATATGGAATGGAGAATATGAAGAAAATGATATTAATAATTATTTAAAATATAATATGGGATGTGATAATTATGAAGATGGGATATGGAATGAAGTACATTTGGATTGTGGAAGAGGAAGAAAGGAAGAAGTACGGAAATTGTTGAGAAAATATGAAGGTTTATTCAATGGAGAGGCAAGAGTTGCTAAAAATTTTATACACAGTCTGAAGGTGAAGGATATGGAAACGTTCAGAGCAAAAAGTTACCCAATTCCATACAAATATAAGGATAAAATGCAAGATGCGATAAAAAAACTGATGGAAGACGAAATTATAGAATATAGCAATACTTCATATATAAACCCCATTGTTATTGTACAAAAAAATTATGGAGACATGAGAATCTGTCTAGATGCAAGAAACTTAAATAAACATTGTATACCAGAATTTGAGGCACCATTAAATATTGAAGCGGTACTTAGCCGAATTTCAAAAACTAAAATTTTTACAAAACTGGACCTGAAACACAGTTTACTTAGAATTCCTAATCATAAGCGTAATATTTGTGCAAAATTACAATTACCTTACGAAGGTCCATATAAAGTAGTAACATCTAACGGCATAAATAGTTACAAACTCGTACATCCTGTAACTGGCAATGTTAGAGGAATTTTCAATGTGGACCAATTGTATCGATTCCATCCTGAATTCAATGAAATTCAATAAGTTTAATCTGCAAAGAATTAGTTATAATTAGAATGAAATATTTTTAAGTTGAAACAGGGAATTAATTACTTGTAGGAATAAGGTGTAAGATAGGTAAAGAATTAGAAATAGATTAATTAGGTATAATAAAAAATTAATGATTGATTTCCACAAAGATAGAATATAATGAAGTAGATTAAATGATAATAGATTATTACAAAATAAGAAAAAGTTAAGTACTATTGAATGAATTTTATAATAAAACATTCTAGATCATTGTAAACAATAATTAGAATGATTTTATAAGAATTCAGGGAATGTTATAACGTATAAATAAAGATAGAAACACTGGTGTAAAACAGATTAGTTGGAAACTGATTAGAAATTAAAACATTAGACTATATTTTATTAGAATCATAAATACGAGACATTAAAATTGCTCATATTAACTAAAAAAGTAATACAACTTATGTATATAATTAATAATCTGAGAAGACTCACATAGAATTAACAAAGAAACATTACCTTGATCATATGTCCAAAAGCCATAGAGTAAATATCGTCCATCGTATTAAATACCTCATGTCAGAAAAAACGATGAACATATAATCTAGAAAAGAAACATGAATTAATAAATATTCGAAATAAAAAGGATATTGTCCAATATTATAACGCATTTTTACTAGAAACATATGGGTTAGAATATTTAACGTTGTAATACCAATACGCTTAGCGACATACGCTAGCGACAAAATATAGATGTTAATATGTATCAGCGACAAACGTTGAAAGTAGAGTGATTTCTTAGATGAAATGAATAGAAATTAATTAATGTGTTTAATTGAATATAATGAACATAAATAATTAGATTAAGGGATATTAATAAATGTTTTAAAAGAATTTATGTTGATGGCTAAACACAATTGCTAATTATAATAAGAAAATTGAACTGAATATTGATATTAAAGACTATTGTATATCGCCTAAGAAAAACTATTCGTCCCATAATAACAAGATGAACTTCAATATTGAATAAACAATTTTTAGTGAGACTAATTTTTTTTGTATGTAGGTAAAGATATTAGAATGTAAAGTGAAATCATAATTTGGGTGCGTTAAAAAAGAAAACGGTGATTGCTTTATGTGACATGACAGAAGGAACTTTCAAACAACAACAAGTGTAACAAACATTATTGAATATAGTGAGCTGAAGTAAACAAAAGACTGATTGTTGATTGTTGAAAAAAGTTGAAGAAAAAGAGTCGGTGGCTTGGTTTCGTTTCTAGAAGGTTGGGTTTTGAAGTTCTCCAGAAATTTAAGAAATTATCCTCAAAATGAGGATAAAAACATAGCAAACTATTGATAAAACATGCACATGTACTTACCCAATGATTGTAGCTGATTTTCCAGAGTGAAAATCATATTTTCACATATTTATTCAACTGTAAACTTCGGAAGCTGCTTTCCAGAAGTTTCGAGAGGCAGATCCTGGTTCCTGAACACAAGGTCAGTGTATTGTTGTACAACAAGAGTTATAAAAAAATTATTAACGTCAATCAAATGTTTTCTTTAAAATCTCATGAGTAAAATAAACTTTGAAATAATGATCGATCTGAAAAAGAATTAAAATTAAAGACTCAATATAGCTATATTATTAAATAATTCTAAATGATAAATGGCCAATCTAAAGAAATAAAATTTAATACTTACGCATTTCTCAAATAAGAAACTTAAGAAAGATACATCCAACTCTTTTATGTAACATTTAAACTCTATGTATATAAATTTCATAATTATTTCTTGTACCATATTATTTGTATTTCTGTATGTATAAATCTCTCAGCATAAATTCTTTTAACTTGTATATAATTTGAAACATATTCTATGACACAGCATAGAAGCTCGCTGTGAAACTGAACAGACCCGATGCGTCTATCAAATGTTTACTCTAGCGCATCGTCACCTCATGTTTTTGAGCATGCGCACAGAACGCCACACATAATAATAAAATCAATAATTTCATTTGACCCATACATGGGCGTCGCATAAAATTTTTATAAATAAAATTAAAATATTGTTTTCAAGTAAAATGTTTCTTTATTTATTTATCAACTGAATTTATTCACAACCGTAAGAACCCAGATAACAGAAGAATCTCATACTCGATACATACATAAAAATTCATCATAATAATTTCGTCCCAACGTAGTGGGCTATTCAAATATTCAATTAATTATATCATTATTATAACATTTATAATATTAAATATTATATATATATATATATATATATATATATATATATATATATATATATACATATATATTATAATTATTCTATTTTACTAATGAGAATTTTATATATTATTATTTGTTTTTATTTATAAAAGTTTTATTGTCGTACAAGTCTTGTTTAAAATGTAGACTTGACTTTCCTTCGGCTAGCTCCTAATAAATATAATTTAATGTTAATTTAAAATTTTTTATAAAGTCGGAAGCATGAAGACTCCTTCCGGGCGCACAAATATAAGTATTATTTAATTTTGAATAGCCACTTTTTAAATTGATTTATTTTACTTAATTCAGAAAAAAAATATCTTTGGTGAATACATACCTTTGATTTTAATGATTTCAAAATTCTTGCATAGATTGAATGAAGTAAGTAAATTTTTTTATAACTTTATTATGGACATGAATAAAATAAAATACCAACACTTTCTATAAAAAATGATTTAATAAAATCAAAATTTGCATTATTTTAACATAAATTCTTCCTTATACCACTCCTGCATTCCTTCCAGTCATGCGCATTGAATAGCTTGGTGAATTGCGTCGGCGTATAAGAGGAATGTGTGCTCTTGTAGAGATACACGCAACACTGAACGTGGATTCACAGTCAACGTTATATGTATAAACTGTTCAGACACTATTAACGTTCAGAAGTTTGGTGAAGTTATTAATATGTTATTTAAATTTTAACCATACAATTACACATATATATAAAAGCAATGTGAATGAATTTATATGAGGATAGTAATGAATAAAGTAAGTTAAGCATGCATCAGAAGAAAGAAGAAGACATGGAAGTTATATGTACAACGTGAACAATTGATGATGTGATTTTATTTGACAAGTAAGTACTATTCTATATATTATTAAAATTGTATGGATATCCATAGATATCATATGATATTCATCATATTATCAAATTTTGGCCTTTTTTATGTTATTATTTTAAACGTTCATAGAAATTATGTTTTATTGTTCACTAAGTTCTTTTGGAATTCCAAAATTAATATTCAAAAACACAGACCTTATTTCTCGAAGCTTCGGTACCTGAATTCAGCTAGCGTCCTCGAAATTCTTGACGATCTCTCATCGGAGGAATGCACCTTTCCGTTCACTCCCGTTTATACACAGAGTTTAAGAAACATTAATATTTCTCTTTTAATCCCTTTATTGGCTTGAAACTTTACTTTTTTATATTATTTTACAAAAATTTCGTAGAGTAGATGTATAGAGAAGCCATACTTTTCACAACCCAAGCACGATTCCTTTTTTTTTAAATCATCAAACTTTTGGCTCATCAAGTCCATAGCCTGCTTTTCCATACTTTTGTCACTATACCTGTTGACTTGAATGTTTTTTAATAAAGAAGGAAAATTATTTATTTCAAAAGTTCTGGAGGATATGAACACTTATTGATATAAGTTTATATTGTATTTTGGATTATATAAAATGTCTTTTTCATATATTATAATAACAAATTTTGTTATAAATCCCTTTTTAAGGGATCACTATTTACATTTAATTATACAAATTCTACAACCTAGATTAATTATTCATACATATGTAATTGTATAGTTTTAAATTTTTGAATTTTCACTAATTTTGTCTTACATAAACTCTTAGTTATTTCCAAATTAATCTTTATTATCCTACATTCAATTAGTAACCAACAAATTTAGGTTGGCAAGAAAATTACTAAAGTTGATTACTTCCTGTTTAAAAAGATTATTGAATTATTATATTTCCTTGACAGATACCTTGGCTCTGTTCCGTATGTCACCAATTATAAAGTTTTCTTTCAATTCTTTTTTTCAATTTTAAACCTTTACTGATATCATCAGTAAATATAGATAACTAATTAGTGAGTTGAATATTAATTTTTGTTATTTCAGGTTACAAGTAATACTACAGTCAGTTTATCCAGATAATCACGTGGCTGCGTTCAGAGTATTTGGAAACATGTTGACATTAACTTGACCTTGGATAAATTGTTAAGGTAAAAATTTTATACTCATTCATACAATGTTGTTGATATAATTTTTATTCATTATCCTTTAAATCCTTTAGGTAACTGTTTTTCTCAATATCTAATAATACATTTGCTTACTTCATTCTAATTTTTTTTATATGAATTCTTAATTTTTTAAATAGGTTGTGTCTACGTCTACGTATTAATATGACATTTTAATGTCTGTTCTAATTTGAGAATAGTTTTTATATAATAGAGGACTAGTTCAATATATATATATATATATATATATATATATATATATATATATATATATAATATATATATAATATATATATATAATATATATATAATATATATATATATATATATATATATATATATATATATATATATTGTTATATTTTAATATAACTGTGCTGTTTGAATTATACTTTTATTTATTTATTTAAATTACCTACTTATATTTTCGCTGCTCAGACGGGGTCGCAATCAAAATAGCTCTCATCTCAGGTGAGATCAGGTTGGGTATGCAACTAACATTACTACCATGTAATTAGATGTTTTAATAAATTTTTATTATGACACCGGAATAATAAAATATAATGCTGTGATAATTAATAAAATATGGTTGCACTGGCAACAACGCAAAAATAGAAATATCTCAGTTGTATGTATACCAACAGATAACTACTTACAATGTGAACTGGGTGAATTATCCTTTAGGATATAGCCAAAAAAACGAACAAGAAGAAGAAATATTTGCAATTAGGTTATTATAGATATTGTATTGTTATTGATTTATGAGAAAGTTTGCATATGAATATTTACTGGATATTTCTCTCTCTTATATGGAAAATGACGTCACCTTCATATGGTAAATAGAATCAATATTATTTGTACAACCTACATTTCTACTTATCTAAACACTTTTTCGTCTGATTAACACAAATTCGAAGTTCTCCCTTGGTTTGGATTTTCAACAAATCTAATCTACACTACTATTCGATGACACTTGCTTTTCAGATAACCAGAAATTGAATTTAATATAGAAATTAAATGATTGAATACTGGAACTTTCAGGAACTTTAAATCCAATTTGGGTAAGTACTTTATAAATTCTTATGTATATAATTTTATTCACTTACCAACTTGTGAAAACATGTATTTCTTATCGACTTGCTGTTTGATATGAATTAGTATGTGAATTTCTCTTATTTTCTTTTCTTTTTCAGATTATATTCTCAAAAATTCTCGGCAACAAATTCTTTCTGTCGACCCAACACCTCGTCCGCAAAACTTTTCACTTAACAACCCCTTGGTTACCATTCGTCCAATCATGACAATTGTTCAAATTTCAATTATTCATCACTGCATTTTATTGGATGTAATGATTTCATGAAAACTTTTACAATATTAAAATTTTATATACAGGTATGTACAAAATTATTAGTTCACAAAAACAAAGCATTACATTCTATTATATACACAATTTATTGGTTTCAAATAATTTTAGACAATACCGTCAATGGTTCAATTCTCTGATTGCTCAATCCAAATCAATACATTTGTTTTAACACAGACTTTGATTTTATCGAAAATTATCATACAGGCTGTCCCAAATATTTTAATTATTGATATAAATTTTTGAAATGTAATTAATTGTGTGATAAATACTGATATAGCAATTATGTAAGCTCCTATTGTCATTAAAATCCACAATAATATATATATATATATATATATATATATATATATATATATATATATATAATATATATTCAGAACGTAATAGTAAGGAATTCAGTGAAGTGAAATCAACATTATTTCAAACCATTTTCACGCCACCCCCGAGGTTTTTTCTATAGCGGTGTCCCCATGAGGCCTACTCCACTAGAAATAATGGATAATTAACCAATGACAACTTGAACGACCTTGACAGATAGGATGACTATAATAAAGATGCCCGTCTTAGATAATGCGGGAGTCTAAATATATCTACTAGGTAGGGGATGTAATATGTCCTATAAATATCCGTTGAACGTTGCGATACAAGGAATATTCCAAGTGGATAAATCCTAGACACATGTCAGTGTGGATGTATATCGTTGGATACTAGTGTTATCAGGTAATACGCATGAATCGTATATATTACAGATATGCAGCAACCGCTGTCTCTTGTTGACATAACTAATATTATTATAAATACTCAAGACAAATCAAATCGAAAATCTATAATTCCGTATATGTGAGAATCAGAATCGGAAAATCCACGATTGAAGAAGTTTCAGCAAATCCTCTAGATTTTTCATTATTAGTTATCATTCCCGTAGATAGGAAAATACTATTGCAATGTCACTTAAGCGAATCCGCTCAAGTTTGAGAACATTCAAAACATCTGTTGTCTAATTAATTTAACTAAAGTATTCAAATGAATACTCACATCAGCAGAATGGGAACTCTTGTTTCATATTAGTCATTAATACAATCGTATAATTATACAAACAGTGGAAACCCATTTTAATTTTCTGTTCGCAATTATAGCACACCAAGCTACGTATATGGCTGGTTTTTTTCATTAATTTCAGTATAATGTTCATTTTGGTATCAACATTCTAATTTCAATATTGTTGTCTACCAGGAAGATTCTTACTCAGATATACGGAATGGTAGTGGGAACTCCCAGCTCATATTATAAGTTCAAAGACTCATATATTTGATAAGTACCAGAGATATTGTGAGATGAGCCTGGGAATATAATTAGGTATGAGACTTGAAGAGATCTAATTTCTTCCTTGGTGAGATATCCTGAGAATGTAGTGAGGATACCGTATATAGATATTTAGAGATGAGACTATAGATGGAATCAGTTAGTATATATTTATACATTAATTGATAGAAGTTCAATGGGATGTGATCTTTCGGATATCCATATCCGCGGATTTAGCGATTTGAATAGATATCCATTGTAATGTAGTATTTACAAACCTATGTAGACGTACATGGACTAAAAAACAATACGATACCAGTCTGAGATGCTCGCGGTTGAACTCTAGTAGAGACGGTCGTGCGGTCCATAAATATAAACGATCTTAAATGGGCGCCAGATAGATTGTTCCAAGCATCCCCAAGTTCTCCATATGAATCCCCAACTTACCAAAAAGGATTATTACAATATTATAGAAGTCTTGTTGTACATACAAAAGTAAACTACTTATAGGTCGAATTCAACTGTTTAATAATGACAGTATTATTAATATAAAAGGCTAACGAGAATAATATTCGAGGCTGAAATTTATTTATTATATGTCCTTATAAATTCCTTTTTTTCGCTCTAAGAAGCTTCTAACCCAAATCAACACTTAACAGTTTTCACTTATTTGAAAATAACGGTAAAGTAAAACTAAAATACAAAATGTTAAAATATTTTTTTTAGATCTAACTGTACGTCACATCCTGTAATTCTTTGAACATACAAAAAAATATTGTTTATTTTTATCCCTTTTCATTTATTACGAAATATGAAAAGGCATATTATAATTATATACTTACGCTTTGTTGTGAGGGCTCCTCAGGAAAACGGCTAGGTTGACTACTACTACTTGCCTCAAATTCTTGCGAACCACTGCCAGTACTGCCACTACTTGTTGATGCTACTATAACGATGTTTTCTTCTATAACACTACTACCACAATGTCCCACCTTCAGAACCGTATTATTTTTTGGCCTTTTTGTAAAAAAATATGTTAATGTCGTTTGTGATTGCTTCATTTTACGCAGGTCCAAATGAGACCAAAAATTACTTGTATGTAAAAATGTATAAAAACACGTTTCTCTTTCAATGTTCTGCAAAACAAAGACGCGGCCTGCGATTGTCTTTATCTTCAATCGGGAAGCGCCGTGTTTGAGCATTTTGCCGACTACCTAAATTCAGACGCACTCGGCGCGGCTGGTTTTGTGTACGTAAAATAAATTGAATGATTATTTTAATAAAATGATATTTATTTTATTATTTATATTCTCAAATGAAGCTTTTGGTAACATAATATATAATTACTGTATTTATTATTAGTATTTATAGCGATGTTTGACTTTTTATGACATAACAAGTCTTCTTAAAGGGGGGGGGGGTGAGCCCCAAAGCCCCCCTTCCTCCCCCCCCGTGGATCCGCCCTTGATTAGGAGGGATAGTACATCTCCTCATAAAATATTAAATCCAGCAAGAAGTGTATCAAGGATTATCACTAGCTTAAACAAACTTGCGTCACTCCTTAGAACCCCTGGCCAAGGGGTTACTTGGGTTATCTTTCAGAGATGCGGTAAGTCACGTAAGACTGGCGAAATATTCAACAAATATGGTGATTAATGCCTCAATATTCTTCCTGGTCTTTGTATTTGAAGCAGGAACAACGCGATAAGCGGTACAAATTACAGATTACAAGAGAACTTTCAAGCAGTCCAAACTGATCGATTTGCTCATACAAATTTATGAGAGAAAAATTGGACTGTAGTTTGGGGTTTAATGATACTAATATTTGTATTAAAAAAATAGTCGAGCTTAAAACAATATTACCTACCTTAGGATATGGGAGATGGGATGAAAGCTGATCTGCACCCTCGCTTGATGCACATAATTCATCGTTCCGGTTATCGAAAAGTTAAATCAAGAACTATCAACGACGAGTGTCTTTTTGAGTATATTTCATTTAGAGTATCGAATGCTCAAGTTATTTTTGCTAGGTAAAAAAATAGGGCATAGGCGGAGGGAACTTTCATTTTTGAGGAAAGAAATGATTGCAGTACCGGGTGTCCAGCTTTATTTTCCATCATTTTAACTGCCCATAACTTCTAAGCGGTTTGAGATAGAAACATGCGGTTGTCACTAACATGTTTCATAACACAAGTTTTGTTTAAAATAGTTAGGATGTTTTTATTCGTTTTGCCTACGTCATAACAAAAATGGCAGATGTTTGACAATTTTTTTGTTGACTTTTGTTAACGGAACACCCAGTACATTTTTTGACAGTTTCAAAGAACCGTCTTTCACCTATTCTTCAGTGCATTTTTTTCCAAAATCGGTTAACGTGTGACTAAGCAATTAACTTTTAAAATGACAGATGCTTACTTACCATTTTTAATCATAGTAATTTTTGGAAGTTTTATGTCAATTTCATCAACTTTGCGAATTTTCAGTCATTGTTATTGTCTGTTTTTATGTGAAAATGGTGTTTTCAGACGTGGAAAAAGCAAATGTTGTACTTACCTTTGCTGAAACAAACCGGTGATTTTAACTCAAAGACGTTTTTTCAGAGATTTTAATAAACAACCACCCAGTTCAAAAACAATTAAAAGTTTGTTTCGCACTTATAAAGAAACTGGATATTTATCCCGAAAGAAAAAAGTACCAGTTAATAATTATTTAGATGATACCATAGCTGTATATGACTTTGTTAGGAGATATCCAAAATCGATCGTTATTAGGAAAAGTTGCTTCCCATTTCAACATTAGTAAGTCTAAAGTTCATAACATTTTGAAAGAAGTAAAACTAAAACCTTATAAAATTCAAATTCATCAGAAATTGAATGAGAGGGACTTCGAAAAGCGTGTTTTTATGTGTGAAACGTTAATGGATCTCCGGAGGAATGTACCAAACGTCAATCTAATAATGTCTAATGAAGCCACATTTGATTTGACTGGAGCATTTGATAAACATAATTGCAGAATTTGATCTGAGTAAATCCGCACGAGTTTGAACAATATGAAATAGATTCACCTAAGGTAAATGTATGGCGTGCTGTCAACAACAATAAAATCTATGGATCATTTTTTTTCGCTGAAAAAACAATCAATGGAAATACTTATACAGACATGCTGGAATTATTTTTTTATCCACAGTTGGATCAAGATGTACAATTGAATGGTAATTGGAATGAAACTCATTTCCAGCAGGATGGGGCGCCCCCCCCCATTTTTCTTTAATAGCTAGAAACTCTGTTTCCAATAAATTTGGTGACAACTGGATTGGCAGAAGTGGTCCAGTAGAATGGGCTTCTTATTCATGTGACCTAACAGTTCCGGATTTTTTTGTATGGGGATATATAAAATCTTTAGCGTATAATCCTGCGTCACAAAATTTTGACGAGTTAACGATTAATATTCGTCACCCATTTAACAACATTACCCAAGATATGTTGGGCAAGTCTTTTACAAATTTATATGTAAGGTTAATCAAGTGTGTTGATCAAAAAGGGCGGCATATTGAACATTTAATTAATTGAAACGTACGGGTAAGAGCTTGACCAAAGGTCGACGCAGAGTACCCGTGGGGGTGCGAACGCTAGCGATACCTTACCGGAATGAAGCTCGATAATGCGAGCGACAGTCCAATGCACGAAGGTGCATTGTCTTCTTTGATTAGCACAAGGGTGCCTACGGTTGGAGAAGGGTAGATTGGTGTCAGCCATTTCGAGCGCTGTTGTAGCGAATGGAGGTACTCGCTCTGCCAACGAGTTGTAAAAGTTGCCATCTCGGCAAACTATCCATAGGAATAGGGGTGAAGTCTTGACTCGGAAAAGTGGTCAATGGTTCTAGAGTCAAGAAATGACCCGGAGTTAAAGCGGTAATGTCTTCGATATCATTAGAAAATGGAGCCAAGAGGCGTGAATTTGATAGCGACTCTATTAAGACTAGAACTGTATAATTCTCTTCATGTGTTAAAATGTGCATTCCAACAACGCGAATGAGGTGACGTTTCATAGATTTGATTCCAGCCTCCCAAAAGCCACCAAAATTAGTACCAGATGGAGGGGAAAAATGAAATTTAATGGTTTCTCGATCAGCAGAGCTTTGCATGAATTAAGCAATTTCCTTTCCAGCGCCGATAAAGTTTGTACCATTATCGCAGTAAATATGTGACACTCTATCGCGTCGGGCGATAAAGCGTTGCAGAGCGGCTAGAAAGCCATCAGTTGAGAGATTACTAACGAGTTCCAAATGTAGCGCCTTCATCGCACAACATACAAATAAGCATAGATAAGATTTTATAGTCCGAGATCCTCGATAACGAGAAGGGGTGATAGATAAGGGTCCACCAAAGTCAAGACTGCAGTGACTAAATGCTTTTACATCATTGAATCTAAACTGGGGTAAATTACCCATTGAGGGTTGGTATGGCTTAGGGCTCTGTTTCCAGCAACGGACACATTTAGATAATACAGCATTTATTGCTCGCTTTGGGCATAGAATATAGAATTTTTGAGATAAAAGAAATTGCGTGGTTTTGAAACCAGCATGAAGGTGTTTTATATGATAGTAATCTATAACCAAAGTAGTCAGCCTACATTTCCGTGGCAACAAAAGAGGGTGCTTCGCCTCATATGATAGAGGAGAACGGGTTAAAAGGCCACCAACTCTGAGTAGCTGGTGGTTATCTTTAAACGAACCTAGCTTCAGCAAAGGTTTAGAAAGTTTTTTCGAGTTAAACTACTTGTCGAAATGAATGTGTTGAGCGTGCTTGACCAGAATTAACATAGAGTTTTCTAACTCTTCGGCTTGTAGCCTTTCTGACGACTGCTTTGAAAACGACGGCAGGGTGTGAACGAATCGTAAAACATAGGCCAATATACGTAGAATTTTGGAAAAAGATGAATGATTTTCGAGAAGAGTATACAGAGCAATAGAATGAGAGGGTTCTGTTAGTAAAACAATTTTTCGTTCTCCCTCAACAGTAAATTGAATGGATCCTGATGATGAAGTGTCGGGAAAGGAAAATGAGGATGAGAGTAAAAAACTTGGGCCATGTATCCAACTATTCTTTGCTAAGAATTCATGGGGTAAAGACCGCGAGATGCAACATCTGCTGCGTTGTGATGAGTGGGAACATATTTCCATGAGGCACTAGGGACTTTTGACTGGATATATGAAATTAGGTTTGCCACAAAGGTTTTAAATCGGTGCGGGGAAGAATTTATCCAGTATAGAACGATTTGAGAGTCTGATCAAGCATGAACGGATTGGACATTAATTGTACAGACCTTCAAAATATACAAAATCAGCTTAGACAATAAGACAGCCGCACAAAGTTCCAATCGGGGAATAGTTAGCTTAGTTTTCAGTGGAGCGATTTTCGACTTGGCACATATAAATGTGAAAGCAGGTTGATAATAAGAGTAAAACGTTCTAAAATAAATAACACATGCGTAGCCTTTTTCCCTTGCGTCGCAAAATCCGTGTAGTTCACAATTAGATATGTTTAGGTATAGTTTACGTGGTATTTGTAATTGTGACAAAAGGGGGGGTTCAAGTTCAACATGCGCACAAGTTCCTAAAGTCCTAGCACCGGATTTACAAGTACAATAATTATACCCCGAAATGGGGAGAGCAGGATCTTCTAGATTTTCGTCACCTATTTCAATGAAAATTTTTGCTCTAGTATAAATCCAATGGAATCAGTTAATTGTGTGGCTTTAGTGTTAACAGGCTGGTGGTTAATCACTCCAACATTATTGCAAATCAAAGTGATACGTACCATCTATACATTTTTTATTTTCATACAGTCATCAAGTTAAATCCAGTCATCAACATTTAGTAGAAAATCATTGATTTATTTTAAGGATTCACGTATCAACTCCACAATTCGTAGGAATTCATTCATTAAACTGATAGTATAAAAACGTACAGTCAAACTTTCTTATCAATATAAGAAATACCAGCTATAAAGGAGGTCACATACGTTTGAAATTCGTTTCCATATGATGAGTGATATCACAATTAAGCAATTTATGGAAGAAATTATCAAAAACAGGAGTGAAATCAAGAGTTCAATCGAAGCCAGTGAGGCTAGACTATTACTGAATTTCGAAGAACTGAAAAATAGAGTGTTACATCTTGAAAAAGAAAATCAAGACCTGAAAGGAGAAATTGAAGAATTGAAGAAATCGGGAAAGAAAAATAACGTGATTATTTTTGGGCTGACTAAAAAGAGCGAAACTCTTTCTTGTGATATTATATGCCAGAAAATAAATTCATCATTCTACACTTCTCTCACCCACGGAGATATCAACGATTTTTATTTCGTCGGGAACAACGATACCAGCCCCCTGAAAGTCGAATTCAAAACATTCCTAATAAAAAAGGAAGTACTACAAAAACGGTAACACCTGAAAAGCACAAATATTAGCGTTGTGCACGATCAAACATGGAAACAGAGAGAGGAAAGTAAGTTACTCCGAAAGTACCTTCTGAAGGCTAGGCAAGAAGAAAACAATACTTGCTATATAAAAAACAACAAACTACATGTGAATACAGAACTATACTGAGTCTCAGATCTACTAGCTCTTGAAAATCAAATTGTAGAAGAACCGAAATCAATTAGTGCTTAATCGACTCCAACTCCCGAAACACAGGCAGAAACCGGACAACAGCAGAAAATAAGAAAAACTTCTATTACAAGCTACCAGCAAAGATCTTCCAGTGCCAGATTACAAGAAAAGTAGAAATAATTGCAGTGATCACGTACCTACCTCACACTTGTAGCAAAACCTGTCATTCATGACCTAATTTATATTTATAATAATTCAATCTAGCTTTGTCTTTTTCCCAAACGAGGAATGGATCAGTTCATTAGAGATTACAGTTATAAGGAGTTCGCAACAAAATTTATGGATAGTGCAAATAATTTCAACACTTTGAGGTTTGGAAATGATTACTTAAAAGTCTGTCAACAAGATGTACGAAGCATATCCAAAAACTTTGAAAAATTGGAAGTTTTTTTATACCAATTCAAAGGACCGTTCGACTGTATTATTTTAACAGAAACGTGGAAAATTCAAAACAAGCATTTTTTCGATTTAGACGGATATTAGTCAGTCTATAATCAGGGAACAATAAACCAAAATGATGGCGTTAAAGTTGATATAAGGAACTCTAGGAAATATAAAACAAACATCGTTAAGTTAGGTCCGTGCAAATTAATTGAAGTTTTGATCGATATGGGCGAATGTATAAAAATTGCCTGTATGTACAGGCCTCCATCCACCAACGAAAATGAATTCGTTTTGGAACTCCAAAACTACCTGGGTCAACAACGGTACAATGAACATTACTTCGCAATATTAGGCGATATAAATATAAATCTCGTTTCAGACAATAACCTGACCAATGATTATCTTGATATCCTCAGTGACTTCAATTTCACATCGACAGTAAATATCAGTACAAGGACACAAGATGAATCGAGTATCTGCATCGACCATATATTTGTTAGGGCTCAAGATGGCGATTTAGAAAACAAATGTTCTGCGTTTGTTTTAGATAGTCGCATATCCGACCATAAAGCCACTATAATGTCTTTAAAACCAGCAAATGAAAATGTTCAAACTGAAAACCATCATCAGGCCATCGTCTCAAAACCTATTAATTATAAAAAATTAAAAATAAACTTAACAGAATTAAATTGGAATACTTTGTACGAAATGAATGACCCCGTACTTGCTAATTCTTTTTTCTCAACAAAAATCTCTGAAATTATAAAAGACAGCACTGTGACATTCAAGAAGAGCAAATTAAACAAAAAAAAATTGGATTACAAAAGAAATTATGAATTCAATTATCAGTAGAGACCGCTTATTCAAAGAATATCAAAAGAACAAAAACAATTTGGAACTGAAACAGAGATTTATTACTCATAGGAATAAACTCAATACATTAATAAAACTAACCAAACAAAATTATCATAGTGCTGAAATAGAAAAAAGTAAAAATAATCCCAACCAGCTATGGAAAGTTATCAATTGTATAACAAGACACAAAAATAAAAATACTGTTATAGATAGTGTGTTGAAAGAGGATAATAGCCTCACTGAAACAGATTTCGAAATGGCAGAAACATTCGCAAATTTTTTCACCAAAGTTGGACCAGATCTCGCAAAAAACATAAAAACCCCATTATCACCACCTCCATCCATAAAAATCCATCCCAACTCCATGTTCTTGACACCTACCACGGAAGAAGAAATATTTGACATTATAAACACTCTAAAAAATCTTAAGGCGTCTGGAGTCGATTGCATTACATCCGAATCCCGAAGAAATATCGTGGGAAATTTCATCCCCATTGTCATTTATCATCAACCTCTGTTTTGAAAAAGGTGTTTGTCCTCCCGAACATAAAATATCTGTCATTAAACCACTCCATAAATCGGGTAATAAACAAATTATATCAAACTACAGACCACTATCTTTGATTAATAGTTTTGCAAAAGTTTTCGAAAAAGCGATAAAATCACGACTGGAGTAGGTAATTTATGAAGAAATATCGGATTGTTGAACGAAAATCAATTTGAATTTCAAAAGAACCGATCAACGGAGGATGTAATTTTAGCCTTGACGTCTAGAATGTATGAAACTCTCGATAACACCAAACCAGCATTATGTATATTTCTTGACCTTGCTAAAGCATTTGACACCGTAGACCATGCACAATTATTAGGGGCCTTCCAAAATATGGGTTGTAGAGGGCGTGTTCACGAGCTTTTTAGAAGTTATATCTCAAACCGCCAACAAATTGTCAAAATCAATAACAATATCAGTAATGTTGAGGAATTGGAATGTGGATTACCACAAGGTACCGTTTTAGGTCCACTATTATTTATAATCTACATAAATAGCTTGCTTAATATCAATACCAGCGGAAAAATCTTCAGTTTTGCTGACGATACTGCAGTGCTTTATACCTCTGACACGTGGAATGATCTGAAACGGAATGATTTCACTAAATTCATAGACTGGTTCAATCACAAGTTGTTGACGATCAATTTCAAAAAAACAATGGCACTTCCACTTTCATGCTACGTGAATGGATTACCTGCCTTCGATACACGAGATATTACATTTGACAACCAAATTATTGAAATTGAACTGACAGATAAAATGAAATATTTAGGTGTCACAATAGATCGCCACTTGAGATGGAATATTCTTATTGAACAAGTCAGTAATACGCTTCGGACAATGATATATGAATTTAAATATCTTGCGAAAGTAATGAAAGTACCTCAATTGAAAATGGTCTATTTTGCCCTTGTTGACTCTAGGATAAGTTATGGTATATTAGGGTGGGGAGGACTCGCTTCATCAAATCTGGAGAGGATCAATGTACTGTAAAAAATTTTTCTGAAAATTATTTTGAAAAAGGACCGTAACTTTTCAAGTGATGCTCTCTATGAAGAAAGCTGAATACTTGACCCACGTCAGATTTATTTTCATAAAATAGCATTGTGTTGTCAAAAAAACAAGAATAAGTTCTTACTTGTTTCCCATTGTGATGAGACTAGAAATAAAACCAATAAAAGATTTGTCCTATCAACTTCAAATAAAACTGTTGGTCAAAAATGTAACACCTTTCTTGCCCCTAAAGTCTTCAACTACATTCCCCAGCAATTGAAAAGTATAGTTAATTATAATTTATTTAAATCGAAGCTTAAGCAGTTTATTTTGATAGAAGATAGAAGAAAAATACACCATATAATAGAAAATAAACTGAATGTATAGAGTAGCACTTAAAATTTGACATTTGACTTTCTGCTTATGTTTAGTAGTCCCATCTTTATTGGTATTGAAATTGAAAATTGGAACTTGATGTTCATATTACTCGTAACAATTCTTTTAGCAGACAGCCTCTAGGCTTTGTTAATTTGTCACTTATAGGCATACACTAACTGTTAGTTGAGAAAACATATTGTACTACACCGAAATTGTTGCCAACTCTTTAATGATGTTCCGCATGGTTCGCAAAAGTCCAACGCAGACAACTCTTTGGCTTGCGGTTTTGCGGATTTATGCTAAACGTTCTTCATATGTTTTGAGATAGTATTATGATGATTAGTATAAACACGTTTTTATTGTACACACTATCCGCAGACAGCCAATTAGTCTTTGCGGTTTCTTTTTATTTATTTGTCCGATTATTTATGTAATTATATTTTTTTGTATTGTACAAATAAACATTATTATTATTATTATAATTTGAGGTCATTTGATTGAACACAACCAATCACAACAACATTATACTGAAAACAGATCCCATGGGCTGTTTTCACTCTATCACGTTGCTATGCTAATGTCACGATTTGGTCATAATACTGACGAGAATATTAATGAAATTATAGAAGCTCTGTACTTCTTTTCTATAATTAGCAAAAAAAATTCTATCCGAATAACCCTCGAACATTGATAAATGCTCAAAAATTCTATAATAACTTTCTCAAGCTTGTTGCTTATAGGCAAGCAACAAGCTTTCGAAATCTGTTTTTCGAACAATTATCAATGTCCTTGGGTTATTACAACTGAAAACAACCCAAAACATGTGTTTAGGCGTTCCTGAGCCGAGAAAATATTCTGAATCGTAGAAAATTGGGCTCCCCATGTAACTCATCGACTTCTAAAATGTTGTCTATTTCCCCATCTCTACGGATTGTATCTGGGATATATGATGCAGCCAAGTGTAAAAGATATGTTCCAGTAAGTGATTTTGAATATTCAATATAAAGGCGAGGGAAAGATTGTATATTAAGTTGATTCAAACGAATCCATCGACCACTCCTAGTACGGAGGTTTTCAGCTTTCAACTCGTGCCTGAACAATGTTGACATCATTGGAATCAACTAACATTTACGTGGCCGTATCCAACGTTCCAAACATATTTATCAAAGGATGGAATGTATTTATAAGAGCACCAGCAATCAGGCAATAATCACGTAACTTCGTAGCATGTACTGCTCATATGGGTTGACGGAAAAATTTGAAAATTAACTTAAAATGTCCATTTCTAGCTTCTACAATCCATCTAGTAGTGGTTACTAAACGTACCTGATTGGCTTCATTTGTCGTTAATTTCCTTTGATACAGCAGTAGAAATGGTGGCATATAGTAATGCAAGCCAATTTCTTGTAGACTATTGATTGAATCTCTATAGCCTCTATCGACTATCATTTTGTAATTCGTGATTTAGAACACTCGCATTATTATTTCTAGCATCTGCGAAGTACGGCCCGTTGATTGCTAAGATATATCCATCGGGGGCAACTATGATCTCTGGTTTGACTAAATGTTCATTTTTGTGGAAACAGTATGATTGCCTCAATACTCGAAAGTTACTGCTATTTTCTATTTTACTGTAGGTACAATCTATATAAACTATTAGTTTGGGAATGTCTGGTGTGGGATTGTACAGTTGATTCGTATAAGGGGATACATGACTGTTCATATAAATTTCTCTTGTTATCGAAATAAATCCAATATTATTCGGTACGAACCTGTGTAAAAGAAATAATCTCACATTAAAAATAATGAGACTTGCTGATTGCCGGGAAGAATAACTAAACAATATTTTCAAAAACAAATCTGAAACTCCATGTTTCATTTTGATCAAAAATGTGAGCAAATGTTTTTTTTCGACAATTCTTCTCTTGCCACCTTGTTCAATAATATCGCACGATTCTAGTAATTGTTGAAAATTATTTTTTGAAATTGATGTGAGCTCCTTAAATTCGTCTTCAGTGAAACAAATACAAAAGCTATCGAAACAAGTTAACTTCACTGATCCACAAAACTAAATCCAACTTCTATAACCAATTAATAGAAAAAAATCAAAACAATGCAAAAACTCTGTAGGATGTTATTCAACAAATACCAACGACAAAAAAACAAAAATACGTCATAGATAAAATTAAACATCCTACAGAAAACAAAATTTTGACTGACTGACAAAACAGAGATTGCGAATGCATTTAATGGAACCTTTGTTGAAGTGGGTAGAACTCTTGCTGATCGGATAAAAAACAACAGAAATTACAAAATAAAAAGATCACCTATTCTTAATTCATTTTTGTTCGAACCAATTAACACTATGGAGACGAAAAACATAATTTTCGAATTAAAAAATAGCAAGGCAGTGGGTTATGATGACTTGAAGGCAGAAACCATAAAACAAATATCAGTCTATATTCTAGAAGAATATTCATTGAATAGATGTGTGGAGGAAGGTGTTTACCCTGCTAAGTTTAAGAAATCAATTATTACACCACTGTTTAAAAAAGGGGATACATCCATTATCACCAACTATCGTCCGATCTCTCTAGTTACCCATCTATCGAAAGTATTCGAGAAGATCATTAAGGGGAGTGTTGTTAATTTTCTCAATAAGTACAAACTAATTTCAGATTATCAATTTGGATTCAGAGAGAAAATTTCAACTCAGGATGCTGTTCTGTCATTGAATTCAAAAGTTGCCCAAGCTTTGAATGAGGGTAGACCGTCCTTATGTGTGTTCATAAACCTATCCAAAGCCTTCGACACTGTCAGTCATCACCTCCTTCTTCAGTCGCTGGAAGATATTGGAATGCGAGGTAACATATTGAAGCTATTCGTAAGTTATTTAACAGTAAGATGCCAGGCGGTGATGTACTCGGCAGTGAGAGGGTGATGGACTGTTGAGTACCTCAAAATTCCGTGCTGGGACCAACATTGTTTAATATATATATATATATATATATATATATATATATATATATATATATGTGGACGGACTTTTCTCATTGAGTAACAACGGAAATATAATTGGATTTGCAGATGATACAGCCATCTTCTATAAAGCAGATGACTGGGACTCATTGAAGGATACGGTTGAAAGTGAGTTTTCTACGATAAAATGTTGGTTGGATAAAAGATTATTAACGGTTAATATAGATAAAACACATTATATACCATTTTGTTGTAACTCAGCTAGAATGCCTCCATTTGATCACTTGGTAGTCAGGAATGAAACACCCTTCCACATCCTCCCCGAAAAAAAAATTAAATATTTAGGAATAATAATTGATATGCATATGAAATGGGATTTACATATAAAGTATACTGTCAACAAATTGAGAACTATTTTATATAAATTCAGGAAACTCAAAGAAATCCTGCCACTGAAGCACTTGAAAACTTTATATTATTCACTAGTAGAAAGTCATATTCGTTACGGAATAGCGGTGTGGGGGGGAACTTTGAATACTCACATACATTCTATCGAAGTTATGCAAAGGCGCTTCCTTAAATTAATATTTTCTAGAAGCAGCAGATGTTCTTCTGATATTCTGTACACTGAAACTCAAATTCTAGATATAAGACAGTTGTATTTTCTATGCACAAGTATCAAATATCATGCAAATAAGCATACAGCTTTACTTCCCTTCCATCAATACAACACTCGCCAACACGATCATTACTTTACTGCCCTGATGGTTAAGGTCGCTGCTCCGAGGTCATACTCTTTCTTTGCTCCAAAACTGTATAATATTATTCCCGAAACAATGAAATCAATAAAAAACAATAACCACTTTAAAAAAGAACTGAAAAAACACATACTTCAAAGTAAGAGAATTGAACTTCAGCGAATATTCCATTAGATAATATAGAAACTCAAGATAATACAAAAATTACGTACCTTTGCTAAATCGTCGGCTTGGTGTTTTGAGATTTCTTATTTCGAATTGTGCTGGTTTTCCTATTTTAAATGTTCATCTGTTTGATAACGAGGTGCATCTGTATTTATTGTTGTTTTCTCGTGTAACTAGTAACTTTTACTTTTTAGCTTTCCGTGTGTGTATGTGTGTCTATGTATGTAAAAGTGTATTTTTGCTCGTCTATTTGTATAAGACTGTGTTTTACATTTTACATTGAGATAGGTCTATCATTGATTGAAACCTTTTAATATTCATTGTGATACATTGTTTAATTCAATTACTTCTCGAAACAAGTGTTTTACGCTTATCGAGTATTTTTTTATTCACAGCTGAACTTTATATTTTTTACTATGTATTTGTATTATGCTGATGTGAATAAAAATATATTAAATATATATTAATTGATATCCTCCCAGTTACGGTGTGGCCTGTTTCTATTAGCAAATGATAATAATAGTAATAATAATAATAACGTTTATTCATAAATTTAACAAATACAGTGATAAAGTACAAATAAAATTGAATAAACATCTAGACATCCACAGAAGTATTGTACATACTTGTATGTGGTGAATATAGGCAAGTGTGTCAAAATTTAAAAATATTCAAAAAACAAAAAATGCAGTTAAAAACAATATAAATCCATTTTTACATGATTGTATTTCAGACATACATTTCGTATATGAGTTTACTGTTCTCTGTTTTTTGATTCAGCATTCTATCATTTTGTGTATTTTTGTTTTGTCTGTTTCTCTAACAAATGTTACTAGTTGGATTTTGAAGCGTTTAAAAGAAGTTTCGTCGATAATTCTCTATGGTAGTTGCCCGAATAATTTAGGTGCCAAGGTTTTTGACCTATTGTTTTAAGAGCTGTTGGTATACAGTATTGATTATTCGATCTTGTCGCGTATCTATGATTTTGAGTGGTAAGTTTGTATTTATTTTTATATTGATGACATCCTATCTGAATAATGTATAATTGTCTAACATCTAATATTTGTGTTTCAGTATAGAGTAGTGAGCTTGAATATCTCTTAGGTTTGTTGAGAATCATTCGGAGGAATCGCCTTTGAGACACTTCGAAGGCATTTAGATAGTTCCTTGAAACTCCTCCCCAGCCAATAATGCCATAATTGAGATGTAACTCAACCAAACTGTCGTACAGTATTGTTTTACATTCAAAGCTCAAAAATTGGCTTACTTGCTTAAATCGAAATAGGATACTCCGAAGCTTTTTAGTTAAATATTCCATATGATGGTTCCATCGTAAGTGATTGTAAATACTACCAAAACTGCCATCTATGGATGTCAGTAAAACTTTGCGCCATGTACACGTCTCAAGTTTAGAAAGAATAAAATTTCCATTTAATTAACAATAAAAGTACCTAAACAAGTTTAGATCACAAAAATTTTTGAAATCACGTAAAATACCATGTCGTATATTAAATTTATCCACCTTTTTCTATTTTCAATTGATACTTACAAAGAAACATTCTTCCAAATAATTCTCAATTTATTGACTGAAATTTATTCAGATAAAATTTTTATATATACATAGTTATTTTCCAACTAATTTTAAGCTCATCTAAAAAATCATTTGGCAAGAAAAAAATTTATAAGACTTGGTCCAATTTTTGGTATAAGGCTGCTTTGTAAGTATCAATTGAAAATAGAAAAAGGTGGATAAATTTAATATACGACATGGTATTTTACGTGATTTCAAAAATTTTTGTGATCTAAACTTGTTTAGGTACTTTTATTGTTAATTAAATGGAAATTTTATTCTTTCTAAACTTGAGACGTGTACATGGCGCAAAGTTTTACTGACATCCATAGATGGCAGTTTTGGTAGTATTTCAATTATTTTTGTAGTTAAATATTCTAATTCGTTCTATTGTTCATTTAGTGATTCGTTTTCTTTACATGTGACAAGAATATATTCCTTAATCGAATATCGATATATATATATATATATATATATATATATATATATATATATATATATATATATATAGATTGTTGTAGTATGAATGGAGGCATACATTGTGACCCAGTGTAATGTAGAAATAAAGAAACTAAGATCAAATTTTTTATATATAATAGTAATAATGACCATATCTGTCAATTGTAGTTAAATTTTCAGCAATTTTTTAGAATTCCAAAAGTTGAGATTATTTTAATAAAGTTTATAAAACTAAATTTAGATAAAACCATATAAAGTCATATTATAATAATAATAAAACAAATAATCAAATATAAATGACAATGAAATAAGTTAACTTAACGCAAAACCAAACCAAAATTTAATGGAGGAATATGAAGGACAAACTAATAACTTGAGAAATCAACGATATAGCTACAGTATCTAAATCACATAAAAAAGAAAACAATTGTGAATTTTGTAATGGAAGATTAAATATTATTTATATAATACATATGAGTTTTAAAGATCTATTTTCATATAGGGAAGTACAAAAACCAGAAATGTCATATTATGTTGACATGCGTACCAACAAATCTGATTGAATACATGAGGGATGAATAAATAAAATTTGAAAATCATTAAGAAACTATGTATGATAATTGAATGAACAAATAGTAGAATACAAATGGAATAATTACATATATGATATATAATTGTTCATGTTACCAAAATTATATAATTATAATTTAAGTTTCCACCAATCACAGGACTTTTAAAAATTGAAATAATTAACAAGACAATTTATAGAACTGATTGTGACGTATTATGAAATTATAAACAATATAAAGTATAAATAATATAAAACAATAGGACATTTATGTGAATAATAGAGGGATTTTGGACAAATAAGAATGACAATCAATCGTTATAAAAAATTGTATATCTAGTAGTTTATGATCATCCGCTTGAAGCAAGTTTGTTGATAAAAAAACAATTGAGTGTGGCGAGGAAGGTAGAAGCATAAGCAACTCCATGTCGGGGCTCTTCAAATTTGTTGCGAAAAATTATTAAAATTAAGTATTTCGGCCATTCTACAAAGTAGTTTTACAACCAGAGATCCTACCAACAAATGAAAACAAATTCCCGATCCAAAACGAGTCTTTTCTAATATGAGAAACTTGGTGATCTACAGCAATGAGAAAGGACGCTAATAGGTGCGGACATTTTGAGACAATCGTTTTCTCAAATAACAGGTTAGTGAATTTATTTCTTTGGGTTCCAAAGACGAACAATAAATATAAATGATCATTCAATTAACTGATAAAATAAATATTAAAGGCCATAAATAAACAATACAAAGAACAATTTTGAAAAATAATTAATATATCGTTCAATTTTATAGAGTATAACAATGATTACTCACCTGTTTTTCAATCTATACATGTAGTTTATAAGAGATTTCTAAAAATACTTTTATAGTTTATAGTTGGTAATTTCATATATGTAATTAATCTGTTTCGTTGTTTATCACCATAGAATCTTTTCTTGTTTTATACAAGTTAAAATAACACACAGCCACACAAATCAATCATATATATTTCAATTTTCTCAACGTTTAGCGTTATTTAATAATGTGAGATGTGTAACAAAAGACTGCTCTGCGCAAGCGTTGTATATTTTTGAAGGTTGACTATTAATTTCAGTATGCGATAGGAGCACACCATAGGCATCGGATAATTTTATTTCTATAATTAAATAAAAATGTGATACTAAATAAATAATTAATTAAAAGTTTCAATCGGAACATTCTTATCCATTTTCTTTAAAACAATTTATTCATTAATTAAATATATAAAAGCATATGGTGATTTTTAAATTTATTTCAATCGCCCATCAATCCAACTAAGATTAGGAGTATATATTTTCATGCCCCAATATCAAAATTGATCAGCAGCCGAAGGTAAAATAAATAAGGTAAGTTCGATAAACAAATAATAAGGTGTAAATAGTAAAGTAATTATAAATAAACAATAAATAAAAATAAATAAATATGATTATTAATTAAATTGTCGGCCCAACGTAGGGCTATAATAAAAAAAATTGATATAATTGGCCCCAAAGTGGGGCAAATAATAAATAAATAATAAAAAAAGAAAAACCATATATTAATACAATATATATATATATATATATATATATATATATATATATATATATATATAAAATTTTTCTATGCTGTCAATAACAACACGGAACGTAAAGAAAATCTATTTATAATTGAGCTTTTGAACCAAATTATAGAAGGAAATGTATTAAACTAACTAAAGATAATGTAAACATACGAATTCGTTACAAGAAAGCTACTGTGCGAGTGAAACGCGTCCAATAGTTGAAATTGAAGATTAGTTCAAATATAATGAAGTTTTAAACAAATTATATTGTTTTATTTCATCGTTATATTTATTTATTTAAACGGAAAACCCCCACTACAAAATACAACAGCATACAATATGGTTATGTTTACATTCAACTAACTTAACTAAGTAACAGTAACACAACATGATAATATCATAACAAGCATATATATACAATCACTTCAAAGGAACCTTAGTAAAGTACTCTTAAAGACTTTGAATGAGCCATTAAAAACATCCAATCTATCCTCTCTATTTAAAAATTCTAGAGATCTGTCTATGAATGAATGTCTACCATAATTAGTTCTGTGAAAACTAATGGAAAATAATTTAAAATGCCGCAGCGCTCTTTGTGGAACTTCAAGATATATTTATATTTCAGGCAGCAAGGATGGACATGATGCAATACCATTTAATATTTAATAAATCAGAGAAATGTCAAACATAAGCTTTCTTTTATCCAGAGTAAGCAATTTTAGTTCATGTAAAATATGAGAATAGTCATGATCAATGAGATTCAAATTAAATCTATAATTACAATATCTCAAGAATTTGTTTTGTAATCTTTCGAGTATTAACTTATAAACAATATAAATATTGAGGCGTCCAAATAACTGTTCCATATTCTAGTTGAGATCTGACCAACCCAACATAAACAGACCTCACAGCTTCCAGAGATAGATCATTACAATTCCTCAAAGTAAATCCCAACATCCTTCGAGGCCCAACCACCAATTGATTGATATGCTCACCAAAACTTAAGTGAGAGTCAAAAAATTTTCCCAAATCCTCAGCCAATTCTTTACTTATCAGCAATTGACCATCTATTGAATACGAGAATGAGATCATAGTTTCCTTTTTTCTAAAAGAGATCTTAAAGCATTTTTCAACATTCAAATCCAACAAGTTTACCCGACACCATTCAGACAGATTATCTAGCTTCCTTTGAATTAAACCAATATCGATGTCATTCCAAACCACTAAGAATAATTTGAGATCATCAGCGAATATTAAAAACTCACACTCCTTTATATCATCTTTGAGATCATTAACAAACAGGCTAAACAACAACGGAGAACAGTCTTGTGTTATGGCTCTTACATGGTACCATTCATAAGAATCAAAATGAAAAATATCAATTATTAAAATAACAATTCCAGAAAATTTACAATGTCCATTTTAATACGATCATGTACTATAAATTCAAATTAACTTTTTTATACGAAGAAAATTGAAATTGTTTTATTGAATTATTTTTTTTATGTTATTTTACTAAACATAACGACAATGCAAGTTTTTTAAAACCTTACATAGGACAACTTTTTATTCAAAGTGATAGAGTAGTACTCCCTAAGGCAAAGTAGTAGAAAATAATTTAACTACTTAGGAAGTACTACTCTATCACTTCGAATAAAAAAATTGGTCTGTCTGGTTTTAAAGAATTTGCACTGTATACGATTTTTTCCAATAACACTGATTAAAGTATAGGTGACTCAGGAACCTGGTCCAAGCAAAATTCCTACCTAAAGTATTGTACTAAACATAACATCACAATCCAACAAATATCTGAAAATATAGATGTTTTTTAATAAACTGATTATTCAGTGTATCCCGTTAAATTAACACCATATTAAAAACTATTGATTTTAGAAAAAAAATTATTCTTTGTGAAAACTCTGCATAGTCTAACACATAAAATGCAATTACCGAATATAAAATTTTATAGCTAGTAACTTTTTTGTAAAATTATTAATAAAACAGTTTGAAACAGGAAGTAAAATAATACTAGAGTCAGGTAGCTGTAACTCTGCAAGTGAGTATTAAATTCAATTGCAAACAACTTTTTAAAGTGTAATTTTTTGATATTTTCAAAAATAAAAGTACTTTCCTCTTGAGCTATATTGATATTTTTTGACAAATCTTGTTTACTACTAATAAATATTGATATTAGTTTATTGCGTTTTAGGATTTAGAACATGTAGTAAAAAAGAATAAGTTAATAACTAAAATCAATAACAAAAAACTTGACACCCACTTACGGACAGGGGGGCACACTGTGGGCAATTTAAGAATATGAATCCAAGTCCAACACAAAATCATAATCAGGATACTTGACTCGAAGATTGAATTAACGCAGGTTTAGCATTTTTTCCTTTATTACCCTCATATCTGTGACATTTTTTGCAATTTATTTCAGGATTATTATTTTTTCACTTTCATCATTACAATTACTTTATTTTAGAGTCTTGCACCCCAGTAATTGACGTTTTCCTTTCCTCGATGGTCTTTTAAGTGGCTCTTCAACGTGTGTTCAACTAGTTGATTCTTAGGAATCCTACTTTGATTTGGGAACTCTTTCTCTGACTCTTCTCTAATTTCTTCATTATTTGGTATGTATGCAATTTTAAAATTTTAGTGGATATAACCAAATTTAAAAAATCACGTAATTCATACCTAATCCTATGTCATGAATATAGAATATGCCGTTGACTACCACCCAACCTGTAACATCTAGTAATGGTTCTTCAGTATCTCATAAAGGTTTAATAGGATACCCTATGTTTCCTGTTTCTTTTGTGATAATTCTATTCTTTCTTGTCTTTGCTTTAACTGGACACTTCCTGTCGGTGAATGTCTGAAATTGGTAAAAATTATAACAAAAAACATATGTAATTACTGCTATTATGGATAATACTAATAAAAAAAGAAAATCAAGTATTGTACATACCCTTTTCTATTCTGCTGAATCCTTAATAGAACCACCTAAACTATTTAATTTGTCTGAAAGCTGTTTCCCTATGTTTTTAATAATAACAGGGCTTATAGCATCAAATTTGTTATTCCTAAACGGTTCATTTTTGTATTCAATTCATCCAAATACATTATACATTGTGCCTATATTGGTGTTTTAACTTTGTCTTTATCCATAATAAAAATTACGTGAGTAAGTGAATAAAAAGCTTATTTAACCAAACATCTATAAACAAATAAATCGGTAATCTTTTGCTACCTAGCATATGTCAAAAATATACCAACCCTTATAAAATTGTAAAAATATTATCGTTATGTTTTGTCTTTAGATTTTAACGCAACGATATTACAGAATCTACTCTGAAAAATTATCGTTACCGTAACGACAAGTTACAGAATAGACTTGTTTTTTTGCACTAAATACACTTCATTAGAATGTTCCAAATGAGTAAATTATTATTATTTGTGTATGCCTCTTCAATTTGGGTTTGTAGAATTCATTTTTATAGAAGAAATTGATAAACATATTTGAAAAGCTTGTTTATATTTATTTTTGACATAACAAAATGACAAATGACATTTGTATTATAACGTCAACTGACGCTGATGTGAGGGACGAAACAATTCGATGATTTTAGGAACGGTGCTTGAGAATATCATTTTTAGGAACTATTCGCAAATAGAGCGTTCACAGCCTTGCATATGCATGACGTTGGGAACGGCGTCAAGAATAACGAGATTCAGTATATCAGGGTGAATGAAATTTAATCATCGACCACCACACCTGCAATAAATGAATCACCGGTAGCGACATTGATTTGTTAGCGAAATATCGAAACCACACATGAAAAGTCTTAAACTTTAGAAATATTTTTACAAAAGTTACAACTTTTATTTTTTAGGACTGAATATCTTTTCAATAAATACATGGAAAATTATCATTGATGCTGCAAATGGAAGATCATATATGAATTATATGGCAAATATATGCATACTTTGCCTGTAGATAATATACTTTTTAATTAATTAAAAAAAATAGAATTGTGGGGAGAGGGAAAAGACGAAATTTTCGGTATAAGAGTGTCTGTCGTCTAGCGCAAAAATATTTAAAAGAGGGCGGAGTTGAGACGTGACATGGCGCGAGTGACGAGCAGTCACTCTTGATGTAAATACCCAAGTATTTAATTCTTTTTGCAGGTTTAATTGAAAAATCTTGTTGGATATTAAGATTGTATTTTGGCAGAGACGTTTCATGACTACTGAAGGGTAAGTATACAGTTTTGTCAAAGTTTATTGAGAGTAATCTGCTGTCGAACCAGTCTTTGAGTTTTCCAAGATCATTTTCAATATTAATTTTGATATTATACCAGTCATCATGTTTGTAATAAATCACAGTCTCGTCCGCGAAGCTGTTTATTTTTCCGATTGTTTCCTGTTCAAATAGATTATTTAAGTAAATTACGAATAGCACCGGCCCCAATACTGTTCCTTGAGGTACACCACATTTAATGTTGATCTCTTCACTCACATGATTTTTGAATTTAGTTTTTTGTGTTCTGCTTGTTAGATAACTTTTGAATAAATTATGAGCTGAACCCCTTACACCCATATCTTCTAGTGTATCTAAAAGTATGGAGTGGTCGACAGTATCGAAGGCCTTTTTTAGATCCAAAAAAACCCAATAGATGGAGTGCTAGAATCCAAGGATTCGTAGATGATTTTTGTCAAGGAATGGATTGCATCATTCGTAGATTTTTTTTCTCTAAAGCCATACTGGGATGTCGACAGCAGATTATAATTTAATAGGTATGTCGTAAGTCTCGTTTTTATAATTTTTTCAAAGACTTTGCTTATTGAATATAGAAGTGAAATAGGCCTATAGTTTGAAATATTTTCTGTATTCCCATTTTTGAAAATTGGAGTTATAAGAGATTTCTTTAGAATCGAAGGAAATATGCCTGATTCGAAGGATTTATTTATGATGTCCGTCAAAGGTTCACATATGAATTTTGCAATAATCTTTAGAGTTTCAGCTTTCATTCCATCAAGCCCGAGAGCCTTTTTGTTTTTTAAGCTAATTATTGTATTTTCAACCTCAGTAGTATTCGTTGGTGTAAGAAACAGTGAATTTTTATTTATATATTTTTTACTTTTGTAATTGGGATTTTGTCGTATGTTCTATGCCAAAGTTTCGCCCACATTCGCGAAGAAGTTGTTAAATATATCAGCAGCATGTTTTGGATCTGTGACGATCTCATTTTTTTCATTCCTAATATTATTTATTATTCTTCCTGTTTTGATATTAAAAATTTCATTAACAGTGTTCCAAAGTTTTTTACTTGCATTTTGTTCTTTTTCAACTAATTTTTTATAATAATTTTCTTTGGCAGTCTTTATTTTCTTTCCCGTTTCTTTTTTTTTCGTTAAATAATCATTTTTCAAGTTTACATTATTTGGATTTTCTTTCCATAATAAAAATGACTGATTTTTTTGGTTGATGTGTTTTATCAATTATTTTGTTATCCAATTTTTCCTTTTATGTTGACTATTTTTTAATTTGAAGTATTTAGTTGATTTTTGTACACATGTGTTTATGATGTTGATGAATTTTTCTGTTGTCGATTCGATATCATGCATTAAGTACAATTCATTTTTCCAACTTAAACTATTAATTGCTTTTTGTAATAATTGTTCGTCTACTTTTTGAAAATATTTTTTGTTTATTAAATTGTTTTCAGTTTCATTCAGTACAATCTGTAACAACGTGTTTTAGTGGTCCGTAATTGATGTTGATATAGTGAGAGGTAATATGTTATTGAAGTTTTGTTTTAATGAATATATGATCAAGACATGATTCAGATCCATTTCTCGTTCTTGTTGTAGCATTAATAGTTGATTGAAAGCCATGCTCACTCATCATATCGAGATAATTTCATCAAGTCGATATTTATGTCACCTACAAATAAGCTATAATAATGTTATTGACTGTCTCGACCCTTACTTCGTGGAATATGCTCATATTAGTGTTTTTAAATGAAACTCACGGTCTCTAGTTAATTCCACAATATGATAAAAGTTATTGAAAATTCTAAAAAATTGACAATTTTTTAGAATTTTCAATAACTTTTATTATATTGTGGAATTAACTAGAGACCGTGAGTTTCATTTAAAAAAACTATAATAATGTTGATTACTTTCTTTATTTAGAATATCCCCAAGCTGGTCAAGAAAGTCGTCAGTTCCATTTGCTGGAGATCTATAAAATGCTAAAATGCAAAAACTCAGCTTATCCATAACCATTACAATTTTCAATAATATACCTCCGTTTATCTGAATATATTCATGCGAATGGTATGAGTTTGTTTTTGCAAAGACGATAACACCATCATTTTGGTTATAGCTACCTACATTGTATAGGGTTGTGTAGTTGGCCATGTTGAGGAAGGACGTATTCGGGACCCGCCAAGTTTCTGTTAAAACTATGCACTCGAAACATGTCTCAAGTTCCTCAAGATATATTTTTAATTCATCTATATTTTTTGAAACACGACAAATATTAGTATTAAGAATCTTGAAGTTATTCAATTTGTTATTCATAGACAAAACTTATTTTGCTTCATTTGTATCATTTAGGGGATATGTTTGTTATTTTTTCTAGCATAAAATTTCTTATATATTCATCCATGTGAATGCACCAACCAGTAAACAGTTTTAAATTATTTGACAGTCATTACAATATTTATTTGGTTTTTATATAATAACAAAGTATGATGACATTAATAAGATCTTTGAAGAAGTTATTTAAGACAGAAAGTAAAAATAGTAAATTAACATACATAAATTATTTGATGCTTTGCGTAGAACCTCTGCGTGGTCTAGTATTTTTTTTCCTCCCACAAATGATCGTTATTCTTTTTTTCCGGAACCGGTTGCTAATTCTTTGGCAATAAATGATGTTTGCCCAGCTGTTATTTTGGGAATGTTTGCCACTGCTTTATCTCGCTTCGGGGTCGCAGGTTTGCTATTTGATTTCGGTCTGTTTATTTCAGTAGTTTCTATTACTTCTAATTCTTCAGGAGGATATATTTTTCCGTCCACAAATAGTTTGTTTCTTCGTATGTAGCAGTTTATATGATTATTTGCTCTCGCCAGAATTAGGTGTTTTCTTAAAATCTTGTGCTCCTCTCGCTGGATGAGTGTTAGGTCATTGGCTACGCTTATGTTGGTACCTTTGAGATTCTTTGCGTTTTTAAGTACTTCTGATTTTTTCAAGTATGAAACAAATTCCACTTTGACAGGAGCTCGTTCTTTCCTACCCAAAGAGTAAATATTATTCAGGTCGTTCTCATTTATTGTAACGTTTACTAGTCGCCTTAGCTCGTTACAAATATATTCAGGCGTTATTTCCTCGGGTTTGGTATCGAGTCCAAAAATCATTCTTTCGCTTTCCTTCCAATGTTCTTAATCTTATTGTAAGGATGAAGGTTTTCTGCTTCTACTTTATTCAGTTTTCTGTACAGATCTTCGATTTTTAGGGATAATCTAACCTCTACTGCTTCTATGAGTGATTTCAATTCCTGTTTACTTGATATTATTTCTTCTAGTATTATTTCTCCAGTTATCGTCATTATCAGTTTTATCACAAAGGATTTGTTTAGACTAGGTACTATCAAAATTAAAGTATATTTTTGTTTTATAATTCCGGTTTACATTGTTGATTGATCCGCCACTGGAGTTTACTGTTTATAAATTTACTACATACGACAAAAGCGGATTCCAAATAGTTAATTGCTTATAAATTATACGAGTTTTTTGTTCATTTGACGATAATTTTAATCTTTCATAAATGCAATAAAAGATCAAATATCTTTTTTGAATACAAAAAGATTGTAGATTCACCTCCATATATACAAATGTCCTCATTCTTTGAAGAAAACGTTTCAAATTGGAAATCATATATGGTTTATTCACAAAATTCAAACTTCTATGCAAGTAATTTGGAAAGAAACCTTGATGATCAAGATGGTGACCATACATTTTCAAGAAATTTGGTACATAGATTACAAAAGCAACAAAAACATCCACTCTACATTCTAAAGAAATTCTTTGAATATTTTCACGAACATTATAAATAATGCACGCACGACTTGATACGCGGGACAATACATTGAGACGAAGGCAATTCGGGTTATTTTCTATAGCAATAATGTCATTCATTACTGTGTTATTATAATTGAAACATATTTTTGTATCATCCTGAATATCATTATGTAGATTTCCCGCCGTTTGTCTTCGATATGTCGCAATTTGCATAACATCAATATTATCTCCTCTACTCAAACGCATTGAGAGTCTAGGAATAACAGTTCGGTCACAAACATATAACAAGTCACTCTATTTGCGAATGCCATATTGTTCAGCAATGTTCAACAAACACTGAAAATCCCATAAACTTGAACGTTAGAAAAAAAACTTCAATTAGTCTAATAATTCAGAAATAGTTCTTGAGCTTAATGACATCAACAAGAAAACAACTACTGTCATTAATCAATATTATCTCCTCTATTCAAACGCATTGAGAGTCTAGGAATAACAGTTCGGTCACAAACATAACAAGTCACTCTATTTGCGAAGGCCATATTGTTCAGCAATGCTCAACAAACACTGAAAATCACATAAACTTGAACAGTAGAAAAAAAAACTTCAATTAGTCTAATAATTCAGAAATAGTTCTTGAGCTTTATGACATCAACAAGAAAACAACTACAGTCATTAGCATTTTGTTGATTTTACCCTCTTTGAATTCTTCTCCATGCCAACTACGAGATAAGTATATTAATTAGTGGTGCTATGTAGGTATTCAAAGATGATTCAGATAACGTTCCAAATACAAGAAAAAAAAAGAGAAACGTTCTCGAAAAGTGGGAATATACAAACATATATACGACTCGAAGATACAAAAACATAATTGGAAAATTGAAAAATAAAACGTTCCTTTGGTGAAGAAATATGCCGTGAATGTAAACTAATATAATATATACTCTATATAAACCGATAGAAATTCGTAAAAATTATGATTTTATACTGATTTATCGTATGTGGTATTTTTCTTGTGTGACAATAGTTATTTATGTAACAAGTGTGTAAAGTAGCCTTTTTTCGACGAATGTGAATATCGAGCCGCAGGCGAATGCGACAATCACATGAGTCGAAAAAAGGCCTTCACACACGAATTGCATACACTATTTTTTCTACTACCGAAAATTTTATCAAAATACAGAAGTTTAATAGTAATTTTCTTTGCGCACTAAAGTAGGTTTAATTTTTCTTTAGAAGAAACTATAACGCTTTTATTAATTCTTAATAAAATATATTATATATTGATTAATATTCTTGAACATTTTAATCAAAATTACAACAAAACAACCATTCTTTGAACAGATTGTGATTTGTTTCGTAAATATTCACAGATTTTTGGGGCAATAAATTATTAGAAGCATTTTGTGCTACGTGTAATATGTTTGATAGTGTATTTTCAAAATAATCTCCTGAGAGATCATCAGAGGAATCCATCTTTATAATTATATGTACCGTTTTCTAAGAAAAGAATCTAAAATAACATCATAGTGTCCTAAAAATGCTCAATAATTAAATATAAATACTTTTGCTTACCCTAGGTATAGTCGGAAAATCTCAATTTCAAATTTAAATGTCAGGTTCAATGCACAAAGAAATGTCAGTCACTCACAGCCAACTTATAGGTACCTACCTATACACCCTATTCTATTATTTTTCAGTGCCCATTAATTATTACGTATGTACTTTACTGAATTCTATATGTTTCAATCTCTGATTTAAAAAAAACTTAAGATTTAATATCCGTTTATTATACCTACCTATATTTTTATAAGACAGGATAAAACTACATACAATTTGAACGTTTTCCTTTACGCACTAGTGCGTAAAAAAATTTTTTTACGCACTAGTGCGTAAAGTAATGTTTTACGCACTTGAAAGTGTGTCTAAAGTACGTACTTTACGCACGGTAGTAGAAAAATTCATTTTCAATTCTTTTCGTATTACAGGGCGATTTCACTTGATAATAATGCTATTTTGATACTTTTCGAGGAATATGGTAGGGTAGGGTATTATTACTGATCTTTATAAGCCCGCCGAAAACCACATTCGCCTCGGTATTCCTACGAGAAATGAAGAGAGTTAGGAGAAAACATTTAGCACAATTATACAGGGTATTTTCAAATGACACTTACAACGTTTGCATGTAGATACCTGTCGTAAAATTGGACAAGATGATATTGGGATTAAGGGGTCCAACCCATTTATTTTTCCAAACACAAGGTGTTAAAGTTATGAAAAATATAATGTTTTAATTTGATAACTTCAAAATGGATGAATATATTGATCTGACATTTGGCAGGTTGTTTTTAAATGTAAAAGGGCATACTTTCATGGAAAAACATGTTTCAATTCTTGATCCAGTGGTGTACACTTGGAAGAATATGTCACCTTTCCCCTCCCATTTTTTACTCCACTGGCATTTGAAGCTATTTTTATTTGATTTTGTATTCCTCAATAGTTTTCACGTGAAAACGCATAACCTTCACATATCAGAAAATTTGTAGTTTTCAAGATATTTAATGTTTTTATGAAGTCTGCAAGATCACTTTTTAATAAAAAAATAAAAAAAATATTTTTGTTGAATGTTTTTTAATAACTACCAAACTACTAATGGTTAGAATATGTAACAGGAACTAATTTGTGAAACAGTAATGCATATAAAACATTGAGAGAGGATTGTTGAAAATACTTTTACAAACTTGTGATTTTATTAACAAAAGAATTAATGACAATAAAAAATAAGATAATTACAAAGTTAAATAATATCCCATTCAAACATAATTTTTAACTAAGCAGCCAACAAATTACAAAAGATGTTCAAAATTTTGCTCATTTACATTTACACATAATCTGCAACGTTTTCTCATTGAAAATCGCATACCCTGGAAATACTAGCGATTGTCGGAAATAATTTCTGTAGCTGCATGGATTCTTACTACCAGTTCCTCCTCCGTTTCTCTCATCGTAGGCCAGGGACTTCATGTATCCCCACAGAAAGAAATCGATTGGATTTAAACCTTGTGACCTCGCAGGCCACATATTGGGTCCAGTTCGGTCTATCCAGTTGTTTCCGTATTGTTGGGATATAAGTTGTCTGGCCGCTAGAGAATAATGTACAGATACCCAATCGTGCTGAAACCATACATTATCCATATTCGCGCTTATATTTAATGGTACAACGTCGTTTAATAAATCAGACAGGGTTTCTCTAAAAAAATTACATTGAATATTAACATTGAGTTTATTAGGTAATAAATATGGACCCCTCCAAGAATGCTTGCCCACACGTTAAGCGAGAAATTTTCCTGAAATCCACGTTGTCGAATAACATATGGATTTTCGTCATCCCACACGTGGCTATTCCTTGAATTAAAAATCTTTTTATGTGTGAATTTGGCTTCATCAGTAAATAGAACAAATTCGGTAAAATTCCTATTTTCTAAGCATTTTTGGGTGTGCCAATTGGCAAACTCCACTCTTGGAGGACAATCTGTTGGTTTTAGGGCCTGAACTTGGGTATACTTATAACGATACAACTGCTGTTTATTTAAAATATTCCCCACAGTTGAGTTAATTACATTTAAAGATTTGCCAATGGTGCGAGTGCTTAAATCGGCTCTATTTTCAATACATTCTAGAACAGCCTCCTCTAATTGCACAGTTCGTACAGTTCGTTTTCTACCGCTACCTTGTAATTTTGATTTGAATTGTCCAAATTCTCGCAATCTCCTGTCAATTTGGAAAAATGTTGTGTGACATGGTAATCTAGGTCGATTTGGATATATTTCTCTATACAAGCGCTCGGAACGTCTACCATTCTTTCTGGCTTTCCCGTATATTAGTTGCATATCAGCCATTTCTTCAAAACTATAATCCATCATAACAAAAAGTGTGAAAGTTACACAAACCAATTTAATTACAAACAATTCATTTTTGTTTTGACGTTAAACAAAATGACATTAACCATTTAATTATTGTCATCCATAACCTTACGGAGGAGGCACTGATAGCAAGAATCCATGCAGTTACAGAAATTATTTCCGGCAATCGCCAGTCTTTCCAAGATATGCGATTTTCAATGAGAAAACGTTGCAGATTATGTGTAAATGGACAAAATTTTGAACATCTTTTGTAATTTGTTGGCTGCTTAGTTAAAAATTATGTTTGAATTATTTAACTTTGTAATTATCTTATTCTTTATTGTCATCAATTCTTTTGTTATATAAAATCACAAGTTTGGAAAAGTATTTTCAACAATCCTCTCTCAATGTTTTATATGCATTGCTGTTTCACAAATTAGTTCCTGTTACATATTCTAACCATTAGTAGTTTGGTAATTATTAAAAAACGTTCAAGAAAAATATTTTTTTTTATTTTTTTATTAAAAAGTCATCTTGTACACTTCATAAAAACATTAAATATCTTGAAAACTACAAATTTTTTGATATGTAAAGGTTATACGTTTTTCACGTGAAAACTATTAAGGAGTACAAAATCAAATAAAAATAGCTTCAAATGCCAGTAGCGTAAAAAATGGGAGGGGAAAAGTGACATATTCTTCCAAATTTACACCACTGGATCAAGAATTGAAACATGTTTTTTCATCAAAGTATGCCCTTTTACATTTAAAAACAACCTGCTAAATGTCAGATCAATATATCCATCCATATTAAAGTTATCAAATTAAAACATAATATTTTTCATAACTTTAACACCATGTATTTCAAAAAGTAAATGGGTTGGACCCCTCAATCCCTACATCATCTTGTCCAATTTTACGAGAGGTATCTACATGTAAACGTTGTAAGTGTCATTTGAAAACACCCTGTATGTGGGTCCATGAGGAACATATTCCAAAATTATTTTGAAATATATAGGGTGATCCCTAAAAAAATAACATACCAAAGTTATATGTTTTCTTATGGAACACTCTATACTTTTAGATACTATAGACAGAATAAAGGTGAAATACTATTATATTTCCCATACTTAAAACTGACAGTTTCTGAGAAATTTTGAGAAATTTAAAAATACAGACCATAATATGAAAATTGTTTTCACCCTGTAACGTATAACAGGCTGCTCGTGATTAAATGTACTGCTTAGCTCAGAGGTTAAAGTTAACTACTACATGAAATTTTTAATGCAATATTATACAGAATGGCGAAAAAAATTGCCTCAAAATTTGGACACACATTTAATCAAATAACGTCTTAAATTTGAATAGAACATCCCGTATTTAGTGGCGTAATTTGACGCAGAACTAGATTCCCTTCAAAACTATATTAGGGTTCCCTTTACCTATCTCTTCCGCTTTTTATAAAAAGGCGTTTTTATATTTTACTTTAGGAGTTTTATTTATCTTAAAAATGAAACACACTGTATTGTAATGAAAAGCGAAAAAGCATTTTTGAAGTCATTTAATCGAAAAATTAAGAATCTTAAACAGTTTATTATTGTAATAAATGCTCAAAATGGTGTCTACAACTATCAGAGGCTTGGTTGTAAAAGGTTGTCCACATGGAGGGGTGCTCTCACCACTACTATGGAACATGGTCTTAGACTCCTTGGTCAGCCACCTCAATGATAGCAACTTCTACACAATAGCATACGCAGATGACCTAGTGATTCTGCTAATAGGAAGATTCGAGGAGATACTCTGCGATTTAATGCAGGAGGCCCTCAATATCATAGAACAATGGTGCAGAGACCATTCGCTGTCTATAAATCCAAAAAAGACGGAGTTGGTACTCTTCACGAAAAAAAGGAAGCTTGCAAAACATCAAGCCCCAAAGCTCCTAGATACCAAACTCAATTTCTCTTCAGAGGTGAAATATTTAGGGGTCACCTTTGACAGTAAAAGTTAACGTGGAACTCCCACTTAGAAAACAGAGTTAAAAAAGCATATATTTCTTATGAGCAGTGTCGTAGAACCATCGGCCGCACCTGGGGAATGTCACCTAGGGTTGCTGCCTGGATCTACACTGCCACCATCAGACCTATGCTAACGTACGGCGCGATTGCCTGGGGAGCTAAAGCAAACCAGCTGACAGTTGTCCGTAAACTGGACCAAATCCAAAGAACAGCATGCCTCAACACAACAGTAGGCATGACAACCACACCAACAAGAGCTATGGAGATAATCCTCGGTCTCACTCCCCTTGACATATACATCAATGAGGTTGTTTTGATGACCATGGCACGTCTGCGCTTTACTGGTATACAACCTGATGTAGGATCCGGTAAACTGAGACGTAACTTGTGGCATGAGGCCCTCAGGGAGATCCCACTGTTGCAGGCCAATACGGACTGGATTCCACCGCGATATGCCTTCAACAGGCCCTACAAGGTAATTTTTAAAAACAACTCACAAGACATATTGGAAGAAGGCGCAATCCGCATCTTCACAGACGGGTCTAAATCCAATGTGGGCTCATGATGCGGTATTTTTTCCAGATCCCTGAATCTAAACATAAAATGGGCAATGGGCTGAAATGCAAGTGTTGCTCAAACAGAGCTCACTGCTATCTGCATCGCTGCAAAAGAGATTACCAAAAGGAACACCACAGGTAATAATATATACATCCTTACGGACAGTAGACAAACACTACTAGCCCTGAACAGACCACGTATTACATCAGGCCTAATACTAGAATGTCACATGGCCTTTATCGAAGCCTGTAACAACAACACGGTCACCTTAGGCTGGATCAAGGGCCATGAGAAATCGAAAGGAAACCTTATTGCAGACTCGCTAGCCAGGAAGGCAGCCTCCGAAAAACTCTTGGGACCTGGCACTTTCATTGGTCTATCGGCGTCAGCGACGGCCGACCTATTAAAGGAACACTCCCTTAATAAGTTTAAGGGTAGATGAGACGACGCAGAAGGCTGCAGGCTTGCCAAGGAACTGCTACAATATCCCGACAGGAAAGTAGCCAAAAAATACGTGACTATGAACAGGCGGAACCTACGAACAGCCACGGGTACTCTGACTGGTCACTGCCACCTACGAAAACACCTCCACAGACTGGGTCTATCTAACACCCCACTTTGTAGAGGATGTGAACAAGAAGATGAGACTGTCGAACACATTCTTTGCGAATGTCAGACACTCTCTCGTTTTAGGTTTCAAGTATTCGGCGAGCACAGGCTAACATAGGCTAATATGAGGGAACTTAATTCAGGCGACGTTATCGCCTACTTCAAGGAATTAGGCTGGATGACTAGCTAGAAGGAAGTTTTGAACCTCAGAAGGATGCACAATGAGCCAATTGTGGCCTAAGTGCTGTGGGGTCACCCACCCTTCAAACCTTTACAGATACAGAGATACAGATGGTGTCTATTATTCTCGATGCATAGGCAAACTCTTTCTTGAAATGAGTGCTGAACTCTGGATAATATATTGTGCGGTATGGAATGAAACGCATTTCTTATTCGTACTTTCATATCCTGAGGTGTCGGGATTTGTAGGTCCGGAGACCTGGCTGGCCAGTTCTGTGGACTTCCTCATCCTATCCATCTATTTGGATATTGTCGATCTAACTCATTTCTAACACATCTATCAAAGTGTGCAGGAGCACCATCTAGCTGCATCCACATCCGTTGACGAATATTGATAGGTATACTTCCCAACAGCACAGGCAAATTATCCCTAATAAATCCGAGAAACATTTCGCCGTTTAAGTGACCATCAAAAAAGTAAGGACCTACTACTTACGTTCCAATTATTCCACCCCACACATTAACCGACCATCTATGCTGGTGATTAAGGGTTTCAAAAATATTAGATTTTTCGTCACTGTAATAGTGAAAGTTATGTCTGTTAACTAATCCGTTGTTATGAAAAGTTGACTGATCGGAGAAAAGCACATAATCAAAAAGATTTTCTTCATCACCAAACTCTTCTAAAACCCATAAACAAAAATTCAGTCGTCGATCATAATCTTCTTCAAAAAGCTGTTGATGTAGTTGAATGCGATACGGGTGGAATTTGTACTTTTTAATTATTCTTTGGTTACTCTGTCCACTTATTCCAGTTGTTTCACATATTTTTCGCTGACTTGTGTGAGGGTGTTCAACTAAATATTCATTTTCCTCATTTCCAGTAACCGCTTGTTAGGATGACTCCTGTTAGGATACCTTTGGGCATATACTCTTGACGCTAATAAACAGTTTTCTTCACACTCACCGATTATCAAAATCATATCAATTCGTTCTTCCTGGGGATAAGTTCTCATTTTAAAATATTTCAAAAAGACAATAATTTTTAACTAGTTAAAACAATGATAATGGTTTGATTAACAAGTTGTGTCACTGTCAAATACTTTTTGTTTCATAATAATAATTAACGTCATCTAGGCCAGAGCTTACTTTTATTAGAAAAATAGTATAATAAGTTTCAGAGGAAATCGTAAACGTATGTTTTTATTGACCCTATATTGTAATTTTGGTATTTATTTCAATATGAAGCGAACTTAACATATTTTGCCTCAATAATTAAGACACGTGCATCTTCTTATTTTGAAGAATGCTTTAATATTTCAGAAATGGCAATAAATTTGAGTTTTTACATTCGCCTGCATTTTACTTTAGATACACCGTGTTTCCAAAAATTTAAACTTGTGCTTCTAGCGAATCTACGTATTCCTTAATAAAAAGGCTTTTAAGAGGGGCCTCACGTTTTAGGAACCTGAAAACAGTTGGCACCCGTGATTTGCAACAAAATTTAGGTCATTTTGTAAACAACAAATCTAAAGAACGCAAAGAAAATAAGTGTTGAAATTTTAACACAATATAACTTGGACCTTTGTCTTGGGGATCAGGTATTTTGGTTGAGTTTTATATTGTTATAAAAAAGATATAAGCCATTAAGTGATGGTGTGATTTTGACAGTTTTGACAATTTGTGGTCACCAATCTGGACACCAAAACCTGATCCCCAAAAGGAAACCTAGAGAATTCGATTCTGAAAATATGAAATCTCAAATCATTGTATTTTTTGAGATTTGTTGCACGGAAAATTTTGCAAACGAACATCTTTTTACTTTAGTTCAACCGCTCCACCGTCGTGATGCATGGCGCTGTATAGAACAATATAGAACTATGACAGAAGACGAAAGTCAATTCAAAGACAAATAATATTATAACTTTCTCTATGGGTCAAATGCTGTTGTCATATGTTTTGTGTTCATAAAAATATCCCAAATTTATAGTTTAGTGTGTATTGTATTTGTAAGTGATTATAATTAAATAATTTTCATGCTAAATAAGTGAATTTGTGCTTCGTAAATACTATTTATATTTACTCTAAAAGATTGTGTTCACTGTAGCCCAGACAAAAAATAATCCACACATATTTTTAGCTGTTGCTAGTGATTCGGCAAGTGCATTATTTTTATTGATCCGCATACCAGGGCCTTTTGGTTCCTCCAAGAACCGTACACTGCCACATCCTTCTGAGTTAGTGAAAAAAACTACATTGGTAATAGTACTCATTTAACAAAATAGACATTTCTTATTCTCTTCAAAAAGTAACACAATATGTAATCTCTTATTTTCGAAATGCAGGAATAAAAATGTTATATATTTTTTATCTTCAATTTTTCCAGGTTATGTATTGAAATGTTAATACTTTTTGCATTTTCCGCCAGTTTGTAATAAACGGACATGCCTGTTTTTCCATTGACTCTTCTCAATTATTCAAGTAAATGATAGCAAAAGTGTTTTCTTTTATTGAAAACAAAATCAAATCAATTATGCAATATGTTTGTTTAATACCCCTCTTAATAATTCAAATGAATAATAGCAAAGAAATGCCAATTAATTAGGTAAACTATAAAAATGTTTATTATAGCAATAAACAGACATGTCCGCTTTTTCATTGACCCTTATTAATTATTCAAAAAAATTAAAGGACAAATTGGTGTATGTTTTTATTGAAAAGAAACAAATAAAAAACATTTTATAAAAATATCAATAAAATTATTATTACAAATTTAGTGTATTTGTCTTCATATTTATTAATACATGGCAACTGAAGTTCATCTTCTTCTCTACCATTTCTCCTCATAACAAAACGAAAATAAAAAGTTTATAAAAATATCCATTTTTTACGATTCTATACTCACAAAGGGGTGGTGACCCCTCATCCACATTATTGAAGTCTGGATCCACTTAGTTACAAAGACTGAAAAAGTATACTTTAAATATTTTCTTTAAATAAATAATATTTTTACTTACAAAATCATTTTTCCCCCAATTCAGCAGAAGTATACAAGTAATCCATTTTATCTTGGAATCCATATTACAAATTTGATATACGTAAGTACTGAATACATTTTCTTTATTTTTATGCATACATGGCAACTGAGCTGCATCTTCTATTTTCTTAATCCTCAGACAAAAAAAAAAAAAGTTTATAAACTATCCCTTACAATTACATCAGGCTACATTTTAGTTTTTACTTACTGATTAGCTATAGCGAGTATGTTATATGAAAATTATTTGGACCTGTGCGGGCTGTTACATCAGGTTCCTTTTTAGTGAAATTGTCAGTTCTGAAAATGAATAGAAATTTGATTTTTGTAAAGGAGTCTTGTTAGTGTTTTTACTTACAGAATGGTATAAGGAAACTCTGTTTTATGAAATATTAATGGATCTGCGGGGCAGTTACATCGGGATTAGTTTTAGTTACATAATCAGAACTGTAAATGAAATAAGAAAATTAGATGATTCTTCTAAGTAGGTTTTGCCATTTTTTTACTTACAGTATAGTTGTAGCGAAAACTGCTATATTAAAATTATTTGGACCTGTGCAGACAGTTACATCAGGTTCCTTTTTAGTGAAATTGTCAGTTCTGAAAATGAATAGAAATTTGATTTTTGTAAATAAGTCTTGTTAGTGTTTTTACTTACGGAATGGTATAAGGAAACTCTGTTTTATGAAATATTAATGGATCTGTGGGGCAGTTACATCGGGATTAGTTTTAGTTACATAATCAGAACTGTAAATGAAATAAGAAAATTAGATGATTCTTCTAAGTAGGTTTTGCCATTTTTTTACTTACAGTATAGTTGTAGCGAAAACTGCTATATGAAAATTATTTGGACCTGTGCGGGCTGTTACATCAGGTTCCGTTTTAATGAAATTGTCAGTTCTGAAAATGAATAGAAATTTGATTTTTGTAAAGAAGTCTTGTTAGTGTTTTTACTTACAGAATGGTATAAGGAAACTCTGTTTTATGAAATATTAATGGATCTGCGGGGCAGTTACATCGGGATTAGTTTTAGTTACATAATCAGAACTGTAAATGAAATAAGAAAATTAGATGATTCTTCTAAGTAGGTTTTGCCATTTTTTTACTTACAGTATAGTTGTAGCGAAAACTGCTATATTAAAATTATTTGGACCTGTGCAGACAGTTACATCAGGTTCCTTTTTAGTGAAATTGTCAGTTCTGAAAATGAATAGAAATTTGATTTTTGTAAATAAGTCTTGTTAGTGTTTTTACTTACGGAATGGTATAAGGAAACTCTGTTTTATGAAATATTAATGGATCTATGGGGCAGTTACATCGGGATTAGTTTTAGTTACATAATCAGAACTGTAAATGAAATAAGAAAATTAGATGATTCTTCTAAGTAGGTTTTGCCATTTTTTTACTTACAGTATAGTTGTAGCGAAAACTGCTATATGAAAATTATTTGGACCTGTGCGGGCTGTTACATCAGCCGTTTTAATGAAATTGTCAGTTCTGAAAATGAATAGAAATTTGATTTTTGTAAAGAAGTCTTGTTAGTGTTTTTACTTACAGAATGGTATAAGGAAACTCTGTTTTATGAAATATTAATGGATCTGCGGGGCAGTTACATCGGGATTAGTTTTAGTTACATAATCAGAACTGTAAATGAAATAAGAAAATTAGATGATTCTTCTAAGTAGGTTTTGCCATTTTTTTACTTACAGTATAGTTGTAGCGAAAACTGCTATATTAAAATTATTTGGACCTGTGCAGACAGTTACATCAGGTTCCTTTTTAGTGAAATTGTCAGTTCTGAAAATGAATAGAAATTTGATTTTTGTAAATAAGTCTTGTTAGTGAGTGTTTTTACTTACGGAATGGTATAAGGAAACTCTGTTTTATGAAATATTAATGGATCTGTGGGGCAGTTACATCGGGATTAGTTTTAGTTACATAATCAGAACTGTAAATGAAATAAGAAAATTAGATGATTCTTCTAAGTAGGTTTTGCCATTTTTTTACTTACAGTATAGTTGTAGCGAAAACTGCTATATGAAAATTATTTGGACCTGTGCGGGCTGTTACATCAGGTTCCGTTTTAATGAAATTGTCAGTTCTGAAAATGAATAGAAATTTGATTTTTGTAAAGAAGTCTTGTTAGTGTTTTTACTTACAGAATGGTATAAGGAAACTCTGTTTTATGAAATATTAATGGATCTGCGGGGCAGTTACATCGGGATTAGTTTTAGTTACATAATCAGAACTGTAAATGAAATAAGAAAATTAGATGATTCTTCTAAGTAGGTTTTGCCATTTTTTTACTTACAGTATAGTTGTAGCGAAAACTGCTATATTAAAATTATTTGGACCTGTGCAGACAGTTACATCAGGTTCCTTTTTAGTGAAATTGTCAGTTCTGAAAATGAATAGAAATTTGATTTTTGTAAATAAGTCTTGTTAGTGTTTTTACTTACGGAATGGTATAAGGAAACTCTGTTTTATGAAATATTAATGGATCTGTGGGGCAGTTACATCGGGATTAGTTTTAGTTACATAATCAAAACTGTAAATGAAATAAGAAAATTAGATGATTCTTCTAAGTAGGTTTTGCCATTTTTTTACTTACAGTATAGTTGTAGCGAAAACTGCTATATTAAAATTATTTGGACCTGTGCAGACAGTTACATCAGGTTCCTTTTTAGTGAAATTGTCAGTTCTGAAAATGAATAGAAATTTGATTTTTGTAAATAAGTCTTGTTAGTGTTTTTACTTACGGAATGGTATAAGGAAACTCTGTTTTATGAAATATTAATGGATCTGTGGGGCAGTTACATCGGGATTAGTTTTAGTTACATAATCAGAACTGTAAATGAAATAAGAAAATTAGATGATTCTTCTAAGTAGGTTTTGCCATTTTTTTACTTACAGTATAGTTGTAGCGAAAACTGCTATATTAAAATTATTTGGACCTGTGCAGACAGTTACATCAGGTTCCTTTTTAGTGAAATTGTCAGTTCTGAAAATGAATAGAAATTTGATTTTTGTAAATAAGTCTTGTTAGTGTTTTTACTTACGGAATGGTATAAGGAAACTCTGTTTTATGAAATATTAATGGATCTGTGGGGCAGTTACATCGGGATTAGTTTTAGTTACATAATCAGAACTGTAAATGAAATAAGAAAATTAGATGATTCTTCTAAGTAGGTTTTGCCATTTTTTTACTTACAGTATAGTTGTAGCGAAAACTGCTATATGAAAATTATTTGGACCTGTGCGGGCTGTTACATCAGGTTCCGTTTTAATGAAATTGTCAGTTCTGAAAATGAATAGAAATTTGATTTTTGTAAAGAAGTCTTGTTAGTGTTTTTACTTACAGAATGGTATAAGGAAACTCTGTTTTATGAAATATTAATGGATCTGCGGGGCAGTTACATCGGGATTAGTTTTAGTTACATAATCAGAACTGTAAATGAAATAAGAAAATTAGATGATTCTTCTAAGTAGGTTTTGCCATTTTTTTACTTACAGTATAGTTGTAGCGAAAACTGCTATATTAAAATTATTTGGACCTGTGCAGACAGTTACATCAGGTTCCTTTTTAGTGAAATTGTCAGTTCTGAAAATGAATAGAAATTTGATTTTTGTAAATAAGTCTTGTTAGTGTTTTTACTTACAGAATGGTATAAGGAAACTCTGTTTTATGAAATATTAATGGATCTGCGGGGCAGTTACATCGGGATTAGTTTTAGTTACATAATCAGAACTGTAAATGAAATAAGAAAATTAGATGATTCTTCTAAGTAGGTTTTGCCATTTTTTTACTTACAGTATAGTCTTGTTTGTGTTTGTACTTACGGATTAGTATCAGGACACTGTTTTATTAAAGATTAATGGAGCTGAGGGGCAGTTGCAGCAGGTTTCATATTAGTGAAATTGTCAGTTCTGAAAATGTAAAGAAATTAGATTTTTTTATAAATAAGTTTTGTTACTCTTTTTACTTACGGAGTAGTATCAGCGTCCACATCTAGATTCTGTCTTGCCAGACTTTTCTTTTTCTTATATTCTGATATTGCTTGCTTGATATAAGGGGGGTCAATACATTTCTGCCCTTTTCCTATTTGATTTCTGATTATTTCAGGGGCTATACATTCTGTATAGAATTGCTTAAGTTTCGGAAGCATTTTTTCAGCCCATATTTTTCTATCTATCTCAATTTCTTCTATATACAGATCTATATTATCGCAGACATACACAACAAAGTAACATCTGCTCCTATTAGTTATATTCAATTGCCCCTGGATCTAAAAACACACATTTTAAATAGTCCCCGCAATATTTTTATCTGTGAAAGTGCCTTTTTGCTCTATCGACTGTGTCAAAACTTTCTTTTTTGCACTGGTGCAAAGAAGTTGTTACTTTTTATCATAGACAAAAAGAATGTTTGTTGCACTCAGCATGATTGTAGCTCTTGACTTTGTCTCGAGCTACAAGCTTCATGCTTCGTTGCAACAAAAATGCACTTTTTGCACCTATTATACAAATAACTACTTTTTAATGTTATTCTTATTTATTGTTGGTAAATACATCAAAGTGATTAAATATATTATGTGAAAATGATTTTGAGTTTTTGTTCTTTGGAATAAAGATATCATGTTTATACCTGATAATAGTAATTGTGATTCCGCTTAAGTTGAATTTTATTGTTGTGTTTTTCCAGACAAATTTTGTTCTTCATGAGGTCAATTATTTCGCTTATTGTATTTGTTTGTAAATTCAGTTTTGATGCAGAGTGGAGGCATTTTATTTCAAGTAGTGCATCATCACCTACAAGCCCTAAAATATTTTATCAATAAATGTATGTCATTTAATATGCAAAAAGAATTTATAACACATGGTAATTATTTGTTATGTTAAATATATTTACCATCAGGAGAAGCACCTAGAAAACCGTGTTGAACATCTACCCACAATCCTGAATCAACCACCACAATATTTCGTACTTGTTCAAAAATGCTCTTAGCCACTTTTTCCTTAAGAATTCCATACTCCATTGCCTCCGTCATACAATAAGTCTTTTTAAGAACAGTTTTAACAAGAGAATGACAAGGTGTATTTGTTTTTCTCTTAACAACCTGTCCAAAGAGAGAAGCAGTCAATCTTAATTTTCTTTGATTTTCATATTCATCATTTCCAAACTGCCCTACAGATTCTGCTTGTATGCGGTCTCTTTGGCTAACTGTTACCTAAAAAATGTTCAATTAATATATCTGTTAGCCTAATATAAGTAGTTACAACTACTTAAAATCATTTTGACTTACTTGTAATCTTTGCATGATTTCAACCACTTCCTGTTTCATCATTTCTGGGTTTTCAGGTTGTTCAGCATTTGGTCCATAATCTACATTTGTGGTATTTTTTCTCTTTTTAACTAGTGCTTCTTCACCTGATGGTTCAGTTGTGGTAGTATGAAAAAGTGTTTTGCGACACTTTTTCTTTTCGTGAACATTTGCCTGGTGGGAGAGAAATTTTTTGAAATGTTGACCAGGGGAGCATCCAGTCACATTTTTGTAGGGACTTGTGTGCCACCCAATATGTGCATTATGCCTCAGACCTGACAGTTGGACTCTTCTTTGATATGACCCCCTTTGTACAAGATTCAATCTCTTTCCTTCATTAAATCTTGCTACAATATTCATGAATCTTTCTGCTTTATTGTTGTTTTGGTTTTCTATCAGCAGGTGTGATTTTCTTGCAAGAAGGTCCAGTGCTCCTAAAATAAATAATACGAATAGCAATTCCTTATATAAAAACATAAAAAACCATTTACCATTCAGGTGATCAAATATGGACGTTGACTGCAGCTGTGGAATCATATTGTCAGTAATGTCTCCCACAGAATTGCACGTACCAGGACGGCATGATGAGTGATTTCCAAATACATGGTGCAGCCCATTTCTCAAATCATGTTTCAAGAGATCGATGTTTGGAAATTCTTGATTGGCATGTTCGTATATTGAAGTTTTTGCTCGTTTTATTAAGACCTCAATCTTTTTCATAGTAACTAGTTTTCTTCCTGCTAGTGTAATCCTGGTATCTTTTTTTATTTCCCTAAGGCGTTTTCCATAATTTTTTAAGACGTGGTTCGTACATTCAATTTTTTTAACGTCGCTTCCATGACTGACTTTTTCTATAATATTCTTGTATACACTGGAGTCACCGTCCGCTATAAATTTACAATACCTCACACCATGCATGTTTTCACTGCAGTTAAATCCTTCCACAACCATATCAGCTTCCATTGCAGGAGCCGATTCATCCCAATTTTTGTAGCAGATGTGTTTTTTTACAACTACATTGCCTTTGGAAGCTCTGGCACATATAGCACAAAACTTATTTCTTACAGCTATAAATAGTACTTGGCCTGTATATTTTCCAATTATAGCTACCATACCAGATAGTGCATTATAGTTTGTCCCATATGATCGTTTACTCCAAGAACCATCCACATACACTGTGATCCAAGGTGTGCCATCTAAACAAAGTTGTCCATTTTCTGTAGCCCTCTCTTTTTCTTCCATACCAGCCCTTTCCATGGATCTTACAAGAGAGGCTTCCCATTCCTAAAACGATTTTGAACATGATAATCTCATATTTTACGTACCTAAGATATTACATGTTTTATCTATTTATGCTTAAAAGTATATTTACCTTTCCCAGTTCATTTTCTATATTGTAATATAAGTTCGAGCTCATAGTAGGTATATCCATGCATGCCAACATTTCTGTTGTATGCGAGTATGTGGACGCCGCAGCCAAAGTTCCCCATACTGCTCCAATATTTACTACAGATTTTTTTCTATTTGGATTTTCTGTGTCGTATTCGTATTCTCTCGAACATATTGAACATTTAAAGACTATTGTACTAGTCAATCCATTGCCCCGTCTGCGTTCTTCTTTAATACTGAGCATGCCCAGTGTACATATTCTGGAGTGATTGTACTGTAGTCGTGTAGCCCAATCTAACACATACCCTAGCTCTACAATCCTATTTCCAGTAATCGGATTTTCAGGCTTAGGTTCTACTTCATATTCCAACTGATGTGCCATTATTCTAAAAAAATCATTATTCTATTATTTTTAAAATTAACTGTTTCGAAAAGCAATTTTAAGAGGTTTACTTGAGAATAGCTACTTGGAAATAAGAAAATATTTTGTTAAGCAACTTACTGTTCATATTCATCTGATGAAATTATCCCAGGTTCTTCACTTTTTTGTTGTGATGAAGATTCTTCAAAATTATCATCATCCATATCTGTTGTTGGGCTGTCGTTTTCAACAACGATTATTATCTCCTCTTCTTGGGCGTCCTGTAGTGGAATGTCTTCTTGGGCGTCCTGTAGTTGAGTGTTCTCTTCTCCAACTTCTTGTAGTTCAAATTCCTTTGTTACATCGTCCTGTAGCTGAATGTCCTCTTGGCAAGCATCTTGTGGAAAGTCCTCTTCCCAAGTGTCCTGTAGAATGTCCATTTCTCCGGTCTCTTGTAGTTGCAATTCCTCTTCTTCGTTGTCCTGTACTTGATTGTCCTCTTCTACAGCATCCTGTAGTTGAACGTCCTTTTCTCTGGCACCCTGCAGTTCATTGTTCTCTTCTCCGACACTATGTAGTCCAATGTCCTCTTCTCTGAACTCTTCTTGAAATTTCCCTACTTTGATCTCCTGTAAGTCTTCTTCTAGGGGTTTTGTCTTTTCTTTTGGCCTAAATAATGAAAATAATTTATTTTATTCTCTCGTTATAAACAGCTTGCCTGAAAGATAATAGATTGAGAGCTAGGGAATCCTACATCTAATGGATGTCCTGTAAGGACAACTCCTGACAGGTGAGTCAAAAGTGGTGTGTGTATTTTGCAGCTACACAAAACCGGGGGTCAAAAATTAATATAAATTATAAAAAAACTATATACTATTTAAAAATCCAAATTTGTTGAAAGATAATTTTATTGAATCTGAAGGACCTGTAATTTATTTTTAATATAATTTTTACTTCCTTAAATTGTTTTATTAAATTGATAATCAAATGATAAGACATTTTGAGAACATGTTTGCATAAATAACAGAAAAATACAAGAGTAAAGTCTCCCTATGGTGAGGGTTAAAATTTTAAACATGCATGAGATCTCTTTACATCCATGTATAATTTTTTTGATTTGGATCATATATAACAAAGTTACAAGGGTAAGATAATCACATTTTTCAGAATTTAGGTGGCTGTAGCAGACAAACGGTTGAAAATCAAGAAATACGACTTCCATGTCCCTAACTTCTCAGGTTCTATTCTATGACACAAGAAAATATCAGATACAGGGTGGTCAAAAATAAGTGGTTTTCGATCGCCCTGTGATAAAAGTTTTTTCGTGTTATAGCATAGAACTTGAAAAGTTAGGGTAGGGACATGGAAGTCGTATTTCTTGATTTTCAACCCTTTGTCTGCTACAGTCACTCAAATTCAAAAAAATGTAATTTTCTTATCCTTGTAACTTTGTTAGTAATTATCCAAATTAAAAAAAAATTGAACATGGATGGAAAGGGCTTGCAAAACCCTTAGGAAGAAGGTGTCGCAGGACCCCCTATCTCATTTGCAATTTTCAGGGTTGTCATAATTCGAAGTGATTGAAAGGAGGGTGTTATATTTTCATACTAAAAATTGGCAAATTAAGGAGAAAAAATTTAAAGCATTTACTATTTTTACGGTAAATCCGAAAAATAAAATAAAATGATGTCACATTTTCGAACGAACATCCAGTGTGTCACGTGTAAATGTTTAGAATAAATTTCTTTTTCCTGTAAAATATAAAAGTTATTGATAATACTTCACGACCGAAGTCTTTTTAGAATTCGAAATTTAAAAATAAAATCGCGTACAAATGACACAATTTCAATAACGTTTAGGTCCTCTTTGATATGATAAAATAATGAAGTTCTTTCGTGTACTTACTCTATGTTGAGAAAAAATACCTGGTCTGTCAACACACCAATACCAGACTTTGATTTTTTTACTAAATGCATTTTGAAACATAGTAAAATTGCCGGTAAAAATCGTCAAAATATTTTGTTACTCCTTATACTTTTTACCTATATAGGTTGGTACTACTATATAAAAGCCAAAGATTTTTTACTCACTGTAACTTTGTTTTTGCCTTCTTGTTCCGTTTTTTGTTCCTGCACTTTTCTCGCGCCATACTAAGTATAATGCTAAAAAAACTAAAAAAAGGTGTCTCTTTCACCAAGGGAGGGTTCACAATAATGAGAATCGAGAGATAGTGTCCTTTTCACCAATGAAGATACCACAATATCGCAATAAAAATAATAAAATGGTGTTCTTTTCACCTTATAGGCAATACAAAACTAAGTATAACACTAACAAAGTATGCTGAAACAATCGGTAACGACCAAATAAATACTCCCCGTGTTGTGCTATCTTGAGCCAATCGAATTTGTTCGTTTTTTGCACAAAAAACGTAAATGTTTAGAATTTACATAGTTGCCAGAGATAGAAACATAATGTTTAATTTAGTAATCTAGTTATGGTAACGAGAAAATAATAATGAAAAACCTACAATTATCTGAAATAAAACAATAACAAAATATAAGCACACATTTACCTGATATATCTCTATTTTGGAAACCCAAAAATTAGTCACAATTTACCTTATGGCTAATACGCAAATACACTACGAAGTCGAAAATCGAATTTTGAAAACATAAGATACCTAACATACAGGTAAAATGCTCACTATATAGATATTGCAAGTTCCTGAATATACCTAATAATCTTATGACGTGCATAGTTTTTCTTGTTAAAAAATATTGCTTTTTTCTCTTTGTTTGAGGATCTTCGTATAACTTGGCAACATCGGTTATAAATGTCGCAATAATATCTATCATGAAATTGGTCATTTATATACACTCCAGAGGCTGTACCGTGCTAACAAACTGAAATTTCTCCAAAAATGTGATACTTCAAGTACCATAGCACTCGTTCTACTGTCTCTGAGGATCTGTGAGATATCCTGAATAATATTCAGTCATAAAATTGGTGACTTGTTGCACTTCGGGGGCTGTATCGAGTTATACAGATAGGATTTTTTTCTAAAAACCATTTTTTTGTGTTGTTCTTGCTGAAAAACGTAAAAACAACTCAAAAAATCCAAAATTCCAACTTTTTTTGGGTAAACCAATACTTTTCTCGCATATTAGATGGGTTGGATGGAAAAGTAATAATACCAATATAATGTATTATATAAAAACAAAAAAAATATTTACCATTCAGGTGATCACACATATGTGTATCTGTCGTGGAAAAAAGAAAATGAACCAACTATTTTTTTGTGTAATGAAGGAAAAATGTTTCATTTCCAATCTCCACAACACATATGATCAATCTTTGCAAACAAGGTAGAAGCAAACGTGTACACGTTGATTGTATGTTTGATTTTGTACTGTATATATCGATCTCCCCACAATATATACTATAATTTGTCATTACAGATCTTTCGCTTTAAATTTTTTATTAGTTGTTATAGTTGCTTTGTAAGTTTTTTAAAAGTTTGCTATTTTAAATTGAAATTCCTCAGTGTACCTTATTTTCCTCTTTCTATTAAATGTTAAGCATTGTATTACAAGTAAATATTTCTTTGTATAATAAATTTGGAAACTCTTTGTTTATATTATTTGTTTCTAGATAAAATTGAATATATTTACACATGTAGTTGAAAAAAGAGCCTACATGTCAAATAAAATTTGAAAGCAACCAACAGAAACTCTGAATATGATTAGATTGAGGTAAAGTTGTGACACGACGCTCTGTGTTTTCAGACATTATGTAAATTTGCAACTTTTCCGCAGTTTAATTTTCTTAGCATGAAACAAACAGAAATGTATAATTATGAAAACATTTTATTATGTTAATATAAATGGTACAAATTTTGAAAGATAGAATGTTTTTAAATATGTATTACATTTATGAAACTCTTAAATAATCAAAAAGCTACACTCAAATTGAAATTTTGTTTGGATCCGTGTATATATTATAATATTCTCTTATCTATGCACAGCTGGGCTGGCAACATAAAAAACAGAGATAAGCATAAATCACCCATGGAGATAAGGTTTCTGCGCTCGCAACCAGTCGAAATATTTAAAATCAAAACATTCGAACAGAGATGCGTTTCTTTGAACCATCAAGAGTGGAAAGACAGAGAGAGAAAATATGTTGAATAAGTAAAAGCCGATTCAGTACTAGTATCGACATCTATCGTAAATATTTTGAACCAAATAATCACTAAATTAGTAACTAGTATTGTGTAGGTTTTTAGGTTTATATACCTGTGAGGAGGCCCCTCTTAAAACGCTTTTTAAGCTTTTCATTACAATACAGTGTGTTTCATTTTTAAGATAAAAAAATTACTCATAAGTAAAATATAAAAAAACGCCTTTTTTGTAAAAAGCGGAAAAAGATAGGTATAGTGAAATCTAATATAGTTTTGAAGGAAATCTAATTCTTCGTCAAATTACGCCACTAAATACGGGGTGTTCCATTCAACTTTAAGAAGTTATTTGATTAAATATGTGTCCAAATTTTGAGGCAATTTTTTTCGCCACTCTGTATAATATTGCATTAAAAATTTCATGTAGTAGGTAACTTTAACCTTTGGGCTAAGCAGTACATTTAATCACGAGCAGCTCGTCATACGTTACAGGGTGAAAACAATGTTCAACTTATGGTCTGTATATTTAAATTTCTCAAAATTTCTCAGAAACTGTCAGTTTTAAGTATGGGAAATATAGTATTTCGCCTTTATTTTGTCTATAGTATCTAAAAATATAGGGTGTTCCATAAGAAAAAATATAGCTTTGATATGTTATTTTTTTGGAGATCACCCTATATATTTCAAAATAATTTTGGAATATGCTCCTCATGGACCCACATATGACTGTGCTAAATGTTTTCCCCTAACTCTCTTCATTTCTCGTAGAAATACAGAGGCGAATGTGGTGGGCCACCCGGTATGCCTTGTATATGAAAATCATGTCATAGGATTCTACGATATGAATGAAAGTATTTCGAGTTCTTCCATGAAAAAATATCACTACCTTCTCGGACTCCCTTATGAGATATAGGGTGATGAAAAAATAAGGTATACGTTATTTTTCAAATTGACTCTGTATACGATGAAACACATCAGCAAATGTGCTTGTTTATGATTGAAGTTACGGTAATAAAATGAACATTTATCGAGGTTGTTGTAGAAAAAGTTCATTTTCAAATCTTTTCGTATTACAGGGCGATTTTCTTTGATAATAATGCTATTTTGAGACTTTCACAGTTTTATTGTTTTATAGAGTGAAAATTCGAAATAAGGAACTTCTGCGAATGTAACAAGTATAATATCACTTCTGAGAAACTCTAAGCATGAAAAAATAACTTCTCCATTGAATCGCCTTCTAGACGATGCTACAAATGTTAATTCGAGTCGTGGTTTATTTTTTTTCGACGGATACGGTACGCTATGGTACGTTATTATTACTGATCTATTCAAACCCGCCGAAAACTGGAGTGAAAATATAGCAATGGGAAAATGTACAGATCTTAGCTTGTATATAAAAATCAAGTCATAGGATTCCGTTAAAAATCTTGTACGATATGAATGAAAGTATTTCTAGTTCTGCCATGAAAAAATATCGCTACCTTTACGGACTCCCATATGATATATAGTTGACATCATTCGACTCTGTATACGATGAAACACATTTAACATCTTTCACCAGAATTTTTCCATTTTCGGTGGATTTATTACTACAACCAAAATTCGTTATTTTTCTATATGCGTAAATCACCTTGTATGAATTATATCAACTGTGATGAAAGATGAAATGAATTTATAATATTATGTGATAATTCAACCTTTTTTCGCATTTTCTCTTTATAAAACAACCAAATTATGAAAGTCTTCAAAATAACATTATTATCAAGGGAAATCGCCCCGTAATATGAAAAGATTTGGAAATGAATTTGTCTTACAAGGATGTGATGATAATACCACCAAAGATAAATCAGAACTAAATCATAACTTGGGAGATACGGAGTGATGAAAAGTGAATATTTTGCATATTCAACACCCTGTATCTCGAAAACTAGTCATAGGATCGTGTTGCACCCATATAAGGTATGCGGGGTCCTTTCTGGAGTTCTTCCAAATTTTTCTAAATGTATGACAAATATTCCAAGACCTTGTCAAATTTCTGGTGGTTTACAAATTTTCCAAATTTTTCAAAAAACTCAAAAATATTCTAAACTTTTCATAATTTTCCAAAATTTTCGTGAGCTTTTTAAATTCCTGACATGTTTCAAAAAATGTTCTAAGTTTATTTAATTCTCCAAGTTGCATGAACATTTTCAAATTCCCAAAGCCAAAGTTTTCCAAATTTTCATAAACCTTTCCATATTTCTCAAATATTCAAAAATGTCCTCCTTCTGGGCTTATCCTTCAGCTTTTTCAGAATTGGGATTGGGATTGTTGGTATTTCCATTTCTTCTAAGCATTTGCATATTTCCCCTCTATCTATAGTGTCCAACGCGTCCCTCAGATCAATGTATATTAGATACAGTCCCATTTCTCTTCTAGTGTTCATTCTTTTCTTTCATCCTTTAGTTTTTGGAATTCCAAATTTGTTTTGCCCTCGGATTTTTTCAAAGTTTCCACATTTTTTCAGACTTGTACATAATTTTCAACAAATTTCCTCAAATTTCTGAATTTTTCCAAACTGCTGAAATATTTAAAATTTTCTAAATTGTTCGAACATTTCAAAAGTGATCATGTTATAGTTTATTTACGATGAAAATACGATGATGTAATTTTTAGTTACTTTCGTGCTTATCAGAATAAATATTAATTTAACAACCGTGCATACAATTTATCTTCAACAGCCAGGGCAATTTACAGCTAACGGGTTGGCAAAACTTCAAGACGTTGTCAAATCAACTGGTAAAATTCCCCAGTTTGTTTTGACGTTTATCGACATTCGATCATCATCTAATATTTACAAGTTTTTTGGTGCTTTTAAATTCATTGCTTCTTTAAGATTAAAAAAACAGTTATTTTCATAACTAATTATTTAGGCAAATCTGCAGTGTGTGGTTAATAAAATGCCGAAGCAGCTGAACAGAAAATGTTAAGAGATTATAACATCTTTGTTGAGCTATTTTGAACGAGAATGCGGAAATCGGGGCCCGCTTCTCCCGCTTAGTGCTGTAAAAGACGTAAGTAATAGTATTCGCTATTTGTATTCATTATTATTAATATTATTGTTACAGATTTAAATGTAAATGATTAAATGTTTTTAATGTTAGGTTAGAGTTGCAGAAGCTTTACAACTTAGCGTTACCACTGTTAACCGTATTGCTGCCAAGCATAATAGAGGTGAACAGCCTAAAAGCCCACCTAAAAAGAGACAACGCATAAAACCTTTTGTTGAAATTGATAACTTTGATCAAAATGGTTTCCGAAATGTTATATACGAAATGTATGGAAACAGTGAGTATATTGAATTTAGGGTAAGGTGGGCAAATACCGGTCAGATGGACAATGCCGGTCAGACCTTAAAAATGATTATTACTAGGTTTGGCAACAATGCAATGTGTCCTCAAATATGCCAGCTGACCTACGATTTTCGACAGCCGATTGATATTCAGTTTGTGTTAAAACTTTGGTTAGTGCAGAATACCACGTGTTTTCGGCAATTCTGATGTAAGATTTACGGTAAGTGAAATAAGGTTTGGAGATAAAATCCTTCTCTCTTTTCATAAAAACTTAGTTGATACATAAAGGTTGACTTTTTTTCTTTAGTGTCATATAAAAAGATAGAATAAATAACATTTTTTTCTCATAAAAAAATGACCCATAAGAAAAATTGTTACAGGCGGGTAAGCCGGTCAACACAGGTGGGTAATACCGGTCAAGTGACTGGCATTACCCACTGTTTATGTTAATGGTTATTGCATTTTTAATTTTCTTTACAGATGTCTCGAAATCGAAAAAGATTAACTGGTAAAGCAAAATGGACCAGAGATAATTTGAAGCAAGCGATAGAAGACATTCAAAATGGAACGAGTATAAGACAAGCTTCAAAAAAAGACGCAATTCCATTTTCAACGCTACAAGAAAGGGTAAAAAATAAAAATGACTCAGCACCTATAATGGGAAGAAAACCTGTGTTTCCAACTGAAAAGGAACTAGAAACTGCTAATCAAATTAAACACTTGGCGTCCATTTTTTACGGTGTTACCACAAAAGAACTAAGAAGGTTTGTTTTTGAGTTTGCTGAGAGAAACCTTATTATACTGTAACGATGTTACTTTTTAATGTTTTCATTTCCAGCAACCATGCAGTATAAATTTCATTTTATTTAATAATTAAATCGCCTCTCTTTCGAAATTTACCTATGAATATTTATTTTTATATAAATGTACTGCTTTTGAGACATCCGGTATATCCTTTTGTCAAGTTCACTTAAACCAGTCTGCTAATATGCGCGCATTTTCAAAATTTTAAGGAGGAGACTTCGTAAGTGGGGTAGGAGAATTTAATAAAAGGACGTAGCATACAGGTAAACGGGGCTTTTTCTTTCTGTTCCTGCTTAAAAATTTAATTGTGTTTACACCGAATACTGTGACTGGTTTTTTTTTTGTGAACCCGGTAAGTGGATATACATTTTTCTTTTCTCTGTAAATAGCTATTATCATCCAACGCTTAGCCGCTTTTATTTTTACGTTTGAATTCATAGTATTTGTGTACAATTCCGAAGTTAGAACATATAGAGTCACTTTCATCTGAATATTTAATCCCGCTCAACAAGCCGTTGTACTGTTAAAATTTAGTTTCTTTTGCATTTGCTTAGAAAAATCTCGTCTAGATTCGCTGCTGAGCAGGGATCAATTCGAGAGGCCTCTAAGGCAGTTTAATTTACGAGATACGAAATAATCTCAAAAGTATTCGCTGCTGAGCAGGGATACCCGAGAGAGGCTTTCGCATTCTGCTAGTCGTTGTCATTATCTGAGAATTTGATTTCGTACAATAGGCGGTTGTTTGTTAGTAAAATCATAGATATAACATATAGAGTCTGTTTCATCTGAATATTTAACCCCGCTCAACAAGCCGTTGTACTGTTAAAATTTAGTTTCTTTTGCATTTGCTTAGAAAAATCTCGTCTAGATTCGCTGCTGAGCAGGGATCAATTCGAGAGGCCTCTAAGGCAGTTTAATTTACGAGATACGAAATAATCTCAAAAGTATTCGCTGCTGAGCAGGGATACCCGAGAGAGGCTTTCGCATTCTGCTAGTAGTTGTCATTATCTGAGAATTTGATTTCGTACAATAGGCGGTTGTTTGTTAGTAAAATCATAGATATAACATATAGAGTCTGTTTCATCTGAATATTTAACCCCGCTCAACAAGCCGTTGTACTGGTAAAATTTAGTTTCTTTTGCATTTGCTTAGAAAAATCTCGTCTGGATTCGCTGCTGAGCAGGGATCAATTCGAGAGGCCTCTAAGGCAGTTTTGATTTCAGAGATACGAAATAATCTCGAGAGTGTTCGCTGCTGAGCAGGGATACGAAGGAGAGGCTTTCGGATTCTACTGTCAATCTATTTTATCTGAAAAGTTTAGTACGTACAATAGGCTGTTGTTTTGCCAGTAAAACTTTAGTTAGAACATTTAAAGTCTAGTTTATCTGAGTATTTAATCCCGCTGAATAGGCCGTCGTACTGTTAAGAAAATTTAGTTCGTTTGCACCTGAGTAGAAAAATCTCGTCTGGATTCGCTGCTGAGCAGGGATCAATTCGAGAGGCCTCTAAGGCAGATTTAATTTAAGGGATACGAAATAATCTCAGAAGTATTCGCTGCTGAGCAGGGGTACCCAAGAGAGGTTTTCGCATTCTGCTAGTAGTTTTCATTATCTGAGAATTTGATCTTGTACGATAGGCCATTGTGTTGATCAGTAAAACCTAGTTTAGTTGAATCTAGTGAAATCGCTAAGAAATTCCGGTGGCTATTGAGATTAACCTAGCCGCCGAGACTAGTTAATTGATTATTTTCTTCCGCTTTATTTAAAAAGGTACACAAATACTAGGAACCGATATAGTACGCTCTGTTAGTGCAACCATAACGCTTTCTCTGTGCATTTTGACATATTATCACTAGGAACTTTGTATTGTTTTCACCTGCTATGTACTAGTAGAATTCTGCACGTTATTTTCCGCCTCCGTTGTAAAATAGCTAGAATAATTATTGCTTGGTGTGAGTCCGCTTTTGGTTTGATTAGTAACGTAGATATTTAGTAGTAGATTTTGATATCTTTGCAATTTCTCATTTATGTAAAATTCAATTTTATTTGTGGAATTAAAATTGACAATTTCTCCAATAACGAGTAGTTTATTTTGATATTTTTGCAACGTCTCATTTATGTAAAATTAATTTTATTTGTGGAATTAAAATTAATAATTTCTCCAGTAGCGAGTAGTTTCATTTGTTTGATAGTGGTAAGCAATTAAAGCCTGTTTGCACACTACATATCCGGAAAGGTCCATAACAACAGACCCCTGGAATTACTGAACCTCCATCTGTGGCTACCTTGGTAACTCTCGACGCCGTAATTTTCGAGAGTTCGGTGGAGTAAACCACCCCAAAAATCTGGCGCCCGAGGAAAACTAGGAAGTACCGAAGCCGTGGGTGTCATAGTGACGTCCGTGATTCTTTTTGAGGAAAGAAAGCACGTCACACATGGCGCCCGAGCAGGGACCTTTGTTGTAAAGGAATAATCGTTTTTTTTAAGCAATAGAGGAAAGCGTGAAAAAGGGCACAACAGAAACCGTTGTTTTGTTTTATCTATAAGCGTTGTTTGGAAAAGAAAGAAAAGCCGTGCAACTGCCGCTGTAATAAGAATATTGTTCTGTATACCGGGATAACCCTGTATTTGAAATTAAGTAAATTTTGAATATAAAAGTACGAATCCGAAGTAATTGAACCTGAAACTTACTGTGATTGTTTAAATCGACTTAAATCTGGAATTACATTTTTGGTCAACAGTCCGAAAACCACCTGGGATTGATTTATTTTAAAAATTAGGTATCTATTAACAATTCTTTCATTTCTATAAGCGAATAACGACGTGAAAGTTTATATTTTGAAGTTACAATAAATATTTCCAGCTGAATTTTTTTTTCTTATCAGATAAGAAGACCAGTTTTGTTTTGTGGGCCAGTTCTAGATAACAATCAATAACATTTTTTTTATTTATTTGTGCGAACTTTATGGAATTTTAAAAAGTAATTAGTGTTATTGAAATAAATTTGATAGATTTTACATGCTAATATTTTAATAATTTTGGTACCGATTGTCCCACAATAATTATCATCTTTTATCGTTAGCAATAATATTTTGAAGTGAAAACTATTATTTCGTTTTAATTGTAATTTCAGTATAGATTAAGAGGAAAAGAAGCTGGTTTTAGACTTTGTTTTTTTTTAGAAAATATCGTAGAGACTACCTTTTCCAAATTTATATTTGCATTCTTGTTTATATATATATTTTTTTTTACGGGAAAGTATTTTCTAGTTTGCATGTGCCTGGTCTTCATTGGTTTTAATTGTTTTATTTAATTTGAAATCATAGATTGAATTGTTGTTGATTAAAATTCTCTATTGTTGATCAACCGAACTGGACTTGTTCTATTTTGATTACTGAACCCGAGTGGACTAATACTACAGCTTTCTCTGGGTTTTGGTTTTGTTCGGATATACCGTCCGTACCGGTTTAAGGATTTTGAATTGATGACAGCTAGTGAGGATAGTGATTCCTCTGTTAATAACGAACACCGTACATACGAACAGGTAGCTAAAGACACACCGCTGGTAGGCTGGATATATACCCTTAAGAAAGGAGAACTCGCTGCCGAATTAAATAAGCGACAACTATCTTCATCTGGATCTGTAAGAGAACAACGAAGACGACTAGTGAGTTTTCTCAAGGAATCTGTTGCTGTAGACCCGAGTTCGGAAGTAACCATGACTACTACTCCTCCAGTTACACCTCCGCTGAACGTCCACGATTGGAAAGTATCTTTTGGAAATCGCGATGATCCGGCAAGTTTCTTAGAACGACTTGAAGAAATCTGCACTGCTAAGAAGGTGAAACAGGATAATTTACTTCCGGTCTTACCCGAGTTCCTGTCTGGAGAACCAGCACTGTGGTTCCGCAACAACCAGCACCGATGGACAAACTGGGATGATTTTGAAAAGGCTTTCCGCATTTTCTTCTACCCTGTTAATTACGAGGTGGACCTAGAAGCGGAAATCAGCAAGCGTCTGCAAAGGAGAAGCGAGGCAGTATCGGCATACATCACTGATCTGCAAACCTTGATGCGTAGACATGGGAAGCTATCTGACGAGCAACAGTTGGCTTGGTTATATCGCAACCTGCTACCAGAATACCGACAGCAGATTCGTAAAGCTGACTTTAAAGATTTTACTTCTTTTTGCCAAGAGGTAAAGGAATACGAGTTGCTGCGAAAGGAACTCCAAAATATTCCTAGCACCAGTGGATGGCAAAGAGGGACAAATGGACGTTTTCAACCAGCAAATACATCACGGAATACGAATGCAGCCCCCAGTCCGCCCCGAGAACCCATAGCTAGTACCAGTAGCTCTCGCCCAGTTGATCCAGTTAGTCGAACACCTATGCCGAGAAATTCTAGTATACTGTGTTGGCGCTGTGGTGAGACAGGCCACGTCCGAACAAACTGTAGAAACCAGCCTAAAATATTCTGTTCCCGCTGTCGTAAGGAAGGGGTCCTTACCAGAGACTGTTCATGCTCGAAGCAGGAAAACTAAACCGAAACTGTCCCGAAGGGAGGCCGTCACAGTTTCCTAATCTTTTAGCCTCTCAAGAACATCCGACTTCCGGACCGTCAGATCCGCGACCCCAAATTGACGTCCAAATAGAACACTTCAAGTTTAAAGCCTTGCTGGACACTGGAGCTATCAGATCGTACGTGGGTGATTCGGTAGCGAAGCAATTTTCCCAATGAAAGCGAACGGTCAGTCATTCGACAAGAGCACGTTTAGCTAATGGAAATTTGGTTTCTATCACAGACATCTATGATCTGCGGCTTATGGTAAATGACGTCACCATGGAGGAACCGTTGGAACATTTTCCAGGTTTGGTCGCTGATATGGTTCTTGGTCTTGATATACTGAAGAAGTATAATTTCTGCTTAGAACTAGGTACAGGGAAGATCTACCAGGACGGAAAGCTAGTTAACTGTCAAGAGCCAGATACCATGTTCTCTCCCATAGGAATTATAGACGTAGTAATGCCGCCGCCAGGAGAGAACAATCCTGGGTTGTCATGCGAAATGATTGTTGCTGATACCGCTAGAACAAATTGTATGATTGCTGACACCACTAGAACAAACTGTATGGTTGCTGATACCACTAGAAGAAATGGTATGGTTACCGAAACTGCTGGAGAGAATCTGCCTGGTGTTGGCCCTGCTACAACAAATTTTTCTGTTATCGACCCCACTAGAAGGACATCTGGAGAAATCCCGAAGAAGGAAAGAGGATCTGATGCGAAAACTCCTCTAGAACTGGACACTGCTAGTAAAATCTCTGAAGATGTAAAGACTGTTAAGGATATGAACTGTTATAACACGAAATACCCTCTGGAAACAACTGATAGGATATTGACCGATATCTCCCAGTCAGCCGTGGAAGGAAACCAAGGTGATAGGAGATCTAGTACTGAATATCCTCTAGGAAAAACTGATAAGGGTATGGACTGTTATAACGCGAAATACCCTCTGAAAAAAACTGATAGGATATTGACCAATATCTCCCAGTCAGCCTTGAACGGACCCGAAGCCGAAGGTGATGGAGGGAGATCTGATACTGAATATCTTCTAGGAGAAACTGATAGGATATTGACCAATATCTCCCAGTCAGCCTTGAACGGACCCGAAGCCGAAGGTGATGGAGGGAGATCTGATACTGAATATCTTCTAGGAGAAACTGATAGGATATTGACCGATATCTCCCAGTCAGCCGTGGAAGGAAACCAAGGTGATAGGAGATCTAGTACTGAATACCCTCTAGGAAAAACTGATAAGGATATGGACTGTTATAACAAGAAATGCCCCCCAGAGAAAACTGAGGGGATGTCGACCGATATCTCCCAGTCAGCCTTGGAAGGAAACCAAGGTGATGAAAGGGGATCTAGTACTGAACATCCCCCTGGACAAACTGAGAGGATAATAACCGATATCTTTCCGTTAGCCTGGGAAGAACTCCCAGGTGATACAGGGAGATCTAGTTCTGAATATCCTCTAGGATCCACTGATGGAAAAATCTGCGAAGAAGTTAAGACTGATAAGATTACTGACTGTCACAAACTCAGGACATTCACCGGCTTATCCCGGTCTGATTTAGAAGAATATGACGAGAATATGGAGTTAGCTAGGGAAGAATGTCCTCTAGAAACTATAACACCGTTACAAGACCGAGATTTGACTGTAACAGAAGAGAAGACGCTGAGAAAATTTCTAGACATAGAGTTACCGAAGTTCGAGAAAGTTCAAGGACCGACAGACCTAGTCCATCACGAGATTCGCCTCTTGCACTCAACCCCGATTAAGCAACGACACCGTCCGCAGAATCCAAAGATGCAAGAGATTTGTAACACCGAGGTGGATCTGATGTTGAAAGAAGGAGTAATCGAACCCTCAAACAGTCCGTGGAGTTCTCCGGTGGTTATCGTTAAGAAGAAGGATGGAAAAAACCGTTTCTGTATTGACTTTCGAAAAGTCAATGAGGTCACAAAGAAGGACGCCTACCCTCTTCCATTCATAAATGCTATTCTGGATAAATTGCGACGCGCAAAGTATATCTCTAGTTTAGATCTGAAGAGTGGATATTGGCAAGTCCCATTAGCTCCAGCAAGCAAACCCATCACTGCCTTTACGGTACCCGGACGTGGACTTTTCCATTTCACAGTTATGCCGTTTGGTCTACACTCAGCGCCCGCCACATTTCAACGCCTAGTAGATCGAATTATCGGTCCTGACTTGGATCCGAATGCATTTGCATATTTGGATGACATTATCGTATTAGGGGAAACGTTTGAAGAACATCTGCAAAATCTAGCTGAGGTTTTCCGCCGTCTCCGAGACGCCAAGCTGAAAATAAACCCAGAAAAATGCCATTTCTGCCTACCGTCGATGAAATATCTAGGCCATGTTATTACCGGCGAAGGTATCCGTACCGATCCCGAAAAAGTGGAAAGTATTTTGAAGTTTGCAGCGCCAAGAAACGTCCGAGAACTACGAAGATGTTTAGGAGTGGCCTCCTGGTACCGCCGATTTGTGCCCGCATTTTCTCAGACAGTAGCTCCGCTGACCAAGTTACTCCATAAGGCGCACCGTTGGAAATGGACCGAAGAGCAGGAGGGTGCTTTCGCTAAAATCAAGATATGTCTGTCTGAAGCGCCTGTACTAAGTTGCCCGGATTTCAGTTTACCGTTCACGCTGCAGACCGATGCGTCCGAACACGGTTTAGGGGTGGCCCTGACACAACAGATAGATGGCAATGAACATGTGATAGCTTACGCGAGCCGAACCTTAAGTCCAGCCGAAAAGAACTATTCAGTGACCGAAAAAGAGTGTCTTGCCATAGTATGGGGGATTGATAAGATGCGCCCCTATCTGGAGGGATATCATTTTACGGTGTTAACTGAACACCAATCCTTAAGATGGCTGCATTCTATATCTAGTCCGTCTGGCCGTCTAGCCCGCTGGAGCATCTTTTTGCAACAATACGATTTCGAGATCCAATACCGACGAGGTGCCATGAATCGAGTGGCCGATGCACTATCTAGGAACCCGCTACCGGACACTCCTGAGCAAGCAGCGGAAGTGTGCATGGCCGATATTCCAGAGGAATGTTCCTGGTACCGAAACAAGAAAGAGGAAGTGCTAAGAGACCCAGGTAAATTTCCGGATTACTGCATCAAGGAAGGACGACTGTACCGACATTTTTGGGACCTGAATGATCTGAGTGAGCCTGAACTGTCTGACCCGTGGAAGCTATGTGTGACGAAGTCACAAAGATCCCGTATTTTACAGGAAAATCACGATGCCCCTACCGCCGGACATTTAGGGATAGCAAAAACAATAGCGAAGATTGCTAAGATTTACTACTGGCCAGGAATGTTTAGAGACATAACCAGGTACGTCCGTGGCTGTATGCAATGCTTAAAATACAAACCGTCTCAACAGCAGTTAGCTGGGAAAATGCAACCGTCCCGAAACCGACGTCCATGGGAAACTGTTAGTACCGATATCGTTGGACCGCTGCCGCGCAGTAAAAAAGGGAACTGCTACATAGTCATGTTCCAGGACCGTTTCACAAAATGGGTACAGTGTAAACCGATCAGAAAAGCGACCGCTAGCTCGATAAGTAACGCTTTTCACGAAGAAGTTCTGACCACGTTTGGATGTCCACGTACCGTATTATCAGACAATGGGACACAATATGATAGTAAACTCTTTAAGGAAATGTTGAGAGGCTTGGGAATCTACCATCGATTCACCCCACCGTATACACCACAAGCTAATCCCGTCGAAAGAGCTAACCGTACCTTAAAGACCATGATAGCTCAATATTGCGAACAAGACCACCGAGACTGGGATCTGAGACTATCCGACCTGAAGTTTGCCATTAATAATTCTAAGCACGACTCTACCGGCTTTTCTCCCGCCTTTCTCAATTTCGGAAGAGATCTCGACGTCCCGAATACACTACGCCGAGAAGTGGAACAAAATCAGACGACCGAAGAATCTGAAACACCCAAAGACGCTGGAAATACCGATGAAGAATTCGAAACACTCACTGAAGCTGGAAATACCGAAAATGAAGTCTCTGAACAGTACCTACTTCGCTTGAACAAATTACAAGAGTGTTTTGATTTAGTCCGGTTGAATCTGTCTAGAGCCTTTACGACACAAAGCCGATATTACAATCTACGCCGCCGTGACTGGAGATGTACAGTAGGTGATTCAGTAATGAAAAAAGAACATACCCTTTCATCCGCCGCCGATCATGTGGCCGCGAAACTTGCCCCGAAATATTCCGGTCCGTATAAAGTGGTTAAAGTTTTATCTCCTGTTGTGTACAATTTGAAAGATGCACAAGGGAAGCGTTATAACCGAATACATATTAAAGACTTGAAACCGATTTCAGAGTAACGCTAGCAATTAGAACTTTTCAGGATGAGACCGAAACGTGATTCCCCGCCGCAAGAGAACGATCCCTTACTTTCCTGGGACTCCGAGCACCACCGACCGACCGAGGAGATAATAGACCTAACCTCCCCCGCCGCTTCCCCGACATTTTTTTTGTCAGACCGTCCCTGTAGCCCCCCCGCAGCCGTGCCCCATCCTGACCCTTCGACTTCCCCTGTCTCCGAAGAATATTCACTACCTTGGTAGGACGTGGTAGACTTCGCTATCCCCGACGAATGGACACAGAATGTCGAGCCCGCCTCTCCAGAAGACCTGATGGCCCTGGAACTGTATATACCGGGCAACACGCCGCCGACATCACCTCCCGGTCCTGAACCCGGCACGTATCTGGAAACGGTTACGCTGGAGACTGTAGTCCGAAGAGAACTATTCATCCCACCCGAAGAAGACTGGATCAGATACAGCGAGACGATCACCAGACACACCGACACCCAGTATGGTTTTGAACCAGTGTTTCCGCCAACAACCGCCCCGGCTGCCCATCCCCTAATGGTTGCTGGGCCATCCGAACGGCAGCTTGTGATCAACTTCGCATGCCGACAACCCAAAGATCATCCTTGGCCGACCGAATGGGTGGATAGGAGCCGTCCGTTCCGGCCCACCGGCTCCGATCCGCGCCGCTGGTGTCGAGTGTACCTGCCCGACGACCAGGGTCGCTACTGTAAAGTGTATCTACCGCCCTGCAACGGACTCTAGTAATGTTTTAGTGCCGAGACTGTAAGCTTTATTTTTTTTTTGAGTTCACTGCCATCGTAGTAGGCAGTGTAGGATTTCTTTTATTTTTTTTTGGGTGAAACCGCTTAAAACTAGTGTCGCTAAACCTACGCGAAGTGTGGTGCTCTCCGCTCGCGCAGTTTTGCTCGTGCCTACTATCGCTACTTGATTATAAAACTGTTTTTCATTTCTAGATTTCCGGACTGCTTCTTACAGCATGGCTTCCGAATCGTCAATCGAAATACTAGACCTATCCGAGGTGGAAAGTTGGGATGAGGATGATCTCCCATCCAAATCAGTGCGGCGATCCGAGGAACCAGCTGCCGATCCTGACCGATCTGACTCCAATCCTGGTATGGCCGAAAGCTCCCCAATTCCAACCAAACTGTCGATGAGCTCGTCATCTCCGGTTAACGAATCAAGTTCAAATACCCATGTGGGATCAGGAAGGCCGGTAGTACTAGAGGGGGTCCCGAAGAAGATTAGACGAGAAACACGGCCAGCGCCAATCCACACCGGCAGGCTATCTGATAATCGACCATCCGATGACATTTTCTTGCCCGTTGAAAGGGACTTATGTTGGAGATGTGGATACCCTGGACACCGTCGCGATACCTGTAACCGTGGAAAAACCATATTATTTTGTTCCCGCTGCGGACGTTTTGGTAAGATGTCCCGGGACTGTTTCTGTGCGAAGCCGACTCTTAGAACCACCTTAATAGAGAAGACTCTTAAGTGTCCCAGCTGCGGTCGTTCCGGACGGCCGACGAAAGACTGTACCTGTACCAGCCGAGAAATTTCCAGACCTACACCGGAGCCAGGAAAATGCTCAGTAGAAATCCAAGCACCACAAGTATCCCGAATCCGGCAAGATGTTGGCACTCAGTGTGACCTCTGTGAATGTGCCATGAAAATTCCGGACTACGCCACTAGGGCCCATCCGCGATATACAATCCTGCGGAACGCCTCCACCGTAAGAAGAGTGAGGACACGTTCTTCCCGGCGGTATCCCAGCCTAAGTACGAGGAGCTCTAGGCTCCAGTAACCCCGTGAGGAATTTGGATAGATGTCCCTGCCGCAAGATCCGATACTGTTTTTTTTTATTGTTGTTGAATAATCTTTTATTTTAGGTGGTAACGATTAGTTTTAAGAATGAGTGAAAAAAATATAACAAATGCAAGCTTCACTTTCATTTGTCAATTTTTTTTTAACCGAAGAAAGAGGGGGATGTAACGATGTTACTTTTTAATGTTTTCATTTCCAGCAACCATGCAGTATAAATTTCATTTTATTTAATAATTAAATCGCCTCTCTTTCGAAATTTACCTATGAATATTTATTTTTATATAAATGTACTGCTTTTGAGACATCCGGTATATCCTTTTGTCAAGTTCACTTAAACCAGTCTGCTAATATGCGCGCATTTTCAAAATTTTAAGGAGGAGACTTCGTAAGTGGGGTAGGAGAATTTAATAAAAGGACGTAGCATACAGGTAAACGGGGCTTTTTCTTTCTGTTCCTGCTTAAAAATTTAATTGTGTTTACACCGAATACTGTGACTGGTTTTTTTTTGTGAACCCGGTAAGTGGATATACATTTTTCTTTTCTCTGTAAATAGCTATTATCATCCAACGCTTAGCCGCTTTTATTTTTACGTTTGAATTAATAGTATTTGTGTACAATTCCGAAGTTAGAACATATAGAGTCACTTTCATCTGAATATTTAATCCCGCTCAACAAGCCGTTGTACTGTTAAAATTTAGTTTCTTTTGCATTTGCTTAGAAAAATCTCGTCTAGATTCGCTGCTGAGCAGGGATCAATTCGAGAGGCCTCTAAGGCAGTTTAATTTACGAGATACGAAATAATCTCAAAAGTATTCGCTGCGGAGCAGGGATACCCGAGAGAGGCTTTCGCATTCTGCTAGTCGTTGTCATTATCTGAGAATTTGATTTCGTACAATAGGCGGTTGTTTGTTAGTAAAATCATAGATATAACATATAGAGTCTGTTTCATCTGAATATTTAACCCCGCTCAACAAGCCGTTGTACTGTTAAAATTTAGTTTCTTTTGCATTTGCTTAGAAAAATCTCGTCTAGATTCGCTGCTGAGCAGGGATCAATTCGAGAGGCCTCTAAGGCAGTTTAATTTACGAGATACGAAATAATCTCAAAAGTATTCGCTGCTGAGCAGGGATACCCGAGAGAGGCTTTCGCATTCTGCTAGTAGTTGTCATTATCTGAGAATTTGATTTCGTACAATAGGCGGTTGTTTGTTAGTAAAATCATAGATATAACATATAGAGTCTGTTTCATCTGAATATTTAACCCCGCTCAACAAGCCGTTGTACTGGTAAAATTTAGTTTCTTTTGCATTTGCTTAGAAAAATCTCGTCTAGATTCGCTGCTGAGCAGGGATCAATTCGAGAGGCCTCTAAGGCAGTTTAATTTACGAGATACGAAATAATCTCAAAAGTATTCGCTGCTGAGCAGGGATACCCGAGAGAGGCTTTCGCATTCTGCTAGTAGTTGTCATTATCTGAGAATTTGATTTCGTACAATAGGCGGTTGTTTGTTAGTAAAATCATAGATATAACCTATAGAGTCTGTTTCATCTGAATATTTAATCCCGCTCAACAAGCCGTTGTACTGGTAAAATTTAGTTTCTTTTGCATTTGCTTAGAAAAATCTCGTCTGGATTCGCTGCTGAGCAGGGATCAATTCGAGAGGCCTCTAAGGCAGTTTTGATTTCAGAGATACGAAATAATCTCGAGAGTGTTCGCTGCTGAGCAGGGATACGAAGGAGAGGCTTTCGGATTCTACTGTCAATCTATTTTATCTGAAAAGTTTAGTACGTACAATAGGCTGTTGTTTTGCCAGTAAAACTTTAGTTAGAACATTTAAAGTCTAGTTTATCTGAGTATTTAATCCCGCTGAATAGGCCGTCGTACTGTTAAGAAAATTTAGTTCGTTTGCACCTGAGTAGAAAAATCTCGTCTGGATTCGCTGCTGAGCAGGGATCAATTCGAGAGGCCTCTAAGGCAGATTTAATTTAAGGGATACGAAATAATCTCAGAAGTATTCGCTGCTGAGCAGGGGTACCCAAGAGAGGTTTTCGCATTCTGCTAGTAGTTTTCATTATCTGAGAATTTGATCTTGTACGATAGGCCATTGTGTTGATCAGTAAAACCTAGTTTAGTTGAATCTAGTGAAATCGCTAAGAAATTCCGGTGGCTATTGAGATTAACCTAGCCGCCGAGACTAGTTAATTGATTATTTTCTTCCGCTTTATTTAAAAAGGTACACAAATACTAGGAACCGATATAGTACGCTCTGTTAGTGCAACCATAACGCTTTCTCTGTGCATTTTGACATATTATCACTAGGAACTTTGTATTGTTTTCACCTGCTATGTACTAGTAGAATTCTGCACGTTATTTTCCGCCTCCGTTGTAAAATAGCTAGAATAATTATTGCTTGGTGTGAGTCCGCTTTTGGTTTGATTAGTAACGTAGATATTTAGTAGTAGATTTTGATATCTTTGCAATTTCTCATTTATGTAAAATTCAATTTTATTTGTGGAATTAAAATTGACAATTTCTCCAATAACGAGTAGTTTATTTTGATATTTTTGCAACGTCTCATTTATGTAAAATTAATTTTATTTGTGGAATTAAAATTAATAATTTCTCCAGTAGCGAGTAGTTTCATTTGTTTGATAGTGGTAAGCAATTAAAGCCTGTTTGCACACTACATATCCGGAAAGGTCCATAACAACAGACCCCTGGAATTACTGAACCTCCATCTGTGGCTACCTTGGTAACTCTCGACGCCGTAATTTTCGAGAGTTCGGTGGAGTAAACCACCCCAAAAATCTGGCGCCCGAGGAAAACTAGGAAGTACCGAAGCCGTGGGTGTCATAGTGACGTCCGTGATTCTTTTTGAGGAAAGAAAGCACGTCACAATACATAATTTTTCGCAACGCAAAAGCTGGCTGGAAAAGACTGGCTGAGAAGTTTCATCAGACGCAATTCCACCATATCAGTGCGAAAAGCTGAGGCTACCAGTCAAAATCGTCTGACTGGTTTCAACAAGGATGAAATAGCTAGATTTTATAAACTGGTGGAAGAAGTGATGTCAAAATATAACTTTTCCCCTAGCAAAATATATAACGCAGATGAAACGGGAATCACAACTGTCCAGGATCCAGGAAAGATACTCGCAACCAAAGGACAAAAAAGAGTTGGTGTGGTAACTAGCGGTGAAAGGGGCCGAAATATTACCGTCATGTGTGCTATGAATGTTGCAGGGGGATTTATTCCGCCCATGTGTATCTTCCCCAGAAATAGACAAATCCCTCTCCTGGAAAAAGATGGACCTGCAGAAGATCTTTATAAATGTTCACTGAATAACTGGATCGATGAAAATATTTTTTGTGACTGGTTAACGCATTTTAGAAATCACGCTAAACCCACGAAAGACGAGCCGGTTTTATTAATAGTAGACAACCACTCCAGCCATATTTCTTTGAAATCGTACGAGTTTTGCAAAGAAAATCATATTGTTATGGTATCAATTCCACCACACAGTTCACATAAAATACAGCCATTAGATGTGGTCTTCTACGGGCCCCTGAAAGCCGAATACAGAAATCAGTGCAATTTATTTATGAAGACGCAGTTGATGAAAATTATCACTCCTTATGATGTAGCGTCTTCATTCAATGAAGCTGATTCAACTGTGGCTACAATTAGCAAAGGATAAGCTGGTTTCACAAGCGTTGGTATCTATCCTCTTAACTGCAACGTTTTTAATGAACAAGACTTTTTGCCTTCCGAGTTATTGAATCAGGACGTCATTGCCATAAGCTAACGAAGCTAATATGTCTTCCAGCAATGATCCCCAAGCTGTAGCAAGCGATAATGCTCTACCAAAGACTTCTACAAATAAAGAGCAACACGAAATTCGTCCAACTTCTTCAGGATTTCTCTCTTTTCAACAAATTCTTCCCGTTCCTAAACTAGCAGAGAAAAAGAAGAGAGCAGGCAGGCAAAAGCAGCACGCGAAAATTCTTACAGCTACACCATGGAAGCAAGAGTTGGAAGAAAAGGAAGCCAAGAAACAGCTAAAGGAAAAGAAGAAATGAAAGGTACAACCTTCTAAAATGAATCTTGATAAAAAAAGGAATAATTTAAGAAATAAGAGAGAATCCCATAAAAGAAAATTATTTGATGAAAACTCATCAGATTCTGATGTTGATGTTCAATATGATGATAATGAAGATGTCGATGAAGATATATGTTTGATATGTAATGATTATGGAAAGAATAACGGGCAGTGGTACAGAAGTACCCAATGCGGAAGATGGGTACATTCTGAATGCAGTGGATGGGACACACCTTTAGGATACACATATGATGAATGTCAGCCTTTTACTTAGATAGATTGTTTTTGTTTTTATTTTCTTTTTATTTCAATAAACAATATTTTGGTAAAAAATGCTTATTTGAAGTTTACTTAATTATATTTAAAGCATCTTTCTGCTTGACCGGTATTGCCCGCATAAGTGACCGGAATTCCCCTATCTGTATGACAATGCCAGTCAAATGCACATTTCTGTTTTTTTTTGTTATCATAAAAGTATTGAAAACATTTTGATTTTCAGATCAAAAAAGTTTTTAAGTGCACTAGTGATTTCTATCTTAAAATTATTTGAAATTACGATTTATTTTTTCACTTAGAAAAATAATTTTTTCTTAAGTGACCGCCATTTGCTCACTTTACCCTACTGTTTTATTTTATTCACAATTAACTAACACAATATTTTTTCAGAGGAACACATATCCTTGAAAACTTTGAGAGAAAAACTCCAGGAGCGTGAACTCTTTAATGGTTGTTTAACATCACTCTGGAAGATAGTGAAAAATATTGGATTCAAATACCAAAAAGATGATCCTCGTCGTGGTTTAATGGAGTTGCCACATAGTGCATTAAAACGTGTACATTTTCTACATGAATATGTCAAGATAAAAAAGAAAGGGTTGTATCAATTTGTGTTTTTGGATGAGACCTGGATATTTTAAGACGGTACTGTTGGACGTTCTTGGCAAGATTCTAATCATAGAAGCGCGAAAAAAACCAAAATTGGTGGTCCAAGGTAATTGAATAATAAAATTTAGCAATTAATTCATGATGTAGTAACATTCCTACCGTTTTAAGAACTTTGCAAATATTTACTAGTCACACTATTTTATTTAAATCTATATAATTGTTAATAGTTGTTTTCAGGTATGCAGTCTATCTAGGAAACCTAGTAATAATTTGTTATTTCCTTATTGTAGGTATATAGTATTGCATAGAATAAGGTTCAAGGACCTACAGTTCGTCATTTAATCCTCTTCTATGTAAAATAATTAAATGTTAATTTGAATATAGAATGATTGGGTTACTGTTTCTTGTATCTTATCCATAGTTTTTCATGAATAAATATTTATATTAAACTAATCAAGCCTTTTATTTTCAAATAAATATTTTTGACTTACGCCCTACGAAGCACGGAGCAGTGAAAAAGAAGAACTGTCAATCTAACATCAAATTGACTTTTCTAGTTTTCGTTAAGTAAAGGAAAAAACTACAGCTTGGCAACATCACAATATTTTGTTTTGCAACGTCATCTTCTTTTTATAGTAAATAAACTATACAATAACACGTCATAAGATCAGGTTGATCCATTTGAAGAAGTTAAGATGTTTCCTAGTATCACCCTCTAGATTAGAAAGTAATAAAAAAAGTGCGAAACTAAATATTAAAATTCTTATTATTTTTAGTGTATCACAATTTATACGATTTCAATCCTATTTTAAATTAATCGCCCTGTATATATTATATTTCTAATTCTTTGTTCTGTTATACAAATAAAAACTCACCTCTTCCACGGAATGATTAGAGGACATCTCGTGTCTTCAATTAAAATCACAGTCTGGAAAATTTTCCTTGTACCTGGAAAAGATAAATATCATCGGTTTCCTCTTAATCTAGACTAAACAAACTGATTCACAACGATAACGCATACAGAAAAATGCACGTCAAAAGAATATGAGTCACACCACATCCACCAACAACAAAAAAATCAGTCGATATCGTTTAAAGTGTCAACCATTAATTATGTGGCATTATGTAGCATCCCCTAATGTTTATAAATTCTGCAATGGTTTGCCAGTAATTGCAGTCATGACAGGTGTTAAAATCTGTTATAGTTTTTATTATTTTTACATTTGACGTTATTGAATATTTTGTTATCCTATGTGCATTTTAAAAAGAGAGTTGTTGACTGTCAAGTTAATATTTTTTTATTGCAATAAACGTGCTCGGCTACAAAGGCCACACGCACAAGTACAGTAAAAGTATACAATAAGTATATTATATTTTGTGGTATAGCTGTACATCTTTCAGGAACTGGAGAACGGAGGGGACATTATCTGGATCTCCGAGTATCTCTTGGAGACTTCCTTTGAGGTTGAGCTGTTGTCTTCTAGTTGTGTACTGTTGGCATTCTAGAATGATGTGTTCAACGGTGTAGATGCAGTTACAGGTTGAACAGAATGGCCGAATGTTGGATGACATAAGGTAGCCATGAGTGAATCTAGTGTGACCGATTCTTAGTCTTCTCAGCACCGCTAGGTCTTGTCTTGAGAGATTTGAAGCTCCAATATGGTGAGGATGGCTTAATGAGGGTTGAATTTTTTGCAATTTTGTCGGGATGGAGTTCCAATGACTTTGCCATAGAGATTTGATCTTATGCTTGATGACTTGCTTGAGATCGGATGCAATTTGGATGTTATCTGCATAATAGTTTAAAGTTGTGGCCCGTTTAGCTAGTTGATAAGTAAGTTCGTTTCCCATCAGACAAATGTGAGATGGTGTCCATAGAATGGTAACTGTTATATTTTGGGAGAAGGAGAGTTGGTAGGAGCCATGGATATTCTGTACAAGAGGATGGTCACTTTAATGGAGTGTATAGAGGCAAGCGAGTCTGTACATATGCAGACATTTTTATTAGGAGCGGAAATATGTTTGAAGGCCTGAAGTATACTATAGAGTTCGCCGGTATGTACAGTACAAGTTGATGATATTGTGGAAGAGAAGATTGGAGAATCTAATGTTGTTACGGCACAACAGACTCCTGTTTCATTTTTCAGGCATCAGTATATAGTACTAAATCGTATTCATTTCGGTATATTATATCCAGAAAAGTTTTTTTAATTAGATCGTTTGGTGTTTCATTTTTATTCAGAGTTGTGAGAGATGTGTTGATATGAGGAATGTTTTTCGTCCACGGGGGCATTAAGGGAAGAGGTAGAGGAAATGTTTGGGAATTATCAATTTTGATTGGCATTGTTTTTAGTAGTGAAGGTAAGGGTATTATTGTTGAGGATGTTGAGATATTCTGTAGGCTATCATTGGTAAACAAGCTGTATACTGGGTTAAGGGGATTGGAAGATACCGAGATAATATAGTAAAGTAATAAATGTTGACGTCTTATCCATAGAGGAGGTTCATTTGCTTCGCAGTAGAGACTTTCTACCGGGCTAGACCTAAACGCCCCCAGACACAGGCGAAGAGCTGTATTGTGTATCGAGTTCAAGACATTGATATGTGATTTAGATGCAGATATATATACGAAGCAGCCATAGTCTAATTTAGATCGAATAAGGGATCTGTATATTTTTAAGAGAGAAGTTTCGTCAGCGCCCCAATGGAAGTGAGAAAGGGTTTTTATGATGTTTAGTCGTCTGTATCCTTCGCTTTTTGTATCTAAAATGTGTTTTTTCCAATTGAGACGGGAGTCAAATATCATACCCAATATTTTGCAGTGATTTACAACCTGAAGGGGGACGTTGTTGATTATAATATTAGGTGTAGAGTTTATTGAAGACTTACTAAAATTGATGACTTTGGATTTTGTTAGGGATAAAGAGAATCCCAATAATTTTATCTTGTTGTACAGGGAATTTACCGCGGATTGAATTATAGAGGAGGTAGTGGACACTGCCTGACCGTGGCAATATAATACTAAGTCATCGGCATACATCGTGCATCTAATAGGAGCAGAGAACATATATCATTTGTTACGAGGTTGAAGAGGGGGACTAAGTACAGAGCCTTGGGGTAATCCGTCGGTTTGATTGAATGTTGAGGAAAGGATACCATTAACAGACACTTTGAAGGGTCTAAGCGACAAAAAGTTTTTGATAAAAAAGAATATATTTCCATTGATATTGTGATGGGATAATTTCTCAAGTATGACATTTCTGTGTATTGTATCGAATGCACCTTCTATATCAAATGTAGCAAGTATAGTTTGTTGTTTTCTGTTTAGAGCGGTGGAGATATCATTTTGCAACGTTATCAAATTGTCCTTTGTTGACCTGTGCCGCCGAAATCCAGATTGGTCTTCTGATAAAATGTTGTATTTATCTAAATACCATATCAATCTTTTATTGATAATTTTTTCCATGACTTTGCACATTGTACAGGTTAATGAAATGGGCCTATAGGACTTGGAAGAGGTTGTCGGCTGATCAGGTTTTTTCAAGGGAATTATAATGGATAGTCGCCAGAGGCTTGGAAACATGTTAGAGGTACAAATTAAGTTGAACAGTTCTAAGAGTTTGAGTTGACCTAAGAAATCAAGTTTTTTAAGGAAAATATATGGCAGGTCATCAGGACCAGCAGCGGAATTTTTGCACGATTTTAATGCAGTAATAAGTTCCTGGTGAGAGAAGGTAGGTTGAGTGAGTCTATATCTTGATTTGATGGAATTGGCCATGATAAAGGGTTATTAGTATAAGTATTTGCAATGTTTGGGTGTAGCTCACTTCGGAATTTTTCTTCGAAATTTTCAGCAATGATCTTCGCTATTTCATGGTCATTATTTATTACCGCATCATTTGAAACAAGATGGGGAATTCCATTATTGCTTTTGTTTCCCTGTATACCTCTGATGCATACTTGACTGGGATTTGTGTTTTCGCTTATTGACGAAACATAGTTTTTCCAGGAGGATTTTTTGCTTTGTTTGATAATGAATTTAGACTTTGCTCTGGCTTTTTTGAGATTAATGAGGTTTTCAGGGGTATTGTTTTGTCGGAACAGTTTTAATGCTATGTTTTGTTGTTGTACAGCGTCTTTGCAAGAGGAATTCCACCAAGGAACACTTTTCTTAGGATGGCATATATTAGTTTTACCTACATGTAATTCAGCAGCTGACAAAATAGAATTTGAGAATATTGCGATATTATCATCAACGCTTTCGGAAAACTTAAGAGAATATAGGACATCTTCTGTTTGTGATGTAAAACTTTTACAGTCAGCATTGTTTAGTCGCCAGAAAGTCCTGGTTGAGATTTTTGGGTTTTAAGAGGCAATGGAAGATATAACGATAGGGAAATGATTACTATCATGTAAATCATCAACAGTACGCCAAGTTAATGTGGGAGTTAATTTAGGATCGCATAGACTGATATCTATGGCGGAGAAAGAACCAGAGGAGAAGTTAAGATGTGTATTGGATCCTGTATTTAGTAGACAGGCATTTGTACAGTTTATTACATTTTCCACTATTTTACCCTTACCATATGTTGAGTTGGATCCCCACAAGTTATTATGCGCATTGAAATCTCCTACTAGAATGTAGGGATGAGGTAGTTGAAAAATGAGGTTTGCTAGTTCTTCTTCTTTTAGACAATGGTTTGGTGGAATGTATATACTGCACACATTTAGTTTATTCGGGAGCCATATAGATACAGCAACAGCTTCAAGGTCGGTATTAAGGGTAAGAAGGGATGAAAATATGTCGTTAGAAACGAAAATCGAAGTACCGTCAATGGCTCTATTGCAATTATTGCGTATGTAATGGTAGCCTTCAAAGTTTTTTAGGTGGGGAAGTTTCGAGATTGTGGCATTTGTTTCTTGGAGACACAGGATTTGAGTGTTTTCATTGGATATGAGCTGTTGGATTCTTTCCAGGCGGGGAAAAAATTCATCACATTTCCATTGGATTAGCTTGAAGATTATTATTGTATATAGTGATATTGTTAATATGGACTGATGGTTCTAACGAGTTCTGTGCTAATTAAGAGGTGGGATTATTTGACTCTTCGTCAGTTTGGGTTTCTGATGTGTAGCTCTTATCGTCAGACGAATCTTCAGGGTTTAGTTGATGCTTTATTTTCTTCTGTGATATAGTCAACCGATTTTTAAGAGGCCGTTCTTTGGTTATGTTGTACACAAGAGTTAAGTCATTTAGTATACCTTGTATATTTGCTGTGAAAGAGAGAGCTTCGTTCAATGGGTCTGACAAGCCAAATGAGTTTTCTAGGAAGGCGGTGAGTTGTGTTTCAGTCAGTGTTAGGTGAGTAGAATTGTTTTTGCATAGCTCTTGTATAGTAGAGTAAGTAGTGGGTTTGAGTTTATAGTCCTCTTTTCCGGTCATTTTGGGTTTTTTCTTATGCTGTTTGATTGAGTTTTGAGGTATTGTGTATAAAGGGGGGAACATCTGGTTGTCGGTCGGAGTATCTATCGGTGAGAGCTGAGAGGGAGTTTCGAGGTCGCTATCCGTAGATAGACCTCTCTTTTGTCGTTGAGTTACAGATAAATTTACTTGCTCGATAAGTGTCAGATTGGGTTGATCATCTTCGACAGGTATACTCTGAGTGTTAGATGCAGGAAGATTGTCAGAGTGTGTAGTAGTTGTTTGCACTATAGGAAATGGGGGTGGTGGATTTTGAATTTCAGTGTTAGGTGGATTGGTGCAAGAATCGGCGGTGTGTCCAGGGAGTTTACATAAGAAACATTCCAGTTTATCCGTGGACACAAAAATTCTGTAAGGAGTATTTTCGAAAGTAATTAAAAGGGATGTTTGGAGAGTGAAGTTGTCGTTTTCTGGTAGAGAGGGAGGGATAGTGGGAGTAACGTTGGAAATCAGAATTCGTTTGGCAGGTGTGATAAGCCTTCGAATAGGTATATTGTTAGATTTAGTATATATACTATCGTGTTCATTAAGAAGTGTATCGACAACAGCAGTAGAGATTAAATAGATGCATATGCGGTTGTTTGAGATTCTAGAGGCAAATGTTACATTTTTGGGGGTTACAATTTCTCCTACGGCTTTTATATACTCAAAGAGAGTGGTATTGGTTATGGCGTGTATGATGATTGCTTGTTCTCTTTTAGGGAAGGTTGGGGGGGGGGGAGGTTTTGTTTGTGCAACAGCAACATACGACTTTGTAGCATTAGGTGAATTATGGGGAGAAGAGTTTGAAGTTGATTGGGATTGATAATTATTCATTTTGTAAGTGGCCCTGGATACCAAAGCCAATACAAATGAAAAAAGACAAGGGTCCCTAATGGATCCCTGAAAATATTTTGTAGGAAATAACATTTACCTGACTTGATGTTAGACCACTGATGAAAATAAATGTCTTCGCTTGTTAAAACTTTTGGAAATAATTATGTTCAATTGTTCATAGCATCGATCACAAGTATTGAAAAAAATAAAATGATGATTGTTAATTATTTACTACTTTTAACAATACACAAAAAAAAACTCGTATTTTGATTTGAATTTAATGAGGTATAATAACCGATAAGCGACGTTTACTCGTCGGCTACCAGCATAGGAATGTGAAGTTAATTTTAAAAAGTCAAAGAAGTCAAATGAAACGTGAGACGAAAAATTAGTTTTATTGGCAAGTTCTGAAACTGGAACAGCTCAAATTGTAACACATTTTATTGCACTTCTCAGGGTATAGAAATCCAAGTTTATAAAAAAAGTGTAACCAAAACACGCTGGGAGTGAAGAGAGCAAATAAAGGGGTAAAGAGAAAGTCGTATATACAAAGATCGTGTAGTCAAAGTGTGGTGGTTACTTAGCAAGTGCCCCTCTAATATACTTCCTGAACCATCGAACCATTTATCTTCGGGAAACACTTACCTCGTGAACCGTTCTTTAGGGTTAGAAAATAACATCGTTTTAAAAACTCACTGGGATAACATATATTTATAAACTACATATATAAATTATTGACCACAGAATACATACATTTGTACTATTAACAACAATACTAATACTGAATCCTCCTAAAAAGAAATGAACTATCTATATATAGGAAATTATTAAACTAACACAGTCAATGGTCCGTTTCTCGACCTTGTCGGACTTGTCAACACAATGTTTATAAAACGGACGAGTCTGTTCTCCATTTCGCTGCACCTTGCCAATGGCCTTCCAGTTCACTGGCCGCTAGCAATATTTGAAATTAATGTCTACTAAAATATAATAATGTCTTTTTGGGATCATCACATAATCCCCTCTTGGAAGAGAAAAATTATCCTCGATAAATTTTCGATACTACCTATAACATTAATAGTTCTCACTAATTGCCTTGTTTTTAAACACTGTTTGTTTGTTTACTGTCTCACCTCACTTGTTTACAAATATTTTCGTTATGGTATTTATACAACCGATTTTTATGAACGATTTTTTTTTTATTGTTTTGAGATATAATCTCACAGTTTACTCCTTTTACTTCCGTTATTTTCAACGGACCTAAATAATGTGGATCGAACTTATTTCTTTCCTCATTTCTCAAAATAACTGAATCCCCTACCCTAAAGTTTACGGGTGAAGATTACTTTTCACTTTTATTCACTCTAATTAACTTATTTTTTATCAAAACTGTTTGGCCCTTTCATTCGCGTACTGTAACTTATATTACAATCCGTTGTCATACCTTTCAAGATTGTAACATGGTTCTATTTCTACGTTTTAAAATGTTGGGTTTTCTAACGTATAACAACTCAAAAGGAGTGTATCCGTGATACGTGTTTGGTGTTGTATTATAACAATATGCAAGCATTTTTACAAATTCGCACCAGTTATCTTTAGAATCTTTAATAAAGTTTCTTTTGTACTTATTAAACGTTCTGTGTAATTTTTCACAACTGCCTATCGCTTCATGGTGGTATGCTGTTGAAAAATTGTGTTTGTTTGGGAAACGACCCAAACGAAGGAAAAAATATAACATATTTTTTATCAAATAAAATCAAGTACGGCACTGTCTCTTCTTACAATGCATTAACGTCAAATATATACCACCAACCGTACAACATACAGTTAATCCTAGTTGGCTGTTACGTCAAATCAATAAATTTTATTATTTTATTGGTCCAACAAGGAAAATGGCAGCTGTCAGTTTTTCGTCACTTCCGCCTTCTTCTTAATCTGAGACTCTCTCGTTGCGACTCATCGTTTTTTCTAGTAAGGTATAGAAAGCAAGCAGGCACAGCCCTTTTTTTAATACCAGGCAGTGGGCCACATGGTGTTATATTAGTCCACAGTGACATATTTATAGTACAATTTAAGTATTAGTTCAACAAGAACTAAATTGATACTCGACCCAAGGATATTTTTTACATCAACAGTATAAGTGCACAGCCACACATGTTTAGCTTTAAATAGTTAATAAAAAATGCTGTAGAAACGATTTTACGTGGTTTAAGGCAGTTGAGGTTTTCCAGGTGAATCAAGTGATACCTGCAAAGGGTGAAAATTGGTAAAAATAGCGTGTTTTTAAAAACAGGCGAGTAAGGATCTGAATTGCATGACGGCGTCCATTTTGTATAACTGCTAGTTATTGGAATCTTTTGACAGTGGGAAATTGGATCTTTGATGGTGCAAATAGGTCAAGCTAGGAGCTTGGTATAGTGCATCCGGGCCAAATGGCATAAAACAGGTGAATTCTTTTCAATTTTTATGTCATTACGAGTTAACCTCAAATTTAGACTATAAACATTCAAAATTGAAATAAAGGACTTATAAATAAGTCTCCAAAGTCAACAAATGTTTCACGTTTTAATTTTTTAAAGACAGTAATTGTTTAACAAAATAAGTTAATGTAAACGTAGTATACAACTTCTATATGTATCATATAGATGATCCTTCGAAGTAATTAGTTAAAGTAGAAATTGTCCATTTTTTTACATTTGTTTTAGATTTGAAAAAATTTAGTTTGTTAAGTAAGCTTATTCGTATTATATACAAATACTGTAGTTTTAATACCTACACTTTAAATCCAATTACCTATGGAGCTCTCTAAATAGAGCTATTTCAGTTTTATTGAGCTAGTCCACTAGCCAGGTTTATTAGTTAAACCTACTCAAAGTGGTATCAATAGGAAAAGCGAACCCCCTTTTGATCCAGTGTTTTATTTTTAAAAGTTCCGCTAAGTTCCTCATTATTTCATTCTTATATTCCGTTCCTTGATCTGTCCTTATCTCTTTCATCAATCCATAGTTTGGTGTAAAGTAGTCAAATATAGCTTTTGTTATTGTGGTTGCCTCTTTGTTAATGACCGATATCATAACCGCCTATTTTGGTAATTCGCATAATATTGTTTTACAATAACGATCCCCGTTGTTACTTTCTACAAAAGGACCTATTGTGACTATATAAATGATATCAAACGGTTTTATAGATGTGTCCGTGATAACAAATTTTTCTTTATGACTAAGTTTAGCTTTATTCACTTGGCATTTGTGGCAATTCTTTACATACTTTCTTACATCTTTCTCCATGTTTTTCCACCTAAAATTTGTTCTCAGTTTCTTTATTAATCTATTGTTTCCTACATATCCTCCAAACATTATTATTTTAAAATGCATGCCACGTTTTTTTATCCGGATAAAAATACGTTACAATGATAAATTAATGATGCCATCTATTTTTTAATAGCTTCCAAGGTTCGTTTGAAATCTAAACGTTGTGTAATTCCATAGAGGTATCAAAATCTAGTTTTACGTCATTATATTCTATTTAATTTGTACCAAACATTACGTGACGTTTGATCGGAAAAATTTGTATTAGACAAATATTAAATTCAATTAAAATGTAGATGTTACTATTTTTATTGTACCGGGTTAAGAAAGATAACCCACTGTAACTCAAAAATTATCGATCGTACAAAATGTGTAGAACAAACTCGCTTAAGAGTAACTACTGGAAATTATTTTCAAGTTTATTACACCACCCCTAAAGGATGTAGTTGATAATAATAACACAAAAACATCATTTTTCTATAATAAATGTTCAGTCATATTACCACAAAATGTGTAATTTTACATATACTGTATAGTGCCTGTAAGGGCACTGTTTCCGTCGAACCTCAGCTACTACATTGGGAAATGCAGGTGCAAACATAATAACTTTAAAAAGGCATGGAGGTTGGAAGTCTACTCAAGTAGCAGAAGGCTACATAGAAAATTTCAAGCAAAACAAAATGAAAATAGCAAACCAATTAATTTCTTCCATAAGTAAAACTAATTTGCCAGAAAACATCACTTCAACCTCCAATTCTTCCTGTTACAAGAACATTACATCTACCTCATCCAATCAATCTGTTTTAAAAAATTTTACAGAAAATATTTCAAGTGGACCAGTATGTCATTTTAATAACTATAACAAAACAATAAATATGAATATTAATACCAATTAATATATTTTGTTGATGTGAATAAATGTACAATACAAATGTAAATAAACTATAAATGACATCACAATATTTTAAAATGATATTTTACTAATACTCCGGCTAGCTTAATCAAAGTTGTAATTTAAATGATTAAATAATGGTTACTTATGAATTTAATCGTTTCAGGACATTTTATTTCATTATAGAACTTTTTAGAGCACTTTTAGATCATTCTTGATCCTCATGAACTCTTCAGATCCTTCTGGATTGTTTTAGGATACTTTAAATAATACTAGATCGCTTTAGGACACTTTTACACGGTTCTTCATATTTCATATTATTCTAGATACTCTTAGAACACTTCTGATCGTTCTGGATCGTTTTAGGATTCTTTTGATCTTTTGAAATTGTTTTAGAATACTTTTACACCATTATATTCTTTTTATGACAGTTTTAGATTATTCTGGATACTCTGAGAACACTTCAGACCTTTCTGGATCGTTTTAGGATATTTTATTTCATCTTAGATCTTTGTAGAATACTTTTAGATCATTTTAGATGCTCTTAAAGCTCTTAGATCCTTCTGGATCGATTTAAGACACTTTATATAATACAAGATCGTTTTAGGATACTTTTATAACATTCTACATATTTTATATTGTTCCAGATACCCTTAGAACATTTCAGATCCTTCTAGATATTCTTAGGACACTTTACACCATCTTAGATCTTTTTAGCACACCTTTAAATTATTCTGGATCCTCTTAGACCTCTTCAGCCCCTTCTGGATACTTTTAGAATACTTTAGGTCATTCTAGATTATTTAAGAATACTTTCACACCATTATAATCTTTTTATGACACTTTCAGATTATTCTGGATCCTCTTAGAACACTTCAGATCTTTCTGGATCATTTTAGGACATTTTATATAATTCTAGATCTGTTTAAGATATTTTGAGATCATTTTAGATGCTCTTAAACCACTCAGATCCTTCTAGATCGTTTTAGGACACTTTAAATTATACTAGATCGTTTTAGGAAACTTTTACACCATTTTACATATTTTGTATTATTCCAGATACTCTTAGAACACTTCAGATCATTCTGGATATTCTTAATACACTTTAGATCATTCTAGATCGTTTTAGAACACCTGTACACTATTCTAGATCTTCTTAGCACACCTTTAAATTATTTTAGATCCTCTTAGAACACTTCAGACCCTTCTGGATCGTTTTAGGATACTTAAGATCTTTGTTTTAGAATACTTTCACACCATTATATTCTTTTTACGACACTTTTAGTTTATTCTGGGTACTCTTAGAACGGTTCAGATCTTTTTGAGTCGAATAGAATAGAGTAGAATATCTTTAGATCATTCAAAATTCTGTTAAACATTTTATATCGTTCTAGATCTTTTTAGGTTAGTTTTAGATTATTCAAAATCCTATTAATCCCCTCAGATCCTTCTGTATTGTTTAAGGACACTTTAGATAATACTAGATAGTTTTAGGACACTTTCACACCATTCTACATATTTCATATTATTCTAGGCACTCTTAGAACACTTCAGATCCTTCTTAATATTCTTAGGACACTTTATATCATTCTTGATATCGTTTTAGGACACTTCTACACTATCCTAGATCTTCTTAGCATACCTTTAAATTATTCTAGATCCTCTTAGACCACTTCAGACCCTTCTGGATCATTTTAGGATACTTTAGATAATTCTAGATTGTTTTAGAATACTCTAACACCATTAAAATCTTTTTAGGACACTTTTAGATTATTCCGGATCCTCTTAGAACACTTGAGATCCTTCTGAATCGTTTCAGATGGTTTTAGGACACTTTTACACCATTTTACATATTTTATATTATTCCAGATACTCTTAGAACACTTCAGATCCTTTTGTACATTCCTAGGACACTTTATATCATTCTAGATCGTTTTACAACACTTTTACACCATCCTAGATCTTCTTACCACTCCTTTGAATTATTAAAGATCCTCTTTGAATACTTGAGTTCCTTCTGGATAGTTTTAGGATACTTTAGATCATTCTAGACTATTTTTGAATACTTGTGCACCCTTATAATCCTTTTAGGACACTTGTGCACCCTTATAATCCTTTTAGGACACTTGTGCACCCTTATAATCCTTTTAGGACACTTTTGGATTATTCTGGATCCTCTTAAAACATTTCATATCTTTCTGGATCGTTTTAGGACATTTTATAAAAATCTTAATATGTTTAGGACACTTTTAGATCATTATAGATCCCGTTAAACCCCTTCAATTCCTTCTAGATTGTTTTAGGAGACTAGGACACTTTAGATGATACTAGATCGTTTTAGGACACTTTTACACCATTCTACATATTTTATATTATTCTAGACACTTCAGATCATCTAGATCTTCTTAGGGCACTTTATATCATTCTTGATCGTTTTAGGACACTTTTACACTATCCTAGATCTTCTTAGCACACCTTTAAATTTTTCTAGATCTTCTTAGACCACTTCAGACCCTTCTGGATCATTTTAGGATACTTTAGATCATTCAAGATTGTTTTAGAATAATTTAACACCATTATAATCTTTTTGGACACTTTTAGATTATTTTGGGCCCTCTTAGAGCACTTCGGGTCCTTCTGGATCATTTTAGGACACTTTAGATAATACTAGATCGTTTTAGTACACTGTTACACCATTCTACATATTTTATATTATTCCAGATACTCTTAGAACACTTCAGATTCTTCTGGACATTCTTAGGACACTTTATATCATTCTAGATCATTTTAGAACACTTTTACGCCATCCTAGATCTTCTTAGCACACTTTTAAATTATTATAGATCCTCTTAGAATATTTCAGACCCTTTTGGATAGTTTTAGGATACTTAAGATCATTCTAGACCAATTTAAAATAAATTGAGTGAATGTAAACGACGAGTACTCAGTGTGTATATATTTATTAAAATCCAGCTAATTTCTTTCGGCCATTAGGCCATTATCAAAGCTGTCGTCTTAAAAAAATATCCTAAAACAGGTGTCAAAGAACGTCCAGTTAACAAAATTGAAACAATGTATGATGTTAGGTCATTTTTAAAATATCATTCAAAAAAACATTAAAATACCCCTTTAAGAGGGTGTACAATTACATTTTACATCATGTAAAATCCCATTCAGGAATGCAAACTCAGCTTAGTTGGATTTTAATAAATATATACTCACTGAGTACTCGTCGTTTACATTCACTCAATTTATATCTAGTGTATACACCATACCCACAGACAGTTTCATTTTAAAATATTTTTACACCATTATAATCTTTATAAGATACTTTTAGATTATTCTGGATCCTCTTAGAACATTTCATATCTTTCTGGATCGCTTTAGGACATTTTATATAGTTTCAAATATTTTTAGGACACTTTTAAATCATTCTAGATCCTATTTAACCCATCAGATCGTTTTCACTTGGCTTTTCAAACGTTAACAGCGTATCCCTTCTTTTTAACCTCATTGGATACAACGAATGTTAAAAATGCCATTATTTATATTAATAAATATTTTTATCTAATTTTGACATATAAAGTCACATTTTTCAAAACTGACTTCCGTTAGCAATCGTCACATTTTCGTAACCAGTTACATAATGAAAAATATTATTTAACTGGTGATGAAAAATTAATTTTATCACCAGTTAATAAAAACAAGAGAGAAAAGAAGAAAGTTTACCGTCATATTATAGAAAAATAACAACAACTAGAACTGAAGAGAACTACTAACAATAAGAACAACTATAACAATTTACTTTTTATTTTATGCATTATAAATATTTATGACACAATTCGAACAGATTGTTTTCATATGCCAGATCATACACAGCTTTTAATTTTTGTGGAATCACGGCCGATAATGCACTTTGTGCGGCCTCTCCTATTTCGTTTGGTACATCTGAGTCTGAATCAGCCAGTTTTAATCGTAGAATGTTACGCTTACGTAGAATCTTAATTAAATATTTACGAAAATAACTGGGAATTATTAAAACTTCAAGCAACTACAATTCGAATAGAGGAACTGTCAAGCAAATAAATAAACTTGTTGCATATCCGCAGTGACGCAATTGGCTAACGCACAACAAGATAGTCGTGACCAATGCTAGGGTTGAGAGTTCGAGACTAAGCTAGAGAAGATTTTATTTTATTTTTGTATTTAAAAATTAATTTAAAAAATGTTAAATAGCTATTTTCGATTTTAATTTAATATTAATGGTAAAATAATAAATAAAAGTCTGAAATTAATGTATAAAATAAAAGTATTGTCTTGTGTAATATTGGTTGCATAACTTTTAGGAATCAAAAAGTGCTGTTTTTAAATCAGTAAAGTTAATTAAAAATTGTTAAAAAACACATAAAATAAATTAAATTTTCTTTTTGTCAAAATTAGATAAAATCTTGTATAAAACGTCATGAAATGCTTTATTGATAGGTAAACTAAACTTTCTTCTTGTCAAAATTAGATAAAATCTTGTATGAAACACGTTATGAAATGCTTGTTTGTATAACTCGTGTCATTTTGCGGGACCTTGCTCGCCCCGCTACGCGGAGCTCGCTCGTCCCGAAAAAAATTCACTCGTTCCACAAAATGATGCATTTCATAACTGGTTACATAAATAGCTATTTTTAAATTGACAGATAAATAGAACAGAAGAAGATTATAATATTTTAATTCAATGAATAAATAACGAATGTCTTGTACATCCAATAAAATTTTTGTTGAGAACCCGTAATAAAAAAGTTTCCCATATGGTGGGTACTTACGTTATGTCACTGTATATAAGGATAACGTAGATCTTGTGTATTCCTCCCACGGCTATGAGCTACGCACTACAGTGTACAACAGAAACTAAATTATTGACGAACGTTTCATCTATTTTGTGACTCGAATAATAATATAAAGGATACATTTTATACAGTTTAAATTGTGAATGTAACATTACGAGACTAAAAACAGAACAGATACTTTCACAAGAATTTATTTTCCAGTAATCAGTATTCTATACGAAACAAAAATAACAAACTTTCATCAAATAATCAACTAATGATGTCTCAATCTTCTGTATTGTCAGATTTATAATTGGTTTTGTCGACATACACAACTTCCCCGTTATCCATATAATTTTTCGTCAACACCGGTATACTGCCGATCCATTCTTTCTTGTAAATGAATTGCCGGCCATTATCGTCCGTATGAATTTCATCCGGAGCATTTATTTCAAATTTTAAACCAAGTTTTTCACCTAAATCTTTCAAAGCAGTTTCAATATCAGGTACAGCGTTAACTATCAGAATAATTAAACAAAATATCTGTAAGAAAATAAAATTACAAGACGAAGTAATGGGAAAAAAGGTGTAAACTTACTATTAAAAGCCTCATTTTCGTGGTTTTTACCAGTATTCCGAACACACTGTTCTAGTTTGAACATTTATATTAACTGAGACAAACACAGTAGGACGTTTCCGTTTTATTTGCGATAAATATTCGGATAACATGAGAAATTACGATAAAAACCAACATAAATAAAATTATTGTTCAGTGGCGTAACTATACCATCTCGGGCCCGTGGTAAATTCTTTTGATGGGGTTCTCTCAGTAAAAATCGTCACATTGTACTCAGTTTAATTTTAATAAACTTCGGGATTTTCAGCGTACTCAATTACACGTTGTATATGTCCCACTAATGGCCATAGGCCTCCTCTCTTAGGCGAGAGGGAATGGTCTGTAGTCCCCACACTAGCTCAATGCGTATTGGAGACTTCACATTCATCCATAAAACATAATATCTCAATGCATTCATTATCTATTCGCTAGCTTTTCGGTGAAGTAACAACATCGTGAGGGAACCTGCATACATTTACATTGAAATAAAAATTTAATTTCAATAAGATATTTATTACCCACTGAGCACAGAACATTGCAAAACATTGCTGCAAATTACATTTATATACATTTTGAAATGTTTCCTGGAGAAGTTGCAGTAATATTATTGCGCAATTACATTTATATACTGCAACTTCTCCTGGAGAAGTTGCAGTAATATTATTGCGTTAGTTTAGTTGAAACATTGTGACTTGCTCATTAGAGAAACATTTCATAAAGTTGAGATTTCCTTCCCACTGAAACGTTTGTAATTGAGGTTGCCGTGATGTTCTTAAATATGCCAGTTGTAATATTGCATCAGCATTTTTTCAGAAACATTGCTGTAAGTTAGTGATTTGTTATTTTTGAAACATTCCGCTATCAAGTTTCAGTGATATTGTCAAATACACAAATTGAAATATTGTCATTTACTTTCGCGAGTAACATTGCTGTAAGTTATTTATTTCTTCCTGTCGAAATATTTCCATATGAAGTTTCAGTACCCATCCAAGTTGGAATATTGCGATATTTTTTAATCAAGAAGCATTGCTGTGAGTTAATAATATTCCTTCCTTGTGAAAAATTCCTAGATGCATGACGTTTACTTCGATTACTCTCCGGCACACTTTTCGGATTTCGAATTTATATATTTCTAGATTAGGTCTGATCGGAACTGAGTGAATGGTTCCCAATGCATCGTTTTTGTTTTTTACGTCTCGCGTCACAAATTCTGATCGGCAAATTCCTGACCCGATTCACCAATTTGCCAATTAGAATTCGTAAAGATAGCGTGACATGCGACGCAAAAGGCAAAAACGATGCATTGGGAACTCATCCTAACCGAGCCCGATAATAGTATAGAAGAAGAACAAAAAGGTTGGGTTAGGATTTGTTTCTTACGAGTTTCGAGTGTTTCGACAGGTCGTTGGAGGGAAAAAGAAATAACATTTTTCACATTTATTCTGTTTTCTTGGTGAAGTGAAGCAATGGATTAATTTATATTTGTATACTCTATACAATAGGATCACAGTTTCCTTGTTATTTTATAGTTGTGAGTTGAAAGGTGTGTTTCAGGTATAAATGTTTGTTTTCCACTTAGAATTATTACGTTTCAATTATATTAGTTGTTATATAGTATATCAACAAGACTATAGGCTCCTTCGACTTAATCACTTGTTTGTGAAGTTCATTTGAACCACAAATTTTCATTTTAATATTCCCCCAGGAAGCACCGAGTAATCTGGTTGTTTCTCAGTATATAAGTTGATATCTGTGCAAATTGTGTAGTGTGATATATTTTTGTTATTAAAATATTTTTTATTATGAATTTTTTAGTTCAATAAATTAATGGATGGATATTTATAATTTAATTTTTTTACTGCTTTTAGTATTTGTATAATGGTTTGATGCGAAGTAATCAGTGGACCATTACGTAGAAACTGACAAAACATTGAAAAAACGAAATTGATGAATATAAAGCAGTGTTTATTCATTCATTCATTGAACTGAATTATCTGCTACTGGAAATACATGTTTTTTTGTATCTGATGTGTTATTTTATGTGCAATTTTGTTTTTATTTCGGTTCAATAAATCGTTGGAATATTTTGATTTAAATTTGCTTTTTTTGTGTTCTCTTACTTGTCCAAAGTTCAGAACGGACACACATTCTGCGTTAAAAGCGCAGTCACTAATGAATCTCAATAAGTTTTTTTAACTTAGAATATAAATTTTGACAAAACTTTATGAAAACTTTCAACCACACCATGAAACCAAATTGAAGTCACTAGCCCTCAACGCACGTTTAGTGAATCATGCTATAGTCTCTACAGATTAGAAGTACTCTTCATTAAGTACAAACGCAAGTCATTTCAATTTGAGGTTAAGAGACTAATTGATCCATTTCAAAATTTTCCAATCTTAATATAATTAAGCATTTTCCATAATCAATATGATAATTGGAGAGTACCTGTAACTCCCTAATAATTATATTGCTAAATCATAAATATGATTTTAGTGAACTTTCGAACAGTATCTGCAACTTTCAATTACAAGGAATATGCAACATCTTGCAACATCACAAACAGAAGTTGATTCAAGTATACTTCTAAAATGTCTTGGAATGGTACTATTAAGTTCTAAATATAAGATCCCTGCTACATACCAAATGAAAGATGATTTGAATATACTTTTGAAATGTATAGGATCATTTCCTGAAACGTCTAGTTATAAGGTAACTGCAACATCATAAAAGAAAGTTGATTAGAATGTGATATAGAAATAATGATACAACCTGCATTTGAACGGTGTAAGAAATATCCGTACGTACCATCACCTAACATAACTTTTGAAATATTACAAATGAACGTTGCAATGGCGGCCGTTATGGCGTTGCTGGCCTGTTGATGCAACATCATTGCAAAGTCGGAAGCAACATTACACATCCTATATGGGATTTGCATCAACGTTGAGGCAACATATTCTTGCTCAGTGGGTAAGAAAAATATTATTAAGAAAGATATTTATTGAGAAAAATCTTTTTTTTCGAGCTTTCTGTTCCGCAAAAGTGTCTATAACATCATCAAAGTTTAAAGATCTGGCCATAGAATTTCCAATAGATATAATAGCCAAGTTACATAACCTGTCTTGTCCATTAGAGTTTCTTAAACAGGTTTTTATCAATTTTAGTTTTGAAAATGATCGTTCAGCACTCGCCGTAGTCACAGGAATTGTAAGAAGTAACATTAATGCAGTGCATACTTCAGGAAAGCTGCAGGACATAAAATGAATGATTTTTCATTATTAATAAATCATCAAGGTCTCTAATACACGAATATTTTTCTATTTCGTCTCTGAAAGTGGATCGAAAACTGAGAATTTCTCTGGCAAATGATTCAGATATGCCTTTTTTATATATCTCAACAAATTCTAGAGCTTTTTTCAATAGATCAGTGTTATTTAAAACTTTTAAAGTGGAAGGCTCCAAAACACTGAAATTTGAAACAATTTCATTCATTGGAAGGAAACGCGATTTCAGTTGTTTTATAATGATGTTCCAATACTCGATAAAATATGTTCACTTTGAACAAACTTTCCGGACCTTGGAGACGCTCATCTTCGCAAATCTCATCAAAATGACGAGTTTTAGAAAATTCAAGGGTGAAGGCCCATTTTTCTGCTACTCTATTTGCTTCCATTTTTAAACTTTCAAATCCATTTCGATACCTTTCCAATTCTTCTAGACAAATTTTCAAACGTTTTAAGGTATTTGAAAGATCGGTGGCTTTAGACTGAAGCGCTTCAGAGACTGCATCTATAGTAAGTAGGATCTTGCAATGGAAAACCAATAACATTATAAAATTGTAGTTTTCGATCTTCTTTTTGAGTGAAACAGCTTCATTTCTGTCATCTGATTTGCGATTTAACAGAATTGTTCTCGTTAGCGCTGTTTGGACTTCAATAAACCGAACTTTTAAAGCAAAAACGGCATCATAACGTCCTGCCCATCTAGTAGGGTTTAATGTTATTGAAGTTGAAGACTCACTTTCTGTATTAGATATAAAACTTGATAAAATATTTTCCATGTTTTGATACTATGCCCAAAAAAATTATAAATTTGTTGAACTGTTTCAAAAAAATTTTGCATATCAATAACCTCTCTCACTGCATCATGGAATACTAGATTTAAATTATGAGCAGCACAGTGAACATATACGGCATTTGGCTCGACATCTTTTATGAGTTTTTGAACTCCACCATAAGTCCCTTTCATTGTGTTAGCACTGTCGCTGCGCTTTAAAACTGTCGCTGTGCTTTAAAAACATGAATATTGTTGTATTATAATTATCACAACGGCAACATTGTAAGAGAGTTCACAATCCGCTCACTGACGCATGCTTGTTAAAAAAAATTGAAAGACGTCAAAAAGAAGACGATTCACGTTGATTGTTATCGATTGTCATGCTCACGTTGTTTTTGTAAGAATAAAGTTATATTGCAATTTATCACTTATTTCCATAAAATTACAAATCCAGAACCAGCTATCGACAAAATGATCCAACGAACCGGATGGAAAAGTGATATAGAAACTGTAAAACAGGAGTGAGTACCTATCATTCCACATTCCTAACATCCTAATCTTACTTATTCCTTTATTGCATGCTCGATCTGTGGTAAAATACTTATTAGATTCAACTTGTGCTCGATAATATAGTTACCAATACAAAGATTTTTCTCGTATTTTAGTTTTATCACGTACCTATTTCAAGATATTTTACAAGGAATTTTCTCGTACTTTAGTTTATCACGTAGACATTTTCAGAATCATTTGACAAAGGTTTTCTCGTCATTAGGTTTCTTAACGTATTTAAACGTTTTTTATAACATTGATTACAAATATTAAATAGTCTCGTATATTAAAGCTTTAAGAGTTGTCACGTTTTCTTGCATTCAAAGACATTTCAACTGTCAATAAATTTCACACATTTAAACAGTTTTTTCTACTATTTATAAAATAAAATGTCTGATGAAGAAGAAATTAATACAATTCGAAAGCAAGAAGAGTTAAGAGAATTAAAACATGAACGCGGTATACTGAAATCAAAATTAACACGATTTGAAGCATTTATAAGAGTACCCGAAAATTATGTCAAACTGGCGCAAATCGAAACAAGATGGAAAGGTATGGGAACGGATTTTCAAAATTTTAACACGGTGCAATCTCGATTAGAATATTTAGAACCATTAGAAGGTGAACAGCGTGAGGTCATAGAGGAAAGATATTATGATAGTATTGCTCGCGCAAAGGACTTACTCTGGCAGGGTTTGAACAAGGTGGCAACACCACCAACGCCTTTGGTCGCAGCCAGGGCTGGCTCCAGGTTGTATTTCGGTACAATTACCAGATGTGCCATTACCGGTTTTTTACGGAACTATTGAAACGTGGAAAAGTTTTTTGGATGTATTTAATTCATGCGTAGATAATAGGAAAGATTTAACGGATGCTCAAAAATTTATTTATTTGCGCGGTTGTTGCAAAGGTGCGGCTTTTAAGGTAATAGAGAGATATGATGTGGCAGATGAAAGTTTCAAAAGACAGATTTTGAAATAGAAGGCAATTAGTCGTACATCACGTGAAAGGTCTATTATTTAACTTACCGGAAGTAACAAAACAATCGCGCACAAACTTAAGAAGTTTATTAGACACGGTTACACATCACATAAGTGTTTTAGAAAAACTGAATATACAAACTCAAGCATGGGATATTTTATTAGTTCAGTTAATTTTGAAAAAGTTAGATAGGTATACTAGGCAAGAGTGGGATAATCTCCAAGACGAGGATGGGTTACAAACATTAGAAAGATTAAAGGGTTTTTTGGTGAAAAAATGTAGTAGATTAGAAGAATCGTTTAACGAAAAGGTAGAAATTCAGAAAGAGAATAGTAGTTTTAAGAGTAATGTAAAACATAACACGGAAATAAAAGATATGGATAAGAAAAACAGGTTTGTTTCACAATCATATATTGTAATGAAATTTTATAAATGTCGACTATGTAATAATGAATCACATTTCCTATAATCAATGTGCGGAGTTTTTAAAACTGTCTATTGAACAAAAATTGGAAAAGGTTAGAGAGCTTAAAGTATGTTCGAATTGTCTGCGTTTCGGACATTATAAATTTCAGTGCAAATCGAGTGGCTGCAAAAAATGCGGAAACAAGCATAATACTTCTTTACACGTTAGCGACGAGAATAAAGACGTACATTCTAGAGTAGAAGAGAATAATTCTCACCATGATACAACGGTATCTAATCATTCTTACATACCAAGCGAATCAAAAGAAAGTTCGTCGCGAATATCGGATAATCAAATAATAAATTTAGCAAAAATATGTCAAGTTTCGAATAATAATAGTTCGCAAGTATTGTTATCTACAGCCACGGCTTTAATTCAGGACAATACAGGAAATCTTGTAGAATGCACGGCATTGTTAGATTCCGGAAGTCAGTCGAATTTAATAACAGAAACATTTTCTAATAAACTTAAACTTTATAGAGAAAACACGTTGATTCCGATCGTAGGTATGGGGCAAACTAAAACAAAAATAAAATACAAGGTAAAAACGAACATTAAATCAAGATTAAGTAAGTTTAATGCACATTTGGAATTTTTAGTCATTCCAAGAATAACGGAAAAATTACCCGTAACAGATTTCAATAGCGATTTGATCAAAATTCCTTCATCGATCAAATTAGCTGATGTTAAATTTAATAAACCCAAAAAAGTCGATATTCTTTTAGGGGCTGAAATATTTTATGCTATTTTACAAAACGGTAAATTGAAATTAAGCGAACACGGTCCAGTATTGATAGAAACGCATTTCGGATGGATTCTAACCGGAAGAATCATTAATAGCGAATTGGTTTCAAATAAATTATGTAACTTTAATCATAACATATCTAATGAACAGTTAGACATGAAGTTGACTAAGTTTTGGCAACTAGACGAGATTCCTCAGGTGAAATCATTGTCCCTAAAAGATTCCTTTTGCGAGGAATATTTCAAGGATACAACAACTCAAACGCGTGAAGGTCGTTTCATAGTAAGATTACCCTTTGCTCATTTACTAGATAAAAACGTAGAAATTGAGCTAGGAGATTCCAAGGCAGCAGCCTTAAGACGGTTTTTAAGCATCTAAACGCGTTTAAAACGAGATAAAGAATTGTTTAAAAATTATTTCGAATTCATGAATGAATATGAAAAACTAAGTCATATGAATTTTAGTGGTTATTTTGAAAATATTGAAGGTCCTAAATATATAAGTTATTTTATGCCACATCACCCGGTTATTCGAGAGTCGAGCCTCACTACAAAATGTCGCGTGGTGTTTGACGCGTCTCAAAAATCTAATAACGGTTTATCCCTAAATGATATATTATTAACAGGTCCTTATATACAAGACGAGTTGTTTTCTATTGTATTACGTTTAAGGTTAAGACCAATAGTTTTAAGCGCGGATATTAAAATGATGTTCCGACAGATATTAGTCGCTCCAGAAGATAGAAAATATCAACAAATTTTATGGCGATCTAATAGTGACGAACCGATTAAGGTTTTTAAATTAGCTACTGTAACGTACGGCACTAGTTGTGCACCTTTTCTCGCAACTCGATGTTTAGTAGAGTTAGCTCATATATTTCAAAATAAGTATCCTAGAACGTGTAATGTAATTTTAAACTCTTTTTATATGGACGATCTTTTGGTCAGTATACAAACTCATCAAGAAGCTATGGAAATAGTCCATGAGCTTACCGAAATTTTAGGTAGCGCAGGATTTTTGCTAAGAAAATGGACCTCGAATAAAGATTCTCTCGTTAACGAAATTGCAAACATGGATTCTGATATCGAAAATTTAGTAATGAGACCCGAAACAAAAGAATTCAAAATTTTAGGAATTGCTTGGATTCCTGAACAAGATGCATTGTTATATTCCATTAACATAGAGTTTGATAATGCATATGTCACTAAACGAGCGATACTTTCAGCAATCGCAAAGATTTACGACCCATTAGGTTTAATTGGCCCGGTTGTCATAAAAGCGAAAATTATTGTACAAAGTCTTTGGTTACTAAAGTTACATTGGGACGAAATATTACCACCGGAGCTTCATGACCAATGGTTTCAATTTTATTACCAACTAAAAACTTTACAAAATTTTGAGGTACCTAGACAAGTAATTTGTAGTCATCCGGTAACAATAGAAATGCACGGCTTTTCCGACGCTTCGGAAAAGGCATATGGAGCCTGTATTTATATGTGTTCCGAAGATTCAAACGGGCAACGTTATTCACGACTTTTATGCGCGAAATCAAAGGTGGCACCGATAAAAAGAGTAACAATGCCAAGGCTTGAATTACTCGCAGCTCATCTATTATCAAAATTAATAAACACGGTTAAGCGGTCACTAGATGTTTCGATTTGTAAAACAGTATACTATAGTGACTCTACGATTGTCTTAGCTTGGCTAAGAATAAACCCTATTCAATTAAAAACATTTGTCGCGAATCGAGTTACTTAAATTACTAATTTAACGAATGTTGACGATTGGCAACATGTGACAAGCGAAAACAATCCCGCTGATTTGATTTCTCGCGGAACTGATCCTCGCACACTTACAGATTGTAATCTGTGGTGGATCGGCCCTACTTTTCTACGTAAAATTCAAGAGAATCTTAAAGATTTAAATTTACCGAATAAAGTTGACTTACCTGAACTTAAATCTAATATAATTTCTTTGGTTTCAAGGAAAAACGAAAATGAATTTTCAAATGAGCTTTTTAAACGTTACTCCAGCTTTACCAAACTAATACGCGTGGTGGGGTATATTTATAGGTTCTTTAACGTTTTAAAATGGGGCAAAAGATTTAGTGAACTCAGTTTAACGACAGATGAGATGAAAATGGCAAAATCAAATTTGATCAGATTAGCGCAAAGGAACCATTATTCTCAGGAGAGTGATTGCTTAAATTCAAATAAAAATATTTGTTCACGAAGTCCAATTTTAAATTTAGCGCCATTTTTAGATTCTGACGAGATACTTCGTGTAGCTGGGCGCTTGAAAAATGCATTTCTAGATTATAACGCTAAACATCCAATTATCCTTCCTCGTGACGACCCTTTAACTTACCTTATTATAAAGGAACAGCATCCACGTAATCTTCATGCCGGGGCTCAAAATTTATTATCGATAATTCGTTTGCAGTATTGGCCAGTTCACGGCAAAAATTTAGTGAAAAAGGTAATAAAGCAATGTATCGTATGTTTCAAGGTTAAACCCAAACCGGCAGGGTATTTAATGGGGCAACTTCCTACATCTCGCGTTATACCAACTCGCCCTTTCAATCAGTGTGGTGTTGATTACGCGGGACCAATATTGGTCAGGGAGGGTACTTTGCGCAACAGTAAATTTGTAAAATCGTACATTTGCGTTTTTATATGTTTCACGACACGTGCTGTTCATATCGAATTGGTTCTCGACCTAACAACAGACGGGTTTCTCAATGCTCTAAAGCGCTTCATATCACGTCGCGGAAAACCTTACATAATTCATTCCGATAACGGAGGTAACTTCCAAGGAGCCAATAATTATTTTGTAGAGCTATTTGATTTACTTAACAACAAAACTCATAACGAGAAAATACATTATTTTCTAGTAAACAATGAAATAAAGTGGAGTTTTATACCTGCAAGATCACCGCATATGGGGGGGCTTTGGGAAGCCGCTGTGAAATCTTTAAAATTTCATCTCAGACGCATTTTAGGGGAAAGTTTAGTTCGTTTCGATGAATTGCACACTATTTTGACACAGATCGAAGCTTGTCTCAATTCACGACCCCTTGTTCCTATTTCCCAAGATCCCAATGATTACCTTCCTTTGACCCCAGCGCATTTCCTAGTAGGAGAATCACTCTTAGCGATGCCACAAATTCCCGAAGACAATGCTAACTCGAATAGACTTACCAGATTTCACCGCATTCAACAGCTGTACCAGCAGTTTTGGAAGGCTTGGTCACGCGATTACCTTTCCTTTCTGCAGAAGCGGTCCAAATGGAAGAAAGATATAACGAATCAATGCAAGGTTGATTCTCTCGTTATACTGGTAGAAGAGGATACACCTCCTTTGAGATGGCCGATGGCCAGAATTACGGAATTTCACCAGGGTAGAGACGGTGTCTCACGAGTGGTTAGTGTAAGATTATCTAGTGGAAAGATAGTGCAAAGAGCTATAAATAAAATATTTCCTTTACCAGACATTGAATCTGAACTTTAGTTTACAGCTTATTTTAATTTTTTATGTATTTGTTCTGTAAGCTGTTTTTTATTGTTAATTTAATTATTTGAAAGCATAAACTTTCAAGGTGGCCGGCATGTCGCTGCGCTTTAAAACTGTCGCTGTGCTTTAAAAACATGAATATTGTTGTATTATAATTATCACAACGGCAACATGTTCACAGTCCGCTCACTGACGCATGCTTGTCAAACAAAAATTGAAAGACGTCAAAAAGAAGACGATTCACGTTGATTGTTATCGATTGTCATGTTCACGTTGTTTTTGTAAGAATAAAGTTATATTCCAATTTATCACTTATTTCCATAAAATTAAAAATCCAGAACCAGCTATCGACAAGCACCATCATATCCTTGTCCTCGACACTTATTTAGAGGAATATTTTTGTCACTTATGGATTTAATCATTTGCTTTGACATTGCTAAGGCAGTTTGATCTTTAACTTCCTGAAATCCTAAAAATGTGTCTTTAATGACAAGTGCCTTTGGGATCCCATTATCATCTTTTTCGATCATACGATACAATAACGGTAAAGTTCACACATTTGATCAATTTTTGAAATATCTTGAGTAGTATCGAATACGATAGAGTAGAATGGTGCGGCATTTATTTTATTTATGAGTGCATTTTCTACTTTTAGAACCAGGACAGAAATTAGCTCATTTTGTATTTTTGGACTTTTTCATTTTATCTGGCCCTTTGGTTTACTTAACAATTCTCGTAAAATCAAGTCGTATTTTCCTAATAACTCAACAATACTCAAAAAATAATCACACAAAGAATACGCAGTCAGTAGAGCCCTCATAAAACAATATCAAATCCGGAATTCCCCTAACATAGTGTTGCTAGCTCGCCCCAGCAGCAGCGCCACGAAAAAAGTGAAAACAAAATGGGAAAATCCCCGATCGTCAATAATCACCCGCGCTGCCAACGTACCGCGACAAAATATGTAGAAACCAATGGATGCGTTCTAAAAGGAATAGAAATGTGCCATTACCGGTATTTTCATTTAACAGTTTTTTAACGGTCATAAGTACGTGAAATTACTCGTCACGGGTAACGTGTACATCTTTTTGTTTAGGTTGGTTGAAACGCTTAATGATTAACTTGAAATTGTATTATGGTCTTTGGTTGTCTCACTTTGAATTTTAAGCAGAACTTATGAAAATGTACTTTTCATATAAAATAAAATACTCAGGTACAATGTAAAAAGATATTTTTGAGCTCGCGCCATCTTGGGCCGGGGTCCTCTTGGGTCGGGGGCCCGAGGCGTTTTGCCAGCCCTGCTACCCAATTGTTACGCCACTGTTATTGTTGATAATAAACGTACGTTTATTTGCAACTATCTGAGTTTAAGTTTATCAGATTGAAAAAAATCCGAGATTAGTTTAATTTAGCTATTTATCGTGTTTACAAAAAAACCTAGTCAAAAAATAATAAAAGAAAAAAGGGGATATCGTGACAAGAAAACAGCATAAAAAGTTAACCAAAAATCATTATTCATAACGTTAAAACATATGAAACAAGAGAGAACATCAAAAATTGATGTATGTGAAATAAAAATAAATGGTTTTAAAGATTAAAACTAACTTTTCCGCATCTGTGGCCCTGAACAATATTCTATCATAAACTTGTTACTTGTATACACTTCGGGGGATGTATCGTGCCTACAAACCAAAATTTCTCCAAAAATAACCAAAAATTTAGTATATCTGGATTTATAGGACCCGCTGTACTCGCTTTAGTCAACTGAAAATCAATAGCGTACATCTGTAAGACACCTTGAACAATATTCAATCATAAAATTGATCAATCGTAGATTCTCTGGGGGATGTATCGTGCTAACAAACTGAAAATTCTCCAAAAATTACAAAAAACTGGTACTTCAAGTACCATAGCACCCGTTGTACTGGTTTTAGTGAGCTGAATATCAATCCCAGTAATACATTAAAATATCTGGGCTATACTATGCATGGCAATACAAATGCCAATGCGCATATTGCCCAACAGGTATTGAAGGCGAAAATTGCAATGAGTAAACTTTACCCGTTAATTTGCAAGAATAGTTATCTCTCAACAACAAACAAAATTACAATATATAAACACATTATTCGACCTATATTAACATACGCAGCTCCAGCATGCTTTACAGCCACGAAACACAACTTTAACACTTTGCAGGTGGTACAGAATAAGTATGGCATCGTATGGCAATCAAATACACTACAGTTTACCCAAGACTTCCCAAAAATACTTGGCTACATGAACAAGCAAATATATCTACTATCAAGGACTTTATAACCAAAATATCCACAAATTTTTTCAATAATTGTCTCCCAAAAAATCTTCGTGGCACACTCAGAGCCGCTAGTCGCGCAGTAGACACCCTTGATAGTGAGTGTAGGCTTCTGCATGGTACATTATTCACATAATAAGTTGTTTATCTCATAACAACCAGAACGATCGAATTAGGGACCAAAATATCCATCCCTCATTCTAGACCAAGAGCTAGTGGACAGTCCGAGTAACGGTGTGTCTGTAAGGCTAGAAATTCTTATGGTGATGAGTCATTGTTGCCTAAGTACAATGACCATCGCCCGGCACGCCTCAGCCCTGCACGTCATCAACCCCTATATTTTTGAAAGTGTAAGAAACATTTGAAAAAAAAACTTGTTCCTGTAAGCTTTAAATTGTTTTACCATTAAGTTTATTTGTTATTAAGTTCAAAAAAAAATTGACAGGCGTTTTCGATGAGCACAAGTACCTGACAGGTGAGCATGAAGGTGTATTATGTGTAAATTAAAATAAACTTTATTCTGTAAAGTTGAAATTTACAGATATGTTTCTTTAAACGATTTAAAGTAAGTTGGTACAATCACAGGCAGTTCTGTCCTTGACACGCGAGGGGAAAGATGCTATGGGAGTGCGAGTGAGAGACAGTGATGCGAATGAGACAGTTTATCTAACGGTAAAATTGGAGGGTCGTGTACCTGCTTTTGTAGAAAGATTTGAATCGGAAAATTTCATCAGTTTTAACAACGATTTACCTACGTTGAAGTCCTGTTCAACTATTTCACGAAGAATTTCGCTGTTTTATGTTGTGAGCTATTCAAAGTTAAAAAATTCAATTATATATTAATCTTTACTACTCATACAGTGATTATGCAGTTATCTTTGTGTATTGTCATTTTATATTCACATTTAAGTAAATAGTGAGTAAGATGGAATTGGAGCACGTGGTTTGTGTGATTTGCAACCAAGATATTGATGCAAAAACTGTAAAATTTACAACAAGTACTTGAGATAAAAGCAAATCAATATTAAAAATTAGGAAACAACATAATTCGAAATTTCATGACGTTTCTTTGCCAGAGTAAGTTAATAATAATGCAGGCTATCATGTGAAGTGTTACAAAAACTTTCTTGCTGTAATGAAAAAATATCGCCAGTAGCAATTTTTTTAACCGGTAACTTCACAGAAACATCCCGAGGCAGAATTTTTGTTTTATTTTGCTGCTGAACCTCCTGAAAAAAATAATTCTGCCGCTGAAGGTGTTGAATCCGGAATTATGAGGGGGGTTCAGTGGCAAAATATTAAAAGATTTTATATTATTTTCCCTATACTATCAAATAAAATTCTGCCTCGGGATGTTTACTACTAAATATATATTAATTAGCATTAGTTAATTTCAAATTATGAGCAGTTTTAAGATATATAAGAACGGTAATGAAATTGAAGTTGAAATCAATTATTTTTTTCACAGAAATGTCTGATGAAGAAACAAAGGGAATTAGGTCTTCAGTAGATATTGAGGAAAGCGAAACATCAACATCTGAAAGTAGCGATGATAAGTTATTTGTCTTTTGTACAAATAAATATAAACGAGTTAAAGGGCGGTTTCAAGCTTTGCATTCATCAGAAACAGAAAATTTAATGCAAGCTCTAAGAGCATTTGGCGAAAATAATGAATTTTACGAAGAAGTAAGCAATACAGAGAGTCTCATTATTTACTATCATAACAGTTGCCGAACGATTGCATTGTATACATTGCAACAAGAAAATAAGGTTATGAGATCACCGAAAAAAACTTGGAAATATGATCACCAACAGGTGTTATTCAATTTACTAATTCTATTTCTGCTCGGCAGTGGTGGGCTAGAAGTCACGATATAAGAACAACAATTAAGTTACGAGGTCATAATTCGCTGCACCTGCACCGTATCAGATATCATTAGTTAGAATTCATGTATACTTGTTATCATAGTTCTTTAGTTGCTTTATATATGTAAATCAGTTTTTGTATAACCACTCCGAGAATAACATCTCTCTTTGTAGTAATTAAATAAAATATCTTTTTAAAAATAATATTTCTGTTGGGAAATACATATCTGGCGCAGTCAGTAGGATAACGCGTGTTGTCCTAACGTGTTAACAAAATACGAACCTACATCCCTTCAGTGGAGCCCATCCCTTCAGTGGAACCAGAGCAAATCATCCCTTCTGTGGAAATCGTCCCTTGTGTGGTACAGTTACGTGGTGAACAAAAACTCGAGAAAGGTACAACTAGCCAAAAAACCATCGAGGTAAGTGCTAAGTTTCCTTTTTGCCTTTTCCTTATTTTCATTAATTCGGGAAGGATAGTTGTTAAGACAATTTTATTTGTAATTAATTAAAACCTTTATGATTGATACTGATTCCATAGTAGAATCTCTTAAGAGTTTGAATATCAGCAGTGAAAGTAATAATAGTGAAGTTAAAATGCCAATCGGTCAATTAGAACCTCGTCCTGTCAACTGGGAGTTGTTTAAGTCAAAAATTTCAAATATCAAACCTTATGATGGGGATACGAATACTCTCAACAAATTTATTTCTCTTTGCAATAACCTAATCGCGACGTATAAGGATTATAATGATAAAGATTTGAGCGATCATATTCTTGAATGCATTCAGGGTAAGTTTGTCGGAAAAGCCGAACTAATAGTCGGAAATAGAGTAGAGTTGAATAGTTGGGAACTGTTAAAAGGTACGCTTAGGCAATGTTTTTCGGACAAAAGGAATTTAGAATGTTTAACGCAAGAGCTCACGCGAAACAGGCCGCACAAAAATGAAAATTTGATAGAATTCGGGAATAGGTTGCAATCATTGAGAAGCAGCATCATACAAAGAATAAGTAACGATAATAATCTTAACCAAAACGAGAAAATTATACATATGCAATTTTGTGACAATACGGCATTAAATACCTTTATTGCGGGCTGCACCGGTACTTTACGAAACAACATGCATTTAAAGCAACCAGCATTACTGGAGCAAGCTATTGCTTATGTTAATGAATTTGAAAATTTCGAAAAGCTTTATTCTCATTCAAATGATCAAAGGTCCTACCAAAGCAAAAATAATTTCAGAAATCAGAATTACGGCCCCCGAACTCATCAACACCACGGCAAGCAATATTATCATCAGTCAGCTTCTTCTTATCCCTCAAACTCTAATTCTAATGCGTATTTATCTCAAGGCCCTTCGTGGCCTCGTCAACCCATTAACGTTCAACCCCAACAATTACCACCCAGAAAAAACCCAACTAATTCAGAAGTTTTCGGACCTCCTCGTAATGTTTTCAAACCTAATCAAACTCCTATGCATTGTCTTCCAAAACCTGAGCCAATGGCTATTTCTACAAATTCAAGACTACCCCCATCATATAGTAGAAGATCCAATAATGTTAGAAGCAATTATTTTCAAAATAACGGCCAAAAGTCGAATTTCATAGCTGAAGAATTATTTTCTAACGACTACATTGGGACGGAATGCGAACCGACGCATGGCGACGTCGACGTCGAAGAAAACTATGTAGATTCTGATTATGTCAGTGAAAATGTTCAAGAGAATGCCTCAGTAAACCCCATAACTTAATCGAACTGAACATTACCTCTAATAATCCCTTATCAGTATTTTTAAACCCCCATTAAATCTGAAGTACTAAATCAATCTTAAAGCCTATCATTGCCGAAAAATTCTATCCAAATTGCATATTTGATTCAAATGTATCACTCTCAACCAAAAATGTGCAGTTTCGAGCCGACATACCAGCTTTCCGAGAATTTAACAGGAATCATATGTTAAGGTTCATATTATACGATTTTCACGAATTCTTTGATAGACTTATTGGTATCAACGATCTAATTTCCATGAAATTTAATATAGATTTGAATAACGAGTGTCTTGTTAGTGATAGGGCTGTAATTCCAATTAAGTTTAGAAAACCTTCCGATATTAAATTCCAAATATCAATTGGCCCTAGTGAAAGAATCGTAAAGCAAGTCCCTGTTACAGTATCGAACGGAGAAATATTAATTGATAAGATAGTTTTAGGTGATATATATGTACCCGAGATGCTAACCATAGCCAATAATGGCTTAGCACTAGTATAGTTTATTAATGAAACAAATAAAAGTTTAGCTATAACGTTATTAGAACCCTTAAGTGCAACCTTATAACCCTAATTTTGACGAATGTTATAAATTTGAAACTTTTAATAGTCCGGATAAATTTGAAATAAATAAAACTCAAATCGAAAACTTGATTAGAGCTGATCATATGAATCCGGAAGAAAAGTCGGAAATAATTAAGTTATGTAAACAATATAAAGAATTATTTTTAAAATCCAGCGATCCTCTTACGTTCACTTCAAGAGTTAAACATTGTATCAAAACCACCGACGAAGCCCAGTACACGTAAAATCCTATAGGTACCCGTATGCCCTTAAAGAAGAGGTGCAACGGCAAATAAATGATATGCTAGACAAGGGCATAATAATACCGTCGTCGAGCCCATGGAGCTCTCCCATATGGCTGGTAAAAAAGAAGCTAGACGCATCGGGGCAACAAAAATGGTGGCTTGTGGTAGATTACTGCAAGCTGAATGAAAATACTATTAGCGATCGGTACCCCATCCCAAATATAAATGAAACTTTGGACAAATTGGGGCGTGCCCAATATTTCAGTACCATCGACCTTGCTAGCGGATTCTATCAAATAGAGTTGAGCAAGGATTCGATAGAAAAAACGGCATTCAACGTAGACCATGGTCACTACGAGTTCTTACGTATACCCATGGGTCTACAGAACTCGCCCAGTACCTTTCAGAGGGTAATGGACGAAGTTCTTAAAGATTTGCAGAACAGGGTGTGCATTGTCTATATGGATGATATAATTATTTTCAGTACAGGGTTGCAAGAGCACATACAAAATCTTAAATTAGTTTTCGAAAAATTAAGACAAGTGGGACTAAAGTTACAGCTAGATAAATGCGAATTCGTGCGTAGAGAAGTAGAATTCTTGGGGCACGTTGTGACGCCCGACGGGATTAAACCCAATCCCAAAAAGATCGAAGCCGTGCAACGCTTTCCCATACCTAAAATACAAAAAGATCTTAAATCCTTTTTAGGGCTCTTAGGATACTATTGGAAATTTATTCGCAATTTTGCTAGGATTGCAAAGCCGTTAACAAATTGTCTCAAAAAGAATAGCAAAATAGAACACTCACAGGAGTTTATTAACTGTTTCAATCACTGTAAAAATCTATTAATTTCCGAGCCTATCTTAGCATATCCAAATTTCGAGAAACCCTTCGAAATAATGACGGACGCATCAATGTACGCCATTGGAGCTGTCTTAAGTCAAGACAATCACCCCTTTTGCTATGCGTCCAGAACTTTGAATTCTGCGGAGATCAACTACTCTACTATAGAGAAAGAGCTCCTAGCAATTGTGTGGGGATGCAAATACTTCCGCCCATACCTTTTCAGACGACAATTTAAAATTTTAACCGATCACAAACCGTTAGAATGGTTGTTTTCCCTTAAGGAACCAAACTCTCGCCTGATGCGTTGGCGATTAAAACTAGAAGAGTTCGAATATACAATAAAATACCAAAAAGGAAAGATTAACAATGTAGTGGACGCACTTTCTCGTTCACCTCCTAAACTAGATGTAAATCCATTAGAAACTAGTTCCTTAGATGTTAATATCGACGATATAGATGAAATAATAGAAAGAAAAATCAAAAAAATTGATAATCCTCCCTTAGTCAATCAGAACCTACCCAATCTCCTTCAGTTAGACATAGGAGATTTAATTAACGATAGCAGTGAAATGAAAATTCTTCAGGATATTCAAATCCGCCCCCCTGATATCGGAATTACTCAAGACACTGATCTAGACACGGTTCATACTTCCGTAGAGAATCCGATTTTATCCATACCAATTTCCGAAAAATCTGTAAATCAGCATAAAAATCAAATAGTATTAACAACAGGAGAAATAAACTCTTACATTTGCAAACCAAGAATGCGAAAAACTGGAGGAAATTTACTATTGTACCCAAGAAACAATCCCCATTGATAACTGTACCGACGAACTGATAAGAAGCGGAAAACTACCGGACAGCTGCTACGCCACTGAGGTCCATATCCAAAATCCTTTAATCGAGCAGATAACAGCTAATGAAGTTCTAATAATCCCTGGGAAACAAGTAGAAATAAAATCAAACTGCCGAAACAACAGAATATTCGAAGTAGCAAAACCAACCCTTATTAACATACCAGAAGGATGCGAAATCTCCTCGAAAGAATTAAAATTCTCCAGAGTCAAAGGAATTAGCGAAGGCAAGCGATTTATTTTAACAAAGATCGAATTAGAACAAATTAAGATCAGAAGAAACTATCAAACGCCGAATATGTCAGAAATAAAATTCGATGAGTTATATGAAATCCATAGAATCGCAATACAACTAACACCGATAAGAACAGCATAATACACACAAAATCCGAATCCTATCAATATTTCCAACAATCTTAATCATTGGATGTATCGTCGTAACCTTCTACGTAATTAGACGAAGACGCGAAAAATCAAAAATCAAGAAAGAAAAAGTCAAAATCATAGAAGAACTTCCCTTGGAGACAGTTCGCGAAAATCACTCCGTTATTTTCGCCTCTTAAGGACGGAGGAGTTACGAGGTCATAATTCGCTGCACCTGCACCGTATCATATATCATTAGTTAGAATTCATGTATACTTGTTATCATAGTTCTTAAGTTGCTTTATATTTATAAATCAGTTTTTGTATAACCACTCCGAGAATATCATCTCTCTTTGTAGTAATTAAATAAAATATCTTTTTAAAAATAGTATTTCTGTTTGGTAATACATATCTATTATATCTTATACAATGGACGTGACAGTTTTACGAAGGAAAAATGATGTGTCAGCGGATCTAGAAGAACATGCGATAAAAAGAAATTCTGTACTATTATGGAAATTCATCAATACTTTTGAGCACAGTACTAGAGTACTTATTAAATTTTTTAAACATCGGTGCAAACTTAAAACGAAAGTTTATTTGTGAATGTTCAACTAACGGAGGGAGATTCGAAGAAAAAATTTCCCAGGTGAAAATAATGAATTTTGCTTCAGATAAAAAAAAGAAAAGAATTAAAGTTGATAATAAAGTTCACGAAATCCGTGTCCAGCTTGATTTGTTTTGTCGCCTATTAGAACTATTCATAAAACTGCAAAATCGGTAATGATTGAAGCTTTAGTAGGAAATACTCATAATGACGAAATACCAGAACGGTTCGATGCTGTTATTTTTGATGGGTTTTATTTACTCCATACAATGAAAAACATTCCAAAAATATTTGGTAATATTTCTAAAAAAATCATGTCCATTTTAACGGCAACACATGCTCCACGAGTAGACATAATTTTTCATCAGTATTTTTCGCCGTCTATTAAAGATTATGAACGAAGCCAACGTCACGAAGTACGTAACATCCAATATTTAATTACTGGTCCAGAACAAGTCAGACCAGTTGATTTTATTAAAGAACTCCGTAACATAGAATTCAAAGAAGCGTTTGTAGATTTTTTGATCACGCACTGGAGGACAAGTGAAATGGCTGAATTTATTGGAAATACCAACATCAATTTAAATTACAAAGAATGTCATATTTATCGTGTCCATAACAACTGTGTGATCTCTGATAGTAATGATAACTTATCGTGCCAGCATCATGAAGGAGCTGGTACGAAAATAGTACATCACGTATGCCAAATGGACAACGATATATCCAATGTTTCAATAAGAGCATCCGACACAGACATTTTAATAATAATGCTTGGAAACCTCTGCAACAATAATTTAAAAATCTTCATGAAATATGACAAGATCAATTTTAAAAAATAGATTAATATTTCACAATTATATATAAAATTAGGACCCCTTTTATGCCAAAGTTTACCTGGTTTTCACGCATTAACCGGATGTGATTTTAATCCATCTTTTGTGAGAAGAGGCAAGAAGAAACCTTATCGATTATTACAAAAAAATATTCAATTTCAGAAGGCATTTGCATTATTAGGAAATGATGAAATAATAGAGAAAAAATATGAGGTTTTTCCAATACTCGAAAAGTTCGTCTGTCAACTGTATGGAATGAAATCTGCCAATGGAAATGAAGCACGATATGATAAGTTTATCGCCACATATAAAACAAGTGGTACTGAGGTGTTTAAGAAAAAACAGATCAGTTATGATTCCAAAAATTTGCCTCCATGCCACCGGGAACAATTATTGCGGTCTGTATACATTACAAATATCTGGAGAAATAGTCACTTAAAAGTGCCAACGGTTCTTAAACCTGAAGATAATGGTTGGAACTTAATCGATGGAAGCTATGTTTTTAATTGGTTTGAGGGAGATACAGTTCCTTCTTCTATCTACGAAATATTATTACAACAGCCTACTGATACTACTGAGAATGGGTCAAGTGAAGCTGAAGAACACATTGAAGGTAATAAACAAATTCTTAATTTTCTAAAAATATATGGAATTCTACATAATTGAGCGCAAGATCCGAGATTTAATGTTATTATTAATGTATTCAAAATTTGTTTCTTTTTAGATGATGAAATCGACAATGAAGAATCATATGATGACGAAGAAAGTGATGATGACATATCAGATGATGATGATATGATGATTAATTTAAAAGTCTTATGTACATTATGTTACAACTAATAAAATACATTTTACCCATAATTTCTATTTTTACTTAATGTAATTTGCATCAACGATATGATTTTCCATGCTACACCTCTTACTCGCACTCCCATAGCATCTCTCCCCTCGCCTGTCAAGGACTTGTGCTAGCCAGAACCGCCTGTTATTGTACCAACTTACTTTAAATCGTTTAAAGAAATATATCTGTAAATTTCAACTTTACAGAATAAAGTTTATTTTAATTTACACATAATACACCTTCAGGCTCACCTGTCAGGTACTTGTGCTCATCGAAAACGCCTGTCAATTTTTTTTAACTTAATAACAAATAAACTTAATGGTAAAAAAATTTCAAGCTTACAGGAACAAGTTTTTTTTTCAAATGTTTCTTACACTTTCAAAAATATAGGGGTTGATGACGTGCTGGGCTGAGGCGTGCCAGGTGATGGTCATTGTACTTAGGCAACTATGACTCATCACCATAAGAATTTCTAGCCTTACAGACATACTGTTACTCGGACGGTCAACTAGCTCTCCTACTAATAATAATAATTAATTTCACCAAATCATAAACAACATCTGTCATGTTGCTGCCCCTCATAAACTAATACATTGTTCGATTTTGAAACCCTGTTTTTCAGCCGGTTTTCAGGGACGACTCAGTCTGAAAATCTGGGAGTCATATTTATATATACAGTACAAAGTAAATATTTTCCACAAACAAATGGGTAATGCAGATTGCAAGGAACCATGTTTCTACAGCTCAATGACAGCACAAGGGTAGCAAGAAAGGCCAGAACATCGGCCTCACTGTTTTTCGTACTATCTTTGTAAATTTTAAATGTATAAAATATTGATTGTCTCGACCCTTACTTCGTGGAATATGCTCATATTAATGTTTTTAAATGATGACATATTAGCTTGTTTTATGGGTAGTGAACGACAATTAGATGTATTTTTCAACCACATCAATAATTTACACCCGAAAATTGAATTTACATTAGAAATTGAAGGAAATAGCTCAATCAATTTTCTTGATTTAAAAATTCAAAGAGTTAATAATGTACTTGATTATTCAATTTACCGAAAACCAACACAAACTGATGTAACAATTCCATTAAATTCTAACCACCCTGTGTCACACAGACTAGCAGCATATAATTCAATGATACATAGAGCTTTTTCAGTTCCTATGAACAAATGTAATTTTGATAGAGAGATTAATACAATTAGACAAATAGCAACATCTAACGGTTATCCATTAGATATGATAAATAAGCTAATTAGTAAAAAAGAGGAAAAAGTGGCATTACAACTAATATATCCTAAACAAGCTGATGAAATTAAAACTTATAAAACCATCACATATGCAGGAAATATTTCTAATAATATTTCAAAGATAATATCTTCTGCAACGAATACAACAATTTCTTTTAAAACATAAAGTAACGTTAGTACAAAATTGTTAAATGTAAAAACAAAAATACCACTATTAAAAAAGTCAGGTATATATAAACTCAAATGTCCAGAATGTAATGCTGTCTATTTGGGTCAGACCCTTAGGAATTATGAAATACGATACAGTGAGCACTTACGAGCATACAGATTAAAACAACCAGATAAATCCCACTACGCAAAACATCTACTTGACACCAATCATTCATTGACACCTAACACAGAACTAGAAGTACTGCATATTTGTGAAAAGAAACAAGAACTGGATTTCCTTGAGGAACTGGAAATTAGAAGACATTTAAGAAACCCACAATATGAAGTTGTCAATGAACAGTTAAATCTAGGGAATTCTCCACTAATAAACTGTCTTCTTAAGTGATAATTGTAAAGATCAGCAGATATAGTTTTCCTGGTTTTCTATATCATTGCACAGCTATACTGATCTGAATTGGAAAAATGATATCCAGGATATCACCATAGGGCTAATATTATCTAAGCTTCAATATTTGTAATATCACATCTTCTTCTTTTTTCTATAAACATATATTAAGCCAATCACAAGTTAGGTTACTTCTTGGTCTAGCCAAAAATAACTACTAAACATCAGGTAGGCATAAAATGAAATGTAACTTCTGTCATTCTGACGATGATATTGATTTATCGAAACAATTGTCAATTTTTTAAAATTTTCAATAACTTTTATTATTTTGTGGAATTAACTAGAGAGTTTCATTTAAAAACACTAGTATAAAATATTGTGAATAAAGACATTTTTTAAATTAAATTATCAATAAAGTTCATCTTTGAGACGTTCTGAATAATATCCAATCATAAAATTGGTCACTTGTATTTACTCCGGAGGCTGTATCGTGTTAACAAACTGAAAGTCCTCCAAAAATGACAAAAATATCATACTTAAAGTACTGTAGCACCTGTTGTATTGGCTCTGGTGAGCTGAAAATGAATATGGTTTAACAGTGAGATGTCCTGAATAATATTCAATCATAAAGTTAATGACTTGTTGAACTCCGGCTGCTGTACCGTGCTAACGAACTGAAATTTCTCAAAAAATGACAAAATGTCGTACTTCAAGTACCATAGCACCCGTTGTACTGGCTCTGGTGAACTAAAAATCAATAGGGATGATCTGTGAGATGTCTTTAACAATATTCAATTATATAATTGGTGATTTATTGCACTCCCGAGGCTGTATCGTGCAAACAAGACATGTAAGAAAAAGTGGGCGAAGACAACGACGACGACGACATACACACAGGATTTTTTTTCTAAAAACCATTTTTTCGTGTTGTTGTTGAAAACGAAAAAATAACTTAAAAAATCTTTTCAAAATTCTAATACTTTTCTCGCATATTAGATAGGTTGGGCGGAAAAGTAATAAGTATTTTTGTATAATATATATCATTTTATTAACGAACAGTCACTTAAGAGACTCACAATATGAAGTCGTCAAGGTCAAGGAACAGATAAATCTAGAGAGTTCTCCACTTTTAAACTGTCTTTTTAATAGTACGGGAGGTAGCGTTGCAATTTTTTTAGGAATTTGATCCTGAATGAATTTTACTTCAAACGGTTGTTTAATGTTCGGAAATCAGTAATAGTCCAGTAAATAAAGGGAAAAAGTTAACATTAATGACGCCCTATTTTCATCTTCCGGTTGGAAGTAGCATTTGGTACCTCATTAAACATGAGACAAAGTTTTGCATGAAAACGCGTGCGAGGGCGGAGAAAAATGGCCCCCAAAGACCAGAAAAATAGGTTTTGAGCCAATATCTCCAAAAATATGACACTTAGAGATTTTCGATTCAGATAAAAATTGAAATTCAGTTAATTTTCTACAAAAATGGTCTTCATGATTTTTCTCGAAAATTTGACCGGTTTCGAGAAAAACGGCTCCAAGCGCACCTCGAATAATGAGCTTCTGTGCAGTATGCCGGAGAGCACAGTCCGTGTATTTACACATCAGCGGGGGGACAAATTATACAATAACTTTGTGAAAAATGCATATTTTCTCATGATTCAAAGTTCATGTTAAAGAGGAATTCTGCTGCTATCATACCCTGTGAATTCAGTCACGCTTGACTCTTTTGGCCATATCGGAACACGGGTCAAACTTTCTGCTCCCGGGCAATTTTGACCTCGCCAGGAATTTATTCCTATTTTTTTTGTATTGCACTAGTTCACTCAAAATTTTCTTGATTATGGATTCACTTAAGGTCCTTTGTCATCCCTGAAATTTGTATACCCTAATTTTTTTTTAATTTTCATTTAATCGTTGTTTATTGAATCCCAAATTTGTTCTGTTTTTGGAGCGCGGGGAAATTTTGTGAACAACCATCAATTAAAAATTTATACATGATCCGATTGGTCTCTATGATACATCATTTGAAAGCTAAGAAGGTCTACTTTTTGATTGTGCAATTACTTTTTTGACGAAGTCGTCCATTTTTCAATAAAATTAGAAAACGCGGGCTCAAGGAAAAACGCACTGTTTTTGGTGTTTTTTCCCTACTCTTCATTTCTAACATTTTTACACCTTAACTAGTGTAACGGGGGAATGACCACCATTCCATCGATGTATATAAGTCATACCTTTGATACCTCGGAAAAAACTAGCATATCTAAATGTACACGCTATAATTTATTACTTTCGTTCTTCCATCGATCGTCGCGTTTGTGCTCTACGTGGCGCTCGAGTCGTCTGCTACAAACCATGAGGCATAAGTGTGTTTGTTTTCTGTCATTATTTTGATAAATATGATTGTCAATTATAAAAATAAGTCATAAAAGTGAAGAATATTGAGCAAATATTGACGTTTTTCGTTAAAATTAACTTTTATCACCAACCCAAAACATAGAAAGTGAAGATTCAAATCTTGTAAAATTGGAGCAAAAGGTGAGAATTTGTTCATGTTGTTTTTATTCAAGAACATTTGTTTACAAGCAACTATACTAAGTGAAATATTGGTCTGTTCTTTCTTGTTATAGAATAATGGAGGTCAACTCTGCTACAGCAGTGTGTTTCCTTTGTAAGGAACCCGTTTCTGCGGATGCTGTCACCGTAACTCGGGGCTTAGAAAATTTAATTGATGTTAGCAAGGAAAGGAAGGATAAACATCATATTTTTTTGGAAAAACAAACGTCTTTGCAAATGCACAAACAGTACAGGAGACGCAACATTGTCAAAGGCAGAAATGGCACCTTCCAGTGCAACCATTTTGACTCTGACGAGACCAAAAAATTAGAACAATTGTGCAGCCCCAAGAAGAAAAAAGAGCGCAGGAGTGATGGATTTGATTTCAGGGCCAATTGTGTGTTCTGTGGCAAATGTTTTCCTCCAAGAGCTTGGATGCACTACTCTTCGTTAGAGATAATATTTTATTTCTCCATGCTATTTCGGGATGCGATACAACTTCGGCTTTTTTCGGGAAAGGGAAAGGTCAATAGTCGACAAATTAGAGGGAAAAGTAACGAAGAACAAGGAACTGAAAGCGATCATTGAAAGTTTGAAAAACCAGAATCTTCCCCACAAGACCGTATTTCAGGACGGGTAAACTGTCATTGCGTCGATGTACAGTGATGATGATGGCCAAACCCTGACAAAGATTAGATACGAGATCTTCAAGCGATTCACCAGAGATACCCGAAGCTGCAAGTGCTGCAGCCAGTGTTCGAATTATAAAGACAGCAATAATAAGTTATCCCAAGAGGTAGAATTAGAGGAAACTCTAGACTCAGAAGAAGTTATTGACGGGGTAGAGCTAGAGGGAACTCTAGACCCAGAAGAAGTTCTTGACCAAGAATCAGATGATGACTGGTGACGAACAGATTTATGTCATAATTGCAATGTATTTTTATATACTTTTTTCATCAATTCACGTACAACTAACCCGTGAATCTCTTGTACTTTTGTTAAAAAATTTCTATGTAATATTTTAGTCTATAATGCATTATTCTGGTATCATTATATTGGGTTCTCCCGTTGATAAATAAATAAATAAATAAAAAAATATATATTTTTCTATAATAAATGAGACATGAAGAACGTTTATAACTCTTAATTCCAAAAACCTCAATCAGTCTGGTTGCAAAAAAATTTGCAAAAATTTGCGGAGAATCTGCAAGAAATTGTTGCTGGGTATTATGGGTAAATATTCTTCAGTCTTGAGGCATTTTCATTTTTCCTTACCAAAAACCTAATGAACTTCAGTATTTTTCCACATGTGTAAAGATGATTGTTGCTAGATTCAGGTCAACTGGTGAGGTCCATCTTGCTGTAATTAATCTTATAGCCTGTTTTCCTAATAAATATATCTTGAGGCCTCATCTGAGAGGAAAACAAGACCCTCGGAAACATAAATATCCATCAAAAGTGTCTGGTTACAGGGTTTCTCATTTATGGCACCGAGGATTTTCCCAATCTGTAAAATTTGGTGGCGCCCTCTACAATTGGTTTCCACAATCCAAAACATTGGAAATAATGGATTTCCAACACCCCCAGCTCAAATTTTGTACAAAACTTGCATATTTCACAAGTCTCAAAATTTCCGGTTTTCAACCCGATTTTTTGCAGAAAATATTAAGGTTGCGAAAAAAATCATAGGGAACATTTATGTAGAAAATTAATTGAACTTCAATTTTTATCTGAACCGAAAATCTCTAACTGCCATATTTTAGGAGATATTGGCTAAAAACCTATTTTTCTGGTCTTTTGGGGCCATTTTCTCCGCCCTCGCAAGCGTTTTCATGCAAAACTTTGTCACGTGTTTAATGAGGTACCAAATGCTACTTCCAACCGGAAGATGAAAATAGGGCGTCATTAATGTTAACTTTGCCTTTTTTCCTCCTTCATTTACTGGACTATAAAGTGAACGTCAGTTGTCGCACTAGTGGTGGAGCTAAAAGAGACGGCTGGAAAAAGTCATTGGAAAAAAATCTGCTCCGATGATTTTTATAACAAGCGAAACTGTATTAAATTATTGTTTTGATCATATTTTTGCCAAAAATCATCGTCAGCTGTATTGACGGGGGGGGGGTCAATGTCAGTCACGTGGATAAACCTTATTTAAAGTTTGACAAATAACTTTATTTTATACCTTATGAAATTTATATAACTCAATTTTTATACTTTTAAAATAATATAGAAAATTGTCAGCTGTACTTTTGAGGGGGGTAACACCGTCAGTCAGCGTGATAAACATGTCGCGTGCTTAACGCATTCGAGCGTTGCATAGTATCTTTGGAACATAAACTGACGATCTTTACACCCACAAACAATCAGATGACGACGATTTTTTGTTTCTTTAACATTTAAATTATCTTATACTTAAAATTCGGCCAATTCGAGAGTTGTCCAGAGGCCAATGTTAAATTTAATAAGCAAATAAGGTTTTCTTACCTTAGAAGAGTCTCGTCTCCACCAAGTACTGTAAACAAAATGAAAAAAATCTGCTAAACAATGAATCACTTATAAAACGTGAAAGTTGTATATGAGCCCTGATAATCCAGGATTGGAAAGTTACTTCCTTCAAGATACTGGTTTCACTGCCCCACTTCTTGCAAGATAGACGATAGGCCACAAAATGAATGACTCTGACCACTTACCAAAAAAAGTCAATCGGCATGGAAGACAGAAAGCGTATTGTGGGAGAAATTTGGTCTGTGGAGGAGTGTTGGAGAGTGCGCGAGTATGTGATAGGTTTACGTCTTAAATTAGTGGTTGTATAAGTTGAGGAATGGAACGTATAATAAAGGTATATGTCATGAAGTTGGTATGATATTAATATAGGATATACTGGATTGGAGGAAATCGCGGCAATATAGTTGAGAAGGAGGTGTTGTCGTCTGAGTCAAAGAGGCGCTATTATGTACTGTGTTGAGGGAACGTAAAATAGTTTTAGTTGCAGACAAGTAAATGAAACTTCCATAATCAATTTTGAAACGAATGAGGGCTCTATATACTTTTAGCAAGGTAGTTTCATCTGTGCCCCAATGATAATGTGAGATCGTTGTAATAATATTTAGTCGCTTAAGACATATTCCTTTAATTTTCTGTATATGTTGTCTCCAGAATAATTTGGAGTCGAATAACATTCCCAGGATTTTACAATCATCTACGACAGGTAATTGAAAGTAGTTGAATGGGATTCTAGGGATATAAGTTAGCGCACTCCTACTGAATTTCATAACTTTCAATTTAGCATGTGAGAGCGTAAGTCCTAGAGTGGCAATTTTGATTTGTAGGTCATTTACTGCTTGCTGAAGTATTTTGCAAGTAGTGGTATTGGTTTTGCTATGGCATGACATTATCAAGTCATCCGCATATAGAGAGCATTTAACAAGGGGAGGAAGATTGTCGCATAACTTGTTAATGGTGATGATGAACAAGGATGTACTTAAAACTGTGACGTCCATATGTAATTGTATACATTCAGAAGCTTAGTAAGGCTATAGATAGATACGTTTTTTCGGAAACTATGGGAAATATCAATCAGGACCTGCATCAGAGTTTTTGCATTTGGCTAAGGCAGTTGTTAGTTCGCTTATGGTGGAATGAGAATTAATGTACTTGACATCTTTCTTAGGATAGTAGAATGTTACTAGGGGGTGTTTCTTGAGAAGGTGGAATATTGACATTTGTATTATTCCTGGACTTCAGTTCGAAATGACTTGCAAGAATATTGGAAATATGTTCATGCACTCAGAGTAATTTCTGTTCATATGTACCAAAAATATACGTCATCTTTACAATAATAATGTCTCTATTTGGTCGACCATAATTATTGTAACCATAACACCTTATTTATTGTAAAGTTTTCTTCTACAATACTTCATAGAATTTTAACATTATTATTGTAAGTTCTACAAAAATGTAACTATAACAAGATTCTTTTTATATTGAAGTAGAATCCGAAGTATATTATACAACAATATTGTAAAAGCGTTAAAGCAATTATTGTTGCTTCAAAAATATCTGCTTGTCATGTTAAATGTTTTGTTTGCAAAGTACAACAGAGTTGTCAAAAGAAATATTTTGCTGTTGTATATTCTAAAATAATTATCCTCAAGAAAACCTTCAGGTATTTTCACTGGCAATAATTTTGTCTTGTTGTATATACATTGCTCATATCGTGACTGTTGGTTTTAGACTTCCATTGCCTTGTATTATATATACAAAATTAGCAATTGTTTGATTGATGTCAATCAGAAGAGCAGTATGTGATTTTTAAGATCCAACTTACATTGTCTTGGTTGTTATATACGCCATGTTTCAAACGGAATTGATCTTGAATCGTCATCAAATGTTAAACCAGTGGAAGATTTGAGATAAATATCGATTAAAACGTTGTGTACAAAACTATCTAGACTCTGGAAGTCGGAGCTCATTAACATGTACCTGAATCGTGGAAAATGTCTCCATTTATACTAATCTTGAAAAGACAGTGAAATTAATGAAAAGGGATGCGAAATGAATCATAATATTTACATATTTTTAATTAAAAACAAATAAAAATTCTCACTCATAAGGTGACATTATTTAAGTGCACTAGATATACATATTTCATGTTATGTGTGTCATTTTATGTTTATAATACATATTAATTGAACATTCATGTGTTAGAGCATGGACATTACAGGAATATTTATTCACATATGATGTACAGCGGACATCATAAGTTTATCAATTTATATAAACAATATATTTTTATTTAGATAATACATATTATGCAATGTAATGCAATGTGTACGGCATAAATATTCATTTAATAATTATGGTATGTGATTTTGCTGTGTGGACTCACATATATATAATTTCAATAACATTGAAAAAACAAAATGAAAAAAATCTTGTTTGTAACAAAAACTTTTTTGTAACATAAGAAGGACAAAAATTAACAAATTAAAAAAACAAAATGAAAAAAAAAATTGTTCGTAACAAAAACTTTTTTGTAACATAAGAAGGACAAAATATAAACGTTTTAAAACAAAATAAAAATCGAATTCTACTTCCTTATAAAATTCTTCCATCTAAAAATCTAAAACAACACTCTTCTATCCTCAACCTAAGCCAAATCTTTTTTTAAGCGATTAATGAACACATTTATATTCAGAAGTACAATATCATGTTTTGTCGAAATTTCGTACATATAAATCTGGATAAATTGCTATACAGTGTGGCATTCTATGGGATATTTTAAATCGAAAACATGATAAATTTTAAAACAACAATCCAAATCCGATATTACTGAAAAGAATGTATACCTGATGTCAAATGCAACAACAAATTGTCTAGAGTTTAATTGTGTATTTTCATACACCACCATCACAACCGGTTGTATCGGCAGTTCCAAACTTTGTTTTGCACTAATCGTTTCTTCAATTGCCATGATTGAGGGACCCAGGAATATAAAAAATTCTTGAGAATCCGCAATTGTATATTTTTGTATAGTTTTCTTTTTTCCATCTTTGAACACAGTTTTTGAAGTAGGCACTAATATACCGTGAAGAAGAAGTAATACTAAAATATTCTTGCCATCTACAAAGAAAATGTTTTTCAATACATTAACAATAAATAAATTCGTTGTAGAAATTTAGTTTACGTAGCTGTTTATCACACGTTCATCACCTTCTGAAACAGAATCTGGAGATTTAAGGTTAGCATCCAATAGTAGTTTACAGTTCCTGTCTTTGATTTTTTCCTAAAACATGTTAAATATAATATTTGTAAATGAATCCCACTTAAGAATGATCAAAAAAATCATTCATAAAACTTGTATTATTAGTCTTAATTATAATGTAAAAGATATCAAATATAATAACGCTCCTTCACCTCTATTATCATTTACTTTTTTCTCTTATAATTTACGATATATTAGTTTTTAATAAAAAATCAATTACCAAAGTGTACCCTAATTTGTTTTTATAAGCAGGCCATTCCTCAATGAAGTCAGCCACATTTTTTTCGTTATTCTCTATCAAAATTTTTCTTCGCAGTCTGTAGCAATTTTTCCACCACATTTTTATTTCATCCCATATTTCTGCTTCTTGCACGTGTTTCAGTTTTAATTTTAATTCCACTGCTTGCTCTTCAGGTACTGGAGGTTCTAAAATCAGAAAGTATCGTTGAAATAAATAATGATACGTCTGAATTTTCAAAATTTATATGAATTTGAAGGGGAGCATAAGGAAAAAGGTAATTGAACCCAAGTTGTCTCCTATTATTAATACCAAAACAAAATGGTCTTTATATTCTCTATTAGTCAATGTAATTGTTATACCATTTTCTAATTTTTTCAACTCTTACACAAAAGGTTTTAATGTATTGTTTACACATTCCTTCAAATGTTTAGTTCTAAAAATTCCAGACGAAAATATATTTTTAGGTGTAAAAGAATTAAAAAGTGTGGGAAATGAGTAATAGAACCCAGTCATTGAATGAGTTCCTGAGTGGCTGCCAAGTGGATTATTTATTTCAAAGTCATCAGCATATAAAAAGTAAGGAATTACGATTGCTTTCTTACTAAAATTTTGAATTTTTCTATGCCACAGATTACCCTGAACCAAATTTGAAATCTCATGAGATTTCTTAAAAGATAATAAAGTAGAATAATCTACTGAATTTTGAAAATTAATTTTTAATTTGAAAAGTTTTTCAAACTGTAACGTTATTGGAAGTATTGTACCACTGTACTTATCCTCAACATATACAGTTTCTCCTTTACTCAAGCCTGGTCTGAGTCCATTATTTGTAGTAATCTGAAGAAGAGAATCTATTAAGTTCTAAATATGACTGCAGCTTGTAATCAGTTCCAAAATCTGCAAATGGATTACTTAAAAAATTGAAAAAACCAGAAAATTCCATTCTCGCAGAAGCATCTAGAGAATCAACATTTATTTTGTTTTTTAAAATCTCAATGATCGGTACTAGTAAATAAGTTTTAATACAGTACTGAATAAACATAACATCAATTTTTGTAAAATTATCGTTAGTGTGAAGCATTAAAATAAATTTCAGAACAGGAGACTTTATATTACCTAATTTTATTGAATTTTCGAATTGTGTGACTCCACTGTCATTGATAAATTTACATGAATTTGTTTCACTAATTATTTCTGAGGTACTACTAGAAGCTTGTGAAGTATTAATAATTTTTGTTGTGCCTTCAGACGTTTTGCAGGTGTTATTAGTAGTACTCGAGTTAGTACCACTGAGTTTATGTTTATTTTTAAAATGTCTTCTAAAACTACTTAAATTGGGAAAATATTGGGTGCAGATATCTTTTACACATTTATAACGACTACAAGTGGATAAACCATGTTGTAATTTAAAATGCCGTATAAGAACTAGAAAGTCATAGTTTTTACTACATATAAAGCAGATAATTTTACTTACCTAATCAAATTAATTTGTACTCTCCTGATAATCTCCTCTAATACAATTTGATCTCCTAAACTTATCTTTGGTGGAGTTTGGCAAAAAATTTTAATCTCTTGATGTCTCAAATTTTTAAAAGTGACCGAATTCAAAGTTAGAAGAGCCTCTAGAATTTAAAAATAGAAATCAACTAATTTATTCTATTAACCAAAAAAATTATAAAAATATTGAACAATTTCTTTCTACTTACTTGTACACTTATCGGTAACTAATTCTTGGTAAGTAATTTTGAATTTTCTACACAAGCTTGTAATAAAACACTTTAACCCCCTGAGCTTTAACTTATAAACTATATTTTTTGTTGTTTTTGGATTGCAACGCATATCTTAGAAATTTTTTCTAGAGATATGCATTCATTAGTTCCCTTTCGTAATAAGCGGAGATGTAATCAGTGCTACCGTCTATTGTAAAACTAAACCTGCAAACCACGGCACAGCACACTACTTAATTAGGTTATGGTGAAAACAAATATTGAAAATAAGACAAGAGCCTTGTTACGATAACAATCTTATTGTAACTTATACAACACACATTGTACGGTTAACAATACCAAGATAAATATCAAAATGTAAAGTATTATGAACCTAAAATATTATTATTGTACCATTTACAACTGTATCGGTTACTGAGAAAATAATTATTTCACTTTTAACATATTCTAATACTTAATTTAAAAATTCTGTTGTCACTTTTAAAACTCGACATGGGTAGAAGATTTACAACAACATACCTTTATTATAATAGTGAATTGTGTGATGATAACCTTTTTTATATTATTTAACACAAAATAGCATGGTGAGTGTATAATTTTTTTATTTGTTTGTTGTAACATTGTTATGGTTTCTCGTGCAACACACTTGTACTATACACTTTCATGTTTTTTTAATTTAACATTTTTTAAATTAGTTTTACAAAAAAAAAATGATCATCAATAATAAAAATGGTCTTATAATAAATGTGTTGTTAATAATACAAGACATTTTTCTGAGTGTCTGATCCAAAATCCGACCCGTATGAAATGAGACGGGTAATTTTGTTATTAGTTTTGTGACCTTGAATTTGTCGAATTTCTTTCCATAGTTGACTGGAGTTGGAATGTTCGTTAATAGTTGATACATAATGCTTCCAAGATGATTTCTTACTCTGCTTTACTACTTATTTAGCTTTAGCCTTAAGTCTTTTGTAGCTCATAAGATTGTTGGAACTTTTGTTTTTCAAATATTGATTCAGTGCTCTTTTGGATTGGCGTATTGCGTCATCACAAGAGGAGTTCCACCAAGGCCCTATGATTGGGCGAAAAAGACATTTTAACAATGTGAATCTTGGCAGTCGAGAGAATTGAATCTTTTATTCATTTTATCAAGTCATCAACATTATTGAATGCGTGAGCATCATGTGTGAGTAAAAGAGTATCAACTGACGTGGAATACTCAAACCAGTTAGCTTTTTTGGAGCTGCGGAGAGTCAAGAGGGCTATCAATAGAACAGGGTTGTTTTTCGCCAAATACAGGAGAGGAGGGAGTGAGTGGCACTTAAGAGGGTAATTCGGGATTGTCTGAAAAGGTACCAGTAGTAGCTGGGTCAGCTGAAGTGGAGGATTCAAGATTGACGGAAGTATTAAATAGGGGAGGAAGGTCGTGGGAAGTGTTGGAACATGATTTAGCGGTATGTCCAGCCTGTTTGCAAAGAAAGCATTCAAGTTTATTGGTAGAAATTAATATTCTGTGTGATGTATTTTCATGCGTAATAAGAATCGAAGTTTGGTGGGGAGAACGTAAGTTACACAGCGGAAGCTCAGGACATGTGCGTATTCGTCATCAGGAGAGCAACATTTGATGTATGAAATAGGGAAGGTAAGTGTTAATCCTTGGTCATGCAGGGCTTTTTCAATAACGAGATGTGGAATGGAAGGACTGACATTGGAAATAAGGATTCTTTTGGTGGGGGAAATAAGCCGTAGAACAGGAATGACATTGGAATTAATTAAGATGTTTTGATTAGAGCTTAGAAGGTCGTCGACTTTAGTGGTAGCTGATAAATAGATACATATGCGGCCATCAAAGATTCTGGAAGCGAAATGTACGTTTTTGGGAGAGACAACGTTACATATTGCTTTGATATAATCGAATATTACAGTGTTGGGGATAGAGGGCACCTGGTACCTGTGGAGGAGGTGGTCTTGCTGAAGTAGCCACAGCATAAGGTATCGGTGTTGAAGGGGTATTAGAGTTTATCGGGATAGATTGTTTAATGAGAGTTGAAGAAATGGTGGTATCTGAGAGCAGTGGTTGTGAGGGGAGTTTTGACATATTGATATGATCCTGGATACCAAAATCATAATCAATAGTTAGGAATAGATAGATAGATAGATAGATAGATAGATAGATAGATAGATAGATCGATAAATTTTATTGTGCATAAGATACATCTTTTCACAAGGGTTCGGTACATACATTACATTCATTACAATGATCCATACGGCATTTTCAGTAATTATTTACAGTTATTTTAGTTAGAACATAAATATTTGTTATTAATTGATATTATTATATTGTATATACATATTATAGTGTTATTATTCATTCTTCGCATGCGAAAGCTCTTAATTCTAAGATATTAATAACACTACGGGCCAGCATAGAGAGCTCCGAGAGATTATCATTAATGGCATTGAAATAATGTACCAGATCATCAACATTATCCACACAATTAAAAAATCTATTTTGTCTAAGAGGGCTGTAAATGGGGCAATTAAAGAGAATATGTTCCAACGACTCTGGTGTATGCATATTACAAACGGAACAGATTTCCCCACAATCAATTATTTAGAAGTGTCCTTTAAAGGAAAATTTCAGTATCTTTTTACTGGAAGTTCTAATTTGTGCGACAATTCTCGTTATGTATATAGATGCGGGTATTCGCAAGTAATTTCTCCCGGTTTCACCAATTAATAGTTGAGAGTATATCAGAGAATAACAAGACGTAACCTTCCTATACATGTCAATTTCGTGAAGTCGTTTTTCAAAATTTTCTAGAATAACCCCATCTAATTCACCTGAATATGTATTTTAATAGTTTGTCCATAAATGTTCACAACCATTGTTTAACTTGAGTGACCCAATTATATTTAGCGCTCTCCGTAGCTAATTGTAAAAGTTGCATATAACAGATTTTAGACATTTCTAGAATTATCCATTATTTCAAGTTTATTTAACCAACTTAAAGCATCTTTAAAAATAATTAGTGATAAATGGGGCGAATATGTCTCAAGGCGTACAATATAATCTGGAGTACTCTGAGACAAATTCAACAGTTTTTTAAAAAATTTTACCTGAACCCGCTCAATAATATCAGTATAGCGTAGTCTCCATATGCCAATTCCAAAAGAAAGGTAAGATAAAATGATAGATTTATACAATTTGATTCTGGAATCCCATGTATTAATTTTTGATCGGCATATAATATCCATAACTGCTCCAATGGCACGACAAGCTTTAATTTTAGTATTCTTAGCCATGGTACAGAACATAGCTGTAGAAGAGAAATCGACACCTAGATACGTAAATTGCTTTACTGTTTCTAACTTTTATAATAAAACTTTTGATTATAATCATGTTTGTGCCCTCCTTTTGCAAATATTAATACTTTCGTTTTATCAGTGTTAACTGTAAGTTTATTGGTAGAACAATAAGTATCAAGTATTTTCAGTTTGCGTTCTATGTCTATTGAGGAGTCCCCCAGGATTACTATGTCATCGGCGTATTGAAGCATTAACACATCATTCTTGCCATAAATACTAATTCCGCGTAAGTTACTTGGACGAAAGTAATCTTCAATATCCGATATGAAAATAGAAAAAAGCAGTGGACTTAGCGGTTCACCCTGGAGAACTCCCTCAGCGATAGCATATTTTTTACTATATAGGTTTTGGTGTCTAATTAAAAATGTGGCGTTCTCATATAAGTGTTTAAGTATTCTAATATACTTAGTACTAACCCCAAACTTAAATAGTTTTAACCAAAGAAGTGTATGATCTATGCTGTCAAATGCCCTCCGAAAGTCTACAAAAACAGCATATACTTTCCTGCGGGGGAGCCTAAGAGTTATTTGCAAAACAGAAGTCAAAATAAAAATATTATCCGAACATCCCCTATTCTTTCTAAAGCCAAATTGTGTTTCAGGAAGAATGAGATTATTTTCACACCAATTAGACAAGCGATTTAATAGAATTAACGAAAACACCTTGGCACAACAATTAATTAGAGATATACCACGATAGTTATTAGGATCCTCTAAGGGTCCTTTTTTGTGAAGCATTGTGAGAATTGTTTTGTGCCAACCGGAAGGAATAATTTCCGAATCCAAAATTTCATTATATAAATGACAAATATATAAACGCCAGTTCTGTGCTAAACGCTTTAAAAACTCGTAAGTAATACCATCCTTACCTGGTGATTTGCCATCTTTGCCCAAAACCAAAGATTGATCGAGTTCTAGAAGTGATATGGGGGCATCTAGAAATTCGTCTCCGACCCCAAAAAACATACTTCATACTGAACTTTAATTGAAGATATGCTATCGTAAAAATATTCCCACTCCCTGATTGATATAGGACAACTTCTATCTATACGTCTAAATAACCTTAAGGTTTTCCAGAACTCCGACGGATTTTTTGTGTTGGAAAGAGTAGTTACAATCTTTTTCATAATCATTTTTGTTCCTTAAAATTAATCGCTTATATTCTTTTTTGTTGGAAATATAAGTTGTCTTGTTTATTTCGGAGAATCCTTGTTTTCTACATATTTTCAATGAATTTGCTACTTGACGTTTAGATTTCTTACAGTCAGCATCAAACCAATGCTTAGAACGTATTGAGTTAATGCCATTGAAATATTCTACTGAGATTAAACCTTCAAGTTTTGCTACATCCCATATTGTGCTACACAGATTATCATACAAAGCGTCCACATCTCCAATCGCTCCTACGTTTGGTAAGCATTGAATTGACAATTTAAAATCAGTTACTTTGGAACTGATCCATTTTAGGCGAGTGAAGGATGATTTAGTAGGAGTAATATTATTGCTTCTTATTACCGAGCCGAAGGATATAACTATTGGAAAGTGATCAGACAACTATTGATCATCTGGCACACTAAATTTTTCAATTAATTCAAGCTTATCAGTATTACAGAAACAGAGGTCTATTACACTTTGCCCTAATGCATTACAAAAAGTGAAGTTAGCAGGTCTGTATGTTTTTATATGACCATTTATTAACGAGAAGTTTCTATCTGACATAAATTCCAAAAGACGATGACCCTTATAGTTACTGACTTTATCATAACTTAGCATATTGGGGAAAAATTGAGTATTTGCTACAACTTCTCCTGGAATTTCACTTGTCTCGTCAATTCTACTATTAAAATCTCCAATTATAAGAAATAAACCATCAGGATATTGTTCTAGTATAGCATTAAGTGACATTCGAAAAGCTTCCAACAATTCATCATACTCACATTTAGGTGAAAAATATACAACACAAACAATAAACTGAAAAGAAGATTTTTCAAAATGATACATTAGCCACCAGGGAGAAGTTTCCAGAACTTTTGAATTGTAACAATTTTTGTAAAGTATTGCCATACCACCTTTTGCATGTCCTACTGACTTCTCCCGTATTGCTTCTGAATAAACAATACTATAGTTACTACTTAAGGCGTCAGGTACTTTTATGCCCGAATACAACCATGTTTCGCATAAACATAAAAAGTCATATTGTTCATATGGGTCTTGAATAAAATTATTAAAGTTTTTAAAGCCCCGCATATTCCAGAATATCATATTAACAATAGGCAAGTTATTTAAATCATTGTAATTAGTTTGGTTTGGTTTGGTTGTTCTTATGCAAGTTTCGGGTTTTTTAAAGAATTTTCACTAGTTGTATCTTCGGATAGAGTTAGGAATAGAAATGAAAAGAAATATCTCAGCTTAGAAGACTGACCTATTTATTTCCAACACAAATAAGTATATTTCAAGAATATTTACCAATTTTGTGGAAAACAGCACTTTTACAAGTTTTATTATCACATTTTAATGATGACAATTATCAAATTTATCTTTTCATGTAATTTCAAAGTATAAATTGATAAGAGTAGTAATATAAAATAGTGAAAATTCATTATTTGGAGTCTTCTCATGAAAAACTGACATAATTCCAAACTTGAGAAGTCCTACTTTCAATACTAGAATCGATCATTCTTATCAGCCCAGACTCCAAACACGAACCTAAAAAAATAGATACGAGGATGTATTGATATCTAGTTAGCCTAGACCAACTCCGTGCATAAACAAAATATTGCGTTACCATAGCAACGAACAATAATTTATTAGAAGTGTCAGTGTAAAGTTTAACGTCCAAAAAGTAAACCAGAGTAACGCAATAAATTAAAAGAAAAAAAATGTCCACCGAAAATCGAAAAATTGGAGTTTAGAGCCATCATCAAAGTGTATTTAAAAGGGTTAAGAGGTAAGCAGGTTTACGAAAATATGCTTAATACCCTTGGTGATCAATATCCTTCGTATGCGACCGTGAAAAATTGGATTGCAAGCTTCAAAAGAGGTAAATTTGCCATTGAAGATGATGACCAATCGAGAAGGCCAGTTTCTGTGTCAGCTTCCGAAAATATCGATGCAGTTCATGACATGATTTTATCAGACCGTAGAATTGGGCAAAAACGGATATCTGAAGCACTAAATATTTCATACAAACGCGTTCACCATACAGTTCACGTCAATTTGCACATGAGAAAAATTGCTGCAAAATGGATCCCCAAATGTTTGAATGTTGACCAAAATCGTGCAAGGGTAGAAGCATCGCGTTCGATCTGTGCTCGATTTGAAAACGATGTAGACTTCTTAAACCGAATTTTTACTATGGTTGAAACTTGTGTACATTTCTACGACCCAGAAACAAATCAACAATCGATGGAATGGCGACACTCTGGTTCTCCAAGGCCTAAAAAGTTTCGTGTCAAAAAATCTGCTGGAAAAGTTCTTGCTTCAGTTTTTTGGGATTGCCCTGGAGTAATCATGATTCATTTTTTGGATAAGGGTAGAACAATAACTGGAGATTACTATTCGACACTACTGACCACTCTACGGGAAAAAATTAAAGAGAAAAGACGTGGACAGCCATCCAAAGGTGTTTTGTTTTTGCAGGACAATGCCCCTGCACACAAATCTCATGTTGCCATGCAAAAAATTCGTGATTTAGGGTTTGAATTACTAGAACACGCCCCTTATTCACCAGATTTGGCTCCGTCCGACTAGCATCTCTTTCCTCAACTGAAAAAAAGTTTAAAAGGTCGTAAATTTTCTTCCAACGAGGAGGAAATAAAAGCTGTGGAGGTCTGGATTGCAGAGCAAGAAGAAACATTTTTTTTTGAAAGGTCTAGAGACGTTACAGGTTCGCTGTAATAAATGTATCCAATTAAGAGGAGAATATGTTGAGTAACAAAATCTTTTGACATTGGAATTTTATTTGGTTCTATAGTAGGCTAAGAATTTTTCAATATATCCTCGTATATTAAGATTTATAAATTAAAAATCAATACATGAATTATAATTAAAAGGATATAATGACATATTATCAAGGTTTTTGAATGCCTTATTTTTCGAAATTCTAAAAGAAAACGTTTGACAATGAGAAATGCTTGTGATACAATTTCTATGTTTTAAGATGTAGAATTTGTACAGTATATGTTATTTGTTATGTAGATCATGTTTATAAGTATCGGGTGGTCCAATCAGCCGATCTCTCGGCTATATTTCAGAAACTATTCATGTTACAACTTCAGGAGAAAAAATTCATTTGTAAGGGTGGCCAAGAGAAATCGCTGGAAATAACTTTCAAGTTTCTAGGTTAACCCCAAGGGCGCGTATCCTGTGAAGAAAAATTTAAAAACCAGTTTTTTGTGACATATGCCCGATTATATCAAGTGTTAAATAAGTAAACTCGAAAGAGGCCTAAATACGCTTCAACTATTTGAAATCATACTTGAAAGGTGACCCGCTCAATTTACTTTCTCAATTACCGGTAAATGAAACCAACTTTGATGTAGCGTTAGACTTACTGCATTCTAAATACAATAATACACGGCAGATTGTTACTGCCCATTTTAACCGTTTGACAGCCTGTAATAACATCTCAAAATGTACTGCTCAACAATTAAGAACATTCACATCCGAAGCTACATCTATCGTAAAGTCATTCGATGCATTAATCATTCACATATTAAAAACATAATTATATTATAATACAAAAAGATCTCTTGAAGAAAAAGATACTGATCAAAATTTAATTGCTAGTGATAACTTTTTTGATTTCTTGGAGAAAAAATGTACTGTTTTAGAAAACTTGTTATCTCAAGATCCTAAACCTGATACATCCCATCATTATCGTCATCAGTCTTCTAATGTGACGACACCACCCGACAGAGTAACTTTACTTTCAAATCAACATTCGCTTCCCGAACAAAACCCACCTCATAACAATGGTCAACGTAATCAACCTTCGTCTAGCGCATCCCCTAATTCCAATTACCCACCTCCAAGATGCTCATTTTGCAAGGAAACAGGCCATAAAATTTATGGATGTTCCCAATTCGGACGGCTTTCTGTCCCTGATCGAAATAAATACATTAGAGACAATAAAATGTGCTTCAGGTGTCTAGGCTATAAACACACAATCTTCAATTGCACTTCTGTAAAATCCTGTTCAATCTGTCAAAAACGACATCATACCTTGCTTCATTCAGACAACCCATCCAGATAAAATTCGGATACAAGAACTTTTAACAGAAATACTAGCCATTTACATCCTACATCTTCAGGACAACGTACATACTCTCATTCTTATCCAGAAAACCAAACTGAAACAAATTATGATGTTCCTTCAACCTCCAGGAACAGTCATGTCGTTCCACCAGAAGAAAATAATACTCACCCCCTCCCTAATTTGACAATGCTCAACCTAAATGGAAGCCATGTGCTTCTTGCCACGGCGAACATTCTCATTTATCCTCAAATAGGCCCTGCAATTACAGCCAGAGCCCTCCTGGATCCAGGAAGTCAAAATTCTTTCATTTGCTCCCATCTAGTTAATCAGCTGAATGGAAAAACGTTCAAACAACCTTTATGTGTATCTGGCATCTGTAATAACAATCAGAATATTGACTCCATGTTTAACCTAACATTTTATCCGACCACTAATGAATCATTCTCGTTTGAAACCACTTGTGCTGTTGTTAAACAAATAACACGGTCCCTTCCTCAAGTCATGATCGATATACAATACCAACTCATATCTTATCATCATTAGCAAACCACTCTTTTGGTACCCCTTCCCAAATAGACGTTCTCCTGGGAGCCGACATTTATTACACATTACTAAAACAAGGCATTCACAAATCAGGAAAAAACCTACCTACTCTTATATCCACCTATCTTGGTTGCGTAATATCAGGCACGGTCCCCTCAGCTTGTACAAAGAATGACATCCCTATAGTTGCCACGACCCATTCATTTCATTCCATAGTAAATGAGCCGCTACCCAGTGTCGACACTTTATTAGAAAAATTCTGGAACCAAGAAGAGATTACTATACCCGATCAATTGTCTGAGGAAGACATGAAAGCCGAAACCATATTCACATCATCTTTACAGACCTTCATAACGGACGTTTTTAAGTAGACTTGCCCCTTATACATGAGTCGGCCCACAAAAATTTGGGAGATTCCTTTCTTGTAGCTAAACGCAGATTTCTGTCGCTAGAAACCCGACTTTCAAAAAAACCCCAACTGAAAGAACAATATAAAAATATCTTGTTTGAATATATCCATTTACAGCATGGAGAAGTTGTACATCTTACATTACAAACACCGCTACTAGATCACAAATATTTTGTCCCTCACCTTTGTGTTTTTAAAGAAAGTAGTTTAACCACTAAAGTCAGGATAGTTTTTGATTATTCAGCCAAATCATCTTCCCAGATATCACTAAATGACATCTCACTTAAAGGACCCAGAGTCCAACCAGAACTACTCGACATCCTAATAAGATTCAGAAATTTTAAATATGCCCTTACAGCTGATATCTCTAAAATGTATCGTCAAATAGAGTTGATTGAACGCTTCCGATTCCTACAAAATGCTTTATGGAGAGACTCTCCATCAGACCCTTTCATTTGCATCCAACTTAACACAGTGTCATTCGGACAAACCAGCGCACCATTTCTAGCATGTCGTGCATTAAAAGAGATAGCTTTACGAAATCCACAACATCCTGACGTCCAACTTGCACTATTGTCACAAAAATATGTTGACGATATATTGACAGGAGCAAATTCAGTCGAAGACCTCATTCAACTCTACCAAAATCTCAAAAATACTTTATTCCAATCAGGTTTTGAAATTCATAAATTATGTTCCAACTCTCTTGAATTCTCTACCAAACATCTATCCGACAGCCCGTCTGAGAAGAATCTCAATTTAGACGATAACCCTAGTAAAGTCTTAGGAATCACCTGGAACCCAAAAACTGACGTTTTACAGATATCGTATCCTGCCACTTCCAACCAAAAACTAACTGAAAGACTAATGTTATCTATTATATCCCAATGCTTCGACCCTTCAGGCCTGGTCAACCCTGTAATCGTTCAAGGAAAATAATCATGCAACATCTTTGGTTACTCAAGATAGCATGGGGCGATCCCATCAACGACTTGACACTCATAAAGAAATGGCATGAGTTTGTAGAAAGCGTGACCCAATTGTCATCTTTACACATCCCTAGGCATATATTTGAAAACAAACAAATATCACACATAGAACTCCACGGTTTCTGTGATGCCAGTTCATTGGCCTATGGAGGCTGTTTCTATCTGCGAACAATTTACACGGATTCTTCCACATCCTCGCAACTTATCATTTCCAAATCCCGTGTCGCCCCTCTCAACAAACCAATTACAGTTCCCAAATTAGAATTATGCGCCATGGCCCTTGTATCATAAACTTTATGCACGACTCCGCAACATCCTTGATCAACAATTAAAAATCTCATCTTTCATTTTATGGTCCGATTCCCAAATAGCTCTGTCCTGGATAAAAAGCATACCCACCAGATGGACAGTTTTTTTCTGCAACCGAGTCACTCAAATTCAAAAAGCAACCCATTCCGCTACGTGGAGACATATTCGATATCACCTCAACCCTGCGGACATCCTATCAAGGGGCTAGCCCTTAGAATTTCCCAGTACCAAGTGGTTCTGTGGACCTCCATTCCTATGGGAATCCTCCGACGACACGTCTTGTTACGATACATTTTCTTGTTTACCGGACCCCCCGGAAGCAAATAAGAAGTCACTCGTCACGACAGCGAAACCATCAAATCCCTTCATAGCCTTAATAACTCGTTCATCATCTTTAACCAAGTTAGTCAGAGCAATGGCATACATACACAAGTTTTTAGAGATCGTACGTCATCCCGTTACCACCCAGAAAGCATTTTCTAGACAAAACCTAGACACTGCTTTACTGTTTCTTGCACGTCAGGTTCAAACAAACAGTTTCCCAAACCTTTTTCGCGCATTACAAAAAAATCAACAACCGTCAGATAAACGTCTTCTATCATTAAACCTTTTTATAGACAAGGACAATCTTATTAGAGTCGGAGGGAGACTCTCCCTTTTCCTCGTTTCCTATGAACAAAAACACCCAATTCTACTGCCTGCTCATTGTCATTTCACTACCCTAATTTTGCAAAAAGAACACATACGTTTAGGGCATAGTGGTCCTCAAAATGTACTAGCCAATATCCGTCTACAATTCTGGCCAATTGACGGTCTGCGTGAGATCAAGCGCATCATAAACAAATGTCTAATGTGCCACAGGCTCAAGGCCATAACAGACCAGCAAATTATGTCTGATTTACCTGCTCGTCGTGTAACACCTTCCCCCCCCCCCTTCTAGACGACCGGAGTTAACTTCGCTGGTCCATTTTCAATAAAGTCATCTCATCTGAAGCGAGCCCCAATATCCAAATCTTATAGCCCTATTCATATATTTCTCTACTAAAGCCATTCATCTTGATTTAGTCTCTGATCTATCCACAGAATCTTTTATCGCTTCATTGAAACGTTTTACTTCCAGACGAGGACTTCCATCCGTAATTTATAGCGACAACGGCACAAATTTTGTTGGCGCTAATCATTATCTTGCTGAAGTATCTCAATTCCTGACTAGGAATTTTTCTCCCATATATGACTACTTACTTACATCCTCCATAGAATGGAACTTCATTCCCCCCAGATCTCCACATTGGGGTAGCCTCTGGGAAGCCGGAATCAAAAGTGTTAAAACTCATTTGATAAAATTACTTGCTACCTCCACTTCTACTTTCGAGCAATTCAGCACCATATTAACTCAGATAGAAGCGATACTCAACTCACGACTCTTACATTCCCTTTCGAATGACCCTACTGACTTGCTGCCCTTAACACCAGGCCACTTTCTCATAGGAGCACCTCTAACGTCACTTCCAGACAAAGATTTATCTTCACTCCCTACAAACGGATTAAAATTCTGGCAACAATGCACTCATGCTCAACAAAACTTTTGGAAAAGGTGGTCGGTTGACTACCTCAATCAATTGCAAAACCGTCCAAAATAGACTACCCCATCTAAAGATCTCACCATAGGAACCATGGTCTTAATCAAAGATGACGACTCCCCTCCATTGCGATGGCCTTTAGCACGCATAATAGCCGTTACAGCTGGTAAAGACGGTAGAATCCGTTCAGTCCAAGTCAAAACAACTTCAGGTATTTACACTCGACCAATTGTCAAAATCATTCCATTACCCATGCCTGACTCATCAGAAACATAGATAACAAGCAGATAAAAAAGAAATTCATTTATACTTTATCGCCGTGACAGAACTGCTCTCTTTTGCATAAGACAACTTGTATAACAATCTCATTCCCTACCAGATTGCGCATATCTACCCTACATAAGTGGTCACATTACTTGTACTTATACGATCATGTTAACTTATTAATGAATCACACATCGTTATTTCAAACATTAAAACATTACACTTTACAATCACCCTTACTATACAATTCATTCCTCCGCGTAGAAACGGAGTAGCGCAAGCTACACTGGAGTTTTTACGTTCTCCGAAGAAAAACGTCCCCTTTCTTACCCAGCACTATTCATTCTGTTAAAAACAAAACACCGGAAAATTACCCACATGAGCTTTCCATGCTCTCTCATGGAATTTCATATCCCTTCATAACTTGGCCCCCCTTTTTGTTTACATATGCCCGAGGTTCCTGGACCGTTACTCCTTAAACAAACTGGTACCACAATTGCTTTAACCTAGAGTCGACGCTTGGCGTGACGTAAGTCGCTAGGCCCCAATCGGACCGGGTAAACCTCTGCCGGTGGCGAATTGCGCTGGTACATAAATCCAGTAGGCTCGAAAAAACTGCCTCCTATTTCTCATTCTTTCATCTCTTTCTCTCATAGAACTTAGTCCATGCCTTACTCAATTGTTACTCTTACACCTTAACCTTACTCTTCTACAACATAATCATTAATTTACTCACTTACTCTCTCTCTCTCCTATTATAATACATACCTTCTTATCGTTTACAACTCTAGTCCATTTCTAGAGTATATTGCATATCTTCTTATCGTTTACAACTCTAGTCAATTTCTAGAGTATATTGCATATCTTCTTATCGCTTAGAACTCTAGTCAATTTCTAGAGTATATTGCATACCTACTTATCGTTTACAACTTTAGTCCATTTATAGAGTATATTGCATACATTCTTATCGTTACAACTCTAGCTTATTTCTAAAGTACACTGCATACATTCGTACCCTTAAAAACAAGAACTAGCATACATCTAGAACACTTGTTCATTCGTTACATTCATGATGTTAGAATCCTTACAACACTCTAACATCAAACCTTAACATTCGTCACATTCATGACGTTAGAGTCCTTACAACACTCTAACCTCAATCCCTAACATTCGTTACATTCGTGATGTTAGAGTCCTTACAACACTCTAACATCAAACCTTAACATTCGTTACACTCATGATGTTAAAGTCCTAACAACACTCTTACATCAACCCTCCACATTCTTTACATTCATGATGCTAGAGTCGTTACAACACTCTAATATATCAAACCCTTAACAGTCGTCACATTCGTGATGTTTGAGTCCTTACAACACTCTAGCATCAAATCCATAACATTCGTCTCATTCGTGATGTAAGAGTCCTTACAACAATCTAACCTCAATCCTTAACATTCTTTACATTCGTGATGTTAGAGTCCTTACAACACTCTAACATCAAACCTTAACATTCGCTACACTCATGATGTTAAAGTCCTAACAACACTCTTACATCAACCCTCAACATTCTTTACATTCATGATGCTAGAGTCCTTACAACACTCTAACATATCAAACCCTTAACAGTCGTCACATTCGTGATGTTAGAGTCCTTACAACACTCTAGCATCAAATCCCTAACATTCGTCTCATTCGTGATGTTAGAGTCCTTACAACAATCTAACCTCAATCCTTAACATTCGTTACATTCGTGATGTTAGAGTCCTTACAACACTCTAGCATCAACCCTTAACATTCGTCACACTCATGATGTTAAAGTCCTTACAACACTCTAACATCAACCCTTAACATTCTTTACATTCATAATGTTAGAGTCCTTACAACACTCTAACATCAAACCCTTAACATTCGTCACATTCGTGATGTTAGAATCCTTACAACACTCTAACATCAAACCTTAACATTCGTCACATTCATGACGTTAGAGTCCTTACAACACTCTAACCTCAATCCTTAACATTCGTTACATTCGTGATGTTAGAGTCCTTACAATACTCTAACATCAACCCTTAACATTCGTTACACTCATGATGTTAAAGTCCTTACAACACTCTAACATCAACCCTTAACATTCTTTACATTCATGATGCTAGAGTCCTTACAACACTCTAACATCAAACCCTTAACATTCGTCACATTCGTGATGTTAGAGTCCTTACAACACTCTAACATCAAACCCTCAACATTCGTCACATTCGTGATGTTAGAGTCCTTACAACACTCTAACATCAACCCTTAACATTCGCTACACTCATGATGTTACAGTCCTTACAACACTCTAACATCAAACCTTAACATTTATTACATACATTCGCTACATTCATGACGTTAGAGTCCTTACAACACTTCAGCATCAACCTTAAACATTCTGACACCAACATTAGATTACTATTTACAACCCCTATACATTTACTTATACAATCATATTTACAATAGTATTCGATATCTGATAGCAGCCATCTATCACCTCTATTCCTTTCTTCCCGCGCCCCCAATATGTACGAATTTGATTTTACAACCAAATTCTTCTGTGATTTTTATTTTAACTTCCCCTGTATAACATAATTCATATATCTTGCACAGACCATATAAAGAAATATATCATTTAATAAACTTTAATATTTACTCCAACTTTCCCCTGTATAACATAATTCATATCCTGCCCAGACCACATGAAGAAATATATCATATTTCTCTCACATCGACAAAATTCCATTTTAACGATCAGACCACTAGAAAAAATATATCATATTTCTCAAACATTAAATTTCTCTCACATCGACAAAACTCCATTTCAAACGATTACTACCACATAAAAAATACAGACCATTATTGTTCTAGGAATTTTCCATTTAAAATTTCAAACCCTCTCTTACATCATCAAAGAACCAACCCACACGTGTACTTCCCACTCACTTTTTCTAACTATAAATAGGAATGATAACCTATGTTCCATCTCTTCTTCAGTCAGTCATCATACATAATGGTACTATTTTCATAAGAACAAACCGGCTTGAGATTGGTAAATTATGTTTACAATTAACATAATGTGATAAATAACCAAAAGTGTAAAACTCAGTGAACTTCTTAATTGTTCAAGCAAATGAACAAAATATAATTTCCGTCAATATACAAGTGAAAGTGACATAATAGTTTGATTTAAAAAACCGCCATAATCCTACGAATACTACAGTGAACTACATATAACTAAAAGGTCCTTCGAGCTAACTAAACTACAACCTTCCGTTCCATTTATTATCCCAAGTGCAAAAAGGGTTAATGAAACAGCAAAGTTGTAGGTAATAAAAAGACCCACAGCTTTTGTATCTGTAATCTGTAACCGAGTATTTGGTTTTTTATTTTTATCTTTTGCAAAACAATTTATTTTTTCACGAAATTTGGTGAAAACTTACCTTTGTATGTCCCAAACATACAGTAATTTTTTTGATTTAAAATATTCATTTTTTCACCTTATTTTGACTTAATATCGAAAAAGCACCCTAATTTTCAATCGAAAATTCTCACGTCAAAATATCTGCTTTTTTATAAAAGTTGGTGTATTTTTTGTTCGTTGAAATCTCTACTTCCTGATGGTATAAAAAAATATACATTATTATGATAAATGCAAATAATGAAAATTTTATTTCAATCATTATGTATAATTTTGCGCTATTTATTAAAATTTACACTTTAATTACTCGAAAAACGTAAGATTTCATGTTATATTGATAAACAAAAAAATTACAAATCCATAAAACATCAAAATTGCAAAAAACATGCGAAAATAATTGTTCCAAATATTACAAATAGGATTTAAAAAGAATTCCATCTAAAAAATGTGACTGCTGCAATTTTTTCTCAGTAATAAAATTGATTTATCAAATTCTCAATACATTTATGTCATAGAAAATCTCATAATAGAAAAATATACATACAAATCGTACTATTGAATTTAAATACTTTTTACTGATGACGTTATTTATTATAATATTTTCAAATACAATAATCTTCTTATTTATAAATACCTTATCTTGCATTCTAATTACTTCTCCATTAGTTTTTCTCTTTTTTATGGCATTTCTTCATCGTTAGATTCGACAAACCTTCCCGATTCTAGTGGATCTTCGAAATCTTCAAGACCATCACCGTCTCCATCTCCAAGATTATTTCCGGTCTGCATTGGTTCTTCATCCACAATTTCATCCGAATCATCAACTTCTTCGTAGGTTTTTTCTTCCACATTGGAGCATGTTTCAGGACCATGACAATTTGACCATACATTTGTGTATTGCAAACCATGTTTTCGGCAGCCACATTTTAAATTGCTGTTACATCCAGTGTCGCAGCTGCAGCAAACGTTAATAAAAAGATTACAGTCACAAGGATTTTCCCGTAAACAAGCAGAAGAACATGCTGATGCTGACATTATTAAGACCTCGATAGAAATTGCTAGAGATACTAATAAAACCATCATTGTTGTGGGTCAAGATATTGATCTGTTGGTCCTTTTAAATGAATTAAATTCTAATAATCATGATATTCATTTTCTCAAGACAGGTTCTGGTACTATAAAAGATCTATTTTTCACATCTAATAGTTTCAAATATGAACCCTTAAAAAATATCGTTGTATTTCTCCATTGTTTTTCTGGTTGCGATACAACATCTGGATTTGCCGGAGAAGGAAAGAAATGTATCTTCAACTCTTTATTAGCCGATAAAAATGTGTCAAATTGGGCCAATATTTTTTATAAAAAAGATGCGAACAAAGGAGATATAAAAAAATGGATTACAATTAATCAAATCTATTTATAAATGTGAAAATGATATAACACTGAACCAATTAAGATTTCAAAAATATCAATTGGCAAAAACTAAATCTTCTTTCATATTGGCCAATCTCCCACCCGCAGAAGGTGCAGTAGAACAACATTGTTACAGGGCATATTATAAGCTTCAGACTTGACTGGGTAACGAACTGACAGCAACAGGTTGGGGCTGGAAGCAACATCAGCGCGGCATTATGTCCAAATTTACAGACAAGAATTTAATTCCGGAAATATTGCTTAAAACTATTTGCTGCAGCTGTGAAACTGGATGTAACAGTCTAAACTGTGGCTACCGAAGACATGCTTTAAAATGCACAAATTTATGCTCAAATTGTCATGGTTCTGAAACATGCTCCAATGTGATGGTCTTGAAGGAAGACTTCGAAGATCCACTAGAATCGGGAAGGTTTGTCGAATCTAACGATGAAGAAATGCCATCAAAGAGACATATTAGGTCAAATAAATAAACTTTATAGGTTATTCAAAGACCTGAAAATTTGCAACCCGGCCCTTACGCACTGAACTGGATTGTCGATAAACATTTATTACTCATAGTCGTTTTGTATAGTATTGTTTAAAGAGCAAAATAAGTGTTTCTCGCAACAAGGCAAAGGAACTTCGAAAAAGGGTTAAATCATACGCCCCTCGCACACGTTAAACATATTAAATGATAAGTGGGTAATAATTTTGTTCTATTTCATGGTGAGGGATATTATATTTGTTTGTTGTTAGTCATATGTTATACAGCGAAAGATTTAGTAGGTACAATTTATAGATAAGTGTATAGTTACTTTTATAGTGGGTAAATTTAATAATTTGTTCTGATATTGGGATTTTATTTTTATATATTATACTGGTTTAAAATGAGCACCTTGAAACTATTTTTTGAATGCATTGACGTTGTGACGGAACTAATAAGGCTGCTGATATTCGGATTTACGTTTAGAATAAAATTTATACTGTCCGTAATATTATTTGGCTTATCGATATATTTCAGACCAACTTCAATCATAATGTTGGATGGAGAAATTGATTTGATACCATTTAATTACTTAATTTTGTATCCGAATGATAGTGTCTTTTCATTTTTGGGTTATGTGTAGTTCAGCCATCACAAACTTAATAGAATTATAAAAAATACTTGCTTTCAATTTTTAACAATTTTTATTTAAAATGATTATCAACGTGAAGTACTGAGAAATATACAAATACTTGGTAAATGTACAAGATGACCTTACTAGTGTTTTAATGTGACATTAAGATGATAATTCTATAACATGTAATGTCAAAAGTTTAGAAACTGTCACATAGGAGAGAATTGTTTGGTTATATATCACAGTGACATAGATGTCAAAAAAGTCTATGGAAATGAATAATGCAACAAATCGAAAGAGAAGCAGAAATCACAGAACTTTATATTTATTGTGTCAGGAAATATATGAATTTTGTTGTTGTAGAAAGAACATTTTAAAAGGACACAAACACAATTTAAAAAAAAATTAACACTTAAGAATTAGAATCAGCACACATATGATTAGGGCATAGCAACAAAAAAACAAAGGGAGTTTTGTTGATGAAGAAAATGAAGTAGGTATGACATATTGGAGAAATGATGAGAAATTTTAGATAAAAAACTATAAAAATTGTATAAAAGAGTCCTGAATGAACAGTAGAAGCGGCAAATAAAAATATATAAGAAGGAATACTATAAAGAAGATACATAAAAAATATATAAAATAACAATTATTGGAGTCCCGGCAGTTCTGTATGGTGTGGTTTTGAAAGACAGCACTTCAAGAAGGAGTATTAGTGGGGTTGTGAGGACCAGGTTAGTTTTTTTTTGTCTTTGTTGGTACCAACATTTATGTTAAAGATATAAAACAGATCTGATAAAAGTAATTACAAAAACATTAGTACTTACGCATTTCTATTTAACGTTTATAATTCATCACTTTGTTTCTTTGTTCCAATTTAGTACTTGCGCATTTCTATTTAACGTTTATAAATTTCGACTTCTCAACTTTTATATTAGCATAAGACATTTCATCACTTTGTTTCTTTGTTCAAATTTATAATACATATTTTCTGACCAATACTAACTAATTCATATTAAATATTATTGAAATCTTTGTTTTCTCAAATATCATTTCAACGGATACGAATTGACATCAGTTATCACTGTGAGATCTGGAATCGACTATTCTAATGAGAAATTTTAATCATAGGCGCACCAAATAATATAAAAAAAAATATTAAAAATTGTTTGAATGAATAAAAGATAAAATATTGGAGATAAAGTGTAAAAATAACTGGTACCCAAAAAGTAGATAGAGTATCTCATTCTCTCCGCATAAATAAATACATAAAATTTTTCGTTTTCTTTTAATGAGCTAGCCACACTAAAATTTAATAAATCAAAATGGTATTACAATAATATTAAAAATTTCTCTTATACACACAAGTATTACAATATATATATATATATATATATATATATATATATATATATATATATATATATATATATATATATATTACTATGCCCCACGTTTCACGAAACAGATTTTGGTATAACTATAATTATCAATATCTGAATATTACAATAATAATTTTATTCTGCTCCACGTTACAGGCACAAATTTGTTAGAATTATAACTATTGTACGTATACAATTTTTTTTTTAAATTCAATTTAGATAAATAAAGTGTATACTATTTACGTAAATGTTATAGGGCGCCAACTTACCATTAATAGGCAAGTAAAATTTAATAAAAATTATTCAGACCTTATTGAAATTACCATAAAAAAAAATATCAAAATATATTTGCTCCAGCTCTATACAAAATGTCTTATTTACAGGGAGTCAGTTCTTGAAAAAATGGCAGTACTAAATTCTGTCTTTTGTTTTTTTCTTTTTTTTTAATTAAATACAAATTTGTTACAATATTACAATTATATATTTATGTTTTAAAATTCTAATTAAAGAAACACCCTGTATTGTAATCTGTTTTGTTTATCCGAAATTTATTATATTCAATCTTTTTACTACTTCAATCTCAGTTTATTAATTAAATCTCTTACCTTTTGATATACAGGAACTGCTTCTTTTTGTATTCCTCAAACAAAGCTTTGTTTTTGGATTTTCCTTTTCTATGTTAGGACTACCTTATAAGAAAATATATTAATTTACGATGTACAAGAACATTCAATGTCTTATGATAAAAAAAAAACTTCTGCAATATACACTATTTGAGAATTTTGATAACAATTAACCAGACCTTTTAAAGTGATTCTCTTCTTTCTTCCAATTCTTATAAACGTGTTCTATATGTATATAAATTTCTCTTCAAATCAATCTCTTCCGTCTTCCAACTCTTATAAACGTGTTCTATATGTATACAAATCTATTTTCAAATTAATCTCTTCTGTCCTCCAACTCCCACAAACGTGCTCTATATGTATATAAATCTCACCTCAAATCAATCCCTTCTGTCTTCCAATTCTTATAAACGTGCTCCACATGTAGGAGTATATAAATTTCTTCGATTATTCCAAAATATCCATCTGAATTGTCAATTACAATGTTTTAATTTTTAATTATCAATCCTTATATTAGCCAGTTAAATCCAATGCAATCAACATTTTAACATTTCAAAAGTCCCAACTGCCTTAATATATCTTTTTTTATCTTCTCAAAAATTTTTATTTTCTTAACCGTCGAAAATATGTCAAGTGCCTAGTTTTTCTTTTCAACAAAACTCCCTCCTAACTTAGCTACCTAAATTTTAAAGGATTGTTTGCAAACATTTCTATTTTAATAAATGTCATTTACTGCAAATCCTAAAATATCATAAACATTCTTACATAATTCTATAAATGATACTTTCATCCCTCTGCAAAACTAACAGCCAAACAGAACTATGTGACGGTAATAATCCTGGAGGTTCACTCAATATCTGCATAGCTTTGTACATATCACATGGAGAATATAATTGGATAAATAGACAAGTCGTTATCATCTACATTCGACAAGCAGCGACACAGTTCATCCTCCATTCTCACACGTTAGATCCATCTATCGACAAATAACACGCTGTATACTTCATTCTCTACTGACATTCATAATAAAACATACCACAAAATTTTACGATACAATGAAATTATAAAAATATGGAAAGTATATTGTGACAAATCTTTCAGAAGTAGTTTGTGTACGTAATATAAACTATAAATTGGTAGACAAGAGCTGACAGAGCAAATGCGACATTTACAAGACGTATGAATGAACTTATTGATAAAAATGTAGAAAATGTTGAACAAAATATATCAATATTGGATTTTATTCAATGGAAATTAACTAATAAAATATTAATAACGCAATTGTACTGAATCTACCATTTTGTTTTCAAATGATAATAATTTTTTAGCTAACATAATTCTTATTTCTGATTGGCGAAGACTTGTGTAAGACGTTAGCGCGAGTTTCATAGCTTTGTGTAGGACCTACACTAACAAATTTCTCATCACAATCAGAAATATTGTGTTTCTCAAAATACAACTTCCACTTAAGTAATTAAATATAAAATGTATTATCAACACATGTCACTACCATGGTAGGACAACCTGTATGTGACATCCTCCCCCCAGAACAATGAACATTTTGTTCAGTGTTCTAAACTAATTGTTTTGATCATCCTTTTTTTATGTTTTTGTCTCATTTTTGTTTTCCTCATTGTATTTATAAAGGAGTTGTATATGATACTTCCCTATGTTCTTTAGTGTTTCGGGTTCTAGTAGTTCATATACATTATTGCCTATTACCCTTTCTATTATGAATGGTCCAATATAGGGTTCTTGCAATTTAGCACATATTCCATTCCTTCTGTTGCTCACCCTATGTCTTTTTAATAATACTTTGTCCCCAATATTAAATTTAATTTGTCTTTTTATCTTCTGGTTTTCTTTTTTCACATATTTTTCATTATATTCTATGATGTTTCTTTTTGCCTTCTCCTGTAAATTTTCTATATTTAAATTATCTATATTCCAGGGTCTCTCTGGTTGTATTTCTTTCATTAAAGTGATTGGTGCTACATTTGTCACTAGGCTCGGTGTATGATTGATATATTTTTCTATATTTCCTAATTTTTCATCCCATTCTTTATGGTTGTTTATACATTCTAATCTCAAAAACTTGATACATTCTTCTACCTGTCTCTCAGTTGGATTCGCATTTGGTCTTCTTATAGATGTATGTATAATTTGAATACCTTGTCGTGCAAAGTGTCTTTTAAATTTTTCATTCGTGAAGTAAGTTGCGTTATCAGTCAGTATTTTCTCTGGCTTGCTATGTTCATATATATACGTTTCTAAGCATCGGATTGTTTCTTTTCGGTTACATTTTACTGTGGGATACAGTTTGACATATTTTGAAAATAAATCATATATTACTAAAATGTTTTTATTTCCATTATAACTTATTATGAGATTGCTAAGGTAATCTATAGTAATTAACTCTAGAGGTTTGTTAACACTTATACTATGTACAGTATGTAAATTATGATAGTTTCTGAATTTTGTTGTCATACATACTCGACAATTTTGACAAATACTTTTGGTACTCGATAAATCGTGCATAGAAAAATAATTTTCCCTAAAAATCATCCACGTTTTCTGCACACCAACATGCCCATAATCTTGATGAATTTCTTTTATAATTCGCTTGGCCGTTTCTTCATCTAATACATACAATTCTTGATTTTTAATGACTTTAACTAAATATCCCTCTACTAATTTGATTCCGCGATAACACATCTTTTCTTGTACCTTATTCTTTACTTCTCCTAGATTTTCTTGACTTTCAATAATTGTTCTTTTTGAATAAACCCCTGTTTCATGTTTCAATTGATTTAAACCCATTAATACCGTGTTTATCTTGTTATATGCTATCAATAATTCTGTCGTTTTTTTAGTTTTCTCAGTATCTTTTCTACTTAAAAAATCTGCTGTGAAGTTAATACACCCAGGCCGATATTTTATTTCAAAATCATATTCTTGAAGTAGCAAATTCCACCGATATATTCTGCTGTTTCCATATTTTGTTATCCTCATAAATGATAAAGCTTTATGATCTGTCTCGATTGTAAATTTATTTCCTCTAAGCCAATATCCCAATTTTTGACAACAGTATACAATAGCCAACATTTCTTTTTCTCCCACACTATATCTTACTTCAGGTCCTCTTAACATTCTTGACACAAAGCATATTGGTACTTCTTCTTTCCTTTGCATTTGCACCAATTCTCCTCCTATTGAATATTCAGATGCATCTGTACGTAATAAAAATGGTTCTTTAAAATTTGGAACATATACCGAAATGTTTTTATAATATTCATTTTTAATTTGGTTAAACGCCTTTATTCTACGTTCATCCCATATCCACTTTTCATTTTTTCTTAACAATTCTATCAATGGCCTTTCTTTTTCTGCCAAATTAGGTACAAATTTAGAATAGTAATTGATCATCCCAAGAAACCCTCTAAGTGTTTTTAAATTTTTAGGCTTAGGAAATTCTTGTATTTGTTCTAATCTTTTCTCATCTATTGTTATTCCATTATTCGTTATTTTAAAACCCAGATACTGTACCTCGCTTTGATAAAATACACACTTATCAATATTTAACTTCAGTCCAAATTTGTTTAAAATATTTACAATTTTTTCTATATGTTTTAGATGTTCCTGTGAGCTATTACTAAAGATAAGGATATCATCAATGTATGAAATGCAAAATTCTTGATATGGCTCAAGTACCTCCCTCAAAGCTCGTACTAGTGCTGAAGAACTTGATTGTAATCCAAATGGTACTGTTAAAAATTCATATACCTGCCCATCCACTTGAAAACCAGTATATTTTCTAGATTCTGGACTTAATGGAATTAACCAGAATGAATTCTTAAGATCTAATTTGGTGAATATTGTTGATTTTCCTATTATTGTTAAGAGAATATTTACATGCTGTGGTGCCTCATATTGTGGTTTAGAAATCTCATTTATTCTTCTTGCATCCAAGCATAGACGAATGGAATTATCAGCCTTCTTGACAATTATTAACGGACTAATGTAATGTGTGTTTGATTTTTGAATAATCCCATCTCTTTCCATTTTTCCTAATTCTTCTTTTACCTGTTCCTTATATGCTTGAGGTATAGGATAACCCCTATAAATAAATGGTTTTTCTGTATATATTTCTATTTTGTGTTCATAATGATTTGCTTTTCTCGGTGAATCGTCAAAAAGTTGCCTATTAGTATTCATTATTTCTGAAATCTTCTCTTTATATTCCGGCATACATTTTACTCTTGTTATCCATTCTCTTCCTTCTTCCACCTTCATTACATGCATTGGAATTACATATTTATTTTGTTCTACATCCAAACTAGCATTTATCTTCAAATTATCATTATTTAATTGTATAACTTTATGATGCAAATCTATTATACTCTTATTTTGACGCAAAAAATCTATCCCTAGAATCATATCTTGATCCATGTCTGCCATTATCAAAAGATTAACCTGTACCTCTTTATTTTTAACTAATAATGTACCACAATACATTTTTCCAATTTCGGCTAAATTCTTATTGTTTGCAGCTATAATAGTAATCCTTTTAATTGGTATTATATGTTCATTAAAATTGCTAAAATTGTCTAAAATTATCTTCTCCTTTATTACTGATATTTGAGCTGCAGTATCGATTAGTGCTGCTATTGGTAAACCTTGAATCTTTATTTCAATATATGGTAACCATAATAAATTACTTTCTTTTGACTTCATGCTTCCTATGCTGATATAGTTATTATTTCTTGTAATTATACTATTAGTATTGTCATCTAATTTTAGGTATCCTGTATCATGCTCTTTTTTCCATTTTACATGTTTTCTGTACAATCTACTTCCTGGTTTGTGTATATTATTGTGTATTTTAAAACGAATATGCTTTCTACATAATTGGTTTCGCAATAGTCTTTTCAGTTTTATTTTAACAAATTTATTTTTATATTTCACATGATTATAAATATTCAAATTCATTTTCTCTCTTGTTTCTGGTCCTGACGTGTATTGTCTATAAAACTGATGTTTTTCGTAGAGCAGATCAAATCGGCTAGGATTTTTCAAGCTTTCAATGTTTAATTTGTTTACATTCAAATTATACTTACAAGTGTACTTTATTTCTTTGATAAAATTGATATAAGTGTTGATTCTTAATTCCTTTTCCCTTTCTATATTCTCTCTTTTATTTAATTTAATTTCCTCTATATTAATATTGGTATTTTCCTTTTTATTGTTATTTAATATTTCTATTGACTCTTCTTCTATTATTGTTTCTAATTTATTACTCATGCTTTGGATTTTATACTTGCTTTTTGAAGTAGTAGATTCACTCTCCCCCCATATTTTAATTCCATTTAAATTGACTGCGGTGCCCTTTTGCTGCCGTTCAGCCTGATCATTTTCATAATTATTTATATTTATAACATTATCATCAATGAGTACTCTTTTGTCTCTTAAATCGATGATAAAATCATGTTTCCCTATAAAATCTACTCCCAATATAGCATCTACTTTTAATCCTGGCATAACAAAAAAATTTATTTTCCTTTTAATTCCTTTTATATCAATTTCTGCTGATATCATTACTTCAACATTTCCTAGCTTTTTATTATTGAAACTAACCACTTGTTTTTTATTAATTTTTTTAATTTGTTCTTCCTTGAACTTATTTTTGTTTTCTTTATAAAAATTTTCTTTACACATTGAAATTTGACTTCCGGTATCTATTAATCCTATTATTTCTATTCCATTCATTTCCAATTTGAGATATATTAGTTCATTATCATTATTGGTCATGTTTTCTTCTTCAGGTTCGATTTTTATAAATTCTTTTGGATGACAATAAGTGCTTTTTATTGAATTAACCTGAACATGACTTAATCTGCTCGATATTAAAAATTTTGTCTGCCTTCTGCTGGCTCATGTACCATTGCAGAGGTCATTATATCAATCTTATCATAATCTTCATTCAATTTTTTTCCATTTTCTTCCTCTTTTATTCTTGTATGATTGATTTCTGCCCCGAAATTCCTGGGTTCATCATGCTCTTGTTTATTGTGTTTTTGTCTTTGGTTGTACCCATCATTATTTCTTCTATCATCCTCATATTTGTCACTAGGTTCATTTCTATTATAATTTCTCGTATCATAGTTATTTTCATACCCATTTTGATATGAACTTCTTTTATGAAAATTATTTCTATCATCAAATCTCTTCTTATTATTATCATAACTGTTACTATTATTTCCATCTTCCCGTCTCTGTTGATTATTTTCATATCTTGCTCGGTTGTCCTCATAATTATTGTTTCTATGGTTTAGATATCTATATCTATTATGATCATCTCTATCTGGAAAATTCTGTCTTGAACTTCCATTATCATATTTATGGTAATTATTTCCATAATTACTATTTCTCTGAGGATTGTTATTTTTGTTCTTAGGGTATCTTTCTTCCTATTATCTATCTCTTCCTTCTTGTTCCAGGAAGCTCTCCATCCATCCATCCCTCCTATTATTCTCTTCTCTGTTGTAATTCGTCCTCATCGATTTCATGTCATCTATTCTACGGAGATAATCTAGGAACCTTTTCTTGTCTTTTAAATTATTTACCATAATAAATTCGTATATATCATTCGTGAAGTATCTAGCCTAATATTTTATCGCATCCTCTTCCAATACTTTTGGTGTTAAATATTTAATGTTGTCTAATTTTTTCATTGCATAGTTCTCTCTAGGCATGCCTCCTTCCAAGTATTTTCCCGTGTATAGGTTTTCCCTTATTTTACTTTGAAGTGCATCGCTCCAGAAATATTCAATAAACATATTCTCAAATTGTAGCCAGTCCTCGCATTCTTCTCTTATCATTTCCCACCATAATTCTGCCTTTTCTTTCATCGTTTTCGATACTACTACTTTCCAGTTTTCCTCCTGATTCTTTTGCTGCATTGTGTTCTTCATGTCCCTTAATATTTTGATTGGATTTTTTTTAATATCTCCATAATATTCTAACTCCATCCCTCTTCCTGCTTCCATATATATTACCTGTTTGTCTCCTGATGGCAATTCATCTATCTTCTTATTTATATTTTCTATTTCTCTTTCCACTATGTTTATTTTTGTTTCAACTTTATTGTCAATTACTATCACCTCAGCTTCTATTCTTTTATCATTCTGATTTATTAGTTCTAGTAATTTATCTTTTTCTTTCTCATTATGGCATACATACTCTTCAAATTTTTCTTTTTGATGTTCCTGTTCACGTTTAGTATCTTCCACTTTTTCTATTACATGTTCTTGTAATTTTTGTATTCTTTTCTCCATTTTGTCAATGTTTTTATTTGCTTCTCCCATCTTTTCATCTATATTCTTTTTCATTTCTTCCTTGGTTTCATTCATCTTTTTCTTCATTTCTTCTTTGTTCTCTTCTAAATTTGTCTTCATCTCTTCTTTGTTCTCTTCTAAATTTTTCTTCATCTCTTCTTTGTTCTCTTCTAAATTTTTCTTCATCTCTTCTTTGTTCTTGTCCATTTTTTCTAGCATTTGTTTCATCAGGTTTACCATTTCACCTTGTTGTTCCTGATTCCCATCTCCTTGTTCTTGATATGTAAACCGATACTCTTCTGGATCTTCTCCCTCATCAATTAACGCTTGCTTCAATCTATTCTTTAATGTTATTTTAATTCCAGTTTTGTCCATGTTTCTCTTCGCCAGTTCTGTTTTGATCTCTTGTATTTTTAAACCGTCTAAATATTTTTCAACCTCCATTTCTTATTTTGTTTGATTTATTTTATTCTAGAAATTTTTATGTTACTACTGCCACTGGTAATCGCCCCACGTTTTTGGGATGCCAATTTATTATGCCCCACGTTTCACGAGACAGATTTTGGTATAACTATAATTATCAATATCTGAATATTACAATAATAATTTTATTCTGCTCCACGTTACAGGCACAAATTTGTTAGAATTATAACTATTGTACGTATACAATTTTTTTTTAAATTCAATTTAGATAAATAAAGTGTATACTATTTACGTAAATGTTATAGGGCGCCAACTTACCATTAATAGGCAAGTAAAATTTAATAAAAATTATTCAGACCTTATTGAAATTACCATAAAAAAAATATCAAAATATATTTGCTCCGGCTCTATCCAAAATGTCTTATTTACAGGGAGTCAGTTCTTGAAAAAATGGCAGTACTAAATTCTGTCTTTTGTTTTTTTTTTTTTTAATTAAATACAAATTTGTTACAATATTACAATTATATATTTATGTTTTAAAATTCTAATTAAAGAAACACCCTGTATTGTAATCTGTTTTGTTTATCCGAAATTTATTATATTCAATCTTTTTACTACTTTAATCTCAGTTTATTAATTAAATCTCTTACCTTTTGATATACAGGAACTGCTTCTTTTTGTATTCCTCAAACAAAGCTTTGTTTTTGGATTTTCCTTTTCTATGTTAGGACTACCTTATAAGAAAATATATTAATTTACGATCTACAAGAACATTCAATGTCTTATGATAAAAAAAAACTTCTGCAATATACACTATTTGAGAATTTTGATAACAATTAACCAGACCTTTTAAAGTGATTCTCTTCTTTCTTCCAATTCTTATAAACGTGTTCTATATGTATATAAATTTCTCCTCAAATCAATCTCTTCCGTCTTCCAACTCTTATAAACGTGTTCTATATGTATACAAATCTATTTTCAAATTAATCTCATCTGTCCTCCAACTCCCACAAACGTGCTCTATATGTATATAAATCTCACCTCAAATCAATCCCTTCTGTCTTCCAATTCTTATAAACGTGCTCCACATGAACGAGTATATAAATTTCTTCGATTATTCCAAAATATCCATCTGAATTGTCAATTACAATGTTTTAATTTTTAATTATCAATCCTTATATTAGCCAGTTAAATCCAATGCAATCAACTTTTTAACATTTCAAAAGTCCCAACTGCCTTAATATATCTTTTTTTATCTTCTCAAAAATTTTTATTTTCTTAACCGTCAAAAATATGTCAAGTGCCTAGTTTTTCTTTTCAACAAAACTCCCTCCTAACTTAGCTACCTAAATTTTAAAGGATTGTTTGCAAACATTTCTATTTTAATAAATGTCATTTACTGTCAAATCCTAAAATATCATAAACATTCTTACATAATTCTATAAATGATACTTTCATCCCTCTGCAAAACTAACAGCCAAACAGAACTATGTGACGGTAAAAATCCTGGAGGTTCACTCAATATCTGCATAGCTTTGTACATATCACATGGAGAATATAATTGGATAAATAGACAAGTCGTTATCATCTACATTCGACAAGCAGCGACACAGTTCGTCCTCCATTCTCACACGTTAGATCCATCTATCGACAAATAACACGCTGTATACTTCATTCTCTACTGACATTCATAATAAAACATACCACAAAATTTTACGATACAATGAAATTATAAAAATATGGAAAGTATATTGTGACAAATCTTTCAGAAGTAGTTTTTGTACGTAATATAAACTATAAATTGGTAGACAAGAGCTGACAGAGCAAATGCGACATTTACAAGACGTATGAATGAACTTATTGATAAAAATGTAGAAAATGTTGAACAAAATATATCAATATTGGATTTTATTCAATGGAAATTAACTGATAAAATATTAATAACGCAATTGTACTGAATCTACCATTTTGTTTTCAAATGATAATAATTTTTTAGCTAACATAATTCTTATTTCTGATTGGCGAAGACTTGTGTAAGACGTTAGCGCGAGTTTCATAGCTTTGTGTAGGACCTACACTAACAAATTTCTCATCACAATCAGAAATATTGTGTTTTCCAAATACAACTTCCACTTAAGTAATTAAATATAAAATGTATTATCAACACATGTCACTACCATGGTGGGACAACCGGTATGTGACAATATATATATATATATATATATATATATATATATATATATATATATATATATATATATATATAACAAAGAAGATGTAGGAATATCGCGTGATATGTTAACAATAACAACAAAGAGATTCATGGGTAATTCACGCAAAATAAGGGCTACTGAAAAAGAGTGGTAACCGTGGACATGCATGTTTCTGGCTCATGCATGTCCACGGTTACCACTCTATTTCAGTAGCCCTTATTTTGCGTGAATTACCCATGAATCTCTTTGTTGTTATTGTTAACATATCACGCGATATTCCTACATCTTCTTTGTTATTTACTATGGGTCGGAAGGTTCATGGCGGGGGGGCTATATGCGCCTCCGTGTCGATGTTGGTTGTTGTCCTGAAAACTCGGGATCTTCCAATTGAAGACACAAATGAGCGTTTGGTTTCCCTGCTGAAATCCGTTATTTTGTGTTTTACCATGTATCGATTAACATCTTTGCTCCCAAATTTCACATCCTTATTTGGTTATGCCGTGCTGAAGAGGCAAAATGAGCCAGAAACATGCATGTCCACGGTTACCACTCTCTTTCAGTAGCCCTTATTTTGCGTGAATTACCCATGAATCTCTTTGTTATATATATATATATATATATATATATATATATATATATATATATAGGTGGGGATAACGGGGATTTCAGTCCAAGGAATCAACGCGAAGATCTTTTATTTACAAAATGCCGCCAAGCTTTCGTGTCCTTTTGACACTTCTTCAGGGCACTATAATACATATACAAATATAAATATGATTTAAAAATAGAGAAATAAATATAAGTACTTACATGTAAAATATTTTAAGTAAATTCAATATAAATAATCATTAAAAAATTTGTAAATGTAAAAATAAATATAATTATAATATACTTGATGTCATATTTCACATAAGACAAATCGATACATAATTTGTTTGTTCGTTACTTAGTTATTTTAATTTTTTTAGGTTACTTTATAATTATTTAATGAAGTTTGAATTTGAGGTTAGATTATAACCTTATAAAATGACTTTGACAGATAATTTGTTTTTGACGTTAATAGAAAAGGAAATAAGGTTAGATTATAACCTGTGAAAATGACTTTGACAAATAATTTCTTATATTTTGACTTTAATAGAAGTGAATTTAATTTTTATGAAATAATCATATAAATAATGAAAAATTATCTATTTTGTTCAATATTCAAAAGGTAGCTATAAATATTACTAAGATTTTCAATGTCACTTTTCTTATTCATACTATTATTTGCCTTGTTGATTTCAACCATTTCAAGAAAATATCTTTTAGACATATTTTGTTCAGTATGTAGAACTTTAGCTTCATTAAATAACATTTTATGGCCTGTTTCGATGGAATGCTGTGTTAATGCACATGATTTTTTGTTAAGTTTTATATCACTTTTATGAGATGTGATGCGATTAGTCAAATTTCTAGAGCTGGTACCGATGTAGTTAAGATCACAGTTATTGCATTTTATTTCATAGACTACATTTGATTTTTTTAAGTCAGGTGTAGAATCTTTCAATTTACTATTTAAATTTCCAATCGTTTTTATATTTTTCTGTGTTATCTTTATATTAGTTTCATTTTTGAAAAGTTTTATTATGTTCTTTGATAAATTTTCAATATTTGGAATTGATAGGTAATTAATATTTTCTACATTTGTATTCCTATCTGTTTCATTGCTAGAGATATTATCATGAATAGTTCTATCAGAAATATTGTTGAAAAGAATTCTATTTAGAAGTGATTTAGGATAAGAATTTTCTAATAAGATATCACGTAAAATTCTTAAATTTTTTTGTTTTAAAGAAGGGTGAACTAGTTTTTCAATTCTATTTTTTAAACAAATAATGAGATTAATTTTCATTTTCTTTGTATGAAAAGAATGATAGTTTATATACCTTCCTGAATTTGTTGGTTTTATATACCAATCGGTAATCAAAGTGTTATCGTTTTTACGGATTATTTTAGTGTCTAAAAATGGAATGTTATTATTTTTTTCAAATTCAACTGTAAATTGTAAATTTTCATTATAACTATTTACTTTTTCTAATATTTCATCTGATTTATTAACTGGTATAGCACAAATTATGTCATCAACAAATTTTTTCAAAAATGGTATATTAAATGATAGTTTTGGGAGAATATCTTCAAGAAGATCATCCATTACATATTGTGCTATTATTGGAGAAATAGTAGCTCCCATTGGTGTGCCAAGAATTTGTTTATAGTAACATCCTTGAAATGAAAAATAACTTGAGTTAAATATAAAGTCGATTATTGATAAGAATTTATTTTGTGGAATATTACAATAATCTTTAATTTTATTCCATCTCTTGATGATACTATTCGTTACTAATTTTATAGGAATATTACTGAATAAGGATACAACATCTAGACTGATTAATATGTAATCTGGTGGAAGTTGTTTTTCATTTATGAATGAAGGAAAATCAAATGAATCTTTGATATAAAAATTATTTTCAAAGTTATATGCGTTGGTTAGAATATCGGTTATCATTTTTGCTATTTTACTGTTTGGTGCATAAATTGAAGAAATAATAGGTCTGAGTTTCATTGTGGGTTTGTGAATTTTAGGTAGGCCATAATATTTAGGTGATACTGAACTGTATATCATATATTTTTTAGCTTCTTCTTTATTGATCATTTTTAATTTTTTTAAATCTGATATCAAATTATTAGCTTTTTGTTGTATAGTTACAGTAGGATCTCTATTAAGTTTGATATATGAGTTAGGGTCATTGAGAATATCATAAGATTTTTCAAGATATTCTTCTTTATTCATAATTACTGTGATATTACCTTTGTCTGATTTTGTTAGAATAAGATTTGGATTGTTTTTAAAAAAAGTTTTAGTTTTTTGGTATATAGAGTTCAAAAAATGATTATTGTTAAGAGGTTTTTGGAAAAAATTAGTAATCATGTTAGTTATTTTTGCTCGGAAAATATTTTTCTTTTCATGATTGAACCCAGTGATTAGGCATTCTATATCAGATAGTAATTTAGCAATTGATATGTCTTTTGTAGTTGGTGGTAAGCTGAATTTATAACCTAGGGCAAGGAAATGTTTAATGTCTTCTGGTATATCAATATTAGTGAGATTTTTTAACCAGTTTTCATTTATTTTGATTTCTTCATATGAACATAGTTTTAATCGTTTTATTTTGTTAATATTTTTTATTTTGATTTCATTGAAAATCTTATTGTAATAAGTTTTTTGTCTTTTTGTATATTCTAGCCAAATATTTTCTGATATGGTTTGTTCGAGAGAATTTGTTAATTTCAAAAAATAAGTTTCTAAATTTTTTAAGTCATTGTGAGTAATTTTAATTTCTAAATTCAGAATTTTCTTAGTTAATTTTTCATTAAATGTGTGAATTTCTTGAGTATTATTATTGTTATTTGATTCGATTAGAATGTTCAAATTTTTTGTATTGTTTGTTATATGTGAAGGTATGATACCATTTCGTCTACATTCTAGTAGAAAGATTCTTCTGTTCCGGTATGTAGCTAATTTTTTGTTGATGTTACTCCATTCTTTGATTTTTTTGGTACAATCTTGACCATATATGGATCGAATGTCTTCATAGAACCCCATTGTGTAATGAAAAATTTTTTTTTTATATAACGACTGAAAAATGCTATATAGGTGGGGATAACGGGGATTTCAGTCCAAGGAATCAACGCGAAGATCTTTTATTTACAAAATGCCGCCAAGCTTTCGTGTCCTTTTGACACTTCTTCAGGGCACTATAATACATATACAAATATAAATATGATTTAAAAATAGAGAAATAAATATAAGTACTTACATGTAAAATATTTTAAGTGAATTCAATATAAATAATCATTAAAAAATTTGTAAATGTAAAAATAAATATAATTATAATATACTTGATGTCATATTTCACATAAGACAAATCGATACATAATTTGTTTGTTCGTTACTTAGTTATTTTAATTTTTTTAGGTTACTTTATAATTATTTAATGAAGTTTGAATTTGAGGTTAGATTATAACCTTATAAAATGACTTTGACAGATAATTTGTTTTTGACGTTAATAGAAAAGGAAATAAGGTTAGATTATAACCTGTGAAAATGACTTTGACAAATAATTTCTTATATTTTGACTTTAATAGAAGTGAATTTAATTTTTATGAAATAATCATATAAATAATGAAAAATTATCTATTTTGTTCAATATTCAAAAGGTAGCTATAAATATTACTAAGATTTTCAATGTCACTTTTCTTATTCATACTATTATTTGCCTTGTTGATTTCAACCATTTCAAGAAAATATCTTTTAGACATATTTTGTTCAGTATGTAGAACTTTAGCTTCATTAAATAACATTTTATGGCCTGTTTCGATGGAATGCTGTGTTAATGCACATGATTTTTTGTTAAGTTTTATATCACTTTTATGAGATGTGATGCGATTAGTCAAATTTCTAGAGCTGGTACCGATGTAGTTAAGATCACAGTTATTGCATTTTATTTCATAGACTACATTTGATTTTTTTAAGTCAGGTGTAGAATCTTTCAATTTACTATTTAAATTTCCAATCGTTTTTATATTTTTCTGTGTTATCTTTATATTAGTTTCATTTTTGAAAAGTTTTATTATGTTCTTTGATAAATTTTCAATATTTGGAATTGATAGGTAATTAATATTTTCTACATTTGTATTCCTATCTGTTTCATTGCTAGAGATATTATCATGAATAGTTCTATCAGAAATATTGTTGAAAAGAATTCTATTTAGAAGTGATTTAGGATAAGAATTTTCTAATAAGATATCACGTAAAATTCTTAAATTTTTTTGTTTTAAAGAAGGGTGAACTAGTTTTTCAATTCTATTTTTTAAACAAATAATGAGATTAATTTTCATTTTCTTTGTATGAAAAGAATGATAGTTTATATACCTTCCTGAATTTGTTGGTTTTATATACCAATCGGTAATCAAAGTGTTATCGTTTTTACGGATTATTTTAGTGTCTAAAAATGGAATGCTATTATTTTTTTCAAATTCAACTGTAAATTGTAAATTTTCATTATAACTATTTACTTTTTCTAATATTTCATCTGATTTATTAACTGGTATAGCACAAATTATGTCATCAACAAATTTTTTCAAAAATGGTATATTAAATGATAGTTTTGGGAGAATATCTTCAAGAAGATCATCCATTACATATTGTGCTATTATTGGAGAAATAGTAGCTCCCATTGGTGTGCCAAGAATTTGTTTATAGTAACATCCTTGAAATGAAAAATAACTTGAGTTAAATATAAAGTCGATTATTGATAAGAATTTTTTTTGTGGAATATTACAATAATCTTTAATTTTATTCCATCTCTTGATGATACTATTCGTTACTAATTTTATAGGAATATTACTGAATAAGGATACAACATCTAGACTGATTAATATGTAATCTGGTGGAAGTTGTTTTTCATTTATGAATGAAGAAAAATCAAATGAATCTTTGATATAAAAATTATTTTCAAAGTTATATGCGTTGGTTAGAATATCGGTTATCATTTTTGCTATTTTACTGTTTGGTGCATTAATTGAAGAAATAATAGGTCTGAGTTTCATTGTGGGTTTGTGAATTTTAGGTAGGCCATAATATTTAGGTGATACTGAACTGTATATCATATATTTTTTAGCTTCTTCTTTATTGATCATTTTTAATTTTTTTAAATCTGATATCAAATTATTAGCTTTTTGTTGTATAGTTACAGTAGGATCTCTATTAAGTTTGATATATGAGTTAGGGTCATTGAGAATATCATAAGATTTTTCAAGATATTCTTCTTTATTCATAATTACTGTGATATTACCTTTGTCTGATTTTGTTAGAATAAGATTTGGATTGTTTTTAAAAAAAGTTTTAGTTTTTTGGTATATAGAGTTCAAAAAATGATTATTGTTAAGAGGTTTTTGGAAAAAATTAGTAATCATGTTAGTTATTTTTGCTCGGAAAATATTTTTCTTTTCATGATTGAACCCAGTGATTAGGCATTCTATATCAGATAGTAATTTAGCAATTGATATGTCTTTTGTAGTTGGTGGTAAGCTGAATTTATAACCTAGGGCAAGGAAATGTTTAATGTCTTCTGGTATATCAATATTAGTGAGATTTTTTAACCAGTTTTCATTTATTTTGATTTCTTCATATGAACATAGTTTTAATCGTTTTATTTTGTTAATATTTTTTATTTTGATTTCATTGAAAATCTTATTGTAATAAGTTTTTTGTCTTTTTGTATATTCTAGCCAAATATTTTCTGATATGGTTTGTTCGAGAGAATTTGTTAATTTCAAAAAATAAGTTTCTAAATTTTTTAAGTCATTGTGAGTAATTTTAATTTCTAAATTCAGAATTTTCTTAGTTAATTTTTCATTAAATGTGTGAATTTCTTGAGTATTATTATTGTTATTTGATTCGATTAGAATGTTCAAATTTTTTGTATTGTTTGTTATATGTGAAGGTATGATACCATTTCGTCTACATTCTAGTAGAAAGATTCTTCTGTTCCGGTATGTAGCTAATTTTTTGTTGATGTTACTCCATTCTTTGATTTTTTTGGTACAATCTTGACCATATATGGATCGAATGTCTTCATAGAACCCCATTGTGTAATGAAAAATTTTTTTTTTATATAACGACTGAAAAATGCTATATAGGTGGGGATAACGGGGATTTCAGTCCAAGGAATCAACGCGAAGATCTTTTATTTACAAAATGCCGCCAAGCTTTCGTGTCCTTTTGACACTTCTTCAGGGCACTATAATACATATACAAATATAAATATGATTTAAAAATAGAGAAATAAATATAAGTACTTACATGTAAAATATTTTAAGTAAATTCAATATAAATAATCATTAAAAAATTTGTAAATGTAAAAATAAATATAATTATAATATACTTGATGTCATATTTTACATAAGACAAATCGATACATAATTTGTTTGTTCGTTACTTAGTTATTTTAATTTTTTTAGGTTACTTTATAATTATTTAATGAAGTTTGAATTTGAGGTTAGATTATAACCTTATAAAATGACTTTGACAGATAATTTGTTTTTGACGTTAATAGAAAAGGAAATAAGGTTAGATTATAACCTGTGAAAATGACTTTGACAAATAATTTCTTATATTTTGACTTTAATAGAAGTGAATTTAATTTTTATGAAATAATCATATAAATAATGAAAAATTATCTATTTTGTTCAATATTCAAAAGGTAGCTATAAATATTACTAAGATTTTCAATGTCACTTTTCTTATTCATACTATTATTTGCCTTGTTGATTTCAACCATTTCAAGAAAATATCTTTTAGACATATTTTGTTCAGTATGTAGAACTTTAGCTTCATTAAATAACATTTTATGGCCTGTTTCGATGGAATGCTGTGTTAATGCACATGATTTTTTGTTAAGTTTTATATCACTTTTATGAGATGTGATGCGATTAGTCAAATTTCTAGAGCTGGTACCGATGTAGTTAAGATCACAGTTATTGCATTTTATTTCATAGACTACATTTGATTTTTTTAAGTCAGGTGTAGAATCTTTCAATTTACTATTTAAATTTCCAATCGTTTTTATATTTTTCTGTGTTATCTTTATATTAGTTTCATTTTTGAAAAGTTTTATTATGTTCTTTGATAAATTTTCAATATTTGGAATTGATAGGTAATTAATATTTTCTACATTTGTATTCCTATCTGTTTCATTGCTAGAGATATTATCATGAATAGTTCTATCAGAAATATTGTTGAAAAGAATTCTATTTAGAAGTGATTTAGGATAAGAATTTTCTAATAAGATATCACGTAAAATTCTTAAATTTTTTTGTTTTAAAGAAGGGTGAACTAGTTTTTCAATTCTATTTTTTAAACAAATAATGAGATTAATTTTCATTTTCTTTGTATGAAAAGAATGATAGTTTATATACCTTCCTGAATTTGTTGGTTTTATATACCAATCGGTAATCAAAGTGTTATCGTTTTTACGGATTATTTTAGTGTCTAAAAATGGAATGCTATTATTTTTTTCAAATTCAACTGTAAATTGTAAATTTTCATTATAACTATTTACTTTTTCTAATATTTCATCTGATTTATTAACTGGTATAGCACAAATTATGTCATCAACAAATTTTTTCAAAAATGGTATATTAAATGATAGTTTTGGGAGAATATCTTCAAGAAGATCATCCATTACATATTGTGCTATTATTGGAGAAATAGTAGCTCCCATTGGTGTGCCAAGAATTTGTTTATAGTAACATCCTTGAAATGAAAAATAACTTGAGTTAAATATAAAGTCGATTATTGATAAGAATTTATTTTGTGGAATATTACAATAATCTTTAATTTTATTCCATCTCTTGATGATACTATTCGTTACTAATTTTATAGGAATATTACTGAATAAGGATACAACATCTAGACTGATTAATATGTAATCTGGTGGAAGTTGTTTTTCATTTATGAATGAAGAAAAATCAAATGAATCTTTGATATAAAAATTATTTTCAAAGTTATATGCGTTGGTTAGAATATCGGTTATCATTTTTGCTATTTTACTGTTTGGTGCATTAATTGAAGAAATAATAGGTCTGAGTTTCATTGTGGGTTTGTGAATTTTAGGTAGGCCATAATATTTAGGTGATACTGAACTGTATATCATATATTTTTTAGCTTCTTCTTTATTGATCATTTTTAATTTTTTTAAATCTGATATCAAATTATTAGCTTTTTGTTGTATAGTTACAGTAGGATCTCTATTAAGTTTGATATATGAGTTAGGGTCATTGAGAATATCATAAGATTTTTCAAGATATTCTTCTTTATTCATAATTACTGTGATATTACCTTTGTCTGATTTTGTTAGAATAAGATTTGGATTGTTTTTAAAAAAAGTTTTAGTTTTTTGGTATATAGAGTTCAAAAAATGATTATTGTTAAGAGGTTTTTGGAAAAAATTAGTAATCATGTTAGTTATTTTTGCTCGGAAAATATTTTTCTTTTCATGATTGAACCCAGTGATTAGGCATTCTATATCAGATAGTAATTTAGCAATTGATATGTCTTTTGTAGTTGGTGGTAAGCTGAATTTATAACCTAGGGCAAGGAAATGTTTAATGTCTTCTGGTATATCAATATTAGTGAGATTTTTTAACCAGTTTTCATTTATTTTGATTTCTTCATATGAACATAGTTTTAATCGTTTTATTTTGTTAATATTTTTTATTTTGATTTCATTGAAAATCTTATTGTAATAAGTTTTTTGTCTTTTTGTATATTCTAGCCAAATATTTTCTGATATGGTTTGTTCGAGAGAATTTGTTAATTTCAAAAAATAAGTTTCTAAATTTTTTAAGTCATTGTGAGTAATTTTAATTTCTAAATTCAGAATTTTCTTAGTTAATTTTTCATTAAATGTGTGAATTTCTTGAGTATTATTATTGTTATTTGATTCGATTAGAATGTTCAAATTTTTTGTATTGTTTGTTATATGTGAAGGTATGATACCATTTCGTCTACATTCTAGTAGAAAGATTCTTCTGTTCCGGTATGTAGCTAATTTTTTGTTGATGTTACTCCATTCTTTGATTTTTTTGGTACAATCTTGACCATATATGGATCGAATGTCTTCATAGAACCCCATTGTGTAATGAAAATTTTTTTTTTTATATAACGACTGAAAAATGCTATATAGGTGGGGATAACGGGGATTTCAGTCCAAGGAATCAACGCGAAGATCTTTTATTTACAAAATGCCGCCAAGCTTTCGTGTCCTTTTGACACTTCTTCAGGGCACTATAATACATATACAAATATAAATATGATTTAAAAATAGAGAAATAAATATAAGTACTTACATGTAAAATATTTTAAGTAAATTCAATATAAATAATCATTAAAAAATTTGTAAATGTAAAAATAAATATAATTATAATATACTTGATGTCATATTTCACATAAGACAAATCGATACATAATTTGTTTGTTCGTTACTTAGTTATTTTAATTTTTTTAGGTTACTTTATAATTATTTAATGAAGTTTGAATTTGAGGTTAGATTATAACCTTATAAAATGACTTTGACAGATAATTTGTTTTTGACGTTAATAGAAAAGGAAATAAGGTTAGATTATAACCTGTGAAAATGACTTTGACAAATAATTTCTTATATTTTGACTTTAATAGAAGTGAATTTAATTTTTATGAAATAATCATATAAATAATGAAAAATTATCTATTTTGTTCAATATTCAAAAGGTAGCTATAAATATTACTAAGATTTTCAATGTCACTTTTCTTATTCATACTATTATTTGCCTTGTTGATTTCAACCATTTCAAGAAAATATCTTTTAGACATATTTTGTTCAGTATGTAGAACTTTAGCTTCATTAAACAACATTTTATGGCCTGTTTCGATGGAATGCTGTGTTAATGCACATGATTTTTTGTTAAGTTTTATATCACTTATATGAGATGTGATGCGATTAGTCAAATTTCTAGAGCTGGTACCGATGTAGTTAAGATCACAGTTATTGCATTTTATTTCATAGACTACATTTGATTTTTTTAAGTCAGGTGTAGAATCTTTCAATTTACTATTTAAATTTCCAATCGTTTTTATATTTTTCTGTGTTATCTTTATATTAGTTTCATTTTTGAAAAGTTTTATTATGTTCTTTGATAAATTTTCAATATTTGGAATTGATAGGTAATTAATATTTTCTACATTTGTATTCCTATCTGTTTCATTGCTAGAGATATTATCATGAATAGTTCTATCAGAAATATTGTTGAAAAGAATTCTATTTAGAAGTGATTTAGGATAAGAATTTTCTAATAAGATATCACGTAAAATTCTTAAATTTTTTTGTTTTAAAGAAGGGTGAACTAGTTTTTCAATTCTATTTTTTAAACAAATAATGAGATTAATTTTCATTTTCTTTGTATGAAAAGAATGATAGTTTATATACCTTCCTGAATTTGTTGGTTTTATATACCAATCGGTAATCAAAGTGTTATCGTTTTTACGGATTATTTTAGTGTCTAAAAATGGAATGCTATTATTTTTTTCAAATTCAACTGTAAATTGTAAATTTTCATTATAACTATTTACTTTTTCTAATATTTCATCTGATTTATTAACTGGTATAGCACAAATTATGTCATCAACAAATTTTTTCAAAAATGGTATATTAAATGATAGTTTTGGGAGAATATCTTCAAGAAGATCATCCATTACATATTGTGCTATTATTGGAGAAATAGTAGCTCCCATTGGTGTGCCAAGAATTTGTTTATAGTAACATCCTTGAAATGAAAAATAACTTGAGTTAAATATAAAGTCGATTATTGATAAGAATTTATTTTGTGGAATATTACAATAATCTTTAATTTTATTCCATCTCTTGATGATACTATTCGTTACTAATTTTATAGGAATATTACTGAATAAGGATACAACATCTAGACTGATTAATATGTAATCTGGTGGAAGTTGTTTTTCATTTATGAATGAAGAAAAATCAAATGAATCTTTGATATAAAAATTATTTTCAAAGTTATATGCGTTGGTTAGAATATCGGTTATCATTTTTGCTATTTTACTGTTTGGTGCATTAATTGAAGAAATAATAGGTCTGAGTTTCATTGTGGGTTTGTGAATTTTAGGTAGGCCATAATATTTAGGTGATACTGAACTGTATATCATATATTTTTTAGCTTCTTCTTTATTGATCATTTTTAATTTTTTTAAATCTGATATCAAATTATTAGCTTTTTGTTGTATAGTTACAGTAGGATCTCTATTAAGTTTGATATATGAGTTAGGGTCATTGAGAATATCATAAGATTTTTCAAGATATTCTTCTTTATTCATAATTACTGTGATATTACCTTTGTCTGATTTTGTTAGAATAAGATTTGGATTGTTTTTAAAAAAAGTTTTAGTTTTTTGGTATATAGAGTTCAAAAAATGATTATTGTTAAGAGGTTTTTGGAAAAAATTAGTAATCATGTTAGTTATTTTTGCTCGGAAAATATTTCAATTCACAAACCCACAATGAAACTCAGACCTATTATTTCTTCAATTAATGCACCAAACAGTAAAATAGCAAAAATGATAACCGATATTCTAACCAACGCATATAACTTTGAAAATAATTTTTATATCAAAGATTCATTTGATTTTTCTTCATTCATAAATGAAAAACAACTTCCACCAGATTACATATTAATCAGTCTAGATGTTGTATCCTTATTCAGTAATATTCCTATAAAATTAGTAACGAATAGTATCATCAAGAGATGGAATAAAATTAAAGATTATTGTAATATTCCACAAAATAAATTCTTATCAATAATCGACTTTATATTTAACTCAAGTTATTTTTCATTTCAAGGATGTTACTATAAACAAATTCTTGGCACACCAATGGGAGCTACTATTTCTCCAATAATAGCACAATATGTAATGGATGATCTTCTTGAAGATATTCTCCCAAAACTATCATTTAATATACCATTTTTGAAAAAATTTGTTGATGACATAATTTGTGCTATACCAGTTAATAAATCAGATGAAATATTAGAAAAAGTAAATAGTTATAATGAAAATTTACAATTTACAGTTGAATTTGAAAAAAATAATAGCATTCCATTTTTAGACACTAAAATAATCCGTAAAAACGATAACACTTTGATTACCGATTGGTATATAAAACCAACAAATTCAGGAAGGTATATAAACTATCATTCTTTTCATACAAAGAAAATTAATCTCATTATTTGTTTAAAAAATAGAATTGAAAAACTAGTTCACCCTTCTTTAAAACAAAAAAATTTAAGAATTTTACGTGATATCTTATTAGAAAATTCTTATCCTAAATCACTTCTAAATAGAATTCTTTTCAACAATATTTCTGATAGAACTATTCATGATAATATCTCTAGCAATGAAACAGATAGGAATACAAATGTAGGAAATATTAATTACCTATCAATTCCAAATATTGAAAATTTATCAAAGAACATAATAAAACTTTTCAAAAATGAAACTAATATAAAGATAACACAGAAAAATATAAAAACGATTGGAAATTTAAATAGTAAATTGAAAGATTCTACACCTGACTTAAAAAAATCAAATGTAGTCTATGAAATAAAATGCAATAACTGTGATCTTAACTACATCGGTACCAGCTCTAGAAATTTGACTAATCGCATCACATCTCATAAAAGTGATATAAAACTTAACAAAAAATCATGTGCATTAACACAGCATTCCATCGAAACAGGCCATAAAATGTTATTTAATGAAGCTAAAGTTCTACATACTGAACAAAATATGTCTAAAAGATATTTTCTTGAAATGGTTGAAATCAACAAGGCAAATAATAGTATGAATAAGAAAAGTGACATTGAAAATCTTAGTAATATTTATAGCTACCTTTTGAATATTGAACAAAATAGATAATTTTTCATTATTTATATGATTATTTCATAAAAATTAAATTCACTTCTATTAAAGTCAAAATATAAGAAATTATTTGTCAAAGTCATTTTCACAGGTTATAATCTAACCTTATTTCCTTTTCTATTAACGTCAAAAACAAATTATCTGTCAAAGTCATTTTATAAGGTTATAATCTAACCTCAAATTCAAACTTCATTAAATAATTATAAAGTAACCTAAAAAAATTAAAATAACTAAGTAACGAACAAACAAATTATGTATCGATTTGTCTTATGTGAAATATGACATCAAGTATATTATAATTATATTTATTTTTACATTTACAAATTTTTTAATGATTATTTATATTGAATTTACTTAAAATATTTTACATGTAAGTACTTATATTTATTTCTCTATTTTTAAATCATATTTATATTTGTATATGTATTATAGTGCCCTGAAGAAGTGTCAAAAGGACACGAAAGCTTGGCGGCATTTTGTAAATAAAAGATCTTCGCGTTGATTCCTTGGACTGAAATCCCCGTTATCCCCACCTATATAGCATTTTTCAGTCGTTATATAAAAAAAAATTTTTCATTACACAATGGGGTTCTATGAAGACATTCGATCCATATATGGTCAAGATTGTACCAAAAAAATCAAAGAATGGAGTAACATCAACAAAAAATTAGCTACATACCGGAACAGAAGAATCTTTCTACTAGAATGTAGACGAAATGGTATCATACCTTCACATATAACAAACAATACAAAAAATTTGAACATTCTAATCGAATCAAATAACAATAATAATACTCAAGAAATTCACACATTTAATGAAAAATTAACTAAGAAAATTCTGAATTTAGAAATTAAAATTACTCACAATGACTTAAAAAATTTAGAAACTTATTTTTTGAAATTAACAAATTCTCTCGAACAAACCATATCAGAAAATATTTGGCTAGAATATACAAAAAGACAAAAAACTTATTACAATAAGATTTTCAATGAAATCAAAATAAAAAATATTAACAAAATAAAACGATTAAAACTATGTTCATATGAAGAAATCAAAATAAATGAAAACTGGTTAAAAAATCTCACTAATATTGATATACCAGAAGACATTAAACATTTCCTTGCCCTAGGTTATAAATTCAGCTTACCACCAACTACAAAAGACATATCAATTGCTAAATTACTATCTGATATAGAATGCCTAATCACTGGGTTCAATCATGAAAAGAAAAATATTTTCCGAGCAAAAATAACTAACATGATTACTAATTTTTTCCAAAAACCTCTTAACAATAATCATTTTTTGAACTCTATATACCAAAAAACTAAAACTTTTTTTAAAAACAATCCAAATCTTATTCTAACAAAATCAGACAAAGGTAATATCACAGTAATTATGAATAAAGAAGAATATCTTGAAAAATCTTATGATATTCTCAATGACCCTAACTCATATATCAAACTTAATAGAGATCCTACTGTAACTATACAACAAAAAGCTAATAATTTGATATCAGATTTAAAAAAATTAAAAATGATCAATAAAGAAGAAGCTAAAAAATATATGATATACAGTTCAGTATCACCTAAATATTATGGCCTACCTAAAATTCACAAACCCACAATGAAACTCAGACCTATTATTTCTTCAATTAATGCACCAAACAGTAAAATAGCAAAAATGATAACCGATATTCTAACCAACGCATATAACTTTGAAAATAATTTTTATATCAAAGATTCATTTGATTTTTCTTCATTCATAAATGAAAAACAACTTCCACCAGATTACATATTAATCAGTCTAGATGTTGTATCCTTATTCAGTAATATTCCTATAAAATTAGTAACGAATAGTATCATCAAGAGATGGAATAAAATTAAAGATTATTGTAATATTCCACAAAATAAATTCTTATCAATAATCGACTTTATATTTAACTCAAGTTATTTTTCATTTCAAGGATGTTACTATAAACAAATTCTTGGCACACCAATGGGAGCTACTATTTCTCCAATAATAGCACAATATGTAATGGATGATCTTCTTGAAGATATTCTCCCAAAACTATCATTTAATATACCATTTTTGAAAAAATTTGTTGATGACATAATTTGTGCTATACCAGTTAATAAATCAGATGAAATATTAGAAAAAGTAAATAGTTATAATGAAAATTTACAATTTACAGTTGAATTTGAAAAAAATAATAGCATTCCATTTTTAGACACTAAAATAATCCGTAAAAACGATAACACTTTGATTACCGATTGGTATATAAAACCAACAAATTCAGGAAGGTATATAAACTATCATTCTTTTCATACAAAGAAAATGAAAATTAATCTCATTATTTGTTTAAAAAATAGAATTGAAAAACTAGTTCACCCTTCTTTAAAACAAAAAAATTTAAGAATTTTACGTGATATCTTATTAGAAAATTCTTATCCTAAATCACTTCTAAATAGAATTCTTTTCAACAATATTTCTGATAGAACTATTCATGATAATATCTCTAGCAATGAAACAGATAGGAATACAAATGTAGAAAATATTAATTACCTATCAATTCCAAATATTGAAAATTTATCAAAGAACATAATAAAACTTTTCAAAAATGAAACTAATATAAAGATAACACAGAAAAATATAAAAACGATTGGAAATTTAAATAGTAAATTGAAAGATTCTACACCTGACTTAAAAAAATCAAATGTAGTCTATGAAATAAAATGCAATAACTGTGATCTTAACTACATCGGTACCAGCTCTAGAAATTTGACTAATCGCATCACATCTCATAAAAGTGATATAAAACTTAACAAAAAATCATGTGCATTAACACAGCATTCCATCGAAACAGGCCATAAAATGTTATTTAATGAAGCTAAAGTTCTACATACTGAACAAAATATGTCTAAAAGATATTTTCTTGAAATGGTTGAAATCAACAAGGCAAATAATAGTATGAATAAGAAAAGTGACATTGAAAATCTTAGTAATATTTATAGCTACCTTTTGAATATTGAACAAAATAGATAATTTTTCATTATTTATATGATTATTTCATAAAAATTAAATTCACTTCTATTAAAGTCAAAATATAAGAAATTATTTGTCAAAGTCATTTTCACAGGTTATAATCTAACCTTATTTCCTTTTCTATTAACGTCAAAAACAAATTATCTGTCAAAGTCATTTTATAAGGTTATAATCTAACCTCAAATTCAAACTTCATTAAATAATTATAAAGTAACCTAAAAAAATTAAAATAACTAAGTAACGAACAAACAAATTATGTATCGATTTGTCTTATGTGAAATATGACATCAAGTATATTATAATTATATTTATTTTTACATTTACAAATTTTTTAATGATTATTTATATTGAATTTACTTAAAATATTTTACATGTAAGTACTTATATTTATTTCTCTATTTTTAAATCATATTTATATTTGTATATGTATTATAGTGCCCTGAAGAAGTGTCAAAAGGACACGAAAGCTTGGCGGCATTTTGTAAATAAAAGATCTTCGCGTTGATTCCTTGGACTGAAATCCCCGTTATCCCCACCTATATAGCATTTTTCAGTCGTTATATAAAAAAAAAAAAAATTTTTATATATATATATATATATATATATATATACAGAGAAAGTTTTATTAAATTTTTTTATACAACTTTGTGGTTTCCTCATACTTTATTTATAATCCTACCCCAAATTTTCCCTAGAGTGTGTATACATAGTGGATACGAGGACGAACTGAGAGAACAATCCTGTACTGGCGAAGGAAATCAAACCGTCTTAAGACCAGGCATTTCCAGCCTAAATTGGACTAGATTTGCCTTACACGCTCGGCTGCCTATTTAAGAAAAGAGTTGGTGACAGCATTTGTTAGAGTTTTATGGATTTGTAATTTTTTTGTTTATCAATATAATATGAAATCTTACTTCTTTCGAGTAATCAAAGTGTGAATTTTAATAAATAACGCAAAATTATACATAATGATTCAAAAAAAAATTTCGGATTCGAGTTTTTTTCATTATTTGCATTTTCTGACAACATTTACCATAGTAATGTATATTTTTTTATAACATCAGAAAGTAGAGATTTCAACGAACAAAAAACACCAACATTTTGAAAAAGCAGATATTTTGACGTGAGAATTTTCGATTGAAAATTAGGATGCTTTTTCGATATTAAGTCAGAATAAGGTGAAAAAATGAATATTTTAAATTAAAAAAATTACTGTATGTTTGGGACAAGTTCTCACAAAATTTCGTGAAAAAATAATTTTTTTTGCAAAAGATAAAAATAAAAAACCAAAAACTCGTTTATTCGTATTTTACAAATAAATTTTGAGGTTATGTGAAAAAAGTGTCAATACAAAAAGTTGTAGATCTTTTTATTACCTACAACTTTGCTGTTTAACTTTTTTTCATAGCACTTGCAGTTTTACCGGAAATCGAGATTAACCGTTTTTTACCCTTAAAAACTCACCCCCTCCCCCTTCCCGACCTCAGATCGCCCGTAATTTATTTTTCCTTTCATTTTTGTTATACTCTCCACCTTTTCCAATGGGTATCATCCTACTATAATTTTTTTTCACTTTTTACCATTTTTAATATTATCGACCCTGGTCTAATATGCTGGCTCTCGATCGAATGACTTAAGTGTAAATATCTAATTAACGCGACCATAAAGGCAACCACAATTACAAGAGCTTGTTGTTTACATTATGTACTCGTACCTCGCAGGAATATAATTAAAATTATAACGAGTCTAACGGAAATCCAACACCTGTTGATACTAATTTTCCATTATTGTCTCTTATTTCACGATAATATTAGTTAAAATTAACTGTGTGCTCTCGGTGCATAATTTTGCTAATGGACAGAAGATTTGACGCCAATGCCGGTACCATTAAGCCGTTTTGAAAATTAGTAATAATTGGAAAAAAGAGTATTAATTATAACCCGCATAAACAAGTATTAATGAATATTATTAACAATTAGAATTGTATTCGTTTAGAGGTAATAGACAAATTTTGGTAATTGAACGACTATAAATACTATTTTAAGTACGAATTTTAACTACCCTAATTTTACCATCTTTCCCAGGTAGAACCTCAATTATTCTTGACGAAGGTCATTTAAGGGATGGCAAATCGTCTTCTTTTATTAAAACTAAATCATCAATCTTTACATTTTTAGAGATAGTTTGCCATTTGACTCTATTTTGAAGAAGATTAAGATAATTAACCGACCATGCCTTCCAAAAGAGATAAACGATGATCTGGACATTTAGAAACATCTTTTTCGGGATAAGTAATAAGAGCAGAACCTATGAGAAAATGTCCAGGAGAAAGATAATTAAAATCGGTTGGGTTATTAGATATAGCACATAGAGGCCGTGAGTTGAGTTTTGCTTCAATTTGAGCTAATACAGTTGCAAACTATTCAAAAGTTAAATCAAAATTTCCAACAATTCTTATCAAGTGGTACTTAGCGTTTTTTATTGCGGCTTCCCAAATTCCACCATGACGGGGAGAACGGGTGGAAGGAATTTCCATTGAATTACCAAGGTAGAAAAATAATTTTGAATAATTTGAAGTTTTTTGTTTTTTAAAAAAATCAAAAAGTTCCTTTTACGGTTTTTTTGCTCCCAAAAAATTTGAAGCAATATCCGAGTATATTAAACTAAGGGTAAACTTTACGAGCGATAAAACGTTTTAACGTTCTGTGCTCAATGAGGAAACCAATTCAATATGTACCGCTTGTATTACCATACAAACAAATATGGCAATGTAACATTTTCTCAAAGGAGCTCTACGTAATTTAAAAGTCTTAACAAGGAAAGGACCTCCATAATCAACACCACAATTTAAAAAGTTAATTATAAGTTTATAAAATAATAGTTATATTCATAATAATTCGTTTTACCTTAAAATCGTCCATATTATTGAAAAATTTATGAATTTGAATTATTTCACGAAATTCAATATTGAACACCGAATATCAATTTTTCTACTCGATTTCACGTTTTCACGATGAAGAAGAACCAACCCGACCGATCTCCAAGAATGCCATGAAGCGACTATTGCTTTTCCACGCTGTTCCACAATTTCCAAAGTAGCAGCGCATGAATGAACGAAAATGCCATTCGCAAACAGGAGGAATAAAATATACCAAACGTCGTCACTTCAATAGAATGTATATAGTAAACCACATAAAATACCGTATGATGAGTAAACGAAAAAATTGTTTTCTCCTTTCTTCTTCTTGTGTCAAATCTATACTTCTATACAGGCAACAGTTCATTTTTTATATTTTCTTTTTGTTTTATTTATTTACGACTATTGAGAAATCACACTATTGGAGTGTATATGTGTACTGTCAGTCATTTTGTGAGTACTTTCCAAAATAAAAATAAAACATGAAGATTTCCTATTAGAAGCCTATAAATAGCTCTATAATACTGACAGATGTTTATGACGCAAAGTATAGTTTAAAAATTGTAGTCCATGAGAAGAATGCTCAAAGAAAGGTATAGAAAGAAATATTTCAAAATACCAGGTATGTGATATCGTTAGGAAGATACTTTAATGCCATTCAAACTAGCTTTTTTATCTTCTAATTATTTTGTCGCATAAACAGAATATTCCCTGTATATAACTTGGGACACCCTATATAGGTAGAATATGATGAATATAGCTAGAGTTTCTGTTTTATGTTGTGTGTCGGATAGTTTTGTACTCCTAGAAATAAGATTTTGACAGTTTACTTGACATGTAATGATAGATGTAGGGCGTGAAATAACAATTAATTTATCAGCCGTCTTTATTTATTACTTCAACTTGCTGGTATAACTTTTACAATTGATTCTTAAACTTATTATATTATAAAACAATGTATCTCTGACATCTGACTCCAATGATCATCAATCACCTAAAAATCTATATCAATCATGATTATGTCACTTTTTGACACATATGACAATGACAACCTCTGTAAGGTTTTTGGCGAGCAACTACAACATTCAATTATCTATGGTCCCCTACAAAGACAATAAAAAAAATTACATTTGTCAGTTCAGTAAAGTTAATAAAAGCTTCTTCAAGTGCATTTTTACTACAGTAGAACCCATTACAACAGGTTATGGGCCCAGAGCACAAGGAAAACTAAATATAACGGCTGTAAGCAGACTAAGAAAAGAGTCGACAAATCGATACCAAGTACAAGCAAGGTCAAACTGAAAACGTAAAAAAAAGGAGGCTGAAGAACCAAGCAAAATGAATTCGTATACGATTCCGGTTTTAGAAGCAAACAATTTTAATAATTGGCTGTTTATAATAATAGCAATATGTAGGAGAGAGGAATGTAGTGATGCCATAGATCAAACACCACCAGCAGAAACAGCGAGTCAGACCGACAAAGACAACTGGAGCAAAAAAGATGTGAAAGCGAATCAATCATAGTGTCAGGTATTTCTGATAAACATCTAGACATCATAAAAGAAAGCACAAGTGCAAAGGAGCAAATCAAAGATTTGAAGGCTGTCTTTGTAAGAACCTCATCGTTGACTAAATTAGCATTGTGGAGAAAATTGATTAACCTGAAAAACGAAGAAATTGAGAAACTAGAAGATTTATTTTTGAGGTATGATACCACAATAAGAGAACTGAAAGAGAGAGGATCGGTATTATATAAAGGAGTCAAAGTATGCCACTTACTTTTATCTCTACCATCGAAATATAGCCATGTAGTGACTGCTTTAGAAACTATAGGAAATGTGAAACTAGATTTTGTGAAACATTGACTACTAGACGAAGAACTCAAACTCAACAGACAATTTAACAACATTGAATCTAGTTTTAAAGCTTCTAGTGGCTGCTACCAATGTGCATTGGTTTTCAGCATGCCCTAAAAGAAGAAGAGGTAGAGGTTGATACAATATACGTCCCAGAGGAGAAAGAAATTAAAGGCGAGGCTCGAGAGGAAGTGAACAGAGTAGTAGACAACACATAAATCAAGCCCATGTTACAGAAGAGAATGAGAGTGAACTTCAGCTGTATGCAGCAAATTTATGTTCAGAAATTGATGGGAAAATAATAATGGTTTTGGACTCAGGTGCGAGCAATCATTTCTTAAAAGAAGACTCGTAGAAATACATGATAAATATTGAAAACTTAAAAAGACCAGTAACAATTCATATTGCAAACGGAGACACATTACAAGTTAATACGATGGGAACATTGAAAACTGGATGTCAAGGACAAAAGATATCGATAGAAGCATTGATAGTTAAGGATTTGAATCATAACTTATTATCAACATCAAAGGGACACAAGATTATTGTAGAGAAGAACAAAACAACCATAACAGGGAAGAATGTTTCGTTGACATGCGAGTTCAATAAAGGATTGTACTTATTAATAATAGATAAAACAGAAAGGAAAGATAAACTTGAACGGTGCAATATGACTGTAGAACATAGTTTATGGCACAGAAGAGTGGGTCATCCAGGAAATGACGCCTTGGTACAGTTGCAGTTGCCCACAGAAACTAAAGTGTGCTCAACATGCATGGAAGGCAAAGGTGCAAGGTGTTCATTTAAGAATTCTGATAAAAGAACCACAAAAATTGGTGAATTAATCCACACAGATATATGCGGTCCACTTAATCCAACAGCTTTTGATGGCATAAGGTACCAACCAAACTATTATTGATGATTATTCACATTTTGTAGTGGTAAAGACATTGAAAACTAAAAATGGAGCAGGCGAAAATTTGATAGATTATATTAAAGAAGCAGAAAGACATAGAGAAGTAAAAGTTAAAACAATACGTCTAGATAATGGAGGATAATTCATTAGCCATGTTTTTAAAACATACTGCAAGAAAAAAGGGATAATATTAGAGTATACCATGCCCCACACGCCACAAGAAAACGGGACTGCTGATAGGATGAACAGAACATTACTTGATAAGATCAGGACAAAAATAATTGAATCACAAATACCCAAATATTTGAGGTGTGAGGCACTAAAATGTTCAGTTTATGAATTGAATCGCCTACCAACAAGAGCTTTACCATGAGAAATGACACCATCCCAAATTTGGCACAATAGAAATGACTTGAGTAAACTGAGAGTTTTTGGTTATCGATCTTGGTACACAGTATTACCAAAAGGTAACAAGTTGAATGCTAGAGCAAAGAAGGCTGTAATGGTTGGCTATTGCGGTGGAGGATGGAGTTTATGGTTACATGATGAGCAAAAAGTTATAAGATCAAGGGATGTAAAGTTTGATGAATCAGTTATGGAGTATAACGAAAGAAACAAAACCAAAGATGAAACAGTTTCAGATAATGAGACAGTAAGTCATTTTACTGAAGAAGAAATCGAAACACCAGAAATTGGTCAGAACCAAACTGAACGTGACAATGACATGGATGAAACTAACTCAAATCAAGAAATTACTTCAGAAAGCTCTGAAGAGATAGATCATGATACACCTGAAGTACGAGAAGGGAGAATAACAAGAATAGGAAGATCTACAAAGATGCCATAATATTTAAAAGACTATGACGTTTATGTTGCTTATCGTCTTCTTTCTTCAACATATCAAGAACCGAAAACATTTAAAGAAGCCATCGAACAACCAGAATAGCAAGAATCAATTCAAAAGTAACTAAAATTTCATGAAACATTACAGACATAGACAGAAGCAAAATTACCACTGAATGCACAAGCAATTGAGACCAGATGGATTTTTAAGCTAAAAGAAGATGGTACGAGAAAAGCAAGGTTAGTTGCAAAGGGATTTCAAGTTCCCTACGAAGGGAAAGAATTTGACTATGCACCAGTTTGTAGAATCTCAACAATAAGAATTATGTTATCAATTGCGATGGAAAGAGACTACATGATCAAACAATTAGATGTTCCAACGGCATTTTTGAATGGCGAGTTAGACAACGAAGTCTTTATCAAAAAACCTGAAGATTTGGCAAGTAAAAGTCGATACCTTAAACTAAACAGAGCATTGTATGGTTTAAGAAACTCTCCAAAATGCTGGAACATCAAATTTAATAAAATTATGACAGACAAAATTACAATTCAAAAGATCGGACTACGATTACTGCTTATATGTTAGAGAAAATGTCTACTTAGTTTTATATGTTGACGACGCTCTAATAATAGGAGAAGAAAAACTTGTCTTTATGATGAATTTAAAGTCAAAAGAATGTTGCAAGTTCAAACATTCTTAGGCATGCAAATGGAATTTACAGAAAATGGACTGAAAATACATCAAACAAAAATAATAAACAGACTTTTGAAAGAATTTGATATGGAAGTCAACTTCAATGTATCTCCAGATGAGGAAATCATAAAAAATGTTCCATATAGAAGATTGATTTGTAGTCTGATGTATATTTCACTAACAACGAGACCTGATATATGTCAAAGTGTATCACTGTTGAGCAGATACCTTGATAAACCAACTACTAGTACTTGGAATGCAGCGAAGTGAGTGTTACATTATCTTGACACTACCAAAGAATTTGGACTAACTTACACGAAAGGAAGGACAGGATTAGTCGGGATGTGCGATGCAGATTGGGCTGGAGACAAGCAAACCAGAAAGAGTGTGAGTGGGTTTATAGTGTTCCACAACAATAACCCTATTTCATGGTTTTCGAGAAAACAGACCTGTGTTGCTATTAGCACCATGGAAGCCGAATATGTGGCAGCGTCCTTAGCAGCACAAGAACTGGTGAATCTTAAAGGATTTTTGAGCGAGTTTGGAAATTTTAGTGAAGTTATTTTGCAATGTGACAACCTAAGCGCCATTGCCACAGTTAAAAATTTTGAGAATTCAAAAATGGGAAAACACATTGAAATAAAATACCATTTTATAAAAGATTTATGTTTGAAAAAGGTATTTATATTGAAGTATATTTGTTCTTCTGAAAATATTTCCGACATGTTCACGAAGTCTTTATCAAAAGAAAAATTTGTTAATTTTAAAAATAGTATCATTACAGAATAGGTCTTTTGTAGAATCCTAAAGTTTTGCTATTTCATTTAACAATTTGAAAGTTTGTTTATTATTAAAATTCCAACATTAAAATTGAGGGGGCGTGATGAATATAGCTAGAGTTTCTGTCTTCGTGTTCTATGTTGTGTGTCGGATAGTTTTGTACTCCTAGAAATAAGATTTTGACAGTTTACTTGACATGTAATGATAGACAACAACAAAAATATACGTTTGTCAGTTTAATAAAGTTAATAAAAGCTTCTTCAAGTGCATTTTTACTGCAGTAGAACCCATTACAACAGAATAGTAATTGAAATTCTCCTTATTGCATGACGAAATCATCGTTCCGATTAAAAAACAATTTCAAATATTTTTAAAACAAACGTGGATTCTGTGGTTTATTAAATTCCTTTGAGTAACGAGCCGCAAAAGGTACATATATAAATCTGATTGTGACATTGTAATCTCGTTCCTTGTGTGTCCAACAAGGGGAAAATATATTAAAAGTATGCTTGAAAACTTCCCACATATGAATATCTCGTAAAAAATGTAAAATAATAGAATATTACGTGTGTGTTGGGGATGATTTATAAAAACGTTCTCAATGAATCACCTTGAGCCTAAATATTTTGTTTATTTTTCTCTTAACTTTCTAATTTTCGCTATTTCTATCTCTAACAACATCCCTCACTTCTTTTTTATCTTTACCTTTGTCTTGGCACAACTTGTTTCACGTCAATTCTTTCTTAATGTCCCTACAATCATTTTTTGCTGTTTCTGTCCTACTTGTAGATCGTTTTTTGTTCCCTCTGTATAATTTAGATGTAAACTGAGTTCATATTGTTCATTATTATTTTTTTTTAATTAATTGAATACTGAAGAATGCAGCCAAGTTAATAAAATGTTAAAATAAAAAGGATTCAAAAGGAAGCCCACAAATTACTTTTGACTAAAAGGATCCTTATTAATTGTACTTTCCAATATTTCCAATATATTGGGGATTTTGGAAGCTTTGCTTTTGATATTATTTTCCTCAATAAGAACTCGAGTTTTTTTTGAGAAACGCGCAAACTAGGGACTTCATTCGTCTCTTCTGCATTCAAATATAATTAAACTACATTGTTTTTGATACATGAATTCAAACCAAACATTTCTCTTTCCTTGAGTACTTAAAAACCAAGGAAATTTAAATTTCCTTCAATTGTACGCGTTTTCCTTCGGAAGTTTTCATTGTTGTCGTCAAGTCAAGAAGCAATTATTACGTCAGCCTTTCAAGAGATAGGGTTTAAAATCGTCCCTTTATTCACTTAAAAAACAATAGTACTACAGAACTGGTCCTTCTGATTGTTTAATTAAACTTTTGTGGTATTTATTCTAAAGCAGTTCATTTTCAGTAGTAGGTAATATCCCAAGGACATTGATAATTGTTCGAAAAAATTTTATAACAGATTTCGAAAGCTTGTTGCTTGGAAACAGACCGACGCCGCAGGCGGAGGTCTGTTGCCTATAAGCAACAAGCTTGAGAAAGTTGTTATAAAATTTTTGAGCATTTATCAATGTTCGAGGGTTATTCGGATAGAAAATTATTTGCTAATTATAGAAAAGAAGTACATAGCTTCTATAATTCCATTAATATTCTCGTCAGTATTGTGATGTATGTTTACGTTCCGTAGCTGTAGTTTTAAGTTATTATATACATACGACTGCGAGTCTTTAGCCATGACAGTCAACTTTCGAACGATTTGTCATTGTAAGTTAGTTGTAAGAACTTCTACAATAAAGTGTTTGTTATAATAGATACTTATTTCTCTGCAAATATCCCTAATAATATACATAACATGGTGGCAGCGCGTTAAAGTGCAAAAATTTACAAAGTAAAAGGGCTATGTAGCGGATTTCTTTTTATTTGACCGCGGTACAACGTAACCGTTTATTAGACATTTGTGCCTGTTTGATTTTTATCTAGGTTTTTGCAATAATGGCTGAATGCAAACCAATAGATACCTTTAGCTTCACTGGAGGCAATGTTGCTGACAAGAGGCGATTATGGAAACAGATGTTTGAAATATTTCTGCTAGCCAGTGGTAAATCTAATAAGTCTGAAGATCTTGAAATAGCCTTGTTGCTACATTCTTTGGGTGATGAAGGGATACAAATATATAATACCTTTGAATACAAGCCGAACGAAGATAAAGAAAAGCTGGAGTGTATATTAGATAAATTTGAAAAATATTGTAATCCTCTCAAGAATTTAGTTTTTGAACATTTTAAATTTTTTAAACGTGACCAGTTGCCGAATGAAACTATAGATCAGTTCGTTACTTCATTAAAGCAACTGGCTGCTACTTGTGAATTTAAAGAGAAGGATGTCCTTATTCGAAACAGAATCGTTTTAGGTATAAGTGACCCTAGAATTCAGGAAAAATTATCGCAATTTGCAAACTTAAATGTGGAGGAAGCTATCAACATTGCCAGGTCAATGGAAAGCAGTGTTAACACACAAAGAGAAATAGCTAGAACCAACGATTTGGATTCGGCAACAGTTAATACTATTAAAAAACAGTTTTCAAAAAGTGGTTTTGACCGAGACTCTGGAAAATTTATACCAAGACAATTCTCCAAAATGACAGTTTCAAGTAAGTGTTGTGAACATTGTAGTGCCTCAAAAAGTAGATAACAATATCAACACTTTGAGCCTTCAAATAGTTCCTCATTTAAATGCGGTAAGTGCGGTTTAAATCACCACAAAAATAGATGTCCAGCCTTTAGACGAATTTGTTCTGGCTGTGGTCAGCCTGGACATTATCGTAAGTTTTGTCAACAAGTTCCTAATATTGAACAAAATTTGGATGTTTGCACGTGTGAACCCTCCTTGGAGTCTTCCTGCGATGATCAAAAGCCCGATGCCGACACTGACTTTAAAGACAATGAAGATGATTTCCAGTTTACATGGACTGTTACAGAAGAATTCAAATTAATAATTTATTTATTGATTTGAAAATTGATACATGTAGTTCTGTTAATATTTTAAATCAAAAAGACTTTCATTTATTTAAAATAAAGTATAAATCAACTTTTGCCAGTTTCTTCAAAATTATCCTCTTATTCAGGGAATAACATAACTGTAATTGGCCAAATATGTTTGCCTTGTTGTTTAACAAATACAACAAAAACTTTGCCTTTTTATGTTTTAAACGATTTTCTACCTAAATCAATTTTAGGTCTACCTGGTATTAAAGCCCTTAATGTAATCCAAAACCATCAAATATCTGACTCAGTTTTTGATAACATAATAAGCCCCAATGCATGTAATCTTAAAAACCCGAGCAATAGTAATGTTCTAGATAGGGATGTACAAAAAATTCTTGATAAATACAAAAGCGTTTTCTCCGGTATAGGTAAAATAAATCGACAATATAAAATTATTTTAGAGAATAATGCAAATCCTTGTGTTAGTACTTGTCGTAAAGTACCAATTGCTCTAAGAGACAAGGTTAAACAAGAGCTGGATAGGCTTGTAAAAAATAAAATACTAGTACCAGTTAATGAACCTTCAGACTGGATAAATCCAATCGTAGTTGTATCCAAACCTTCTTGTTCTATATGCTTGTGTATGCACCCAAGGCACCTAAACAAGTTTGTTAAACGTGAATTTTTCCAAATACACAATTATAACTCCTTTTAGAAGGTGTAGATACCTTCGTCTTCCTTATGGACTAAAATCAGCTCCTGAAGTCTTTGAACGATTTATACAACAAACACTAGAAGGTATTCCTGGTGTCATTTCTTGTTTTGACGATATTCCTAGTCTTTGGAAAAGACAAATATGAACACAACAAAAATCTTTACATGGTTCTGAAAAAAATTAAAGCCAGTGGTCTTACTCTTAACATGGAAAAATCAAAATTTTGTCAAACTCAATTGAAATTCTTGGGACACTTAATCTGTTCAACTGGAGTTGCTCCATATTCAGCCAAAACTGAGGCAATTGTACGTATGTCATCACCTACCAATAAAAAAGATTTACAAAGATGTCTTGGTGTGATAGTTTATTTATCCAAATTTATTCCAAGCTTGTCCCATGAGACAACATTATAAGGAAAACTACTAAGTGAAAAAGTATAATGGGTTTGGACAGCTACTGAAGAAGCTTGTTTTAACCGCCTTAAAAACTGCGTTGCTTCAGCTACAACACTTTCTTTTTTTAACCCTAGAAAAAAAGTGACTCTTGCTGTTGACGCTAGTTCTTCTGGTTTAGGCGCTGTTATTTCTCAGGAAAACAAACCCATTGAATTTGCATCTGTATCTCTAACACCCACCCAGCAGAAATATAATCATATCGAAGAAGAACTACTGGCATTGGTGTTCGGTTGCGAACGATTTCATTATTATTTATATGGATCTTGTTTTGAACTACACACAGATCATGAGCTGCTCTTGGGTCTTTTAAAGAAACCGTTAGATGACATGTCCCCGAGAATACAGAGACTTGCTATTAGACTGCTTAGATATCAGTTTAATCTTGTATATGTGCCGGGTAAACAATTAAGTATTCCAGATGCCCTTAGCAGAGAAGCTATCTTTTACCCTGGAGTAATGTCTGATATCGAAAATATGGTTCTTTCTTGTCTCACCTGTCAAATGTATTATAAAAGTAATAAAAAGGAGCCATTGACACCCCATATACCCCCCGAGCTCCCGTGACAAAAAATAGGAGTCGACTTCATGGCAATCAAAAATCAAGATTTTGTGGTGATAGTAGATTACTTTAGTAAATTTGTTGTGGTTAATAAGTTAGTGTCCAAAACAGCACAAAGCGTCATAAGTTGCCTTAAAAACATATTCTCACTAAATGGGATAGCTCAAGAAATTTTTTCTGATAATGGCTCTCCGTTTAACTCTCAGGAATTTGCATCATTTGCCAGAAAATACAAAATTGACTTGAATACCTCCAGTCCTTTGTACCCTAAAAGTAATGGCATGGTCGAACGTACAATTCAGACTGTCAAAGGTTTATTTTTAAAAGCAGTACAAAATGATGAAGACCCATTTTTGGCAATATTAAATTACAATACGACACCAAAACCCAATTTACCTGCCCCCAGTGTATTACTAATGGGTAGAAGACTAAAAACCGTACTTCCGGTTCCAAAAACAATTTTGAAACCATTTTTTCCTGGTGTTAAGGAAGCACATAAAAAACTAGTAGAATGTCAAATAAAACAAAAAACTTATCACGATAAATCTGCCAAAAATCTTTCTAATTTAGCTCCTGGACAGCCAATTTTATTACAGCAAAAAATACGCGAATGGAAACCGGGTGTTATTGTGGGAAAATTACCCCATAATGACTATATCGTTAATTTAAATAATGCTAATTATCGTCGCAACCGAGATAGTCTAAGACCTTGTAACACAGAGCCTAAGTCAGTCCCAAATGAGTCCGACCCTTTTCAACAATCTTCTCTTTCTCCTAAAAGTCATGACTATTGCTGGAGGTGGGGCAGAGATATACGATAACACTCCACAAGGCGATCTAGCTGTGAATAGTTCTTCCCCAACTAGAACTTCATTTATAACCACTAAAAGTGGCCGCATAGTTAAACCACCACAAAGATTAGATATTTAAAAAATGTTAATAATGAAAATGTTAAATTAGTATATTATTATTGTGTTACTTTATATTTTTGTCTTGTTTAATTTCAATTCCTTTCTATTTTTTAACAAGGGGCGTGTGATGTATGTTTACGTTCCGTAGCTGTGGTTTTAAGTTATTATATACATACGACTGCGAGTCTCTAGCCACGACAGTCAAATGTCAACTGTCGAACGATTTGTCATTGTAAGTTAGTTGTCAATCATAGCCCATTGTAACAACTTCTACAATAAATTGTTTGTTATAATAGATACTTTTTTCTCTGCAAATGTCCCTAATAATATACATAACAAGTATTATGACCAAATCGTGACATTTTGAAATATTAAATATTTGAAACGTCAAAATCGAAATAAATAATCAAACTGTATCCATAGCAACGTGATAGAGTGAAAACAGCCCATGGGATCTGTTTTCAGTATAATGCTGTTCTGATTGGTTGTGTTCAATCAAATGACCTCAAATTAACTGATTTCATTGTATTTTTACTAGAGCAAAAAAATTTCTTTTTAATTTAATGATAAATAAAACATTTGAAAACTATCAATTATCACAAATATGTTGTGATCGACCTTTTCATCAAACCGATTTAGAAATTTGATAATTTCTTTTTTAAACTTAAAAACAATGACATTGACAAATAGAGAGAGCACATTATCAGCAGCGGTGCCTAAATTTAATTTATATTATATTTTGCTACGAACTAACATGCATCTGGGTTAGTAATAATCCAATAATCCCACCGCAATAAATTTAAGTATATCCGAAATAGATTCCATCACTTTCCGTTAATTAATCGGGACATTCGGTATAATTAACAGCAGAATAAAAACAAATTGAACTAGTTGTATTTTACAAATGATGTATCAACAAAAACATGGGTAAAGCGACTACGAGTGAAGGATTGAAAAGTGGGTTTTGTGTGAAAGGAAATGATTGTTAATTCTCCTGCAACCAGAACTCAGAAAATAATTCTCCGAAAACCATTTAAAACAAAAGATGGATAACAACAACATGAATATAACCCCCACATCACCTAATACACCATCAACTACTCCAATACAATCTTACTCTCAAATTCTCAAACAACCAACTCAACCAATATATCCAGCAAAAGACCAGGGAATCATCTTTAGTGCAATCAATGATGCAAAAATTCAAGACTATCTTCTGAGCGTAGGCCCAATAGTTCAACCACGCAACATCATTTTCTGCTCGAGAATATCTAATGATAGAGTGTGTATTTATTTATCGACCAAAGCTGCAGTTGATCAATTTATAGAAAATGGAGGAGAAAGTTTTTGGACAAAAATTAAAAGCGCGACATTTAGTAACCCCTTCAGACAGGCTAGTCATTTCTAATGTTATTCCGACTATACCACACGACACACTTAAAACTACACTAGAAGGATTAGGTCTAAAATTATTATCCCCAATTACAGTTCTACGAATAGGTGCAACAGATCCTGCATATAGCCATATAATGAGTTTCAGACGCCAAGTTTACATTACCCCTCTAGAATCTCTTACTTTAGCCGAATCTCTAGAAAATACACACGACAACCTCTCTTATCTTATTTTTCTCTCCTTAGATAGTCAGAAATGTTTTAATTGCAAACTATCGGGTCACGTTGTTGCCAATTGTCCTACCTTACAAAAGTCTCCTATCCAAACGAACACAATAAACAATGACGCCCCCCAAACATCACATGAGCAAACAAAACCAACAACAACCTTTTCTCAACCAACTCCGATAGATATATTCTCTACCCAATCAAATCTGACAGTAAACACCCCCACAGCTGAAGTAGGCAACATATCACAAAAAACCACAACAACTTTGCCCAATTCTACAAATAAACGATTCCTATCATCAGAATCCTCTCCGGAAGCATCCACTATGACAAAACCAGCTTTCTCAACCTCAGAAAATCCAAAAAAGAAAAAACACTCTGCAATCAGCTCCACTCCTGTCTACTCCATCCCAGAAGAAGCAACCAGCCTTTTAAAGCCAATAATTGAAAATCAAACACCCCCTTATCTTCTGAACTATGACCAATTTAAAAGGCTGCTGGAGCACACACACGGAGTTCAGAACGCATATACCGTTACAAAATACTATACATCAGATATAAAAGGCCTCATTGAAATGTTACTTACACTTTATCCTCAGTTGAAAGATAAGACTCTAAAAACCCGATTTACTAAATTGAGAAAAAAGCTGTAAAAGCAGACAGATGATGCCGGCAGCGAATCCTCCATACAATCCCGTTAATCACGTCAAAATATCAATTTGAATAACAAAATTCAATAGTATACTACAATTGAACTTGAATGGATATTATCTCCATTTAGGAATGCTACAAAAGCTCATATCGGAACATATTCCAGACATTATATGATTACAGGAAACTCACTTCCATGAACACAAAACACATACCCCAAAACATTACAATGGAATCTTTAAAATTAGAAATCGGACAACGGCCAGTGGAGGTGTAGCCATATTCACGAGATCAACAATAGTAGCGGAAGAAATAAACATCACCATCAACATTGAAGCGGTAGCCATTAAAATTAAAGCTCCAACCGAAATAAATATATGCAACTTATACCTCCCGCCTAACATACATGCAGATCCCAAGGAACTGGATGCGTTATTCAAACAAATCCCTTCTCCCAGGCTAATTATAGGCGATTTCAATGGGCACAACATTGCTTGGGGATCCAGGTCAAACGATTCAAGAGGAAAGCAACTATATGAGACATTCAACTGCGCTAACTTAGCTATATTGAATGACGGCAGCGGCACCAGATTCAACATAACAGTGGGCACTTATTCAGCAATTGACCTCAGTCTATGCACACCTAATCTTCTACCCCAACTCTCTTGGCAAATTAATGAAGACTTATATGACATCGATCACTTCCCAATAACAATTACCAACACCACTAAACGTTCTCACGATACAATACCCTTACAACGTTGGAGACTAACTAAAGCAAATTGGACTGATTTCTCACTACACATTGACGACAATATTCATCTGGCAAAACTATAAGATGATATTACGGCTACAGTAGAAGACTTTAACAAAATAATAATAGATGCAGCATACCACGCTATTGGTAAGACAGCGCATATAAAAAAGTACAATGCAGTACTATGGTGGAACGAAGAATGTGAGTCAGCAATAAAAGCAAGTAAACAATCCTTAAATAAATATAAAATATATAAGACTCCTGAGAACTGTATAGAATACAAAAAGAAGCGAGCGTTTGCTAGACTAACCATCAAACACAATAAAAGAAAATCTTGGCATCAATACGTTCAGAAAATCAGTAGTTCAACACCAATAACAAATGTCTGGAAAAAAATAAAGAGCATAGCAGGTAAAAGCTCACATATGGAAATTGAGCCCTACAAAAAAACGATTTAAGTATGATAACAGATAACAATGAGATAGCTGAAAAACCTCGCAAACGCTTATTGTCTCCATTCTAAAAATGATAACTACGACCCAGACTTCCTAGCATTTAAGCAGAAGCAAGAAAAGAACACCATTATGATACATGAAAACGCAGACCCTATTAACACGCCTATTAGCCTACACGAATTCAACGATGCACTCCACGAACTTAAGAGCACATCTCCTGGACCCGATGATATCCCGCCCATATTTTTAAAAAACCTGCCTTCATCTGCGAAACATCACCTCTTGCAAATATACAACAGTGTCTGGAGCCAACATCTATATCCTAACACATGGAGAAAGGCAGTCACAATCCCCATCTTAAAACCTTCTAAATCACCCCTTCTAGCAGATTCTTATAGACCCATTTCTTTAACTAGCGCCCTATGCATACTGCTCGAAAAAATAATAAATAAAAGACTTCTTTGGGACCTAGAAAGCAAAGGACATCTGACTCCGGAGCAATCAGGATTTAGACCAAATAGATCAACATTAGATAACATAATTGATTTAGAAACTCATATTAAAGAAGCATTCTCAAATAAAGAACACTGCATGTCCATCTATTTTGATGTACATAAAGCTTTCGAAACAACTTGGAAACACAACATACTATCAAAGCTAAGCAACCTAGGATATCTAGGTAAAATTCTAGCTTTCATACAGAACTTTTTATGTGACAGAACATTTCAGGTTAGAGTCAATGGGACAACTTCTTTTATCCAAAAACAAGAAAATGGAACACCCCAAGGACCAATTATTAGTCCAACTTTGTTTCTCGTAGCCATGAACGATATAACTAGAGATATAGAAAAACCAATACATATCCGAATGTATGCGGATGACGTGATCATTTATCTAAAAAGCAGGACATTATCTGCATGTGCAACGATATTACAAAAACAACTCATAACGATGGAAAAATGGTCATGAGCGACAGGTTTTCATTTCTCGCCAAGCAAGTCACAGTGCATAATATTCTCAAAACAACCAATTAACCACAAACCTCATATCTACAGTACTACTCTCAAGTACACCAATAAGATAAAATATCTAGGACTTATATTCGATGAGAAACTAAATTGGAAAGCCCATATAACACAACTAATTAAAGACTGTCAAAAAGGATTTAATTTATTGAAATGTCTATCAACCAAACATTGGGGAGCCGATGGAAGATTACTCTTAAACATCTATCAAACACTTGTCAGATCAAAGATTGATTATGGCTGTATTGCTTATGCGTCAGCAAAAATTACAGTACTCAAACAATTAGACGTATTACACAATACAGCACTACGCATTATCCTAGGAGCCTACAGAACCACACCAGTAGACAGCTTATACTGTGAAACCGGAGAAGCCCCACTAGAACTTAGAAGACAAATCCTAAGTCTCTCATGTGCCTCAAAAATAACAGCTAATCCTCTTATTTTAACCCACCATCACACATTTAATAAAAACGTTAATCCAGTCTCACCTAATATTCAAACAGAGCCATTTCACGTAAGAATCCAGCACTATAAAAACAGTCTCAATATATCCAACATCTCTTCTTTGAAAATCGAAACTTATAACTTCACTCTACCCTGGCAAATTAAGCCACCACATATAAACACTCATCTTTCATGTTTTTCCAAACAAAGCACTAGTATACAAACCCTCGTCCAACATTTTAACGAGACCATGCAAAAATATCCCAATTATACCGAAATATACACTGACGCATCCAAACAAAATGACGGACTAGGCGCAGCCATTGTAACTCCTACAAACAATGTACAATTCAAACTTTCAAAATATGCAACAATTCTAACACGAGAACTTTTTGCAATACTAGAAGCAGTAAAGTACGTAACAACATCGAACTACGAAAAGACGTTTATACTTACAGACTCTTTAAACTCCTTGAAATTATTGAGAAGCACCTATTCGAAAAATTTCCTCGTACTGATGATCAAACAAGAAATTCATCATCTTCAATCGATAGGAAAAAACATACATTTCCTGTGGGTTCCTGCACACATAGGTATAAAAGGTAATGAGATGGCCGATCAACTCGCCAAAAAAGCAGCACTACTTAATACCATACCAATCATTAAGCCCTTATACACCGATCTAAAAACATTTATTCGCAATAAATCAAAACAAAAATGGATGACACATTGAGGAGCTCGCACGCAAAACTTAGAGAAATCAAACCCTACATAACACCCTGGCTAACTTTTACCGAAAATCGAAGACATCAAATCATCATCACAAGGTTACGTCTAGGTCATACTCGAGCTACTCATGAGTATTTACTTTCCCGAACACCAAGACCAGAATGTCTTATTTGTGAGCAGCCGTTAACAGTGAAACTTTCTTTGGTTGAGTGTCCGCTATATCATACCAACAGACTAGCATGCAACATAAGTGAATCTCTGGAAAATACTTTAAACAACAGCAGTAATGTGAAAAACCTTATCAAATATCTGCAAATCGCAATCTTTTACCATAAAATTTAAAATGTACTTTAAACAAAACATGTGACATGTCAATATCTATCCATAATGTTAAACAAACATAATACATAGCTACAGACCGCTAATAGCCCTTGAGGCTGATGCGGATTCGTAAATAAAAAAAAATATTTTCTAAACTAAGTTTATTGCTGCAAGCATATTCATTTAATATTTCTGTAAAATTGTGTGATTTCGGATATTGTGGTTTACACAATTTTTGGTATACGGGTGTACGGATATAACTGGTTCAGGGTTATGGAAGAACGAAAGCAAACGTCTCTGGCAATAAGGCGTACTGTGCGAGAGGTTGGTATTTGTGAATTTTAATTAGAAGGGTAGCACAATGCATCTTTTTTTTCTTCAGGCGTTTTGTCCATGGGGAATTACAAGCCTAGGTGATACGAAATTATTGGAACTACTAGTGGGGTAATAGATGGAAAGTTACCGCAGTCTTTCCGTGCAACTTAGGGGGCTAACCTACCATCAGCATAATCCAGTTAACGATAAGTACCCCTTCGTGGGAAATTTCACTTATTATGAACTAAAGAAAGATTTGTTTTATAACTGTTGGATATATTCTACACTGTCGCCACACTCATCCCTTCAAGTTACTCAGTTAAATGAATTAGATACTTAATAAATTATTTTCTGTGCTGGATACTTGGGGAGAGTTAATTATTCATGGGGTTCTGTCCTCTCCAGGCATCCATGAACTCTTGCAAGAGCTAGGAACCTATAATACTTTTGTTTTCTTTAAGTAATACAGAAATCTCGTACGCATATTGCGTTTTAATAATCTATACTTTCCTATGTAATAGCTGTTTCACGTACAGCACGCGAAATTAACGTAACATTTTTTTCTATTTCCGTTACTAAAACCGCTGTTACATATTAGTAGGTATTATAGTAGGATTATTTTTAAGGGGTTATACATTGGTTAAAAGATTATTTTTTTTGGTTGTCTAAAAATATCAAGAAAACGTTTGAGAGATCGCTTTTCAAAATTATTAGATTTTCACCTCTAGAAATTCTCTCCCGAAAAAATATACATATAAATATAATTCTCGTTTTCTCGTTCAAGAAAGAGATTTTAAATATTGTCGAGCAACAAAACTTACAAATTTGTGGTTGAATTATCTTGGACAAATAAAGATTTTTATCTGTCATTAATCGGCAGTTTCATTTCCCGAAGAAGAAAACCCTTTAGGTCTAGAAAGGTCTCTAGGAATCATTTCCAAAATTTTACATTTTTGTCCCACAAGCCGGATTGTTTGGATTGTTATGAACCCAGAACTTCTAAATCTCGCAAAAAGAAAATTTCACATTCAGTTGGTTGTATTTGGGAGAGAGTCCCAGCTGTAGTATGTTTGTTGCTTTGATCGTTCAAGTCCCGAAATAGTGCCCTAACTCTCGGAAGATGGTGACTTTGTTATATCTCATTACCTGGTAAGTAAATAAAACCGTAAATAGAGGATTTCGGTAAGATTCTTTCAATTTATTTTTTGACGTCTAATTTGAAGTTTGGCGTTTATCAAATAAAGAACAAAAATTGTGTTTTTTCATTAAATTCTTAACTCGATTCACTCGAAAATAGACTCATTCATGGCTTTTAAACATGTTTTAATTTTTTACCAAAAAGTTGCTCGATTCATATTTATAGAACCTTTCGCTAGTTTTCCAATCTAATCATCAGATTTATAATTATAAAATTATAATTTTTTCTCATATTTGTAAAAACATGATTGATGTAAATAAAGTGGAGGAACTGGTTAAAATCAAAAAAATCCAAAAATCAAATATTACTCGAATTTAAACCTGGATAAATAAAAATAAAAGTGTGAAACTCGATATTTCACAATATACCACAAGAGAAACGTTCTTAACCGATTGCTACACCAAGTATTCTGATAATCAAGACAAGTTGGAAGTTTTAGATGATTCTTATTCTCCAGATAGAGATATTGTTTTAGAAAAATATTTTGATGGTAGTAGTAATTTATGCAAAACGATTGATTTTTTAAAATGTCCAGCTCAACAAAATTTACAATCTCAATCTCCAAATACGACTCCGGTATCTGTTCTAAAGCCATCTCAGTCAGTTAAATTACCTGAGCTTAATATTCAAGCATTTGATGGCGATGTTGCCAACTGGCCTTCTTTTTATGAAATATTTAATAATTAAATTTCAATGGATAAAACTCTTTCTGTTGTTCAAAAATTAATCTATTTAAAATCATTTTTAAGAAGAGAACCTTCACAATTAATTGATAATTTAGAAGTTATTGGCTCAAACTTCAAAATTGCATTAATTTTGATTGAAAGATATGAAAATAAATTCCTCATTGTCAATACTTACATGAAAAATTTAATTACTCTCAGCAATGTCACTACAAGAGGAAATTCTTTCGCATTAATAGATTTTTTAACCAACATGCAAAAGAGTAAATGTGCTTTAGATAATTGTAACATTCAAGATAAGCATTCCGATTTAATTTTTATATTATCACAAAAGTTAGATTTTGGAAAGCATCCGAATCTGAAAGAGATGCAACTAAACTACCCTCTCTTGACGATTTTATATCATTTTTAGAAAAATGTGTTTTGTTTTGGAAAATTAGGCTCAAGATGAGAAATTCACAGACAGAACAATTTTTTCGAAAAAAAGTGTACATTGATTCACATAAAATTTATATTTGCCGAAGATTTGCATGCTGATAAATTAAAGGTCATAAAAGAAGCCAAGGCCTGCCTTGCCAGCGGTAATATTGCAACTAATTGCAACTCAACCCAAAAATGTTTTAATTGTCAAAAGTCCCATCATACTCTTATGCATATTGATGACAATATTAATAATTCCAGTACGTCTCAATCTCATAATAGTTCTTCCCATAGTTCATCTCATACGCGTTTGCCTCTTGATAATCGATCTACTCACTATAGTCAAGCAATCATCACAAAATACCACAGAAAACCTTGATTCTTCTGAAGATTTATATACTATTTCTTCTTTAGCTACCTTAAAAGACGTGTTACTCGCTACAGCGTGCATTTTAGGTTATGATGCAGCTGATAACCCTCTAGTAGTAAGATGTTTGGCAGATCCGGGCAGTTAGTTATTTTCTATTACGGAAAGTCTCGTTGAAAGGCTTAATTTTATTCCATATAAAAAAAAATACTTTGCAAATAACAGGTATTTCTCAAAGATGTTTGAAGTGTAATCAAATGGTTAATATTAAATTTCATTATTTGTACGATGATAAAAGAAGTTGTTTTAAAAGATCTTGTGTTATGCTAAAGGAAACTACATGCCTCCTCGTTGTTTGGCGAACTATAAACGTCACTGGTACGCAGGATCCAATCCTAGTTTCCTTCTTGATGGTAACTGGGTAATCATTCACGTTTATCACACGTACTGGGATCTCTTTCGCTGACGTAACCAATCCTTTTCCAATTAGTACTCCTTTGTCAACTTCATCGTCGTGGTTCCTTGGCTCCATCATCACTGGTGTACCTTCTTCCATGATTCCCTGTAGCCGTGCTACTATCATGGTTTCGCTTCGTAAAGGTAGAACGGTAACTTCCTGTACAGCTGCCAACACCGCGCTGCCTTCATGTGGATGAAGGAATACCTCCTCGGAGGCCACTTTAATGGTTCTGTTTCTAAAGTCTAATTGGAAACCATGTACATTCATTACGTCCAATCCCAGAATCACGTCAGCTACGATTACCGTATGCGTGATCTTTTCTGCTCTAATTCCCAATTGGATTTGTGTTTCCCCGTGGACGTTGGCACTCTCGCCTGTGGCGGTCCGCAGTCGCAGTCTCGTTGGTAGAAGCTTCTTCTTGGGGTTTATTATCTCTGGTCGTATAATGGTTCCAGTTGCTCCAGTGTCAACCAGCAGAGCATATTTCTTGCCATTTACTTCGTCATCCACATATACACTGTCGTTGCGACATCTGCGAGAAGCTATCAGTATGAGAAGGTCTTTGGAACGATCATGGGTCGATGCTGCTCCCTCGTAGCCGACCCGTTCTAGTTTTCCTGTGACTGGGGTTCTTGGTTTGCAGGAGTCCTGGGGCGCTTTCATGAACTGCGTACATGCCCTAGCTCGCCACAATTCCAGCATCTGATATTTCTCGGCTTCTTGTCCATCATACTTTTAATCAAGCTGATGATCTGGTTAAACTTGTCTTCGTCGCCTTCTTCTTGGATGGTCCAAATTCTGTTGTAACTCGAAGCCTTCGTTGCTGCTTCATATTCAAGAGCAGCTGTTAATGCGTCAACTAATGTTTTGGGATGGGCTAAGCGAAGCGTCCTCTGCATATCGGGGTCACGTAAGCCATCAATAAACGCCTGTATGCCCAGACATTCCATCATGTTCTCTGCTGCTGATGGATAAGCAAATCGAACGAGTCGGGCAATATCCACTTCATATTCTTGAAGTGCTTCGTCACGTTTCTGCCTTCGGTTCTTCAGCTGGGATTGGTACAAATGTTCTAGATGTTCGTGACCATATCGCATGTCCAACCTCTTCTTCAGCTGCTCGAAATCATCCGTTTCTTCCAGAGGTATCGTCTGAAGTACATCCAAGGCATCTCCTCGGAGCGCTATAGTTAGGTTCACTGCTTTCTCCCTATCGGACCAATTATTCAATCTAGCGGCTGCTTCAAATTGTTTCACATAATTGGTCCACGATGTCTTTCCATCGAACGTTGGGGTCTTGACTCGGGTAAAACTGCCAATGTCTTCAAACTTAGGTAGTGTTTGTGGCTTGCAAGGTTTCGTTTGCTCGGTCTTCTTTTCTTCCTCTGGCGTGCCTCGCGTTCTTGAATCGGCAGTCTTTTCCTCTAACTCCTTGATTTTCTCGTCTATCGTTGTGATCTTATTCTCGATTTTCTCGTCCATCGTTAACATTTTATTCTCGATTTTCTCGTCCATCGTTGACATCTTATCCTCGGTTTCAGATTTTAGAGAGGAAATTTCATTTTCAACGTCAGCGGCAATGTCGTTTTTCATTAATAAGATATCGGTAGGTATATCATTCTTCATAGCAGAAATATCGTTCTTTATAGCCGAAATATCGCTTTTCACATTCGTAGAAATTTTCTCTTCCATGGCAGAAATCTTCTCGTCCATGTTCTGTTCCATGGCATGTTAGCAGAAATTGACGAGATTAAGGTGGAATCCTCGTCATTAAATGAAACTGTTTCTGGATCAAAGCCGTCATTTTCCAGTGCCACTTTAAGTCTTTCTACTAATTCGCTTTTCTTACCGGACGTTTCCAACTCACGATCTTCCAATTCTGCTCTTAATTCCGCCACTTTCAGATCCCTTAATCTCTTGGCCATTTTTACGTAGGTATTTAATCATATTATCCCACTTCTGACACCTATGTAATGTTTTTCTATTTATTTAAACAGTAAACGGGTGGGATAAATTTTAAACACACGGTATGGCTACTTACTAATTTATTTAAACACTAAACTAGTCACTGACACTTAATTTATATATACTTAACTAATCCCTTAATTATTAATTTATATCAACAGTATATTCACTCAAACTAATTTATATAAACATTTAACTAAGTTATATTCACTTATTTATTTGTTTATCTCACGATGTCAAATTATCAACTAACTCCTCCGCTGATCGGTCCATTATATATATTAGTGCCTTTTTTACTAGAAAATTCCGGACTGCGGCTTACTCAAAAACAATTGGTTTTCTGGTATTTTCCAGATAATACTGGTCAGAAAAACAATAGTTAGATAAGATAGTCGTAAACAGTTATAAAAAAAACGCTGCGTATCCGCCATAATTTTAACTTTTATACCTGGCTAAGACAGAGTCGGATTTAGGAACTATAGCAGTGTGCTGTTTCGTAACATTATGTTGATGATGTTTTATATGGTGCTAACGACTTGAATACTTTGCTTGAAGCATACAAACAAATTACCAACCTTTTGGATTCTGCTAGAATTTCTTTACATAAATGGTGTTCTAATTCTTAATTTTTTTTTAATTAAGTTTCAAGAAACTCCTTACATCATTAATCCAGAAAATGCTACAAATAAAGTTTTAGGTCTGATATGGAATTCACTAACAGATAGTTTCTTTTAATTTATTTTTTCAAAGGTAGAGCTAAAAAATACTTACACAAAAAGAGAAGTTTTGGCAAATATTAGTTCAATTTTCGATCCAATGGGACTTATAAACCCTATAATTGTTAAAGCAAAATTTCTGATGCAAAACTTAAATGGGATGAAATTCTTACCCCGGAACTTTTTATTGATTGGAAAATGTTTTTAGAAAACCTTCCCTCTATCTCGAATATAAATATTTTAAGACCTATTCTTAGGTTTCTTGGTTTACCACTTAAAAATGAAAATTCATTTTCTTTGTGAGGCTAGTCTTAAGGCTTATGGCGCTTGCGCATATTTAAAAATGATATATTCTCTTTCCCAGTCTCTCATCTTATTTAGCATCGTAGTGAAATTCTTTTCGATACTTACTTTCTTGATCATTTCGTCACTGGGAAGATTCGCTGATGAGATATAAGTTGTTAGAGAGAACCAGGCTCCCTGATTTTTAATACTTTCATTGCCTGAACCTTCCTTAGATGTTCTAAGAATTGCCTCTTGGGCAGATCTTTCTATCACCAGATGTAGAGGTGTGAGATCTGTAATGATCTCAAGTGCCCTAGTTGGACACGTTCTCATAGCTCCAGTGATGCACACACAGGCAAGCCTTTGAACTTTGTCGAGGGTCTTCCTCGTGCTGTACTGACTTGCTTTTGTATGCCAAACTATTGCCCCATAGGTAATTGCTGGTTCCACATTCATAGCGTACATCCATCGCAGTATTTTTGGGTTACAGCCCCAACTCTTACCAGCTAGATTTCTGCACGCCATCAAAGCTCTTACTGCTTTACTAGCAGTTATTTCAACATGCTTATTCCACAGAAGCTTACTGCCTAGTGTTATCCCTAGATATTCAACCTCTGATTTCATCAGATGGGCTGCGGGCTCACAACGTCTTTGATAAATAGAAAGCGGAAATGAAAATAGAAATACAAAAAATGCGGCATAGTAAAATTGTACTGTTGTGGATGGCGACTAATCGTGATACGCCCGCGTCAAAACGTTCGACCAGAGAGATGTGTTATGATTTTTTTTGATTTCTTGCGGAACTCCTATAGGGGTATTGCGAAACCCTATGGCTGCTCTAACTCATAGACAAGACAAAACGAAATCTCTTCTTCTCAGACATTGCGTGGTGAGCTGGTCATGCCCTGCGATCTTTTATAGCCACTGCTAATCTGCATTTTTAACGCCGTCTATTCGCTTGGAAGGTTACTAACGAACTTTATTTTACTGGTTGCTGTAATGCCGTCATCTGTGAATTTAACCAAATCAAGCTTTTGGATGTCAAATTTGAAAAATAATGTAATTTTTGACAAATGGGTAAATTTATGTGGAAACAGAAGATTGAAGGGAAAAATGACATCTGAGAATATTTAAAACAATTGTAGAGAATGTGCCTTACACTTTTTTACCTAAAGATTTTGGTCCAAATAAAGTTCTGAAAAGAAGAGTTTTCTCAACAGTCAATTTACCAGGTAAATATATAATAATTAAAGAAAAAAAACTAACTAACTAGGATACATTTATTCAATAATTGTTTTTATTTTCTAGAATCTTTAGAAACAGTAACTGATGATGTTCCTTCCTCAATAATTGGGGCTGAACCATCAACCTCTTTAGCTGTACCACAAATTGGCACTGCATCTGTAACTGAGAGTCCTAGGACTTTAAAGTTACAGGAAGCTTTAAATGCTCAGTTTGTAAAACTGAAAGCTAAAAAAGCACAAGAATCCTGTGTGCTATTAATGAGGCTAGTTGTAGCTATTCAGTTGAATCCGAGCTGAAATTATCAACACATGCTGTTCAAGATTCTACTTCTGTTACACCAGCAGACTTGAATGCCACAGTTACTCCAAAAAGAAGTTTGTGAATAATTAATTGATTTATTAATATATAGGTGTTTAACACAGAAATAGTAGATATTAGGTATAGGTCAATTTTTTGATTTATTAAAAAACATGAAAAATTATTAAGTACTTAGAAATGCATTTATAATTTCATATTATTTAGTTACATCAAGTTTCGATTGTATACTTCTATTAGAATATTGTCTAAAATAGGGTTTAAAATTTACCATTTCAACAAAAATGTTATCTAAATGCAATGTATATTGCATATTCATATTATTTTTTATTGCTAATGATATTATTTTTTAATTTAGAAAGATCTGATTTACTTGCTGAGGTGAATGTCTCTAGGGTTAAAGACCTATCACCGAAAGCCAGATGTATCTATCAAATAGCCACTCAATTTAAAAAAAGATCTACCCAGTTTAGAAGAAGTCGTCAGTTGCTGTTAAAAAGGTATGCTGCTGAAACCTTTAAAAAATCTGAACTTTTTGAAAAATATGTATCCATTATATTGTATCATATGTGTAATATTTGTTAGCACATGCTATTATCAATAAATTATTCTTATCTTAAGTTTGAGAAGAAAATAAAGAAAATCACCTGTAGGTACTATTTTATAAACAAAATTTTATATTAAATTTTTGAAACTATTTGTCGACATTCGTCTTTTAATAAACTATCCGGGTTAATAAAAACGGATAAAAGCTTTAAACAGCTTTTTCAAACAACCTATCCTACTTTTAAGCCAAAATAAAATAACAGGTTGTTTATAGGCATAATTTAAAAAACCTTCAGTATTTGCTTGGCTTGCCATCTAGTAGTAGTAGCTAGTAAACTGTGACTAATCATGCAGGTATCTTCCTTTATTTTTTCTCTGTTGGTGAATAGTAACCTTGCACCACAATAGATGGCGCAGCACTCGACAAAACTTTGTGGCTTCGGACTTCGTACAGGACATTCCATTCTTCCCCGTATTAAAAGTATTTATCGATGGAGCAGGTGATCCAAAGAATATGCCCAAAATAAAATAACTAACTCTTAATATAAATTACTTGTGTTTGCGAAACGCGCTATCGGACCAACTACTTTTTGGTCATTCGCGTGTGTTCACAACCGCCGCAGCAAAGTAACTGATAAATATTAAATTATTGTTTTATATTGTACAGGTTGTCCCAATTCAATTTATTGCTTTTATGCAATTTTATTCTCTTTAATCATACCCATCATTACAAGAGTGCAGTAAATAATATTGTCTGCTGAAGATTAAAACAGAAGTTGTGTTATCTAAGGACCTCTCAAAGGAGTTGATCTCATGATCATCCTCTAATTTCCAGCTCATGGCCCTTTGGTGTTCTATAATTGCTTGAGTCTGTACAGTACTTCTCCCTGTATGCAGATATATAAAGGCGACAGATTTAGTAGCACCTCTAGGGCTGCAGTTGGGGTTGTTTTCATGGCCGGCATGATACATACGCATGTTAGTCTTTGCACACTTTAAAACTGCCTGTCAAGCAACCGAACCAGTGGTTATCATTGATTCATCCTTGGGTTGACCCCAGATTTTTTCACAAAGCATCTCTGACTGTATCTATGTTCCTAATCAATAAATTCACTAAGATTATGTAATGGCAAGTTTCGTGACATTTTTGGTATACGAAACTCATTTTTACTGAAATAATTACTTTTTAAGTGAAACAGTTAATTTCACATAAGATTCCACGGAGTAAGGGTCGACACAATAAATTTCAGTTTAATTATTGTTTGTAATAATTCAACAAGAAGCTTGTGATGCATTTTTTATTGATTTTCCTCGGTTGTTTGACGAAACAGAGTAAGGAGTAAGGAAATTTGGAAACTTCAATGATTAATTGGTTGAAATAATGAACCATAATGTTGAGATTTCATATATTTATCATAGTTCATAACACAAACTAAAATATTACATTATTGCTAAATAGTACGACTATATTATATACTATAATTTTACACTAAAGCTAAACGAAGTTATCGGTATAAGCTTATAAAAATATGTCAAACATTTAAACAAATAGCATCTATATAAATATAACACTGTAACAGTACAAACAAAATATGTTTAGGAAACATTTTCTTAACGTATGTGCAGAGAAATGCCGTATAAGTCGTCCCGAGTCATATCTACAGCCTCGGGATAGTCGAATTAAGAAAAAAAAAATATCGGATAAAGCAGACCAATTCATCTAGTTTCCTTAGCTGTTAACTTATCGATTAGTTCTTGAAGAGGGGCCAATTCTCTTCGTTCGATCAGACTAAATTCCTACAATTTAAAATGATATCAATATAAATAATCAGCTAAAACGAAAATAAACGGAGCAAAGACAATTCGATATGTTAAACACGAAATTTATCGCTTAAAATCTACAATAAAAACCTCGAAAATGTGTTACTTTACGTCTAAAAACAGTAAAAATTACTTTTTATACGACCCCTGTATATAAATATATTCTACTCGACAAAATGAGCACCAATTTATGAATCCTTTTCCATATTTTTTGACATAACCTCATTTCAAAAGCGTTTCGTCAGATTTTAGTATCGTAATTTTCGATTTCCCCTCATATCGTAACGAAAAATTTTAGTCTCTTTGTTAAATACACTCAGGTGAAAAAATTCGATCCATCGTATATTTTCCATCTATTGTGACTTTTAAAACTTGGTACTTATTATATGGCATATATAAATATAGAGACCCTCTTATAATTGAAATTATTAATTTATATACATTATTTTCATTTTTCTTATGACATTTTTTATAAACAATACAAATTTTAGGTTTTTGTCAGAAATTTACGTCTGATAGAGCAGCAAGAAATTCATTTGTTGTTTTAGTGACCCATACAAACCCACCGAATTAGTATTTAAACTTATTATTTTGTTAAGGGCCACTTGCACCGTACTAGTGCAAAACTTCTGTTAACAAAACCAGGTTTAACTTATTAAAACTTAGATTAACTGTTTGGCTTGCACCGTCATTTATTTAAACTAGATTAAAGTTAAGCCACAGTTCTGGTAATTTTTCTATAAGATGGTACTGTGATTATCTTCACTTGCATAATTCTAACCTAGATTATACCTGTTTGGCCAATAAAATGAGTGATTTTTGTGGTAGTATTTAGTTTGTGCAGTAATCCTAGGATTCTAAAATCTTCTGTCGATAATTTATTATAATCTTATGCCGAGCAATGACATAAATCATGACCCTGTACATGGGAAAACAGGGTTTAGTCAAAAAGCCATTTAAAATTCAGAAATGTGTTAATTAAATACCTAATATTTTTTAATTAATAATTATTTTTTGTGACCACTGTTACTTATCAATTTTTTATTATCTGGTTTGGATAAACTAGAATAAACAGAACAAAAAGCTTGTTATTTTGTTTAAATATTTTTTGTGTATTTTTTTTTCTGAACAGGTTCTCAAAGGTGACCTAAAATTAAACTCCAGACAGTTTCTTAAATATTTATTTATTATATAGTATAGATAAACAGTGCGATTAATTTAGGATTATTAATAAAAATTAAACTCTCGAAATGTTTAAGGATCCGAAAAATGCCTAAATATGTTCTCTTTAAACTAAAAATAAAAAGAATCTCACAAAAAGTGGGATCCTTTTTTTGTGTAGGATTAAATACCTAAACTTGCATAAAATCTTAGGATGGTTAGGGCTGATTAATTGGTGATACGGTATATGGTTTCTAACAAATAAGGAAGTAGAAATCCTGTACTTTTTTCCTTTTCACTAACCAAAAAAATAATGATTCTATCATAAACTGATAAATCATGGGGATATTCTAGTTGATCTTCTATTATGTCCAGAAGTGATAGCTGTCCCTTTTAATAATCTGAATCTTCTAAAAAACTCAAGCCAAAATCTTAGAGTGATAATAATTAATTTGTTCTGAGGCCGAAATCGTTAATTTCCAAAGTATCTAAAAAATCCTCTAAGAAAATTTCTTCTTCCAATTCCAAATAATCCATATTTTTATACAAAAAAATACCACTTGTAGGCAGCGTAGGTGTAGACACACATAAAATGTAGGGTTAAGATTCAAAGCTTAGCCTTAAACGTTGAATAATCCCTCGAATTTGGGAGATTTAATTTAACAGCTAGTTAAGGTAATTAAACTCGGTTTAAGTGAGGGTGCAAGATAATCATTTACTTAAAACTTGGTTTAGGTCGTAAACCATAGTTAACAACTACGGTGCTAGTGGCCCTAATTTAATTGAAATCAAATGGCTTTAACACCAACGGATGCTGCAAGGGCAGTGGCTTTAGTTCAAGATGGTCGTAGCCAATATTATGCGGCTGAGGTAGTAGGTGTTAGCCGTTGTGCAGTTCAAAGAGCAATTCAGCGCTTTAATGAAACTGGAAATTACACGAGGAGACCACGATCAGGCCGTAGAAAGGCAACATCCGCACGCGATGATAGATTTTTGGTTTCTTCGTGTTTGAGAAATACGTTTAACGTCAGTTGAGCTGGCGAATCGTCTGAGCGACGTAAGAAATGTCGATGTAAGCAGGTGGACAGTTCGTCGACGACTCACTGAAGCTAATTTATGTTCCAGAAGGCCAGCTCTATGTCCACTGCTATCCATGGAACAACACAGAGCTTGGCTTGCTTTTGCAAGGGAACACGAGGACTGGAATGACGCAGATTGGAGTAATGTATTGTTCTCGGATGAGTCCAGGTTTTGTTTAAAGACACCAGATGGTAGAGAAAGAATCTACAGAAGACAAGGAGAGCGATTCGCCCAATGTAACATTGCGGAAAGAATAAGTTACCGAGGAGGCTCAGTTATGGTTTGGACTGGTATAAGTTCCGAGGCCCGTACTGTCTTGGTTCTCGTAGATGGAGGTTCTATGACAGGAGCTAGGTACATAACAACAATTTTGGATGAGCATGTGGTACCTTTTGCTCCATTTGTAGGGCCTAATTTTATTTTCATGGACGACAACGCGCGGCCACATCGTGCAAGAATCGTTAATGAATATTTAGAAGAAGTCGGGATTGTCCGTATAAATTGGCCATCTTCGAGTCCAGATCTCAATCCAATAGAACATCTATGGGACACTCTAGGAAGAAGAATCCGATCACGGGTACATCGTGCTAACAACTTGGCTGAACTTAGTGTGGTGCTTCAGGCAATATGGGACGAATTGGACCAACTCGATGTCCAACATTTAATTAGCTCTATGCCAAGACGTATACAGGCTGTTATAAGGGCCCGGGGAGGAAATACAATAACACACTTAACATTTCATTATAACCATTGTTTTGATTACAAAATATACTTCATTTTTCCATTATTCGAATAAAGCCAATTGTTTTCATAACAACATGATTTTCTTGTATAAACTGTCTTTGTTATTCATACCTTTAACATTTAAAACCGATCCAAAACTTACATGGTCAAATTTTCGTCTACTTTGCAAAAAAATAGTCGTAGATCGAATTTTTTGCACCTGAGTGTAGTTCATCATAGAACACCGATTAAACTTTTTCTACAACCCCCGTATGTCAACTAGTACGTAGTAAACGCCTTAATTAACTTTTCTTACAAACCCTGTAATATTAAATGGTTATTTATTAATTTTATCAAAAATCTATTGCAATTAACGAAACCGGCACGCATTTCTATATTTTTCGACATAACCTCATTTCAAGTGTTTTGTCAAATTTTAGTATCGTAATTTTCGATCTCCCGTCGTATCGTAACACACAACTTTAAGTCTGTGTGTTAATTAGTTCGTGATAAAAACGCCGATTAAACTTTTTTAACCACCCCTGTATGTCAACTAGTACGTAGTAACCGCTTTAATTAAACTTTTCTCACAAACCCTGTAATATTAAATAGTTAATTATTATTTATATTAAAAATCTATTGCAATTAACGAAACGGACACCAATTTCTATGGTTCTCGACATAACCTCATTTCAAAAGCGTTTCGTCAAATTTTAATATGGTAATTTTCGATATCCCCTCGTATCGTATCAAAAATTTTGACAGTCTCTTTGTTAAATAGTTCGTGATAAAAACGCCGATTAAACTTTGTTTACGACCCCTGTATGTCAACTAGTACGTAGTAAACGCTTTCATTAAACTTTTCTTACAACCCTGTAATATTAAATCGTTAATTATCAATTTTATCCAAAATCTATTGCAATTAACGTAACGGGCACCAATTTCTGTGTTTTTAGACATAACCTCATTTCAAAAGCGTTTGTCAAATCATAATTTTGGATCACCCCTCGTATCATAACGGAAAATTTGACAGTTAGTTAGTTCGTGATCAAAACGCCGATTAAACTTTCCTTTACGACCCCTGTATGTCAATTAGTATGCAGTAAACGCTTTAATTAAACTTTTCTTACAAACCCTGTAATATTAATTAGTTAGTTATTATTTTATCAAAAATCTATTCCAATTAACCCTCCGATCCCCGCGTGGCGTCTGACAGACGCCACTCTGACAAACAATGCGCAGAACTTTTTAAAATAGTGAGATACAGACTTCCCCTTCCATCTACCTTCCTAATACGCCGACTACTTTGATACATTCAGTCTGAACTGAAATCTCTTGAGCGTAGGTTAATTTATCAAGCTTTTTAGTTGGTTGGCGTCTATCAGACTCGACGCGGGCACAGGTGTTTCAATTTATTTTTTGGTAATTTCTTGAAAGGTAAGATAAATGATTTAAATAATGATTCAATAATTTGATTTATGGTTGTTTTATTATTTTAGATGGATAAAAAGAAAGTTTACCGTTTTGACAAAACCGAAGATGTCGAGGAAATGCAACGGCTGGCTTATATTTCCGATTCGGATTTGTCAGATGCTAATGATGACAGTAGTTCCATATACGATTTGGAACAGTTAGAAGAATATGATGAACATTCCGATACAGAGCACGAAAGTGATAATAGTGAAGAAAATGAAGAAATTGAAAATGAAAATTCAGATGCCAATGTATTATTTGGGAAAGATGGAAGTACTAAGTGGAATATGGATCGTCCTAGACAAGCGGTAAGGACTAGCTCTCACAATATTATGACCCATTTGCCAGGTGTAAAACAAGTAGCTAAGAATGCCAAGACTGCTCTGCAATGTTGGGAGTTATTATTGCCCGACGAATTGATTGTAGTCATAGTAGAAAATACAAATAATCATATACTGAGCAAGAGAGATCAATTCAGTAGAGAAAGAGACTGCAAACTGACAGATTCAATTGAAATAAAAGCATTCATTGGTCTTTTGTACATGGCAGGAGTTCATAGAAATAGTAAATTAAACACGCAAGATTTATGGGCCACAGACGGTTCTGGTATTGAATTATTTCGTCTTACAATGTCTCGTAATCGTTTCCATTTTCTGCTACAATATATTCGTTTTGATGATAAGCAGACAAGAAATGAACGTAACATGTATGACAAATTATCTCCTATTCGGCAAATATTCGATATATTTGTTCATCGTTGTGAAAAAAATTATTCAGTAGGAGAGTACGTTACGATAGATGAGATGCTTCCAGCATTCCGAGGACGATGCTCATTTAGGCAATATATCCCCAGCAAGCCAAATAAGTATGGCATAAAAGTATATTCTCTTGTGGATGCAAAGACGTGGTACACTCTGAATATGGAGATCTATGTAGGACAGCAACCTGATGGTCCGTTCAAGGTAAGCAATTCTTCGCATGACTTGGTCAAAAGATTATGTAAACTAATTCGTGGAAGTGGACGTAACATTACTGGTGATAACTGGTTTACCAGTTTTGATCTAATAACCGACTTATTGAAAAATGATAGACTGACCTATGTAGGAACAAAATGCAACTTCCAACAAGTTTTGTGACCGTTCAAAACAGGGAGCAATATTCGAGTCATTTTGCATTTCAGAAAAATTTAACTTTGGTGTCATATATTCCAAAAAAGGGAAAAAATGTTATTCTCTGTTCTTCAATGCATCACGATTCAACAATAGACAAGGAAACTGGCGTGGCACAAAAACCAGAAATAATAACATTTTATAATTCCACAAAATCGGGTGTTGACATTGTAGATCAATTATGTGCTACTTATTCAGTCTCAAGAAATACAAATAGATGGCCAATGGTTATATTTTATACTATTCTAAATGTAGCAGCAATTAATGCTCACGTAATTTATAAAGGAAACTTGAATGATGATTTAGAAAAAAGAAGACACTTTTTACAACCGTTAGCTGTGGAGATGACCAAACAACATATAAGAAGATCAGAAATTTTAACTCTACCCATAAATCTCAAGAAACGGACTAGAGAAGTGTCATCTCTTGATGCCAGTAAGCCAAGCACTTCTGTGGAAACTGGAAATAATAATGTACAAGCAATAAGAAAAAGATGTTATATGTGTAGTAGGAAAAAAAATCGCATGACCAAATACAAGTGCAAGCAATGCAATAATTATATATGCCTCGAACATGCAGAATATATATGCCAGTCATGTCATTTCAAATGAAAGAAATATTGTCGCATTTGGGGATTTTTAAATTTTATTGTATTATTCTATTTTTGCTTGGAAATTATCTGTGTTTATGAATTTAATTTGTTTTGTTTGTATGTTTTAAAATGTGAATTTGAAGAAAAACATTAAAATAAACATAAGTAGTATGTATATTATTTAAATAAAACCTTAATCATATATTTCCATTTTATTCTTATGATCTAATTGAATGGTGTCTGACAGACGCCACGCGGGTACTTGTGTTTCGAAATTGAACGCGGGTACTTGTGTTTCGAAATTGAACGCGGGTGCCCGAGGGTTAACGAAACTTGCCACAATTTCTATATTTTTCGACATAACCTCATTTCAACTTGAAAAGCGTTTCATCAAATTCTAGAAACGTAATTTTCGATCTCCCATCGTATCGCCACGAAAAATTTGACTGTCTTTGATAATTAGTTCATGATAAAAACGTCGATTAAAGTTTTATACGACACCTGTAATATTAAATACTTAATTATTAAGTCTATCAAAAATATATTGCAATTAACTAAAGGTGCACCAATTTCTATATATTTTCGACATAACCTCATTTCAAAAACGTTTCATCAAATTTTAGTATCGTAATTTTCAATCTCCCCTCCTATAATAACGAAAATTTTGAATCTCTGTTAATTAGTTGATGATAAAAACGCTGATTAAGCTTTTTCTATGACCCCTGTTTGTCAACTAATACATAGTAAACGCTTTCATTGCAGTTTTCTGATGAACACTGAAAATCGTTAATTATCATATTTAGTCAAAAATCTATTGCATTTAACGAAACGGGCACCAATTTTTAAATCCATTATGATATTTTTCATTTCAAAACTGTTTAATCAAATTTTAGTATCGTAATTTTCGATCTCTCCTCGTATCATAACAAATTGAGAAATTTGAGTTTATTTTTTTGAAATGGATAAGTGATAATGGCTGCATTCAGGGAACAGCAGCGCTGCCGCACTTTCTTGAAGCAGTTGACTGAATGTACGATATTCAGTGTAGTTTGCTGCAGTGCTTTATGCAGCGGTCAGGCATATATTTTTTACGCTTTAACGCTGGAAATTCAAAACTGTAAATTAAAGCGGAGTTGAAAAAATAAATTGAAAAATGCATTCTAAATTCTTCAATAGTATATAATGGGATTGTGTGTTCTACATAATACTGGTTCCGACCAGGATCTCTTCTAGGTAATACCGCAGCCCCAGCATCTTCTAGGGGTGCTTCCAAATCTTCAACCACGTAAGCAATAATGTGGTTAAGGTTATTAACATTGTTAAATACAATGTCCTCGTCTTCATCCTCTAGTATTTCAAGCAAACTTATCATTCTCCACTCAGTAAACAAAAGTGATCTGTAGTATTGAAGGTTGTGGCAATAGAGTGCGAAACTTTCTGTCATTTTCTAATGTGATCATTCAGTAACCTACAGAATAACTGCGCTGCAGCGCTTTATGGCTGAATGTTTCCTGAATGCAGCCAATGACATTGAACATTGACAAATAGAGCTGTCATTTAAATTCTTTTTATAATTGTTGTAGGTACAAAGGAAGTTGAAAAAAAGACAAAATTTGTTTGCTTGGAACCAAAAAATGCAATAAAATAACGAAACTGATTGATAAACACTAAATCAACAACATTTTAATTATAAACAACCCCCTCCAGCTCCTACATTTCTTATTCCTCAATTAGTACACTGTTAATACTTTTATTGAACTGTTTCTACAACCCCTGTATGTCCATTTTCATACTTTTCAACATAGTCTCATATTTTTTCAAATGATGATAGTAATGACATTGACAATGAGTAGAGCTGTCACTTAGATTATTTAAATTTCTTCTTTTTTATAATTATTGTAGGTACCAGGGAATTCGAAAAAAAGATAAACTTTGTTTAATTTGAACCAAAAAAACAAAACAAAACAACAAAACTTTTCGATAAATACTAAATCAACATCATTTTAATTATAAACACCCCCCTCACCGCACCACCATTTCTCATTAATTAACAAACTAATACATAATAAACACGTCGATTGAATTTTTACTATGGCCCCTGTAATACTAAATCGTTAACTTACCTGTACAAAAAAGATGAAATGTTTAAAAGAGGTATTTAAATGCGCTTCTTCACCCAATTGAACCACCTCGCTGAAATGTTGGTGATATATGTGGGCATAAACCCGAAACAGCCTCTTTAGAATCGTTTTGGCGATAGACTGGAAATTTTTGGGAAACGGTACTCCTGAAATTACTAGAACTGTGTACACGGGACGGATATATATATTTCATATTATTTACCTATTTTCGAAGGAAATAGAGTTTCGTCATCTAATTGATCCTGCACCCAAGTCATTAAATAATCAATGTACTTTGGGGCGGAACATTTAATGGGTTTCTTAACGGTATGTCCGTCAGCCCAATGGTACTCGTATTTTGGTCCTGCTGACATTATAGAGCAGCTATCTTCCGTGCAAAATTCGGTTATCGTTCCATAAAGCATATTAATTTGATTGAAAAAATCAACGGCTAGAAGAAAACTTGAAAATTATACAGGACGATGTATGTGGCGATGTTTACTTACTGTTAACCGCCACCCATTCGTTCAAATCTTCCCCTTCAGGGAGCATTACTGCTAGACGTAAATTTCCTGAACCTAGAGTAGCAGCGGCATGTTTCATCAATTCATATTGATGAGTACCTTCGGGGATGTTTTTCTTTGGTTTGAATGTTTTCGAAGAGCGGCTTCCACTGTAATGTGATAATATATTGCATAGAAGCAGCCGAAAAAGTAAATATTTAAGAAAGGATAATGACGAGATAAAGTGAGAATAAGAGTACTTACAATAAAAAACTCATTCTCGATGCATAAGACAAGTAATTAACTAATCCAATAAATCGTTCAAATAATTAGATATTGTTATTATTTTCTACATTATTTAGTCATCATTGTATTCACGGGAGGTTTTTCTTGACGTTTGATTATTTGACATGGAACAGTCAAACTTCTGCTCTGTTTAATGACTCAATCTAGTGTAATATTCGAATAGTGTATTATGAATATTACTAATAAACAATTTGTGTTGCATTCGTAATGTGATGAAGTTCATCATATTACCCCAATTTTCATATAGAAAGTGAAATCGTTAATTTCTAAACCAAATATGACATCAATTTTAAACATTTACACATAGATAAATAATGAATGACAGTTTTGACACTTGACTTTTCGCTACACAGACTTGATTTTTCCACTTATCACTGATCAAATTTATCTTCTGGGTATCGATTCACTTGAAGTTTAGAACTACATTCGAATGATTATTATTATAAATTAAATGAAATATAATTGGAAATTCTAGTTAAGAACATAATTTTATTATTAAATTCAACTTTATTGACACTAAAATGGATTTAAATATACCGAATTCATGAATTATTATTCTTTCGAGATATCGTAATTTTGACATTTGATATTTCGATTGGATCGATGGTGTAAATTATCGATTCTCGTGGTAACATAAAGATGTGTAAAATTGAAGTGTAAAAAATGAATGTAATATATTATTTCTAAATTATCATTTCAAATCACCCCCAAAGGTTTATCATTTTAACGAAAAATTCGAATTATTTATACATCTGTTTAACGTGAAACAAAAACATGGCGAACATTGCTGCACAAAGGATTAAACGTGAATTCAAAGAAGTTATAAAAAGCGAAGAGGTTAGCAAACTATAAAATATTGTTTAATAAATTTTAATAACGTTATCACCGTCAGCGGCATTAAAACGTTGGATTTTTAGGTAGCAAAATGTGCCATTAAAGTTGAACTATTGAATGACAGTTACACGGAATTAAAGGGTGAAATTGCAGGTCCTCCAGATACGCCATACGAAGGAGGAAATTTCGTGTTAGAAATCAGAGTCCCAGAAACTTATCCTTTCAATCCTCCAAAGGTAAGTCGAACAAAAATAATTTTTTATTCGTAAATTGGGAATATGACAGCTACTGAGAACATAAACAAATTTAACCTCATTTCTTGGTTTTTACATAAAGAATATTAAAAAAATAGTTAAATGGCTAAAATTACCGCCGGATTTAATTATGATTATCATTCTAGGTTCGTTTTATTACGAAAATATGGCACCCAAATATATCTTCAGTAACTGGAGCTATATGTTTAGATATTTTGAAAGATCAGTGGTAAGTTGAGTGTTTGTCAATTGACACTGAAAGTACTGTATATAAAAAACTGAATTTTAACGTTAATATCACAATACAGGGCTGCTGCTATGACTCTAAGAACAGTGTTGTTGTCGTTGCAAGCTCTTCTTTCGGCAGCGGAACCGGACGATCCCCAAGATGCCGTTGTAGCTAAGCAATATAAAGAAAATTTGGAAATGTTCACTTTAACAGCAAAACATTGGACGAACGCATATGCCGGAGGTAACATTTCACAGAATAATCATCGATACATGTTAAAATTATTTATATTTATTTCAGGTCCTATTATAAATGCAGATTGTAACGAAAAAATTAGGCGACTGATCGATATGGGAATAGAAGAACATCAGGCTAGAGTATCTTTATCTTCTTGTAACTGGGATCTAGAACGGGCCACAGAACAACTGTTTAGTTAGTAAACGATGAATTTTAATGAATATTTTGATTATTTTTTAGGTATTTTATTTCATATTGTTGTATTTTACTGTAATATATTATATACTCTATTTATTTCGTTATTTTCCCTTATTTATACTCTTAGCCGACGAAATAAGTCACTGAGCCTCCAAAAACGTGAGTTCACGATAGATTGAGATGGGTTTTTGGTATTTGGGAAAATCCATTTTTTGAAAAACTTAGTTATAAACACCTGGAATTGCTCAAATCGTGATGCTGGGGGTTCTTGAGGTCGCTGATCCTCAATATAGCCTCCAAATTGAACCAACATTCACTTGGAGTTCAGAATTTCTGATGAATGTCATCTCAAAAGCTTACCTTGAAATTCACTCTAGAATCAACCACCACAGGATACCTGGTGCACTTGGACATGGACGTCATCTCGAATAGTTTTCCAATAAATTTCAAGCAAACGAACTAAAAATTTTGTCAGGGGTGTTTTCGGCAGGGCTCATTCTAAATCTGATAATGACGATCACCTCCGTATACCTGGCGATCCGGTACATGGACATCATCTTCAGGAATTTTCTGGTAAGTTTCGAGCAAACGAACTGAAAATCTTATCGGGGAGGTTTTGAGGACTATCGTTCCAAATATGGCATCTACGACCACCCCTCGGATACCTGATGTACCAGAACATGGATGTCATCTTCGGGAGTTGTCCGGTAAATTTCGAACAAACGAACCGAATATATCGGGGAGGTTTTGGACAGTATCGATGCAAATATGGCATCGTTGACCACTCCTAGGATAAATGGTGCACCTGGACGTCTATCACGTGCGTTCGTTCCAGACCTGGTATCAATGACCACCTCCTGGATACCTGGCGCACCGGAAAATCGACGTCATCTTCGGTATTTCCCGGTAAATGTTGAACAAACGAGCCGAAAATCTTATCAGGGGTTTTGGGGCGCACCTCTAGGATACCTGGTGAACCTGAACATGGATGTCACCTCCAGGAGTTTTCATGCAAGTGAACTGAAAAATATCATCAAGGGGGTTTTGAATAGTCGACGTCTCCGATTGTTTCAGACAAACTAACGGAAATTCTCATCAGGAGCGTACGTTCCAGATCTGGCATCGACGACCACCCCTAGGTTACCTGGTGCACCGGATGTCATCTTCGGGAGTTTTCCGATACATTCCAAGCAAACGGACCGAAAATCTTGTCAGGGAGGTATTGAGGGGCTATCATTCCAAATCGACATCGACGACCAACCTAGGATACCTGGATATGGACGTCGTCTCCAGGAGTTTTCCGGTAAATTTCAAACAATCTAACCGAGCATATTAAGGAGTGTACATTCCAGATCTGGAATCGACGACCACCTCTAGGATACCTGGTGCACCGGATCATGGACGTCATCTTCGGGATTTTCCCGGTGAATGTTGAGCAAACCAGCCGAAAATCTTATCAGAGGGTTTTAGGGGCACTCGTACCAAAACTGGCATCTTGGACCACCTCTAGGATACCTGGTGAACCTGGACATGTATGTCACCTCCAGGAGTTTTCGAGCAAATGAACTGAAAAATCTCATCAAGGGGATTTTGAATCATTGACGTCTCCGATTGTTTCAGACAAACGAACCGAAAATCACATCAGGAGCGTACGTTCCAGATCTGGCATCGACGACCACCCCTAGGATACCTGGTGCACCGGACGTCATCTTCGGGAGTTTTCCGATACATTCCGAGCAAATGGACCGAAAATCTTGTTAGGGAGGTATTGAGGGGCTATCTTTCCAAATCTGACATCGACGACCACCCCTAGGATATCTGGACATAGTTGTCTCCAGGAGTTTTTCGGTAAATTTTCAGCGAACGAACTGTAAATTTTATCAGGGTGATTTTGAACATCGACGTTTTCTCCTGGGATTAACCTTCAAATTTCAAACAATCTAACCGAAAATCTTTTATCAGGAGCGTACATTCCAGATCTGGCATCGACGACCACCTCTAGGATATCTGGTGCACCGGAACATGGACGTCATCTTCGGGAGATTTTCGATACATTCCGAGGAAATGGACCGAAAATCTTGACCGGGAGGTATTGAGGGGCTATAATTCCAAATCTGACATCGACAACCACCCCTAGGATACCTGGACATGTTCAGATTGCCTTTTCATGTTCATATATGAGTTGACACCTTGTCGCGGTTGGCAACCTTACTCATGACAGACCCTTCCCCAGCTGTCAGTTGGGAGTTGATCAATTATTCTCAAGATACTCATCGTTTACTAAAATTCAGTGTGTATTAGCATTTTGTTTTTGATTCCATAATAATTGTAAAAGGCATTCTCTAAAATTGTCAGGTTCATTGACAAACCAAACATTTTTAAGAAAGTCTTTTGACTTCACGTAAACCTCCTAAAGACCAAAACCTATGTGTTCAATTTGTAACAGTAGATATTCAAGGATTTTGTGATAGCAGCATGAAAGCATATTCTCATTTTTCAGTATTTATCAATTTGTGGTCTGATAGTTCAATAGCTCTAGCTTGGATATCTTCAAATAATCATCTCGATGGTCTATTTTTGTATCTAACCGAGTTGCAGAAATTCAACAACTCGCAGAAATTGCCACTTGGAGACATATCCCCTCGAAAGAAACCCAGCTGATTTTGTTTATCTCGAGGCATGTCACCTACTGAAATTTTAACCTTTGATTTATGGTGGCATGGACCAAAAGTTTTGAACTCCTCTGTAGAAAATTTATCAGAAGTATTTCTACCACCGGATGTAACTAATCTAGAAATCCTCGAAGAGAAGAAAAGTCAACATATTTTACATTTAGTAGAGGAATCTTGGATAGATCAATTATTCTCAAGATACTCATCATTTACTAAAATTCAGCGTGAATTAGCATTTTGTTTTAGATTCCATAATAATTGTAAAAGGCATTCTCTAAAACTGTCAGGTTTATTGACCTTAGATGAACTTAAAAATGCAATGCTATTTATAGTCAAAACTATTCAAAGAAAAGCCTTTTCGTCTGAACTAAAGGAATTACAATCAGGCAAATGTATCTCTAGGAAAGAAATACGCAAATTGAACCCATTTATTGACAATTTTGGTATTCTTCGTGTTGGAGGCAGATTGTCAATTGCGATGTTGCCATATGAGCACAAGCGTCCAATACTACTCCCTTCTAAAAATGTACTTGTTAATCTTATGTTACAAAATGAACACATAACCCTCGGACATGCAGGTCCACAGGCATTCTTATCTCATTTCCGCCTTAGGTTTTGGCCTTTCTCAAAAATGTTTGGTTTGTCAAAAATTCAAAACTCGACCGTTCAGTCAAATAATGTCAGATTTGCCATTAGTAAGAACCAAACCTGCTAGACCTTTTTCCAATACAGGGCTGGACTTCGGAGGTCCATTCTTCATAAAATCTTCGAACCTCAGAAAGGCACCAATAACAAAATGTTATATTTCTGTATTTATATGTATGGTCACCAAAGCGGTTCACATAGAGCTCTGTGGTGGTTACTTAGCAAGTGCCCCTCGTATATACTTCTTTACCCAAGGAGCCATTCATCTCCGGGAAACACTTACCTAGATAACCATTCTTCAGGATTAGGAAATAATATCGTTTTTAAAACTCACGGGGATAACATATATTTATGAACTACAAATATAGATTATGGGCACACAATACATACGTTTGTACTATTAAAAACAATAATAGTGAATCATCCTCAAAGTATTGATCTTATCTATTTATAGGAAATTATTAAAGCTAACACAGTTACTGCCCCGTATTCTTGACCTTGTAGGTCATGCGAATACGATATTTATAAAACGGATGTGTTTGTTATCTATTTCACTGTCCTTATCAGTTCACTGGCCGCTATCCATATTTGAAATTATTTTTACACAAATCTAACAATGTCTTTTTAAATAATGTCTTTTTGGGATCATCACAGCTCGTTTCAGACTTATCAACTGAAGCTTTTTTACTGTGTTTAAAACGATTTATAGCACGCAGAGGTTCACCCCATACTATTTACAGTGACAATGGTAGTAACTTTTTAGGTGCTAGAAAGCAGTTGCGTGAGCTTTACTTATTCTTCAAACAACAAGACGCTCTAGAGAAAATTCAGAATTTTCTATCTCCCAAAGAAATAAGTTGGAAGTTTATACCAACATTAAGTCCACATTGGGGAGGTATTTGGGAGAGCGCAATAAAATCCACAAAATACCATTTACACTATATGACTTACTTGTTACACATACATAACTTTTACTTTGCAACACACTATTACAGTACAATTAAGGGAATTTAAAAACTACATTTAGTTGTGGCAAATCACGATGATGCCGATCAATTCCAACTGACAGCTGGGCATAGATAAATACTTTTAATACGGGGAAGAATGGAATCTCCTGTACTAAGTCCGAAGCCACAAAGTTTTGTCGAGTGCTGCGCCATCTATTGTGGGGGAAGGTTACTATTCACCAACAGGGAAAAGGAAGAGACCTGCATGATTAGTCACAGTTTACTAGCTACTACTAGATGGCAAGCCAGGCAAATACTGAAGGTTTTTTAAATTATGCCTATATTGTTTTGTCTTAAATAAACAAATAAAAACAGTCACACAAAGGTTAAACACTTTTTGAAACAACCTGTTATTTTCTTTTGGCTTAAAAGTAGGGTAGGTTGTTTCAAAAAGCTGTTTAAAGCTTTTATCCGTTTTTATTAACCAGGATAGTTTATTAAAAGACGAATGTCGACAAATAGTTTCGAAAATTTAATATAAAATTTTGTTTATAAAATAGTACCTACAGGTGATTTTCTTTATTTTCTTCTCAAACTTAAGATAAGAATAATTTATTGATAATAGCATGTGCTAACAAATATTACACATATGATACAATATAATGGATACACATTTTTCAAAAAGTTCAGATTTTTTAAAGGTTTCAGCAGCATACTTTTTTAACAGCAACTGACGACTTCTTCTAAACTGGGTAGCTCTTTTTTTAAATTGAGTGGCTATTTGATAGAGACGTCTGGCTTTTGGTGATAGGTCTTTAACCCTAAAGACATTTACCTCAGAAAGTAAATCAGATCTTTCCAAATTATAAAATTATAAAATAATATCATTAGCAATAAAAAATAATATGAATATGCAATATACATTGCATTTAGATAACATTATTGTTGAAATGTTAAATTTTAAACCCTATTTTAGACAATATTCTAATAGAAATATACAGTCAAAACTTGATGTAACTAAATAATATGAAATTATAAATGCATTTCCAAGTACCTAATAATTTTTCATGTTTTTTAATAAATCAAAATATTGACCTATAAAAAATTGAATAGATGAGGCTTTTACTCGATGAAGATCCATACTGAACGATGAAATAAAACAATATAGTTTGTTTAAATCTTCATATATTTGAACTAATGTTCAATTTAAACTTGTTGACGCGTTTCACTAACACAGTAGCTTTGTCAAAACGAATGAAGGTAAAATATAAAAATGTCTTAATATATACAGTGCTAAATCTATTTACTAAGGTTAACAATGGTATTAAAAGATATTAACTGGAAATGCATTCACTACAAACATGTTTGTAGTGAATGAATTTCCTGACAAATATCCTCTTCCCAAAATCGATGAAATCTTAGATAATCTAGGTAAATCTACCTACTTCACTACTCTTGATCTCGCTCAGGGATTTCATCAAATTGAGCTCAATCCTAATTTTATTGAGAAAACTGCTCTTTCCGTACCTCACGGTCATTTCGAATTTTTAAGAATGCCATTTGGATTAAAAATGCCCCCTCGACTTTCGAAAAACTAATGGATAATATACTCAGACCCTATCTATATAAATCATGTTTCGTCTATATGGACGACGTTATCATTGCATGAACACCTCGTACATATTGCACAAATTTTTGAAGTATTCCGAAAAACAAATCTTAACGTACAATTGAATAAATCTGAATTTCTCACTAAAGAAGTTGGATTCTTAGGCCACATTGTGACTCCCCAAGGAATAAAACCAAACTCCGCTAAAATAGAAGCTGTTCAAAAATACTCTCTTCCAAAAACTATTAAGGAGATAAAATCGTTTTTAGGACTCATTGGCTATTATCGCCAATTTATTCCGAATTTCGCAAAAATTACATCCCCTTTTTCTAGATGTACTCGCAAGGGAGCAGTTATCGATCCTAATAATCCTCAATACATAGAATGTTTTGAAAAATGTAAACGGTTATTAAGGTTCTTCAATACCCCGATTTTTCAAAAACGTTTATACTCACTACAGACGCTTCAAACATAGCCATTGGTTCAGTTTTGTCACAAGACAATCACCCTATTGCTTACTATTCTCGCACATTAAATTCCGATGAACAAAATTATTCGACAGTCGAAAAAGAATTGCTGGCTATTATTGATTCATGTAAACATTTTCGCCCATATCTATATTCGCAAAAATTCATTGTCGCAACTGACCACAATCCTCCTGTGTGGATATACAAAACTTAAGATCCCACCTCTCGTTTAGCACGCTGGAGACTTAAGCTTGAAGATTATAATTTTGAAGTTAAATACAAAAAAGGTAAAGAAAATCAAGTCGCTGACGCCCTATCTCGCGTACAAATTAATGCTCTAGATACGATCAGTTCAAATCAAGCAGAAACCCCCAGACGAGTCTGATTTTGACATAGACAAATTTCTAGATGAATTTGACCAAATTCAATCTTCCGATGACACACAACATTCTGATATCGAACATCCAATTACTGGAATTCAAATTTCAGAAGAACCAATTAATTTATCTACTAATCAAATTATTATAACACCACAGTCGCCAGAATACGAAATAACTTACACAAAAATATTTAACAAACATAGACATATTGTAACAGTTACAGACAATTGGAAATCAGAAATTTCACACGCCTTGAAACAAATTTTAAAACCGAATCAAAAATTTGCAATAAAGGTACCTCACGACTTCCGACCTTTTATTTGTAACTATTTTAGAGATAACATAAATTCAACTGTTAAAACTATATTTTGCGATGAAATTCTACCAGATATCGAAAAAAAAGAAAAACAAATTGAATGTGTGAAAAAATATAACACAGATAATCACAACGGAATTGTCGAAACATACAAACACCTAAAATCAAAACTCTATTGGCCTTGTATGCACACTACAATTTCAGACTTTATCAATAAATGCGAAATTTGTTTAAAAAACAAATACGAAAGACACCCTTATAGAGTACCCCAACTTGGACTCCTATTAGGTCAAAAACCGTTCGACATATTACACTTAGATTTATTCCATTGCAATAAAAATACCTATCTCACAATTATAGACTCGTTTTCTAAGTACGCTCAATGTTACAAAGTACCGGACAAAACATCCATTCCAATCTTAAGTAAATTAAGACATTAATTTTCTCACCATAATTACCCACGCAAAATCGTTTGCGACAACGGAACAGAATTTAATTCTGCAGTAATAAAAGAATTTTTAAAACTGCATAAAATCGAAATACACTTTACAACTGTGAATAATTCATCATCTAACTCCCCCGTCGAACGATTCCATTCGACACTGATAGAAAAACTAAGAACTCTTCAAGAATAAAACCGTCAAGACCCTCTTGACGATATTTTCACCCACGCTGTCTTAATATATAACCAATCAATTCATAGTGCTACAAATTTTTCTCCATTTCGATTTCGATCTCCCCCTATATGAAACTTATAACCAAAAACATAAAGACGAGTTGCAACCTTTCATAGCCAATTTATACCAAAAACAAAAAGAAAAAAGACAAGAAATACTAGATAAACAAAACCAACACGCAGAACCTATTCCCGAAATTAACCCTGCACAAATCCTATATGTTACAAAAAAGAAACACAAATCCAAATTACAAGCACCTTATACTACTATAGAAACAGAAGAACAAAACAGAACAAAAATAATAGGTAAAACTAAAAAACAAAATCAAACTAGTACTCATTTAAAATACGTAAAACGAATTCGCAACGTAACGAATAAAAATTCTGAAGAAGATAATTCTTTACAGGAGGACAATCCTATCCCTGGGACATCCTCTCAAAATATATGAGATCCCAAATAACGGCTACTATGCTGAAGAAATTGGAAATTCAAGAGAAGTTTCCCACTACCATAGACACATCTTACACATCGACTTAGACAAATTAGAAGAAATACTGACGATAGATCCTAAAACTTATTTTAAATTTTCATTAAATAATAGTCCCCTTTCAGCCCTATACTCTCAGTTTACTCATTTACTTGACGAAACGAAAGACAATTTACATAAAATTACACGTAAACAGAAGAGGGGTTTATTCAACTTTCTCGGTACTGCGATAAAGTAGGTCACAGGAAATCCAGACGACACTGACCTAGACCTACTTAAAACTCACATAACCGCTATAGAATTAAAACAGAATGAAATTGTGAGAAAATTCAACAATCAAATAAGTAGTGTACCTAAGCCGGTTCAACATCACTACTTCGAAAAAGGTCCGCTAGGCGACGGTGGCGCTGGTGTCGGTGGCGCTGCGTTGGCGCTGTCTGCGGTGTCGTCCATTTTTTATCCAGTCGGCCATTTTTTATCCAGTAGATTTCGCTAGATGGCGCGCTTCAATTTTGCAGATTTCTTTTTAGATGTGTGTCGTCCATTTTTTATCCGGTAAGTTTGTGCATGACGTAACCGAAAAAAATGTTTGCCCCGAGTGAGATTCTAGCCCACGACCTCATCGTTCCCAGCCTACACCGCTACATGCCTGCTATGAGGGTTCCAATATATTTTAGTTTTGAAAGTGATCAGTATAAGTATTTTGAAATCTCACGAGGCATGATTTCACGATGCGATGTAATTTTCTTCAATGCGCCGATTTTAATGCATGAATACGTTCCACATTTTTAAAAAAAATGTATTAAAATCGAAAAAAAAATTTACCCCGAGTGATTTTCGAACCCACGACCTCATCGTTCCCAGCCTATACCGCTACATGTTTGCTATGGTGGATTCCTACAAAATCTGATTTCACGATGGCTTCGATGTAAATTTCTTCAATACTCCCTTGTACTAATATCGTTTTAGTTATTAGAACATGTGAATAAAATGCAGTTGAATCAGAATCCTTCGTAATCGTTCATTGTATATAATTGTATAATCAGTGATAATATAAACAGTTTTATCATACACACATGAGAGAGAAAATAATATGTAACAAATAATTTACTGAAACGAATCCGAATTTTATAACGCTAGAATTATTTTTTAAAATCTCCTTCATCACGACGTTATATCATAAAGCTTATTAACGTTTCGCTGTATTAAATAGGGATGACTTTCCTCAATGTATTTTCATAGAAATTTTTATATACACCTTTGAAGAAAAAAAAATATTATTTATGTTGTTATTACAAATTATAAAAATATCGGGAAGATTGACAATAATAAAGAACCTTGAATTCACGACATACGAGTGGAAGTGTTTTTTTATTAAGCATAAAATATTCTTTGAACTAATATCTATACCTAAGAACAGGTAGTCTCTCTCGCCTACAACACTTGTTCAGGTAGGGAACGCATTAAAATATTTGAATGACAATATTCTGTATAGTGGTTGATTTGAGGAGCCGACAAGACGTTGAGCTTAGATCATAAAGATTATTAATGTTTCTATATTAAATAGTCCGCTGTATGATACATAAATTAGGTTCATTACAGTATACTAATATTTTTTTCAATACAGGGTGTTAAAAGATATTTGCATCCCTATTATTATTCTGCGGGGAATATCTACGTAAAATATACGAGGCATGTTATGATTAAAATTGATATATACATGGGGTGTTTGTGATTATTAAGACTGTAGAAATATGTAGATATAAAAGTTAATGACACACACAGTTTAGTAGTATTTTGAGCGGGATGTCTACGTAAATTATAACAAATATATGTCTGAATATGATACTGAGAAACCATCAACGTACATACAGATACCGCATTTTTTATACAGGGTGTGGTCATGAAACATACCAATTTTCTTTATATACAGGGTGTAGTCAAAAAGATGTGATGTTCATATATACAGAGTGTAGTCATAAAAAGATGCGTTTGTTACAGGTGTAGTCATAAAGATACCGTATTTTTTATATATACAGGTCGTAGTCATAAAAAATGCCACAGGGTATATAAAGATAAGGACGTTACAATGAATCTCTGCTATTATTGCTCAAATTTTCATCGAACAAACCGCATTAGTAGATTATTTCCACATACAGGATGTTACTAGAACGACAACGACAATGACAGCAATTCCACTTTATTCGACAACAGAGGACACCCAAAGCTTTTGCATGCTTGAGATTTGTTGCTCGTAGGACTACACTATAGTAAAATATGATGTGACTCATTATATTATTAAACGGATAACACACATCAGAAGTCTATCAGACATATAGCAGAGGGGTAACAGAAGGGATAACAAACACACCCCAGACTCACATCAGAAGTCTGTTTGACAGTGCTAGTACTAACAAATTTACTGCGACACTCGGTTTATATGAATTATTTTCCAAAAAAACAACAAAATGGAGCAATGATTTCACAACTTTGTCATACACTGAATGTCATTTTTATTATAGTTGCGGTGAAACAAGAACCAACTTTACAACTCAAGCAGAGGGACAGCAGACACACATCACAGGGTTAGCACACATACACCACAGAGGCACCAGACATGCACCACCGTTATACGTTTGACATTTTTGGTATCAAACAGTACTCTTTGAACAAAATATCAGGAATCTTGTATTTCCGAATTTCATTATGAATCACCCCAAATATTTAGAGGGGCGTATGATACTGATGGCGATATTGGTAACCAACAAAAGAGCAACATATTTACATATACTGGCATTATCGGATATCCATCATGATAGAAGAGGACATCTAAGACATCAGGCTTGCACCCAACTATATTAATATAATTAAGCTGCTCTTCAAAAAAGAATGCTACGCTAATAGAAAAATTTTGACGCAATGGTTTCACAACTTTGTCATACAATGAATGTCATTTTTATCATAGATGCGGTGAAAGAAGAGCCAACTTTACAACTCAAGCAGAGTGACAACAGACACACATCATAGGGTTAGCACACATACACCACAGAGACACCAGACATGCACCACCGTTATAAGTTTGACATTTTTGGTATCAAACAGTACTCTTTGAAACAAAATATCAGGAATTAGCACACATACACCACAGAGGCACCAGACATGCACCACCGTTATACGTTTGACATTTTTGGTATCAAACTGTACTCTTTGAAACAAAATATCAGGAATCTTGTATTTCCGAATTTCATTATGAATCACCCCAAATATTTAGAGGGACGTATGATACTGATGGCGATATTGATAATTTTCATATACATTATAGCTATTTATAATTTAATCACGTTATTTGTATATTCCTTTAATATAGTTATATGCTTACCTGTATTTGTAAATTCTTAAAATTAAACTGTTATATGCTTTACCCAAATACCAGTAAGACTACGCTCTTCAGGCACGGATTATTATAACGAAATGTGATAACACTTTCGACAACATGATTATAAAACTAACAATTTTAGTAATGGAACTCACAAAATGTTATTCAAATATTGTGATTTGTCTGTATAAGAGAGAGAAATTACGGTCGACGGGCAGGTAAGATTTTATCTGAAAAATAACAATGACATTCTCGGAGGGTCAAAAAGATTTCACCCGCTGTGTGTTACATAAAATGTAAGAAATGTATATGCAAACATAGAATTTGTATCTTCCCATGATGGTCGTTATGGTACTAAAAATCTCATTTCTAGTCCGCGTTACCGCAATAGAACAATTTTCAATGATGATCCGACTCTAAGGAAAATTAAAAAATCTCCATTTTCAATGAACCAATGTATATGGATATGCCAATTCTCGATATTTCCAAAACTGGAATGTACGACTTTCACTATAATTTTATGCTTCCAACAATGGGAGTAGTCAATTGTATGCTATTGTACACAGACACTAACAGTTTTGCTCACCAACTTACTTGTAACGATGCATATAAACATTTAATTGACGCAAAAATTGACAAATTTGATACATAAGACTACTACACTAATAATCCATACAATATACCTAGAGTTGATAAAAAGTATTTTGCGTAATGAAAGATGAGTCTAATGAACAAATCATCACACATTTCGTTGGTCCAAAATGTACGGCTACAAAGTTCAGTGTGGGAGTAAAGTCGTTAAAGGGTATTAAAAAATGTGTAGTAAAAAATAACTTTTGATGATTATGTCGATTGTATGAAAAGTTGGAAACAGATGACAATTACTCAAAATACGATACGTTTCTTTGTCCATAACGTGTATAGTGTTGAACAAACCAAAATCGCGTTGAGTCCTCACAATGATAAAAGGAAATTACTTCATAATTCTTTATGGGAACGATGAGGTCGTGGGTTCGAAACTCACTCGGGGTAAAATTTTTTTCTCAAGCAGGATGAAGTTAATCTAAAACATATATTTGAGGAACATGTGTCACCAGACATGACATTTGAAGAATTTAAAAAGATTTGCTCAGAATGTTGGTCGACTACTAACAACTATGGAACATTGGTGATTGTAAAAGGTCAGAAGGAGGACAAGAGGAGATAAAAACACAATAATTTCAATTAATCAATTCATTACATCATCTAAATCATTTACAACTTCAGGTTTACAGAAATATATAAATTCTCTAAGTGCCGCAGACAATATGCTATCACTACAATCACATATGCAATACAATAACTCAAATTTACTTAAATGTACATTATTTTGAGCAAAATTCCTAATAAGTTCAATCATATTTCTATAGTATTCACCAAAATTTAGAGATTCCAAATGGGCGAGACGTGGGGAAATGAGGTGATGATGGAGTTGTAGAATTTGATGAACATCTTGTTGAGTTAAAGGGAAGCTGATGCCGTGTTTGATTACTTCCAACCATTTTACACAATCGAATATTACTTGATGAATGGTACAGTAGTCGCCACATTGTATCGTCTCTGACTCATAATCATCGTAAAACGCTGGAAGTGGCTCATCTATGAACGAATTATTATTCAAAATATCGATAAAGGTGGCCCATTCGAAAGTGCTGAAGGAGATTTTCGTACGTTTATTCGTTTCTGATAGAGTGATTGCGCTACCAAACGTTCTTGCTGGACTCAAACCACAACCAATTTGAAAATTCGTATGTGTAGGATACTCGATATACAACAGGTACTGGTCTTCCTTTTTAGCGGCTATTTCATACATTTCCAAAATATGGCACTATAATTATAACTTTCTGTACTACTACTAAAACCACTATCTTGAGAGCTCATATTGACGACTAACAATCTAACCTACAGCTTTCTCCAATTTATACCATGACCTACCCCATACCACCACACATACCTTCATACAAAAATGTATTCATACGCGGTGCAGCGAAAAGTAGTTACCCAACTACAACATCTGTATTTTCGATCCAACTGTTGTGTTTTGTGTCTAAACCCAACCATTTAACAAACATTTTGTTGCATTTTCTTCTAAGCACCTTTTCCACCAAGTAAATATCTGGATTTGACGTTTTCTGTAACTCTTCCTCGTAAAACCCTCCACTGATTGGTATACCCTGCATATCTTCTAGCAAATATGCGGTGGGATTTGTTATTTTAACTTTAACGATTTTGAATAGTTCAGCCGTCCAATTGGGTGTATATCCTTTCTCAAAGACATGTTTCGACATGCTTATACGTACAATATCACCAACTTTAAATTTACGACGTCCGACAATCTTTAGATGTGTATATGTTTTGTTTAAAATATCTTTTTCGTTGGATTTATTGACATTGGAAGGATTATAGTTGGTAGTTGAATACTTTGTATTATTGTATTCCATCGTAATTTTGGGTAAAATGTTTATCCATTCATGTGTGCCATTTAAACTGAAATGTTTGTAAAGCTTTAATTTCAATGTTCTAATAACTCTTTCTGCCATAGAAGCTTTTTTTCGTGCTAAATACACTATAATGATTAATCCCTACTGATTTTCAATTTAATTTCGTTATTTGTATATTTATTTAATATAGTTATATGCTTTTCGTATTTGTGTATTCTTTAAATTCAACCGTTATATGCTTTTCTTCGTCTTCTCTATTCTATTTTTCCGTATTTTATTTGTAAATTAAATGGATAAAACAATATGTATGTTGTAATAAGTTTGTTTAATAAAAAATCATCCTTACAACCCGCATGACTATAGGGAGAAGAGAGAGAAAAATGAAACGCAAACATTTCAATCAAATCAATTTATTACATTGTTTTCATCCAAACCGTTTACAACTTTTGACTTATAATAATTCTCTAAGTACAACACTACTACTTACAATAACTCTAATTTACTCAAATTTCAATTATTTTGAACAAAATTCATAGTTATATCTACAATTTTTTAAAATATTCACAAAAACTTGGAGATTCTAAATATGTGAGTCGGTGTGAAATGAGACAATGATTGACTTGTAGAATTTGATGAATATCTTCTCCACATAAAAGGAAGCTGATGTCATGTTTTATCACTTCCAACTATTTAACGTAATCAAATATTACTTGTAGAATGGTGTAGTAATCCCCACATGGCATCGTCTCGGGATCATATTCTTCGTAACATGCTGGAAGTGATGCAATTATAAATGAATTTTCAATCAAAATATCTGTTAGCGTAGCCCATTCGTATGTGCTGAAGGAGATTTTCGCTGGTTTATCAATGTTTGATTTACAGAGAAAATTTTGCAGTTTTGGAAATATCGAGAATTGGCATATCCATATACATTGGTTTATTGAAAATGGAGATTTTTTAATTTTCCTTAGAGTCGGATCATCATTGAAAAGTGTTCTATTGCGATAACGCGGACTAGAAATGAGATTTTTAGTACCATAACGACCATCATGGGAAGATACAAATTCTATGTTTGCATATACATTCCTTACATTTTATGTAACACACAGCGGGTGAAATCTTTTTGACCCTCCGAGAATGTCATTGTTATTTTTCAGATAAAATCTTACCTGCCCGTCGACCGTAATTTTTCTCTCTTATACAGACAAATCACAATATTTGAATAACATTTTGTGAGTTCCATTACTAAAATTGTTAGTTTTATAATCATGTTGTCGAAAGTGTTATCACATTTCGGTATAATAATCTGTGCCTGAAGAGCGTAGTCTTACTGGTATTTGGGTAAAGCATATAACAGTTTAATTTTAAGAATTTACAAATACAGAAAAGCATATAACTATATTAAAGGAATATACAAATAACGTGATTAAATTATAAATAGCTATAATGTATATGAAAATTATCAATATCGCCATCAGTATCATACGTCCCTCTAAATATTTGGGGTGATTCTAATGAAATTCGGAAATACAAGATTCCTGATATTTTGTTTCAAAGAGTACAGTTTGATACCAAAAATGTCAAACGTATAACGGTGGTGCATGTCTGGTGCCTCTGTGGTGTATGTGTGTCTGCTGTCCCTCTGCTTGAGTTGTAAAGTTGGCTCTTCTTTCACCGCATCTATGATAAAAATGACATTCATTGTATGACAAAGTTGTGAAATCATTGCTTCAAGATTTTTCTATTAGCGTAGCATTCTTTTTTGAAGAGCAGCTTAATTATATTAATTTAGTTGGGTGCAAGCCTGATGTCTTAGATGTCCTCTTCTATCATGATGGATATCCGTTAATGCCAGTATCTGTAAATATGTTGCTCTTTTGTTGGTTACCAATATCGCCATTAGTATCATATGCCCCTCTAAATATTTGGGATGATTCATAATGAAATTCGGAAATACAAGATTCCTGATATTTTGTTCAAAGAGTACTGTTTGATACCAAAAATGTCAAACGTATAACGGTGGTGCATGTCTGGTGCCTCTGTGGTGTATGTGTGCTAACCCTGTGATGTGTGTCTGCTGTCCCTCTGCTTGAGTTGTAAAGTTGGTTCTTGTTTCACCGCAACGATAATAAAAATGACATTCAGTGTATGACAAAGTTGTGAAATCATTGCTTCATTTTGTTGTTTTCTTGGAAAATAATTCATATAAACCGAGTGTCGCAGTAAATTTGTTAGTACTAGCACTGTCAAACAGACTTCTGATGTGAGTCTGGAGTGTGTTTGTTATCCCTTCTGTTACCTCTCTGCTATATGTCTGATAGACTTCTGATGTGTGTTATCCGTTTAATAATATAATGAGTCACATCATATTTTACTATAGTGTAGTCGTACGAGCAACAAATCTCAAGCATGCAAAACCTTTGGGTGTCCTATGTTGTCGAATAAAGTGGATTTGCTGTCATTGTCGTTGTCGTTCTAGTAACATCCTGTATGTGGAAATAATCTACCAATGCGGTTTGTTCGATGAAAATTTGAGCAATAATAGCAGAGATTCATTGTAACGTACTTATCTTTATATACCCTGTGGCATCTTCTATGAAAAAATGCGGATTTTTTATGACTACGACCTGTATATATAAAAAATACGGTATCTTTATGACTACACCTGTATAAAATCGCATCTTTTTATGACTACACTCTGTATATATGAACATCACATCTTTTTGACTACACCCTGTATATAAAGAAAAATGGTATGTTTTATGACCACACCCTGTATAAAAAATGCGGTATCTGTATGTACGTTGATGGTTTCTCAGTATCATATTCAGACATATATTTGTTATAATTTACGTAGACATCCCGCTCAAAATACTACTAAACTGTGTGTGTCATTAACTTTTATATCTACATATTTCTACAGTCTTAATAATTACAAACACCCCATGTATATATCAATTTTAATCATAACATGCCTCGTATATTTCACGTAGATATTCCCCGCAGAATAATAATAGGGATGCAAATATCTTTTAACACCCTGTATTGAAAAAAATATTCGTATACTGTAATGAACCTAATTTATGTATCATACAGCGGACTATTTAATATAGAAACATTAATAATCTTTATGATCTAAGCTCAACGTCTTGTCGGCTCCTCAAATCAACCACTATACAGAATATTGTCATTCAAATATTTTAATGCGTTCCCTACCTGAACAAGTGTTGTAGGCGAGAGAGACTACCTGTTCTTAAATATAGATATTATTTCAAAGAATATTTTATGCTTAATAAAAAAACACTTCCACTCGTATGTCGTGAATTCAAGGTTCTTTATTATTGTCAATCTTCCCGATATTTTTATAATTTGTAATAACAACACAAATAATATTTTTTTCCTTCAAAGGTGTATAGAAAAATTTCTATGAAAATACATTGAGGAAAGTCATCCCTATTTAATACAGCGAAACGTTAATAAGCTTTATGATATAACGTCGTGATGAAGGAGATTTTAAAAATAATTCTAGCGTTATAAAATTCGGATTCGTTTCAGTAAATTATTTGTTACATATTAATTTCTCTCTCAAGTGTGTATGATAAAACTGTTTATATTATCACTGATTATACAATTATATACAATGAACGATTACGAAGGATTCTGATTCAACTGCATTTTATTCACATGTTCTAATAACTAAAACGATATTAGTACAAGGGAGTATTGAAGAAATTTACATCGAAGCCATCGTGAAATCAGATTTTGTAGGAATCCACCATAGCAAACATGTAGCGGTATAGGCTGGGAACGATGAGGTCGTGGGTTTGAAAATCACTCGGGGTAAATTCTTTTTTCGATTTTAATACATTTTTTTTAAAAATGTGGAACGTATTCATGCATTAAAATCGGCGCATTGAAGAAAATTACATTGCATCGTGAAATCATGCCTCGTGAGATTTCAAAATACTTATACTGATCATTTTCAAAACTAAAATATATTGGAACCCTCATAGCAGACATGTAGCGGTGTAGGCTGGGAACGATGAGGTCGTGGGTTCGAATCTCACTCGGGGCAAACATTTTTTTCGTTTACGTCATGCACAAACTTACCGGATAAAAAATGGACGACACACATCTAAAAAGAAATCTGCAAAATTGAAGCGCGCCATCTAGCGAAATCTACTGGATAAAAAATGGCCGACTAAAAAATGGCCGACTGGATAAAAAATGGACGACACCGCCGATAGCGCCAACGCAGCGCCACCGACACCAGCGCCACCGTCGCCTAGCGGACCATTTTCGAAGTAGTGATGTTGAACCGGCTTAGGTACACTACTCAAATATTTTTCGGTATATCACTAAATACGAGATTCAATAAACTACTAGAAAAAATTAATAATAATAACCTAATAGTATCTACTGCTATCAATAAATTATCGGCTGACTTCGATGGATACGTCGCTCTTCACAATGAAATTATTAATCTTGCAAATACTAACGAATTCATAATGAAACCAGTAAGAACAATCACTTTATCTCATTTAAATCTTTCAAATATCGAATTATTCACTTTAAATGAACTTGAAACTCTTAAAAAGCAACTTATCAAAATTTATTCAAGAAAAGCCCTCCTTATTAATGACGAACATCCTTATGAATTAGTAGAATCCTCTAAATCTTTAATCTGCGTCACTCAAAAAACAATGCTCATAATAATCAAAATTCCCATTTTCCATATCAATACTTTTCTGACCCATAAAATTTATCCCGTTCCTAATAATGAACACGTAATGATTTTGCCACCCACATCGTTTTATGCCAATAATAAATGGTATGAAGAATGTGAAGGAGAAACTGAATATTTAACCTGTACGAAATCTATTAAATCCAGATGTCAAATACCAAATGTCCAAAATTGCACAAAAACTATTGCAACAGAAAATTTCTACAGAGAAACTAATAAAGCAATTTTGTTGGGTGTAGTTAATCCCACAAAAATTCAAGAACAAGCCGTCAAATTCAGCAGTCTTTTGATGTCAGATGAACCAGTAATTATAGAAGGAACCTTGTATGGTAAAAAGACCATTCACGAAGTAACGATTCCAGACATTGTCCCAATCAAGTTGATGCCCGATCATAAATTGGAAATTGAAAAACTCAGAATTCCTGAAACTCACGGACAAATACAACCGATAGAAGAAACAGAAGTTTTACCACCGATTTCAACTGGCCTCAGCATCAGCGCACTTTTATTAACCATGTTTGTTTTAGCCTTTTTAGTAATTATTTTCCTGAAGAAGAAAAGAAGAATTTCGAACATACTTTTTGGGCCAAAATTACAACCCGCTCAAATTCAAATCATACAAGAACTTCTACAAGAAATAACTAGGATTTCGAGGACGAAGTCGAATCCAAAGGAGGAAGGAGAAATGTAAGCGTTACACGAAGAAGATGCGTCAGAAAGGAAATATCATAAATATGAAGTAATCATTTTAGTTCGAGTTCTTATCACTGTACGTTTTAGTTGTGTCACATCATTTTATAAAAATTATTAATAAATCCATTGTGAAAGTTTTAAGTCTTGTGTTATAAATAAAGTTTATTTTTAAAAACCAATTTTTTCGAGTGAATAACATATTTCAAAGTAATTGTTTACATGCTATCGAAATGGTAATTTCAAGCTAAATCTAAAAATACATAACCATTTCGATACCATGTAAACAATTACTTTAAAATATGTAAACATTTGTACTTCTAGTTATTTAGTGCATTAATCTCTTGTTAAACCTCTTTGATTGTGTTGTAGTGGCACGTGTGTTTTTTTATTCACAAAGTGATCAACCGGGGAGCAGTATGTTCAGATTGCCTTCTCATTTTCATATGTGAGTTGTCACCAAGCCGCGGTTGACACCCTTACTCATGACAGACCCTTCCCCAGCTGCATGCCCTGCGATCTTCTATAGCCACTGCTAAACTGCATTATTAACGCCATCTATTCGTTTGGAAGGTTAATAACGAACTTTATTTTACTGATTGCTGTAATAGCGTCATCTGTGAGTTTACCCAAACCAAGCTGTTTGCATGTCAATTTTAAAAAATAAAGTAATTTTTGACAAATGGGTAAATTTATGTGGAAACAGAAGGTGGTAAAAGTCTAGTTTAGTGGTACAACGCGGATTTTGATGAAACATTTTTTTCTGGCTAATTCGAGGTCGCTGAACACGAAAATGAAAGAAAAAAATGGGGCTCTCTTACCAAAATCGAGTTATGAATTTTTGAAGATGTGTTCAGATGAGTACTGCACTGGATTTATTGTCACATTATAACTGATATAATGATCCGTAATAACTGCTCCACAATGTTAGTGATACACTATAGTTGCCTTTTACGATATTACTCTCTCATGTACATTAAAAAAAACACTGATATTGATATAAATCTCTTGTGAATTATTTTTTTAATTCCACAATTATTATATCTTTTGACGTTTCCGTTCAATATAACTAACATATAAATTTCGTCTGTTTCCTCTTAGCAGTAAGACTTTTACCTACTAGCATATACAGCCATCATTAGTTACTTAAAAAAAAATTGCTGAATATTTTCGATATGCACAGATCATAGCACAGAAGATATAAACAAGATGTACATCATGAACAAACACCGGCTCTTGTGCACTTTACGACCCATGAAATTAAACAATTTTCTATAGTAGAATCGAAAGTTTACTTCAATTGGAGACATTTAGCACAAAAAAAAGTGTGGACGAACCATAATTTTTAACGAAAATAGGCAAAAATTAAAAAAAGGAAAATGGTGAATCCAATGATTATATTCCCTTCCCCTTCTTAAATAACTTAATACCCCAATACTTTGTAACGCACAATAAGTTATTCTAGAAGGGGAGGGAAATATAATCATTGAATTCGCCATTTCCCTTCTAGAATAACCTGATGTGCGCAATAGTCTGTAACGCACATCAGGTTATTCAAGAAGGGAAAGGGTGAATCCAATGATTATATTCCCTTCCCCTCCTTGAATAACTTGATATCTAATACTTTGTAACGCACATCAGGTTATTCAAGAAGGGAAAGGGTGCACAAGAGCCGGTGTATGTTCATGATGTACATCTTGTTTATATCTTCTGTGCTATGATCTGTGCATATCGAAAATATTCAGCAACTTTTTTTCATGTAACTAATGATGGCTGTATATGCTAGTAGGTAAAAGTCTTACTGCTAAGAGGAAACTGACGAAACTTATGTCAGTCATATTAAACGGAAACGTCAAAAGATGTAATTGTGGAATTAAAAAAATAATTTACAAGAGATTTATATCAATATCAGTGTTTTTTTAATGTGCATGAGAGAGTAATATCGTAAAAGGCAACTATAGTGTATCACTAACATTGTGGAGCAGTTATTACGGATCATTATAGCAGTTATGATGTGACAATAAATCCAGTGCAGTACTCATCTGAACACATCTTCAAAAATTCATAACTCGATTTTGGTAAGAGAGCCCCATTTTTTTCTTTCATTTTCGTGTTCAGCGACCTCGAATTAGCCAGAAAAAAAATTTACATCAAAATCCGCGTTGTACCACTAAAGTAGATTTTTTCCCAGAAGGTTGAAGGAGAAAATGACATCTGAGAATATTTACAACAATTGTAGAGTGTGTGCCTTACACTTTTTACCTAAAGATGTTGGTCCAAATAAAGTTCTGAAAAGAGGAGTTTTCCCATCAGTCAATTTACCAGGTAAATATATAATAATTAAAGAAGAAAAAATCTAACTAACTAGGATACATTTATTCAATAATTGTTTTTATTTTCTAGAATCTTCAGAAACAGTAACTGATGATGTTCCTTCCTCAATAATTGAAGCTGAACCATCAAGCTCTTTAGCTGTACCACACATTGGCACTGTATCTGTAACTGGTAGTCCTAGGACTTTAAAGTTACAGGAAGCTTTAAATGCTCAGTTTGTAAAACTGAGAGCTAAAAAAGCACAAGAATCATGTGTGCTATTAATGAGGCTAGTTGTAGCTACTCAGTTGAACCCGAGCTGAAATTATCAAAACATGCTGTTCAAGATTCTACTTCTGTCACACCAGCAGACTTGAATGCCACAGTTACTCCAAAAAGTAGTGAGTGAATAATGAATTGATTTATTAAAATATAGGTGTTTAACAAAGAAATTTTCACAGAAATAGCAGATATTCGGTATAGGTCAATATTTTGATTTATTAAAAAACATGAAAAATTATTAGGTACTTAGAAATGCATTTATAATTTCATATTATTTAGTTACATCAAGTTTTGACTGTATACTTTTATTAGAATATTGTCTACAATATGGTTTAGAATTTCAACAAAAATATTATCTACATGCAATGTGTATTGCATATTCATATTATTTTTTATTGCTGATGATATTATTTTTTAATTTAGAAAGATCTGATTTACTTGCTGAGGTGAATGCCTCTAGGGTTAAAGACCTATCACCGAAAGCCAGACGTCTCTATCAAATAGCCACTCAATTTGAAAAAAGAGCTACCCAGTTTAGAAGAACTCGTCAGTTGCTGTGTATCCATTATATTGTATCATATGTGTAATATTTGTTAACACATGCTTCTATCAATAAATTATTCTTATCTTAAGTTTGAGAAGAAAATAAAGAAAATCACCTGTACTATTTTATAAACAAAATTTTTGAAACTATTTGTCGACATTCGTGTTTTAATAAACTATACTGGTTAATAAAAACGGATAAAACCTTTAAACAGCTTTTTGAAACAACCTATCCTACTTTTAAGCCAAAATAAAATAACAGGTTGTTTCAAAATGTGGTTAAACTTTGTGTGGCTGTTTTTATTTGTTTATTTAAGAAAAAACAATATAGGCATAATTTAAAAAACCTTCAGTATTTGCTTGGCTTGCCATCTAGTAAACTGTGACTTATCATGCAGGCCTCTTCCTTTATTTTTTTCCTGTTGGTGAATAGTAACCTTCCACCACAATAGATGGCGCAGCACTCGACAAAACTTTGTGGCTTCGGACTTAGTACAGGAGATTCCATTCTTCCCCGTATTAAAAGTATTTATCTATGCCCAGCTGTCAGTTGGAATTGATCGGCATCATCGTGATTTGCCACAACTAAATGTAGTTTTCAAATTCTCTTAATTGTACTGTAATAGCGTGTTGCAAAGTAAAAGTTATGTATGTGTAACAAGTAAATCATATAGTGTAATTATAGTGTTTAATTTTTAACCTGATATCACCCTAACCAGTGCCTATGGAATTGCTGCTTGAAGTTCATTAGTTTGAATTACATCGAGCCTCTTCTAATTATGGATAAACCAGGACATGGACGTCGTTTCCAGGAGTTTTCCGGTAAATTTCCAGCGAACGAACTGAAAATTTCATCAGGATGGTTTTGGACATCGACGTTTTCTCCTGGAGTTAGCCTTCAAATTTCAGACAATCAAAACGAAAATCTTATCACGGGCATTTGTTCCAGCCCCAGAATACCTGGTGCACCGGAACTTGGACGTCATCTCGGGAAGATTTCCAGCAAATTTCAAGAAAACGAACCGAAATTTTTATCAGAGGGCGTTCTTTACAAATTTAGCATCGACAATCACCCTTAGGATACCTGGTGCACCGGATACTCGACTTCGACGTTATCTCCGGGAGTTTTCCGGAAAATTTCAAGCAAACGAACCGAAAATTATTTCAGAGGGCATTCCTACCAAATGTGGCATCGACGATCACCCTTATGATACTTGGTGCACCGGATCCTCGACTTCGACGTCATCTCCGGGAGTTTTCCGGAAAATTTCGAGAAAACGAATCAAAATTTTTATCAGAGGGTGTTCCTTCCAAATTTAGCATCGACAATCACCCTTAGGTTACTTGGTGCTCCGGAACCTGGACTTCGACGTAATTTCCGGGAGTTTACCGGTAAATTTGGAGAAAACAAAACGAAAATTTTATCAGGGGGCGCTCGTGCCAAGGGTGACATCGACGACCACCCCCTCGATATCTGGTACACCGGAACCTGGATAGTGGCGTTACCCCCAGGTGTATCGACAAAAACTGGACCTTCAGTGGATTTTCAGTTCGTTTGTCTGAAATTTGAAGGAAAATTCCTGGAAAGACGTTGATATCCAGGTTATGGTGTACCAGGTATCTGGCGGCTGCTCTTCTTTGATGCCAAATTTGGATCGAGTTTCCACAAACCCCCTTGATAATATTTTGTATTCGTTTGCTGGAAATTTACCGGAAAGCTTCCGAGATGACGCTCATGTTTTGTTCGTAGGAGTCACGGAACTTTGGAGCACCCCAACCAATCTCCCTCTGACGTCATGACCACGCCCTCTGACGTCATCACCATGCCCCTACGACGTCATGGCCACGCCCCCACCTCCTCTATGATTGGTCCACCATTTTAAGCCCTCCTCCTTTCAGATTTGTCCGCCATTTTTGGGCTATCCTCCTCTCTGATTGGTCAGCGTCCTCGTGTCTGATTGGACTCGTCCTCTGGTTGGTTAGCATCCTCGTGTCTGATTGGTCAACCTACATTGTCCACCACGTGTCGGTAATACAGTTAACACACATTGCCATCTATCGTCAATACTGTCAACCTACATTGTCCACCACGTGCCGGTAATACACAGTTAACGTACATTGCAGGCCATCTATCGTCAATACTGTCAACCTACATGGTCCATCACGTGTCGTTAATGCAGTTAACCTTGTGTCATCTATCTTCTGTGTGACTTATATAAAGTCTGTGTCGTCTGTCATGTGTTTCTTGTTTTCTGTCGTATGGTCTGTGATGTGTGTGTGTGTCGTCTGTCACATGGGCGCTGTGTCTCATGTCGTATAGTCTCTGACGTGTGTCTTGTATTCAGAGTCATGTCTGTCATTCTCTTGTCAGTCTACGCCATCTGTCGTCGACAACCTACATTGTCAAATATGTGCCGTCAGTTAACGTCTTGGTCAATAAAAAAAACAACAATAACCTTATAATAATCTTTATAAAAAAATACAAGTTTTTACATTGTTATAAATAAACGTTTTAAATCCATCTGAATAAAATCCTTCTCAAAAGATTCCTTTTCGTTCTTTCCATCTGTCTTTTTGTTTTATAAAGGCAAAACACACTTCATCACCTATTTTTTTTTGAAATCATCATAAAGTAAATGCAGAATTTAGTAACCAAGAATATTTCAAAATAGTATAATAAAGTATAAGTGGATAAAGAGATCTTTCAAACACGCGCGATTTTTCGAACACGGCGGCGCAGCCGGAGTGCTCGAAATAGAGCAAGTGTTTGTGAAAGACCAGTTATCCACGAATACTTTACGCTATTTTTTTTATTGGTGCACTTTGAAAACAAAAAAGATTATTGTAAAAAATGGAAGTCCGTCCTCGATGCCCAGTCAAGTTTCGTGACAGTCCATCCTAAATAGTATTTATTTTCATTTCACGTTACGAGGTACTGCTGTCAGATCAATAATCAAACAGTTTATTTATATTTAAAAGGATACAATGTATATATGAATATATAAATAAATTTGCAGAAAAAACCAAATAAGACATTGGTTCACAATGAAAATATACAATTTAAAAATTAATAAAAAAGTTGTCATTGATACTTACGTTTTTCGAGTTGTTGTTCTTACCATAGGAACTTTAAAAAACGCTAGTGTTTGAAAGTTCGATTTAAACACGCTGAGGCGTGCTTTAAATAGGTAATATGAAGCATCAATAAAAAAAACTGTTTATATCTTTCACCTAAAACATATGTCATAAAACACGTTTTTATTTACTTTTCAAATTCCTATCAATTCTTTTTCCACGTGTCATTCCTAATAGATACACATGTTTCTCGAAATACACTTGGTCATGAAGTCAGAGGGAGAATAGTGGGGGTGCTCCAAAGTGCAGGGACTCCTACTTTTGTTGCACCAGGTATCCTGGGGGTGGTCGCCGATACCAGATTTAGAACGAGCACCTCTCTGATAAGATTTTCAGTTCGTTTGCTGGATGTTCATAAAAAAACTTCCTGAGATGACGTCCAGGTTTAGGTGCACCAGTTATCCTGTGGAATGGTCATCTCCTTTCACGCACTTTCCGTGGACTTCCGGTAGAAATAGGGGTGAAAACAGTTGGGAGGAAGGTTAATAATACGCAACAACTTCAATTTTGTTTTAAAAATTCATTATTACTATGCTAAAATTCTCATTTTTATAACGTAAAACGAAATATTAAATCAGAGTAACAAAAAAATCTACTTTAGTGCAAAAAGAGTTGTAACAAGTTTGTAAAAATTGATTGTTCAAGCTAGTTTAGGTACTTGCATCGATCTTAAAGCTACTAACCTAATCTAACCATCGAGATATTTACAAATTTCACAATTTAATGCGTCCGTGTATCTTACATTTTTTCACTATAAAATGTTTATAGAAATTACAGTATTAGATTCGTTTAGGTGATAACTAAAAATACAGGAGAATTTAAAATAAAACAAAACGATTATCTTTCATATTTGTACCGCTTTGATAATTTTGATTCTTCTAAGAAACTGCTGCTATTGATACAGACGATAGGAATCTTCTTATTCGTCGTTATGAAATGGCCTGGATTACTTTAGAATAGAATAAAATATTTTAAAGTGCGCTAAAATAACTGAGACTGCGTTCAACTACGCCAAACTGATATGGAACGAGGCTTAGAATGTTATTAAAGGGACTGAAATAATTTATAATGTTCTGAATTTGATCTGGTATAATTTAGAATGTTCAGTTCTCCATATTCACCAGGTTTGGTACTGTCTCACTTACGAGAAAATAAACCCTTTAATTATTTTGTTTTATTTTAAAAATTTATGAAAATTATTTACCAGTAAAATTACAATTTCATTTTGCTATTTCCTAATATTTATCCGACGCTAATGTGCATTCTCGTACCAACATTTTCGCAGCTGTCATGAAACTTCATTTCCATTTACTACCGGAAGGCGTTAATTCTAGAGGTATTCACCCTCCCCCTTCTTAAAAAAACCGAACCAGAAAGTTTACGTTCGATAAAACTACAATTATTAGCTTTTTTATGAATAAAATGTCATCCAAGTAGGAAGTGAGGAGGTAAAGACGCCCTGCTACCACACTTCTACCTGTCAAACGTGGTTTTTGTTGGTAAACTTGCGACAGTAATTAAGAAATGTGTAGAAGAAGGTCATAAAATAAGGAGTTTCATACAAGCTACGTAACGATAAAGAACATTATCAATATATACAAAATAATTCAGTACTTATACAATATTATACATATGATTATTAGATTAAAAATATTTATGCATTTACCTAATAAGTATTGTACATGATCGAGATATATAGCAATCAAATTTTCAGTCAAGGCGAAGGGTATTGTGATGGTCTAGGTACTACAATTATTATATATCGGTACTGCATTTAAACTAAAAGTAGAAATTATTTGAGGTTAGAATTTCGTTTGAGAAAATGTTTATAGTTATTCGTTGAGAAAACCTTTTAGAAGACAGAAGAGGTTGACAGATACGACGGGATCTTCAGGAAGACGAAATTGGAATGAGATCCACAATATCTTCCAGATTTAGCTCCGGGGACGATTACCTAAAGAAAAATAATCAAAAATTCCCGTAAAACAATACATTTGGTCACAAATCTCAAGCTACAATGGCGAAATTGCACCAATTTTACTCGAAGTTGCTTCCGCAGTCACACTATTATCCCGATTTAGTCCCTTGAAACTTTTACTTTGAGAGAAGGAAAAATTTGACCAAAACAATGAATCTTGTCACAAGCCTTCAGATGCGTTGGAAAATTTACAGGAATTACACTTCGAATTGCCACACCATTGTCCAGATTTAGTCTCCTAGAGACTATTATCGAAAAAATTAAAATAATCGCTGTAAGTTTGACCAAAACGATTAATATTATCACAAGCCTCAAGCTACAAGGACAAAATTACACGAATTACACTAGAAATTGCTTCCGCAGCCACATTATTATCCATATTCAGTCGTCTGTCCTAAGAAAAATGTTTAAATTGTGTCGTAACTTCAACCAAAACGAAGCATTTTATCAGAAGCCTAAAGTTACAATGGTATACTTACAATAATTACACTTTAAATAGCTTCCGCAACCACATTATTATCCATATTTACTCCACTGGGAGTTTTATCTAAGAAAAAACAAAAATGCGTCGTAAGTTTCACCAAAACAGTGAATTTCGTCTCAATCTTTAAGCTACAATGACAAATGACAAGAATTACACTTGAAGTTGCTTGCGCAGCCACACTATTGTCCGGATTTATTCCCCAGTGACGTTAAATTAGGAAAAAAACAAAAAATTGCGTTATAAGTTTTACCAAAGTGGCACATTTTGTCACAAGCCTCAAAATTCCACGAATTACACTTTAAATAGCTTCCGCAACCACATTATTTTCCAGATTTACTCCACTAGGAGTTTTATCTAAGAAAAAACAAAAATGTGCAACGTAATTTTCACCAAAACAGTGAATTTCGTCTCAATCTTTAAGCTACAATGACAAATGACAAGAATTACACTTGAAGTTGCTTGCGCAGCCACACTATTGTCCGGATTTAGTCCCCAAGGACGTTAAATTAGGAAAAAAAAACAAAAATGTTTACCAAAATGGCGCATTTTGTCACAATCCTCAAAATTACACGAATTACACTTGAAATAGCTTCCACAGCCACATTATTTTCCAAATCTACTCATCTGGGAATTTTACCTAAGAAGAAACAAAAACTTTTCTCGGAAGTTTGACCAAAAATGTGAATTTTGTCACAAGCCTCAAGCTACGACGGCAGAATTACACTTTAAGTTACTTGCGCAGCCACATTATTGTCCAGATTTAAGTCACTTGGAACAATTACCTATTAAAAAACAAAAATTTGCGACGTAATTTTGACTAAAACAGTGACCATTGTCACAAGCTTCAAGCTACAATGACAAAATTACAAGAATTACACTTGAAATTGCTTGTGCAGCCACACTATTGTCCAGATTTAATCACATGGGACGTTTAATTAGAAAAAAAACAAAAATTTGCGTTCCGACTCACCAAACTGTTGCATTTTGTTACAAGCCACAAGTTACAATTGCAAAATTAAGCGAATTAACGAAAATTTTATTCGGAAGTTTGACTAAAACTGTGAATTTTGTCACAAGCCTCAAGATCGACGTCAAAATTACACGAATTACACTTGAAGTTGCTTGCACAGCCACATTATTATCCAGCTTTAAGTCACCAGGAACTTATAACTAAGAAAAATAAAAAAAAAACTGATGTAATTTTGACCAAAACGAGGCATTTTGTCAAAAGCCTCAAAATTACACGAATTACACTTGAAATAGCTTCCGCAGCCAAATTATTATCCAGATGTGCTCATCTGGGACTTTTACCTAACAAAAAAAATTAAGTCGTGAGTTTGACAAAAAATGTGAATTTTGTCACAAGCTTTAAGCTACAATGACAAAATACAAGAATTACAATTTATGTTGCTTGTGCAGCCACACTATTGTCCAGATTCAGTCACCTGGGGCGTTTAATTAGGAAAAAACAAAAATTTGCGGTTCTAAGTCTAAACAAAATGTTGCATTTTGTTACAAGCCACAAGTTACAATGGCAAAATTAAACGAATTACACTTGAAATTGCTACCGCAGCCACACTATTCTGCAGATTTACTCACCTATGACTTTTACCTGAAAAAAAACTAATTTTGATTGACTAAAACTGTGAATTTTGTCACAAGCCTCAAGCTCAACGTCAAAATTACACGATTTACACTTGAAGTTGCTTACACAGCCATATTATGCAGATTTAAGTCACCTGGATTTTTTGCCTAAAAAAAAATTCAAAAAAATGATGTAAGTTTGACCAAAAGGAGGCATTTTGCTAGACGCCTCAAAATTACACGAATTACACTTGAAATAACTTCCGTGGCCACATTATTATCCAGATGTACTCATCTGGGACTTTTACCTAACAAAAAAAAATTAATTTGTAAGTTTGACGAGAAATGTGAATTTTGTCACAATCTTTAAGCTACAATGACAAAATACAAGAATTACACTTCATGTTGCTTGTGCAGCTACACTATTGTCCAGATTCAGTCACCTGCGACGTTTAATTGGGAAAAAACAAAAATTTGAGTCTCACCAAAATATTGCATTTTGTTACAAGCCACAAGTTACAATGGCAAAATTAAACGAATTACACTTGAAATTGCTTCCGCAGCCACACTATTCTGCAGATTTAGTCACCTAGGACTTTTACCTAAAAAAAACAAAAAATGTATTCGGAAGTTTGACTTAAACTGTGAATTTTGTCACAAGCCTCAAGATCGACGTCAAAATTACACGAATTACACTTGAAGTTGCTTGCACAGCCACATTATTATCCAGATTTAAGTTACCTGGAACTTTTGCCCAAGGAAAATAAAAAAGTTGTGACGTAAGTTTGACCAAAACGATGCAGTTTGTCACAAGCCTCTAGCTACAATGAAAAAATTCGTATAAGTTGCCTTGGCATTGCATCCATGGCCACATTATGTTCTAAATTTAGTTCCCTGGGATTTTTATCCAAGAAAAAATAATAATTTTCATCGTAAGTTTCACCAAAATGACGCATTTTGTCACAAAAGCCTCGACCTACAGTGACAAAATTACACCAATCACACTTAAAATTGCTTGCGCAATCACATTGTTATCCAGATTTAAGTCACCTGGAACTTATGCCTAAGAAAAATAAAGAAATTGTGACGTACGTTTGACCAAAAGGAGACATTTTGCTAGAATCCTCAAAATTACTCGAATTACACTTGAAATAGCTTCCGCGGCTATTATATTATCTAGATGTACTTATCTGGGACTTTTAACTAACAAAAACAAATTGAGTCGTAAGCTTGACCAAAAATGTGAATTTGTCACAAGTCTCAAGCTACGTCTGCAAAATTATACGAATTACGCTTGAAGTTGCTTGTGCAGCCACATTATTATCCAGATTTAGTCACCTGGTACTCTTACCTAAGAAAAGACAAAAAATTTCGGCGTAAGTTTGACCAAAACAGCGAATTTTGTCACAAGATTTAAGCTACAATGACAAAATACAAGAATTTATGTTGTTTGTGCAGCCACACTATTGTCCACATTTAGTCACCTGGTACGTTAAGTTAAGCAATAGAAAAATTTGCGTCCTAAGTCTCACCAAAATGTTGCATTTTGTTACAAGCCACAAGTTACAAATGCAAAATTAAGCTAATTACACTTGAAATTGCTTCCGCAGCCACACTATTCTGCAGATTTAGTCACCTAGTACTTTCACCAAAAAAATTGAGAATTTGATTCGGAAGTTTGACTAAAGCTGTGAATTTTGTCACAAGCCTCAAGCTACGACGTCAAAATTACACGAGTTACACTTGAAGCTGCTTGCACAGCCACATTATTATGCAGATTTAAGTGACCTAGAACTTTTGCCTAAGAAAAATAAAAGAGTTGTGACGTAAGTTTGACCAAAGCGATGCAGTTTGTCACAAGCCTCGAGCTACAATGACAAAATTCGTATAAGTTGACTTGGCATTGACTTTTACCTAACAAAAACAAATTGAGTCGTAAGTTTGACTAAAAATGTGAATTTTGTCACAAGCCTCAAGCTACGTCGGCAAAATTATACGAATTACACTTGGAGTTGCTTGCGCAGCCACATTATTATCCAGATTTAGTCACCTGATACTCTTACCTAAGAAAAAACAAAAAATTTTGGCGTAAGTTTGACCAAAACAGCGAATTTTGTTACAAGATTTGAGCTACAATGACAAAATACAAGAATTGATGTTGTTTGTGCAGCCACACTATTGTCCAGATCTAGTCACCTGGTACGTTTAATTAGACAAAAGAAAAATTTGCGTCCTAAGTCTCACCAAAATGTTGCATTTTGTTACAAGCCACAAGTTACAAATGCAAAATAAACTAATTACACTTGAAATTGCTTCCGCAGCCACACTATTCTGCAGATTTAGTCACCTAGAACTTTTACCAAAAAAATGAAAATTTGATTCGGAAGTTTGACTAAAACTGTGAATTTTGTCACAAGCCTCAAGCTACGACGTCAAAATTACACGAGTTACAGCCACATTATTATCCAGATTTAGTAACCTGGAACTTTTACATAAAAAGAATCAAAAATATGCGTCGTAAGTTGCACCAAATTGATGCATTTTGTCACAAGCTGCAATAGCAAGATTCTTATATTTTAACTTGGAACTGCTTCCACAGCCACATTATTATCCAGATTTAGTTCCCTGAGATTTTTAGCTAGGAAAACATAAAAATTTACATCGTACGTCTCACCAAAATGATGCGTTTTGTCTCTCAAGTCTCATGCTACAGTGACAAAAGTACACCAATTACACTTAAAATTGCTTGCGCAGCTACATTATTATCCAGATTTGGTACTCTGCGACTTTTACCTAAGAAAAAATAGAAATTTGCGTCGTAAGTTTGACCAAAGCAATGAATCTTGTCACAAGCCTTAAGCTGCGATAGCAACATTCCCATAATTTGACTTGGAATTTCTTCCTCAGCCACATTTTCCACCAAAATCGGCATCTGGAGACTTTAACCTAAAAGAAAAAAAGTAAAAGTGTCGCCAGAGTTTCCACAAAAACAATGAGCCTCTTCACAAATGTATGGCAAAATTGCATGAATTACGTTACAAATTGGTTCCGCATCCATACTATCATCCAGATTTCTTCCCCATCTAATGGAACTTGTCTAACGCGTTTTTTAGAAGAAGCAATGTTTTGTAAAAAAATCACTAGAAGCTAGATCTGGTGAAAAAGTTGGTTTCTACTTTTGGTTCTGCAGTCTACTTTATTTTATAAATATTATAAACTAATTGTAAATATCTTAAAATAGATTTTACGTGCTGCTTGAATTGACTACTTCTAGCAAATTTATTTTTAAATTTTTCTAAGCATTGTCTTGAATTATTGTGCAATGTGACACTAAATTAAAAAATATCAAATCTTGATTGTTGATAGTGTAATGTTCCAAAAAAGTGCATAATCAATAATACCAAATCATGAAATTAAAACGTACCAAAAAAAATTGTTTCTTTCTTTAGCTGCTCGTTCTTTATTAAATTTGCAATTTTGGAAATACGTGAAATTGAAAAACATTTTAACAAGAATGATAGATAAAAAAATTGATATTGATCCTGAATTTTTGGTCCATGGGCTGTACATATTGATCAAAGAACAGTTGTGAAGCTTGACGCGAAGAAATTTTATAAAATGTCTGATCTATATTCTTGTAGATCATTATGAGTTTTAGGACGAATTGGAAATGGGGGAGAGCTCGCGTTTTTTTTCTAGTTCAATATCAAATTTTATGAGGTAAGAACGAGAAATAGTGATGAAAGTATGAAGAGAAAAAAATATTAATTTAGGATAGGATATTAATTAATAGGATAAAATGAAGGTTCTTTTGAAGGTTACGATTTTTTGTGTGTATTGGCTATTTTTGATGGGACAATCTGTACAACAAATGAATATTCCGCAGTTATTGAGTTCGATTTACTTTGAAATTACAGATTTTTTTTTGAAATGACAGAGTTTTGGAAAAAAATTCAAATGAATTTTGAAAAAAGTTAAGTTTGCACTGCAAAAAATTTGGAATTTATTTTTCAACCATTTTTAGACTAGTTATGATGCCAAAAACTTGGGTTTTGCTGATTTCTTTTAATTTAGAAATTTTTGAAAATTAAATTTTGAAAATTTTTCCTTGAATTCTATAAAAAGGCAAATTTCTCTGTTGTAAAAATTTTAAGATTCATTTTTCAGCGATGGCTATTTAAGTTGGAATGTCAATAAAAGCATGCAGCTGAATTTTCTTTGAAAATTTTTGGAGTTTTTTTTTAATATTCCCATAATATTTTGAGAAAAATACTACTACTACTTCTACTGCTCTAATTTTGGTATTTATTTTTCAACTAGCCCCTAACGAATTGCAGTGCCAAAAAATATATTCAGCATAATTACTTAATTTTTGAAAATTATATTAAAAAAATTTTGCGTTAAATTTAAGTCAAGTTTCTATCCTTCAAATTTCGGAATCTACTTTTCAACCAATTCTAGTTAAGATATTACGTGAAAAAATTAGAACGCAGCTGACTTTTCTTCAAAATTACGGATTTTTGGAAATTAAATTTTCAAAATTTTCATAAAATTCCAAGTCAAATTTCTGTTGTCAAAATACAGGGATCTACTTTCCATCCATTTCCAGTTGGAATGTCAAAAAACGCATGCAGCTGAATTTTATATGAAATTGCAGTTTTTTTGAAAATATCCATTAAATTTTGAAAAAAAAGTCTTTACTGGTGAAATTTTGGAATCTATTTGTGAAGAAGAGTGAAAATAAAAAAAAATTCCATCAAATTTTGAAAAACATTAAGTTTCTAATGCTCTAATTTTGAAATATATTTTTCAACAAGCTTTAAATGAGTTATAATGCAAAAAAATCATTTAGCCAAATTTTTTTGAATTTACAGATTTTTGAAAAGCAGAAAGAAGTTTCTGTTGTGATCTATTTTTCAGCGATGGCTAGTCAACTTAGAATGTCAAAAAACGAATTCAGATGAATTTTCGTCGAAAACTTTTGGATTTTCTCTAAAATCCCTTAAAATATTGAAAAAAATTAAGTTTCTTCTGCTCTAATTTTGGTATTTATTTTACAACCAGCTCTTAACGAATGGCATTGCCAAAAAAATATATTCAGCATAATTTTTTTAGTTATGAAAATTATATTTAAAACATTTTATCGTTAAATTTGAAAATAAATCAAGTTTCTATCCTACAAATTTCGGAATCTACTTTTTAACCAATTTTGGTCAATATATAATGTCAAAAAATAGAATGCAGCTGAATTTTCTTTAAAATACAGATTTTTTTAAAAATTTCTATCGAATTTTGGAAAAAAATGAGTTTATAATCCTCTAATTTTGGAATATATTTTTCAACAAGCTTCAAATAAGTTATAATGCAAAAAAATTCAATAAGCCAAATTTTTTTTGAATTTACAGATTTTTGAAATTTTTCGGTAAATTCAAAAAAAAATGCAAATTTCTGTTGTCAAAATTAGAAGTCATTGTTTCATCAATTTATAGTTAAGTTGGAATATGTCAAAAAACGCATGTATCTGAATTTTCTGTGAAAAAACAGATTTTTGGAATTTTTTAAAAAAATGTCTATTAAATTTTGAAAAAATTAAGTTTCATGTGCTCAAATTTCGGAATCTCTAGACATATTAAAAAACCAAGAAATGACGTTTAGCTGATATATTTTTAATGTACAGATTTTTGAGAAATAAATTTCCATAAAATTCCAAAGAAAGTCAAATTTGTCTTGGTCAAAATTCGGGATCTATTTTCGCAGCTATTTCTAATCGAGGAAAAATGCCCAAAAAATTGTAATTACCCGATATTTTCATTTACAAATTTTCAAAATTTTTGATAAATTGGAAAAAATCAAATTTCTCTTACAAATTCGGTTGCAGTTATTTCTGATCCAGTAAAAATGTTAAAAAAGTGTATTTAATCGATTTTAATTACAAATTTTTGAATATTAAATTTTCGTTTTATTCCAAAAAAAATCAAATTTCTGTTGTTAAAAATTCCGGATACATTTTTGAAGCCATTTCTGGTCCGGTTAGTATGTCAAAAAAATATATTTGACCCTTTTTTTTATTTACAGAATTTTGAAAATTAAGTTTTAAAAACTTTCGTTACATTAAAAAAAACAAATTTTTGTTCTTTTAAATTCGGGAACTCAAAAAAGGTAATTAGCCGATTTTTTTATTTACAGATTTTTAGAAATTAATTTTTTTTAAATTTTTGTTATATAAAAAAAATTCAAATTTCTGTTGGTAAAAATTCGAGATCCATATTTGATGTTCAAAAAAGGTAATTAGCTGATTTTTTATTTACAGATTTTTGAAAATTAAATTTAAAAAAAACCAAATATCTCTTGTTAATTCGGGATCTACTTTTCTGGTCGAGTTAGAATGCCAAAAAAAATATATTCAACCTTTTTTTTATTTACAAATTTTTGAATATCGAATATTAAATATTTGGGATCTACTTTAGCAGCTATTTCTTGTAAAGTCAGAGAACAAAAAAAATAATTATTCGGTTTTTTTATTACCCTTTACATACAATTAAATTTCAAAATGTTTCGTTAAATAAAAAAATATCGTTGAATTCCAAAAAGACAAGTTACTATCCTCTAATTTTTGGAATATATTTTCTAACTGATCCTAGCCAAGAAAATATAATACATTTGAATTTTCTTCGAAATTACAGATTTTTGGAAAACAAAATTTAAACATTCCAATGAATATTGTTTTTTCCAAATTTTAAAATTTATTTGCTAACCACTTCCAGTCTAGATACAATTTTGAAAATTGTTATACAGCTGAATCTCTCAAAAGTGCGAAATTAAATTTTCAAAATTTTCATCAATTTTTGAATTTTTCTAAATTAAATTTTCAAAATGTTCATCATCTTTTATAAACAATATTCCTACCGAAACAAAACATTGATCATAGCAAATTCTAGATGCAATACTATTTTTTTACCAATTTACTATACCGGTTGTCCCATCAATCATACCTATAGTTACAAACAACAAAACTAAGAATAGTCAGTGAAAAGTATAATAGACAAGTAGGCACATATAGGGTTTGTTTAAACAATGGATTTTTTTATACAGTATTATAAATAATTTACTAATACTACTACAATTTTCAACAAGCGTTTATTATTATTATTTTTATTAATATTATTTTTCTAGTCCATTGGCATCTAAAATGAAAAAAATAACCATTTCACGAGAATTAATACCCAATGATACAGGACGAATCCCAAAAATTGTAGAGCGTTAAAAACATTTTTTGGAGACACCCTGTATAGTTATAAATTATTTTTTCTTCTAAAATAAATATTCGATGCATTCTTTAATCTATAATTAAAATATATCACCCTGTTTTTTATTTACAACATTGTTCCCATTTTATCATCTAACCAGTCGTAGGTACTATGTAGGAATGTAACCCAAATTTTTCCGTTGCAAGAATAAGTGTATTTCTCTAAAAGTAGGCCTGTCAGCGTCGTTCCTCTTCCAACACTCCAACATCAAATCGTAAATATCTTTATGAGTGGTAGGTCGAGTTAGATATTTAAACTGACCATCGTCGCAGTGTAATCGAGCCAAATTCTCCATTACCTCGGGATCGGTCATCGAATCGTACGGTTGCTGGCAACAGAGCGTCAATATTTCCCATAACGTTACGGCGAACGCCCAAACGTCGCTTTTCGTTGTGTACCTAAAATTTATTTTAACGAATTACCACACTTTTATTTCGTTTAAACTCGAGTCATATGGAGACAACCATATACATTGATATAATATTATTGCAAAGAGCTGGCAGGACGTTTCCCACGTTATTCACAGTAGTCCAGGCGAAAGAGCAATCGAAATGAATGTTGTTTGATAACGCAAAAATTTTTATGCAGAAAGTTGCCGAATATTGTGTACAACAATAATCTATGTTTGCCTACTCCAAAAAGTGCTTACTAAATGCTGTAGAACAACAAATGTACCGAAATATCGAAAAATGACCCATTTTTCGATACATTTGTGTCTAAAACTTTGAAACAAAGCCTTAAATCAAAAAAATGTACTCTTTCCTTTTTATTTATTTGACGATTTCCTATGAGGTTATGAGAATCGCGAATCGAAAAACTTTAATTTTTCATGAATAATATGCGAAAATTAGTAAAAAATCATACGTAAACTTCGAGAATTTTTTTCGGTAAGTAAAAATTGATAAACATTTATCAAATTTTCAGAAAAAATAGTTAAACATATGACAATTACGCACAAAAATTTTTGTAACGATCGACAGCGTAGCTTTTCACTGCCACATTTATTAATTATCAAATTATAAAAAAGTTGATCGCGCTTAAGCATTGTTTAAACAACGGTGAAAAAGGAGCACGCTATTTTTAACAGTTACTTAGTGTCATAACAAACAATAAGCAATTATAAAAATATCCCTTCTACGTTTTAATAATTTTTTACAATTTTTTTAAATTTAGTCAAATTTTTTCCATTATAAATAATTTCTCGTTTACAGCATCGGTTCGATGTAATTTGAAAATTGTTTCCCATCCGAATCCTGCTTTGCAAGCTCTTTCATTTTAGCCCAAAATGATGAAATTTGACCTTGTAGATCCGGAGATAGAGGCCCACAAAGTTAATAATAATTTATGGCTTACTTAATTGTTAAATCGAAATTAAAAATATACTCTCTTATAGCTGGTTGCAAATACTTTCTATATCCGTCTTGTGCATTCTCGACAGATGAAAGCCTAATGAAAGAAAAATCGATAAAAATACCGTAATCACAGGAGTTCGTCGGCCGAGCGGCGTGGGAAAGGAGTTGATATGGCGGAGAGCAGCTGTGCAGTCGCGAGGCCCGGGTGTTTCAAAATGCGAACGTGCGGTAAAACATCTCGGGAACGGTAGCACTTATCGAGACGATTTTTTTTAATTCGATGTCGCGAAATGAGAGGAATCAGAATATGCCATCAAAAAATAAACGGATTTAAGGATTAAAACTAACTTTCCCGCATTTGTGACCCCGAACAATATTCTATGATAAAATTGTTACTTGTATACACTTCGGGGGATGTATCGTGCTAACAAACCGAATTTCTTCAAAAATAACCAAAAATTTAGTATATATGGATTTATAGGACCCGCTGTACTCGCTCTAGTCAACTGAAAATCGGTAGAGTACATCTGTGAGACACCTTGAACAATATTCAATCACAAAATTGATCAATCGTATACTCTCAGGAGGCTGTATCGTGCTAACAAACTGAAAATTCTCCAAAAATGACAGAAATTTGGTACTTCAAGTACCATAGCAGCCGTTGTACTAGCTTTAATGAGCTGAATAACAATAGGGTTCATCTTAGAGATGCTCTGAATAATATCCAATTATAAAATTGACTTGTATATACTCCGGAGGCTGTATCGTGCTAACAAATTGAAGCTTCTCCAAAAATGACAAAAATATCGTACTTAAAGTACTGTAGCACCTGTTGTAGTGGATCTGGTGATCTGAAAATCAATAGGGATCATCAGCAAGATGTCCGTAATAATATTCAATCATAACATTGGGGACTTGTTGAACTACGGAGGCTGTATCGTGCTAACAAACTGAAATTTCTCAAAAAATAACAAAATGTCGTACTTCAAGTACCATAGCACCCGTTGTACTGGCTCTGGTGAGCTGAAAATCAATAGGGTCCATCTGTGACATGTCCTTGACACTATTCAATCATAAAATTTCTGACTTATTGCACTCCGTAGGCAGTATCGTGCTAACAAGACATGTAAGGAAAAGTGGCCGACGACAACGACATACACACAGGATTTTTTTTCTAAAAACCGTTTTTTCATGTTGTCGTTGATGGAAAACGTGAAAAAAAATTTCAAAATTCCAACTTTTTTTGGGGTAAACCAATACTTTGGTAATTTCAAGATCAAAAAAGTATGCTATTTTCATTTGCATTAAAAAAACAGTTGTATGATTGAAAAATCATTTTGTTGCTTAATGTTCATCAAATCATGCAACTAATTAAACGTTTCAATAATAAAAATTGCAAATATTTGCACGCTCTGCATGCAAGTAAATACGCGTTGAGAATACTTTCAACTGTGAAACTGACATCATCAAGGACGCTTTTCGACTAAACAGCAGACGACCGTTAAAGGACGCTCTATGCTATGCCATCCGATGGATGTTCTCCATAAGTTCTGCGTGTGCTGTGCAGTTTTGAAATAGACAGCATCCCTAATTGGCTAGTCGGGTCCAATGTAACCAATGATTTTACTTGTTCCTACGCAGTATGTATACCTGGGCTGAAGTATTATTATTGCAAAATGTTTATTGTACTGTAATAATGTCATTTTATGGAAAAAAAGCGCTACCATATTTATACAATTTATTATAAAAAAAGGACGGTTAGTTATGATCATATACATATAAATAAAATATACTGCGCCTAGCGGTACGGCAAGCGTGGCGATCATCAGAGTGCCAACATATATATGTCTGCACCGTCGGTGGCCAAGATCAATACGCGCATGCGAGTCACGAGACGTTGCATTGTTTATTATCATTGGCTGTATCATTCCCGCTTTGACGCTTTTACACCTTCAGAGGGGTGGCAAATGTTGTTAGCATAGACAAATAATATATTTTATTTTCTCTATGGTTGTTTGTTTGGACACAGCATAGTAAAATGAGGATGTGGTTTGGATGTTTAGTGATTTTGTTTTATCATTGTGTTGTGATTTTTACATGTTTCTTTAATTTAGATTTTTATTAAAAACTATGTTTCCACAACGGTGCTTTTTATCTAATGAGATTGGTCCTAATTTAAATTTTCATAGGTCTACAGGTATATAAAAATAAATTCCGTTTGAAAACCAATCATCCCCTGGGGTACTCCATCGTCATTTAATTTGTCAATATGTATGGCTATATTAGTGTGTAGATATCGAAGAAATGATTTATAAAAATAATAACTCTAATTGGTTATGTGCTCACTATATATTTCATGTTTATCTACTTCATTTCTATTCCTTTTGAAGTAACCTAGACAACTATAATAGACGTTATTTCAGATTTATGTTAGAAGTGAAAAAAATTTAATTACATAATTGCACTTTATTTGGTCAAATCAAAAATCAGACACGAAGTTTTTGTTGATTCAAATATCTTCGTTTAAAAACATTACAGGCGGCAAATGCAGCACTTGCGCATAACTAACATGGCCACACAGAGTGTAGTCGGACCTCTCACTCTTAGTGGAACGCATTTCGCTTATTGGAGATATAGGCAGTTAGCAGTATATTTTATTTATTACGTATATGGTTATGATAAACAAAGACCATTTAATAAAGAAAATATACTTTTTATCAATATTTATTATTGAAACGTTTAATTAGTTGCATGATTTGATGTACATTAAGCAACAAAATAATTTTTCAATCATACAACTATTTTTTAGATGTAAATGAAAATAGCATACTTTTTTGATCTTGAAATTCGTGCAAAATTTCTTTGTAATATTGTTTTTTGATGGCATATTCTGATTCCTCTCATTTCGCTACATCGAATTGAGAAAAATTGTCTCGATAAGTGCTACCGTTGCCGAGATAACTCATGTTTTAACGCGCCTTCGCATTTTGAAACACCCGGGCCGCGCGACATCACAGCTGCTCTGCGCCATCCCCACTCCTGCTCCCACGCCGCTCGGCGGACGAACTCCTCTCATTACGGTATTTTCATCGATTTTTCTTTCATTAGGCTTTCATTTGTCAAAAATGCACAAGACGAATATAGAAAGTATTTGTAACCAGCTATAAGAGAGTATTTTTTTAATTTAGATTTAACGATTAAGTAAGCCATAAATTATTATTAACTTTGTTGGCCTCTATCTCCGGATCTACACGGTCAAATTTCGTCGTTTTGGGCTAAAATGAAAGTGCTTGCAAAGCAGTATTCGGATGGGAAACAATTTTTAAATTACATCGAACCGATGATGTCAACGAGAAATTATTTATAATGGAAAAAAATTGACAAAATTTTAAAAAATTGTAAAAAATTATTGAAACGTAAAATGGATATTTTTATTTTTGCTTATTGTTTGTTATGACACTAAGTAACTGTTAAAAATTCCGTGCTCCTTTTCCACCGTTGTTTAAACAAGGTACGCGCGATCAACTTTTTTATAATTTGTTAATTAATAATTGTGGCAGTGAAAAACTACGCGGTCGATCGTTACAAAAATTTTTGTGCGTAATTGTCATATGTTTAACTATCTTTTCTGAAAATTTGATAAATATCTATCAATTTTTACTTACCGAAAAATTTTCTCAAAGTTTACGTATGATTTTTTACTAATTTTCGCATATTATTCATAGAAAATTAAAGTTTTTCGATTCGCGATTCCCATAACTTCATAGGAAAGCGTCAAATAAACAAAAAAGAGGGAGTAAGTTTTTTCTTTATTTAAGGCTTTGTATCAAAGTTTTAGACACAAATGTATCGAAAAATGAGTCATTTTTCGATATTTCGGTACATTTGTTGTTCTATCGCATTTAGCAAGCACTTTTTGGAGTAGGCAAACATAGATTATTGTTGTACACAATATTCGGCAACTTTCTGCATAAAAATTTTTTCGTTATCAAACAACATCCATTACACCCTACTTTTACTGCTCTACCGCCTGGACTACAATATAATTGAATAATTTGGAAAGAAATATGGTTATATATTTTAAGTGAAACCAAAAGCAATCAATTAAAAACCGTCAATTAGGCTAACACCTCTTATCTTGATAGGTTTGACCGATTTTCCTGCTCTGGCAATCACTTTTTAAATCCCCTTTCTTCCCGATTTCAGTGGACTGTAAGCTACTGATAATTATAGGAGTTCGAAGGTTTTAAACAGCACAAATTTACGAGAAATTATATCAGAGTTTCGCACTTCGAGTTCAAATATCAGTCTCGAAGTAATTAGCAGAATTGACGGTGCTCGCATATTTACAAAATCTACACCTTTTGGCCATAAGCGTACCGATTTCAATATAAATGAAAATAGTAATTTATAGAACATAACTTAATTAAATTTAACGTGAAACGTTAACAATAAGTATTTTTAACTTTATCAGCAAACACTAGGAGACATCCTGTTTAGACAATCAATATAATTTTTACATCATATTTTATTATTTTCTGTAATAAGCATTTTATTTCATTCTCAACTGTACTAACCATAACGTTTAAATAAATATTTAAAAAAAATCCCAATGGCACAGGACCAATTGGACAGGCTTATTTCAGTAACATGTTTGCATAAAACCAAAAATAAAAAATTAGATACAAAAGTACTAGAATATTTTGAGATGTACAAACAACCAAAGTAACATTCTGGCATCAAATCAAAAATAAAAAAAATTTCTGGTAAATTTGTGAATTTTCTTAAATAAATGTTTTAATGTACGATTTAGAGAGAAATGTTAAATATAAATGTTGTAGAACGTGTTAAGGTGTATAAAAAAGCTTAGTAACTTTTTTGCGTCAAATGAAAAACAAAGGAAATACGATTTTTTTCAGCTTTGACAGGCCGCCATTTTGTTTTTACTGGGCCGATTTGGCTCATTAACGAACTCGTCCAAGATTTTGGCCTAACCAATTTTTGTAGCGAGTTTGGTTTTGATCCGTCAAACGCCCTCTATCGTGCTTATAAATTCCGTTATAACACATATATATATATATATATATATATATATATATATATATATATATATATATATATATATATATATATATATAACCTTTGGAACGGAGGGTGATTTTGGCATCTAGGAACACCAAAACGAAAAACTGCATTGAAATTTTTCCGAAGTCGCGTCATGCTACACAATAGCCCTATTTCATTCTGAAATAAGCCTAAAAAGTATATGGGAAAATGGCTCTCCGCCAAATTTCTTGAATATTTGATATGCTGTAGAATTGATTACTTTGGTTAAATGTTTCAATGGGCGCAACACGATTGTTGTTGTACAAGTGAATAATTTTACGAATTTCACGTACAAAGTTCAATTATATAATTATTGTTACGAAACAGCACACTGGTATAGTCCCTGAATCCGACCTATCTATGCCATGTATGAAAGTTAAAATTATGGCGGATGCGCAGGGATTTCTTAGAATTGTTTACGATTGTGACTATCTTAGCTAGACCTTGTTTTGTGACCAATCTTATCTAGAAAATAACAGAGCCAATTATTTTTGTGTAAGCCGCAATCTAGAATTATCTAGTAAAAAATGGCACTATATATAAGGGACCGACCAGGCAGAGTTAGTTTAGTTTAAAAAGTGATCGCGACAAATGAACAAGAATATACTGAAATAGCGAACAGTAAAGTGTTGATATAAATTATTATTAAGGTTGTGTGTATATAAATTAAACTTAAGTGAATAGTTGAGTGTATATGTTACCGGCAAAGCATATAATCCGGCATTCTATATAATGCCTAGTTATTTCACGAAATGACTAACTATGGTAGGCGAAGTATATAATGTATCCATGTTACATGCTTTGCCTAGGCAATAGGCAATACATAGAATGACGGCTACTTTTCCGTAAAAGCGTGAAATAAACAGAACCAAGCCCGTGGAAAGAGATATACGGAGTCAAGATTAGGTTAGGTTAGTTGGTGTGACATGTATTGTATTATACAACTTGTATAACTCTGTGTATACTGTGTTATGATAGTTGCGTTCTGCATTCATTGTTATACTAACAGTACGTACAATTACTTGTCAGTTGTAAACTTCAATATTTCAATCGTCACGTCAATTGTCAGAAGATAAATAAAGTATCTTTTAATACAAACTCACGTAGTTAATATGAATATTATATACATGACCTAAGTTCACTCCGGCATTTCATGTAATGCCTAGATATTACATAGAAAACGTAGTCTAACGATAGAATGAATGTTCTATTCCATACTTTGCCTAAAAAGACCCGGCATTTTATATGATGCCTAGACATTTCATAGAATGCCTGAATTACATGATTTGCCGGTAACATATATAAGTTACGTGTTAGTGAGTAGTTTAGTGTTCAAATAAATTAGTAAGTAGCCATACCGTGTGTTTAAAGTTTATCCCACCCGTAATAAAAACGTTTTAAATAAATTAGAAAAACATTACATTGGTGTCAGAAGTGAGATAATATAAATAAATTGCTACGTAAAAATGGCCAAGAGACTATGTGACTTGAAAGTGACTGAGTTAAGAGCAGAATTGGAAGATCGTAAGTTGGAAACGTCCGGTAAGAAAAGTGAATTAATAGAAAGACTTAAAGTGGCACTGGAAAATGACGGGTTTAATCCAGAAACAGTTTTATTTAATGACGAGGCTTCCACATTAATCTCGTCAATTTCTGCTAACATGGACGAGAAGATTTCTGCCATGGAAGAGAACATGGACGAAAAGATTTCTGCTATGAAGAACGACATTTCTGCTAACATGGACGAGAAAATTTTCGTTATGAAGAACGACATTTCTGCTAACCTGGACGAGAAGATTTCTGCTATGAAGAACGACATTTCTGCTAATATGGACGAAAATATTTCTGCTATGAAGAACGACATTTCTGCTAATATGGACGAAAATATTTCTGCTATGAAGAACGATATATCTGCCGATATCTTATTAATGGAAAACGACATTGCCTCTGACGTCTTTAAAATCTGGAATCGAGAATAAGATGTAAACGATGGACGAGAAAATCAAGGAGTTACAAAGAAAGATGACAGATATAAGAACTCAATACACGCCAGCGGAAGAAAAGAAGACCGAGCAAACAAAACCATGCAAGCCAGAAACACACCCTAAGTTGAAGACGTTCGTAGTTTTACCGAGTTAAGGCCCCAACGTTCGATGGAAAAATGTCGTGGGCCAATTATGTGAAACAGTTTGAAGCAGTCGCTAGAGTGAATAATTGGTCCGATAAGGAGAAGGCAGTGAACTTAACCATCGCGCTTCGCGGAGATGCCTTAGATGTAATTCAGACAATACCTTTGGAAGAAACGGATGACTTTGAGACATGCGATATGGTCACGAACATTTGGAACATTTGTACAGACTCCAGCTGAAGAACCGAAGGCAGAAACATGACGAAACCCTTCAAGAGTATGAACTGGATATTGCCCGAATAGTTCGATTTGCTTATCCACCAGCACCAGAGAACATGATGGAATGTCTGGGCATCTAGGCCTTCATTGATGGCTTACGTGACCCCGATATCTAGAGGACGCTTCGTTTAGCCCATCCCAAAACATTAGTCGACGCATGGACTGCTGCTCTTTAATATGAAGCAGCCACGATGGCTTCCGGATACAACAAAGGTAGGAACATACAGGAAGAATCTGACGATGACAGACTTGACCAGATCGACAACTTGTTGAAAGGTATGGTAGACAAGAAGCCGAAGAAAATCAGGTGCTGTAATTGTAGCGAGCTACAGCATGCACGCAGTTCGTGTAAGCGTTCTACGACTCCTGCAAACCAAGAGCCTCTTAAATGCTAAGCAGCCACGAAAAGCTCGCAATACAACAAAGGTAGGACCTTGCACGAAGAAGATGACGATGACAAACATGACCAGATCGTCAACTTGTTGGAAGGTATGACAGACAAGAAACCGAAGAAGATCAAATGACGGAAGTGGCGAGCTAGAGCACGTACGCAGTCTGTCTAAGCGCCCCAAGACTCCTGTAACCCAAGAACTTCAGTCACAGGGAAAATTAGACAGGGGTGAATATCCAGCCGATGTGAATCACCGAAAAGCCAACTCTTTTCCTAGATGGCCATGCCCTGTAGACAGAAAGGAACATGCAACAAGTCGAAATCTAAGGAAGTTGCAGTTTCAAGAATTACAGTAGTCAATGAAGAATGGTCACCCACCAGGATCAGGAGAATGATTTTTGCCTAAAGAAGATTCGGCAGTGGTAGGAAGAAAATCGGTGACCTACCTGGCAAGATGTGTCAAGATTTTCACCGACACGCAGGGCGTATTGGGCTCAGTGGGACTCCCCTGCTCTGGAAGAAGGGCTGTTAAAAAGAGTCTTTGAAAACGATGATGGTTCCGACATGAAATGACTGCTAGTTATACCTAGAACGAGAGTAGCTGATGTACTGAAGACGTTACACGACAATCCATCGGGAGGTTCTCTGGGAGTGAAGAAAACCCTTCAGCGAGTCCGTGAAATGTTTTATTGGATCAACAGCTCCGACGATGTGAAGGACTAGTGTAAGAAATGTACGACTTTTGCTACGATTAATGGACCATATCGCAAGAGAAAGGCACCTATGAAACAGTATAATGTTGGAAGATATTTTGGAAGGATCGCTCTAGACATCGCTGGACCATTTCCGATGACAGAAAATGGTGGTAAATACATTCTGGTTGTAATGGATTATTTCACAAAGTGGGTGGAAATTTACGCGACTCCGAATCCAGATGCCACAACTGTCGCGGATGTATTGGTGAAAGAATTTATCAGCCGATATGGAATGCCCTTGGAAGTCCACAGTGACCAGGGAAAACATTTCGAAAGCCATCTATTCCAGGAGATTTGTGACAAGCTGGGAATGGAGAAGACCAGGACAACATCATTACAACCATAGTCAGATGGAATGGTCGAAATAATGAACAGGGCTATTGGAAAATACCTGTCCAAAGTGGTTTCCAGCCATCAGAGAGATTGGGACCAGTATCTTTCCCTATTCACATTGACTTATCGATCTGCTGTCAATGAGTCCACGGGTGAAACACCTGCGAAAATCCTGTTTGGGCGTGAAATGAGGCTTCCTTGTGACCTGGAATTTGGCTGTCGGCCTGAAGAAGATCTAGCAGGAGAAGACTACGTGATCCAATTGAGAAGAAGGCTGGACGATATTCATGAATTAGTACGAACAAATCTTCAAGTTGCCAGCGACAGAATGAAAAGTCGGTACGACACGCAGGTCACAGAAGGCGGTTTTAAAGAAGGGGACAAAGTATGATTACACAACCCGACGAGGAGAAGAGGATTTTCTCCAAAATTACAAAATTCCTGGGGAGGTTCATACTTAATCAAAAAAAGGATCAATGATGTTACATATCGCATAAGCAAGATCCCCAACGGAAAACCAAAAGTAGTTCACCAAAACCGACTAGCGCCATTCGAAGGAGACCATAACCCAGAGGAAGGAGTAAACCTTATTCGAGATGTGTCTGACCCTACCTTCGATGAATTTATGGGCGCGTATGGAGGTACTGGGAAAGCTAGATATGCAGTCACCTCGGAACAACAACTAGATTTGTTCACTCTCCCGAAAAATTATTCACTGGCATACAACATCCCCGCTGGGCAATTATAAAAACTTGAAGACCAGATTCCAGCCCCTGGCAAGACACTGAAACTGAAACATAATTCGCGAAACGTCTTCTACGTGGTAATTAAAAATGAATTTCAAGATCGATCTACCTACAGCGATGTGTGGGAAGCACTTCGACACCTCCGAGACCATGTGTTAGAATCCAGCGTGAAGAAACTGGCTATTCCTAAGATAGCGAGTAACCAGTTGGATTGGCGAGTTATCAGGAACATGGTAAAGGTTATCTTTAGAGATAACGTCGTCCAGATATTAATTTGCAGCTACAACCTCCGTTATCAGTATCCGAAGAAGACGGTGCCCTGCTATTTCCATAAGATCGGAAAGTGTAGAAATGGGGCCAGTTGCCGATTCAAACATCCCGTCTCGGCTACACAAAAGTTCCAGGAGGAACTTCCATTTAATGGGGTAATGTTACGAAACAGCACACTGGTATACTCCCTAAATCCGACTGTGTCTAAGCCAGGTATGAAAGTTAAAATTATGGCGGACGCGCAGGGATTGTTTACGATTGTAAACATGCCACAGAAATTATTTCTAGCAATCGCCAGTATTTCCAAGGTATGCGGTTTTCAATGAGACAACGTTGCAGATTATGTGTAAATGTAAATGGACAAAATTTTGAACATCTTTTGTAATTTGTTGGCTACTTAGTTAAAAATTATGTTTGAATGGGATATTATGTAAGTTTGTAATTATCTTATTTTTTATTGTCATTAATTCTTTTGATAATAAAATCACAAGTATGGAAAAGTATTTTCAACAATCCTCTCTCAATGTTTTATATGCATTGCTGTTTCACAAATTAGTTCCTGTTACATAATCTAACCATTAGTAGTTTGGTATTTATTAAAAACATTCAAGAAAAATATTTTTTCTATTTTTTTATTAAAAAGTGATCTTGCAGACTTCATAAAAACATTAAATATCTTGAAAACTACAAATTTTTTGATATGTAAAAGTTATGCGTTTTTCACGTGAAAACTATTAAGGAATACAAAATCAAATAAAAATAGCTTCAAATGCCAGTGGCGTAAAATATGCCCTTTTACATTTAAAAACAACCTGCCAAATGTCAGATCAATATATTCATCCACTTTAAAGTTATCAAATTAAAACATTATATTTCTCATAACATTAACACCCTGTATTTCGAAAATTAAATGGGTTGGACCCCTCAATCCCAATATCATATTGTCCAATTTTACGAGAGGTATCAACATGCAAACGTTGTAAGTGTCATTTGAAAACACCCTGTATTATATATATATATATATATATATATATATAATACAGGGTGTTTTCATATATATATATATATATATATATATATATATATATATATATATATCGAATATCTCTAAATCTCTAAAATGACGGCGGCACTTTTTTTGCATAATATATTTCTCTAATTTCTTTTTAATCTCAACGATAGGTTTTCGAAAAGCAAAAATTAATCTAAAAAATAACTCACCTAGTCCTATAAACACTCTCCCATGCCATCCACCTTATAGGTAAGGGCGTATTGCCGTCCACTTTATAATAATCGTTGATATACAATTCGTTGTATGTACCGAAATCACAAATTTTGATCTGATATCCGTTTCCTATCAGACAATTCCTCGTTGCCAAATCCCTATGAACGAAATTAAAAGATTCCAAATAATACATCCCGGACGCTATCTGCACCCCCATGTAAAGAAGACTGTCGAAAGATAATAGATTATAAGGTAATGTACTGTTGGCGGAAATATGTGTCCTTAAAAATTGACATAAATCTCCGTGATCCAAATACTCCATCACCACGCACAACGGTTCGTCTAAGCTACATATACCCAAAACGCGAGCTATATTTGGATCTTCCAGAGCTGCCAGAATACGGACGTCACGTAAAAAGTCCTTTCTGTAAACAGAAAACGATTTTAATTACTTAGTTACCTAGAAAAATATTGTTTCTGCGTTCGCAGAAACGCGCATAGGGTTTGCTACAGTGGGCCGAAAGTAATTAATTCATGCACTGATACGCGAAATAGTTCGAAAGCCTTACACTGCGCGTTAGAATCTCAAACTTTCGGCCATTGTAGTGTTCAAGTTGATATCTTGGAATAAAGACGAACATTCTGATGCCTACAAGACTCAGAATGAACGTTTTTTGGGTACAGTAGAAACGTGAGAGCCATGAGATGCACTTAATTTTCCTCAATGGTTCAAATTATATAAACCCAGTAATTTTTTGTTATAGAAATATATTTTAGTTACCTCTCTTTCTCAGTCGCTGCATCTCTTAAGAATTTTATAGCCACCAATCTTGTTTCGTTACAAAACGTCGACGAGAACTCGTTGATACCGTCCGCTTCAGCAATATAAACCTAGAATTCGAAAAAATAAATATCAACCATCAAATTTTATATAAAATTAGAACAATTACCGTTCCAAAAGCTCCTTCTGATAATTTAGATAACATACGAAGACGATGTCGAGGAATTTCCATTATATTGTTACCATCTAACCTGTTTTTCAAAGCCGCTATCGCTTCTTGCCTAGTGGGTGACTGGAAAAGGATTATAAAGCTCATTAACTTAAAATTTTGGTAAATGCGCCCGGTTTATTTGAAATTTTGGTGGATGAACCCGTTTTTATCTGAAATTTTGTCGTATTGGTCCACTTTTATTAGCAATTTTGGTAGATGTGCCCGATTTAATTTGAAATTTTGGCTGGTACGTTCTAACGACTTCACCAAAATTTCAAATTTCACCTCTACACCCACATACATTCATACGCAAACACATAAAGAGAGTAATGAAATATAAACAAAAATGATTCTGTATTTACTTGTTTAACGATATCTTCGTTGTGAGTTGTTTTCGTGGATGTTTTTGGCGCTTTAGATGAGGTACTGGTTAATCTGTTTCTGGACATCGGTAGAGTACTGTGATCGCTGTCAGACAGTAGGGGAAGATTACTACCTTCTGGAATCACATATTCGTAGTTGTCTGAAATTAGAATAATATAATGTATTAAGACGGATCAAGATTTGGCCCCCAAAATGTCAAAAACTAGACGCGATTGGAAAATACGAAAGAATGTTGACGTCTTTGGACACTAAAGCGACTCTCATATAATTTCTTAACCTTGATTGAAGGTATGGAATTTTAAAAATGACACTGACACGGTCTTATTTAAAAAATCGTACTGATAAAAATAATTGAAATATTGAACTTATACTTTAAGGGGATGATTTTGAGAGATTGTTCTATGAGTAGAAAGATCGGGAATGTCCTATCTAGCGATATTTTTGAGATACAGGGTGTCAAATTTGAAGTATCGAGAAATGGGATAAAAATCAAAATTAGCTTTTTGGGTTTATATTTAGAAAAATGATTCAATTTAGGAAATGAAAATTTCACAATTCATTGATCAATTATTCCTGAATATCAGGATAATATAAATAAAATTATAATAATAATGGTTCTGAAAATGTGAGCTACATAAGATACGGTAATATCTGATAAAATTTGGCGCCCAAAATGTAAGAAATTAGACGCTTTTGAAAGAAATCTCGACTTTATTAGGTACGAAAAACGACTATCGTATTCTGGTTTTCCATAACATAATTTCTTAATTGAAGGGTTGGAATTTTTAAAACGCCATGGTGTTATTTGAAAAATCGCACAGATGAATATAACTGAAATATTCAATTCAAATTCTGAGGGATGATCTTAAGGGATTAATCTATCAGTAAAAATCGGGAATGTCCCACTCAGTGATATTTTTGAGATACAGAGTTTCAAAGTGTGTATCGAAAAATAGGATCAAAATAAAAATTAAATTCTAGGGTTTATATTTTGAAAAATAGTAAAACTTTAAAATGTATTAAATAATTTCTCACACAAATTTCGGGAGAATATAAACGAAGCTATAGTATTAATGGTTCTGAAGATGTGAACTGCATAAGATGACTATGTGAGTACGATTATGATCGATAAGATTTGGCGCCCAAAATGTAGAAAATTGCACGCTTTTGAAAGATTTAGGAAGAAATCTCTACGATATTAGGTACAGAAAACGTTTGTCACAATCTGGTTTTTCATAAAATAGATTCTTAATCTGGATTGCAGGGTTGGAATTTTTAAAATGACACGGTCGTATTTGAAAAATCGCAAAGATGAAAATGTCTGAAATATTGAACTCGTATTCTGAGAAGATGATCTTAAAGGAATATTTTGTCAGTCAAGAAATCGGGAATGTCTTACTCAGCAATATTTTTGAGATACGGGGCTTTAAAGTTGAAGTATCGGAAATTATGGTGAAAATAAAAATGAAATTCTAGGGTTTATATTTTGAAAAATGGTTGCATTTGAAAAGTGAAAATTTCACAATTTGCTACACAATTATTTCTGATTATCAGGATAATATAAACAAAACTATAGGATTCATGGTCCTGAAGATATGAAGTAATTGAGATGACTATGTAAATACGGTTATGTAAGATCAGACCTGGCGCCCAAAATGTGCAACTTTAGGAGCGTTTGTAAGGTTTAGGAAAAAATCTCGACTACATTGGTCACGAAAAACGACCATCATTTTCTGGTTTCTGATAAAATAATTTCTTAGCCTCAATTGAAGGGTTGGAATTTTAAAAATGACATGGTATCATTTAAAAAATGGTACAAATGAAAATAATTGAAATATTGAGCTTATATTTTGAGAAGATGATCCTTAAGGATAGTTCTATCAGTCTCGTAATCGGCGATATTCTTGAGATACAGGGTGTCAAAGTTGAAGTATTGAGAAATAAGGTAAAAATGAAAATGAACACATGGTTTTGGAGTAACTTTTTACCTGTCGATTTCATTTGTTTTTCTATGGTGTTCGTTATTTTGTCTTTCATTTCCATAATGACTGGACTATAACTATAATAAGGAGCAAATTTCATTGCTTGATATGGTTCTTGATATTCGTTGTTTTCGGATATATGTCCTGGATGCGGCAAAGGTAGTGTTGATCTTAAACTTGATTTCATTGTACCTTGTACCATTCGATAATCTTCGATTTCTGTAACTCCGTAAGCTTCGATAGAACTTCCCTTTTCACTGAATCCTACAACAGCACAACAAGGTATAAACAAAGTCACCTTAACTTCGATTTAAAAGGGTCCAGATTTGGCGCCCAAAATGATCGGTAAAACTGGGTACGGAGAAACCACTGCTACATTCTGGTTTTTGATAATATATTTTTTTAATAATTATTGAAGGGATGGTATTTATTTAAAAATAAACATAATTTTTCAGGGCTCATATTTACAAAAATAAAGGCGTTTGGGAAATGGAAATTTCACAATTTATTGAACAATTCTTCCCGAATCTTAAGACGCTATATGATTGATGGATCTGAAGATATGACCTAAATAAGATGACTATGTAAATATGTTTATATTCGTTAAGATTTGGCGCCCAGGATAAAATAAGCAAAATTAGACTCGTTTGGACAGTACGGGATTCAATCAAGGATTCAGGAAGATATATCGTCCATATTGGGAACGATAAAATACAGTTATTCTGGTTTTTAATAAAATAATTTCTGGTAGATTAGAGAGTTCACATTTTTAAAAAATCGTAAAAATGAAAATAATGGAAATATTTTGCTCAAATTTGAAGGGGATATTTTTAGGGGATTGTTATATTAGTAAAAAATCTGGAATATCGTATCCGGCTATATTTTTTTGGAAACAAGCTGTCAAAGCTGAAGTATCGAAAAATAGAGTGAGAAGGAAATTTAAATTTTAGAGATCAAATTTTGGAAGGTGTTTGAGAAGTGAAAATTCAGCAACTTATCAAGAAATTCCTCCTGAATCTCATGAGACTATAAACAAAGCGATAGGATTAATGGTTCTGTAGATATGAGCTAAATAAGATAACTATGTAAGTACGGTTATAGTCGTTAAGATTTGGCGCCCAAAATATGCAAAATTAGACTCGTTTGAACACTACGAAATTCAATAAAAAATTCAGGAAGAAATCTCGTCCTTATTGGGTACAGAAAAACGACTTCCATATTATGGTTTTTGAAAAAATAATTTATCAATAATAATTGTAGTGTTGGAATTTTTAAAACGATAAAGTTTTATTAAAATAATCGGAATATTGAGTTCAACTTTGGAGGAGTTATTCTTAAGGAAACATTCTAGAATTGAAAAAATCGGGAGTAACGTATCCTGCGATGGCTTTGAGATACAAGGTGTTAAAGTTGAACTACCGAAAAATAGGGTAAATATAAAAATTAATTTCTAGTGTTCATATTTTGAAAAGTAATGGTATTTGAGAAGTAAAAATTCCATAAATTTATTAAACAATTCTTCCCGAATCTTAGACCAGTATAAACAATGCTATATAATTATTGGTTCTGGAGCTATATAGAAAACAAGAGAACTATGAACAATCAATAAAATAAAATGTATTTTTTGGATAATTTAATTTTAGGTAATTGGCGCAGTCAATAGGATAATTTATTAAAAATAAACTTACCATATACTGATTCTGGTTGAAGATGTGGCATCGTATTATTGGGAAAATCGATATTAGAAGAAATCGGACTTCCGAAAAATTTTCTATTCTTCAATCTATTAACTAGTAACGCCATAGTTCCAATCAACAGAATCGCAAGAATTATACCTAAAAAAAATGTTTTAAAGAATTTTTTCATCGAAAATAAACCATCGGAATATACCTATAATAATAATAACAACTATCGCCGGTTCGTTGACATCATTCGGTACAGGAATTTCGATCTTGTGGTCGTGTTTTTCTTCGTCCAACAAATTATCCTCGGGCGGGACAGTACGCGGTTCGGACTCCACGGTGAAATTACCATGTGCCACTACAGAATCGAAAGATAATTCGCTTATTAATATCCATTTAGAAGCGAAAGACAATCTCACTCTAACGAACTTCCCGATTCTGTGATGTAATTTAATAGACACGTTTCGAGAACTTTCAAATATTCTATCTTCGATGTACTCAAAGGTTATGGGTGCGCTTCTACTATACTGTCTCCCACCTACACTAAAATCTACTTTGGCCATAGAGAATATCTGCAAACGCAACGAAATTAACAACAATAATGATTAAGTGAGGTTATGTTTACGTTATATTTGATTTGAGGCTACGGAAACCATACCTGTACTTCTTTGGTGAACTGATTATTGCAATAGATATGTACAGCGGAGAATTCCCTGACTCTGTCGAATTCCATGATTATTTCAATAGGTTTACCGTGTCTTGTTTCGTTTTTCCATCCAACCCAGGTCTGACCATCGTAAAAATCCGTTTTGAAATCGTCGTGTCCGAATTTTCCGTCTGTAAGTTGGCCCAAACCGTTCTTGAGCATATTACCGTCCCAATCGCCATCATATCTGCAAATCAGAGAACAAAATGTATAAAAATGTACCACAAAAGATCCCAAATAGCATCAACTATTGCTTAATATCTTTAATTATCGCTATAAATTGCGAAATATTGCTTTATATCACGAAATATTGCTACGTTTTACTGATTATCGCTATAAAACGTTAAATTTAGCCAGATACCGTCGAATATTGGTATATATCGCTATAAATAACTGAAAATTCCCAGTTATCGCTGATTATTGCTATAAAATGCTATATTTAGCAAGATATCGTTGAATATTACTGGAAAATGTACTTGAATATTGCTAGCGATCATTATATATCGCTAAATATTCCTAATCGCTTCCGTATCTGCGAATTAGGGTACAAAATATATAAAAATGAACCATGAACGATCCCAAGCAGCATCAACTATTGCTAGATGTCGTACTTATCGCTGGAAATTGCCGAATATATCACTAAAAATTGCATTCCAATGTTTATTGCGATATAATGCTAGATTTAGCAATATATCGTTGAATATTGCTAGATATTCTTAAACATTCTTATAAATCACCGATTATTGCTATGAAATCTTAGATTGATATGGTTGAGTATTGCTAGATGTACTAGTTGAGTATTGCTAGATGTACTAGTTGAGTATCGCTAGATATCGCTAAATATTACAGCATGTTGCCAAATATTGTTATAAATAACTGAATATTGCTAGATATCTTTCTATATAGCTAAATATTGTTGTTGAGTATTCCTAGAAATGATTATATATTGCTAGACATCGCTGAATATTGCTAGATGTTACCAAACATAAATCAGTAAATATCGCTGATTATTGCTACAAAATTCTAAATTCTAAGTATAGATAGAGTAGTTGGATGTCGCTATAAATTGCTATATATCGCTGAATATTGCTAGTTATTACCAAGTACAGCTATGAATTACTAAATATCGCTATATGTCACTGATAATCGCTATAGAATGCAATATTTGGCCAGATATAGTTGAATATGGCTAGAATAGTTGTATATAGCTATAAATTGCTGTATATCGCAATATATTGTCAAATATTGCTATGAATCGCTAAATATTGCTTCATATCACTGATTATCCCTATAAACAGCCAGGTTTAGCCAGACATCGTTGAATATTGTTAGAAAGAGTTTTTGCATATCGCTATATATCGCTGAATATTACTAGTTATTCGCAAATTTTCTTATAAATCACTAAATATTGCTGTATATCACCGAATATAGCTAGGTTTAGCCGTATATCGTTGATAATCGCTCTAAATCGCTAAATATGGCCATATATTTCTAAAAATCACTAAATATTGCTATCACAGCTATAAAATGATAGATTTAGTAATATATAGTTGAGCATCGTTAGTTAGAGTAGTTGGTTATTGTTAGAAATCGCTATATATCACTGATTATCGCTATAATCACTAAAGTTTGCTTATTATCGCTATAAAAGGGTTTATTTAGCCAGATATCGTTCAATATTGCGAGGTAAAGTAGTAGATTGTAGCTATAAATTGCTGTATATAGCTGAAAATTGCTTAAAATGCTAGACTTACATATAGTTGAATATTGCTAGATAAAGTTGTTGGTTATCGCTAGAAATCGCTAAATATAGTTATATATCGCTGATTATCGCTACCAATAATTAAATATTGCTTCATATCGCTGATTATTGCTATAAAAGTGTAAATTTAGCCAGATATCACTGACTTAGTTGAATACGGCTAGATAAAGATGTTGGTTATCGCTAGATATTGCTGGCTATTACTATAAATCACTAAATATTGCTTTATATCGCTGATTATTGTCGTGAAAAAGTATATATCATTCAATATAGCCAGATAAAGTAGTAGGTTATTGCAAAAAATGGCCAGTTGGATATTGTTGAATTTTTATAGATAAAGTTATTGGTTATTGTTACAGAGGGCTATATATTGCTAGATATCGCTGATTATAGCTATAAAATTATAGATTCAGATGAATATTGCTAGAAAGAGCAGATGCTGCCAGAAATGCCTATATATTGCGAGAAAAGGCAGGGTTAAGCTGAATATTGCTATATATTGTCAAATGTTGCTATACAGCGTGGCCCCGGATGGGGATACGCTGTACATAGGTAGATATTAATATCTCTATATAGTTCTAAATATCGCTATAAATCACTTAATATTACAAAATATCGCTGATTATTGCTATAAAATACTAGATTTAGCCAGATTCCATTGAGTATAGCTAGATAGAGCTATTTTATGTCGCTAGAAAAAGCGGATTGAAGGTAAAGATTGTCAAACATCGTTATATATTGCTAGATATCGTCAACTATTGTTATATGGTGCAGAATATCGCTAGAAACTGATATAGATTTAGCCAGATATCGTTGAATATTGCTAGAGTTGTTACATGTTTCGAGAAATGGTTATATATTGCTAGAATAAGCGGATTGAAACTAAATATTTCCAGATATCGTCAAATGTTGTTATATAGTGCTGAATATTACAATATATCGTTGATTATTGCTATATTTAGTTAGATATAATTGAATATCGCTATATATTGCTAGATACCGTTATTAATTGTTATTTAGTGCTGAATATCGCTAAGAATAACTATATATTATAAGATATAGCTGATTATCGCTATAAAATGTTAGAGATAGAGCAGTTAGATGTTTATATAAATGGCTACAGGTTGCTGGAAAATGCAGAAAAAGCTAAATTTTGCCAGATATCGTCAAATATTGCTGTATATATTGCAAGATACGGTTATAAATTGTGAGATATCATTATATATTGCTATATAGTACTAAATATGGCAATAAATCTCTAAATATTACAAAATATCGCTATAAAATGCTAGAGTTAGAGCAGTTGGATGTTGCTATAAATGGCTATATATTGTTAGAAAAGGCAAGATGAAGTTAAATAATGTCATATTGTCAAATATTGCTATACAGATCGCTAAGTATAGGTATATTTTGCTAGATATCGTTAGTTATCGCTATATAGCTAAATACTACCATTTATGATAGCTATAAAATGCTGTAATCAGCTAAATATTGACTTATACTACCAGATATCGCTAAATATTGAAGCTACGACAAAATTATTCATCAGATAATGATGAAATATTTCATCAAATTATACCCTACCTGGAATCGTAAAATTCCCAGTTGTTTCCTCGTTTGTCTCCTTGGGGCATGGAGTAACTGATGATGCCATCGGTCCATTGGCACCCGTATAACTCGACGCGCATACAAACCGTCCTCTTGTGATAGCTGTACGGGTAGAATCTGAATTTACTCGCCCAAATCGGCGGATCCAATTCGCGTTTCGCTTCTAAGTAAGGATTCACGTTTCCCGGTATGACCTATGACAATATCGAAGACAGAATAGTGCAACACTACTATCGATACATCATACTCACTTCTTCTCCTTTGCTGTTGTGATATCGGATCCATTTGTGCAGTTTTGGTCTCCAATATTCCAACATGTAAGCTTCGGCGTACTCGATCCCCTGTCCGTTGCCGAAACGACCTTGAGTTTCGGTAGCCGTTATCATTTGTACGTTCCGTAGATCTAATTGGATCCATTCTTCTGGTTCCGTTGTCGCCTGTTTCAACGGACACCAAGCCCCGCCGTTTTTATCGGTTCTTATTCTGCAAATAACTCTTATCAGTACCACCTATACACCAGATATAACACTCGATGATTTTTTAATGATATGGAAGCATAGTTTTTATAGATTTTAGTGTCTAAAGCTATTTTTAACTAGTCTATAGACTTAGTACTCAATATTGATCTGTTAAGACAGCGATTTTTGAATCCTTACCTGCCGTTTTGAGGTCCTACGTTACCATTGTCAAAAGACGAACTGGCAGTTATGTCCGAATCTCTTATAATTCCATTTTCCATGCCGAGAGGTGCGATGCATTGCGCTGTAACATTAAATCATATTTAAAACAAACGGTTGTTCATTTATGACCGATATCCCAAAGAAAAGTAGTAGAAAAGGTAATAACTTACTATAAAAAAATTATCATATTTTTCTATAATCTTTATTATGACTATACCCTGTATAATGTGACACGAAACCAATCGGTCTAATAATAACAAAGTCGCTTATATTCCAATATCCTGAACTCTATTTATATGGTTACTTGTTAGGACCATCCAAGAAGAAGGTGACGTAGACAGACTTGACCAGATCGTCAACTTGATAAATAGTATGGTAGATAAGAAGCCGAAAAAGATCAGATGCTGCAATTGTGGCGATCTAGGGCATGTTCGCAATTCCTCTAAACACCCCAAGATTTCTGCAACCCAAGAAGTTACAGGAAAAACTGGATAGGGGCGATCATCGAGTTGTTGTGCTAGACAATGATGCTCAACAGACTATTCTCACTGAAGCAAGGCGGAATCTAAGGACGTTTCAATTTCAAGAACTACAGTAGTCAACAAAGAATTGTCACCCACCAGGATCAGAGAAGATCGGGACATCGATCCTCAACTAAAGATGATTCGGCAATGGAAGGAAGAAATTCGGTGACCTACACCTAGCAAGATATTCACCGACACTCAAAACATATGGACCTCCCTTGTGCTGGAAGAAAGCCTATTGAAACGAGTCCTTGAAAACGATGAGGGTTCTGAGAAAAGGAAACAGCTAGTTATCCCGAGAACGAGAGTAGCTGAGGTCCTGAGGAAGTTACACGACAGTCCATCGGAAGGTTATCTGGGAGTGAATACAACCCTTCAGCGAGTCCGTGAAAGGATGGATGAACAACTCCGATGATGTGAAAGACTGGTGTAAGAAATGTATGACTTGTGCTACCAATAATGGGCCACATCGCATGAAAAAAGCACCTACTAAACAATATAATGCTGGCCCTTTTGAAAGAAATACTTTAGATATCGCCGAACCATTTCCGGCGACAGAAAATGGTGGTAAATTCATTCTGCTTGTAATGGATTATTTCACAAAGTGGAAATTTAAGCGATCCCGAATCAAGAGGCCACAACTGTCGCAGATGTATTGGTGAAATAATTTATAAGCCGATACGGAGTGCCCTTGGAAGTCCACAGCGAACAAGGAAGAAATTTCTAGAGCCAGGTATTCCAGAAAATGTGTGACAAGTTAGGAATGAAGGAGACCATAACAACAGCGTCGCATCCACAGTTAGATGAAATGGTCGAGAGAATGTACAGGACCATTAGAAAATTTCTGTCCAAAGTAGTTTCCAGCCACCAGAAAGAATGGGACAGTATCTCTTTCCATTTGCATTGGCTTATCGATCTGCCAATAATAAGTTCACGGGTGAGACACTAGCGAAAACCCTGTTTGGATGCAAAATGAGGCTACCTTGTGACCTAGTAGTTGGTTGTCGACCGGGAGAATATCTAGCGGGAGAAGATTACATGATCCAATTGAGAAGAAGCAGTACAATTCTACATTTTGTAGTACATAGACGTGTTTAACGGAGTGGGATAAAAAGTAGTCTTGAACAATAAATCCAATTTACATTGAAAATAAATAAGTTGAAGTAATTTTAGTTGGTGAATAAAAATAATATGAGTAACCAATCGGACGAAGATCCCCCCGATCCTGGAATTCAGGATGGATTTTTAGGTTTTGGTAAAAATGAATAACAAAATAATGATGGTATGGATATTGATAACTCTTCGAACGGTAATGTTAAAAAAATAACTCAACAGATATACCAAAAAGTGCAAAGTGTAAAATGGTATTACCAGGGTAATTCATATCGAGAAATAGCAAATGTGTTCATTGTACCATTTGAAAATGGAATTTTTTTTCATCCTTTTATATCGGTCAAAAAAATCCTGTTCATTAATAAAAGAGATATAAATTATTTTGTTGTTACATTCAACATTGTTCTTATGTACTTTCCAAATCGAAAAACACCTCTCAATAAATCGACGATAGTGACATTGAATAGACTATTTTTTGAAATAATTTATTATTACAACTCAATAATTAAATACTGTACATATTATAAATTGGCAAATATTCAATTTTGAACGATTAGCCGAAAATTCTCTGATAAAAAACCTGTGGACTGTAAAACTCCTGTAATTCCTACGCTCCTGATAACACAATTTTGTCTATAGCTGCAATTTTTCTGTTTTCATATATTACCTCTCTTCATTTTCAATCTACACGTTGAAAGTACCCATACAATTTTACTCTATAATAATAACAAAAATCATTCCTCATTTAATTCCAACGTAAAACAATAGTCGCGTCATAGTCAACGGGAAAATGTAAAAGGCACATGGCATTATCAGTGTGTTAGAGAGAGGCATGGTGAAATAGATAATCTAAAAATCTAAAGTCAGCGTAGATTGTTACAGTTAAAATAAGGATACTAAAATAAATGAACACGAATCGCGCGTGCGCCTCTCGAAGTCGATACTTGTGACCAACAATAGTTCCGACGTTTAATTACACTGTAATTCTTTCACTGTTTCTAATATCCTGTTAACGACAATGAATTTATACTTATTTTTTAACACATTGTCGTTCGCTTATGGCTATGTATTTTGCACGTTTTCACTTTTGCTTGGTTATTATAGATATCCTGTTAGAGAAAAAGAGTGTAATACACTGAATTTATATTTGTTTCTTTCTAACTCTGTGTTAAGCCCCATGTTACTATAGAATATTCCTAGTACTGTATACTCTTTGCTATAGCCATTATTTATTTCAAATGTTGACACAAAAAGTGCTTATTTTCAATAAATCTCCAAATATTTGCTTAACTCACGATCAACAGTTTTGTTACACTCTATGTGCAAAAAAAATTCACACCTTGTATACTTTTTGTTATAATCAATATTGATTTCAAATTTTGACACAAAAAGTGCTAATTGTCAATATATCTCCAATTATTTGTTTACTTCACGATAATCAGTTTTGTTACACACTTTATGCTAAAATAATTCATACGTTGTATACTTTTTGTTATAATTACTATTAATTTCAAATTTTGACACAAAAAGTGCGAATTATCAATAAATCTCCAAATGTATGTTTACTTCACGATCAAGAGTTTTGTTGCACCCTATATGCTAAATTTTTTATCACACCTCTTATATTCCTTGTTGCAGTCATTATTGATTTCAAACTTTGACACAAAAAGTGTTACTTTTTTTTAAGATCGCTTTTTTCGTTGTAACAAGTAATAAAAGAAAAACAGACTGTTTGAAAAATGTTTCTTTGGTCCCCAAATATAATTAATCTCCAGTTGAGTTGACGTAATGTAACACTGGCAATAAATAACAGCTGTGACGTAATATTAATATTCTCCCAAGTTGAAGGATTTAACCCTAAAATATTTCTTAAAAGGCACTCCAAAGCAGAAGGCTTCCCCTCCCGCTACCATTATTCTCCGGCGGAAATTCTGTTAATATACGCATTTACTGGGTTAAATTAAAGGGTATTCAGTTGTAGTCGAAGCTGGAAAATTAATTAGACGGAATATTCTTTTCGTGACGCTTTCCATTTATAGTTAAGTTTAGTAAAAACGATTCTGTGACAGGGGAACAAAAAACCGCCTGAATTATGAGATATTTACTCGAATTTTTGAAACAAATTGCTCTATCGCCCACTGTATGTTCCAGATCTGAGCCCCAGTGATTATATAAAGAGATTCGAGTCTATTTAGAGAAATATTTGATATAAATATACTACGAATAATCGAAGGAATAAATTTCGTTGTTTTCTCCTAACCTTGCTAGATAAATACATTTTTTACTATACCGGCTGTCCCCCGGCAAGTTTACCGATAGAGGGCGTAATTGAGGTTCAAAAATTATAAAATCTGATTTATACACAATTTGACCAATTGAGAGACATTGGAAATATGGTTATCTATTCTTCAAAAAATTCTGGGTATATTTGATTCTACAAGTTTTTGTTTATCTTTGAAAATAACAATTGGGGGAGAATGGGAAACTTTTTATAGAAAACGCCATGAAAAGTTCGGTTCTGCTTAACCGATTTCCATAAATTTAGGCTCGTTAGAAACAGCTCTTTTCCTGCAATATAAGAGTTATAATTTCGAAGCAATTTAGTAAATAACATATACGATAGGTTGCATTATTTACCTTAAGTTTTTTAATAAAGTTCAAAATCGAAATTTCTCAAATTTTGTCCAATTTAGAGGTTTTGAAAGTACAACAATTGTATTCTTCAGAAAATCCTGGGTATATTTGATTTAACAAATTCCAGTATATTGTTGAAAATAACAGCTGGGGAAGAGTGGGAAACTTATTAGATAAAAATGCATGTAAGTCCAGTTCTGTTCAACCGATTCTCCCAAATTTGGTCTTGTTAAAAACAGCTGTTTACCAAAAATCTGATTTCGAAGTAATTTAATAAGTAACTTGCACAATAGGTGGCGTTATTTATATTTTTCTCTAAATTCAGTACAAAATTAAATTTTTCAGAAATTGAGAGTCTTCGAAAATATGATAATCGTATTTTTCAAAAAGTTTTGCATATATTTGATTTAACAAATTTCAATCTATCTTTGAAAATAACAGCTGGGGACCGTGGGGAACTTTTTATATGAAAATGCCTTGTAACTCCGATTCTGTTTTACCGATTCTCGCAAAATTCGTTTCGTTGAGAACAGCTCTCTTCCTCCAATCTAAGAGTTATTATTTTGAAATAATTTAATAAGTAACGTGCACGATAGATGGCGCTATTTATTTTTCAATTCAGTATAAAATCGAAATATTCCTAATTTTGTTCAATTGAGAGGCTTTGAAAATACGAAAATCTTATTATTCAAAAAATTCTGCGTATATTTGATTGTACAAGTTTTAGTCTATCTTTGAAAATAAGAATTGGGGGAGAGTGGGAAACTTTTTATATAAAAACTCCTATAAGTCAGGTTGTGCTTAACTAATTTCCACAAATTTAGTCTTGTTAGAAACAGCTTTTCTTCTCCACCCCCTCAAGTAATGTTATAAGTAATGTGATGATCCCAAAAAAAACATTATTCAAAAAGACATTGTTAGATTTGTGTAAATAAGAATTTCAAATATTGATAGCGGCCAGTGCACTGATAAGGACAGTGAAATAGATAACAAACACGTCCGTTTTGTAAATATCGTAATCGCACGACCTACATGGTCAAGAATACGGGGCAGTGACTGTGTTAGCTTTAATAATTTCCTATAAATAGATAAGTTCAATACTTTGAGGATGATTCACTATTATTGTTTTTAATAGTACAAATGTATGTATTGTGTGACAATAATCTACATTTGTAGTTCATAAATATATGTTATCCCAGTGAGTTTTAAAAACGATATTATTGATTTAACCCTAAAGAATGGTTTACGAGGTAAGTGTTTCCCGGAGATGAATGGCTCTATGGTTAAAGAAGTGTATACGAGGGGCAATTGCTAAGTAACCACCACAGTAACTTGCATGATAGGGGGCGTTATTTATTTTTTATTTTCAATTCAGTTTAAAATCGATTTCTTCCAAATTTTCCTTATTGACAGGCATTGAAAATCCGATAATTGTAAGCTCCGAGAATTTTTATATAAATTTGATTGTACAAGTTTTAGTCTATCTTGCAAAATAACAGTTGGGGGGGGGGGGGTAGGGGGGGAATTTGTTTATAAAAACGCATGTAGATCCGGTTCTGCTTAACTGATTATCACAAAATTAGTCTCGTTGGAAACCTTCTCCTCCCTCCGATCTTAAAGTTATAATTTCCAAGCAATTGATTAAGTTACTTACACGACAGGTGGCGTTATTTATTTTTTAATTTCAATTCAGGTTAAAATCGATTTTTTTCCCTACTGAAAGGCTTTCAAAATACAATAATCGTTTTCTTTAAAAAAATCTATGTATATTTGATTCTACAAGTTTTAGTCTATCTTTGAAAATAACAGTTGGGGGAGAGTGGGGGACTTTTTTTATAATAACGCATGTAAGTCCGGTTCTGCTTAATTTATTTTCACAAAATAAGTCTCATCGGAAACCTGTCCCTCCCCCAAATCTAAGAGTTTTAATTTCGATGCAATTGATTGAATGACTTACACAATAGAGGGCGTTATTTATTTTTGTTTTTCAATTCACATCAAAACCGAAATTTTCCCAATTTTGCCAAATTAAGAGGTATTAAAAACAGGATAATCGTATTCTTCGCAAAATTCTCCGTATATTTGATTCAACAAGTTTTAGTTTATCTTTGAAAATAACAGTTGGGGGAGTGGGGGACTTTGTTTATAAAAACGCATGTAAGTCCGGTTTTCACAAAATTAAACTCGTCGGAATCCTGTCCCTCTCCCCAATCTAAGAGTTTTCATATCGAAGCAGTTGATTGAGTAACTTACACAATAGAGGGCATTATTTATTTTGGTTTTTCAATTCAGATCAAAATCGAAATTTTCCAAATTTTGCCAAATTAAGAGGTATTCAAAATACGATAATATTATTCCTCGCAAAATTCTGCGTATATTTGATTCAACAAGTTTTTGTCTATCTTTGAAAATAACAGTTAGGGGTGAGTAGGGGACGTTTCATATAAAAACGCATGGAAGTCCGATTCTGCTTAACCGATTCTCACAAAATTAGTCTCGTCGGAAACCTGTCCCTCCCCCCAATCCAAGAGTTTTCATTTTGAAGCTGTTGATTGATTAATTTAGACAATAGAGGGCGTTATTTATTATGGTTTTTGAATTCAGATCAAAATCAAAATTTTCCAAATTTTGCCAAATTTAGAGGTATTGATAATACGACAATAGTATTCTTCATAAAATTCTGCGTAAATTTGATTCAACAAGTTTTAGTCTTTGAAAATAACAGTTGGGGGAGAGTGGGGGACCTTGAATATAAAAAAGCATGCAAGTCCGGTTCTGCTTAACCGATTTTCACAAAATTTATCTCGTCGAAAATCTGTCTCTCCCTCCAATCTAATAGTTTTAATTTCAAAGCAATTGATCGAGTGATTCACACAATAGAGGGCGTTATTTATTTTTGTTCTCCCCCTAACCTAAGGGTTTTAATTTCGAAGCAATTGATTGAGTAACTTACACAATACAGATCGTTATTATATATTTATTTTTCAATTCAGATCAAAATCGAAATTTTCCAATTTTTGCTGACTTAAGAGGTATTCAAAATACGGTAATCGTATTCTTCGCAAAATTCTGCGTATATTTGATTCAACAAGTTTTAGTCTATCTTTAAAAATAATAGTTGGGGAAAACTGGGGGACTGTTTATATAAAACGCATGTAGGTCCGGTTCTGTTTAACCGATGTTTACAAAATTACTCTCGTTGGAAACCATTCCCACTCTTCAATATGATAGTTGTAATTTAGAACTAATCTAATAAGTAACTTGTTCGATAGGTAGCTTTATAATTTTTTTATTTTCAATTCAGTTCAAAATCGATTTTTTTCAAATTTTGTCCATTTAAGAGGTTTTAGAAATACAATAATCGTAATTTCCAAAAAATTCTGCGTATATTTGATCCACCAATTTTTAGCCTATCTTTGAAAATAACAGTTAGGGGAGAATGGGGGACTGTTTATATAAAAACGACAGTAAGTCCGGTTTTGTTTAATCCATTTTTACAAAATTTGTCCCTTTCGAACCCTTTTCCTCCCCCCAATATAATAGTTGTAATTTCAAAATAATCAATTAAGTAACTTGTTCCCATCACTATAATAGTTGTAATTTCAAAATAATCAATTAAGTAACTTGTTCAATAGGTGGCGTCGTTAATTTTTTATATTCAAATCAGTTCAAAATCGATTTTTTCCAAATTTTTTCGGATTAAGAGGTTTTAAAAATACAATGCTCGTAATATGCAGAAAATTCTGCGTATATTTGATTCAACAAGTTTTAATCTATCTTTGAAAATAACAGTTGGGGGATAGTGGCGGACTGTTTATATAAAAACGCATATAAGTCCGGTTCTGCTTAACCGATTTTAACAAAATTAGTTGTCGGCAATATGTCCCTCTCCCTAATCTAAGAGTGTTAATTTTGAAGCAATTGGTTAGGTAACTTACACAATAGAGGACGTTATTTATATTTATTTTTGAATTCAGATCAAAATCAAAATTTTGCCAAATTGAGAGGTATTAAAAATACGTTGATCGTATTCTTCGCAAAATTCTGTGTTTATTTGATTCAACAAGTTTTTGTCTACCTTTGAAAATAACAGTTAGGGGAGAGTGGGGGACTTTTTATATAAAACGCATCTAAGTCCGGTTCTGCTTAACCTATTTTCACAAAATTAGTCTCGTCGGAAACCCACCCCTCCCCTTAATCTAATAGTTGTAATTTCGAAATAATCTAATAAGTAACTTGTTCGATAGGTGGCGTTTTCATTTTTTATTTTCAAATCAGTTCAAAATCGACTTTTTCCAAATTTTGTCCAATTAAGGGGTTTTTAAAATTCAATAATCGTAATCTCCAAGAAATTCTGTTTTAGTCTATCTTTGAAAATAACAGTTGGGGGAGAGTGGGAGAATGTTTAAAAAAACGTTTGTAAGTCCGGTTGTGTTTAACCGATGTTCACAGAATTACTCCATCCCTCAATCTAAAAGTTGTAATTTCTAAGCAATTGATTGAGTAACTTGCACGATAGGTGGCGTTATTTATTTTTTATTTTCAATTCAATTTAAATCGATTTATTCCAAATTTTCCTGATTGAGTGGTTCTGAAAATCCAATAATCGTTTTTTTCAAAAAACTCTATGTGTATTTGGTTGTACAAGTTTTATTATATCTTTGAAAATAAGAGTTGGGGGAGAGTGGGCGGCTTTGCTTATAAAAACGCATGTAAGTCCGGTTCTGCTTAACCGATTGTCACAAAATTAGTCTAGTCGGAAACCTCTCCCTCTACCCAATCTAAAAGTTTTGATTCCGAAGCAATTAATTGGGTATCTTACACGATAGATGGCGTTATTTATTTTTATTTTTTCATTCAGATCAAAATCAAAATTTTCCAGATTTTGCCAAATTAAAAAGATATTGAAAATACAATAATACTATTCTTTGCAACATTCTGAGTATATTTGATCCAACAAGTTTTTGCCTATCTCTGAAGATAACAGTTAGGGGAGAGTCCGGTTCTGCTTAACCGATTTTCACAAAGTTAGTCTCTTTGGATACAGCTTCGTCCCCCAATCTAAGAATTATAATTTCGAAGTAATCTAATTAGTATCATGTTCGCTAGATGGGGCTACAGAATTAATTTTTTTGAATCCAATTTTTCTATAGAGTATTGAAGCAAAATGTCGATTTTATAATTTTTTTTATTCAATCACGCCCTCTAACGGTGAATGTACCAGTCCTTAAACATTTTCTCGACGCAACTTTCCGTATTAAAAATGTCTTTGTCCGAGATATTAACTCTGTATCGAACTCTGTATCATTATTTGAAGCTCCATTGTCGAAAATTAATGAAACCGTCCACTGGACGTCACCTGATCGATTTTTCACCTCTGTTCAACTTGATTTTCAATAATTACGGTATCGGAAAGTGTTTGATGGATGGGTGGGCTCTGAAACGCGACTAAGAGTAATCCGCTGATTGATTCCGATAAATTGGTATTATGATATTCGAACGCCGCATGCATAATGCCGTTATGAAAATATACAGGGAGATCAGATGAGACGTTTTAGAGATACGTCAGGTAACAAAAAAGAAAATAAACGACCGGCTCTTAGTAAAATAACCATAAAGACTCTATTAACCATCATAACGATTATTAATCGCTCGTTCCGATGTAACCTTCATTAATTTTCTAAATAATTACACCACGTAATGAATCTTTCCATTGTTCCTTGATGGAAAAGAACGTTCCATGAAATTGAAATTACCCTTAATGTAGGTGACGCGGTAATAGGTCCGCAAAGGAAAAAAAATCGATCGTTTCAATGCCATTCTCGAATAACTTCGAAAAACTTACGAGGATCGACCATTATTTATGAAGAAAGAATATAAATTACACCTCTTCTCTTTATTTTTCTTTATTATGTTCTCATCCTTCTAGGTTTCACTCATATTCTCCCTATATCTTCATTTTTATTTCTTCTTTTTATTATTTCTTTTACGTACTTCTTTTTGTTCTTTCTTTCTTTTTTTCTCATAATTATTTTCCTTCTATCTCCCATCATGTCAATATTCTGCTTGTTTTCCGAATATTTTTGTTTTCTTGCCTTTTTTTGTCCCTTCATTTTCATCTTTACTATATCTTGTTCTAATTCTGCTCGTTTTTCCTCTTCGTTTTCTTCATCCTATTTTTTAATTTCTTCTTTTTCTCCCAATATGTCGTCATTCTGCTTCTTTTTCGTCTTTGCTATTTCTACTTCTCAATTTCTCCTTTTTCTGCATCATATTTTCTGCTTGTTTTTCCTCATCTTTTTCTTCATTTTATTTTTTAATTTCCTTTTTTTCCTTTTCCCCCCATGTCCTTATTCGGCTTCTTTTTTCCGTCTTTTTCCTGTTTCAACTTTTCAATTCAATTTTCTTCTTCTTCTTTTATTAATCGTTTTGTTATTCTGCTTCTTTTTACCCATCTTCTCTTCGTTCTATTTTCTTATTTATTTTTTCCATCATGTCCTGCTTGTTTCATCATATCTTTCTTCCTCCAATTTTTGAATTTTATCTTTCCCCCCTCCCCATGTTATTATTCTGCTTCTTTCTCCCTATAATTTTTTATTTTTTTTATTTCCACTTTTCAATTTCTTCTTTTGCTCCATTATATTCTCATTCTGCTTTTTTTCCTTATTTTTTATCTTTTTCTTATTTATATTTTTTATTTCTCCTTTTTCTCTATGATGTTCTCACTCCTTATCATTTTTTTTATATTTCTGAATTTCTTCTTTTTTCCCTCAATCTTCTTATTCTGCTAGATTTCCTTGTCTTTTCTGCTTTTTCCTGATTCTACTTTTCAATTTCTTCTATTTCTCCATCAATGTTCTCGTTTTGCTCGTTTTTCCTCATCTTTCTCTTGTTGCTATTTTTTGTATTTCTTCTTTATCCTCTTTTTCTACATCATTTTCTCATTCTTCTACTTTTCGTTCATCTTATTCTTCTTCCGACATTTTGTCTTCTTTTCCTTTTTTCTAACTTTTTACAAATGTTTCTTTATTGTGAGTTTTTACATCTTCTTTTTCTTCATTCTATTTTTTAATATTTTTTATTCTTTTTCTTTATCATGTTCGCACTCTGCTGGATTTTCCTTATCTCTTCCTTTTCAATTTCTTGTTTCTATTTTTTTTAAACTTCTTTTCGCCCATCACGTTCTCACTCTACTTCTTCTTCTTTCTATTTTATTTATTTCTTCATTTTCTTCATATTTGTATTCTGCTTCTTTTTCCTCATCTTTTTGTTATTTCATTTGCGTTTTTTTATTTCTTCCTTGTCCTCTTTTCTCCATTATGTTCTCATTCTTCTTCTTTCCTCTCATCTTCTTCTTCTCCTTTAATTTTGATTTCTTGTTTTTCTTCTTTATAACCTTTTATGTCTTCTTTCTATTTTTTACTGTCCCTCATGTCCACACTCTGCTCATTTTTCTTCTTCCTATATTTGTATTTCTTCTTTTTCTTCATCATATTCTTATCCTGTTTCTTCTTCCACTCTTTCTTCACAATGTTCTCATTGTTCTACTTCTCACACATCCTCTTATATATTTATTTTAACTCCTTCTGTTTATTCTTTCTAATGATTCACGTATTTTTTTTCTTCATACTATTTTTTAATCTCTTTCTGCTGGTTTTCCTTCATCTCCTCCTTCCTTCCATTTTTTAATTTATTTTCCTTCGTTCCATTTTTTAAAATTTTTGTATCCATCATGTTCTCACTCTGCTTCTTCTTCTTCTTTCTATTTTTTATATCTTCTTTTCTTCATCATATGCTCATTCTGCTTCCTTTCCCTCATATTTTTGTCTTTTCCTTGTTTCAGCTTTTCAATCTCTTCTTTTTCTCTATCTTGTTCTCATTCTTCTACTTTTCACACGTCTTCTTGTATATTTATTTTAATTTTCTTTTTGTATTCTTTCTAACGTTTTACGTTTTATTTTTCTTCATTCTACTTTTCAATCCTTTTTCTTTTTTTTCTCCTTCTTTCCATTTTTCAATTTTTTCTCCTCATGTTCTTGTTCTACTTTTGAATCTCAACTTTTTGTTCTTTTTCTTGTATTTACTTTTCACTTTCTTCTTTTTCTCTAATATGTTCTCATTCTGCTCATATTTTCCATTTTTATCTCTTTTTTCTTCATCACGTCCTTATTCTCCATCTTTTTCTTCTTTATAGTGTCTTATTTCTCCTTTCTCTTCATCATATTTTTATTCTGTTTCTTTTTTCTCGTATTTTCCTTCTTTCTTCGATAAATTGTGATTAATGTAGTGAAAAAAAATTAATTCCAGCATTTTCAACTAAAATTACCGAATTTCACTAATAATTTGTTTTATATCATTATTTCTATAAATTTTGGAACACTCTGTATCTATAATATAGTGTGATTACTTACAAGGATCCACAGCGCCGGTTGTTTCTACATGAATCAGTACGAAATATGTCAAAATGATATAAAATATCTTCATACTCGCTTCCGCTAGGGGAGGAGAGATCCTCATAGGAGAAATCCTGTTGAGGATACTTTCCCTGGAAGACAAAAAAAATTAATGTTTTCTAAAATTCATTCGTGCATATAAATTTCATATGAATTATAAAAAAATATTTCAATTATCCCATTTAAAAAATTTCATAATTATTCTAGAACTACTGTGAAACATCCTGTATATAGAAAACATTATTTCGTTCATTTTGGTCGATCTGGAGTAGTTACACTAAGAATTTTCCACTACCATTTTGATTTACGAGCTGTAGAAATCTTCTAATAATTTTTCTTAATCTAACATTTCCTGGTCTAAAAATATTTTAGTTTGAAACACTATCTAACTTCCTACAGAAAAACTTGTTTTTGTGGAATTTGCCAAAAACTTCTTTTCCATTCCAGACGTTTCGACTCTCAACTTTATACTGAACTTAGGAATTATCAATTATGAAATGGTGTTAATAAATTTTCAAACTTTTAATGGCAGTTTTCTCTATAAACTAAGATGATACATTAGTTGAACGTTAAGAGCTGATTTTCTGAACTTGTTTGGCGACCAATTTAAAGTATACTACAATGATTCGTCACAGAAAATGGATTCTAAAACATACAGGAGACAAAATTTTCTATGTAGGAAAGAAAATTGGGGTTTAAAACTGTTTTTGTGAAATGAATACTAGATTTTCAGTCAGTATTGAATACTTTTATACTCCTAAGATAGAAGAAAGGTCTGAATTGAACTTAGCTCAGTTCTCCCAATAGAAAATAGAGTGAGGAATCTATTTATTGAGCTAGGTCTTAGTTATCATTGGTTTATAGATATTTCATAGTATGATTAAGCTTATTACAAATTAATTTGAAGTGTCTCAAATGCCCCTTTTGGAGCCTACCTTCATCAAAGAACAACTGTCTCAAAGACTACTTGTATCAATCAAGGAGAAAATGTATTGGGAAAACGATATTTTTTAGTCAAGTCATGATGCAAATTGATTCTGAGACCTTGGAGAATGCAAGTAGGCTCATCTCAGAATTATTACTTTTTCAATTGAAACTAGCCGTTTCTAAGTAATTCCAATATAATTAAAAAATGGTAAAAGTTCTAAAAAATTGATAATTACATCGATATCACTGTCAACTTCAGAATGACAGAAGTTACATTTCGTGTGATGCCTTTTTGATGTATAATAATTATTTTTCGCTAGGCCAAGACGTGACTTACCTTGTGACTGACTAAATATATATGAATAGAAAGATGAAGATATGATATCTGGATATCTTTTTCCCATTTAAGATCGCTAAAGAAAACCAGGAAAACGATATCTGCTGATCTTTACATCAATTATTACCAGGGTTCGTAAATATCATGATATTTATTGAAAATATCAAAATATCAGATATTAAAGATATATATCAAGAAAATGGATATACATAAACTTTTTTGATATTTTCAAACTTTTTAAATAAAAACACATTTGGATTTAAAATTAAATGTTTAATATAATATCAAAAATCAAAATACATTTTAATAAAGGAAAAAAACAACGTTTTTTAGGCTATATTTTTATTTAATGAATTATTTGTACAAATAAAGCTTAAATAATGAAAACAAATCCTGAATCATCAGCAAATGTCCTCGTTTAAAAAAAAACTAAATACACTATATTCGTGTGGATATAAAAAGTAAAAATACAAGAACTTTAATAAATGTAATAATGTAGCCAGTGGCACATCATCTTCTGCTTCAGAATCTGTATCTGAAACAGCACTAACAGCAGATCCAATACTAAAGGTTGCATCAGATCCAGATGCTTTTGTTGTCTCTGTTTCCCAGGCAAAGTCCAGATTGAGGGCTTTTTCTTTAGTATTCTGGTTAAAGTGCCTAAACAAAAACGTTAGTTTGCCAGATTTTTCATTCCCCAGCTTATTCCTTAGTTTGCTATGAACGAATCCAAAGTCGAAAAAATCCGTTCAAGGCCTGCTGATACTGAAACTGCTATCAAATGCTTGCTGCACATATACAGAAATCCTTCTTGGAGCTTGGCCCAGTCAACGTACTTTTCTGGCTCAATCTAACTTACAGACTTCCACCATGTCATTGGAGGTGTCGTTTTAAAATTATTTCCAAACATATAGGAAATAAAGGCTTTGAGCCCGTACTTAAAGCCATTACTATAGGAATAAACTTGTCATTGACGTTCTGTAAATATTCAAATGCTAATTGCTTTTCTGCATTACTTAATTGATGTCCTCGAAATCTGTGATCCAATAAATTGGCTAAATAATGTGCTGGTGTTAAAGCCATTTCCTTTCGCTTCTTAAACTGTTTTAAAACATTTTCAGGCTGCCCCTTAACTTCCTCCATATTTCAACTGCCACTGCTATTGTCGAACCATCTCGTTGCATTCTATCCAGCGCAACTGCAATATGTTTCATTCGAAGCAAGAAATCTCTTGCGTTGCTTGTGATGTTTATGTCATTGACAATTCTGTTAATATTATTGTCAACTGATTCTTTGTTATCTTGACAGACCTGAACTAATATACCCCGGTTTTCCAGGTAGCATTCTATCGAATCAGTTGCAGTGTTCCAACGTACTTCTTGTGGAATAACTAACCTTTTTCCATTGGCTGCCTTATACCAGGCTGCTGGAAGATGTGTGTTTCTAAAATATTTCATAACCTTAATTATATGCTCCATTAGTCCTGGAATCTGTACATCGCAAGCTAGCAAATGTAGAATGTGAGCCGAACATCCATACTGAATAATATTTATTCCTGGGACGATCTCTAGCAATCTTCTCATTTTTGATACATTTGCTGCATTATCAGTGACTAAACTTGTCACCTTAGCATCAAATAATTTTTCAGTTTCAGTTATTGCCTCAATTGCTATATCTTTTAAATAAACAGCAGTATGTGGGTGGCCAGATGTGTCAACAGTTTTTATTAAAAAAGAATCTCCATACGCTGTCATAACGGAGCAGCAAATAATTGGATCATTTTGAACATTCGAGCACCCATCTAAGGACATTGACAAATTCGTACCTTTTAGAATTTCTTTGGTTTCCTCCAAAACGGTCTGATGTACTTGATCCAATAACTCGCCAGCTATTTTTCGACTTGTAGGTGGCTTACATCCAGGTCTTAGTGTATTACACATTTTGTGGAAATGGGAACTGTCCGCATGGGAAAAAGGGGTATTTGTGGCGTAAAATTATGTTGCTATTTTTAAATTAATTTCTTTTGAATACTGCGCGGAGATGTTGCTATTACTGAGTTGTCTTTAATAATATTTAGCTTGCTAGATGATGGTTTGTATTTTTTATTAAGTGGCAAGTCGACATCGGATGACGTACCTACAAAAAAAATGGTCAAGTTAAACTTGCATCCTCATGGCCAGCCTATACAATTAGAGACTTAAAATTACCAATGACTTTGAGTGCCAAAAAAGAAAAACCGCTGAAAATTGAATCAATACTTCCACATCACTATTTAAACTTCGAAAAATTCATATGCGTCACATATATAGTGAAACTTACTTAATTGACAAAAAAAATGAAACTTGAACCAATACTATACTTCCCCATCATTCCGTGATGTGGAAGTAAAACGGTTTTCCCCGAAAAAATTAAAAAAAATTATTATCGGAGGTTTTGTTTGTTATGAGCTAAAAAAGATGCCTACCTTGTCTATCAATCGAGGTCTGCAGATTTTCCACAGGGACTCTTGTTTGTTTTTGGATTGGCTCTTTTCGGAATAAATTTGTGGGCCCCTCTGTACCTCGAGAAGAAGTTTGATAAGCATCGTTTTCTTCAGTGATATCTATTATCTCTGGTGATTCGTCGTTTTTACATGTCATGTTATGTTTAATTAATCTCTGTGGTATACCCTGCATTTCAGCTCCACAGGTTTTGCACTTTGCCCATTTACCAGTATTTTTTTCTTTTGATTGGCAATGAAAATGCTGCCATATGGGGTGTTTATCTCTAGGCATGTTGATTATGTAAACAATATGTCATACATTTTCAACTAGATTATATTTTTTCGCTTGACTTGCTTCAATTAATCGCCGAAGTCGAATGCTCTATAAGGCGACCTCGAAATTTCAACTGCAAGCGGCACCTGCAGGGGAATCACACGAGATCGAGCATGTAAATCCCCGACGGCCGCAACCGGTATTTAACGTCGTTGCCGTTTGATGATGCAGTGTAGCCAATTTATCGCAAAAAATTAATAATTTTTCCGTCTTTGATATATATCACGAATTTTGATATTTATTGAAGTGAAAATATCATGATAACACTGATTATTACTTAAGAAGACAGTTTAAAAGTGGAGAACTCTCTAGATTTATCTGTTCATTGGCGACTTCCTATTGTGGGTCTCTCAAGTGTCTACTAATTTCTAATTCTTCAAGGAAATCCAGTACTTGTTTCTTACCGCTTGATCAAGTCAGCAGAGCTAAAATAGCAAACACGAATAAAAACAAATAGAAATTTAAGTGCTCTTTACGTGCTAATTACAGCCTTTAATTAAAAATTTCTTGCTCTTTTAGTTTCTCTAATAATTGTTGTTTAAATGTTGCCTGCTAGCTTGAACGCAAGTTAGCAGAGCACTATCAATAATTGGTAAGTAATTAAAAAAACTGTTGCATACAAATTAAGTGCTCTTTAAGTGCTAATTATTGCCTTTAATTAAAAATTTCTTGCTATTTTAGTTTTTCTAATAATTGTTGTTTAAATGTTGCCCGCTAGCTTGAACGCAAGTTAGCAGAGCACTATCAATAATTGGTAAGTAATTAAAAAAACTGTTGCATACAAATTAAGTGCTCTTTAAGTGTTAATTATTGCCTTTAATTAAAAATTTCTTGCTCTTTTAGTTTTTCTAATAATTGTTGTTTAAATGTTGCCCGCTAGCTTGAACGAAAGTTAGCAGAGCACTATCAATAATTGGTAAGTAATTAAAAAAACTTTTGCATACAAATTAAGTGCTCTTTAAGTGCTAATTATTGCCTTTAATTAAAAATTTATTGCTCTTTCAGTTTTTCTAATAATTGTTGTTTAAATGTTGCCCGCTAGCTTGAACGAAAGTTAGCAGAGCACTATCAATAATTGGTAAGTAATTATAAAAAAATTTGCATACAAATTAAGTGCTCTTTAAGTGCTAATTATTGCCTAAAATTAAAAATGTATTGCTCTTTTAATTTTTCTATAAACATATATCTCCTAACTTGAATTTTGGATCGTTTATTCACTAATATTAATATTTTTGTAGCACTGAAAATGTTTTTGCACGGTCACAACTTTTAAACTAGTAGAGCTACTGACATAACATAAACGTCAAAATGTGTATATTGGTATTTCCAACACGATAATGAAAAAGGAAATAAATGAAAAAAAGTAATTTCATTTTTTGAGAAAATATGTGAATTAAGGCCGAAAATTCAGTTAAAACTGTGATACTATTATTATTAAACAAATCGGAAAAAAAACATTCAGTATTCAGAATATTTCGGAAAAATAATATTTTTTATTGAATTTTGGCACGCGAGAGAATAAAAAATTGATGGATAAATAAACCATCAGGAAATCAAGTCTAACAAGAAATAGACGTCATGTAAAAAGTGACTGGAAGTTATAAATACAGTTAAATAGAACAGGATATATTTTTAATGTACTTTCTTACCTCCATTAAGCTGGACCCCCCACCATCGCAAATCAAGTTCGCAACCAGTCAAAAATTTAGTGCTATTTAGGTGCTAATTCAGTACCCTATTCCGAATTTTAGTGCTCTAAGATAGCGTTAAAAAATTGACAAAATATAACATTCATTAGGTAAATAGTTTATCTGGGGAACATGGGCGCCGCGCTCTTAAATTCGTTAGATAATCGTTGAAGAATTTGGTGCTCGCAAGATTATGGTACTAAAATATTCCTTAGGCATCTTACTTTCAAGAAAATATAATGACAGAATTTAGTGCTACCTGTATCACGTGCAATTAAATAGTTTATACGGGAAACAGAGAGAGCCGCGCTTTAAATTTCATTATAAAATCGTTAAATAATTTGGTGCTCGCAAGATTAGGATACTAAAATATTCCTTAGACATCGTACTTTCAAAAAAATATAATGACCGAATTTAGTGCTACCTGTATCACGTGGAATTAAATAGTTTCTTCAGGAAATAGAGAGCGCCGCACTCGAAATTTCATTATAAACTCGTTAAAGAATTTGGTGCTAGCAATATTATGATACTAAAATATTCCTTAGACATCGTACTTTCAAAAAAATATATTGACCGAATTTAGTGCTACCTGTATCAGGTGGAATTAAGCGGTTTCTACGGGAAAGAGAGAGCGTCGCGCTCTAAATTTCATTATAAAGTCGTTAAAGAATTTGGTGCTCGCAAGATTATGATACTAAAATATTCCTTAGACATCGTACTTTCAAAAAAATATAATGACCGAATTTAGTGCTACCTGTATCACGTGGAATTAAATAGTTTCTTCAGGAAAGAGAGAGCGCCGCACTCGAAATTTCATTATAAACTCGTTAAAGAATTTGGTGCTAGCAATATTATGATACTAAAATATTCCTTAGACATCGTACTTTCAAAAAAATATATTGACCGAATTTAGTGCTACCTGTATCAGGTGGAATTAAGCGGTTTCTACGGGAAAGAGAGAGCGTCGCGCTCTAAATTTCATTATAAAGTCGTTAAAGAATTTGGTGCTCGCAAGATTATGATACTAAAATATTCCTTAGACATCGTACTTTCAAAAAAATATAATGACCGAATTTAGTGCTACCTGTATCACGTGGAATTAAATAGTTTCTTCAGGAAAGAGAGAGCGCCGCACTCGAAATTTCATTATAAACTCGTTAAAGAATTTGGTGCTAGCAATATTATGATACTAAAATATTCCTTAGACATCGTACTTTCAAAAAAATATATTGACCGAATTTAGTGCTACCTGTATCAGGTGGAATTAAGCGGTTTCTACGGGAAAGAGAGAGCGTCGCGCTCTAAATTTCATTATAAAGTCGTTAAAGAATTTGGTGCTCGCAAGATTATGATACTAAAATATTCCTTAGACATCGTACTTTCAAAAAAATATAATGACCGAATTTAGTGCTCCAATTGCTCCTCCAATTTTTCAAACATTTCTCGAAAAACGACACACAAAAATTGATTCTGTTAGTACTAGCGTAGTACTAATTTGTACCACAGAAAATATTAAAGTCAACCCCCTCAAACAACCCATGTTTCAATAAATTGAAAAACAAGCCCATTCTTCTGATTATTTTCAATATTTCTTGAAAAACGAAATATTAAAGTCGGTTCTGTTACTACTAAATTTGTACCACAGAAAATATTTCAAAATATTAAAGCCATCCCATCCCATTTAAACAATTCATCCTTCCGACTGTTTCAATATCAATGAATTATAAAAAGTTTATCTTTATTGCAAGATATTACACCGCATAGCTTCATAATTCTGTTGTCGTGATCTTCCTACTTTTCGAATTATTTTGTCATTTTAACACAGAAATTGAACCACTATAACTTATTTTGTCTATTTAAAATATTTTGAACACATACTCGGACTAAAGTACTAACAATTAAAATAAGCCCATTTGGCGTTTTGTGCACTGCTCAAATACTCCTAAAAATCCATGATAACATTTTTCCAATCTATAGAAAAATTATTAAGAATTATCAAATAATGCATCAATCAGAAATAGGAGCGGCAGATCAGACGTCAGTACAGTGTAACAAAAAATTGTTTTTCCATTTTGAATCCAATCAGAAACATAAACCCGCGGTAATACCTTACAAAGCACATCTTTACTAAGCCGCCAAGCAGTCAAAAAAAGCGATAACACCAGAGTATGATGCCATTCTTATCTTCTAACCGCTTTGAACAATTTGCGCCTTATTATGCACGTGCACGAGGGAATAAGAACTTAATGTTTTTGTCTCGTCAAAGAATTTCTGGGGTTACCCCAAAAGACCTCACTGAAAATAAGATATCTATGAAGAAAAACATGAATCTCTAATTGTAATTATAACAATATATTTATTATTAGAAGCAAAACAATACATACCACAACAAAAATGGCTGGGAAGTAGGTAGGTGGCCGGGTTTCATGAAACACTTCTCTTAACAGTGTATGTACGTTTTGGCCCATTTTGAAGTTACATAATTCGAAAAGTAGGAAGATCACCACAACTGAATTATGAAGCTATGCGGTGTAATATCTTGCAATAAAGATAAAACGATAAAACGTTTATGTTATGTCAGTAGCTCTACTAGTTTAAAAGTTGTGACCGTGCAAAAACATTTTCAGTGCTACAAAAATATTAATTTTAGTGAATAAACGATCCAAAATTCAAGTTAGGAGATATATGTTTATAGAAAAATTAAAAGAGCAATAAATTTTTAATTTTAGGCAATAATTAGCACTTAAAGAGCAAAATGAAATTGACTGTCTCGACCCTTACTTCGTGGAATATGCTCATCAATAATTTACACCCGAAAATTAAATTTACATTAGAAATTGAAGAAAATAGCTCAATCAATTTTCTTGATTTAAAAATTCAAAGAGTTAATGATGTACTTGATTATTCAATTTACCGAAAACCAACACAGACTGATGTGACAATTCCATTCAATTCTAACCACCCTGTCTCACACAGACTAGGAGCATATAATTCAATGATACATAGAGCTTTTTCAGTTCCTATGAACAAATGTAATTTTGACAGAGAGATTAATACAATTAGACAAATAGCAACATCTAACGGTTATCCATTAGATATGATAAATAAACTAATTAGTAAAAAAGAGAAAAAAGTGGCATTACAACTAATATATCCTAAACAAGCTGATGAAATTAAAACTTATAAAACCATCACATATGCAGGAAATATTTCTAATAATATTTCAAAGATAATATCTTCAGCAACGAATGCAACAATTTCTTTTAAAACAGAAAGTAACGTTAGTACAAAATTGTTAAATGTAAAAACAAAAATACCACTATTAAAGAAGTCAGGTATATATAAACTCAAATGTCCAGAATGTAATGCTGTCTATTTGGGTCAGACCCTTAGGAATTTTGAAATACGATACAGTGAGCACTTACGAGCTTACAGATTAAAACAACCAGATAAATCTCACTACGCAAAACATTTACTTGACACCAATCATTCATTGACACCTAACACAGAACTAGAAGTGCTGCATATTTGTGAAAAGAAACAAGAACTGGATTTCCTTGAAGAACTGGAAATTAGAAGACATTTAAGAAACCCACAATATGAAGTTGTCAATGAACAGTTAAATCTAGGGAATTCTCCACTAATAACTGTCTTCTTAAGTGATAATTGTAAAGATCAGCAGATATAGTTTTCCTGGTTTTCTATATCATTGCACAGTTATACTGATCTTAATTGGAAAAATGATATCCAGGATATCACCATAGGGCTGATAATATCTAAGCTTCAATATTTGTAATATCACATCTTCTTCTTTTTTCTATAAACATATATTAAGCCAATCACAAGTTAGGTTACTTCTTGGTCTAGCCAAAAAAAAATATAACTACTAAACATCAGGTAGGCATAAAATGAAATGTAACTTCTGTCATTCTGACGATGATATTGATTTATCGAAACAATTGTCAATTTCTTAGAATTTTCAATAACTTGTATTATATTGTGGAATTAACTAGAGACCTTGAGTTTCATTTAAAAACACTATTACTTAAAGAGCACTTAATTTGTATGCAAATTTTTTTATAATTACTTACCAATTATTGATAGTGCTCTGCTAACTTTCGTTCAAGCTAGCGGGCAACATTTAAACAACAATTATTAGAAAAACTGAAAGAGCAATAAATTTTTAATTAAAGGCAATAATTAGCACTTAAAGAGCACTTAATTTGTATGCAAAAGTTTTTTTAATTACTTACCAATTATTGATAGTGCTCTGCTAACTTTCGTTCAAGCTAGCGGGCAACATTTAAACAACAATTATTAGAAAAACTAAAAGAGCAAGAAATTTTTAATTAAAGGCAATAATTAGCACTTAAAGAGCACTTAATTTGTATGCAACAGTTTTTTTAATTACTTACCAATTATTGATAGTGCTCTGCTAACTTGCGTTCAAGCTAGCGGGCAACATTTAAACAACAATTATTAGAAAAACTAAAAGAGCAAGAAATTTTTAATTAAAGGCAATAATTAGCACTTAAAGAGCACTTAATTTGTATGCAACAGTTTTTTTAATTACTTACCAATTATTGATAGTGCTCTGCTAACTTGCGTTCAAGCTAGCAGGCAACATTTAAACAACAATTATTAGAGAAACTAAAAGAGCAAGAAATTTTTAATTAAAGGCTGTAATTAGCACGTAAAGAGCACTTAAATTTCTATTTGTTTTTATTCGTGTTTGCTATTTTAGCTCTGCTGACTTGACCAAGCTGTTTCTTACCGCAAATATGTAATACTTCTAGTTTTGTGTTAGATGTCAATGAATGTTTGGTGTCAAGTATATGTTTTGCGTAGTGGGATTTCTCTGGTTATTTTAATCGGTATGCTAAGTGTTGACTATGTCTAATTTCAAAATTTCTAAGTGTTTGACCCAAATAGGCAGTAATTCTGGATATTTAAGTTTATATATACCAGACTGTTTTAATGGGAATATTTTATTTTTACATTTAAGTAGATATACTAAGTTAGTCCGGGACCATCTCAGCCCACTACTTTCAATTTTCGCCACTAGATGGCGCTGATCGTTGGCGGGCGATTCAATTGGGGCGCTTGTGACGTCACTACGATGTTCGATATAGATGGCGCTGATCGTTGGCGGACGATTCGGGGCGCTGGTAACGTCACTGCGACGATATACAGGGTGTCGTAGATGGCGCTGATGTCGTTGGCGGGTGGCTAGTTGGTTGGGGTGGCGTTACGATGTGCCACGCCCGGCGGGGATGAAGGTGCCAAAACGGCCGTGGGTGTCAAAATGGCTGGTGGTAGTGAAACTATTTTTCCCGCATACTGCACATGTTTTTCGTTACTGACAAACCGTAAACGACGTATTTTAGCGTTCTGCGCAGGTCTTAAAGGCATCGGCGCATATCTCTGCTATTATTGGTCAGATTTTTATGGAACAAACGACATTATGATTACTAAAATATTATCATATACAGGATGTGCAAAAAAGATGTCATTAGGGCACCAGCGCATATCTCTGTTATTATTAATCAGATTGAAGTCGAATAAACGGTATTATGTTAGGTACGTCACTACGGCGATATACAGGGTGTCGACATAAATATGTCATAAGGGCACTCTGATATTATTGATCAGCACAGGGTAGAGGTGATCCACGTGGTAGCTAACAAAAAAATATGACTCTGTAGATGATCTCCTCATGATATTGTTCATTTAGAAGAAAATGGTTCTTACGTTCGATCAATATACAAGATGTCGACATAAAGATATTCGGTTATTATTGGTTGGATTGAAGTCGAACAAACGGTATTATGTTAGGTACGCTACTACAACGTTCGATCAATATACAGGGTGTCGACATAAATATGTCATAAGGGCACTCTGCTACTAGTGGTCGGACTGAAGTCGAATAAACGGTATTATGTTAGGTACGTCACTACGACATTCGATATACAGGGTGTCGACATAAAGATGTCATAAGGGCACTCTGTTATTATTGGTCGGATCTTCATTGAACAAATGGCATTAAGTACATCACTACGAAGTTCAATAGACAGGGTGTCAACAATTTTGTACTCACATCTGTTTTTAAAGAAATTATCTCAAAATTCCTTTGAAGGTAACAACTTTTGTATTGTTGTGCAAAGTTCATTTAGAATTTAATTTTGTAGAATGCTTTCGGCATGTGACGTCGATCGACCACTCTGTCGATACAGACATCTGTGGTGATCCGCAATCGTAACGAGAAGGGCATAGTACACTGACCGGTTTCGATCTTATAGGGTCTCTTCAAGAGTGCCGTAATGTCTTCTAGTTCAGAGTATCTAATCCAAACTGAAAATTCCGCCTTCCGACAACACACTCACGAGAAGTAGTCAGCTGGCGCCATCCTCACTTCCAATTGCGAACTACCGCATCAGATATATACGGTCGAAATTAAAGTTTCATAAAATACGAAGAGTGTCTATATGATATATAAATATCGGTTTTCTACTATACATCTACGATTAAATCAAAATATTATTAATTTAGACATATCAGTCTGACCGCTCTTCGAAGAGGACAATAACTACTTTCTTGGCTAATATCACCCTTCGAATGAATTGTTCCATGTGTTTGGAATTAACTAATTCTTTATATAAAGAATTTGTAGTTTTACATTATATCATGACATTGTTAGAAATATTTCTGAACATATTGGTTAGCTAATGAGGTGAGGGTTTATGAACGGTATTGATGGATATGAAACTTGATTGTTTATGATAGGAGGTTCAGCTAGTTGTTGATTTCTTGTTCTAACTATTTTTTGTAGAAGATTGTCTATAATAGAATGGTGATATACAATTTGTTTAATTGTGTGAAGTTCATTGTTATACTCTGTCATATCTAGAGGTATGTTTAAAAGTATTTGAATGTAGCAATTGAAAGCAGTCATTTCCTACTGAAGAGGATGGTCGAAATCGACATGTATAGCTTGGTCTGTTTGAATAGGCTTCTTGTAAACCCCAATGACGAACCCAGAGCCGCACCTACGTTTGCAGATGTCAAGGAAATTGAGGCATCCATCTACTTCAATTTATAACGTGAATTTGATATTTGGGTGATGTTGTTTAAAATGTGTTGAGCTGCTGTTATGTTGCCTTTGATTAGGCAAAATATGTCGTCGACGTATATAAAGTATAAGAGTATTCCTCTGTTCTTGGGGATAATGAATTTCAGTTCAAGTTGTTCATAAATATAGCAGCTATTAGTGGTGATAAGCCACTGCCCATGGCGGGTTATTTACAAGTAACGTTATTGAATATGAAATTTTTTCATAAAAACCAAAATTTTAGAAAAGTAATCATTGATTGTATGTGTTGAAGAATGATGTGTGAGGATTCCAATATATCGCACACCAAAGGTGTCGAATAAGAGAACATTTAGCAATCATCTGGTATGTGAACATTTTCAATTTTGTAAATTAATTCAAGTGTGTTACTTACCGAATTCGCTGGTTTCAAGTTCGTCAAAGAAAGAATTGAATTGTAGATGAACGTTTGTTCGTGATAACATTACGATTGATTCATTTCATATTTTTAAATTGAACCACACTACGATTACATTTTCACCTCGTCTTGTAGTGAGTAGATCGGTCGAGTCCAGATCAAGACTAAAAGTTGTGTCCACAGCAAAACCGTGCTTGTGCCCAAATAGCATATTATCCAAAAGAACGGAGTAGCCACGTTAAAAGGTCATTTTGTAATTAAAACTACTATTAATTCGACTACAAAACAGTTAACTTAATTGAAATAAAAGTTTTATCGTCGTGAACGACATTATCAATTTCGTAACTGTAGTGTTGACAATCTTATCTCTTGTGCACACAGCTGTAAATCTAAATTAAAAGAAATTGTTGTTGTATTTGTTGATATAGATATTATCTTAGAAATATTACCAGCATATGTGAGGGTTTTGTAATTTTTTATTTCTTTAGTTTGTTTAGGAAATATTAGTTGTAACGCCAATTTTTTCACTTTTTTCATTAAGTAATTTATTTATTATATGTAATGAATAACCGTTGAATGTTGCTGTGTGTTCAATTGAATCAATTTCTCTGTCAACACTATATTTGTGTTTTAAATGAAACTTAAGTAAGTTTCATTTAAAATACTAATATGAGTAGATTCCACAAAGTGAGGGTTGAGACAGTTAATTTAGTTAAAATTATATTTGTTCATAGGAACTAAAAATGCTCTATGTATCAGTGAATTATATGCTGCTAATATATGTGACATGGGAGTAATTATATGGTATAGTCACAAAAGTGTGTGTTGGTTTTCTGTAAATTGAATAATCAAGTACGTTATTATCTCTTTGAATTTTCTTCAACTTCTCTCTCAACATTTAAAAATTTTTAGGAGGAAAGTGGATATGGCGTGTAGATCTGAGGTAAATGCTAGATATGTGGAAAAGCAAGGATGGATTATGGACGATACAGGAGTGGCAGGAATAAGAGGGGTGAAAAGAGGCTGAGGAGGGATGAAATGAGGCAGGGAAATTGGTGGGTGGTAGTGCGAATGGAAGACATGGTGGTGCTCAGTGTATATGTAAGCACAAATGTCAGTCTGGAGGAATACGAGAGAAGCAATACAGAACTGGAGGACGACCTGAGGGTGTCAAAAGGAAAAAGGCGGATCATAAGGAGACTGGTGACAGGGAGTTTCAATGCTAAAAACACTGCATGGGGGGGGGGGGAGAAAACTGACAGGAAAGGGGAGATACTGGAGGAAGGGTTGGCATCCAACGGGTTAGTGATGCTAAATGATGGACTCCTGCCTACCTTCGTAAGGGGTGACGGGGTTTCGTCATATATTGATATAACAGCATGTGATGAATGGCTGGGAAAAATTATCAGTAGTTGGAGGGTGCTGGAGGATGAGGAAAGCTTGAGATTTCATAGATATGTGGAGACGGATATAAGAAAAGTGAGAAAGGAATTATCAGAAGAGAGGGGATGGAGGTGGACAAAGACCGAGATAGACAATATGGGGAAGAAAATGAGAGAGGAGATAGAAAGGATACTTGGACATGAGGTAGATGAATTGTACGAGGTGATACAGAGCTGTAAAAGAGAGGGAAAGAGGGGTAATATGCGTGGGAGGAGGGCTAATTACTCGTGGAATAAGGAAATAGAGGAGATGTGGAGAGAGTGTAAGAAAGAACGAAGGCGGATGCTGAGAGGAAGAGGGTGGATACAGGGAAAAGAGGGTTGTTAGGAGAAGAAGAAGGAGCTGGAGTTGGAGCGTAGGATGGAGAAGGCAATAAGAGGCAAATGGGAAGGGCTACTGGCGGAATTGGAAAACAATTCATGGGGAAAGGTAGAGGTAAAAAGGATGCGGGGAAATAAGGACGAGGTGCTGAAGGAAGATTGGGAAAAGGGAATTATAAGGAAGCTGTTCACAGAGGTAGAAGGGGGAGTAGAGGGAAGGATCCGGGAAGCCAAGGAAACTAGAGAGGTAAGGAAAAAGAGGGGAATTAGTCGGGACAGAAGTAAGAAGTAGAAGAGGGGGGGAGAAACAATCAAGTGAGGAAAACACCAGGGATAGACGACCTGATTGGTGAAGTGGTGAAGGGGCTGTTGAATGATAATGGGGTGTATTTCTCGGAATTATTTAATATGGTGCTGAGAGAGGAATAATTCCCGGAAAGATGGAAGGTGGCCAGGGTGATACTGGTGAGGAAGGCGGGTGAATAGGGGAAGCGGGCGGAGGACTACAGGCCCATCAGGCTGCTGAGCGGTATGGTAAATCGATGGAGGGGATAATAAAAGATAGAATTCAGGAGAATGTTGGTAGGAATGGGAAACCAGCACGGGTTTATGAAGGGAAATTTATGTATTTCTACGCTGGGCAGGGTGATGGGTTTGGTGGAAAAGGCTAGGGAGGAGCAAAAAATTGACTCTACTCGTGTTCTTCGCTGTCAGGAATGCGTTCAACAGCGTCAGTGAACGTGCGGTGTCAGGCGCGTTGCTGAGACTTGGGATGGGGGAGAGGTTGGTCAGTCTAGTAGAGGATTATTTGATGGGGCGAGTGATAGTAGACTCGAGAAGCCGGAGGTATGAGATGGAGGCTGGAGTACCTCAGGGCTCGGTTCTGGGACGGACGCTCTGCAAGTGTGTCTTCGATGAGATTTGTGAGATAGTATGATAATGGTACTTGAATATTTTTCTTAAGTTGTTGTAGTCATGTAGTTATATTCATTTGGTCAGAAGATGTTGCCATTTTTGTAGTAAGTAAAATCCTAAATTCGTCCCCTTTGAGTGTCGCAAATCCGTCCGTGGTACGAATTTAGAATCCTCGCGATGTATATATGTTTTATGTTTTTCTGACTATTTAGGATTAATTTCAATAAAAAGATTATACATTATTAACCTTTTGGTTATTTGTAAATCAATAAATTAATACCAGGCGCATTAAAAATATCTACATATTTCCAAATGCCGTCCCGCAAAAGATGGAATGCTGATGCCATGATAAAAGTTATAATTGCTGTGTGAAGGACAAGGATATGGGGCATAAAGTTGTTGCCAAGGCCTATGGTGATCCAAGGTCTACGTTAAATATAATCTTCCAGCTGCGAATTGTGTTAATTCAAAATTTGGAAGAAACCCGGTTTTTCCCTTTGAGCTCGATAAAAGTCTTGTTATCTGTAGTGTATGACTCCGTATACTGATTACATAAACGAGAACGACCATCGATGACTGTAGAGTCAGTGGATTCGGGACGTTGGTGGAGTTGAGATCGGACTAAATAAGCAAAGTGTGTTATTTATATTCCCCAACCAAATAAGTGGCAAACGTTACATTAGCTACTGTTTGGAACTGGAACAGCGAATTACTTTATGCTAACACTATTCGATCTTCGACGATTAGCTTACCAGCTTGCTATTCGAAACAAAATTTCACATCCATTTTCAAATGAAACCAAGGCTGCTGATAAAAAGTGGGTTAGATTATTTTTTAAGCACCATTCACGCCTATCTCTTAAATTACCATAGAACCTGTCAATGTCCAGAGCTAAAGGATTCACGAAGCAAGATTTTGATAAGTATTTTTCGTAATTAACGACTGAACTTGTAAAAATAAACTTGACCCTTCAAAAACTTTTAATGTAGATGAAACAGAAATTTCCGTTGTACAGCACTACGCTCTAAGGGAAAAAAGCAAGTACATAAACTTTCACCCGCTGAACGTGGAGCCACAGTCACAGTTATAACCTGTACGTCAGCTGCAGGTCAGTATGTTCTTCCCCATCTAATATTTCCGCAGAAAAGATGGCAAGCGGAACTGCCTGATGGAGCTCCACCAGGGTCGATAGGGGCATGCTCAGATTCAGGTTGGGTTACTGATCCATTGCTTTTAATGGTGGTTTGATCATTTCATTTCAACTATCAAGCCTTCAAAAGAGTATCCAGTAGTGCTCATCCTTGATGGACATTATTCACACACTAGAAAGTGTATCTATAGTTTATCTCCCTCCACACTCGCTAGATGAACTGCAACCTTTGTACGTAGGTAGCATTTATGCTTCTTCTGAAGACCCGACATGCAAAATCTATAGAAAATTGGTTGGCTTCTAACCCAAACAGAATTGTGAGGTAACTACAAGTATCCAGTTTATTGAGTGAAGTGTTCCTTCGTTCTGCTACTCTTGATTCTGCCGTTAGTGGATTTAGGAAAACTGGGATTCGCCCTTTTGATTCAGATGTCTGTAAAGCGCACGTCTTCATAGCTAAACAACTTGAAAAACAAAATGCTAAAGGCAACCAGAATGGTCAACCTCAAGTTGTCAGTCCACGGGATATTAGGGAAGTCCCAGTAATTCAGTAGTCCACATCTAGCAGAGCTGGAACCTCAATTATGGTAACAGGAAGTGACCATGAATTCTCAGTAAAAGCAGCTTTGAAAACAAAAAAAGGAAGGGCCTAAGAAGAAACCGATTCAAACAAGAAATGTTAAGAAACGTATCATTATTGAAGATGAAATTCAGCCTGGAACATCGTCGGGAAAACCTTCCAAAAAGAAAACCTAGAAATGTGATTCAAGCTCAAGCGACTCTGAGGATGAAATAAAAGCTCCTTTAGTGTCCACCGATGATGAGGATAGTGCAGACGATGGAGATGCGACGTGTCCTATCTGTGGAAAGCGTTACTCTTAAGTAACACAGGGAGAAAATAGAAGAAGTGCACGAAATGCTTTAACTGGATCCACAAATTTTGTTTTTCATCAACATCGATTTAAAACTTGATTAGCGATTTTTGTGTGGATGATTAATACCTACAAAAATTAATTGAATAATAATTTGCACCTGCATAACTACGTCTAAAAAATGTATTTTTTGTTTAACAAATATGTTAAAACACGGTTTGGATGAATGTTCAATACAAATCCATAAGCAAATAGAAGGGATGGAATTAGGAAATATTTGATAAAAAATAAAAATAAAATGTTTTTTTTCGTTTAGGAGAAATTTATTTAGTGAAGTCATACTAGCAACATTATTACATATGGAGTAGGGTTATTTAAATAATTTTTTTATTTATTTTTAACTCTCATCAAATTTTTATAATAAGAGGTCTTGCTTAGGGGGACGATATTTGGGCACATTACCTTATATTCAAAATGAAGGTTTACCCATGGGAAGCCCTATATCACCAATTTTGGAAAACATTTTTATGGACAGTTTAGAAAGAAATATCTTTGAATGTAACTTTTAAAACATATCTTATTTCGGTATGGGTATTTATATGATAGATTATATTAGCTTGTTTTATAAGTAATGGACGACAATTAGAATTATTTTTAAATCATATTCTCAAATTACACCCAAAAATTAAATTTACGTTAGAAGTTGAAGAAAATAACTCAATAATTTCTCTTGATTTCAAAATTCAAAGAGTTAATAATTTACTTGATTATTCAATTTACAGAAAACCAACACACACTGATGTGACTATACCATATAATTCCGGTCATCCCATTTCACATAGATTAGCAGCATATAATTCAATGATACATAGATCATTTTCAGTTGCTATGAACAAATATAATTTTCATAGAGAAATTAATACAATTAAACAAATAGCACCATCCAACGGTTATCCATTACATATTCGTACGATAAATAAACTACGCAATAAAAAAAGAAAAAGTGGCATTACAACTAATATTTTCAAAACAAACTAAAGAAATGAAAAATAACAAAACCATCACATATGCTGGTAATATTTCCAATTTTATTTCAAAGATAGTATATTTAGCAACAAATAGAACAATTTATTTTAAAACATAAAGTGATGTGAGTTCAAAATTGTTAAATGTAAGAACAAAAATATCCTCATCTAAAAGTCTTGAATGTACTCCCTATATAGGTTAAACCGTTAAACATCACCTAGGCATCACATGAATGTAACTTCTGTCATTCTGACAATGATAGTAATATCGACAAAATTGCTAATTTTTTAGAATTTTTACCATTTTCATTTTGTTGTGGAATTATTTAGAAGCAGTAAGTTTCATTTGAAAAGGTACAAAGTAAGAGTAGAAACAGTAAATTTCATCTCAGAATAATTTGTAACGCTATCCGATGATCAGACTGACAAATTAGCCTTTTAGACACTCTACATACAAGACAACTGCTCCAAAAATTCTTTGAAGCAATTAAAGAAAAAATTAAGTGTAATTTTGTAATTTATGTATTCTGAACTATCATTCAATCGTCTATATTTACCAGATTTAGCTTCCAGTGATTTTTGAGTCTGGCAACTTATTGAAATAAGAGAACTTTACATTTAAATTTGTTCCAGCCATTAAATATTGGCATCGATCTATACATTAACCTGTAAAAAGTTTCCAATTAAAAGGTTCGCATATAAAATGACCTGGCTTGGTGTAACTCGGGGGGTTGTTGAAGGTGTGTCGACCTTTGCGTGTGCGTGGTCGCGCTTATCGAATGGCATCAAAAATAATTTATTATTCTGAATAATATACTGAATAACATACAATTAATAAAGTCGCGTGAAGATGTTGAGATTGGGAGAAGAAAAAAGAAAAATCATTTTTCGTAGCGTGGTTTTTACATTTAAAATTAGAGTTTATTAAATTCAAATTGAAATTTAACGATTTTCAAATCAGACACGAATTTTTTTAACTTATCGTGGTTCCCTGTATTTTATTTGGTGTTTGGCAACAATGTGGATACTATACTAAAGTATTTTAAGATCTCTAAAGTAACTTTAGAGATCTTAAAATGGGTCTTAAATATTAAAATCTACTCCTACTCACAATAATATTAAAGAAAAAAATTATGAAAATTAGTTATTTGGCATTTAAATCGTTGGTTTTTAGAGTAGAACATATATTGGACAAACAAAAAGTCGTTAAAAAAATGTACTAATTTACATAAACATAGTGATCGAAAATACGTTCAATTTGAAGTATGCCAATCCTTTTTTGAAGGGAATATATATTTTTAACAATAATTTTGAAATTTTAGTCAAGAATTTCATCAAAACAATTTGTTTTTATAGAGGGTGGGGCACTATGAATGAACTATTCTCTGGCGTCTTAACGGCAAATAAAATTAGAAAAAATTAGACGTAGAATTAAGTAGATTACTAAGGACTATAATTTAAAAATATTTTGGAATATACAGGGTGCTTCAAAAAAGCGTGCCGTATCAAATTTAGGTTCCTTTAAATGGAACACCCTGTATTTTATCACATTTTTGAATTGTACTATTAAAAAGAATGTGTTTTTAATATAACCATTTAATACATACATTTCTGGCTTAATTTAAATGGAACACCCTGTATCTGTTGGGTCTGTTCAACGTGGTTATTTATTACCTTTCAGTTGGTATTAGGGTTGCCTATATCTAACTCTAATAGTTATCAAGAAATTTTAAATTTGTTTTTTAATATTCAATTATTTGCCGACATCTAGTTACCTATGACATGATACTCCGATGGAAAGTTTTTAAAAATTCAAGATTTGTTATTTTGACAGTAAGTGCTTTGTTGTATGATTTATTATTGATAAATTAAAGGTCTCTTAAATCAAAATTTTATTAAGGGTACACAATCATTAACTTTGCATTAAGATTAGTAAAAAAACTTACAAAAAATTTAAAGAAAGTATTCAAAATCATGCCTATCGTGTTAGCTACAAGCTTGAACTCTTTTAAAAAAATTATTGTTCATTTTTTCTTTAATATTTCTGGTGTTATTCTCTAAAAAGCTCGCATTATCCTATTCTTCATGTCCTCTGAAGTGGGTGGCTGTGTACTGTAATTGGTTTTTAATATTATTCACTTATCTGGCATCTAGTTACCTATGAAATGTAATTCAAATAGATATTGTAGTAATAATTTTATTTAACAACAAACAAAAATATTACTAAATGAAAATAACATGAACTATTTAAAGTATATAATAATACGCAATCCGTGTTCGCTTCTACCCTTCACCATGCTACTATGTATAGGACTAGGTTACATCACTATCGGTGTGGTGTAAGGCGATTCGAGTGGCGCCATCTTACCATTTATAACAGAGTCTCAGACGTTGTGCGGGGCCTATCTACATGAAGGTGGTACTGTAGATAGAGCTGTATAGCCTGGTAGGGATCGTTCTGCTATAATATTATTTTAATACCATTCCATATGTCAAATAAATTTATAAATTTGTATAGCGTGTATTTGTGTATTGTATTTGTTTAGTGTTAATGTATTATTAAGTTTTAATAATTGACATAGTTATTAATCCCTGGTTGAACATCAAAAAGTACTCTAACGAAGACAGAATATATATGATATTAATTATTGGTGAGTGTCAGGAGAACTATTTTTTAGCAAATAGATTATACGCTCAAAAGTATCCAAATAGAGAGCATCCTAACAGAAATGTTTTTAAAAGACTACTGCAAGTATTCAAAACTACTGGAAGCGTGCAATATACAAAAAATTCTAGACGAAAATCTGCATTTACAGACGATTCAGAATTTGAAGTAATGAGTGCGCTTGTTGAGAATCCACATACTAGTCAAGATATATTAGTGAGCAAGTAGGTATAAGCAAGAGAAGTGTCGCTAAGATAATTAAAAAACACAAATTTCATCCCTACCATATTCAAATACACCAGTCACTATTCGATAGGGACTTTGGAAATAGCATTGAGTTTTGTTCATGGGTTGTGGACAAAGTGGCAGGGTCTGAAATTTTTTTTATTTTGTTCTGTTCACGGATGAAGCTACATTTCATAAAAACGGTTTAGCAAAACATACATAATTTTCATTACTATAACGACGAAAATCCGCATTACTTCCGAAGTGTTGATCATCAACATCGTTGGCCATTAAATGTATGGGCAGGAATCGTTGGAACCCGCATAATAGGGCCTTATTTTTTCAATGGAACGCTAACTGGAAGAAAATTTCGTAAATTTTTACGTAACAAACTACCCGAACTTTTAGATGACGTTCCACTAGCTACAAGACAAAAAATGTGGCTGCAGTTATATGGTGCGTCTGTTCATTACAGTGTAATTGTCCGGCGTTACCTAAACAATATTTTTCCACAAAAATGAATTGGGCGAGGGGGTAATTATCTTTGGCCGGCAAGATCCCCATGCTTGACGCCATTAGACTATTTTCTTTGGGGCTACATAAAAAGTATTGTCTACAATACAGAGCCAACCACTCCTGAGAACATGAAGGATAGGATAAGGAGAGCGTTTCAAACAGTAACACCAGAAATGTGAAGAAAGTGAACAATAACTTTTTTAAAAGAGTTGAAATTTGTATCCAACAAAATGGGCGTCACTTTGAACACCTTATTTAAATTTTTTGTAGTTATTTTTTATATAATTTTGAAGCTTATTGTATGACCAATAATAGTGTACTTACCCTTAATAAAATTCTATTTTAAGAAACCTTTAATTTATCAATAATAAATCATACAACAAAGCACTTACTGTCAAAATAACAAATTTTAAATTTTTAAAAACTTTCCATCGGAGTCTCATCATGTCATAGGTAACTAGATGTCAGCAAATAATTGAATATTAACAAATTTCTCGAAAACTATTAGAGCTTGATATAGGCAACCCTAATACCAACTGAAAGGTGATACATTCCCACGTTTAACAGACCCAACAGATACAGGGTGTTCCATTAAAATTAAGCCAGAAATTTATGTATTAATAAGGTGGCGAGTAAAGCGGAACCCAATAAGTGTTATACACACTTGTTTCGGGACACGAAAATAAAAAAATATATAAAAAACATTACGTACATACATTAAACTTAAACTATTATAAAACATAAAATATAACAATAATAATATAACAATAAAAATACTAAAATATAACATGAATGGATCAGTATAAACACATTGAATTCCCAAACCCTAAAATAAGGAATCATTTTTCGAACAGATCTACTATGATTTGCCTATGAATCTCAAATATGTGTCTTTTCAGCATATTTGTATTTATTGGGATTTGTGATATTTTTTAATTGCCGTGGAAGACTATTGTACAGTCTGGGTGCTAAAAGTAGGAAAGTATGTTGTGTTAGAGACTTTAACATTAAAGGGATTGTAAAAAGATGTTGATGACGGGTGTTATAGTTGTGGGACGGAAGTTGTGCTGCTTGTTTATTTATGTGATACCTAATGTTCGAATTGTAAAAATAAAGTTGTCTTAAATCCATCACTTGTGTCTCAGAATAGAGATAATATGTGTGATAAAGAGCTTTTTTAGAGTAAATAAGTTTCAAAAATCGCCGTTGTAAAACTTTCAGTGGAAATAAGTGACTTTTAAATGCACTACCCTAACTTAGGATTCCGTATCGAAGTGACTTTCAACCAAAGCATGATACAATGTTCTCAGAATATGCACAGGTAGTAACTCTTTGAGTTTTATAACCAGAAACGCAATATGAGATTTCCATTTCATATGCTGGTCTATACTCACCCCCAGATACTTTATACTCTTTACAGGTGAAATTATAAATGGTTCATTAGTACTTATCCAGAGTTCGTTGAAACTTGGGGAGCTGAAGGAGCTACATGAAAAAGATAAGTCATTTGTTTTTAAAATATTTATTGTTACTAACTTATATTCCAACCATTTTTTTATTTGACAAAAGTCAGTTTCAAGCTTTGCTTTCAAATTATCCCATGTATCAGAATCATAAAATATTGCGGTATCATCAGCAAATCCCAAAATATGTCCTGAGCATCGCAACGAAAACAAGCCATTTACATATATATTGAATAATACAGGCCCAGTACAGTTCCTTGAGGGACACCAAATTCGACAATTTCGCTATCACTGTATATATCATCTATTTTTATAGCTTGCTGCCTGTTTGATAGATAGCTTTCAAAGAATTTTAAGGAGTTGTGGCGTATTCCTATGTCCTCTAGTGATTTCAAAAGTAGAGGATGGCTAACAGTATCAAAAGCCTTAGAAAGGTCAACAAATACGCATAAGCATGGCTTACTATCGTTGAGAGACTCAGTAATTTTTGACGTTAATGCTAGGATGGCGTCTTGCGTTGACACTTTCTCTCTAAAACCGTACTGATTATTGGAAATGATTTTATATTTATCAAGATAAGACATTAAACGGTTTTTGATCATTTTCTCAAATATTTTTGAAACATGAGTTATTAAAGAGATGGGCCTGTAGTTATTTATATCCAAGGCATCCTCTTTCTAGTATAAGGGAATGACTATTGACTTTTTAAAAATATCCGGGTATATTCCTTCTTCTATACATTTGTTAAATATATATTTTGAAGGTTTAGAAATAAATTCTGATATTAATTTAAGTGTTTCTGTTTTAACATTGTATATTCCTGTAGCTTTTCTATTCTTCAACTCTCGTATTATAGTTTCAATTTTGGGCTCAAGTACAGGTGCAAAGGCAAAGGTATTTTTACCTGTTTCTTTGAATTTTATATTAAATTCGTTAGCCATATCAATTTTGCTTGTTAAAATTTTATTTTGCTCGTCTTTGATTCTATCTATAGATGTTCTTCCCTTCTTGGTGTGGTTAATTTCCTTAACAATGTTCCATAAACTCTGCGAATCAACTTTATTTTCGTTTATTTTCTTTGAGAAATAATTGTATTTAGTTTTTTTAATTAATGAATGAAATTAATTTATTTCGATAATTTCTATATTCCGTTTGCAGTAGTTTATCATTTGGATATTTTAGTGTATTTTGAAATAACTTATTTTTTTGGTTAATGGAGTTTAAGAGACCATTTGTCAATCAAGGAGCTATTTTTGTGTTATATTGTCATATTAAAAATACCCTGTATATTATAGCATACCAGTAAATATTGGAAACAGAATGTTAAAAGCTTTTAGTAAGATAGTGTAAAGCAAATGTGGTTATTCGTTTTTATTTTGAAGTTATTGTATTTTTTCGGAGGATCTACAAATTATGTAAAATCGATTTATCATGGAAACTGAACTAGATAGGTATAGGGAAATGTTAATGAACTTACATTATTTTTAATAGTACATTCAAAAATGTGATAAAATACAGGGTGTACCATTTAAAGGAACCTAACTTTGATACGACACGCTTTTTTGGAGCACCCTGTATATTCAAAAACATTTTTAAATTATAGTCCTAAGTAATCTACTTAATTCTACGTCTAATTATTTCTAATTATTTTTGCCGTTAAGACGCCAGAGAATAGTTCATTCATAGTGCCCCACCCTGTATCATTTTACGAATCCGAATTTATACAAACACGACTTAATAATCAGTCGTTTTGCATTCAAAGCGTTATTTCTATTGTAAAACATATATTGGACAAACAAAAATTCGTTTAAAAAGAGAATAAATGAACATTATCGTGATTTAAATCAAACAAACAACAATTTTCATCTAGTCTTCTCATATATTCATCAATTTTCTAAAATTCAGAACTTTCTACTTTTAGAGTCCATTTTCCTCAGTTTCCAGTATGACATACGTGGGTGTCCTTGGTACAAAATAAAGACAGTTTCGATGCATTTTTCCATCGTCGAAACTTTATGTTATCGTAGACAATGAAACTTGGATTCGATCGATGATATTCATTACGTTTTCGTACTCTAGTGGGTTTTTATATTGGTTCGTGTAAACTGTCCTTCATTGACTCTTGACTGGGGACCACGAGTGTATTTATTCTTCCGAAAGGATTCCCTCCGGCGTTACTTCCGCAACATATTGATGAGCAGTCATTTCGAGTTTGTTTGTGATGTTTATAAAGACATTCTGAATCGAAAAAAGCTGCTTAAGATTCTCGAATAGATAGTTGAATGCAAAAACTCATTATAAACTTCTCTAATTTCCATTACGATCGCCTACCTCTAGAACTATCTACGTCGACTAAAACTGCTTCGACATAAAGTTCGGTTATCCAATTATTTCTAGAATTTTGTAGCAAAATATTTACAATAATATTTCCATTGTATTTTCACAAAATTTACAAATGTTACTTACCATTCATTGGCATCGAAATATTTTCACTCAAATTCGGGTATTTTTGAATCTGAAAGCAAAAATTAACACGTCAATTGAATCTCAAATCTTTTTTACCCCCCATTATCCAAATCTCTACTTCGCAACCCCGTATTTCGGTTAATAATCTACGTGTTATATTTTCTATTTTTTATACATAAATACATCCCCCAAGATTACCCATCTAAAATATTAGCCACCTATTTACTCGATTTTGAGGTATGTGATTTTATATGTTGACATATGTTTCCCTCATCCTCAAGATGTCATAAGTTTGCTCATATTTTCGAAACACCTGTACATAATAATACTATATAGATTAAGAAATAATTTCTCAATAAACTGTAAATTTTTTACGTTTTTGCTGCTACTGGTTTACGAGATAAGGGTCTTTAAAGTCGAGTTAAATTTTTTGAAAAAAGTTACTTGAAATCATAACGTAGCTCATATATTTCGATCAGATGAACATGGAATTTATATACTACACATCAATCGATTTAGAAATAGTTGCTTCATAATGTTTCAAATTTTCACATTTTTGTTGTCACTGGTATAAGAGATAACGAGTTTTATGGTTGAGTATAAATTTTGTATCAAAAATTGAAAAAATTACATGTAGTCATAAAGTAGCTCATATCTTTCTATCACTTGAACATAGAGTTATGTACAGGGTTATTGGTTATAATTTGACCACTCCTTTATTTCTCTTATGCATAAACGAATAAAAGTTGTAGGAGTATGAATGAACTTTAATAAAATATACTTTGTACACCAGTAGCGCTTTTGCATTAGGGGGTATAAAATAAATAGAACACCCTGTATATTATGACATATTCGGAGAGGGCTTTTTTTCTCATAGCAAAAATATATACTTTTATAGGTCTAGCTTTTATACTTTCCAAAATAATGGACATTAAATTCCTAAAGTGTTTAAGTTAGTATCTAGCTAAAAAACGTAGTTGGCTATGCATGTCTTACTGCAATATTGTTGATTTTATCTGTCAAAATTATTAACTAACGGAACAAATACAACTAATTGCTAGCTATATTTTTCAAAAATGGATTATACGGCTTCTGAAAAAGTAGAAATATTTTCTGTATATGTTAAAAATAACAACAATAAACGTGGTGCAAGACGAGAATATCTACAGTTGTATCCAAATTGACGATGTCCTAGTCTAAACACATTTGTAAATATTTACCATCACGTCAATGTCTATCATAACTTTTTGAGAGAGTAACGTATTGCTATAGTAAATGAAGAAGAACAGTTGAATATACTGTTACACTCTGAAGGTAAAATAATACTTTTACTCAATTAATATTAAATTACCTAAAAATATATTCTTAGAATGAGACACATCAAAATATCAATTATTCTTATTCTAGAGAATGCAGAGAGTAGTATAAAAAAAAGCTTCCGGTGAATTACGGACACGTTACTATAAAGTTCAAAAAACAAGAAAAAATAAACGGTTTTAGAGATTAAAACTAACTTTTCCGCATCTGTGGTCCTGAAAAATATTCTATCATAAAAGTGTTACTTGTATACTCTTCGGGGGATGTATCGTGCTAATAAACCGAAATTTCTCCAAAAATAACCAAAAAGTTAGTAAATCTGGATTTATAGGACCCGCTGTACTCGCTCTAGTCAACTGAAAATAAATAAGGTACATCTGTGAGACACCTTGAATAATATTCAATCATAAAATTGATCAATCGTATACTCTTTGGAGGCTGTATCGTGCTAACAATCTGGTAATTCTCCAAAAATGACAAAAGTTTGGTACTTCAAGTACCATAGCACCCGTTGTGATCTGAATATCACTAGCGTTCATCTTTGAGACGCTCTGAATAATATCCAATCATAAAATTGGTCACTTTTATATACTTTGGAGGCTGTATCGTGCTAACAAACTGAAATTTCTGCAAAAATGGCAAAAATATCGTACTTAAAGTACTGTAGCACCTGTTGTATTGGCTCTGGTTAGCTGAAAATCAATAGGGTTCATCAGTGAGATGTCCTGAATAATATTCAATTGTGTTTATGGCCCGGAATCTCTGTTATTTGTTCATGAACTCGGAAGGAGATTAGGCCAAGCAACGAAAGATAACCGTTCTACTTCTATTTTGATAGAGAGAATTAGCATTGCTATTCAACGTGGTAATGCTGCTTCGGTTCTTGGAACTATACCTCCATCACATAATTTGCATGAGATCATGCATTGCCCTCATTTCAGTACGGAACCAAAATCTCTTCGAGACAAGCCGAAAGCTAGTCATCAGTCTCCTACCAAATTTAATTTGCAAGTGATTGATCCACCTTCTTCTTATTCAGTACGGTCAATGGAAGATAGTGACGTGGTAACTGAAGAAGCAGCCATTCCCTCTCTGAAAATTATTCGAGAGTTAAAAACTTCTCTTCGTACATTTTAATTCCGACCAAAGATTTTCAGAGAGGGTATGACACTCAAGCAGAACAAAATAATGTCAAGAAATGTATTAGCAAAGTGATCCAGACCAACGATCTATCGACATCCCCCAAACTTACCAAAACCACAATTTCTCCATCCAATTCAATAGCAAATAACATCAAGTCAAATTCCTTATCACGTAGATCAATTGAGAGAGACAGTAATAGAATCCGAGATTATTCGGATATTGATAGTGGTTGCGAAAGAGCTGTTAACAATTACTCCACGATTAGATCCTTGGAGGGTGTTTCCCAAAAATCTCTGGGTCTTAATGGCCTCAAAAATATCGATAACACATGTTTCATGAATAGTGTTATCCAATGCCTATCGAACACAAGGTGGCTATTAGAATATTTAAGTAAAGATACATACATGAGAGATATTAACACATGCATATCCAGCATGAAGGGAGCTCTAATTAAAGCATTTGCTGAAGTTATTAAAGAGCTTTGGTCTGAAGACGGTTCAGACAGGGTGGTTAACACCGTATCATTAAAAAGTCAGATTCAGCGATTCGCTCCAAGGTTCATGGGATATGCTCAACAAGATGCGCAGGAGTTCCTTCGTTACCTATTAGAAGGACTTCACGAAGATATCAACAGGGTACATGAAAAACCTAAACCCATATTAACAGAAATTGATGAAAATCTCAGTGAAAAGCACAAGAATCTTGGTTAAGACATCTGCAAATGGACAACTCCAAGATCGTAGATAACTTCGTTGGTCAATTAAAATATACACTCAAGTGTACATATTGTGGTCACTGTTCTGTTACATTTGATCCCTTTTGGGAATTATCCCTTCCCATACCCCAAAGAACAGGTCAATTACGTCTTTCCCAATGTTTGGATTCGATTACAAGAGAAGAATCGCTCGACTGTGATGAGAAACCGACATGTTCGAAATGTAAGGAACGAAGACTATGCACTAAATCATTTTCCATTCATATTTTTCCGAAAATCCTGGTTATTCACCAGAAGCGCTTTTCGCCGACAGAAAGATTTTGGCGAAAACTTAATGTTACAATAGATTTTCCAATAGAAGGGCTTGATATGATCCATTACGGAGCTGATAATGTGGCACCCTGTAGGTACAACCTCTACGCTATATCAAATCACAGCGGAACCACTTACAGTGGTCACTACACGGCATACTGCCGACATCCCTACACTGGACAGTGACACGTATATAATGATTCAAGGGTGTCATCAATATCATCGAAATCTTTAGTCAGTGGGGAAGCATACGTTCTCTTCTATGAACAAGGAGGCATGAAGTCCTACCTTTTAGGTCAGTAACTTTTTTTTTATATTTAAATTAGCATTTTTATGTATATTATGTTTTGTATTGTCGTTTTAAATTGTTTAATTTATGTATAAATTATGTAATATATCTAAATTATGCACTAGCTAAAAAAAATCATGAAATTGGTGACTTGTTGAACTCCGGAGGCTGTATCGTGCTAACAAACTGAAATTTCTCAAAAAATGACAAAATATGCTACTTAAAGTACTGAGGCACCTGTTGTATTGGCTCTGGTGAGCTGAAAATCAATGGGGTTCATCCTTGACATGTCCTTAACAATATTAAATCATAAAATGGGTTACTTATTGCACTCCGGAGGCTGTATCGTCCTAACAAGACATGTAAGGAAAAGTGGCCGACGACAACGACGACAACGACGACGACGACGACATACACACAGGATTTTTTTTCGTGTTGTTGTTGATGGAAAACGTAAAAATAACTCAAAAAAAATTTTCAAAATTCCAACTTTTTTTGGGATAAACCAATACTTTTCTCGCATATAGATAGGTTGAGCGGAAAAGTAATAATAACTATCGTCCTTACAAAATTTTACCGGCACAGGAACTATGTGAAGAACAAGCGAAAACGATTGGAATTCTGTAAACAAATGATGAGAAATTTAGACGACAACGAAAATTATTTTAAACAAATTATTTGGGCGGATGAATCAAGTTTCCCTACATCAGGTCTGTTTTACAGAAAAAAATAGATGTCCATGGGAACGAAAAAGTTTTAGGAAATACAGAATTAAACAAATTAAAAAATCAGGTCGAAAATGTATTCATTTCTGGTGTGGAATTTTTCGGGGTAGAGTAGTTGAGCCAATATTATATAATTTCACTTTAACGGGTCAATTATATTTCGATGACATTTTGCCACAAGTTGACGATTTACTTCAGGAATTTCCAGAAGATGCGCTTAATGTCATAATATCGCAACAAGACAGAGCACCTCCGCATAATGTAAGAGAAGTACGAGAACACTTAAATAATGAGTTCGCAACTTGGATAGGTAATGGTGGCACGATTCAATGGCCGCCAAATAGTCCTGATTTTTCGCCTTTAGATGGCTTTTTATGGGGCTATTTAGAATAAAAAGTTTATTCCGATACCAGTAACAGTATTGCAATAATTAGAGAGAAAATTGAAGCTGAAATTGAACTTCTTAACCATCGAAATAGTAATAAAATTTTAAACTGTTTAGAAAATTTAAGGAGAAGGTATGAACTTTGTATTGAATCTAACGGCGGTCATTTTGAGCACTTACTTTAGTTTGCTTAAAATTTATGAACATATCAAATCGGTTTCTATTTTGTAATAAACACTGTATTGCCTTTTATGTTGTTTGCTATTGTATTGTATTTCGTAATAAACACTGTGTTATTTCTTATGTTCTTTGTTTGTCACACCCAGTTGCCTATTTTTTAAACATTTACTGTATATTACTTTAGAAGTTACTTAGTTTTGACAGATAATATCAACAAGTGCAGTAAGCCATGCATGACCAACTACTTTTTTTAGCTAGATACTAACTTAAATACTTTAAGAGTTTACTGTCCATTATTTTGGAAAATATAAAAGCTAGACCTATAAAAGTATATATTTTTGTTATGAGAAAAAAAGATCCTATCCGAATATGTCATAATATACAGGGCGTTCTATTTAAAAAGATGTATTTTTATATTATACCCCGTAATTCAAAAACGCTATTGGTGTGCAAAGTACATTTTATTAAAGTTCATTTATACTCCTACAACTTTTATATAAAACTTTTTTTGCTTCTGTACGCATAAGAGAAATAAAGGGGTGGTCAAATGATAACCAATAACCCTGTACTAAACATTAATTGATTTAGAAATAAGTGCTACATAAAATGTCGAATATTCACGTCGAATATTAATTTTTTTACTTCAAAAATTACGTTACATATTTTTTGAAGTGACAAATATAAAGCAAAATACAAAATCCAAATGATTAAGAAATGTTTACTCTACATATTAATCAAATTCTTTCTCTCACCGGTTACCCACATACAGGATTTTGACGTAGACTTTAATTTTTTGACCGATCAAAAGTTATAAAAATTACATGAATTCATAGAATAGTTCATAGCGTTCGAACAATTGAATATAATGTTATATACTAAACATTAGTTGATTTACAAATAATTGTTGCATAAAGTGTCAAATTTTTACATTTGAGTTGCCACTCGTTTACGAGATAAGAGGCATTAAAGTTAACATTAATTTTTTACTCCAAAAATTACATGCTCTCTTAAATATTGTTACGAAACAGCACACTGCTATAGTTCCTAAATCCGACTCTGTCTAAGCCATGTATGAAAGTTAAAATTATGGCGGATGCGCAGGGATTTCTTAGAACGGTTTACGATTGTGACGATCTTATCTAGACATTGTTTTTGTGACCAGTCTTATCTAGAAAATTCCAGAGAGACAATTGTTTTTGTGTACGCCGCAATCTAGAATTATCTAGTAAAAAAGGCACTAGTATATGAGGGACCGACCCGGGAGAGTTTAGTTTAGTTGATAAGGTGATCTCGACGAATAAACAAGAATACACCGAAATAGCGAACAGTAAAGTGTTGATATAAATTAATAAATAAGGTTGTGTGTATATAAATTAAATTTAAGTGAATAGTTGGGTGTATATAAATTAAGTGTTAGTGAGTAGTTTAGTGTTTAAATAAATTCGTAAGTAGCCATACCGTATGCTTAAAGTTTATCCCACCCGTTTACTGTTTGAATAAGTAAGAAAAACAACATTGGTGTCAGGTGTGGGGTAATATAAATTAATATCTACGTAAAAATGGCCAAGAGACTAAGGAAAGTGACTTCCACCTTAATCTCGTCATTTTCTGCTAACATGGACGAGAAGATTTCTGCCATGGAAGAGAACATGGACGAGAAGATTTCTGCTATGAAGAACGACATTTCTGCCGCAACCAACCGACAAACATCATATTCGGGGTTTCCTTGGACTTTGCACGTATTATAGAAGATTTATCAGGGAGTTTGCAGATATTGTCAAGCCACTAACTCGACTTACAGAAGAAGCAAGAGGTGTCCAATGGGACGAAGACTGTCAAACGGCTTTCGAAACCTTGAAGAGGCAATTAACCTTGGCGCCGAAGGCCAGATCGCTAGATGGATTGAACGACTTCAAGAGTACGGTTTCAACATCGAACATCGATCTGGTGTGAGTCACCGAAATGCCGACTCCCTGTCCAGACGGCCGTGCTCAACAGACTGCCCCCACTGCAACAAGGCGGAATCTAGGGAAGCTGCAGTTTCAAGAGCTACTGTAGTCAACGAGGAATGGTCACCCACCAGGATCAGGAGAATGATCCTCACCTGAATATGATCCGGCAATGGAAGAAAGAAAATCGGCGACCTACCTGGCAAGAAGTGTCAAGATTTTCACTGAAACTCAAGGCAAATTGGACTCAGTGGGACTCCTTTGTCCTGGAAGAAGGGCTGTTGAAAAGGGTCCTTGAAAACGATGATGGTTCCGAGATGAGGAGACAGGTAGTTATCCCTAGAACGAGAGTAGCTGAGGTACTGAAGAAGTTACACGACAGTCCATCGGGAGGTCATCTAGGAGTGAAGAAAACCCTTCAGCGAATCCGTGAAAGGTTTTATTGGATGAACAGCTCCGATGATGTGAAGGACTGGTTTAAGAAATGTACGACTTGTACTACGAGTAATGGACCACATCGCAAGAGAAAGACACCGATGGAACAGTATAATGTTGGAAGCCCTTTCGAAAGGATCGCTTTAGACATCGCTGGGACATTTCCGACGACAGAAAATGGTGGCAAGTACACACTGGTTGTAATGGATTATTTCACGAAGTGGGTGGAAATTTACGCTATCCCGAACCAAGAGGCCACAACTGTCGCGGATATATTGGTGAGAATTGGCGGAGAATTTATTAGCCGATATGGAGTGCCTTTGGAATTCCACAGTGACCAGGGAAGAAATTTCGAAAGCCATTTATTCCAGGAGATTTGCGGGAAGCTGGGAATGAAGAAGACCAGGAAAACAGTATTACATCCATAGTCAGATGGATAGGCCGAGAGAATGAACAGTACTATTGGAAAATACCTGTCCAAAGTAGTTTCCAGGTATCAGAGAGATTGGGACCAGTATATTTCCCTATTCGCATTGACTTATCGATCTGCCGTCAATGATTCCACGGGTGAAACACCTGTGAAAATCCTGTTTGGACGTGAAATGAGGCTTCCTTGTGACCTGGAATTTGGCTGTCGGCCTGGAGAAGATCTAGCAGGAGAAGACTACCAATTGAGAAGAAGGCTGGACGATATTCATGAATTAGTTCGAACAAATCTTCAAGTTGCCAGCGACAGAATGAAAAGTTAGTACGACACGTAGGCCACAGAAGGCGGTTTTAAAGAAGGGGACAAAGTATGGCTACACAACCCGACGAGGAGAATAGGATTTTCTCCAAAATTACAAAAATCCTGGGAAGGTCCATACTTAATCAAGAAAAGGATCAATGATGTTATATATCAATAGTTCACCAAAACTGACTAGCGCCATTCGAAGGAGACCATGACCTAGAGAAAGGAGTAAACCATATTCGAGATGTGTCTGACCCTACCTTCGATGAATTTATGGGCGCGTATGGAGGTACCGGGAGAGCTAGATATGGAGTCACTTCAGAACAACGACAAGATTTGTTCACTCTCCCGGAAGATTATTCACTGGCATACAACATCCCCGCCCGTATCAAGAACGCACGAGAGTTGGCATCCGTCTTTCGGAATTAGTTCGGGCAATTAGAAAAACTTGAAGACCAGATTCCAGCCCCTGACAAGACACTAAAACTGAAACATAATTCGAGGTATGTCTTCTACGTGGTAACTAAAAAAAAAATTTCAAGATCGATTTACTTACCGCGATGTGTGGGAAGCACTTCGAAACCTCCGAGACCATGTGTTAGAATCCAGCGTGAAGAAACTGGCTATGCCGAAGATAACGAGTCATCTGGAACATGGTAGAGGTTATCTTCCAGAATACTGGTGTCCAGATATTAATATGCAGCTACAACCCCCGTTATCGCTATCCGATGAAAACAGTGCCCTGCTATTTCGATAAGATCGGAAAGTGTAGAAATGAGGCCAGTTGCCGATTCAAACATCCAATCTCAAATACACAAACTTTCCAGGAGGAACATTTAAGGAGGGTAATGTTACGAAACAACACACTGGTATAGTCCCTAAATCCGACTCTGTTTAAGCCATGTATGAAAGTTGAAATTATGGCGGATGCGCAGGGATTTCTTAGAACTGTTGTTTTTGTGTATGCCGCAATCTAGAATTATCTAGTAAAAAGGCACTAATATATATAAGGGACCGACCTCGGAAAGTTTAGTTTAATTGATAAAGTGATCTCGACGAATAAACAAGAATATAGCGAACAGTAAAGTGTTCATATAAATTAATAATTAGAGTTGTGTGTATATAAATTAAATTTAAGTGATTAGTTCGGTGTAAGAAAAACATAACAATATCTTCATATCTTTTGATGTAACAAATGTAGAGCTTATTACAAATAATCACTTAATTAAGAAATGTCTATTCTATATACTGACGAAAGTTCAAATTCTTTCTTTCACCGGTTTCCAATATACAGGATCTTGAAATACTATTTAATTTTTAGATTTATCTAGCATAAAAATAACATGATCCTTTTCTTGTTTCATATCTCCCAAACAATCAAACTTACAGATTCAGAAAACATCTCTATCTAATCAGAATGAATTCTTCTTTTCTAAAATAGTAAATTTGTAACATAATTATTATTGGTTCTCAAGATACAGGACGTCCAAGTTTATTATTAATAAAGTTTTCCTTAATTTGGTATTTTTGATTTTCCTTATATAATATGACCTATGTATATTATACAATCTGCTTCAACATATGCAGAACCCAATTTGGGACAACAAATATATAAATTTTCATCTTTCAAAAGCGGTTTGGAGGTAACAATCACGCTCATTTCTCAATCCTTTCCGTGCATTAATTTTCGTATCTTCAGCTAGGAATTTGAAGTATTCCAACTGTAATTACAAGAATAAAGGTATGCTGAATATTTTCAAAAGGTCACAGCGAGCTCTTCACCCTTACGCTACAAAGATTTCGTAGAATGAACAGCAATTTAAACTTACAAAACGGATTACATGAGTAAGATAAATAATATGGACCGTTTCAAAGTGAGCAATAACATTTCAGCAATGGCGGAGAGACACTTTTATTCTCCGGGATTAATCTAAGCGCGCCCACCATAATTTTCATGACCTCAATGCCCCGGCGCATTCACCAAATTCCATAGTTTTTATATTAGAGTAGATCAACCGCCAAATTTATGTGTCGAAGCATGTTTATAAGCCCGGCGTGTTCGCCAAATTTGAAAAAGGTTAGCTCGCGCGTTATCTGTTTCGAATTTTCTTAATATATGACCTGTACAAGTGAACTAGATTAATATAATGTGATACTGAAGGATTGTCTGGTCGGAACAGTTACGATAACCACATATTGTGGGTGACAGCTTCGTTCAAATGCAGAATTTCGCACATAATAACCGCTACGCTAACTGTGGCTTCATCTAAGGTGATTGCCTGTATCTCTATTTCAGATTTGAATATATTAAAATGGATTTAAAGTAAATTTCGTTTATATTATTGATAAACGATTGTTAATAATAAAAATTCCAGTCGGAGAGCTTACGAACACATCTTTGTTTTTGTAGATATTGGGGAGCACGATTCTTTGTGCTTGTTGACTCCTGGCACCAATCGATATGTTTTTTTCAGATTTTCCCCTGATAATAATAAGAATATCTGACGTGCAGCGACAGTGGCATTCGGTGAAAGACGATGAGAAAAGATAAAAATCAATCTGATATCTCCCATTTATATTAAATAAGACATTTCAATAATATTATTGGTCTTCTTTTTCTGTAGAATATTTTTAACTTTGTAATTCTGCTGGTGTCTTCGTTGGATTACATTCATTAGTTCAACGTTTTTTTAAGTAAATTAATAATACATCTGGGCTGATTCATAAAAATGTATTCATCAGTTTCGTTTATTTCTAATCTTAAAAAATTTGTTACACCATTAAAATCCTCGATCTTGAAATAATCTTGAAGGTATAAATGCAGTTTACGGGCTCTTCTTGTATTACTAAAACTTTTAGTTTATTGAGTAGATTATGTTTGTAGAAGCATAAAAATAAAAAAAATCTTGGCGCTCTCTTATTTTAATGAAAATATTCACTTTTAAAAGGTTCACTTTTGGAAGTTATACAACAATGGCAATAACAAAAAATTTATTTCTAACTGTCATAAAAGTGTCAAACTATTGTCATTATTATTTGTTGCCGTTTGTATTGTGTGTCTGTTTATTTTTGTTGCGCTTCTATATTTAGGATTTTCTTGGTTTCTGACAAAAATGAATGTTATTCATCTAGACTCTAGATGATATTTATACCTGACGAAATAATAATGAGATTATATCGCAAGCGCAACGTTTGGGTTTAATACCCGTAAATAATGAAATTAAGTGTCCTGTGAATTTTTTGGACGGATATTTCATAATCACACCACGGTCAGATTCCATAGATAGTTTTCGTTGGAAATGTAATGGACATATCAAAAAAAAAAGAAAGTTATATTTTGTAATAAAAGTTTAGTTTATTATTCAAATCTCTTTTTGATGTCTCCGCTCTTTTTGACGTTTCCGGTAATTATTGATGTTGCCAAATCGCAATTTTTTTTGGAAAATATACGAAAACCATATATAGAAAAGAAGTAGCATAAATAGTTACAGTGATGAGCCGGCCATATGGCTAAACTTTGGAATGCTATCAATCGAGTTCAGGCTTCAAATTTTTTTTACAGATAGATCTTATTATAGAAACGATTTATACCAAGTCACAAGTTGCGAAAGCAACCACTTTTCGAGATATGAATTTTCAAAATTATTCAAACTTCTTGTATTGTCATGCAGGCACATTTTCAATTTTAAAATATCTCCAATCTGGCTCGGATCTCATATCTTTTTTACGTACAGTTATTATTATAGAAATGTTTTATACCAAGTCACGAGTTGAGAAAACAAATACTTTTCGAAATATAAATATTAAAAATTATTAAAAATATTTATTTTCCATGCAAATACACTTATGAAAGTCAATGTCAAATTCGACAACCGACAATAATATACTGCAGTTTCGTCAACCGTTTGGAAAAAGAATTCACGTATTTTTCATTTTCAATATAATAAAATAATTTAACATATTTATCTAATAGTATTGAATAATTTAATTGTATTTATGATTAAATAAATATTTAATACTATTATAATTTAATAAACTTCGGTTTTGAATATATGTAACTTTCGCACATAGTTTTCCTTATAGTGAAAGTAATATGCATTCATACTTCCCCTCGAAAAATATCCAATATTTTGTAACGCGTACATCAGGTTATTCAAAGCGCAATAGGGTGAATCCAATGATTATATTCCCTTCCCCTTCTTAAATAACTTAATATCCAATACTTTGTAACGCACATTAAGTTATTCAAGAAGGGGAAAGAAATATAATCATTAGATTTACCCTTTCCCTTCTTGAATAATCTGATGGTCGCAATAGTTTGTAACGCACATTAAGTTATTTAAGAAGGGAAAGGGTGAATCCAATGATTATATTCCCGTCCCCTTCTTGAATAACTTGATATCCAATACTTTGTAACGCACATCAGGTTATTCAAGAAGGGAAGAGGTGAATCCAATGATTATATTCCCTTCCCCTTCTTGAATAGCTTAATATCCAATACTTTGTAACGCACATTAAGTTATTCAAGAAGGGGAAACAAATATGATCATTAGATTCCCCCTTTCCCTTCTTGAATAATCTGATGTGCGCAATACTTTGTAACGCACATTAAGTTATTTAAGAAGGGAAAGGGTGAATCCAATGATTATATTCCCGTCGCCTTCTTGAATAACTTGATATCCAATACTTTGTAACGCACATCAGGTTATTCAAGAAGGGAAGAGGTGAATCCAATGATTATATTCCCTTCCCCTTCTTGAATAGCTTAATATCCAATACTTTGTAACGCACTTCACGTTACTCAAAAAGGGAAAGGGAGAATCCAATGATTATATTCCCTTCCCCTTCTTAAATAACTTAATATCCAATACTTTGTAACGCACATTAAGTTATTCAAGAAGGGGAAAGAAATATAATAATTAGATTCACCCTTTCCCTTCTTGAATAATCTGATGTGCGCAATAGTTTGTAACGCACATAAAGTTATTTAAGAAGGGAAAGGGTGAATCCAATGATTATATTCCCTTCCCCTTCTTGAATAACTTAATATCCAATACTTTATAACGCAAATTAGTTACCATGGCAACCAAAATATACATTATTTAGAAATAACCTACCCCCTTAAATTTTTTAGGGCATATTTACGTTATAGGAGTTTTTTTATGAATCCCACTTGCCCATTTGGAAAATTTTGGGATTGATTCATCTGTGGGCCAATAAAAACCAGCTATTGAGAATGCAAAACGAGCTAAGACTCGCGCAACATACGTTAGTGTATTGGGCCAATTTTTGCAGAGAAGTAGTCTTTGACGCATTTATAACCAAGGCAACGAAAATTGGAAGACCTGGTCAAATGTGAAAGAGATGCATACTCCTTATTTTTGTTATGTTTATTGTTTTATAATATTTTCAGTGTGGAGATTGACGTCTATTTCCTTAAAAAAAAATAAAGAAAACGCCAATTAGCCGTAAAATTATTTTTTGTTTGGGGGAGGGGGTTAATTTGTTTTTTTATGTTTATACATGATATTTAATTACGAAATGAAAAAAATATTAAAAGGCCGATTTTCAGGAAAAAATTATTGCAGGGGTGGAAATTTTGATGAGACCGCCGAGATTTTTTCTACTTCTATGTTCAGGAGGCTTATTCCCAGACAGCACAAGTACGTACTTAAAACGTTCCCAGGATGTCCGTTATCAGAAGTCCACCGTACGTCCGTTTCAGACCCTTAGCCATCCTCAGGCTGTCCTAAGGAATTATTTTGTTACTAAACCATACGTCCCTTGGAAGTCCTAATTAGGACATCCCAAGTACGACCCCTTAATTTTGATAATGTACCTCCCAAGTACGTCCCCTTAGTTGTTTTAATGGACCTTCTCAGGATCTTTTTAATAGACACAAGAAAATAAATACCATATCATCTTTATAAACATTTTTTCAAATATTTATATTGTACATTAAGGATTAAGGACCACGACATGATAATTTTTAAAATTTTCGATGCCTTCCACTTTTCTTAAGTGAAAAAGAAAATTTAAAATCAAAACTTTAAAACTCTATGAAAAAATTATCATTTGACACAATTTGATGAAATTCTGTCCAATTTGCCAAAAAAGTCAAAATATTCTGCTTTTTCAAAAAATTGCTGACAAAAAAATCATTGCAGGCTGGGATCATCAGCTGGATCACCGCAATAGGTTCAATAGATACATGTGTATATAAAAAATCGTTGAAATCGTACATCTCAAAATTTTTATAGAAAAGGGTGTCCTGGTCCATAGTGTGCCACACTGTGTATATGAAATATGTATAACGGTTTTACACTTTTTTATTTTCTTTTGCTTGAATTCTCTCGCTACTTCTTTTTATAAAACTCTGGATCGCCCCCTCCACGTGCTTCTGGTTGAAATTACACTTACTTGCAGTACCTGATAATAATTAAATATTATCACTAATTGAAAAAATATAAGGGCATATTAAAGTTGCCAAACAATATACAGTCGTCGCAACATAAGGCTTCCTCTGAGAACGATATTTTGTTTAACCGATTGTCTACATTAAGTCCACAATCTTTTTATTACATGTTCCTAGGCAGAAGTAATTATTTACAGCTATAATTCTTCAAAACTCCAATTATTAACCAAAATACTCACCTATTTAAAGATGGTATATTTCTTAAGTAGGAAATCTTTATATTGCGGCAACCGTTACTTTGAAACAGTAATTTATTCAAAAAGCGTAATGCAGCACAATATTTTGCTGGGACATCCTGTATAATACTTACAAATCAAGAGTTTTGCGATAGGAGATTTATCCAGAGGTTTTTTTCACCTTTCTCCCCAACCAATTGTATGATTTCAATATTTACGGTAGCTGACAGTGTACTCTTAATAAAATTATAAGGATTTGAACCCCCATATCTTGCCAATTCATTTACCTAAAATCAATAAAATACTTAAGTGTTGATTTTTTCATGTATCGTCTAAAAATCGTTGTAAGGGTAGGTATTGTTGAAAATTTATTTTCCGCATCATTGAAATTTTCTTGATATTGTAATTCTTCTTCAAATCTGTCAATTTCATCCACTGTTCCAATTGGGAAATTAATATTGGGATATCGGACAAAAAATGAAACTTCTGCATCTCTAGGAGAATTTTTAAGTTGTCTTATTTCTTGAAGAACATCAACCAAGATGCCTCTGATCATGTGATTTTGATTTTTAATTTCTATCAAAATAGTGTTTTCTAAAAATAAATTAAGTTACTGAAATCGTTTCAACTACATATCAAGAAATTTACAAGTCCATAGATATCAGGTCCACCATTGCAAACTTTGTTGTTACTGGAGATAATGTCTGAAAGTCTTATTTTATTCACACTTACGTATGTACCAAACACATCAAGTATATTTATGCACAATATCACAAAACTTGTTGATCACAACACAAAACTATACCAATGATTATATTATACACAGAAACTATACATATAAACAACCAAAATGGCGACTGACTGATAAATTAGATCAACGTGGGATGGTGGCGACGTAGCGAATGTGCTGCCACGCATGCGCATTTGATGAATAAAAATAGTTCTAAATTTGAAGAAAATTAGAATAGAGATATTACGTATTTTCTGATTTTTGGTTATTATATATCTGAATCAGAAAATTGTAAATAATTGTGGTTTCTAATAATGTTTATTATTTTCTAATTTTTGACCCTAATTTGTACGTCCCCAGAACGTACAAATTAGAACGTTTCTAGTACGTACAAATTAGGTCTGGGACATTGGGACCAACTTAGGACTCAATATGGACGTCCTAATGATGTCCTGTACTGTCTGAGTTTAGTTACGGAAAACAAAAAAAAATTGGAAAAAAGGCAAATGCCCGTAAGCTGCATTTCTGTTTAAAGTCTTCAGTTCAATTTATTTCTTTTCAAGCACTTAAAATATCATCAACGTAAACTAGTAATAATAGTGATAACTTTCACAACTTTATTCAATACTTGGCAAAATACAATATCACTTTTTAATAATTAAACTAATTGATACATCAAAATATTGGCTGACTGATTCTGCCACAACTGATCTCTATTTATATATAGAATAGAAAAATCCTGAAAATTCTAGAGTGTCACCTTGACAGGTGACTGTGTCTACTCCGCCTATTCAGCCCTATTCTTATTTTAAGTCCAAGCCGTCATTCTGACATTCATAGAACAGCTGTAACACTGCTTTGCCTCTTCAAGTTATTCGCCTCGAATAACAGAGACTTCGATGTTTTCGTGAAACCAATTGGGTGGGTCATCACCGTAATAGCGAGCCAGTCTCTCCATATGAACGACCTTAGTTTTACTTTTTGGTGTCAGACGAATGCGACTCATGGAAGTCAATCAGCCAATATATGTAGCCTTCCTCGATTATAACAAAGCCTTCGACAAAGTCCGCCATAATCACCTCATAAAACTCATGGGAGATAAAAACATTGATAGGAATGATATCAGGCTAATAACATATCTCTATTTCAACCAGACTGCCAAAGTTTCGGTGCAAAATGAACTTTCAGAAGAGATAAAAATAAAACGTGGAGTAATACGGGGATGCGTGCTCTCACCATTACTCTTCAATTTGTATTCAGAAGATATAGTACAAGAAGCACTGGAAAATCAAAAAACAACGGGAGTGAGAGTTAATGGGAAGGTTATAAACAACATCAGATACGCGGATGACACAGTACTAATAGCAGAAACCCTGGAAGAACTGCAAAGGCTTATAGACCTAGTAGTACGGATCAGCGAAGAAAGGGGGCTCACACTTAACACCAAAAAGACTAAATTTATGACAATCACAAAACACCAACAACAGCGAGAAACATTATGGATCAAAGAAGAGCCAGTGGAGAAGGTCCGCAAATAGAAGTACTTGGGAACAACTGTAAATGACAATAATGATTACTCACAAGAAATAAGATCAAGAATCGAAAAGGCTAGAACAGTGTTTAATAAAATGAGGAATGCATTAACCAGAACAGATCTTAGTCTACATCTTAAAATCAGAATGCTTAAATGCTACATACGTGGAATGGAAGCCTGGACGCTTAAGAAGTGCGACACTGACCGACTGGAAGTATTCGAGATGTGGGCATATCGAAGAATCCTCAGAATAATCTCGGTGAGCAGAACAACGAACAAGGAGGTATTGAGAAGAATGGGAAAGGAGAAGGAAATAATCAACACAATCAAAATCAGAAAATTGCAATATCTGGGCCACGTGATGAGAGGGGAGAGGTATACACTGTTGCAAACTATTATACAAGGAAAAATACAGGGTAAAAGAAGTATAGGAAGAAGACGTATCTCCTGGTTGAACAACCTAAGGCAACAGTAGCTCTGATGATTTGTTCAGATCCGCAGCTTCAAAGATAAAAATCGTCATGATGATAGCCAACCTTCTTAAAGGAGACGGCACGTAAAGAAGAAGAATGCGATAAAGTAGGTCGTTCATTTTTTGACCACCAGGTTTCAATTTCGTTGAAGTTTCGAAGTTAACCCTTTCTTTCTTCTGGGCTGGTATAACCAAACTGCATCACGGGGCTTAAATATCTTTTCTTTAAGGTTTTTATCCAACCGTCTCTTCATCTTTTCGTTGGTTAGTTTCAGTCACGTCCTTGCAAACTCGTGAATCTAACTTTTGTTGAAGGCCAGTAGATATACTAAGTTGGCCCTGGCTCATTCCTGGCTCATCTTAGCTCACTGTTTCAAATTTTCGCCACTAGATGGCGCTGGTCGTAGACTGGTGATTCAAATGACGCGCTGGTGTCGTGTGATGACGTCACTACGACGTTCGATATACAGGGTGTCGACATAAAGATGTCAGCACTCTACTATTATTGGTCGGATATTCACAGAACAAACGGCATTATGATAGGTACGTCACTACGACGTTCGATATACAGGGTGTCGACATAAATATGTCAAAAATACACTCTGCTATTATAGGTCGGATTTTCATGGAACAAACGGCATTATGATAGGTACGTCACTACGACGTTCGATATGCAAGGTGTCGACATAAAGATGGATTTTCATAGAACGAACGGCATTATGATAGGTATGTCACTGCGACGTTCGATATACAGGGTGTCAAATAGGCACTCTGCTATTATTGGTTGGATTTTCATCGAATAAACGGCATTGTTAATTATTTTTATATACAGGATATATGAAGATGTCATAAGGGCTCTACAATGTATATCTGCTATTATTGTGACGTTACACGTGACGTTTGACGTTACACGTGACGTATGACGTTACACGTGACGTTTAAAATTACACGTGACGTTTACCATCACGAGAAAAAATCTAAAGCGACGTTTCGATGATCATTATCATGTCAGCTCGTAGTGACGTACCTAATGCCGCTTGTTCTATGAAAATCCGACCAATAATAGCAGAGTGCTGACATCTTTATGTAGACAACCTGTATATCGAACGTCGTAGTGACGTCACCACACGACACCAGTGCGCCAATTGAATCACGCGCCAACGACCAGCGCCATCTAGTGGCGAAAATTGGAAACAGTGAGCTAATATGAGCCAGGAATGAGACAGAACCAACCTAGTCCACCTACTAAGGCCTTCAAGATATTGAAGTAGGCTTTGGTCTTCTTCTCGGGACGAAGGAGGAGGTTTTCCAAAGAGGATATCGCTAGGAAACTTCATTTCTCGACCAGTGACCAACATTGAAGGTGTATAGCCAGTGGATTCATACTGTGCACTCCGATAAGATAAATGGAACAACAGAATCAGTTCATACCAATCTTGCTGGTTTTGGGAGAAAAATAACGATAGGTATTGGCAAATTATCCTGTTATGATATTCCACTAAACCATTAGATTGTGGATGCATTGGTGTAGTTCGAGTTTTCTTAATCCCGAGGATTTTCATTAATTCTGTCCACAATTCTGATTCAAAATTTCTTCCTTGATCGGAAAGTACTTCGTGTCTTGCGATGACATTATTCATAAATACTTCAGCGATGTTTGCAGCCTCTTGATTAGGAATTGGTCTCTTGGAAAAGTAATCCATGGCAACCATTAAGTACTTATTACCTTTTTCAGTTTTTGGTAGTGGCCCGAGTATGTCTACACCTACACTCTGAAATTGTTCACCGGACAGATATTGAGCCATTTTTCCACTATTTCTAGTTTTTGGTCCTTTCTTTCCGCTGCATAAGTCACATTTCTTACACCATTCTGTAACGTCTTGGCGACAGTTGACCTAGTAGAATCGTTCACGAACTCTGGCTAAGGTTTTCCCAACTCCGTAATGTCCTCCTGAATGATTGGTATAAAGTTCTTCTATCACTTTACGATTAAGTGATTTAGGCAAGACAAGTTGGTGGATCGTAGATACACTGTCAGAGCTCTCCCACGTCCGATGGAGTACACCATCGTGAAGAGTAAGGGAATTCCATTGAGTTCAGTATCTTTTTATCGTAGAATCATACTATGTCACATGTATAATATCTTACCTGCTTAGATTATTGAAAACAATAACAAAACGAGGAAAATTCTAAGTGAATAATATTAAAATAAAATTTAATTAGCCTGGGTCTCATACTTTCGTTAGAAAAATCCTTGTCTCTCGAAATCACCTGAAAAATAAATAAAACTGTCAGATATTCAACTACTCATTTAATAATTATAAACAAATAAACTTGACCTTCAATTAGTGTATTCTTGTTATTTGGTATAAAAATGGTCTCCATCTATATGGGTAATTAGCTTGCTTAGGAAGCTCCCTCGGTTAACAGTGGTACTGGCCTAAAGGAAAAGAAGATATTTTGTGTGACAAATATTTCCGTTTTCCCTTTTTTAAAGCAACGATTGTGGAACAACGTGCTACGCTGTAAGCGGATTTATAAAAAGGAATTTTGTGGTGCAGTCAAAGAGAAAGCGGTTTAGATATAGGTTTTAAAGCCAGCAACAGATCGTTGGATATAGTTTTCTGAAAACACTCAAAAAAATTCCAGGTTGAACAAAACTTCTATTGGAAGCCACATACCAACCGAGGTGAGTCGCCAGCTAATTATGGCCCAATGAATAAAAATAACTATTCGTTGATACTTATTACAATTATCTTTTTCTCTTTAGGCCTTTTCTTATTAGTTTCACTTTTTCTGGGTTCTCGTTAATGTCTGTTCTGCCAAATTCACAACTACTTTTCTCTGTGTGAGATCTACGGAAAACCACTTTGGAACTGGGCATATTCTGGATGATATTTTCCTGACGAAGGATCCTAGGGCAGAGCAGATAAGTTTAATTGATCTCTTCACATTTCTGGACAGTGTTTCTAGTCTTCTGAATGTAGGTTTCGTTACACTCAATAACCTCCAACAAAATTATCTCGACTAAGCTGCAAGTCACATATATAACCTTACCAAAGTTGAAAAGTAAATTGTTAGTAGAGTATCAATATTAATTCACTTGTTAGATTGAACCCTATTTTATAGGACATAAATTAAAGCTAAAATACTTACTTAAATTTTATTTGTACATATCGGGTATATCCATGTAAACGGTAATTATAATCCTTGTATATAACTGCATGTATATAAATATATATCTATATATCTATATATATATATATATATATAACTAACTTTTAAATATTATGGGGTACAGCCAAAATGTATGGGTGGTTAAGAAAATTCGATTTTCACTATACCAAGCTTTCGATAATTTTATTATTATCTTTTTCAAGGCTAAAATACAATTTTGTTAAACTAAAAAACAAGGTTTATGTTTTATATAAGTAAAACTTACTAGTAAGTTTTACTTATATAAAACATAAACCTTGTTTTTTAGTTTAACAAAATTGTATTTTAGCCTTGAAAAAGATAATAATAAAATTATCGAAAGCTTGGTATAGTGAAAATCGAATTTTCTTAACCACCCATACATTTTGGCTGTACCCCATAATATTTAAAAGTTAGTTTTTCAACTATTCAGCCGTGACTACCCTTCTACTTTATTATATATATATATATATATATCTATATATCTATATATATATATATATATATATATTTATATATATTTATATATATATATATATATATATATATATATATATATATATATATATATATAGTTTATTTCTTATTCTTGGGATTGAAGACCATTTTTAAAGACATTTAACTAGTAGTTAACACTAATTTTTGTTAAAACTAAAAGAAATGGTACAAGTTACAAAAAGAATCTTAATAGCAAAACAAATAAATCTTACCTTCGACAAAACGTTCATTTGATTATTCAATATATTTTATAGCTGTTTAGGACGTATCACATAACAGAATATAACTCACACACAAACAAAACGAACATTTTAAAAATATCACAGTCATTGATGAAAATTTGCATTGGAATATACGAGTATTTGTTCTATACAATGAAAGCAGGCGTAACGAGGTTTTAATGTGTCGTTTTTGTGTTGACTGGTATTGGAAAGGATTTTATATTTATATAGGGTGTGTTAATAAATTTATTATATTTGGAATGTACCACGTGTTTCTCTATATTTCTAAGTTTTTATAATGTTGTTATAAATTTTACTATGGTTTTTTGTGTCAGTCTTTAAATTCACGGAACTGGTTTTTCTTTGCATTTCTATCATTTCTAGAACGCGTTTTTTGTTTGGTTTTCACTTCGAAGAATTTTTGTATTTTCGAAATCAAATTCGTGTTGGTTTTCTGAAACATGGATAGTGAGTGCCGTTTTGTTCCGTTTGTCATAACTAATTGGGCAATGACGCTAGAAATTGAAGTCAGTATTTGAAAAACAGAGTAAATAGTCACAAATATGACAAACGAAACAAAACGGCACTCACTATCCATGTTTCAGAGAACCAACACGAATTTGATTTCGAAAATACAAAAATTCTTCGAAGTGAAAACCACACAAAAAAACGCGAAGTTCTAGAAGTGATAGAAATACAAAGAAAAACCAGTTCCGTAAATTTAAAGACTGACACAAAAAACCTTAGTAAAATTTATAAAAACTTAGAAATATAGAGAAACACGTGGCACATTCCAAATATAATAAATTTATTAACACACCCTATATAAATATAAAATCCTTTCCAATACCAGTCAACACAAAAACGACACATTAAAACCTCGTTACGCCTGCTTTCATTGTATAGAACAAATACTCGTATATTCCAATACAAATTTTCATCAATGACTGTCATATTTTTAAAATGTTCGTTTTGTTTGTGTGTGAGTTATATTCTGTTATGTGATATGTCCTAAACAGCTATAAAATATATTGAATAATCAAATGAACGTTCTGTCGAAGGTATGATTTATTTGTTTTGCTATTAAGATTCTTTCAATCCCAAGAATACAAAATAAACAATATATAATTAAATAAAAAAGACCAAGAACCAAAAAAGCGAAACAATATATATATATATATATATTATTGTGGATTGATATTTAATGTTTTAATATTTCCTTATCAATTGACTTTCTCTATTTGCCGTACGTTGGGCCGACAAATTATTGTGATTTAGTACTCCTGTGGTACCGTTATTATTTGTATTATAGTTTAGTTAATATAAATTATATGTTTTGATTTGCCCGGTATATTAAATTTTCTTAAAATATGTCCTAAATAATTACACTCACCTTCTTTGTACTTTAAAATCCTAGTTTTTGTTATTTACATGAAAACTCAATAATCTCAGGATTTTGGGTTCATATAATAAGATAAAATTATTTTAATTTATATTATAAGCGCCAAAAATAAAGTCTTTTGTATTTATATAAAAAAATTTCAATTAAAAAAAAATACTTGCTTTTATTTTTTTATAAAATCCTATAGAACGGTCCTGTATATTTAGTTTCAAAGCCCCTCTCTAATTGAGAACTGTCTGATCAATAATGGCAACTGTCAAATAGTAAATGAAACAATCGTCGAGAAATGAAATTTTCCAACAATACATTTAAATCTTTCAAATGAAAAACGTTATTTAATATGAACTTAAAGAAGACAAATACACTATTCAATTACAAAATCATCAAAAAGGAACAACTTATCTATGATGATCATTCATTCAAAACACATTCACTCCAATGGATTACTATTATATATAAGTACAACTATGCAACATATTATACACATTGAAAATCAGATGATATTAAAAAAAATTACTCTAAGGCATAAGATGGCGGATATGGCAATGGGCAATGTTTATGAAATATCAAAGTTCAACTATGTTTTAAATACCTGTGCACTTTTTCTTCAATTCACCTCGTTGATTATTTTTTAGATCACTTCTTGGGACACTGTACAGTCTTCCGTGTTTGGGTAATGACTAAAATTGATGCTATATTTCATCTTCATCAATATATTTTAGATTAGATTCCATAGTCCAGTTTTTTCTGAAATGTATCGTGTAGATACCATTTCCACGATACAAAACTTTACTTGCTTATACAGATAAATATTTAAGGTTAGTATGCTGCAATTTTTACCAATTTCTTGTAATATTTCTATTTATCAGTTTGATTTATAAATTTTATTGAGTTATATTAAAGAATAATGTATTTTTTTTATATTTACCATTCAAATGGTGCTGCTTTTCTAGTTGTTTCAAATTATCTTCCAAAGATTTTACTTTTCACTCCATTCATTGTTACAAAAAAATTCTCCCTAGTTAATAGTGTACATTATCAACAAACTTCCCCATTCAATTTTTTTTAATTTTCAATCCGCTTGCCGCTGGTCAAAACATTTCAATTCTAACTCACCAATCAAATTGGTTATAAAAATTTTTGTTGGTAAATCTCATTTCAGGTTTCAAATTGTTCATTTATCCTTCTAGGACATTCCGTTTAATATTTTTAAATAATCAAATTTGATATACTACTTCTTTTAATATAGTTTCCAAAATATTTAAAACTGACAACTCTTTTTATTTTCATTTGATCTATTCAGAATGACAATTCATTTCACAAACGTCATACATTTATAACCTTAATGTTATTATTATTTTGACTTTCTTCCTAGACATATTCTAAAATAATTTTCTAATGTTATCAAAGAGTTTCTTTCAATATCTAATTAGTATATTTTAAAACAAATCATAATGTTTTGACTCTTACTATGTGAGAAATAGGTTGTTACAATTTGTATATGGTGACGTTCAAAATGTTCTCTCTCAATAGCTAGAATTCATGTTATATCTAACATATGTGCATTTACAGGGTCCATTGAAAATTTCCTTTATGTTTCTTCGGTTTGATTCATGTTTATTTTCTCTCTTGAATGATGAATGATATAGATTATCTATATTTCTGACAATTTATATATATATATATATATATATATATATATATTAACATGGAAAGGAACTTGTAACACTCTGTATACTATAATATGGAATTAACATACTACATACTATATGTAAATACAAATTTTAGAATTTAATTACCATTTAAATTGTCAGAAATATAGATAGTCTATATCATTCATCATTCAAGAGAGAAAATAAACATAAATCAAACCGAAGAAACATAAAGGAAATTTTCAATGTACCCTGTAAATGCACATATGTTAGATATAACATATATATATATATATATATATATATATATATATATATATGTATATATATATATATATATATATATATATATATTATAATATTTTATTTCATTTTAGTTATTTTTATTTATAATTTATCTATATTTCAGAAGTTTATCTATGATTGATATTTATCTATGTTTTTTTTTAAATTGTATTGGCTAGCTTAGGTTATATGATTTATATTTTTATTTATTAGTTTAATGTTTTAATGGAGAGCATGAGAACACTTACTCTCGTTGGGTTCAGGATAAATTAAACAAGAAAATATATGAAATCTGCATCCCACAAACAAACTGCGAAAATCATCTCCATCAACGCTGTGAATCGATTATATGAAACACAGTAATTCAACCTATGTGTTATGAAACCTTGCCCTGTGTTTGGCAAATGACATGTAAATGAAAATCAACAACTTAAATTTAGTTCCTATAATTATCAAACAAACGTAAAATTGAGAAGCATCATAAGCAGTAAATAAAACTTATGTTAAAACAAATATAATAAAGTGCAAATCACAAATACCAACTATTATTATATACCTAAAATTATTATTGTGTAATTTGGCCAAATTTATGAATTACGTTTGAGTTTAATATGGTTAACCAAATAAATCGTTAAAAACACTAACCTGACCACAACACTGGGAAGTCTCTAGTATGTTCTATTGATGTGGAATCTTCTGGACCAAAGCTGGATCTCCTTCAATCTTGTAGTTACAAACTCTATAGTTTGTATGGCAGGTAAGTTCGTAAATTCTTGTTAAATCACTTAGATATTTTTGCTTATAATGTTTGTGTTACGATGATAATGGTTTAGGAAACGTATTTTCTCACTATAAAGTGATTACTTTTTGAAAATTCGGGTAGCGTCCCCTCTCAAATTTAAAATGTTTATATTTCCCACAAATTCTTATTATTTCCAAGTATTTTCTTTTCAAAATGTTCAATGTATATTGATTAAATGTTTGCAATGTCTTTTGACTCTAATTTCTAATAATTTCCCAAATATCTTTATAAAATTTATAAAATTTCCTTACATGCGTCCTTCTCCATTAGCTTCGCTTCACCAACCTTTTTTTACAAATCAACAAACTTTTTGTTGTCCGCTTTGTTATTTGTAAAACAAAAAACTTACTACATACTAGATAGAATATACTTTGTCTTATCTAATGTTTTATATGTTGATAAATGTCTTTATATTTTTCTATGATTATGGATTGTTGATGTAAGATTTCCAACTAATTTACCATTCCTATTTACATACTCATTCTTTCAAAAATCTACCTTATTTTAATTACCAAAATTATATCTATTTGACTTTAGATTTCAATATCAATCCATATACAATCTAGAATGTTCAAATATCTGTCATAATGCCTTTCAATTAAATCTTTACTCATCATTACATATTTATCTATTACAAACTTGACTCTTTATTTATTTCAGTCATCATATTTTTCTATTATCAATATTTCACAAACATAAATAATTCTATGGTAGAATCTACCTCCACATTCAGTGTACTTCATTAACAGACATGACATTTTTAGTTGTCACTCCAGTTATCTCCTTTTTAATATAAACATTACACTTTTGTTGGTATATCATGATCTAACATTCTATTTATTATTGTCTGATAATAATTTATTTTCTTTTCAGATTCATTGTTAGATGTTCGAAATACTGGATACAAATTATCATTTGCTATAGACAAGAAACTGAGTTTATGATTTGTTAAGATATAATTAAAATTTTATGAAAATAATGCAGTTTATAATCTGAAATCCTAAGGTAAATAATTTTACTATTACTTATGTATCTCTTTCGTTTTGGAGCATAACTAATATAATAAATGTTCAATTCAATAGAAAATATATATTCTTCTTATATTATCATCATTAGAAAAGATAATTCCAGCCGTGTGAAACAATTAATTTCCATCTGCTACTCTGCAAGGTTGCAAATTTCATACTTTTGTGTTCCATTCTTTTTACTGTTTCTTACGATAAGTTCAATATATATATATATATATATATATATATATATATATATATATATATATATATATATATATATATATATATATATATATATATATTTATATATATATATATATATATATATATATATATATACATATACATATATACATATATACATATATATTTTCTTTTAACACACTTGAATTCTCTTCAAATTCACAATTGATAAGGCTTGGGTCATATTCATTGGTTTGTTTTCTTTAATATTACCTACCAACTCGTTGTTTACAGTGGCAGAATTAAAGACTATCCCTGAGATGATTTGTCGTGTATTTAATTTTCTTTAATTCCTATCAACTAAAGGGAGTAACAACTTGAACACTTCTTGCCAATTGGGTCTAACTCCATTTTGTTGCAATATCTGGACAACTTTTAAGTCTTCATCTTTCTTTTGAAATTTCCTCAGGTTTTCTACTGACCACATGTTTTAGTCCCAGTCGCTTCTTATTATTGTTGCATGCAGCAATTCTATCTTTTCATCTTTGTTTATTTGGGTATTATTACTTTCCTTTTCCTCGATTCTTCGGCAATATCTGCATTGTTGTTGAGTACATGGCCTTCTGGATAGGGTATCCGCATTTCCGTGATAGCGACATTTTCTATAAACTATTTCAAAATTGTACTGCTGAAGTCTTTCTAACCATCTTGCAATTTGTCCTTCCGCATTTTTAAAATTCTTCAGCCACTGTATTGTTTTATGGTCACTTCTGATGATGAAGGTTCTGCTATAAACGTATGTGTGAAAGTGTTCAGTAACCTTTACAATTGCTAACAGTTATTTTTTTGTAACGCAGTAATTTTCTCTGCCCTTCCCAGGGTCTTACTAAAATAAGAAATTACCTTTTCTTCACCATGTTGTTTCTGTGAAAGGATAGCTCCTATGCCATGTTGTGAAGCATCGCAGTCGAGAATAAATTGACCTTCTTCATTAGGGTACGCTAAAACCGGTGCAGTGGACAACCTCTTTTTCAATTCAGTAAAGGCATTTTGGCATTCTGGATCCCAATCGAATGATGTGTTCTTTCCAGTAAGTCTGTGTAAAGGTTTGGCAATATTTCCAAAACTTTGAACAAAGTTCCGGTAATATGTACAAAGACCCAAAAATTGACGAACCTCATGTTTATCTCTTGGTTTTGGCCAGTCTTGAATCGCTAAAATGTTTGCCGGATCAGTTTTTATTCTCTTTGCTGACACATGACCCAAATATAAAACTTCATGTTGAAATAAAGAACATTTCTTGGAATTCAAGTTCAAGTTTGCATTTTTCAGTCGGCTAAAAACTTCTTCTACATTGTTTAGATGTTCGTTGAATGTTTTTCCCATTATAATGATGTCATCTAAATAACACAGACAGGTTTTCCACGTCAGTCCTTTTAACACCATTTCCGTAAGTCTTTCAAAAGTGGCTGGAGCATTGCATAGACCAAATGGAAGTACTTGGAATCGATAAAGACCATTATCAGCAGATAAGGCTGTTTTATCTCTATCATCGGGAGGAACGTCAACTTGCCAGTATCCGCTCTTTAAGTCTAATATTGTAAACCACTGAGAGCCGGATAAGGTGTCCAGTGATTCGCTATACGTGGCAGTGGGTGGCTGTCTTTTACAGTAACTTGATTTAATTTGCGATAGTCAACGCAGTATCTTGTACTTTCTTAGTTACTTAAACAACTGGAGAACACCACGGTCCAGATGAATCTTCAATAATGTTCTCATCCAACATTTCTTTTATTATATTCGCTACATCTTTTTGTTAAGCGAATGGAAGTCTTCTTGGATTTTGACGTATCGGTAGGGCATATCTTGTATTAATTCTATGGTGGAACGAGTTGGTTCGCCGTGTATATTTTGCGATTTTGAAAAGGCTAAGGTGATTCAAAACAAAGTTTCTTTGCCTTGCTCGCTTCTTCGGGTGTTAGTTTGTCAAAGTCTTTGATGAGTGTCTCTATAAGTTGTTCGTCGACTTTATTTTGTGGCTATTTTTCGGGTTTGGGATTATCTCGTAAATTCACTATGCTCTTCACTAGTTCACAATATCTTAACTCGTGATTTTTCTTTAGTTTAACTTGTCTCCTAGATGAATTGGCAACACGAACGGGAAATTGCTGTTCTATTTTTACCAGACATTTGGCTACCATTACTCCATCTTCTGTCGGTTCACGTGGTTCAGTAAACCCAATAGTTAGATCTTTAGATTTTTCTTTAAGATGAGCCATGACAATGCTTTCTGAATTTGCCGGAATTCTGATATCTTCATCAACTATAACTTTCATTCTGTGTAATTGATCATTTTCACCACTGAGGATTACTTCTTCGTTGTCGATGGATAAAATTTTGTTTTTCAAATCTATTACAAATTTGTCTTGTAAACGTCTAAACTCAAAACACAGTGTCACCCCACCACACATGACATCACACTCCCTCCAAAAAGTGTCATATAGTGACCCACCTTCTACTATCCGATTAATGAAATAAAGTGTACACCTGGAAAGGAACTAACAATCGATGATATGCTGCCCAGGAGCCCCTTGAACTCTGAATGTTCTGAAGAGTTGACTGAAGAAATTTCAGCATATGTACAGCATATTATTGAAAGCTTTCCCTCAACAGATCAAAGACTGACAGAAAGTATTAATTGTCAGTGTCAAGACCCAGTATGTTCCTAGTTGATCAAATATTGTGTTAAGGATTGGCCTCTACATCATAAGTTGTCTCGAGAGACAATCCCATACTGGTAACATAGAAATATAATCATCTTATATCAAGAACATGGTCTACTCAGTCTGAGAACAGTGCCCATTTTCATCAGACACATACTGGGTAATATTCTCTGGAATACAGCTTCTGGAATCCTCACCTAGACCTGATTCAATATCCTCTGTGGATGTTTTGTCCTCGGTTTCGTCAAATTTACTAGGAAGAGGGTGAAGACACTTTCGATTCCTTCGATAGGTACCTTTGGGACTACGTACGATATATGATCGTGATGAATGTTGTTTAGACTGAACAGTACCCGATTCAAGTAAATCTGAAATCCAAACATGCTGGCCTTCTTGAAGTTCTTGTATATTCCTTGCCCAAGAGCAGAATCGAAAATTTGTTTTTAATTATCTCTTCTTTGTTTCTCTTTTTCAGGGATGTCATGACGATCAGTTATAACCGGATACCATTTTGGATGGGTGTTACAACATTTGATAAGTATCTTCATTCTACTTGAAATTTTTCACCTGGAATTCAATGCACCCATTCCTTAGACTGAATCTGGGACTAGACGTTACTATCTCAAATTTTTAATTTTTTAAAAATAGATGGTACTCTGAAGCTGCTATCTGTGAAAATTGTGAACCATTCTCACCATTGACGACTTGAGATACTCCATGGCGTGCAAATATTGACTTGAGGTGAGTTATGATACATGATTAAGTAAACTTTTCCAACTTAGCGACTTCAATAAACATTAAATAATAGTCAGATATTATAATATACCAGTTTCTTTCCAGCTTTAATACATTGAATACAAGGAACACAGTTTTTAATAATTTCCTCAATGTTAACGATAGTCCTGGCCACTACACAGATTGTCTAGCTAAAGATCGATATTCACCGATTCTTTGATGGCCAACTTGTAATTTTGCTAGGACGTCTCTCTTCAATTCATGCGGAATAATAATTCGACTATCTTTCATCAGTAGTTCTTCTTGTATTTTTTTTAAATTGACAGATAAGTAAAACAGAAAAAGATTATAATATTTTAAATAAATGAGTAAATAACGAATGTCTTGTACATTCAACAGTATTATATTATATTATAAATCATGAAGTCTATTAAAAAACAGCGTATCTTGTGGGGGGAATTCCATTAACCACCTCATCTGAGTCAAACATTTAATGAAAATTCAAGATAAACGAATTAATTGGAGTCGTACTTTTAAGTTTTCCAATTAAGTCGTTTTGATAAATGATGCATTTTGGTCGAAACCAAATCCTTGGGGAAATAATAAGGTGAAAGAGGGATACGCTCAATTAGCGCAGCTGGTTCCCAGCAGAAAAGGAAGTTCGACAGGAAACTCCAGCTATGATGTCAGAGTTGGCGTAATAACGAAACTGAGGATTATTTAAATTTATTATCAAAATAATTGGATTCAGGATATTTATAACAAACTGACGCTTACGAAACATCGGAAAATGTGGGGAAATATTTTTGAAATTTTTGACGCAAAAGAAAAAAAAATTCTATAACTTTTTTAATGTTCGAATACAATTTTCAATAATTCTAGAACTATCGTATATACAGATTTTAATTTCATACCAATCGATATAGAAAATATTGATATACATGGTCGATAAGGTTTGGTTTATTTTGTTCAATATTTGTAGAAAATATACAGGGTCAAACTCAAAAGTAGAATTTTTATAACATGAGCTACTAAAAAAGTTGTACTATCTCCACGAATGGAATAAAAATGACAAAATATGTGGAAATGTGAACTGTAGGTGTCTATTCCACTATAAAAAAATCAATTGACCCTCCAGAAACCTTCTTGTTAAAACTATTAAACAGCAAAATTTATATGAACTTTAAAAAAAATATATTAAAAAAATATAGAGGAATGTTGAGTAAAATAAAAAACCACTGTATTTTATTGGATTTTTTGTATCAAAATACGTATTATTGCATAATTTTTTCCATACATTTTCCAAATGCGCTTCGGGGAGATGCCTTAGATGTACTTCAGTCGATACCGAATTGAAGAAACGGATGACTTCGAGCAGCTGAAGAAAAGGTTGGACATGCATGTGGTCATGAAAATTAAGAACATTTGTACCAATCTCAGCTGAAGAACCGAAGGCAGAAACGTGATGAATCCCTTCAAGAATATGAAGTGGACATTGCCCGAATAGTTCGATTTGCTTATCCGTCAGCACCAGATAACATGATGGAATGTCTGTGCATCCAGGCCTTTATTGATGGCTTACGTGACACCGATATGCAGAGGACGCTTCGTTTAGCCCATCCGAAAACATTAAACGACGCATTAACTGCTGCTCTTGAATATGAAGCACCCATGATGGTTTCGCTATACAACAAAGGTAGGACCATACAGGAAGAAGGTGACGATGACAGGCTTGACCAGATCGTCAACTTGTTGAAAGGTATGGTAGACAAAAAGCCGAAGAAAATCAGGTGGTGTAATTGTGGCAAAATACAGCATGCACGCAGTTCGTATAAGCGTCCTACGACTCCTGCAAATCAAGAACCTCGTAAATGCAAAGCAGCCACGAAGAGCTCGCGGTACAACAAAGGTAGGACCATGCAGGAAGAAGATGACGATGAGAAACTTGACCAGATCGTCAACTTGTTGAAAGGTATGGCAGACAAGAAGCCGAATATGATCAACTGCCGGAAGTGTGGCGATCTAGAGTACGTACGCAGTCCGTCTAAGCGCCCCAAGCCTCCTGTAACCCAAGAACTCCACTCACAGGGGAAATCAGACAGGGGTGAACATCCAGCTGATGTGAATCACCGAAAAGCCAACTATTTGCCTAGACGATCATGCCCTGTAGACTATTCACAATGCAACAAGTCGAAATCTAAGGAAGCTGCAGTTTCAAGAATTACAGTAGTCAATGAAGAATGGTCAACCACCAGGATCGGAGAAGATCAGGAGAATGATCCTCACCTGAAGATGATCCGGCAATGGAAAGAAGAAAATCGGCGACCTACCTGGCAAGAAGTGTCAAGATTTTCACCGAAACTCAAGGCATATTGGGCTCAGTGGGACTCCCTTGTCCTGGAAGAAGGGTTGTTGAAATGAGTCCTTGGAAACGATTATGGTTCCGAGTCGAGGAGACAGCTAGTTATCCCTAGAACGAGGTACTGAAGAAGTTACACGACAGTCCATCGGGAGGTCATCTGGGAGTGAAGAGAACCCTTCAGCGAGTCCGTGAAAGGTTTTATTGGATGAACAGCTCCGACGATGTGAAGGACTGGTGTAAGAAATGTACGACTTGTGCTACGAGTAATGGACCACATCGCAAGAGAAATGCACCTATAAAGCTGTATAATGTTGGAAGCCCTTTCGAAAAGATTGCTTTAGATATAGCTGGACCATTTCCGACGACAGAAAATGGTAGCAAATACATACTGGTTGTAATGGATTATTTTACAAAGTGGGTGGACATTTACGCTATCCCGAACCAAGAGGCCACAACTGTCGCGGATGTATTGGACAAAGAATTTATCAGCCGATATGGAGTGCCATTGGAAGTCCACAGTGATCAAGAAAGAAATTTCGAAAGCCATCTATTCCAGCAGATTTGCGAGAAGTTGGTAATGAAGAAGACCAGGACAACAGCATTACATCCACAGTCAGATGGAATGGTCGAGAGAATGAACAGGGCTATTGGAAAATACATGTCCAAAGTAGTTTCCAGCCATCAGAGAGATTGGGACCAGTATATTTCCCTATTCGCATTGGCTTATCGATCTGCCGTGAATGAGTCCACGGGTGAAACACCTGCGAAAATCCTGTTTGGACGTCAAATCAGGCTTCCTTGTGACCTGGAATTTGGCTGTCGGCCTGGAGAAGATCTAGCAGAAGAAGACTACGTGATCCAATTGAGAAGAAGGCTGGACGATATTCATGAATCCGTTCGAACAAATATTCAAGTTGCCAGCGACAGAATGAAAAGTCGGTACGATACGCAGACCACAGAAGGCGGTATTAAAGAAGGGGACAAAGTATGGTTACACAACCCAAAAGGATTTTCTCCAAAATTACAAAAATCCTGGGAAGGTCCATACTTAATAAAAAAAATGATCAATGATGCTATATATCGCATAGGCAAGATCCCCAACGGAAAACCAAAAGTAGTTCACCAAAACCGACTAGCGCAATTCAAAGGAGACCATGACCTAAAGAAAAGAATAAACCATATTCGAGATGTGTCTGACCCTACCTTCGATGAATTTATGGGCGCGTATGGAGGTACCGGGAATGTTAGATATGGAGTCACTTCAGAACAAGAAGATTTTTTCATTCTCCCGGAAGATTATTCACTGGCATACAACATACCCGCCCGTCTCAAGGACGCACGAGGGTTGGCATCCGTCTTTCGAAAGAAGTTCGGGCAATTAGAAAAACTTGAAGACCAGATCCCAGCCCCTGGGAAGACACTAAAACTGAAACATAATTCGCGGTATGTCTTCTACGTGGTAACTAAAAATGAATTTCAAGATCGATCTACCTACCGCGATGTGTGGGAAGCACTTCGAAACCTCCGAGACCATGTGTTATAATCCAGCGTGAAGAAACTGGCTATGCCTAAGATAGCGAGTAACCAGTTGGATTGGCGAGTTGTCGGGAACATGGTAGAGATTATCTTTCAAGATACCGGTGTCCAGATATTAATTTGCAGCACAACCCCCGTTATCAGTATCCGATGAAGACGGTGCCCTGCTATTTCCATAAGATGGGAAAGTGTAGAAATGGGGCCAGTTGCCGATTCAAACGTCCAGTCTCGGCTACACAAAAGTTCCAGGAGGAACAGCTATATAAGGAGGGGGTAATGTTACGAAACAGCACACTGGTATAGTCCCTGAATCCGACTCTGTCTAAGCCATGTATGATAGTTAAAATTATGGCGGATGCACAGGTATTTATTTGAATTGTTTACGATTGTGACTATCTTATCTAGACATTGTTTAGATGAAAATAATTAACTGACCCTTCAGCGACATTCTTGTTTAAATTATTAACCACTAAATTTGAACTGAAATTTAAAAAAAATAGTAAAAAATCACAAATTCTAGTGGAAAGTTGAGTAACATAAAAAACCACACTGTGTATTCTTGGATTTTTCGTATCAAAATACAAATTATTGCATTATTTTTTCCATACAGTTTCCAAACATTTTCAAATTTTTGTCGCGAAAGTAAAAATTTATCTTCAACTTTTTTACATGATCGAATATCATTTTCAATAATAATAATACTGATTTGAATTTCATGTCAATAAATAGAGAAAGCATTGATCTACATAGTCCATAAGTATGTATTAGATTATTTGGTGTTTTAAATGAAACTTACTGTTTCTAGTTAACTCCGCAATATATTGTGGAGTTAACTAGAAACAGTAAGTTTCATTTAAAACACTAATATGAGTAGATTCCACAAAGTAAGGGTCGATACAGGTAATTTCAGTAGATTTATTCTATTGAACTATTGTAGAAAATATACAGGGTCAATATGTAAGGTAGAATTTTTGTAACAAGCACTACTTAAAAAAATTGTACTATCTCCACCAATGAAATAAAAATGACGAAATATGTAAAAATATGAACTTAAACGTCTATTTCACTATAAAAAAATTAACTGACTCTCTAGCGACCTTCTTGTTCAAATTATTATACAGTAAAGTTGAACTGAAATTTGAAAATGAAAAGTATTAAAGAAATCTCAAATTCTAGGGGAATATTGAGTATAATAAAAAACCACTGTATTTTTTTGGATTTTTCGTATCAGAATACGTATTATTTTATAAGATGTTCCATACATTTTCCAAACATTTTCAAATTTTTGGTACAAAAGTATAAATTTATCCTTAACTTTTTTACATGTTCGAATATAATTTTCAATGATTCTATAACTCTTGTAGATACCGATTTGAATTTTATGCTAATAGATAGAGAAAACATTGATATATATATATATATATATATATATATATATATTGTCCGTACAGTTTAATTAATTTTATTCAATATTTGAAGAAAATATGTGAGGTCAAAATGAAAGGTAGAATTTTTGTAACAGACGCTACTAAAAGAAATTGTTATTATCTCCACCAATGGAATAAAAATGACAAAATATGTAGAAATATGAACTACAGCTATCTGCTCCACTATAAGAAAATTATTTGACCCTCTAGCGACCTTCTTGTTCATTTTTCAAACATTCCAATAATTCTAAAACTATTATAGATGCAGATTTGAATTTTATACCAATCGGTAGAGAAAATATTCATCTACGTGATTAGTTTATTTCCTTCAATATTTGTAAAGAATATACAAGTTGAAAATGGAAAGTGCATTCTTCTAATTTACGATATTTATTTATGGCATACCTTGTATAAACATAGTTATTTGTCGATGTTAAAGTTGTCGATAGATACATAACACACTCCCTCCGCCTTCCCTTTCTCCCTCAGAATTATTTAATTACCGATACAAGCGTATGTCCGGATGAGCATTACCATAATAAACCCATAAATGTCTTTAATTATAAATGTATACTCGACAATGGGTACATTGAAATAAACATAAAACGCAGTGTATTGGGGTAGTCGATAAATTGCGATTTCGGCAATTTTTCCACCGGTCATATTTTAGCGCGGAAAAGTGTTCGCAGAAAATATGGAAATTAATCTAGAATGAATTATATAGAATTGAACGATTTTGATTGGTGGATTGTTAGTTTAACGATCGGGTTAGCTGGAACATATGGGGTCCTTTTGGTCGCGTTTTAGGTTATCGATAAATATTAAAAAACAGTTTGATATACAGGAAATGTATGAAGTTAGTATTTGGTTCATTAATATCAGTCTAATGATATTAATAACAATTTTATTAGTTGTGATTTGATACGACAAAACTGGATTATTAATCGCTATTTTGGCAATCTTATGACAATATATGCTATCCATAAATAAATTTTAAACTAAAAGCTAAAGAAAAATTATTTCTATGGTTAAAAAATGTATTTTTATAAGAAGATTACAAAATTGGATCATAAAAATCGCAATTTTCAGCATTTCATAACAATAGGTGCTATCCGTAGAGAAAGTTGAATACTTATCGTGAAATTAAGCTGAAATTGCATCAGTCAATGTATCAAAAGAACCCGTAATAAAAACTGTACTACTTAAACAATTAATGCTTCATAAGATGTGTGAAGTTGGGGATGTCCGAGATCATGTAAACAAATTCTCTAATACTTGATCGATGTAAATCAAGATTTACTGTCTGTGACATAATTTTTCTGATAGCTATGAATGTTTCAAATGTGCTATGGAATCAATTTTTGATTGTTGAGGCACTCAAAATGAAGATCCCCTAAACGCGGGAAACATGATCACATTCAGTAAGATAGCTGGAAGTGTTGGAAGTGGAAATCAACGCAACAATATCAACTTTTTTAGAGATTGCTATAAATGTGGAAACAAATGACACAAGTCACCATATTGTCAATCAAAACGATCAAACCAGATGTCAGAGGAAATGGACAAGATAGACAATGTTCCCAAGAAGGTGATGATACATTTGCAGTTCATCACACTAAATTATCTTGTAGTACACCAAGTTATCGGCCGTAGATACTCGATAGTGGCTGTACACATTTATGTAGGTCAGTGAAATGGCAAGAATTTTTAACATAATGTAATATTTTTCTTATTTATTTAAACAGTAAACGGGTGGAATAAATTTTAAACACACGGTATTGCTACTTACTAATTTATTTAAATACTATACTACTCACTAATACTTAATTTATATATACTTAACTAATCACTTCAATTTAAATTATATGCACACAAACTTAATTATTAATTTATATCAACACTTTACTGTTCGCTATTTCGGTGTATTCTTGTTTATTTCTTGAGATCAGTTTATCAACTCAACTAATTCTCCCTGGTCGGTTCTTTATATACGAGTTCCTTTTTTACTAGATAATTCTAGACAAAATCAATTGACTCTCGTATTTTCTAGATAAGACTGGTTAGAAAAAAAATGTCTAGATAAGATAGTCACAATCGTAAACAATTCTAAGAAATCTCTGCGCACCTGCCATAATTTTAACTTTCATACATGGCTTAGACATAGTCGGATTCAGGGACTTTACCAGTGTGCTGTTTCGTAACATAACCCCCTCCTTAAATGGCAGTTTCTCCTGGAACTTTTGTGTAGCCGAGACTGGATGTTTGAATCGGCAACTGGTCCCATTTCTACACATATCTGGACACCGGTATCTCGAAAGATAATCTCTACCATGTTCCTAATAACTCGCCAATTCAACTGGTTACTTGCTATCTTAGACATAGCCAGTTTCTTGACGCTGGATTCTAACACATGGTCTCGGAGGTTTCGAAGTGCTTTCCACACATCGCGGTAAGTAGACCGATCTTGAAATTCATATTTAGTTACCACGTAGAATACGTGCCGAAAATTATGTTTCAGTTTCAGTGTCTTGCCAGGGGCCGGAACCGGGTCTTCAAGCTTTCCTAATTGCCCGAACTTCTTTTGAAAGACGGTTGGCAACCCTCGTCGGTTCTTGATACGGACGGGGATGGTGTATGCCAGTGAATAATCTTCCGCTACAGTGAATAAATCTTGTCGTTTTTCTGAAGTGACTCCATATTTAGCTTTCCCGGTACCTCCATACGCGCCCATAGATTCATCGAAGGTAGGGTCAGACACATCTCGAATATGGTCTACTCCTTTCTCTAGGTCATGGTCTCCTTCGAATGGCGCTAGTCGGTTTTGGTGAATTACTTTTGGTTTTCCGTTGGGATCTTGCTTATGCAATATATAACATCATTGATCCTTTCCTTGATTAAGTATGAACCTTCCCAGGATTTTTGTAATTTTGGAGAAAATCCTTTTCTCCTCATCGGGTTGTGTGACCATCCTTTATCCCCTTCTTTAAAATCGCCTACTGTGGCTTGGTCGTATCGACTTTTCATTCTGTCGCTGGCAATTTGAAGATTTGTTCGAACTAATTCATAAATATCGTCCAGCCTTCTTCTCAATTGGATCACGTAGTCTTCTCCGGCTAACTCTTCTCCAGGCCGACAGCCAAATTCCAGGTCACAAGGAAGCCTCATTTCACGTCCAAACAGGATTTTCGCAGGTGTTTCACCCGTTGACTGATTAACAGAAGATCGATAAGTCAATGCGAATAAGGAATGATACTGATCCCAATCTCTCTGATGGCTGGAAACTACTTTGGACAGGTATTTTCCAATAGTCCTGTTCATTCTCTCGAGCATTCCATCTGACTGTGCATGCAGTGCTGTTGTCCTGGTCTTCTTCATTCCCAGCTTGTTGCAAATTTCCTGGAATAGATGTCTTTCGAAATTTCTTCCCTGATCACTGTGGACTTCCAAGGGCACTCCATATCGGCTGATAAATTCTTTCACCAATACATCCGCGACAATTGTGGCCTCTTTATTCGGGATCGCATAAATTTCCACCCACTTAGTGAAATAATCCATTATAACCAGGATGTATTTACCATCATTTTCTGTCGTCGGAAATGGTCCAGCGATCTCTAAAGCAATCCTTTCGAAAGGGCTCCCAACATTATACTGTTTCATAGGTGCCTTTCTCTTGCAATGTGGTCCATTACTCGTAGCACAAGTCGTACATTTCTTACACCAGTCCTTCACCTCGTCGGAGCTGCTCATCCAATGAAACCTTTCACAGACTCGCTGAAGGGTTTTCTTTACTCCCAGATGACCTCCCGATGTACTGTCGTGTAACTTCTACAGTACCTTAGATACTCTCGTTCTAGGGATAACTAGCTGTCTCCTCATCTCGGAACCATAATCGTTTTCAAGGTCTCTTTTCAACAGCTCTTCTTCCAGGACAAGGGAGTCCCACTGAGCCCAATACACCTTGAGGTTTGGTGAAAATCTTGACACTTCTTGCCAGGTAGATCGCTGATTTTCTTCCTTCCACTGCCGAATCTTCTTTAGGCAAGGATCATTCTCCTGATCTTCTCTGATCCTGGTGGGTGACCATTCTTCATTGACTACTGTAGTACTTGAAACTGCAGCTTCCCTATATTCCGCCTTGTTGCAGTGGGAGCAGTCTGTTGGGCACGGTCGTCTGGACAGGGAGTCGGCATTTCGGTGACTCACACCAGCTCGATGTTCGATGTTGAAATCATACTCTTGAAGTCGTTCAATGCATCTAGCGATCTGGTCCTCGGGAAACTTGAACTGCATCAACCATTTGAGTGCTGCCTGATCAGTCCGGATTAAAACTTCCTACCATAGAGATACTAGTAAAGTACTCCACGGACTTCACTACTGCCAAAAGTTCTCTTCTTGTGACACAGTAGTTTCGTTCTGGTATGGAGAGGATTTTACTGAAATATCCCAGCACTCTTTCTTGCCTTCCTTGGATCTGTGAGAGCACTCCACCAATTCTTACGTTGCTTGCGTCAGTGTTAAGAATAAAGTCTCCCTCTGGTAATGGATATCCTAATATCGGTGCCGAGGTTGAATGCCTCTTCAAGGTTTGAAAAGCTGTTTGACAGTCTTCACCCCCTTTGTAAAGCTCTTGCTTCTTCTATAAGTCTAGTTAGAGGCTTGGCAATATCTTCAAACTTCCTGATAAATATTCTATAATACGTGCAAAGTCCAAGGAAACTCCTAATTTGATGTTTGTCGTTTGATTGCGGCCATTGCTGAATGGAAGCAATTTTATCTGGATCCACCACCACTCCTTTATTGCTCACTATAGGGCCTAGATAGTTGACTCGGTTTTGAAACAGCTGATATTTCTTCGGGTTTAACATGAGCTGGGCAGCTTGGAGTCGTTCTTCAAGTGTTCGTCAAATGTCTTCCCCAGTACTACGGTGTCGTCCAAATAGACCAGGCATGTCTTCCAAGACCACCTTCTCAATACATTTTCCATGAGTCTTTCAAATGTCGCAGGCGCATTACATAGCCCGAATGGCATGACGTTGAATTGTCATAATCCAGATCCGGTAGTAAAAGCACTCTTCCCTTTGTCTTCTGGGTCCATTTCCACTTGCCAATAACCAGACTTCAGGTCCAAGGTATAAAACAGTTTGCTGCCGGCCAAAGTATCTAGCGTATCGTCAATTCGAGGCAGAGGATAGCTGTCTTTCTTCGTCACGTTGTTAAGCTGGCGATAATCCACGCAGAATCTCGTAGTTCCATCCTTTTTCTTGACGAGTACTACTGGAGACACCCATGGACTAGTAGATGGTTCTATTACTTTTTCTTCTGCCATCTCTCGAATTATTCTTTCAGCTTCCTCTGTCTTCGCTCGTAGAGGTCTTCGAGCTGATTGCCCAATTGGCTTAGCATTACCAGTATCGATTTTGTGTTGACGGCTGATGTTCTACCAGTGTTTCCTCCTTTTGGTACGAATAAGTCTCGATACTGCAAGAGAAATTCTCTCATTCTCTCTTTTTCAGCCCGATTCAAAGATTCACGAGCTACTGATAACATTTGTTCGAATCTGGCATTAGAATTGTCAGTGGTCGTTGTTTGACGAACTATAGGCGTCACTGGTATGCAGGATCCAATCTTGGTCTCCTTCTTGATGGTAACTGGGTAATCATTCATGTTAATCACACGTACTGGGATCTCTTTCGCCGACGTAACCAATCCTTTTCCAATTAGTATTCCTTCGCCAACCTCTTCATCGTGGTTCCTTGGCTCCTAGGTCAGACTTGTCGACATATCTCCGTTAGAGCAAAAGAAGACTCAATGTTTGCTACAAATTCTGTTAGTTCTTCCACCTTGGTCCAGCATCGTGTCCAAACAGGGCAAACAATCAATTACGATAAAACCATCACTATCGCCACAACTCACTTCTACAGGTCCAAGATAATTCGAGAAGCTATCGATATATAAAAACGTTCAAACTGCTTAAACACCAGGGACGAAACCCATAGATTACCATCAATGTGGAAACATCTTATTCACCCGCCCCATTCCGATAGCACCTCACCTACTTCCAGCATGGCCTGCGCCATAAATAACAATATCCCCTCTAAAACATCCGGAATTAATGAACACCCTATATTTGTTACCACTCCTGACAGTAACACACGTACCACGCGTGCCAAAAAGACTCAGCGCCCGCTAATAGGTCCCTTATGAATATACGGTCCAGACACCTTATCTGTTAGCTCAAGGCATTAGTGAGAGTGTTAGTGTTTATGGTGTTTTAAATGGTAAACATTTTTATTTTATCATTTCCTTTTTCGATGAAATTCTAAGGAGTAGACAAATTCTAGCATTCGAACCAGCTGAAGAGGGTGATTCATTGCGTAGAGTTTGAGACTATGGAATCGGATCACTTCTTAGATTAACGAATTATCTAGCCCCCCCCCCTCTTGATAATGGCTTCAAAGTGGAAGGCGAAACGTCGAGAAATTACAAATTTTCAACGCGGTTCAACCCGTGAACCTGGTTCATATCTCTAACCGCGGAAACATTTCCGAGCATATATATATATATATATATATATATATATATTTCTTGGGATTGTGAGGTTCTTAGTCAGAAATTAAATGGTTTTTTGGAGTTTAATTAACATTTTTGTTTTTTTTTCTCCATTTTTGTTGACGTTTCGGACAGTTAGTGTCCTTCATACACATTTCTTAAAAAGCTTACCACAAAACAAGATCCTGCAAGCGCATGTCAATTTATAAGAAGACAACTATTTTCATTAAAAAACATTTAGTAATAAAACAATACATTCACAACAATTGACTGTACAACATATTATATTACAACAACAACTGATTTTTCAAGGAAACAAAGTTTATTGGTAGTAAATAAAACTGGTTTTTTAATGATGGAAAAAGAGGTATTAAACAAACTCATTTTTGTTCTGAAAATTCATACTGGTATTATTTTGGTATAAGGTGTTAGTTATGCTACAGGATGTAATTTCAACTTATAGACAATTTTTTGAAAATGATACTTATTTGATTAAATTAAAATAAATTTTCGATAAATTTTTTGTATCTGATTTGGCATTGATAGAATGTTGGTTTTCTATCATTTCGTAGAACTCTCTTTTTTTGATGGCTTTATTGGCATTTGCAGTATTTTTGTGTTGTCATAGTCGAAGGTGTGTTTGTATTCAGAAATGTGATTTGTAAGGGCTGTCTTGTTTTTTATCGTATTTGTGGCCATTTATGCGGTTTTTTTAATATTGACTGGTTTGCCCAATATAGACACCTTCACAATCTGTACATGGGATCTCATAGATGACATGGCTTTTTTTCCTTGGGAATTTTTGATTTTAATTTGCTAAAGTTAGATTTTAAAAGATTGTGTCCCTTGTGAGTCACTGTTATGTTGTGTTCTTTAAAAGCGCTACCAATTTTTTCTGGAAGTCCCGAAACGTATGGTAAAGAAAGATATTTTTTTGGGGGTATATTATGTGAAATAATTTTAGGTTGAGTTTGGTTGTAAAAAATATAGATACGGTTTTTAAATATTGTATTAATGAGTTTATCTGGATAATCATTTCAATGGAGAGCTTCTTTAGCATTTTTATGGCGTTCTACCGGTATTCGTAGTCTAAGAGTTTTATAGCTCGATCTGCGAGTCCTATGACAACTAATTTTTTTGCGACATTGGGTGCTGAGAATTAAAATTCACGTATCTAGAAGGCCAAGTATATATATTTAACAATTTTACTCATTTACTCATTGAAAGCAGAAAACAATTTACGACATTGAAAAATAAATTCAAATTAATGCAAATCATTACAATAAACACGTGAAAAGCACTGTTATAAAAATATCAAATGCTATCCATAGATAAATTTTGAATTTGTTGCTAGACAAACACTGATTTTTGTTTGTGTTTTCAATGAAACTCAATGTTTCTAGCTAATTTCACAATATTATGAAAAATGTTGAAAATTCTAAAAAATTGACAATTGTTTCGATAACTGAATATCATCGACAGAAGTTACATTTCATTTAATGCCTACCTGATGTTTAGTATTTAGTTTTGGCTAGACCAAGAAGTGACCTAAGTTGTGATTGACTTAATATATGTTAATAGAAAAAAGAAGAAGATGTGATATTACATATGTCCAGAATGTAATGCTGTCTATTTGGGTCAGACTCTTAGAAATTTTGAAATCCGCTACAGTGAACACTTACGAGCATAAAGATTAAAACAACCAGATAAATCCCCTTACGCAAAACATTTACTTGACACCAATCATTCATTGACACCTAACACAGAACTAGAAGTACTACATATTTGTGATAAGAAACAAGAACTGGATTTCCTTGAAAAATTAGAAGATTATGAAGATCAGCAGATATAGTTTTCCTGGTTTTCTATATCATTGCACAGTTGTACTGATCTTAATTGGAAAAATGATATCCAGGAATTCACCATAGGGCTAATAATATCTAAGCTTCAATACTTGTAATATCACCTCTTCTTCTTTTTTCTATTAACATATATTAAGTCAATCACAAGGTAGGTCACTTCTTGGTATAGCCAAAAATAACTACTAAACATCAGGTAGGCATCAAATGAAATGTAACTTCTGTCATTCTGACGATGATATTCAGTAATCGAAAAAATTGTCAATTTTTTAGAATTTTCAACATTTTCCATTATATTGTGGAATTAGCTAGAAACAGTGAGTTTCATTTAAAACACTAATATGAGTAGATTCCACGAAGTAAGGGTCGAGACAGTTAATTCCACTGATTTTTGTAATAAAAGAATACTTAATACCAAAATTTCAAATCATAGATAGTTAAAAATTCTATATTTGGCTAGAAAATTACTATTTATAGACAAATTTTTAATTCTTTATCACTAACAAAATACATTATTAATTGAAAAATTAGAAAATGATTTTTGAAGTGTAGTTATTGCGTTCTTCTAGTTTATGGGACAATCTGTATGTATATATCGATCATTTTTACGGAGGTATGAACGCAGAAGACACGCATCTGGCAGGTAGAAAGGCGTTAGACGTGAAAAGCCAGAAGCGTTATGAATCATACATAGATGCGATCGATAGGTAACTGTAAAAAGCGTCGGCATTCCACCCCCGGAGAATCAGTTAATTTCCGGTATTATTAAACATACCAGATTCGCAAGGGTCCACGGGCATCCCCTTCTGTTCCTAATTATTATTTCTGAAAACTTGGTTATATTATAGCTGCTCTGAGGGCATTTTCGTGGCAACGAAACCACCTTTGTTACTGTCGTCGGGAGAATAAGCTAAATATGAAATATTATTATTAGTCTAAAGACACTAATTAACTATTAATTATGATTAAAGTTGATAAAAGTTTACGTAAAGTGAATACAGTATTTTTAAATTTCGTTTTCAAACATTTTAATGTACTAGAGGTGGTTTTTCGATGCTAGCGAAATCTACAGGTTAATTTCTAAAATGGTTGATATAAGAAAACTATTACTCTCGTTGAGTAGATACTTTTTGATATAAAGAACATAAAAATCGGTTCATAAATAGCTAAAATATCACATTGTTGAGACAAATTGTGCTACCCATAGGAACATTTAGAGCTAATTGTTAATTAAAAGAAATTTCTCTCAATAGTAGTTGGTAGATTGTTGAATATTGATATTTTGACAATTTTAGGACAAAAAGAGCTATCTATAGAAAAATTAAATAGTATTTAAGAGTAGCAAATAATTTGCTTCGTTGTATAAACACGTTTTCACTTGAAAAATGGTTCATGAATAGTGAAAAAATCACAATTTTCACAATTTTAGAACAAAAAGAGATATTCATAAACACTTTTTATTGAAATTTAAGAGAGGAACATTATTTCCATCAATAAATAAAGACATTTTCATATAAAATCATAAAAATTGGTTCATAAATTGTGAAAATATTAGTGTTTTAAATGAAACTCACTGTTTCTAGCTAATTCCACAATATAATAAAAAAATTTTAGAATTTTCAACAATTTTTATCATATTGTGGAATTAGCTAGAAACAGTGAGTTTCATTTAAAACACTAATATGGGTAGATTCCACGAAGTAACTGTCGAGACAGTTAATTTTTTGTGAAAATAATGTCAATTTTGGGACAAAAAGAAATATCCATAGACAAATTTAATAGGATTTAAGAGAACATCATTTCCATCAAGAAATCAACAAATTTTTCTATAAAACCATAAAATTTGATTCATAAATGGCCAAAACATTGCTATTTTGTCAATTTTAGGGTGGAAAAATATTTTCATCATTGTATAAACACATTTTTACATAAAAACATCTTTATTGTTGCATATATAATAATGTTGTCTTTGTTCTGTAATGGGTCAGACTCTTGTTGTAGATGATTCACCCCTTCCTCTTTGTCATGGTCTCCTTCGAATGACGGTAGTCGGTTTTGGTGGACTACTCTCGGTTTTCCATTGGGGATCTTGCTCATACGATAGATGATGTAGTTGATCCTACTATTGATTAAGTATGGACCTTCCCATGATTTGTAATTTTGGGGAACCTTGCGGGTTGTATAACCCCTTCTTTGAAACTGCCTTCCGTGGCCTGCGTATCATACCGGTTTTTTCATTCTGTCACTGGCAACTTGAAGATTCATTGGAACCAATTCGTGCACATCCTCCATTTTTCTTCTCAATTGGATCACGTAATCTTCTACTGCTAGATCTTCGCCAGGGCGACAGCCAAACTAAGTCACAAGGAAGCCTCATTTCACGTGCAAATAGAATTTTCGCTGGTGTTTCACCCGTGGACTAATTTAAGGAAATACACTGATCCCAATCTCTCTGGTAGATGGAAATTATTTTGGACAGATATTTTTCAATGGTCCTGTTCATTCTTTCGACCATGCCATCTGATTGTAGATGCAACGCTTTTGTCCTGGTCTTCTTGATTCCCAGCTTGTCACAAATTTCCTGGAATACCTGGCTCTCGAAATTCCTTCCATGAACGCTGTGGACTTCCAATAGCACACTATATAAGCTGATAAATTCTTTCAACAGTAAATCCGCGACAGATGTGGCCTCTTGATTCAATATCGCGTAAATTTCCGCCCACTTGTGAAATAATCCATTACTACCAGTATGTATTTACCACCATTTTATGTCGTAGAAGATGGTCCAGCAACACGATAAAACGGTTTTTAGAAAAAAAATCCTGTGAGTATGTCGTCGTCGTTGTTGTGTCGGCCACTTTTCGTTACATATCTTGTTAGCACGATACAGCCTCCGGAGTGCAACAAGTCGCTAATTTTATGATTTCATTTTGTTAAGGACATCTTACAGATGAACCCTATTGATTTTCAGCTCACCACAGCTAGTAGAACGGGTGCTATGGTACTTGAAGTATGACTTTTTGGTCATTTTTTGAGAAATTTCATTTTGTTAGCACGATACAGCCCCTGGAGTTCAACAAGTCACCAATTTTATGATTGAATATTATTAAGGACATCACACAGATAAATCATATTGATATTCAGCTCACCAGAGCCAGTATAACAGGTGCTATAGTACTTTAAGTACGATATTTTTGTCATTTTGGGTCAATTTTAGTTTGTTAGCACGATACAGCCTCCGGAGTATCTACAAGTGACCAATATTATGATTGGTTATTATTCAGAGCATCTCAAAGATGAAGCCTATTGATATTCAGCTCACTAACGCCAGTACAACGGGTGCTATGGTACTTGCAGTACCAAATTTTCGTCATTTTTTGAGAATTTTCAGTTCACGATACAGCCTCCAGAGTGTATATAAGTAACCAATTTTACGATTGAATATTGCTCAAGGTGTCTCACACATGTACCCTATTGATTTTCAGCTGGGTCCTATAAATCCAGATATACTACATTTTTGGTTATATTTGGAGAAATTTCGGTTTGTTAGCACGATACATCCCCCGAAGTGTATACAAGTGACAATTTTATTATAGAATATTGTTCAGGGTCACAGATGCGGAAAAGTTAGTTTTAATGTTTAAAACCGTTTATTTTTTAATTGGTGATTGATTGGTCATAATTGGTACTACTGAGTATACAGCCAGTAATATACCTTTCACTCGTGTAGGTCGTTATGGCTTCCTTTTTAAAAGAGGGTATGTTTTTTTAATCGAATGGTTGAAGGTATTTTTCAATAAATTTAACTTGGAATACATAAATGTCCGAGTTGGGATTTTCTTGTTGACCACTGGGCGAAGCCAGCTTTTTCTATGATGCTTTGGAGGATTTTAGAACATTATAACTTCCTATAATTTTTGGGGTTCCTGGACGAAACCAGTATGATGTTTTATTACATGCATCTGAGCTGAACCAAGAACTCAATTTTTCTACAAGAAGATTGTTTGAAGGAAAAGAACCCGACATTGTCGGATCGTGTCATCGCTTTGTGCTTGTCATCCAGATAACTTTTTGTCCATAACATTGGACGTAAGCCAACTCCTTTTATGTTTGGACCTGCCGGACCTAAGGACGACCATTTCTCCTAAGAGGTGCCTCTCTGCTGAGGAATGCCTTACCTGGGCATTGTCGAGCACTCACCGAACCTTCATCGTATAGAAAACAACTCTCAGTTTCGATATTTCGATTGACAGTATCTTTACTACAACGTGGATATTAAAAAAAATGAACATAAGGTCAGTGTAAATATTTTTCAGTATTTTTGGGCTACATTTCCAAATTTTTATCGTTAAATAATTAAAGACACGTCAAATTTGTTGGGTTATATTCTATGGCTACTTATAACCATCGACTGGTATTATTTTCATAAGTTTGGGTTTAACACTTAGACCATTTTCTCTTTTTGTGAATTTTTACTCAATGTTTTCTTAGGAAATATCCTAAGAAGGTCTTTAAAATTGATAAATTTATGTTGCTGTAAGTGCATCGTTACTATTGGTTATGATCAATTTTTCATCTATAAAACAATACCATTTTGTACGTAGCTATATAGTGTTTACATGTAACATTAAATTTTTGGGTACCTTTAATAATTTTCTTGTTGTATTTCAATGCGCTGTTGTCTGCCTCTGCATTCAGATAGATATTTTAATCAATGATGTCTGACAATTAAATTATACATATGTGTAAATCTTTTGAGCAGTGTCGTAGAAACATCGGCCGCACCTAGGGAATGTCACCTAGGGTTACTGCCTGGATCTACACTGCCATCATCAGACCTATGCTAACGTATGGCGCGATTGCCTGGGGAGCTAAAGCAAACCAGCTGACAGTCGTCCGTAAACTGGACCAAATCCAAAGAAAAACATGCCTCAACACAACAGGAGGCATGAGAACCACACCAACAAGAGCTATGGAGGTATTCCTCGGTCTCACTCCCCTTGACATATACATCAAGGAGGTTGTTTTTATGACCATGGCACGTCTGCGCTCTACTGGTATACAACCTGATGTAGGATCCGGTAAACTGAGACGTAACTTGTGGCATGTGGCCCTCAGGGAGATCTTACTGCTGCAGGCCAATACGGACTCGATTCCACCGCGATATGCCTTCAACAGGTCCTACAAGGTAATCTTTAAAAACAACTCACAAGACCTATTGGAATAAGGCGTAATCCGCATCGTCACAGACGGGTCTAAATCCAATGTGGGCTCAGGATGTGGTATTTTTTCCAGATCCCTGAATCTAAACATAAAATGGGCAAATGGGCTGCAATGCAAGTGTTGCTCAAACAGAGCTCACTGCTATCTGCATCGCTGCTGAAGAGATTACCAAAAGGAAAACCACAGGTAATAATATATACATCCTTACGGACAGTAGACAAACACTACTAGCACTGACGTATTACATCAGGCCTAGTACTAGAATGTCGCATGGCCTTAATCGAAGCCTGTAACAACAACACGGTCACTTTAGGCTGGATCAAGGGCCATGAGAAATCGAAAGGAAACCGTATTGCAGACTCACTAGTCAGGAAGGTAGCCTCCCAAAATCTCTTCGGACCTGGCACTTTCATTGTTCTATCGGCGTCAGCGACGGCCGACCTATTAAAGGAACACTCCCTTAATAAGTTTAAGGGTAGATGGGACGACGCAGAGGGCTGTAGGCTTGCTAAGGAACTGCTACAGTATCCGGATAGCAAAGTAGCCAAAAAATACGTGACTATGAACAGGCGGAACCTACGAACAACCACGGGAATTATGACTGGTCACTGCCACCTACGAAAACGCCTTCACAGACTGGGTCTATCTAACACCCCACTTTGTGGAGGATGTGAACAAGAAGATGAGACTGTCGAACACATTCTTTGCGAATGTCAGACACTCTCTCATTTTAGGTTTCAAGTATTCGGCGAGCACAGGCTAACATACGCCAATATGAGGGAACTTAATTCAGGCGACGTTATCGCCTACTTCAAAGAAGTAGGCTGGATGACGAGCTATAAAGAAGTTTTGAGCCTCAGAAGGATGCACAATGGGCCAATTTTGGCCTAAGTGCTGTGGGGCCACCCACCCTTCAAACCTTTACAGATACAGATGTGTAAATCTAAAAAAGAAGAAAAACTTAAGAAACAACTCAACCATTGATAATAAAATATCCTACCAATATTTTTTTTATTTTCCTAGTATTAAAGGTAAGGTAACGATTTATATTTGATAACAAATTTAATTCTTTTATGATCATAGCCTGTATTCAAATTTTTTAGCTTACGTCGATACTTATAAAACCGTTGAAAGATTCTAGTTCTTTCGACTAATATTTTCCCTTTTTTGTAACTTAAATCAGGGTGGCCCCCTTTTGCCTATCTCATATCCCCCAGAATTCATATTAGGTCTCCGACAAAGAACCGCCAGGTTACAGTTTGGAAAGGGATGTTAATAATCTAGATCCTCTAACAAGAATACATTTTAATCAAAGAAAAACATGTTGAACTGTAATTTTTTCTATCGTTTAACAACACAATCAGTTAAGCGTTATACTCTTCCATGCCCTCCTTGGATCTGTGACAGCACTCCTCCAATTCCTACGTTGCTTGTGTCAGTGTCAAGAATAAAGTCTCCCTCTGGTAATGGATATATCCTAGCATCGGCACCGTGGTTCAATACCTCTTCAAGGTTTTAAAAATCGTTTGACAGTCTTTGTTCCATTGGAAAGCTCTTGTTTCTTCAGTGAGTCGAGTAAGGAGCTTGGCGATATCCCCAAACTTGCACATAAATATTCTATAGTATGTGCAAAGTGCAAGGTAGCTCCTAATTTGGTGTTTGTCGGTTGATTGCGGCCATTGCTGAATGAAAGCAATTTTCTCTGGATCCACCACCACTCCTTCATTGCTCACTATATGACCTGGATAGTTGATTCGGTTTTGGAATAGTTGACATTTCTTCGGGTTTAATATGAGCTGGGCAGCTTGGAGTCGTTTGAATACGTCTTCCAAATTCTTTAGGTGTTCGTCAAATGTCTTCCCCAGTACTACGATGTTGTCCAAATAGACCAGGCATGTCTTCCAAGACAACCCTCTCAAGACATTTTCCATGAGTCTTTCAAATGTCGCGGGCGCATTACAGAGCTGGAATGGCATGACGTTGAATTGCCATAATCCAGATCCGGTGGTAAAATCAGTCTTCTCTTTGTCTTCTAGGTCCATTTCATTTGTCAATAACCAGACTTCAGGTCCAAGGTGGAAAACAGTTTGCTGCCGGCCAAAGTGTCTAGCGTATCGTCGATTCGAGGCAGAGGATAGCTGTCTTTCTTCGTTACGTTGTTTAGCTGGCGATAGACCACGCAGAAACTCGTAGTTCCATCCTTTTTCTTGACGATCACTACTGGAGACACCCATGGATTAGATGTTTCTATTACTTTTTCTTCTGTCATCTCTCGAATGATTCTTTCAGCTTCCTCTCTCTTCGCTCGTTGAAGTCTTCGAGCTGATTGCCCAATTGGCTTAGCATTACCAGTATCGATTTTGTGTTGACGGCTGATGTTCTACCAGTGTTTCCTCCTTTTGGTACGAATAAGTCTCTATACTGCAAGAGAAATTCTCTCATTCTCTTTTTCAGCCCGATCCAAAGATTCACCAGCTACTGATAACATTTGTTCGAATCTGGCATTAGAATTGTCAGTGGTCGTGGTTTGACGAACTATAGACGTCACTGGTACGCAGGATCCAATCTTGGTTTCCTTCTTGATGGTAATTGAGTAATCGTTTACGTTTATCACCCGTACTGAGATCTCCTTCGTCGACGTAACCAATCCTTTTCCAATTAGTACTCCTTTGCCAACCTCTTCGTCGTGGTTCCTTGGACCCATCATAACCGGTGTACCTTCTTCCATGACTTCTTGTAGCCGTGCTACTATCATGGCTTCGCTCCGTGCATGTAGAACGGTATCTTCCTGTACAGCTACCAACACCATGCTCCCTTCATATGGATTAAGAAATACCTCCTCGGCATCCACTTTCATTGTTCTGTTTCTAAAGTCCAATTGGAAACCATATAGATTCATTACGTTAATTCCCAGAATCACGTATTCTTCAATGTCAGCTACGATTACCGTATGCGCGAACTTTCATGCAGTAATTCCCAATTAGATTTGTGCCTCCCCGTGAACGTTGGCACCCTCACCTGTGGTGGTCCGCAGTCTCGTTGGTAAAATCTTCTTCTTGGAGTTTATTATCACTGGTCGTATAATGGCTCTAGTTGTTCCAGTGTCTACCAGTATTCGATTGTCATTCACTTCGCCTTCTACATACACACTATCGTTGCGACATCTGAGAAAAGCTATTAATATTAGAGGATTGTCACAATCCTAAGTTACCCCGGCCTTGGGACACTCCTCAGGTGATGAATTCGGCCATAGTTACTTAAGGTGAATCAACAAACAAAATTTCGGGAAAAATGGATTTATTTGACACAAAAATAAATTTATATAAGCCGTATAATCTCAATACAATACGAACAAGGATCAGGTATTACAATAAAAATGTCCAACTCAATATTTTATATCTACCAAAAATAAGTTAGGGATTTATCTTGGGAAGACTCGGGACGTACAGCTCATGGGCTCTTGAGCCGTCGGTGTCTGGACTCTGGAGCGATATGGTCCGGTGAGTGGATTGTTGGAGGGTCCGTCAGGTCCATAGGGTTCGTACAGGTCCGTAGAGGTGCGTACAGTTCGTGAAGTCCGTAAAGGCTGCAGAGCAGCGGGGAAAATTGGAAATCACACACAAAATTATTAAGAAACTGAATGCTGAATTTTCTTCTCATCGTAGAATCGTAAAAGAGAGCGAATTCGACTTGAATCGTCGTTTAAATAGCCATACGACGCGTTCTTATCATATTGAAATTAAATGAATTTGAATTAGAGGTGGGAGTAGATGACGAACAAGGAACGCTCCAAAATAATTATTGGAAACAGAAACATGTTACACCCCCTCTCCTCGGAGAAAAAAAGGAATTCGAAGAATTACTTTTTTTGTAAACCTGAACAGCCTACAAAGAAAAGTATCCAAAACAACAGGAATGTGGTGACCAGATAAAAGAAGATGTAGTATTGCTTACAAATTCAAGAAAACAAACAAGAAATGAAAAGAAAATAAAGAAGAAAAATGAGAAGAAGAAAGGAACATATTTATTGGAAGTCCAAGAATTGTTGCTTTTTAAATCAAGACTTCAATTCATTTTGAAAACTAACAAAAGTAAAAATATAATAGGTGCTTATGCCTATTATCAATAATAACAAATGCAATTTAAATGCAATTATGCAAAAATAATGTAAACAAAATGCAGGATCGATCATGGATCGGTGCTGCCCCCTCGTAGCCCACCCGTTCTAGTTTTCCTGTGACTGGTGTTCTTAGTTTGCAGGGGTTCTGGATCGCTTACACGAACTGTGTACATGCCCAACCTCGCCACAATTCCAGCATCTGATCTTTCTCAGCTTTTTGTCCATCATACTTTTTATCAAACTGACGATCTGGTCAAATCTGTCCTCGTCACCTTATTCTCGGATGGTCCTGACTTTGTTATAACCCGAAACCTTCGTTGTTGCTTCATATTGTCACGTTTAGAAATAACACCCAGTATATGGTACGCCCAACAAAAGTAGGTCAATGTTTTAAAATATGTTTTACTAATTACTTCAAAGTAGACCATAATGTTTTCTAATATAAGAGACAACAAAAAAACACCAAACTCAGCATTTTTGCGAGAGAACACTTTCTTGGTTCGAAAAATATAATTTTTCGGGGCAGTGGGTCTTCGGACCAGAGAGGCGAACGGTGGGTCCTACCCGAGGGGTGTCCAGCGCGATGGAACACACAGTGTCCCTTCTAGAGGAGAAGACGTGTCCTGGTATGATCGTAATGTAAGTGAATAGTTTATTGTATTTCTTTTGCATAGTATTGTTAATTTGAGAGTGTACATTATATTGCTGTCGGTAAACTATTAAACTTATGCTCAGTATGGCCTGTCGTACTTTTCCGTAAGCGTTGTTATTTTGGGAGAATATTGTATTGACTTCTGAGGGCCATTGAATATATGCCCGGTAAGACTGGATGTATTTGTTTTATATCTGTTTTGTATATATTTTGTTAAACTTTGAGTGCATGTCGATTTATCAGAAATTCCGTCAATATATTTGTTACGTTTTTTGAAGAGTGATTACTTAATTGATCCCAGGCCCTAATAGCGTGTCCAGTAGCTACTAAAGTCAGGGTTGACGAGCGGATAGGAATCAAACACAAAACCCCAGCGTAGGGATAAAACCCTATATCATCGCAATACACAAGAGCAGCTGTCAATGCGTCAACTGATGCTTTGGTACGGGTTAAACGAAACGACCTCTGCTATCGGATTTCATGCCGTTTCTGCCTTCGGTTCTTCAGCAGGGATTAGTCAAAATGTTCTAAATGTTCGTGACCGTATTGCATGTCCAACCTCTTTTTCAGCTGCTCAAAGTCATCCGTTTCTTCCAGAGGTATCGTCTGTAGTACATCTAAGGCATCCTCCCGAATCGTGATGGTCAAGTTTACTGCCTTCTCCCTCTCGGACCAATTATTCACTCTAGCAGCTGCTTCAAACTGTTTCACATAATTGGTCCACGATGTCTTTTCGTCGAACGTTCGTGTCTTGACTCGGACAAAACTGCCAATGTCTTAAAACTCTTGAATCTGTCATCTTTCTCTCTAACTCCTCGATTTTCTCGTCCATCGTTGTCATTTTATTCTCAATGTTTGATTTTCTTCCATCGTTGTAATCTTATTCTTGATATCCAATTGAAAAGACGAAATTTGATTTTGAACGTCAGCGGTAATGTCATTTTTCATTAATAAGATAGCAGATATCATCTCGTCCATATTAGCAGAAATATTATTCTTCATAGGAAGATTGAAAATGTGGTGAATTCACATAAACACGTCCACCAATAATTCGAAAAAAAAATACATATTCGCCAAAATTTTAAGTTTCATACTCTGGTATGTATTTAAGCGCATTCTGATTGGGTAATTTGAAGCTACCCTAATTCACAATTCAGTTAGCTAATAAGATATAAATATAAGCGGCTTATTGTTTTTTTAATCATACGTCAGCAGCGATTTGAAAAGCAGTTGTTCTAACAGCTCCAACACGACGGCCGCGTGTCCTATCTCCATCGCGAAATGAGTCCCTACAAAGAATAATGATAGGAATAACGTCGGAAAACATAAAACCGACGCTTTTTTCTTAATAGTCTGACCTGAAAGACGTGTCAAATAAATATACAAAGTAATATGGAAAATAAACAATTTTAGATCCTTTTTTATACAGAAAAAAATACTTTATTGATAAAAATATTTTAATTAGTAATTCTTAAACGCAACATCTAAAATATATACAGTGACACAGAGATGTGTAATAAATATACAAAGTGATTTGAAAAATAAACAATTAAATAACCTTTTGTCATCAAAATTCTTTATTCATAAAAATTCTCTAATTAGAAGATCTTCGAACGCGTTCTGATATTATAAACAGTCAGCAACTTCCCGCAATCGCTGGATCTTTTCCGTACCATTAACAGACCAACTTGACTGGGTCATTATCTTCGGATGCTTTTGTAACCGGAACGAAACCGTTCTGGTGTTGAACGTTTAATAGTTATCAACCGTTATCTTTATGCCATCGAGTGCGGCGACAAACTTCCAGTTAACTTTGGGGTTTAGTACGGTTCAACAACATTTTACAAAACTCTGTATCATAGGTAGATACGATCTCGTGTTTGTGGGACGTTGCGAATATGCAATTTGCGACAAAAATATGCTCCGATTTCATATCTTGAATTAGTGTTTTATCGCTGCGTTTGGGGAAAAATATTAAATCGACAATTTTTGCTTGTATCTCAAAAATTATTTAGATACAACAGTGAAAGAGGTATATCTCCTTATCTATGCCTCAGAAATAATTTCCAAAGGTCGTGAGATAAAATCCAATGCAATTTCTATAGACAACTGTATTATAAACTCTTCTTTAAAAGGCCAGTGGATTTTTAATCCACAAATAAAAAATTATTACACAAATTGGAATAATAATCTTCTCAATTGACATACAAAATACACAATGATGAATTAATGAATTTTTACTGCTCGATTAATAAAAATAAAATTGAAAGAAATAAGTGTACAAATATTAAAAAAAATTGAAATAATTTCAAACATAGGTACCTCCCCCATTGAAGCTTCTTAGCATCGATAAAGGAATAATAATAAAAAAATCAACTAACAAGAAAGTACTATTTAACAACGCAGAAATTAGCCTTCTAATTAATCTTCTTTAAGTAAAGGACTCATTTTTTTTATTTAAATAATAGTCTCATCAACCTTTAAGGTTATTCGAGACACAGAAATACAAATGTTATGATACAATGAATACATATATACTGTAATGTAATGTTTCGTGTTAAATGTTTGTGAGATTGAATCCAAACTCATTTGTCGTGCATAATAACTTTTTTTATTTATTTTTTACGCTAGTTAAAATAAATATATGACATGTACGTTGACAGTTTTTCATAAACTTCTCGAAAAATGAGTTTTCTACAAAAAAAGTGCCATGCTGCGCGATTGGGCACATTATCATGGAAAGTCCAAGTACTTAACATACCGCCCACCTTGAAACTGTTGAATAGTTTCAATAAACAAATGAACAAATAAGTAAATTGACAGGTATTCAAAAATTAAAAATGAACAATAGTAATTTAAAGAAAGTTCTGCAATAATAGCAATGTACATATTTCACTTTTCAATGGGAAGTGGATAGATTTTAGCTATGGAGCGTTCGAATGTGCCGTTTGCGGTTTTCAATGTAACAACTCTCACAACACCATCACTACCGGGATGAATGTCAATTATGCGAACCATGGTCCACTGAAGGGGATGTAGGTTGTCTTCCTTAATGATGACGAGTTGGTTAACTTCGATGTCAGATGACTTCCTCCACCATTTGTTTCGGGACTGCAGCCCATGAAGATATTCTGTGGTCCACCTGGACCAAAAATCTTGAAACATCTTTGACAGCATATGGAACCTTGTTAGTTTGCCAATGTTGCGATTAGTTAGGTCAAGCTACCGTGCCCGGGGAAGTCAGATGGAGGAGGCTGGAAGTGATCCACCCCTAAACTTCCATGCGAGTATCCTAGGGGGGGTTGCCCTACCCGACACGGCGCGTCCCAATGGCTCATAGGGTGTCTCCACGGGGAGTGGTCGGTCATGGTTCTTGCGCTCCTAAGAGCTGTGAGGGAGGCACGACCGACCAATCTCTGGGATAGGTGATGAATAGGAACGATTCGTTCTGAATAATCGCCTGCGGATCAAAGGGGATAGAGGAGTAAACCTGACAAAAAATCATCGACGCTGACCTCCTCGCCTCTGCTGAGCATCTTACAATCAGTTAAGGGGAGGGGAAACTTCTTTCTTCACGACTATCATGTCTCATCTACCCTTCAATTTCTCGTACTTTCTCTATCTTTCTTTTCTTTTCTACTCTTCCATATTAACACAATAGACTTCTTTTCACTTTGGATCGCATGTCTGTCTCTCTTCTTTCCTCTTGCCAACCAGGTCACTTATTTTCTTTCCTTCTCTTCTGCTTTCTTTTCCACCTACCATATTCTTCAATTTCTTCATGGAACATCTCGGTCTATCCCCCAGATGATCAAGTCAATTCAAAGACCACACACAGCGGAGGCAGCTGTGTGGGTCTACCCGTTGGCAAATCTGCGTCCGGAGGCAACCGTGAAAAAAGCCTAGAGGAGTAAACCTCGAAAAAAGAACCCGTAATCCTCGTTGTTAGCTACCGTGGCCATGGATGAATGGCTGCATGAAACGGAGTCAGAAACGGTGCCTCTGGAATACCTGGCGACCTCCCAGAGTAACCAGCCTTAGCGGGGCAAGGGCGCACTGCCCCGCCGGACATTCTTTCGACCCAACTCGTGGGAACAAATGAATGAACCAAATCCAAAACAAAAACAAGGGGAAGGCAGCCAGCTGGGAGAACAAATAGGTAAAGGAGTAGCAATCAAAACTACGCCAAAGCAGACGCCGAAGTATAGCAGACTGAACTTGATGAGCAACCTGCAGAGGTGTAATTCGCTCAACACTGAGCAGAGGAAAGCGAAGAGGAAAATGATGGACACCTCCATCTCGATGGTCGATGAGCCGTATAAAAGGAGGGAAAGTCCAGAAGTCTTTACAATAAATGAAGCCATTGAGAGGCTTAATAGACACATGGAAGAGACTGAAAAATACATTAGGGCATGCCCAAATACACTGAAACTTGAAGAAAGGGATAGAGCTACTCAACCGGGTCGCCATAAAGAAATGGCTGGACAAAAATTTGTGGGAACCAGTAGAAAAAGTAATCATCGAGGTGGACTGTCAAACCCACACCAGTGAAAAGAGGGACATTGGTACGCAAACCGTAGCTGAAGGAACCCTAGACAGTCTAGAGGGACACGAAGCGATCAAAAAGCTAGAAGATCTTTAAGGCATAGCTAACCTAAAGTGGGCGGAACAGGTGTATAAATACACAGAAGTTGTACAAGAACATCCACTTGAAGAAGATGAAAACATCATGAAGGTGCTGCTCATAAAAAAGAATGGAAATTTAGATAGAGGCCCTGCTGCCGTATACACGGAAAAGTTCCCCCAACTCAAAAGTATGAACGAAGATTTTGATGTCCTGGAACAGTATACGAAGACAAAAACAAAGAAAGGCACTCAAGAATCTACCAGTCGCATTATGAAAGTAACTTTGGATGGCACAACATCAAACCTATGGGAACAAGCCAACATAATCAGAAGTGAAGCAACAGCCGAAAGTCTGCTCCCCATTCAGCAGACAAACGTGGTTCCGAATGAAACTCTAAGGAAAATGATGGAATATGTTCTATATGGCACTGGAATTAGAGCGCAAAGATACGAACCAAAAGGGACAACTATTGATACGGATACGGATAGGAAAGAATGGAACACCTACGGGATCGTGGTAAACCAGGGAAATAAGACTTACAAGGACATCCTTACCACGGTCAAGAAGGCTGTAAAGGCCACTGATGTGGAAACAAGCAAGATAATTAGGACAATACGTAGTATAAGGGATGGTAAATTACTTATCACGATGGATAAAAACGAGGAGAAAATGACCAGCCTGAAAACGCTCCTGAAACAGTCTGGCACTGATGTTAAGGTAAGGCAGCTGGGAACTGAAAATGATAAGGAGACGCTGCACATAAGAGTACTGGAAATTGAAACAACCACGGACGAAGTGGAGAGGTCCCTTACAAGGGTACTGGGGGTATGGAGATATGGAAACAGAATAAGCGAGCCGAGACCGCAAGCGAATAACACGCTCGCGGTTACAGTCACTCTTAGCAAAACAGACGCGAAGAAACTCACTGAAAGAAAGTACATCAAGATAGGCCTCGTAAGGTGCCTGATAGAAAGAAGAGTGAGTGTCACAAATTGCAAGAGGTGCTGGGGATACGATCACGGTACCAAGGAATGCAATAGAGAGGCAAAGGGTGACCTATGTTATAGATGCGGGGATGCGGACCACACATCTAGAGAATGCAAGAAGCTAGAAAGATGTTTGATATGCGAGGAAGACTCTAACCATAGATACGGAAGTATCAAATGTCCCAAACTCAAGAAAGCCCTTAACAAAGCAAGGGCAACACAGAGATCAACTTTGCTGAACTGGGAAGCTGAAAAGGGAATCAACAAGAGACCGTCACCATCAATGGAGGGTAGGGGAAAGGCAGCCACAGAGGAGGTCGAAATTACCATAGAAAAAACCACAATTGAAGAGGTCGAAATGGTTACAGAGCGGATATCCACGGAAGAGGCTGAAATGAAAAAAGAAATAGGGCCACAGGCTGTGACGGATCCGTACTGGGATATTTTTGTGAAAGCCTTGGATAGCGCACAAGAAACCGTCCGAGATATCGAAGCCCAGAACACGAAGATGAGGACCAGAGTGGCTCGATGACTCTGATATCCGCGGAAAGAGCTGATAATTCGGATCCAGCTCCTTTTAAGATATTGGATACCTAGCACCCGTTAGCATAGTAAGTTTTAATTGAATTCTAGTGTACAGGTCAAAGTTTTATTTATATACATCGTTTTATATTCATTTCAGTGTCGTCCCTTTATACATAATTGTCTTGCTTCATACATTTCTCTGTATTTATATTTTAAATTCTAGTTTACATATATAAAAATTCTCCAATTAAATCTGGGAAGGAGTAGGGTTGCACACGATATCACCTATGAAGTCGCGACGAGGCTAGAAGTCGATTTGATGATTGTCTCGGAACCAAACAAAAAAATAAGTCAAACCCAAGGGCAGGTCTCTGACAAAAGAATGGATGTGGCAATATACATAGTCAACAGAAACTGCGGAATAACCCGAGTAAACAAGAAGGATGGATTCATAGTAATGGAACTTAAGGAAATTCACCTGATTCTATGCTATATCTCTCCAAACATAAGTCTGGAGGAATATGAAAAAGCCACTGAAGACATTATGACAGAGGCGAGTTAAGTGAGAGACGGAAAATACATCATAGCAGGGGACATCAATTCCAAATCGCCGTTATGGGGATCACCCGCAGCGGATGCAAGAGGGCACGTGTGGGCAGACTGGATGGCCACCCTCGACCTGATTGCTGTAAACGATGGAAGACCGACGTTCGTGAGAAACAGCTCTGTGAGCCACATCGATGTTACCTGCACCTCTAGAAAGGCCAAAGATTTAATAAGAGGCTGGAAGACACTGGAAGGAGAAGAGGTATACACTTATCATAAGTATATATATTTTGAGGCAGGAGATAATAGAACCAGTACTAGAAGGAACCAGAATGGGGGGAAGACTGTGTATGACATGGGAAAATACAGGAATGGGATTATAAATGACGCTCAGTATATCGGGACATCGGTGGATATGGCAGTGAAACGGGTAAGGGAGAACATGAAAGCATGTCAACTTGGCAATAGAAATCTAGATAGGAAGCTGCCATACTGGTGGACAAATGAAATAGGGGTGGTTAAAAAACGGTGCATTAGACTAAGGAGACGGATTACCGGGAGAAAAGGACGAAACGGTAACGTTACAAATATGGAAGAGATGAGAATAGAGCTCAGGGAGGAGAAAAAACATTTGAAGCGACTCATCAACAATAAGAAAAGGGAGGGTTGGAAGAAACTGTGCACAGACCTAGAAGAAGACATGTGGGGACAGGGATATGCCATTGCGATCAAACGAATGTCACTGACGTTACCATATAACCTAGCGCCATGCAAGAAAGAGGAGATAGCCAGACATCTCTTCCCAGAGGTGGGGGAAAAATGGGAAAAACTAGATAAACCAAAAACCGCTCCGGAGTTCACTGCTGAAGAAATTCTGACATTTGAAGATAAAATTAAACGTGGCAAAGCCCCGGCCCTGACGGAATTCCTACTGAAATTGTTAAGTTCACTATCGAAACCATCCCAAAGGAAATGAGACAATTGATGAACCAGCTACTCAGAGAGCAGATATTTCCTATGAAGTGGAAGAGAGCCAAGCTAGTGCTTATATGGAAATCCGGGAAACCAGAGGAGAGCCCAAGCTCATATCGGCCCATATGCCTGTTGGATGTCCCAGGGAAGGTGTACAAAGCTTTGTTAAAGGGAAGACTGGAGAAAAGGCACTGAAAGAGAACGGGGCACTCTCGGAGATGCAGTACGAATTCCGTAAGGGGATGTCGACCATACAGGCAGTGCAGTGGGTCGTCGAAAATGCCAGAAATTCAAGAAGAAGATGGGTGGCTCCAGTGGCGCTCGATGTAAGAAATGCCTTTAACACGGCAAATTGGCGACTCATAATCACAAGGCTGAGGCAGAAGAATATACCGGACTACCTGGTTGCGGCAATAGAGAGTTACCTCTCTGACAGGGTGATACAGGTCATCCCCGGAAAAACGATGGAACACACGACAGGAGTCCCACAAGGATCTGTCATAAGGCCGACCCTGTGGAACTTGATGTATGATGAAGTTCTAAGGCTGCGCTTGTGAGAAGGGTGTAGAAGTATAGCTTATGCGGATGATCTTGCTATACTGGTGGAGGCTGATAACCGTGAAGATCTTGTCAACAAAGTAGACCGGGCTCTACAGGCAGTTAATATGTGGATGTACCAAAATAGGCTTGAGTTAGCATATCACAAAACGGAAGCTATTCTTCTTAAAGGCACTAAGCAGGCGAGAGTGAGGGACAGGATAACGTTCACAATTGAAGGTCAGAATACATTAAAATACCTTGGCATACATCTGGATCACCAAGGTCTCTTCGGGACACATATAAAAAATGCCTGCAATAAAGCAGACGAGAGATTTGGGAGATTAAGCAGGCTAATGCCAAATATAGGAGGCCCTAGCAGCAACAAAGGGAAAGTGCTTTATGGCGTCGTTCAATCCATCCTACTATACGGAGCCCCAGTGTGGTGTGGAGGAATGCAGGTGGCAAGTTATAGATCAATGATCATTAGATCTCAAAGAAGAGCCTTGCTAAGAGTAGCCAGCGCGTACCGCACAGTTTCGGCCGAAGCAGTCCAGGTGATTACCGGAGTGCCGCCAATCGACCTGTTAGCCAAAGAACGTAAAGCCTTGCATGAAATGGGAGCGATCACGGACCAAGAAAAGAAGGAACAGCGGGAAAGAACCTTACAGGAATGGCAGCGGGAATGGGAAAATAATACAACAAAGGCACAGTGGACGAACGTCTTGATCCTTTCAATAAAAGAGTGGGTGAAATGTAGTCATAGGCACCTAAATTACTGGTTTACTCAATTTCTAACAGGGCACGGGTCATTTAACTCATATGTGCAAAGAATAGGGAAAGTGGACAGTAATAGATGCAATGAATGTAAGGAGGAGGACAGTGCAAAACACCTGATCTTCTATTGTAATAGATTCCACCAGAAGAGACTATATCTGGAAATAGATATTGGGCATACTCTTACAGGATAAAATCTTATCAGAAGGATGATGGAAAGCAAGGAAAAGTTCAGCAAGATTCTTCAATTTATAACGGACATTATTAGAATTAAAGAGGAAGAGGGCAGGGGGAAATAAACTACCAGCAGTGTATCTGACGATAACTAGAAATAGTGGTACCAGGGACACTGTCCGGGAATGAGGTGGAACGTTTAGTGGGTAGGGCCGTAAGGCGATTCCCACACTGTGTAGTGGTCGCTCGCAAATGGCTTCGGGCATTTGGTTCCACTACACGTGCGTAAAATGCATTTCAGCCACCTCAAAAAAAAGTTCAATCTCTGGTAGAGTATGAAAAGGGCCTCCAATGAGGAAATAAGCTGGGGTTAATGGTAAAAGATCATCGGGATTATCGGATATTGGAGAAATAGGACGCGAATTTACACAAGATTCGACCTGATATACCAAAGTGTGCAATTCCTCAAGAGTAAGGATTTGATTTCCGATGACGCGTCTTAAGTGATACTTCACATTTTTTATTGCTGGTTCCCAAATTCCACCCATGTGGGGAGAACGGGGTGGTATGAAATGCCACGTTATTTTTAATTTCAACAATTCGTTGGAGATTTTTTTATTTGTCGATTTCAAAAAATCGTAAATACTACCGACCTCATTATTTGCTCCTACAAAATTTGTGGCGTTGTCAGAATAGATGTTCGCGACCAAGCCTCTTCTTGAAACAAATCGTTTAAAGGCATTTAGAAATGCTTGAGTCGTGAGATCGCTTACCACTTCTATATGTATTGCCTTTGCGGCGAGACAAACGAAAACACAAAGATATTATTTTAAAAATGATTTTGTGCGCGTGTTCTGCATTTTAATAGTGAGTGGGCCAGCATAATCAATTCCACTGTTTAAAAATGGTCTAGAGGGAGTAATTCTCTCGCGAGGTAATTTTCCTATTAAGGTTTCGATACTACGAGGGCTACACCTAAAACCAATTGTACATTTTCGTAACACTCTCTTTACATTGTTTTTGCCATGTATGGGCCAAAACTCTGTTCTAATAGGGGCAAGTAAAGCTTGAGGGCCTGCATGTAGCATTTTTTTGTGAAAATGGGAAATTATCAAATCAGTGAGTGGATGTTTATTTGGTAGAATAAGGGGATGCTTTTGTGAAAAAGGAACCGCTGCATTCTTCCGCCCTCCCTGAGCAATTGGAATTCATCAAGAAACGGGTTCAAGGAACGAATTTTACTTTTAAGAGAGATGGTTTTTGACAAATTGACGGCCTTGATTTCATCGAAGAAACATTGCGATAGAGCTAGCTTGACAAGCATGTTAGAAGAATGTTGTAATTCGGACAGCTCGAAAGAGGGTAATACTGGGTTGGATCTTCGAAATGTTTTGAATCGAAATATGTATGCTGTGATTCATTATAATTTTGCAAAGGAAGAAAATTTATTGACTCAGTCAAAATCAGAGATTTCGGAAACCTTCAGGAGCGTTTGTTTTCCTTTTCTTTTTTCCGGAATTTCTGTATTTAATGAAATTCATGGGAAGGCCATTCATCCTCATTAAGAGAGAGCCATGAGGGACCATTTTTCCAAAGGGGTGTTTGTAATAATTGGTCCGGGGTAGATCCTCTAGACAATACATCTGCAGGATTATTGTGTGTCGAAATGTGACGCCATGAGTCTGGATTCATGATTTCATGGATTTTAGATACTCTGTGACTGATAAATGTTTTCCATTGGCTAGGTTCACCCTTTATCCAACAGAGTGCTACGCTGGAGTCAGTATAAAAGAATACTTGGTTAATGTGTAAACTAAGGGAATTTATTGTAGAGTGGTAGAATTTGGCTAACAAAAGGGCTGCACAAAGCTCTAATCGAGGAATTGTTTCAGTTTTTATCGGGCTGACCTTGGTTTTAGCACAAACTAAGCTTATAGAGTGATTATTGTCTGAGTTTGTGGTTCGGAGGTATATAACAATTCACTGGCATCCGCAAAACCATGAAGCTGTATATTGACAGTGCTGGGACAAGTAATATACCATGGAAATTTCAGCTTGTTTATGCCTTTGAGTTGTGATTGAAAGTGTTTCCACTTTTGAGAAATATTGTCCGGTATGTGTTCGTCCCAGCCAACTCCAAGTTTCCACAAAGTTTGCATAAATATCTTGGCCCTGAATGTTATGGGAGCGAGCATGCCAATAGGATCAAAGATCTGGGAGATCGTTGCAAGTATCATACGTTTCGTGAACGAAGTAGAATTGAGATATTATCTTTATAAGAGTGAAAGAAAACATCCTCTGTAGAATGCCAAGATATTCCCAAAGTTTTGGAATCAACATTGGTGTCCAAAATTTTTAAAGATGGATCATCTGCGTTAGAAGTAATTATTGAATTATGATTTGACCTCCATTTTCTCAACGGAAGTTTTCCTTGGTCACAAATTGAAATTATGTCATTTTTTTAGTTTTATGGTTTTTTCTAAAGTGGATGCTCCGCATAGCAGATCGTCTACGTAGAAACAATTTAGCACGGCATTTGAAGTATCGGGCATCTTTTCCTGATTTTCCAAAGATAATTGTTCAAGACAACGTGTTGCTAAAAAAGATGATGGAGCTAAACCATATGTGACGGTTTAAAGTCTGTATTCTTTTATAGGTTCGGATACATCGGAACGCCATAGTGTTCATTGAAAGTCGCGATTTTCAGGGTTAATATTAATTTGCCTGTACATTTTTGCAATATCGGCCGTCAAAACATACTGATGCTGCCGAAACTCTAACAATATGGCAAAAAGGTCTCTTTGAATAACCGGACCAACAATTAATATGTCATTTAGAGATTTATTAGTAGATGTTTTGTGGCTTTCTTCTTTGAAAACGGCGTGATGAGGTAAGTAATGCGTTAGTTTTTTGTCGTCTTTTTCAGGCACCATCTCCATGTGATCCAGGTCAATGTATTCCTGCATGAAATTACAATATTCAGTTTTTAAGTATGGTAGGTTAAAGAATTTTCTTTCCATTGATGTCAATCGGTGGAGTGCAGAGTCTCGTGATTTACCAAGTACATTTGGGTTTTCCTTGAATGGTAATGATACTTGAAACCTTCCACTGGGCTCTCTTGTATGAGTAGATATGAACTGCTCTTCGTATGTTTTTTCTTCTTTAGAATATACGGGAGTAAGTGTGCTTGGTAGGCATTCTTCTATAGTCCAGAAAGCTTCCATCTGATTATGTAGTCCAATGTTTGAAAAATAACATTGTGATTGATTTGATTTACGTTGAGTAATTACGCCAGATAAAATCCATCCAAGTTGGGTTTCTTGTAAAATGGGAGATCGAGCGTTAAGTTTTATTTTATTAGGGCATAAAAGATCCCAAAAGATAGAAACACCGAGAAGCAAATCAACATAAAATGTCTGATCAGCCAGCTGGATATTGTTAGGAAGTTTTAAATGAGATATGTTAATGAAGTTCGACGGAAGGTGTCAGCAATTTTGTGCAAAATGAAAAAAGATTGGGCTGACCGATAAGAAGTACGTTTGGAATTAATAAGTGCATTTGTTTTAGATAAAGTATTTGTTTTAACTTGATTTATGCCAGATATGGAATGTTCAGAAACTTCAATTGGTAGCTGCAGCTTATCGCTCAGCTTCTGAGAGATAAAATTCATTTGTGTACCTGAATCAAGGAGCGCGCGAGCTTCCTGAGGTTTGCCTTCTTTATCCAATATATATATATATAAAATAGCAGTTGACAAAAGTACTTGATCAATATTTTCGACTACATTTTCAAGTACTGCAGAAAAGGAACTATTTTGTGTATTCTTTGGAATATTCGATATTTGGTGAAATTCCGAAGATGTGGTAACGCTAGCAGTCAAGGCAACCTTTTCATTTGACCCTTGATTATGCAAACCTTTGAAATTGCTGTCATGTAGACAGGTATTATGTTTTTTGTTGCATTTTCTGCAACCTGAAGAATTGCATGAATTATTCTTGTGACCAAACCTTAGACAGTTATTACAAATATTCAGGTTTTGTAAAGTTTCAAATTTAGTTTTTGTAGACATGACTTTCAAATTACTACCTCGAAATACTCTTTTTAAAAACGTTTATTTTACAAAATGATAGTTCCACGAACTACGACAAACAACATGAAATCTAGTAACTGACTAACTTTATTTACAACAAGTAATTTACGCTGATTACGGGGTTTGCATCTTACACCGTGGAACAGCAACTCATCGGTTTCCATATGAATCGTTGATATAATTCCTCCCCTCGTAAATTCAACTTACGCAGCTAGCGAGGAAGTTGAACGGTTGAGTGGTCCACCTGGGATGGTTTCTTTGCAACTTTGCAGTACTTCGATGCCCATTTTTTATATATACAGAATACAAAAATAAAAATTAACAATAAATAAATTAATAAGGTTCATATGCTGGGGGTTTTTGAGACTTCTCCGAATGTTAATTGAGGTTGATTTTCTACAAATTTACTTTTTAGCGGTTGAAGATCGTCTAGTTCTGCTTCCTTCAAATGAAAGTCCAGGTTTGATGTGGTTGGGCGAAAGGTACTGTTGTCTAGATTTAATAGTAGTATCGGCTGGCTGAAGCTACTATAGAGTTGTTGGTTATTTATGACTGTGTAATGAGCTACTACTTGACATCTCAAAGGGATTTCTAAGAGATAAGTACCCGCTGTAAGATACTTGGTTTCCTCCTGATTTGGACATTTGAAATTTGCTGTATCCTGGAATGGAATGATGTACAACCAGTGGAAATTGTTTAGTTGTTTCAGAAATGGCTTTGACAATTGAAATTTGGTTTTCTCGCAAGTGGAAGTGCGTTTCATTTCAAGTAAGTTCATTTCACAAGGCCTTTCTTCTTGAATTTCCTGCAGGTCTATTCTCGGGCAGACATACTGCTGAGGGAGAATCTCTTTGCAAGGTTTGCTTGAATAAGCGAAGTTGACACCATTCGTAATTAAAAATTTATTCTGAGGTATTATCACCTTAAACTGACTCCCTTCTAGTATTGGAGTCGAAAATAAATGGTAGTAATCAAAACCTTTGGGATATGTTATAGGAATATTTAAAATATATGTAATTTTATTATTATATGAGTAGCAATCAATTTTAATTAATTTTTCATAGAGTAAAATTTTATCGAATTCAATTTCTAAGGGCAATTCGTTTTTTGTAAATATTTTCTTCAAATTCTTTAATTGTTTAAATAAATCAGAAGTTTTAATTATGCTTGGATGCATCACTTGAAGTTTAGCAAATGTAATTGAATTTTCAATATCGTTTAAAACCGAATTAATCAATTCATACAGATCTATGATTAGGCTAATAGCCATCTTAATATGTACATAATATTCGAAATTTGCTTGTCTGTTGATTAAATTATGGATAAATTTAATTTTTGTTTCCAAAATTTGTTCGTTATTGGTTATTTGTTCGATGGTTTTATTAAATTTATCAATGAGCAAGACTGATAATGAATTTTGATTTCTTATACTACTAGCTAAATTATTTTGGTTATTTTGTAAGTAATTCTTTGATGAGAGTTTCAAATCTTTCTCCATCGTTAGAATCTAAATTTCCAGTGATAGATTTAAAGATTGATCCTATACCGTTTATAAGGCCTCTTTTATTTCTTGAAGGATGGGGTAATATTTCTGCTAGCTTATCGTTAATCTTGGTTTCTGTGAAGTCAAGCAATTTACAATAATTTGAGGGATCATTAGCGTATTGTATGCTTTGAACAGCAAAGGCCCTAATTTTTGTGGCTTGAATTTGTAATTTATTTATTTCTAAAATAATTGGGTTCAAATCATAATAGTGTATAAGTCCATAATTGTACATTTCAATTTTTACGGTTCCTAACTTAAAGGGTAGCAACCCGGGATTGTTAACTAGATTTCTAATTGTTATTTTATCTTGGAGTTCCATAGTTCCAGAAAATCTGAAATAAAGCAAAATTCTACATTCTAAATGATTGTCTTAATATTACGTGTGAAAGTTGTGTAAAAGTATCGTACATAATTTTCTATTTTTCACGTTTTTTCCGGGGACGTTTCAAGTTGTCCATATGTACCCTATCTCTATTTTCAGTTGAAGCTGTTTTATTTGCAAGGTTGACGGTTTTTAATTTGATTGGTAAAGTGTACTTATTAGCGTGTTTTTGTCGTATGTGTTTTCTTACATATACTTTTTGATTAGGTTTAAATATTTCCGGTTTGTCTCGGTTTGTATTTAGTTTAGAAGTAATTTTTTCTTTTCGATTATTTAAGTCGGAATTAATTTTTGAGTACAATAATTTTGTTTTTTCTTTGTGATTGTTGATGTAATCATTTAAGAGTATTTTATTTATGTCGATGTCATAAACATCATTATTATTAATATGTCCGTTGACTATATCTATCGGTTTCATTTTTGTACTGGAATGAATCGAATGATTGTAAGCAAGTATAGCATCTAACATTTTCATTTTAACTGGGGTTTTTGAGAAACCTTTAGTATTTAAGAGTCGTATATGTTCTATTAGAGTTGAATGGAGTCTTTCTATTTGTCCGTTGGATTGAGGATGATTGGGAGAGGTAAAATGAACTTGAATTTTATGAAGGCTCAGTAGTTCTGTTAATACAAAATTTTTGAATTCCCTTGCCATTGTCAACTGTGATTTGTTTCGGTATGCCGTGATGAGAGAAGAATTTGATAAGATTGTCTACCACTTCTGTACCAGAGGCAGAATTTATGTGATATGCTTGAGCGTATTTAGAAAAGCTATCAATAATAGTTAAAAAATTTGTTTGTTCGATCGTGAAAGAATCTAAATAAATAATTTCGAATGGATTCGAGGCGGTTGGGGTGATATTTAATTGCATATGTACTGGATTTCGTTCATATTTACTTTGATGGCAAATTTGACATTCGTTTATAAATGTTTGTACGAATTCTTTTAGGTTAGGCCAATAATATTTTCCTTTTAATCTTAAATAAGTTTCATCTATTCCTCGGTGATTTGATTTTCCTTCGTGATAGCTTTGTATGATAGTTTTGATCTCTTCTTGATCTGTTACATCTACAATTTTGTGGTACAACGTTTCAATTGGATTGAATTTGATCTGAAATATTTTTGTAATATTGTCGAAAATGGTTCGTACAATTCGGGGCTTTCGAAATTAGCGTGATATTGAATATTTGGTGAAATAAATTCTTTAATAAAATTGATAATGTCTTGTTCTAGGTTATTTTTTGATATTTGCACAGTTATTTGTTTCTTTTTCTCAAATAATATTCTAACTTTAGGTTTCGCTGGAGAATGTAAAACTAATTATACTTTGATTTTGTCCGACGTTAACTGCGCATTTTGCGATAGGGACACCTATTACCGGATTTTCTTCAGCATTAGAATGAATCGTAAGAGACTCGTTTTCGTCTACGTTGATCCTATGGTCGTTGGGTTCATTTTGACGGTCAGGTGTTATCTGCTGTAATGCAGAGTCAGGATTGTTGTCACTTGAGTTTGTTGTCGACACATTTTCATTGTCTAGGTCAGCGTCGGGATTTACTATCAGGGATATAGTATCTAGGTCAGGGTTATCGTCTTGAGTTACTTCTGTTGTTGGAATTTTTAGCTGATTTTCAACTGTAAATGGCGAAGGTGTATTGATACTTCGTTGTGATTGAGACGGAATTGGTTCATTGCTAAAATTTATATCGCGGCTCAAAACATCGTCAACATTTTTCCAAAAATTTTCATCATTAAGAATTTCGTTCGTTTCTTAGTATTTATTTATAGTCTAGATAATGCATCCGCATTAGTATTGAGGCTTCCACGTTTATATACAATTTTATAATCAAATTCATCTAATTCAATTCGCCATCTCATGAGTTTAGAATTTGGGTCTTATAGAGAAAAAAGCCATTGAAGTGGTTTGTGGTCACAAACAATGATAAATTCTTAGCCATATAAATAAGGTCGGAAATATTTGGTGGCCCATACAATGGCCAAAAGTTCTTTTTCTGTGGTATCATAATTGTGTTCAGAATCGTTAAGGGTTCGAGATACGTAAGCGATTGGAAGATCTTTTCCGATAGGACCTTGAGAAAGCACTGCACCGAGTGCCACATTACTGGCGTCTGTGGTCAAGTTGAAAGGTTTCGTGAAGTCGGGATACTGGAGAATTGGGTCATTGGTCAGAATATTTTTGCATGTTTCGAAGCATGATAAGAATTCGTCATTGTGTTCGATTGTCGCGCCCTTTTTTAGGAATTTTGTCAGTGGTTTCGTCAAGTGGGCGAAGTTTTTTATAAAACGTCTATAATATCCCATCAGTCCCAAAAATCCTTTGATTTATTTAGTAGTTTTGGGTATAGGGTAATCTTTGATGGATTTAATTTTATCTGGGTTGCATTTCACTCCAGAAGGGGTGACTACATATCCGAGATAAGCTACTTCTTTTCTCAGGAATTCCGATTTATCTAATTGTATCTTGAAATTAGATTCTCTAAGTCGATCAAATACACATTTTAGTCTCTCTATATGCTCCTGTAATGAAGTGGAAAAAATGATTATATCGTCAAGGTATACAAGGCATTTTTCATTTTGTATGCCTCGTAGTATATTGTCCATTGCCCGCTAGAAGGTAGCTGGGGCATTTTTCAAACCAAATGGCATCCGCAGGAACTCCCAGTGTCCGGATTCGGTGCTGAAAGCTGTTTTCTCTATATCTTTTTCGGCCATCTCTAGCTGGTGAAAACCTGAAGCTAGATCCAAGGTTGTAAAGTATTGGCATCTACCTAACTTGTCTAATAAGTCCGTTATATTAGGAAGTGGGTACTTGTCATCAATAGTTTTTCCGTTAAGACGTTTATAGTCTATGACTACACGAAATTTGGCTTTCCCAGAAGCGTCTTGTTTCTTGGGTATGACCCAAATTGGCGCATTCCAGGCACTTGAGCTTGGTCGGATAATTTTATGTTCAAGAAATTTCTGAATTTGTTTATCTACTTCTTTTTTGTACATAAAAGGATATCGATAGGTTTTAGCGTAAACAGGAATCTCGTCGGTGGTTCGTATTTCATGTTTAATTTTTTTCGTAAAAGTAAGTGGTGTGTTTTCGTTATAAAATATGTCAGAATATTCGGAACAAAGCTTAAGTATTTTGGATTTATCCTCGTCGTTCAAGTGATCTGTTCTAATATTATTTAAATCTAAAGTGTCTTCTAGGTTATTCAATTCGAAATTTTTAAAAGCATTGCTATCAAATTTTTCTACAGGAAGTGGTTCTGAAAAACTCAATTTAACTGGATTTGTTGTGATATTTAGAATTGTAGTAATGGCTTCTCCATTTCTTGCAATTGATAGCGACTCTGGTATTTCACAACCGTGAAATTTTTGGTGTGGATTGATGATTTCACCATTCTTTATACTTGTTTTTATTTTGATAACCTTTTCAGTTCTAGGTTCGATAGTAATAGAGTTTATGTCTTTCTGAGATTTATGAAAATTTAATTTAATTTTACTATGTGGGGTCATTAACCATCCACTAGAAAAATTTATGTTGGCTTTCAATAATTTCAAGTTATCTAGGCCAATAAGTCCTTGGAATACACTATGGAATTCGAATACATAGAATTTGAGATTTAAATTATCAGATAAATTGAAAATTTTTGAAGAGGGGATTAGAGTGCTATATTTATGGGAAGATTCTTGAAAAACTGATTTCACAGTAAATGGGTCATGAGTTAGGTTATCTGAAAAATATTCAAATGCAATTTCGGGATCTAGGAAGGATTTTGATGATCCAGAATCTATTAAAAGTTTGATATTATACTCGGGGAATATTATATAAGGCAATTCACTATTATTACTTAAATTTAATGGAATAGAAACGGGGGCTATGTTTCCCCTAAATTCTGAGGCGTTTCGTGAAAATATGTAGAATCTTGATTTGAGGAATCGAAATAATCATTATTGTTTTGTTCTTCAAATTGATATTGTTCGTTTTCAGAATATGAGTTATCGGAATAATAATATTGTTCGGTTTCCTCGTCCTGAATATCAGCATTAAATAATTCCTCGGCTATAAAATTATTTTTTGGTCCAGAATTTCGGAAATGATTTTGATTTGAAGGACCTGGGTATGAGTTTCTAATAGGTGAACTCATTGGGTGATTGTTCACTGTATTTCTTGTGGAAATACTCATGGGTGTGGGTTTTGGTAAATTTAAATTTTGATTTGCTTTGAATGCATTATGGTTCTGTTGAGGTTTGAAGACTTGAGAATTCGTAGGAAAACGTTGGGGTTGTCTTGGAGTTATAGGGCGAACAGGTATAGGTTGAGATGGAAATGATCTCTGTGCTCTAAAGAAATTATTAGGTGTATGAGTATTAAATTGAGTTGGATTACTGTTAAAATTCTGTCGTTGTACAAAAGGCTTACCAGAGTATTGCGGTTACTTTATATTTGTTTTATGAGTAAAATTTTGGAAATAATGTACATTGTCTTCTTTTAAAACATATTGTAAAGCTTCGGCTAAATTATTTGTTTTAATGCATCTAATAGTTGTACCTAACGGTTCTTTAAGTCCTGATAAAAATGTTGTTAAAGCTACATTATTATATAAATTTCTTTTTAAAATTTTTGAGTCATTTTCGACTTCATGAACGTCTACATAACTGCACAAAAGATTAAGAATGTTTAAAACTCTATCATGGAATTGCAGTGGTTTTTCATTTGATTGTTGTCTCATCATTACTAAATCCCTATTTAGACAAGTTTCGTCTCTCTGATCTGCGAAATTTCTCGTTAAAACATCTCTTAACTCGTTCCAAGTAGATACATTTTGTATATTTACGACTAATTTAGCATTACCAGTTAACTTAGATATTAGACAATTCAATAAATACACATTTTGGAAACAATTTGGTGTGTCTATTCTGTAAAATGAATCAATTAATGATTTACAGACACTTAGATATCTGTTCAAATCATTTGGATTGCCATCGAAATCTGGCACACATTTTAGATATTCTGGTCTAAATTCGGCCATGATTAAATTATTATTAATACTCCGCTTCGGCAATTTTTGTCTTCCTGAGATGAATATCTCTGCAAAATTGGACTATTGTCGTTCCAATTCCCGTTGATGGACTTCTTCGTGCTTGGGATCGTTTCGGTGTGTGATACACTGGGTTTCCTGAATATAGGGCATGTATAAGTTTGATTTTTATTTGTGTCTGTGTTTAGGAATGAATGATTTTTTTGTATGTTTGTGTATCACTCCGTTCGTATAAATGTTTAGACGGGCTTTTCAATTGGTATGATGACTTATTTATAGTTTCGTAATCATCCAAGAATTGAATTCGTTCATTTAATAATGTTTTTTAATCTTCAACAGATGGCATATCTAATTTGTTTGTGAATTTTTTCCACCTCTTTTGAGTAGATTCTGGTAGTTTTTTCAAAATAATGAAATTAAGTAATGGACCCCAATCTTGGGTCGAGACTTGAAGTGCTTCTAGAGCTCGTAAATTTCTGTTCAAGGTGTCGAGAATCCCCTTTAGACGATTACACGATTCTTTATTGATAATTTCAAAATCGACAATAGATTTAAGATGTTTATGTATAATTGCCTTTTTATTTTCAAATCGTTGCTTTAATAAATCCCAAGCAATTTTGTAGTTTTCGTTTGTTACCTCTAGGGATGCAATTACCTCAGCGGCTTCGCCTTTAACCTGCACAAATAATAGTGTTTCTCAATGTCAGGTGAATCACTTTTGTTTATTAGCGCATCGAACATATCTCGAAAAGAAACCCATTTATCATAATCTCCGTAAAAAATTGGTAATTCTATTTGAGGTAATTTAATATTTTGTTTAGTGTTGGGTTTATTTTCGGAAATGTCTGCGAATGAAGATTCGGCGTTTTTCATTTCACCTTGTGCGGTGGCGAGATGACTAAAATATGCGTTTTCAAATTGAATTCTCACATCATGATGTTCCTCAAGTTTTAACATTTCTGGATAACATGACGCTAGTATTTCAATTTGATCTTGTAGCTCCTCAAATTCTCTTAAAACTGAAATGATATTATCTACGCGTAATTTTAATTGATCTAATGATATTTTGTTGTCATTACAAGCTTGGATTGACGTTTCAAATCTAGTTAGTTTTCCTCTAACTAGACCTCTCTTTGCGACTAAATTTTTCAAATTTATCTTTAAATCATTTAGCTCCTTTTGTTGTGAATCTGTTAATATATCTGGCATTGTGTATTTTTAAAAGTTTATTTGAATAATGAAATTAAGTCGATGCTTTTTACAGTATGCAAATATTGATTTCTTGTTTGAAATAATTGTATGAAATGTACTTATGTTAAAGTATGCTGAAACTGTTGAATGTATGCTGAAACTGTTGAATGTATGCTGAAATATGTAAAAGTTCTTTAGTTATCTTTATTTCATGTAAGTATGTTAACAGATTCTTATGATTTTTAATGATTTTTGTGCTATTTTGGCTCGATATTTGCTAATGAAAAGAAAAATGTCACACTTTGGCATGTGAAGCAAATCATGCATAAATATCCAATTATTCAAAGGAAATAGTTTAAAAACATGGAAAAGTCTGACCTTATCTTCCCGTTGGAATCGTTGCTCTCACCTGCTCTTCTGTTCTGATTATGGGAAACGAATTACCATACACCAATTTTATACGTCAATGCTTGATACACTTTTAATTCTCGTTTATTGTTACATCCGCAGCTCGATAAGACCAAAATGTAATGTAATGTTTCTTGTTAAATGTTTGTGAGATTGAATCCAAACTCATTTGTTGTGCATAATAACTTTTTTTTATTTATTTTTTACGCCGGTTAAAATATTACGGTGTTACAAATAAATATATGACATGTGTGTTGACAGTTTTTCATAAACTTCTCGAAAAATGAGTTTTCTACAAAGAAAGTGCTATGTTGCGCGATTGGGCACAATATTATGGAAAGTCCAAGTACTTAACATATACATTGAATGATATTGTAATGTTTTTCTAATTTATTTAAACAGTAAACGGGTGGGATAAACTTTAAACACACGGTATGGCTACTTACTAATTTATATAAACAGTTCACTAATTTATATTCACTTACTTACTTGTTTATCTCACGATGTCCAATTATCCCCTAGCTCTTCCTGGTCGGTCCCTTATATATTAATGCTCTTTTCACTAGATAATTCTAGATTGCGGCTTACTCAAAAACAATTGGCATTTTCTAGATAAGACTGATCACAAAAACAATGTTTAGATAAGATAGTCACAATCGTAAACAATCCCTGCGCATCCGCCATAATTTTAACTTTCATACCTGGCTTAGACAGAGTCGGATTTAGGGACTATACCAGTGTGCTGTTTCGTAACATTACCCCCTTCTTGAATTGAAGTTCCTCCTGGAACGAACTTTTGTGTAGCCGAGACTGGATGTTTGAATCGGCAACTGGCCCCATTTCTACACTTTCCGATCTTATGGAAATAGTAGGGCACCGTCTTCATCGGATACTGATGGGGGTTGTAGCTGCAAATTAATATCTGGACACCGTTACTTGAAAGATAATCTCTACCATGTTCCTGATGATTCGCCAATCCAACTGGTTACTCGCTATCTTAGGCATAGCCAGTTTCTTCACGCTGGATTCCAACACATGGTCTCGTAGGTTTCGAAGTGCTTCCCACACATCGCGGTAGGTAGATCGGTCCTGAAATTCATTTTTAGTTACCACGTAGAAGACGTACCGTGAAATGTGTTTCAGTTTCAGTGTCTTGCCAGGGACTGGAATCTGGTCTTTAAGTTTTTCTAATTGCCCGAACGTACATCGCATTATGCTTAAGACATATATCCATTTTTTCATAGATGCTTTGGTCCATATAGAATTTTATTCATGTACAAATTTAGCCCAATGTTTTCTATCTCTTGCCATTGTTTTTGCCTTTGTCCATGTTTTTCCTTTGTCTTGCATTATGCCTACCATAACACCATCCCATGTTTGTTTTGGTCTTTCCTTTTTTGTTCTTTTTTGTATTTTTGATTGCCATACTTTTTTAACTGGTCTTGTATCGTTCATTCTTTGTGAATGTCCCCACCTGCCTAATTGTCTATTTACAATAAATTTAAGTGTTGATTCTATTTCAAGGTCTTCTCTTATTTCCGTATTTCTTAGTTTGTCTTTTTTTGTGACTCCTTCAAATCGCCTAAGATACTTCATCTCAACTGCTTGTATTCAGCTCTTTTGACTCTTTGTTAATACCCAAGATACACATCCGAATATTAATATTGGCCGGTAAATTGTTTTAAATACATTTAACTTCGTTTTCTCGGAAATTTCTTTTTTATTTTTGAATGTCGAGTACATCGTGTGATAAAGTTTCATCGTTTTTTGTACATTGGTAATTTCGACTTCCTGTGTTCCATTTTCTTCTATTTCTACTCCCAAATATTTATATCTTCTAACTTGCTCAATTTTTATTCCATCTAATTGTATATTTAGATGTTTTTGTTTCGGTCCTATAACCATAACTTTGGTTTTACTTTGATTCACTGCCATTCCATATTCTTCCAATACCGTTCTCCATATTTCCATATTATTTTGTAGATCCTTCTTTCTCCCTGCTATAATTATTAAATCATCTACAAAAGCTGCTTCTGATATATCCACTCTTCCTAAATGTCTGTATCCAACGTGTAGTTTTGCCATTTTGATTAACGATTTTTTAATTATTTCATGAATAAAAATTGTAAATAATAATGGACTTAGTCCCCCTCCTTGCCTTAATTCTTCTTGTGTTGAAAATGGTTCTAATGTTTTATTCCTGTATATTACACAATCTCTATTATTTTTGTAAATGTTTTTGATTATGTCTATTATTTTGTAGTTTACTCGCCTTCCTTCTAGTACTTTCCATAACTTCTCCCTTGGTACTTTGTCAAAAGCTTTTTCCATGTCTATAAATCGCATATATACCTCTTTTTCTTGTGGTGAGAACTTATCAATTATCTGTTCCACTGTGAATATGGGGTTCTTGGATGCTTCGCCCTCTTCTAAATCTACTTTGCGATTCTTTTTCTATCCTTGGTCTTATCTTACTGTTTATAATCTTCTCGTAGACTTTCATAGCTGTACTAAGTAGATTTATTCCTCTATAATTATTGCAGTCTTGTCTATTCGCCTTTTTATATATTGGAACTATCAAGGATGTCTTCCAATCTTCTGGAATCTGTTCTTCACTCCACGTAGTGTAGTATATTTTCAATAATATTTTTGTTCCTGTTTCCCCTAAATTCTTGAACATTTCTGCTGTTAATTTATCAATTCCTGGAGATTTTCCATTTTCAATTCATCTATTATTTCTTGTAATTCTTTTATAGTTAGAATGTCTTTATTTTCTATTATTGCATCCTTTTTTTTGTTAATGTCCTGAATTCTGTTGTCTGCTCCTGATAATTCCTCAAAATACTCTTTCCATCTATCAATTACTTCGTTTTCATTTCTTAGTATATCTCCTTTTTCATTTTTTATCCATGTTATTTCTTGTGTTTTTCCTTTCTTAATGACTTCAATGTTTTGTAAAACAGTTTTTGATTTGATTTACTATTGCTCCCCATTTTTTCGCCAAATTCTTTCCACTGATTTCTTTTAGCTACTGCTACCATCTCTTTTACCTTTTTCCTCTTCTCTTTGTACACTTCATAGTCTTCCGTTGTTTTGTTATTTATATATATATATATATATATACAGGGTGTCCCGCGACTAATGGGAAAAAAGTCAGGAGCGTATAATCTGAGCCAAAATAATGTTAGTACTTCATATAAACTTTTTCTATGCAGGCCCTCGTTTTCGAGTTATAGGCCTCCAAAGTTTTAATTTTGAATTTGGTTTTAATTTTTATTTTTTGTACTAGTTATTTGATCTTCATAAAATTTACGGCAAAGCTATAATGTACGTGTATGTTTATTTTGGAGAGGTGAATAGATTTACAGTTGTGCCTTGAAGCCAGGGACGGACTACCCGCAATGGTTAGTGATCCAAAAATTTTGCAGGGTAGGCACACCCTGTATGAAATTATCGAAATTGACTTCCCCACACATTAAGCTAACGAAAAGGTATTCTTGTTGGAATTCTATAAAATAAGCCGTTTGGCTAATATTTACAGTTTTATTAATGCACTACGTACCAATTTACCTAACTAACTTATTAATATGATATCCAAGATTTACACCTTTACTACAACAAAATAATTTAACGATAGAAGAAGATAAAAAACATTAACGACTTATTAATGCGAAAGTTGGTAGAAACTTTTTAAAAGTGTTTTTACCGTTTATCATGTAACCATAGGATTAGTTGTCAAACGTTGTGTAGAATAGTTCGTAGTCAATAATTCATGTCCTTAATTTAACAGTTACAATGGCAGAATTCACTTTTATTGATTGCGCTGATATGCATTTAATATATGGACTGGCTTCTCGAAACTGTTTAGAGGCCAGAAGGCTTTATGCAGAGCATTTTGCAAACAGAGCATCGCCAGACAGACGAATGTTTGAGCGTATTGATCTCAGCTTACGAGAAACAGGTATGAATAAGAAAATGTAATTTTCTATGTATACAAAACTAAATTTTAAATTTCAGGAAGTTTTTTGCCAAAAAAGTGGAAAAGGTCCAGTACAAAGCGTACATACAGTGGCAGTTGAACAAGACTTGTTAAATGCAGTTGATAATGAACCATCAACGAGTTTACGAAAATTATCAAGAGAACATAACGTCTCGAAATCAGTTGTTCATCGCGTCCTGAAAGAACAGTTTTTCACATGAAAAAAGTACACAGTATGACAGTGGCTGACTATCCTGCACGACTTGAGTATAGCCAGTGGTTTCTGCGACAATAACAAGCAGACAATACATTTATTAGTAACGTTCTCTTTACGGACGAATCTGGTTTCACCAGAGATGGAGTCATTATTTCTCATAATATGCATTTATGGGATGATGTGAATCCACATGGCATTATCCAAACTAGGGACCCGCATAGATTCATGGTTAATGTTTGGGCAGAAATAGTTGGCAATCATTTGATAGGGCCATACTTTATTGACGGTACTTTGACCGGTCAGAGATATTTGGAGTTTTTGCAAAATGGGTTATGGAACCTGTTTGATGATGTGCCTCTACTAACTCGTAGGAATTTATGGTTCTTGCATGATGGGGCCACTCCTCATTTCAGTTTAGATGTACGACAGCATTTACATACAAGGTTTCCTAATAAATGGATTGGTCGTGGTGGCCCTTTTCAATGGCCACCGCGATCAGGAGACGTTAATCCTATGCATTTCTTTCTCTAGGGTTATCTCAAAAGTAAGGTATACGCAACACCTGTGTAAATAAGGCAAGATTTAATAGATATAATTATGTTACACTGCAATGTTATTAAAAGTAATATGGGGTTACTCTTTTAAGTGCAAAGAAACAACCTTCGTAGACTTAGAATGTGCGTGGAAGTGGGAGGAGCTCATATTGAACATTTATTAGAATAACGTTTTTTTTGTTGTTGTTTAGGAATTAATTTTTGTCAAATGTTTTATAACTTGTGTTTTTTGAGGTTTTCTTAATGGTTTAATAATGTTGTGTTCGTAATTTTGATTAAAAGCAACTAATTACGTTGTTACCGTACCTATTCAATTTCCATTAAATAAGTTCTTAACGTTTTTATCATCTGCTATCTTCAAATTATTTTTTTTGTAGTACTGTAGGTAAATCTTGGACATCGTATTAATAAGTTAGTTAGGTAAATTGGTAGTTAGTGCATTAATAAAACCGTAAATATTAGCCAAACGGCTTATTCTATCGAATTTCAATAAGAGTACCGTTTCGTTAGCGAAATGTGTGGGGAAGTCAATTTCGATAATTTCGTACAGGGTGTGCCATCCCTGCAAAAGTTTTGGATCACTAACCATTGCGGGTAGTCCGTCCCTGGCTTCAAGACACAACTGTAAATCTGTTTAACTTTCCAAAATAAACGTAGACGTACATTATAGCTTTGCCGTAAATTTTATAAAGATCAAATAACTAGTACAAAAAATAAAAATTAAAACCCAATTCAAAATTAAAACTTTGGAGGCCTATAACTCGAAAACGAGGGCCTGCATAGAAAAAGTTTATATGAAGTAATAACGTTATTTTGGCTCAGATTATACGCTCCTGACTTTTTTCCCATTAGTCCCGGGACACCCTGTATATATATATATATATATATATATATATATATATATATATATATATATATATATATATATATATATTTCCACGCCTCTATTTTCAATTTTACTTTTATTTTAATTTTGTCCGTCCACCAAGTTATTTGTTTTTTCTTATTAGTTTTCTTGCTACAACCACATATTTCTTTAGCGGTTTCCAATACGGTGTTTTTGAAATAATCTCACAATTCTTGTAAATTACCATTTTTCATTATATCACAATTATTTAAGAATTTTCCTGATAATGCTATTTTGTATTTCTCTGCCATATCTTTGTTTTGGAGTTTGTATGATCTGACCGATTCAAAATATATTCTTATTTTTTACTTTTTGTCTATTATTATTTGTAATTTCTACTTGTTCTCTTATTTTTGTTACAAGTGTTACGAAACAGCACACTGGTATAGTCCCTAAAACCGACTCTGTCTAAGCCAGGTATCAAAGTTAAAATTATGGCGGATACGCAGTTATAAAAAACTGTTTACGACTCTACGACTATCTTATGTAAACATTGTTTTTGTGACCAGAGTTATCTAGAAAAGGCCAGAAAAATTATTCGTGACTGTGTAAGCCGCAGCCCAGAATTTACTAGTAAAAACGGCTTTAATATATAAGGGACTGATCAGGAAGAGTAAGTTTAGTTGATAATTTGACATCGTGAGATAAACTAATAAATAAGTGAATTAGTGAACTGTTCATATAAATTAGTTTAAGTGAATATACTGTATACATAAATTAAGTATTAGTGATTAGTTTAGTGTTTAAATAAAATAGTAAGTAGCCATACCGAGTGTTTGAAATTTATCCCACCCGTAATAAAAACTTTTAATAAATAAGAAAAACATTACAGAAGTATATAGTGGTCACTTCCTATTTCTGGTCCTCTTCTAACTTCGGTATCCAATACTTCCTTTCTATTTCTCTTTTCCACTAATATGTAATCTATTATTGACCTTTCATTTCTGCTTTCCATCACACGTGTATGTTTATTATTAGCTACAGTAAAATTGTGTAATATGCAAAAATCCAACAGCCGTTCTCCATTATTATTCCTAAATGCTTCACCATGTTTTTTCCTATTACTGTTCTGTAAATGTAATCTTTTGTTCCCACTCTGCTATTCAAATCTCCAAGCATAATTATTTTTTCTTTTGCATTTTATGTAGCCATAGTTAGATCTTCCCAAAGCCTATCTTTATTTCCGACTGTATCGTCTTCATTTAGTCCATATACAATTATTATATTTTTTGTGTTTATATTTTTATTTTTCATTTCCATCACCAGTACTCTTTCCGACCATCCCGTCCATCCAGTAATGTGTTCTTCTAAGTTTCTATGTATAATGCATGCAACTCCTGCTGCCGCTCTTTTCTCATTCTCAATACCACTATATATGAGTATATGACCATTATCCATTTTCACTATCCCCTGTCCTTTTTTGTCTCAGTTATAGCTAGTATTCTCAAGTTTGTATTTTCAAACTCTTCTTCTAATTTTTTTTCTTTTCCTAAAATACTTCTAACATTCCATGTTCCAATTCTCCACATTTCCGTTGCTAATTTTACTTTATTCTTATCAAGTTCCGTTGCCGTGTCTTTTTCTCTGTTACCATGAATATCTGTTTCTCTATTCAGTTTTTTTAAGGTATTTTTCCAGTATTTTCATTCTATTTGTTTCTTTATCCCATCTCCATTCTTGCCCATTTACTGTTACCTTATTGTATCCCATTTTTACGTCTTTTCCCTTTTGGTTTTCTAATTTTGCAAACATCCTTATCTCTTTTTGTTTTCCTCTTTCCTTCTTGGTCATATCATTATTTATAAAAACTCCTTTTTCTTTCCTCTCCTTTAATTTAGCTTTATTTGCCATAATTTTTTCTTTATCAGCTTCTTTTTGACATTCCACTATACACATTTTCTCCCCTATCTTGTTAACTGCTTTAGGCTCGATATTTATTTTTAGTTATTGACTCAAAATGTTTCTGACATTTCCTACCAATTGGAATAATAATCTTCTTAATTGATATACAAAATACACAATGAACGGTGACATATATTTCAACAAACTCAGATAAACAAAACTCTACTTTTTTTTACTGCTTGATTAATAAAACTAAAATTGAAAGAAATAAGTGTCAAAATATTAAAAAAATGTTTGAAATAATTTCAAACAATTATTATTCATAGATTCTTAATATTTACCATCTACTGATAGCTGAATAATCAAAGTATGTACGCTGAAAATTTCAGTTTTTTTATTTATATCAATTACAAGCTGTTGAATATATCTGTGGCGTTTATATTAACTTCTATAATAGCCCGCGTAGCGCACTTTCAATTTTTCCCACATTCATACATTGTTTACAGGTACTCTTCTAAAATATGAGCTTCATACCTGCCGTATTTTACAATGTATGATTTTTTTATATTTTTTTTAAGTTAAAATCAAATCCTCAAAAATTGTAATAAAAAAAACATCTAGCGAAGTAAATATGAGATTTTCGTAAGCCAAGTGCCAACATAAATTTAAATAGGAAATAAAATTAGCATATAAATGAACTGGAAATGTACAGAATCAGTGGATGCGCCTAAAAAGAAAGTAGGAGGATGTTTTAGGGCTGATACAAAACAAATTTGAAATTCGTGTGGTATTTTTGTGGATTATTTTCTTTTAATATTAAAAACCTTCCCTTATTTCTAAACAATTTTTTCAGGTTATATGTATATACTGTAATGTTGTTCTTATTTATTTATGTTTTTATTACGACGGGTGGGATAAATTTAAACACATGGTATACCTACTCACTTAATTTATCTAATTATAAACTAAACTCCGTTGGTAGGTGCCGCTCTTATATATTAAGTGCCTTTTTTTCTGGATCCTTCTAGATTGCGGCTCACATAAGCAATGACCACAATGGAAATGTTTAGATAAGGATCGTCACAAAAAATAATGGTAAACAGTTTGGAAAAAACTTTCATACATAACTTAGACAGAGTCGCATTCAGGAACTACACCAGTTTGTGATTTCGAAACATTACCCCCTCCTTAAAAGGAAGTTCCTACTGGAACTTCTGTGTAGCCAGGAATGGGTGTTTAAATCGGCAACAGGACCCATGTCTGCACTTTCCGGTCGTTTGGAAATAACAGTGCACCGTCTTAAACGGGTACCGATAACGAGGGGTATAGCTGCAAATTAATATGTTACTCGCTATCTTAGGCATAGCCCGTTTCTTCACGCTGGATTCTAACACATAGTCTCGGAGGTTTAGAAGTGCTTCCCACACATCGCGGTAGGTAGATCGATCTTGAAATTAATTTTTAGTTACCACGCAGAAGACGTACCGCGAGTTATGTTTCAGTTTCAGTGTTTTGCCAGGGGTTGGAATCTGGGCTTCAAGTTTCTCTCCATATTCTAGCTTTCCCGGTACCTCCATACGCGCCCATAAATTCATCGAAAGTAGGGTCAGATACATCTTGAATATGGCTTACTCCTTTTTCTAGGTCATGGTCTTCTTCGAATAACGCTAGTCGGTTTTGGTGAACTACTTTTGGTTTTCTGTTGGGGATCTTGCTTATGCGATATATAATACCATTGATCCTTTTCTTGACTAAGTATGGACCTTCCCAGGATTTTTGTAATTTTGGAGAAAATCCTTTTCTCCTCGTCGGGTTGTGTAACCATACTTTGTCCCCTTCTTTAAAACCGCCTTCTGTGGCCTGCGTGTCGTACCGACTTTTCATTCTGTCGCTGGCAACTTGAAGATTTGTTCGAACTAATACATGAATATCGTCCAGCCTTCTTCTCAATTGGGTTACGTAGTCTTCTCCAGCTAGATCTTCTCCAGGCCGAAAGCCAAATTCCAGGTCAAAAGGAAGCCTCATTTGACGTCCAAACAGGATTCTCGCAGGTGTTTCACTCATGGACTCATTGACAGCAGATCGATAAGCCAATGCGAATAAGAAAAGATACTAGTCCCAATCTCTCTGATGGCTGGAAACTACTTTGGACAGGTTTTTTCCAATAGTCCTGTTCATTCTCTCGACCATTCCATCTGACTGTGGCTGTAATGCTGTTCTCCTGGTCTTCTTTATTCCCAGCTTGTCGCAAATCTCCTGGAATATATGACTTTCAAAATTTCTTCCCTGGTCACTGTGGACTTCCAAGGGCACTCCATATCGGCTGATAAATTCCTTCACCAATACATCCGCGACAGTTGTGGCCTCTTGGTTTGGGATAGGGTAAATTTCCACCCACCTTGTGAAATAATCCATTACAACCAGTATGTATTTGCCACCTTTTTCTGTCGTCGGAAATGGTCCAGCGGTATCTGAACAAATCCTTTCAAAAGGGCTTCCAACATTGTACTGTTTCATGTGTGCCTTTCTCTTGAGATGTCGGCCATTACTCGTAGCACAAGTCGTAAATTTTTTACACCAGTCCTTCACATAATCGGAGCTGTTCATCCAATAAAACCTCTCACGGATTCGCTGGAAGGTTTTCTTCACTCCCAGATGACCTCCCGATGGACTGTCGTGTACCTTTCTTCAGCTACTCTTGTTCTCGGGATAACTAGGTGTCTCCTCATCTCGGGACCATCTTTACAAGGACTCTTTTCAACAGCCCATCTTCGTAGACAAGTGAGTTCCACTGAGCCCAATACGTCTTGAGTTTCGGTGAAAATCTTGACACTTCTTGCCAGGTAGGTCGTTGATTTTCTTCCTTCCATAGCCGGATCATCTTCAGGAGAGGATCATTCTCCTGATCTTCTCTGATCCTGGTGGGTGACCATTCCTCGTTGACTACAGTAGTTCTTGAAACTGCAGCTTCCCTATATTCGTCCTTGTTGCAGTGGGAGCAGTCTGTTGGGCATGGCCATCTGGACAGGGAGTCGGCATTTCGCTGACTCACACCAGCTCGTCTTTCGATGTTGGAATCGTACTCTTGAAGTCGTTTAATCCATCTAGCAATCTGGCCCTCGGGATTCTTGGACTGCATCAACGACTTGAGTGCTGCATGATCAGTCCGAATTAAGAACTTCCTACCATAGAGATACTGGTAAAAGTGTTCCACGGACTTCACTAACGCAAAAAGTTCCCTTCTTGTGACGCAGTAGTTTCGCTCTGGTTTGCAGAGGACTTTACTGAAATAACCCAGCACTCTTTCTTGTCCTCCTTGGATCTGTGAGAGCACTCCTCCAATTCCTACGTTGCTTGCGTCAGTGTCAAGAATAAAGTCTCCCTCAGGTAATGGGTATCCTTATATCGGCGCCGCGGTTAAATGCTTCTTCAAGGTTTCAAAAGCCGTTTGACAGTCTTCGTCCGATTGGAAGGGTCTTGCTTCTTCGGTAAGTCGTGTTAGAGGCTTGGTAATATCTCCAAACTTCCTGATAAATCTTCTATAATATGTGCAAAGTCCAAGGAAACTCCTAATTTTATATTTTTCTGTTGGTTGCGGCCATTGCTGAATAGGAGCAATTCTCTCTGGATCCACCGCCAATCCTTCATTGCTCACTATATGACCTAGATAGTTGACTCGGTTTTGGAATAGCTGACATTTCTTCGGGTTTAAAATGAGCAGGGCAGCTTGGAGTCGTTTGAATACGTCTTCCAAATTCTACAGGTTATCGTCAAATGTCTCCCCAGTACTACGATGTCGTCCAAATAGATCAGGCATGTCTTCCAAGACAACCCTCTCGAGACATTTTATTTCTCGTTCAAATGGCATTGCAGAGCCCGAATGGCATGACGTTGAATTGCCATAATCCAGATCCGGTGGTAAAAGCAGTCTTCTCTTTGTCTTCTGGGTCCGTTTTCACTTGCCAATAACCAGACTTCAGGTCCAAGATGGAAAACAGTTTGCTAGTATCTAGCGTGTCATCAATTTGAGGCAGAGGATAACTGTCTTTCTTCGTCACGTTGTTTAGCTGGCGATAATCCACGCAGAATCTCGTAGTTTCATCCTTTTTCTTGACGAGCACTACTGGAGACATCCTTGGACTAGTAGATGGTTCTATTACTTTTTCTTCTGCCACCTCTCGTATTATTCTTTCAGCTTCTTTTCTCTTCGCTTGTGGAAGAGCTGTTTGCCTAATTGGCCTGATTGGCTTAGCATTACCAGTATCGATTTTGTGTTTGACGGCTGATGTTCTACCAGTCTTTCCTCCTTTTGGTACGAATAAGTCTCGATACTGCAAGAGAAATTCCCTCATTCTATTTTTTTCAGCTCGATTCAAGGATTGACCAGCTACAACTGTTCGAATCTGGCATTAGAATTGTCAGTGGTCGTTGTTTGACGAACTATAGACATAACTGGTACGCAGGATCCAATCCTGGTTTCCTTCTTGATGGTAACTGGGTAATCATTCACGTTTATCACACGTATTGGGATCTCTTTCGCCGACGTAACCAATCCTTTTCCAATTAGACTCCTTTGCCAACCTCTTCGTCGTGGATTCTTGGCTCCATCATAACCGGTGTACCTTCCTCCATGATTCCCTGTAGCCGTGCTACTATCATGGTTTCGCTTCGAGCAGGTAGAACGGTATCTTCCTGTACAGCTGCCAACACCACACTGTCTTCATATGGATGAAGGAATACCTCCTTGGAACCCCCTTTAATGGTTCTGTTTCTAAAGTCTAATTGGAAACCATGTACATTCATCACGTCCATTCCCAGAATCACGGCTTCTTCAATGTCAGCTACGATTACCGTATGCGTGAACTTTTCTGCGCCAATTTCCAATTGGTTTTGTGTTTCCCCGTGAACGTTGGCACTCTCGCCTGTGGCGGTCCGCAGTCGCAGTCTCGTTGGTAGAAGCTTCTTCTTGGGGGTTATTATCTCTGGTCATATAATGGTTCTAGTTGCTACAGTGTCAACCAGCAGAGTATATTTCTTGCCATTTACTTCGCCATCCACATATACACTGTCGTTGCGACATCTGAGAGAAGCTATCAGTATGAGAGGGTCTTTGGAACGATCATGGGTTGGTGTTACCCCCTCGTAGCCGACCCGTTCTAGTTTTCCTGTGACTGGGGTTCTTGGTTTGCAGGAGTCCTGGGGCGCTTACATGAACTGCGTACATGCGTTAGCTTGTCACAATTCCAGCATCTGATCTTTCTCGGCTTCTTGTCTCTCATACTTTTGATCAAGCCGACAATCTGGTCAAACTTGTCCTCGTCACCTTCTTCTTGGATGGTCCTAACTTTGTTGTAGCCCGAAGCCTTCGTTGCTGCTTCATATTCCAGAGCAGCTGTCAATGCGTCAACTAATGTTTTGGGGTGGGCTAAGCGAAGCGTCCTCTGTATATTGAGGTCACGTAAGCCATCAATACAGGCCTGTATTCCCAGACAATTCATCATGTTCTCTGCTGCTAAGGCATCTCCGCGAAGCGCGATGGTTAAGTTCACTGCCTTCTCCTTATCGGACCAATTATTCACTCTAGCGGCTGCTTCAAACTGTTTCACATAATTGGTTCACGATACATTTTTCCATCGAACGCTGGGGCCTTGACTCGGGTAAAACTACAAATGTCTTGTAACTTAGGGCGTTTTTCTGACTTGCAAGGTTTTCTTTGCTCGGTCTTCTTTTCTTCCGCTGGCGTGTCTTGAGTTTTTATATCTGTCATATTTCTTTCTAACTCCTTGATTTTCTCGTCCATCGTTGACATCTTATTCTCGATTTCAGATTTTAATGACGAAATTTCATTTTCAACGTCAGCGGCAATGTCGTTTTTCATTAGTAAGATATCGGCAGATATATCGTTCTTTATAGCAGAAATCTTCTCGTCCATATTAGCAGAAATGTCGTTCTTCATAGCAGAAATATCGTTCATTGTAGCAGAAATATCGTTTTTCATATTCGTGGAAATCTTCTCTTCCATGGCAGAAATATCGTTCTTCATAGATGAAATATCGTTTTACAGATTCGTTGAAATCTTCTCTTCCATGGCAGAAATATCGTTCTTCATAGCAGAAATTGCCAAGATTAAGGTGGAAGCCTCGTCATTAAATAAAACTGTTTCTGGATCAAAGCCGTCATTTTCCAGTGCCACTTTAAGTCTTTCTACTAATTCACTTTTTTTACCGGACGTTTCCAACTCACGATCTTCCAATTCTGCTCTTAATTCCATCACTTTCTGATCTCATAGTCTCTTGGCCATTTTTAGGTAGCAATTTATTTATATTCTCCCACACCTGACACCAATGTAATGTTTTCTTATTTATTTAAACAGTAAACGGGTGGGATAAATTTTAAACACACGGTATGGCTACTTACGAATTTATTTAAACACTAAACTACTCACTAACACTTAATTCATATACACTTAACTATTCACTTACATTCAATTTACATACATACAAACTTAATTATTAATTTATATCGACACTTTCACTATTCGCTATTTCGGTGTATACTTGTTTATTTTAAGAGATCACTGTATAAACTAAACTTTTTCCGCTGGTCGGTCCTTTATATATAAGTGGCCTTCTTTTCTAGATAACTCTAGTTTGCGGCTTACACAAAACAGTCGCCTTGCGGGATAGTTCTCGAATGCCAGTTCAAACCTTAAAACATGTCTATAAAAACGGTCACAAAAAATCCCAAAACCTTCTCAGAATTCGACGGGCTCGCCATTTTTTTAATTCCGTTAACATAAAGTTACAAGACCGTACTTAGTATATACTTCGGTGTGCGAGTTCGTAACACTACTTTCAAAGTTTAAATATCTCAAATCAATACTAGATATTAGCCAACTAAAAATAATTTATTGCTCACTCGTATAGTCAAGATTGAATTAGGGGATTCATGTATGGGGTGGTATTTTACAAACACATTTAAAAACTATAGAAGTACTTCGAAAGAAAATTTTAAAAATCATATATAATAAAAAAATGGACTATGCCTCCGACTTACTATTTTTGGAAAGTAGGGTAATGGATATCAGACAATTATAATGAACATCTATAAAAATAAAATCATCTTACGGAATATAGAACACAACGACTCTACTAGGTTAAAAAATAAAAATTATGTGGCTACCAATATAAAATTCTAATAAAAAAGTATGTCTCTCTACTATAATCAAGAATAATTTGAAAACATTTGAAAATATAGATCATCATTTAAATTTCTCTGATCAGCAAAACTCAAATTTCTCAGTTCGGAAAAACATAAATTTATCAAAAAATAGTAAAATTGAAAAGTCAATAATAAAGTTTCTGACGGCGATTTGATATCCGCAATCAAAATTCAGGGGACGCTTTGGCACCTCTTCTTTTTTGCATATCGATACACAAACTTATATAAGCAACATTGACACAGAATTCAATGCCTGGTACTTTGATGATGGTTCTTTAGGTGATAATACCAATTCCGTGTTCAAGTCTCTTGTCTATATTATAAACAATTCCAAGGATATTGGTCTTGAACTCAATTTCAGCAAATGCGAGTTATTTTTCTTAGAATCACCAAATAATCTAACCATTGATAAATTTAATTCTGTAGCACCAGGCATTGCAATTACCAACAGACATAATATATTCCTATTAGGTGCTCCTTTATTAAACGAATCCTTTCTATCAGCTTTCAATGAAAAACTAACATTATTCAAAAAAATGTCATCTCGTTTATCCTGGTTACCGACACATATTGCTTATTACCTTTTCAAGAATTGCCTATTAATTCCAAAATTAACATATATCTTAAGATGTAGTCCGACCTGGTTACATAATGATATCTTAATCAATTCATCATTCATTAGAGTCATTCATTAACATTAAATTAGAGGACCTTTCTTGGAAACAAGCTTCACTACCTGTTCCATATGGTGGTTTAGGAATTCGCTCAATCATTTCAGTAGCTCTTCCTTCTTTTTTGTCATAATTAAATAGTTCAAAAAATTTCATTAATTACATTTTGCCTATATTTTTCCACACACAAGACCCTTTATTATTGGAGGCAGAAAATATTTGGTCACTAAAGTCTAACAAAGGGTTACCCGATGAATAAAAATCCTTTCAAAAATCCTGGGATATACCGGCCCCATTGGGTACGCTTTTAGATGACGAAAGTTTCCGTATTTCTATTGGTCTCCGTTTAGGTTGTCAAATTTGTGTAGAACATCGCTGTCGTTGCAGAGCGGATGTTGATGAATATTGTAGACACGGCCTAAGCTGCAAATTAAGTGCCGGCCGTTTGTCACGGCATTGTGCAGTAAATGACCTAATCAAACGAGGCCTGCCATCTGCAAAGATTCCCTGTTCATTGGAACCGTTAGTTACTTGCCGCGACGACGGTAAACGTCCATATGGTATGACCCTCATTCCATGGCAACGCGGATTTCACTTGCACCGACACTTGGGCTCCGTCCCATGTTCGATCCACATCTACTTCCGCAGGCGCTGCAGCTTTACAAGGAGAAACTTTTAAAATAAAAAAAAATTGAATAACATTTACATTTTTTCCTGTAGAAATTGAAACCTCTGGTGTTTTCGGTAATGAAGCTTTAAAATTCATCAAAGAAATCGGTAAAAAAACATCAGTAGAAACCAATGATTCAAGAGCAACTTTGTTCTTTATACAACAAATAAGTATTGCAATTCAAAGAGGAAACGCTTCATATTTTCTCGGTACGTTTCCCCGTTGTACGCCTCTAGAAGAACTTTTTATGAAACCTAATCATAAGAAACCTAATCCTTCTACCACTTTCAAACTTTCTCACATTACAGACCCTAAAACATGTGATCTTTCCTTTTTCCGAATTCCTTCACTCTCTTCTTCAGAATGTGTGCCTTCTGATAATCCATGCGTTGACAATTTTATCAATTATACCTCCAACAAGCTTTTGGGCATCAGTGTACTAAAAAATATAAATAACCACCAGCCAGATGATGTCCCATTCATAGGAATACTGAAGAAGATGACTATGCTAGAGAATGATGCGATTCCTATACGCAATGAATTATCTTTGACCAAAACAAAATATAAAACTGGTTTACCCCCAATAAAGTTGAAGACATCAAATAAAAAGATAAACGACCAAATGGAAGGTATTTATATTAACAGTATGGCATACTCTAACAATACTAATCCAGACAATTTGTCTGATGAAGATGATAACGGAAATAACGCATCAGTAGCTGATTTGAGTAAAAATTTTTATGACAAACTCTCCAGAACAGTGAAAAATGGTACTAACCTCGCCAATAAAACAACTGAGGTTAGATCCAAAATATCTGATGTGACCAATGGAGTGAAACCACTAAGTACAAAAGCAATATCAACCAGAGTTGAAAAATCTAGTAATAATGTTTCGGTGACCAAAAAAATGGCATTGCCTCCAACAAGTGTCAAAATAACCCCGATATTTTGCAGTCAAATTCAAAATTGGAAGAGAATGAAGACGTAGAAAAAAATAATGGGTCAGAAGTCGATTAGATCGTAGTAATTGAGGAATTAAAAAACATCAATTCCCTTTCTAAAAATAATCCTAGAGTTAACAACTTTTCTCCATACATTTCATTTTCGATTAAAGATTTTCAGAAAGGGGATGAAACTCAACAAGAACTAAAGTACAAGTCTAAAAATGATGTAGATAGCAAGGAATATATTAACAAAGTGAACCAGACCAATGATCTATCGACATCAACCAAACTTTCCAAAACCGCAATATCTCCATCCAATTCAATAGCAAACAACATCAATTCAAATTCCTTATCACGTCAATCAAGTGAGAAAAACAATAATAGAATCCGAGATTATTCGGACAATGATAGTAGTTGCGAAAGAGGTCTTAATAATATCTCCACAATCAGATCCATAAAGGATATTCCCCAAAAATCTTTGGGTCTCAAAGGACTCAAAAATATTGGTAACACATGTTTCATTAATAGTATTATCCAATGCCTATCAAACACAACGTGGCTATTAGAATATCTAAAGAAAGACGCATACATAAGAGATATTAACATAAACATATCTAGCTTGAAAGGAGCACTAATTAAAGCATTTGCTGAAGTTATTCAAGAACTTTGGTCTGAAAACGGTTCAAACAGAGTGGTTAATACAGTATCATTGAAAAGTCAGATTCAGCGATGTACTTCAAGGTTCATGGGATACACTCAACATGATGCGCAGGAGTTTCTTCGTTTAGCAGGATTTCCCGAAGATGTCAACAAGGTATATGAAAAATCAAAGCCCATAATAACTGAAATTGATAAAAAACTTAGTGACGTTGATAAAGCACAATAATCTTGGTTGATATATCCGAGAATGGACAACTCCAAGATTGTGGATAACTTTATCGGTCAATTAAGATCAACAATCAAGTGCACACACTGGGGTCACTGTTCAGTTACCTACGATCCCTTTTGGGATTTATCCCTCTCGATACCCCAAGGAACAGGTCAATTACGACTTTCACAATGTTTAGATTCGTTTACAAGAGAAGAAACACTCGACGGTGATGAGAAACCAACATGTTCGAAATGTAAGGAACGAAGACGATGCACTAAATCATTCTCAATTCAGAAATTTCCGAAAATATTGGTTATTCACCTGAAGCGATTTTTGCAAACAGAAAGATTCAGTGGAAAACTTAATGTTTCAGTAGATTTTCGAATAGAAGGGCTTGATATGATCCATTACGCGGCTGATAATGTGGCACCTTGTATGTACAAACTTTACGCTATATCAAATCACTGTGGAACCACTTATAATGGTCACTACAAAGCATATTGCCGACATCCCTACACGGGACAGTGGCACGAATATAACGATTCAAGGGTGCTATTAATATCGTGGAAATCTTTAATCAGTGGAGAATCTCTTCTATGAACAAGATGACACAAAACCCCACCTTTAAGTTTATAATTTTTTTTATTAGTTTTTAAATTGTTTATTTTCATTGTGATCCAATGTCTTATTTGATTTTTCTGCAAAATTTATTTATATATGCTTTGTATACTTATTAATACATTATTTAACAAGTCATTGTATTAAAACATGTTTTATTGGGCAAAGTAATATTCTATATCTATCTGCTAAGATTTTTAATTACTTGCCCAATATGTATAAAATTTTTATAACAACTATTAATTCCTTGAACATGATTAAAAGCTTTCTTACAAAATTTGTCCTGAATTCAAACAGACAAGATCGTCTTGCTAGTATAGACCCAAAAATTATTAATAAAATTATCATTGATAATAAAAGAAAACATAAAATTAGTATATAATCGAACTTATTTCTCCACCACTCCTTAATCTTTGATTGTATTTTTGCAGGATTGTATAAGTTCTTTTTCATATTTGTTTAAAACTTGAAAAAAATCATAATCACTTATTCAGTTGCTCGTACACGACCATATCGGTTTTAATCGGTATTAACGAGCTGGAATACAGTCATTGCTTGATATGTTCGTTCAAACTATCACCAACCGTAGGTTTATTCTAACAAACTTTGTGAAATTAATAAAAAATTGTAAATTATATTCTGAAATGTTACCAATAAATATTATTATAAAGCTACTGTATTAGCGAAACGCGTCACAAGTTTAAATTTAACATTAGTTCAAATATAATGAAGTTATGAACAAATTAAATAGTTTTACTTCATCGTATAAATTCCCACTTTCTATTATTAACAGCGATGCCGCTTTCAACTAGCTCCTCTAAATTAATTTAATCAATTCTAAACTTTCAAAATAGATGTTCTATCACATAATTATCTAAAAAGAGTTCTCTATAAGAAGTGTACATTTAGATCCACTGTAATGACCCAAACAACGCTATCTCTCGGTTAGCTATAAGTCTTGTTGACACAAATTGCATTTTACTTATATGTGCACTTCCCGTCTCGTTCGGGGTAAGGGTAAGCTTGTCTTTCTTTATCGCAGTATATGTCCTCTTTAACACATTATTTTCCCTGTTTTGGTCGACGTAATGGATTTAGACATTTATCCCTGTAAAAGACTTCTTTTTGTTACCAAACATCATACGTAGGATGATTACGGTTTTTTTAAAAGGATATGGTAGATATTTGTCAACTAAGCTTTTTATTCTGCTGTCTCGACATCTTGATTTTTTTTGTATTGCAATTAACGTGCTCGGCTACAAAGGCCACTCGCACAGGTACCGTAAAAGTGTATAGTGTATAGCTGTACATCTTTCAGGAACTGGAGAACGGAGGGGACATTATCTGGATTTCCGAGTATCTCTTGGAGACTTCCTTTGAGGTTAAGCTGTTGTCTTCTAGTTGTGTACTGTTGGTATTCTAGAATAATGTGTTCAACGGTGTAGATGCAGTTACAAGTTGAACAGAATGGCCGAATGTTGGATGACATAAGGTAGCCATGAGTGAATCTAGTGTGACCGATTCTTAGTCTTCTCAGCACCGCTAGGTCTTGTCTTGAGAGATTTGAAGCTCCAATATAGTAAGGGTGGCTTAATGAGGGTTGAATTTTTTGCAATTTTGTCGGGATGGAGTTCCAATGATTTTGCCATAGAGATTTGATCTTATGCTTGACGACTTGCTTGAGATCGGATGCAATTTGGATTTTATCTGCATAATATTTTAAAGTTGTGGCCCTTTTAGCTAGTTGATCAGCTAGTTCGTTTCCCATTATACCAATGTGAGATGGTGTCCATAGAGTGGTAACTGTTATATTTTGGGAAAAGGAGAGTTGGTAGGAGTCATGGATGTTCTGTACAAGAGGATGGTCACTGTATATATCTTTAATGGAGTTTATAGAGGCAAGTGAGTCTGTACATATGCAGACATTTCCATTAGGAGCGGAAATATGTTTGAAGGCCTGAAGTATACTATAGAGTTCGCCGGTATGTACAGTACAAGTTGATGATATTGTGGAAGAGAAGATTGGAGAATCTAATGTTGTTACGGCACAACCGACTCCTGTTTCATTTTTCGAAGCATCAGTATATAGTACTAAATCGTATTCATTTCGGTATATTATATCCAGAAAAGTTTTTTTAATTAGATCGTTTGGTGTTTCATTTTTATTCATAGTTGTGAGAGATGTGTTGATATGAGGAATGTTTTTCGTCCATGGGGGCACTAAGGGAAGAGGTAGAGGAAATATCAATTTTGATTGGCATTGTTTTTAGTAGTGAAGGTAAAGGTATTATTGTTGAGGTTGTTGAGATATTCTGTAAGCTATCATTGGTAAACAAGCTGTATACTGGGTTAAGGGGATTGGAAGATACCGAGATAATATAGTAAAGTAATAAATGTTGACGTCTTATCCATAGAGAAGGTTCATTTGCTTCGCAGTAGAGACTTTCTACCGGGCTAGACCTAAACGCCCCCAGACACAGGCGAAGAGCTGTATTGTGTATCGAGTTCAAGACACTGATATGTGATTTAGATGCAGATATATATATACGAAGCAGCCATAGTCTAATTTAGATCGAATAAGGGATCTGTATATTTTTAAGAGAGAAGTTTCGTCAGCGCCCCAATGGAAGTTAAAAAGGGTTTTTATGGTGTTTAGTCGTCTGTATCCTTCGCTCTTTGTATCTAAAATATGTTTTTTCCAATTGAGACGGGAGTCAAATATCATACCCAATATTTTGCAGTGATTTACAACCTGAAGGGGGACGTTGTTGATTATAATATTAGGGGTAGAGTTTATTGAAGACTTACTAAAATTGATGACTTTGGATTTTGTTGGGGATAAAGAGAGTCCCAATAATTTTATCTTGTTGGACAGGGAATTTACCGCGGATTGAATTATAGAGGAGGTAGTGGACACTGACTGACCGTGGCAATATAATACTAAGTCATCGGCATACATCGTGCATCTAATAGGAGCAGAGAAATTAGAACATAGATCATTTGTTACGAGGTTGAAGAGTGTGGGACTGAATACAGAGCCTTGGGGTAATCCGTCGGTTTGATTGGATGTTGAGGGAAGGATACCATTAACAGATACTTTAAAGGATCTAAGCGATAATAAGTTTTTGATAAAAAAGAATATATTTCCATTGATATTGTGATGGGATAATTTCTCAAGCATGACATTTCTGTGTATTGTATCGAATGCACCTTCTATATCAAATGTAGCAAGTATAGATTGTTGTTTTTTGTTTAGAGCGGTGGAGATATGAGTTTGCAACGTTATCAAATTGTCCACTGTTGACCTGTGCCGCCGAAATCCAAATTGGTCTTTTGATAAAATGTTGTATTTATCTAAATACCATATCAATCTTTTATTGATCATTTTTTCCATGACTTCGCACATTGTACAGATTAATGAAATGGGCCTATAGGACTTGGGGGAGGTTGTCGGATGATCAGGTTTTTTCAAGGGAATTATAATGAATAGTCGCCATAGGCTTGGAAACATGTTAGAGGTACAAATAATTAAGTTCAACAGTTCTAAGAGTTTCAGTTGACCTAAGAAATCAAGTTTTTTAAGAAAAATATATGGCAGGTCATCAGGACCAGCAGCGGAATTTTTGCACGATTTTAACGCAGTAATAAGTTCCTGGTGAGATAAATGTAGGTTGAGTGAGTCTATATCTTGATTTGATGGAATTGGGCATGATAAAGGGTTATTAGTATAAATATTTGCAATGTTTGGGTGTAGCCCACTTCGGAATTTGTCTTCGAAATTTTCAGCAATGATCTTCGCTATTTCATGGTCATTATTTATTACCGCATCATTTGAAACAAGATGGGGAATTCCATTATTGGTTTTGTTTCCCTGTATACCTCTGATCTTTTTCCATACTTGACTGGGATTTGTGTTTTCGCTTATTGACGAAACATAGTTTTTCCAGGAGGATTTTTTGCTTTGTTTGATAATGAATTTAGATTTTGCTCTGGCTTTTTTGAGATTAATGAGGTTTTCAGGGGTATTGTTTTGTCGGAACAGTTTTAATGCTATGTTTTGTTGTTGTACAGCGTCTTTGCAAGAGGAATTCCACCAAGGAACACTTTTCTTAGGATGGGATATATTAGTTTTACCTACATGTAATTCAGCAGCTGACAAAATAGAATTTGAGAATATTGCGATATTATCATCAACGCTTTCGGAAAACTTGAGAGAATGTAGGACATCTTCTGTTTGTGATGTAAAACTTTTCCAGTCAGCATTGTTTAGTCGACAGAAAGTCCTGGTTGAGATTTTTGGGTTTTGAGAGGCAATGGAAGATATAACGATAGGGAAATGATTACTATCATGTAAATCATCAACAGTACGCCAAGTTAATGTGGGAGCTAATTTAGGATCGCGTAGGCTGAGATCTATGGCGGAGAAAGAACCAGAGGAGAAGTTATGATGTGTATTGGATCCTGTATTTAGTAGGCAGGCATTTGTACAGTTTATTACATTTTCCACTATTTTACCCTTACCATATGTTGAGTTGGATCCCCACAAGTTATTATGCGCATTGAAATCTCCTACTAGAATGTAGGCATGAGGTAGTTGAAAAATTAGGTTTGTTAGTTCTTCTTCTTTTAGACAATGGTTTGGGGGAATGTATATACTGCACACATTTAATTTATTCGGGAGCCATATAGATACAGCAACAGCTTCAAGGTCGGTATTAAGGGGAAGAAGGGATGAAAATATGTCGTTAGAAACGAAAATCGAAGTACCGCCACTGGCTCTATTGCAATTATTGCGTATGTAATGGTAGCCTTCAAAGTTTTTTAGGTGGGGAAGTTTCGAGATTGTGGCATTTGTTTCTTGGAGACACAGGATTTGAGTGTTTTCATTGGATATGAGCTGTTGGATTATTTCCAGGCCGGGAAAAAATCCATCACAATTCCATTGGATTAGCTTGAAGATTATTATTGTATATAGTGATATTGTTAATATGGACTGATGGTTCCAACGAGTTCTGTGCTAATTAAGAGGTGGGATTATTTGACTCTTCGTCAGTTTGGGTTTCTGATGTGTAGCTCTTATCGTCAGACGAATCTTCAGGGTTTAGTTCATGCTTTATTTTTTTCTGTAATCTAGTCAACCGATTTTTAAGAGACCGTTCTTTGGTTATGTTGTACATAAGAGTTAAGTCATTTAGTAGACCTTGTATATTGCCTCTGAAAGACAGAGCTTCGTTCAATGGGTCTGACAAGCCAAATGAGTTTTTTAGGAAGGTGGTGAGTTGTGTTTCAGTCAGTGTTAGGTGAGTAGAATTGTTTTTCCATAGCTCTTGTATAGTAGAGTAAGTAGTGGGTGTGAGTTTAAAGTCCTCTTTTCCGGTCGTTTTGGGTTTTTTCTTATGCTGTTTGATTGAGTTTTGAGGTATTGTGTATAAAGGGGGGAGCATCTGGTTGTCGGTCGGAGTATCTATCGGTGAGAGCTGAGAGGGAGTTTCGAGGTTGCTATCCGTAGATAGACCTCTCTTTTTCCCTTGAGTTACAGGTAAATTTACTTGCTCGATAAGTGTCAGATTGGGTTGATCATCTTCGACAGGTATACTCTGAGTGTTAGATACAGGAAGATTGTCAGAGTGTGTAGTAGTTGTTTGCACTATAGGAGATGCGGGTGGTGGATTTTGAATTTCAGTGTAAGGTGGATTGGTGCAAGAATCGGCGGTGTGTCCAGGGAGTTTACATAAGAAACATTCCAGTTTATCCGTGGACACAAAAATTCTGTATCCCTTTTAATTACTTTCGAAAATACGAAAGTAATTAAAAGGGATGTTTGGAGTGTGAAGTTGTCGTTTTCTGGTATAATATATGTTATTCTGCGAAAACTCATGATATGAGAATATTTATCATCCGGTACGCCACATTTCACGAATGAAACAGGAGAGGCTAGCTGTAGGCCGATGTCTTTTAGAGCTTTTTCTATAAGAGAGTGAGGGATAGTGGGAGAAACGTTGGAAATCAGAATTCGTTTGGCAGGTGTGATAAGCCTTCGAATAGGTATATTGTTAGATTTAATATATATACTATCGTGTTCATTAGGAAGTCTATCGACAACAGCAGTAGAGCTTAAATAGATGCATATGCGGTTGTTTGAGATTCTAGAGGCAAATGTTACATTTTTGGGGGTTACAATTTCTCCTACGGCTTTTATATACTCAAAGAGAGTGGTATTGGTTATGGCGTGCATGATGATTGCTTGTTCTCTTTTAGGGAAGGTTGGTGGGGGAGATTTTGTTTGTGCAGCAGCAACATACGACTTTGTAGCATTAGGTGAATTATGGGGAGGAGAGTTTGAAGTTGATTGGGATTTATAATTATTCATTTTGTTAGTGGCCCTGGATACCAAAGCCAATACAAATGAAAAGGAAAGACAGGGGTCCCTAATGGATCCCTGAAAATATTTTGTATTAAATAACAGTTACATGACTTGATGTTACGCCACATAGCATCGATCAGAAGTATTGAAAAAAATCACATGATGATTGTTAATCATTTACTACTTTCAACAATACACAGAAAAAAACTAGTATTTTGATTTGAATCTAATGAAGTATAATTACCGATAAGCGATGTTTACTCGTCAGCTACCAGCATAGGAATGACATCTTGAATTGAAATACGTCTTAATGTAACTTCTTTTTGTTTCTGGACAAAATATATCAACTTGGATCACCCTGTTCAGGCGTTTGTATGTGAAACCGTTCTGCACCAAGCTGTAGTTCATAATAAATGTATGGTGGATGCGCCGAGAAAGCGTCCGCCAAAATTTAGAAAAATGCGCGTTCTATAAAATTTAGATATTCATATAAATGAACAAAACGAAGCTTACAATTATTAGTAAAGCAAACGAATAAATGTTCATTCTTCGACTTACACTCGTTGTATAAGCAGAAGAGAAACGACTGAATCAACAAGACGAAGATCTCTTATTTACCCGGACCCCTAAAATGTTTAATTCATTACAAGAATCATTACGGACCTTCCAGTCACCAGTAGATTTTAAATTTCGTCTTGAATGGCATTCTACTGTGGACACAATCGAATATAGAAAGGCATTTCGTTTGTCAAGTAGATAAAGCGATTGAGGAAAATTTCATCCACTTCTTTCTAATGTTGAAATTGAGATTTTTATGAACAATATTTAAAAAATTTAAGCAGAGCTTGGAAAATTTGGTATATGAAATGCTTGCGTATTCATTGAAATACTTTAAAAGTTGTATATTACGCTGAAAACTGCTTTAAAAATTTGTGAAATGCTTGGAAAATATTTGAACTGCTTTGAAAGTTATGGAAAATAGTTGGTAAATGTTTGAAAACTTATTGTTAGGAAATACCACACTAGTGTAGATCCTGAATCCAACTCTGTCCAAGCCATGTATGAAAGTTAAAATTATGGCGGATACGCAGGGATTTCTTAGAACTGTTTACGATTGTGACTATCTTATCTAGACATTGTTTTTGTGACCAGTCTTACCTAGAAAATGCCAGAAAGCCAATTGTTTTTGTGTAAGCCGCAATCTAGAATTATCTAGTAAAAAAGGCACTAATATATAAAGAACCGACCAGAGAGAGTTAGTTTAGTTTATAAAGTGATCTCGACAAATAAACAAGAATACACCGAAATAGCGAACAGTAAAGTGTTGATATAAATTAATAATTGAAGTTGTGTGTATACAAATTAAATTTAAGTGAATAGTTAAGTGTATATAAATTAAGTGTTAGTGAGTAGTTTAGTGTTTAAATAAATTCGTAAGTAGCCATACCGTGTGTTTAAAGTTTATCCCATCCGTTTACTGTTTAAATAAATAAGAAAAAACATTACATTGTGTCAGGTGTGGGGTAATATAAATAAATTGCTACGTAAAAATGGCCAAGAGACTATGTGACTTGAAAGTGACTGCGTTAAGAGCAGAATTGGAAGATCGTGAGTTGGAAACGTCCGGTAAGAAAAGTGAATTAGTAGAACGACTTAAAGTTGTAACGTGTTGATTTTGGGATACGCCGCTGGCTTTTGGTAGAATCAGTATTTTTGATTTATTGGTACCAACTAGTTAGGCCACCAAAAGAACTTGTCAAGTATAGAGTATTTGTTAGGTTGTGGGAGAGAGACAAGTGATCTTATTTCATTGGATAGGAATGTTTTTGAATCGGCATTTGGTAGAAACCAAGAAACGAGGTAGGTTTTACCTATACCTTGTGGTAATTTTTTTGTTATTGGTGAAAAACCCTTAGTAATTCCAAATTTGTGATTTGTGTGGGATATAACCCTTTTAATAAGGTGAGCTGCCTTCTTAAGATCCCATCTATTTAAATTTGATTTATCGATCCTTTTTTTTGTCATCTCAAAATCCGGAATGTTTTTTTGTTATTAAAAAGAGTCTTCTTTCTAGGGTTCTAAGGTAGTTTAAAAATAGCTATTGTTGATAAAATACGTCTATTCCTCGTTTTGTTTTGTAAGACGTGTGCTTGATTTTGAGTATACACTCCACGCCCAAAACGACAGAAAAACAATGTCTTCATAGTGAAACTCCATTTGGTTGTTACGACACATGAGGGTATTCCAGAGACCAAGAGAGCTTGGAGGAAAACGTTGGAGGACCTATAAGGACGAGCAGGCCAGAATTTTCTTTATTTTTACTTTCACTAATTTAATTATTATTTTTAAAGCCTGAGGGAAATTGTATTTTGAGTTTAAAACACAGTAGTTAAAATTAAACAAATCTCACCATAGACAAATTTACAATCCTACTATGTAATACAATAATATTTAGTAGTACTATAGTACTATACCCAGAGAGCACACAATATCCATTAAACATCCACAATATATTCTTTATGGATATCTTGTATATCCACTGGATATAGATGGATAGCCTATAGACATACAATGGATATCCATATGTCCGCCTATATCTAGGATATATGTGTTATCTTATGGATGTCTTTGGAGATATCTACTGGATATCTCGTTAATATCCCATGGATATCCTATGTTCATATTTGGTGTATCCCATGGATAATAATAGGATATTTTATATTCACATTTGGTATATCCTTCCTCCTCAAATATGAAAATCTGAGAATATATGACCAGTACCTACTGGTGGAAATACAAGGTGGTCCAATGAAAACAATACAAACCAAAATTCTCTTATGTCTACAGACCTGGAATTAAATCAACACAAAATAGTTTAGCCAATCAACCAGTACAAAATATTATAGATACATAGGGTGGATAGTCTGTATTTAAGCGAACGACTGTAGAATATTGTGGCCCAGTGAAAAATATTCAAATACTCATCACGTATATCTGTTATATTTTGTACTGATTGACCAGGACTATTATTTCCAGTTAATCTTATTCCAGATCTGTGGATATATACAACTTTTGTTAAGCATTGTTTTTGTTGGCAATCTTGTATTTCCACCAGCAGGTACTAGTCAGATATTCATCTGTGGGTAAGAAGGTACAAATGGAATTACATTTTTCATAATAGTAGTATTATTTGACACATGATGAAATGATATACTATATGGAATAGAATGATAGAAAATACTTTATTTTATATAATATACATATTTGCATATACATCAATAATTCTCCTTCTTCACCACCCAGCTCATCTACTCTGCAAGGTTCTTTCTGTAAGAACGACAAAAGAAAGATTATAGATTTTCAAGGTCAGCTATATACCGTATAGGTACGCCCGAACATATGATGCACCTTTTTTGTAAAATAACGTTTTGAACATTGGCCCGCGTCTTGTATTCGAGCACATACCTGTAATAAGAACATCTCTAATCACCTGAACACCGTTATTATTTTATTATTGAGCTCAAAAGATTTTTTAATCAAATCAGTCAAGCCCCCAGCACCGTTTATCATGAAACAAAGTAAAAGCTGATGTAAAACCTATTTCACATTTTCACACCATGCTATTTTATATTGTATAAATATACAAAACGCTTTTAATGTAGGTAATCAATCATAAATATCAATAAAATATAGAAGACGTATCAATATTCAGTATTAAGGTAAGAAACATATACATACCTTATTTTTTCCAAATCCAAACCAGCGTTAAAAAATAACCAACTACTTTTGCACGTGTTTAAAACTTTGATGACATACCCTACAACGTAACAACAAAAATGACGAGGCTAAACGGTCAAACGCGGCATCACCCAATGAGAGAAAAGAAATACCATCGTGTATGGTTGGTTGCATAGTTTTGTGGGTATGTAATATGGAAATACACTGATGTACACATTATTGTCTATTATACCATTAAACGTTAAGTCATGAGATATTTGTTGTGTGTTACGAACACGTTTTATGCCGTATTCGTATTGTTGATTAAACTCATAACTGATCACTCAATTTAGGTATATTTATCATTTGTCAATTTCATGTCTTGAATCAAACCAAAAATACGTTGAGCAAAGACAAAAAATGTGACAGAAAATAATAATAGATATACATGGATATACAATGGATATAATATTAGGGCGTTAAGACATTTATGCATGAAGGTATTATGTATTAGAACTTCCTTTTCAATAACTTTTTATGTGATTATTCAATATATTATCAGTAAAATAGAAAATAATTTTTTTTCATATCCATGAAATACATTCAGTGAATACCCATTAGATATCTTACATGTACTGGATATTCAGTGGAAATTGGGCTATCCACTGGATATCTAGTGGATATTGTGTGCTGTCTGGGTAGTGTTGAAAAGTCACTATTGTAGTTATACTGGGAAAATATCTAAGGTTTTATTAACTTACTAATTAAGACTTAATCAACTTTAATTTCTTACTTGAATATTTTAGTATAAACCAATAGAGTATTAACCCCCTTGTTGTAAGTAAATTTCTATACCTACTCAAATCTGATTAAAGGATCGATCTTTGCTATTATTCAAATAATATTTCTTTTTTATGTTTCACCTCACCTCTTTACTTAGTTTTTATATTTTGCAATTTAGTAAAATCTATATTTTCTCAATTACTTGTTTTAGTCTATAAAACAAAAATTGCATGGCGCCGCGGGTTATGTGATATATTCCTTATTTACACCCATAAATGCTCTCCGATGAACAGCTGCCGTCGCATTTATAACCTTTTCTTAAATATACTTAATTAATAGTTAATTTGGATAGAGTTAACAATCCCAGGTTATAAAGTGGCACTGGAAAATGACGGCTATTATCCAGAAACAGTTTTATTTAATTTCGAGGCTTCCACCTTAATCTCGTCAATTTCTGCTATCATGGACGAGAAGATTTCTGCCATGGAAGAGAAGATTTCAACGAATGAGAAAAACGATATTTCTTTCATGGAAGAGAAGATTTGAATGAATGTGAAAACCGATATTTCTGCTATAATGAACGATATTATTTCTGCTATGAAGAACGGTATATCTGCCGATATCTTATTAATAAAAAACGACATTGCCGCTGACGTAGAAAATCAAATTTCGTCTCTAAAATCTGGAATCAAGAATAAGATGTTAACGATGGACGAGAAAATCGAGAATAAGATGACAATGATGGACTAGAAAATCAAGGAGTTAGAAAGAAAGGTGACAGATATAAGAACTCAAGACAAGCCAGCGGAAGAAAAGAAGACCGAGCAAACAAAACCTTGCATACCAGAAACACACTCTAAGTTAGAAAACATTGGTAGTTTTACCCGAGTCAAGGCCACAACGTTCGATGGAAAAATGTCGTGAACCAATTATGTGAAACAGTTTGAAGCAGCCGCTAGAGTGAATAATTGGTCTGATAAGAAGAAGGCAGTGAACTTAACCATCGCGTTTCGCGTAGATGCCTTAGATGTACTTCGTCAACTTGTTGAAAGGTATGGCAGACAAGAAGCCGAAGAAGATCAAATGCCGGAAGTGTGGCGAGCTAGAGCACGTACGCAGTCCGTCTTAGCTCCCCAAGACTCCTGTAACCAAAGAACTCCAGTCACAAGGGAAATCCGACAGGGGTGAACATTCAGCTGATGTGAATCACCGAGAAGCCAACTCTTTGCCTAGACGGTCATGCCCTATAGATTACTCACAATCCAACAAGTCGAAATCTAAGGAAGTTGTGGTTTCAATAATTACAGTAGTCAATGAAGAATAGTCACCCACCAGGATCAGAGAAGATCAGGAGAATAATCCTTGCCTAAAGAAGATTCGGCAGTGGAAGGAAGAAAATCGGCGACCTACCTGGCAAGAGGTGTCAAAATTTTCACCGACACTCAAGGCATATTGGGCTCAGTGGGACTCCCTTGTCCTGGAAAAAGGGACCAGTATCTTTCCCTATTCACATTGGCTTATCAATCTGCCATCAATAAGTCCACACCTGCGAAAATCCTGTTTGGACGTGAAATGAGGCTTCCTTGTGACCTAGAATTTGGTTGTCGGCCTGTAGAGGATCTAGCAGGCTACAGTAGGCGGTTTTAAAGAAGGGGACAAAGTATGGTTACACAACCCGACGGGGAGAAAAGGATTTTCTCCAAAATTACAAAATGCCTGGGAAGGTCCATACTTAATCAAGAAAAGGATCAATTATGTTATATATCGCATAAGCAGGATCCCCAACGGAAAACCAAAAGTAGTTCACCAAAACCGACTAGCGCCATTCGAAGGAGACAATGACCTAGAGAAAGGGGTAAACTATATTCGAGATGTGTCTGACCCTACCTTCGATTAATTTATGGGCGCGTATGGAGGTACCGGGAAAGCTAGATATGGAGTCACTTCAGAACGACAAGATTTGTTCACTCTCCCGGAAGATTATTCACTGGCATACAATATCCACGCCCGTATCAAAAACACACGAGGGTTGGCATTCGTCTTTCGAAAGAAGTTTGGGTAATTAGACAAACTTGAAGACCAGATTCTAGCCCCTGGTAAGACACTGAAAAATAATTCGCGGTACGTCTTCTACGTGGTAACTAAAAATGAATTTCAAGATCGATCTACCTACCGCGATATGTAGGAAGCACTTCGAAACCTCCGAGACCATGTGTTAGAACCCAGCGTGAAGAAACTGGCTATGCCTAAGACAGCGAGTAACCAGTTGGATTGGCGAGTCATCAGGAACATGGTAAAGATACCGGTGTCCAGATACTAATTTGCAGCTACAACCCCCGTTATCAGTATCCAATGAAGACGGTGCCCTGTTATTTCCATAAGATCGGAAAGTGTAGAAATGGAGCCAGTTGCTGATTCAAACATCCAGCCTCGGCTACACAAAAGTTCCAGGAGGAACTTCCATTAAGTAGGGGGTAATATTACGAAATAGCACACTAGTGTAGACCCTGAATCCGACTCTGTCCAAGCCATGAATGAAAGTTAAAATTATGGCGGATGCGCAGGGATTTCTTAGAACTGTTACGATTTTTTGTGACCAGTCTTATTTAAAAAATTCCAGGCAGCCGATTGTTTTTTGTGTAATCCGCAATCTAGAATTATCTAGTAAAAAAGACACTAATATATAAAGGACAGACCAGCGGTAGAAGTCACTTTATAAAGTGATCGATAGATCGATAGATAAATCGAAGTAGTTTACAGTGATCTTCAAGTGCAGTAAGAACTTTTTTTCTCCAGTAATCATAGATCGATTAAAATATCGCTTTTGATACAATACCAACAAATTTTTGGTTATCAATTAACCAAAAAACTGGCTTCATCTACTATCACTATCAGTAATCATTAATAGCCAAACCTATCGTTTTCGCTAGAAATAAACAGAGTTGGATTCAGGTTGAAACTATTGCCGAAATGAAAATTCGATTTAAATTTGAAACAAAGGAATCTACTTAAAATTTACAAAATGTCAAGCGGCGCTTCTGACTACAGGGGTCTGTCAACTAATCCGGATCATCAAACTCTCACATATTCCACAATTACACAACAACCATCTCTAAAATTTCCAACTAAGGAGCAAGCAATAATTTTTCCGTCGGTAGATACAATAAAACTACAAGAGTATACCATTGCAGTAGGAACCATTGTGCAACCAAAAAATGTACTGTTTTCATCAAGAATGTTAAATGGAAGAATTTGCATCTACCTTTCAAGTAAACAAGTTGTAGACGATTTTATGAGTCAACAAGGAGAAATTAAAATAGGAGAACACACTATAAAAGCACGCAAACTAATTACCCCAGCTAAAAGATTACTTCTTTGTAACGGATGCCCATCCATACCTCATGATGCATTTGGAACTTGGTTTTAAATTACTATCCAAAATTTCGTTTCTTAGAGCTGGAATACAAGACACACAATACAGCCATGTGCTTAGTTTCCGTAGGCAAGTATACTATGCACCATTAGACAATAATACTATACCTGACTCAGTCCTAACTGATTTCGATAATACTTCATATCGAATTTTCCTTTCTGATGGATTAACTTGTTATAAGTGTCATCAGGCTGGTCACGTATCATCAGCTTGTACTATAGCTCCCTCTCACGTTACTGTTCCACAACCTACGTTCCAACCTGTTAGTAACTCCTCCCAAATGCAGGAATATTCCTGTTCACAATTCATGGCCACTAGTCCCAACAGAATAAAGAAATACACGCCACCGACGAAACTCAGGAAAATATGGATTCTTAAGGAAGTTCTTATCCGAATCACATGAATAAACGTTCCCACTCCATCTCCAGCTTGCTCCACTTCTACAGAAACACCACAAGTAGATTTTACAAAACCTCAACCAGTACAAAATAAGAAGAAGAAAATTATCAAATCAGCCGCTATCACTTCGGATGTCATGAATATTGAGTCACTATTATAACCAACTAAACAACTGATTCAGGAAGCATCACCGCCGTATGTACTAAACTACATCCAATTAGTAAGCCTGTTAGAAGACGTACACGGCTCTTCCAATTGCTCAGGAATACACACAGGACATACAAGGCCTACTACACATTCTGACAGAAATATATCCCAAGTTGCAAGAAAGAGTAATAAAAGCCAGGATTACAAGAATCAAGAAGAAAATTACTAATAAAATAAAACAAGATTTAAATAATCAGTTTGACGTGTTGGAATACACCGATGCGTCACAGGATAGCACATATTAAATAAGCAAAAACAAACAAAATGACAATTATTCAGTGGAACATTCAAGGTGTATTTACACATGTCGAAATTTTAATTAAACAAACACTTCCACAAGTTATCTGCCTACAAGAGACAAACTTCAAAATAAATATAAAATATTCTTTAAAACATTTTTATGCATATCAGAAAATCAGAACCAGCACTAGTAAAGCCAGTGGTGGCGTATCTATATATGTCAACTCAAATTTGGAATCAGAAGAAATCCCTATACAATCAAACTTAGAAGTTGTCGCAGTTAAAATGAAGTCCCCAATACAATTTTCTATATGCAATGTATACTTTCAGATACGGAAATTACCTCCAAACAACGCGAATCGTTAATACATCAAATTCCAAAACCAAGGATTATAGTAGGTGATTTTAATGCACATGGCACTACATGGGGCTGTATGTCTACAGATAAAAGAGGTGAGATCATAGAACATCTTTTAAGCTCAACTAATCTTACATTACTTCATACGGGTGAAAAAACTCGCTTCAATTTAGTAACTGGTAATCATTCTGCCATAGATCTCACTATATGTGAATACTCTTCAACTCCAAGCCTAAACTGAGAAGTTTTACTGCATACTTATGATAGTAATCACTGGCCTATAATAATTAAAAATTACAAATCCAAAAATACCGAAATATCCTTTATAGTAAAATAGAAGACAGAAAATGCAGATTGGGAATCTTATCAAAACATTATTAAAAACTCCCTACCGCTACATTGGAAGTAAATATCGACCTTATCGAAAAATTTACTACAATGCTGGTAAAAGCTTCGGAAGAAACTATAGGAAAGTCAAGCAAACCAAGACGTAAACACACAGTTCCATGGTGGAATATTGAATTTCAAGAAGCTTTGAAACGTAGCAAACATGCCTTCAATGTTCTGAAAAAGCACCATAAAGTCGAAAACCTAGTTAATTTCAAAAAGTACAGCGCAAAAGCGAGATATATCATTAAAAAAAGTAAACGTCAGCCTTGGAAACAGTATATCTATTCAATAACTGATGATACTACTCCGTCTGAAATGTGGCAAAAGATCCGCAGAATCGAAGATATTTCATACAACCACAAGATACACTCAATATGAACGGAAATAATGTTACTGATGACCGGCAAATAACAAACACCTTAGCAGCTTCATTTCAGAAACACTCCAGTGACTCGATGTACGACCCTATATACATATAAAATAAGAACAAGCTAAAACAAGAGATAGTCATCACCGAAAATAATCATCCTTTGAATTTAATACTAAGTATAAGTGAACTAAAAGAAGCACTTCATGATGTCAAAAACCCTAGTCCAGGACCTGACGAAATCCCCTATAGCTTCCTTACGAATCTACCAGAAAATGCTAAACAATACCTTTTGGACATGTACAAATTTCTATTCAGTACGAAGCAATTCCCTAAATCATGGAGAACAGCAATCGTAATTCCTCTTTTAAAATCAAACAACGATAAGTCGGATCCGAATTCTTATCCACCAATCTCTTTAACATCCACTATATGCAAGCTAGTTGAAAAAATATTAAACAAACGTCTGCAATACTTTTTGGAATCTAACAATTTAATATGTAAACAACATAGCGGATTTAGAAAAAACAGGAGTATAATGGACAACTTAGTTAAACTGGAATCTGTCGTAGATGAGGCATTTACGAGTAACCGTCAAGTACTAGCTGTTTTCTTCGATATAGTGAAAGCCTACGATACTGTGTGGAAATATGATGTCCTATTAAAATTGAAACGGTGGGGTATTGATGGAAACTTCCTGGCATTCGTAGAGGATTTTGTCTATGGCAGAAATTTTAGAGTTAGATGTAATAATCAACTTTCAAATTCCTATAGTCAAGATAATGGAACTCCCCAAAGATCAACACTCAGTGCATCACTTTGTTCAGTAGCAATTAATCAAATAGTAGACCTTATTAATACTCCGGTACAAATTGGTTTATATACAGATGATCCTGTCATCTATGTTAGTAACAGAAATATACACACGGCTGCAACTATAATACAGTATTTTCATCAGTGGTCTCTTGAATTCCGTCGAAACGTAAAATGTAATTTTTTTGATTAGACATCATATCTAATTTTGTAGTTAAATCTTTGATGGAAGCAGAGTGTATTGCGATGGTGTCATCGACTTTTGAAAACTTGTCCGAAGTCTCTTTAAATGTTATATTCATTATTTTTGACATCTTATTTATATTTGATTCAATATCATTAAATTTCTTATCTAGTTTTGTCTCTAATCTATTACAGACCTTAGAAATTATGCATTCTATTATAATTTCATCAAGGCCTGGCTGACTTGATTGACTTACATTTCTATTTTTCCTTATATCCATAGTTGATTATTGTAGCAATTTCAATAGTGTGTATTCTACTATACCGTGTGTTAAGTTCAAAATGGGGTGGGTCCTTTACACTTAACTTACTTCTTATTCCCTTTGTTCACACTACTTCAGTTCTAATTTGAATAAGTGAGCCTTAATATAATGTAATCTCTTCGTTCACGCTCACCAATTACCACTTATTTTCAAAATATCAGAAGCGACTAGCAAACACGTCTTCTCTGTTTGACCGACCGTTTATATTATCCTCAAAGCTCGTTTATTTGCTATTGAAATGTCAGTTGTCGTAAGATTCAATGACAAACACAAATAAAATCAAATAATTCAAAGAAAATTGATTGATTGATTACTTGGAATAGACAACATATCCCTATGAGAAAAATTTACATTCAAAGTAAGAATTATTATAGGTTATATTTTGTGGAATTAACTAGAGACCGTGAGTTTCATTAAAAAACACTTATATTTTGTATTTAAATATAATTGGCATGTGCTGATACAGAAGGAATAAAATAATTTTAAAAAAACCATACACTCAAAGTGAGATCAACCCAATTATAGTTTATATAGAAACTTTGTTATCCCAAATTGTTCGGAAAAACACAGAAAATTTATACACCAAAGTGCTTTCCGAAACCTTCCATTCGTCTTCTTGTAGAAATTTGTTGACTTCTTGCCATAAACCAACTACAGTACTACAACCACACACCTAAACCACAAATTTTCAATACGTGTATTGTCCAATTTAAAAAAATACTTCTTCGGTCCAATTTTATATTTAAAATTTTCATGTTTTACTAGTCTCTTCTAATGTAAAGTTCAAGTGAAATATACTTTTCGCAGAGAACTTTAAAACCACACTTTTCGGAGGGTTCTTCAAGTGTCACCACTATAACAAACCCTATCACCCGATTTTTTTGTCAAGCAATCTTTCCAAAATGTAAAGATTATTAATTTCGGTCGGCAACATTCAATTTGTAACAAACTTTTTAATGTACAGGGTTAAGATTTGTTTATTTTGAATTGTTTCTCTGTTCTCTGAAGAATATTCTTCATATTATTATAAATAGGTTCTCAGACTATAAAATAAGGTACCTAAAAAATAAAAGTACATTTTGTTACGAAACAGCACACTGGTATGGTCCCTAAATCCGACTCTGTCTAAGCCAGGTATGAAAGTTAAAATTATGGCGGTCGCGCAGGGATACTCAGAATTGTTTACGATAGTCACTATCTTATCTACATTGTTTTTGTGACCAGTCTTATCTAGAAAATGCCAGAAAGTCAATTGTTATTGTGTAAGCCGCAATCTAGAATTATCTAGTGAAAAAGGCACTAATATATAAAGAACCGACCCGAGAAAGGTTAGTTCAGTTGATAAAGTGATCTCGAGAAATAAACAAGAGTACACCGAAATAGCGAACGGTAAAGTGTTGATATAAATTAATAATTAAGTTTGTGTGCATATAAATTAAGTTTAAGTGATTACTTAAGTATATATTAAATAAGTGTTAGTGAGTAGTATAGTTTTTAAATAAATTAGTAAGTAGCCATACCGTGTGGTTAAAATTTATCCCACCCGTTTACTGTTTAAGTAAATAAGAAAAACATTACATTGGTGTCAGAAGTGGGATAATATAAATAAATTGCTACGTAAAAATGACCAAGAGACTACGTGACCTCAAAGTGGCGGAACTAAGAGCACAATTGGAAGATCGTGAGTTGGAAACGTCCGGTAAGAAAAGTGAATTAGTAGAACGACTTAAAGTGTCACTGGAAAATGTCACAGAAACAGTTATATTTAATGATGAGGCTTCCACCTTAATCTCGTCAACTTCTGCTAAGATTTCTGCATTGGAAGAAAACATGGACGAGAAGATTTCTGCCATGGAAGAGCAACTTTCAACTTATGTGAAAAACGATGTTTCTGCTTTGAAAAACGATATATCTGCCGACATCTTATTAATGAAAAACGACATTGCCGCTGACTTTGAAAATGATATTTGGTATCTAAAATCAGAAATTGAGACTAAAATGTCAACGATGGACGAGAAAATCGAGAATAAGATCACAACGATGGACGAGAAGATTGAGAATTAGATGACAACGATGGACGAGGAAGTCAAGGAGTTAGAGACAAAGATTGTCGATTTAAGAACACAATACACATTAGCAGAAGAAAAAAAGATCGAGATCTGCAAGCCAGAAACACAACCCAAGACAGATGATATTGGCAGTTTTGCCCGAGTCAAGGCCCCAACGTTCGATTGAAAGATGTCGTGGACCAATCACGTAAAACAGTTTGAAGCAGCCGCTACAGTGAATAATTGGTCCGACAAGGAGAAAGCAGTGAACTTAACCATCGCGCTTCGGGAAGATGCCTTAGATGTACTTCAGACGATACCTCTGGAAGGAACGGATGATTTCGAGCAGCTGAAGAAGAGGTTGGACATGCGATATGGTCACGAACATCTAGAACATTTGTACCAATCCCAGCTGAAGAACCGAAGGCAGAAACGTGACGAAGCACTTCAAGAGTATGAACTGGATATTGCCCGACTAGATCGATTTGCTAATCCATCAGCACCAGATAATATGATGGAATGTTTAGGCATCCAGGCCTTAATTGATGGCTTACGTGACCCTGATATGCAGAGGACGCTTCGTTTAGCCCATCCGAAAACATAAGTCAACGCATTGACAGCTGCTCTTGAATATGAAGCAGCCACGGTGGCTTCCGGATACAACAAAGGTAGGACCATACAGGAAGAAGGTGACGATGACAGACGACCAAATCGTCAACTTGTTGAAAGGTATGGTAGAGAAGAAGCCGAAGAAAATCAGGTGCTGTAATTGTGGCGAGCTAGAGCATGCACGTAGTTCGTGTAAGCGTCCTACGCTCCTACAAACCAAGAACCTCTTAAATGCAAAGCAGCCATGAAGAGCTCGCGGTACAACAAAGGTAGGACCATGCAGGAAGAAGATGGCGATGACAAACTTGACCAGATCGTCAACTTGTTGAAAGGTATGACAGATAAGAAGCCGAAGAAGATCAAATGGCGGAAGTGTGGCGAGCTAGAGCACGTACGCAGTCCGCTTAACATCCCCAAAACCCCTGTAACCCAAGAACTCCAGTCACAGGGGAAATCAGACAGGGGTAAACATCCAGCTGATGTGAATCACCGAAAAGTCAACTCTTTGCCTAGACGGTCATGCCCTCTAGACTATTCACAATGCAACAAGTCGAAATCTAAGGAAGTTGCAGTTTCAAGAATTATAGTAGTCAATGAGGAATGATCACCCACCAGGATCGGAGAAGATCAGGAGAATGATCCTCACCTGAAGATGATTCGGCAATGGAAGGAGGAAAATCGGCGACCTACCTGGCAAGAAGTGTCAAGATTTTTACCGAAACTCAAGGCGTATTGGGCTCAGTGGGACTCCCTTGTCCTGGAAGAAGGGCTGTTGAAAAGAGTCCTTGAAATCGATGATGGTTCCGAGATGAGGAGACAGCCAGTTATCCCGAGAACAAGAGTAGCTGAAGTACTAAAGAAGTTACACCACAGTCCATCGGAAGGTCATCTGGGAGTGATGAAAACCCTCCAGCGAATCCGTGAGAGGTTTTATTGGATGAACAGCTCCGATGATGTGAAGGACTGGTGTAAGAAATGTACGACTTGTGATACGAGTAATGGACCAAAATACATCCTGGTTGTAATGGATTATTTCACAAGGTGGGTGGAAATTTACGCTATCGCGAACCAAGAGGCCACAACCGTCGCGGATGTATTGTTGAAGAATTTATCAGCCGATATGGAGTGCCCTTGGAAGTCCACAGTGACCAGGGAAGAAATTTCGAAAGCCATCTATTCCAGGAGATTTGCGAGAAGCTGTGAATGAAGAAGACCAGGAGAACAGCATTATATCCACAGTCAGGTGGAATGGTCGTGAGAATGAACAGGACTATTGGAAAATATCTGTCCAAAGTAGTTTCCAGCCATCAGAGGGATTGAGACCAGTATCTTTCCCTATTCACATTCGCTTATCGATCTGCCGTCAATGAGTCCACGGGTGAAACACCGGCGAAAATCCTGTTTGGACGTGAAATAAGGCTTCCTTGTGACCTGTAATTTGGCTATCGCCCTGGAGAAGATCGAGCAGGAGAAGACTACGTGATCCAATTGAGAAGAAGGCTGGATGATATTCATGAATTAGTTCGAAGAAATCTTCATGTTGTCAGCGACAGAATGAAAAGAAGTCGGTACGACACGCAGGCCACAGAAGGCGATTTTAAAGTATGGTTACACAACCCGACGAGGAGAAAAGGATTTTCTCCAAAATTACAAAAATCCTGGGAAGGTCCATACTTTATGAAGAAAAGGATCAATAATGTTATATATCGCATAAGCAAGATCCCCAACGGAAAACCAAAAGTAGTTCACCAAAACCGACTAGCGTCATTGGAAGGAGACCATGATCTAGAGAAAGGAGTAAATCATATTCGAGATGTATCTGACCGTATCTTCGACGAATTTATGGGCGCGTATGGAGGTACTGGGAAAGCTAGATATGGAGTTACTACAGAACAACGACAAGATTTGTTCACTCTCCCGGAAGATTACAACATCCCGCCCGTCTCAAGAACGCACGAGGGTTGGCATCCGTCTTTCGAAAGAAGTTCGGGCAATTAGAAAAATTTGAAGACCAGATTCCAGCCCCTGGCAAGACACTGAAACTGAAACATAATTCGCAGTATGTATTCTACGTGGTAACTAAAAATCAATTTCAAGATCGATCTACCTACCGCGATGTGTGGGAAGCACTTCGAAACCTCCGAGACCATGTGTTAGAAACCAGCGTGAAGAAACTGGCTATGCCTAAGATAGCGAGTAACCAGTTGGATTGGCGAGTTATCAGAAACATGGTAGAGGTTATCTTTCGAGATACCGGTGTCCAGATATTAATTTGCAGCTACGACCCCCGTTATCAGTATCCGACGAAGACGGTGCCCTGCTATTTCCATTAGATCGGAAAGTGTAGAAATGGGGCCAGTTGCCGATACAAACATCCAGTCTCGACTACACAAAAGTTCCAGGAGGAACTGCCATTTAAGGAGGGGGTAATGTTACGAAACAGCACACTGGTATAGTCCCTAAATCCGACTCTGTCAAAGCCAGATATGAAAGTTAAAATTATGGCGGACGCGCAGGGATTCTTAGAATTGTTTACGATAGTGACTATCTTATCTACATTTTTTTTGTGACCAGTCTGATCTAGAAAATGCTAGAGCCAATTGTTTTTGTGTAAGCCGCAATCTAGAATTATCTAATGAAAAAGGCACTAATATACAAGGAACCGACCCGAGAAAGGTTAGTTCAGATAAAGTGATCTCGAGAAATAAACAAGAATACACCGAAATAGCGAACAGTAAAGTGTTGATATAAATTAATAATTAAGTTTGTGTGCATATAAATTAATATTAAGTGATTAGTTAAGTATATATAAATGAAGTGTTAGTGAGTAGTATAGTGTTTAAATAAATTACTAAGTAGCCATACCGTGTGTTTAAAATTTATCCCATCTGTTCACTGTTTAAATAAATAAGAAAAACATCACAATATAATACACGCCAGTGCTTCATTAAAAATTAATAATTAAACCAATCCAAAACTAAAAACCAAATTTTTCTATTATTAATATTTTACATAACCGTGAGTTTCATTTAAAACACTAATATTATACCTAATACTTTCAGAAATATTAAAATTCCCGCAAAGCATTGTACACTATGGCAAAAAATATCCTCCTCTGTCATAAATAACTGACAAACTGTTATTAGTCCTGATCCTGAATGCTACAATATATACCCTATGGAATTTGCTAAAACTACATATTGTAAGAACGAGGATTATAGGAGACATCTAAATATGAGAAAATTTACATTTAAAAAATGCTCATATTTGCTTTGTCCTGCAGCTATGAGCCGCCCTGTATAAATCGACATATTTTCCAGATACCGTTATCTACAATTTTTCTTTTTTGGATAATTTCGTTGTCACCCTGAATTGCAGGTTCATGAGATACGGGGCGCAATAACTTTATATTTAGTTGTTTATATATCGCTTATTAAAAATCTTAGAATTTATTTTTTTAATAATACTAATTCAATTACGTCAATTACTCCATACATCACTGACATAGCAAATTCCATTGTCGATATTGAGATTCGGAAGTAAAAGAAAACCGCCATTACAGGTGGAAATCTATAAGAAAAACGGCATACCTATATTTGATCCAATCCCTACACCATTGCCACTCTCAATCGTACATTCTCGTTGAAAAAGTTTAACGAACAATCCGAAATGATAAAAAAAATGTTTCTTTATTCCATATAATTACACCCAGCCCCCTCACAATCACCATGAATATTTAAAACGCGAGTCTGATCGTTGAAACTCCATCCCGACGCGATCTATCTTCAACAGAGGGTGCGTTCGAACTGGCAAACGCGCTGCCTCGCAGTGCGCTTGTGCCCCTTCTCCCTACTATTGCATTATGGATATTTTGTGTATATGGCCAATTCCTCCTTGCTACTACCGCGACGGGGTAGGGGTGGACGAGGAATTTTTAAACAGGTGGTAGAATTGACTGGGAATATTAAAGGATATAAATAAAAGGAGACGGCTACGTTGTGGAAAAGTGAAATTTGAGTTCATTTTTATTTCGACACAAAAACTCTAGTTTTTTTTTATTTTCAATGAAATTATTTATTTTTTTATCGAGCAATCGACAGTAGTTGATTACGCGTCCATTCAATACACTAGCAAACAAAGATTTCGTCGAAATTTAACAAAAGCAGCAATATAAACAGACTAAGCCATAGACTGTAGCATAAATTCAAAATACATATGCAAACTGAACGCTAAATCCCTTTTAAACTATTTTGTAAACATAATCTGATTACTTTACATAATTCTGGATGATTTTAGAATACTTTCCATTGTTCTGGACCCTTTTAGAATTTTTTCTGATCATTTTAAATGGTTTAGATTATTCTAGATCATCTTAGAACAATTTTTATCGTTCTAAATAATTTTGAGAACCTTTAGAAACCCCTTAGATCATTTTTAGCGATATTAAAATATTTCAGATGATTTCAGATCATGTATAGAAACTTCAATATATATTTATAAATTGTTTCGATTCTAGATTATAATAGAATACTTTAGACCATTCTATATCAACTTAGAACCACTTCGGATCATTCTGAACGATTTGAGATCATTTGGATGATTTAGAAACAGTATATATGTGACTTCCAGAAACTTTAGGTCTTCGGATCATTCTAAACCATCCGACATCACCTTAGAAACTCTTTAGGCAATTCAAGATCAGATGTAAATCATTCTAAACCAGTTTCAATCATTTAGAAGCTCTTTAGATAATTTTTTAGCCATCTTATAATATTTCAGATCATATTAGGTGATTTCCAGAAACTTAAGGTCATTCTATATCAGTTTAGAACATTTTGGATCATTCTAAATCATTTAACATCATCTTAGGTCGTTTAGAAACTCAGTAGGTCACTTTTTAGTTACCTTAGGACATTTAATATCATTTTAGACGATTTCTAAAAACTCTAGGTGAGCTTAGAACAATTTTGGATCATTCTAAATCTTTTGAGATTATTTAGTATTTAGAAACTGTTTAAATCATGTTGATGCTTTCCGATCATTTTGATTGGTTTCCAGATATTTTAGATAATTCTTGGTCAGCTTAGAACAACTTAGGATCAGTCTAAATCATTGGAAATCACTTAGAGACTGCTAAATTCATTTTTAACCCAACTGATCATGTTGAATGGTTTTCAGAAACTTTAGATTATTCTAGGTCAACTTAGAACAACTTCGGATCTTTCTAAATCATTTGAGATAACTTAGATACCGTTTAAATCATTTTCAGCCATCCGACCATGTTATATGTTTTCCAGAAACTTTAGATCATTCTAGGTCAGCTTAGAACAACTTTGGTTTATTCTAAATCATTTGAAATTACTTAGAAACTCTTCAAATAATTTTTGAGCTATCGTAAACAATTTTGATCACCTTAGATGGTTCCCAGAAACTTTAGATAATTCTAGGCCAGCTTATAACAGCTTCGGATCATTCTAAATCCTTTGAGATTTCTTAGAAACTGTTTAAATCATTTTTAGCTCAACCGATCATTTTGGATGATTTCCAGAAACTTTAGATCATTCTAGGTCAACTTAGAACAACTTCGGATCTTTCTAAATCATTTGAGATAACTTAGATACTGTTTAAACCATTTTTAAGCCATCCGATCATTTTGTACGGTTTCCAGAAACTTTAGATCATTCTAGGTCAGCTTAGAACAACTTTGGTTTATTCTAAATCATTTGAGATTACTTAAAAACTGTTCAAATAATTTTTTAACTATAGTAAAAAAATTTTGATCACCTTAGATGGTTCCCAGAAACTTTAGATAGTTCTAGGTCAGCTTAGAACAGCTTCAGATCATTCTAAATCCTTTGAGATCACTTAGAAACTGTTTAAATCATTTTTTACCCAACCGATCATGTGGAATGGTTTTCAGAAACTTTAGATCATTCTAGGTCAACTTAGAACAACTTCGAATCTTTCTAAATCGTTTGGGATCACTTAGAAACTGATTAAATCATTTTTGAGCTATCGTAAAAGAAACGTCATCACCTTAGATGGTTTCCAGAAACTTTAGATCATTTTAGGTCAGCTTAGAACAACTTCGGATAGTTCTAAAATATTTGAGATCAATTAGAGACTATTCAAATCATTTTTGAGCTATCGTAAAAAAAGTTTGATTACCTTAAATGGTTTCCAGAAAGATTAGATTATTCTAGGTCAGCTTAGAACTACTTCGAATCATTTTTGGTTAAGTTTAGGTCAGCTAAGAACAGGTTTGGATCATTCTAAATCATTTGAGATCACTTAGAGAATGTTCAAATCATTTTTGAGCTATCATAAAACATTTTTGATCGCCTAAGATGGTTTCCAGAAACGTTAGATAATTTTAGGTCAGTTTAGAACTTCGGATCATTCTAAATCATTTGAGATCCCTTAGAAACTGTTTAAATTATGTTTAACCCATCCGTTCATTTTGGATGGTTTCCATAAATGCTAGATCATTCTAGGTTAGCTTATAACAACTTCGGATCATTCTAAATGATAAACTTAGTGATTTTTTAAATACTTTTTAGGCCGACATAAAACATGTTCGATCATTTTTGATAGTTTCCAGAAACGTCAGATCATTCTAGGTCAGCTTAGAACTCATTCTAAATCATTTGAGATCATTTAGAAACTGTTCAAATAATTTGTGAGCCATCATAAAACATATTTTATCGCTTTGAATGGTTTCCAAAAATTTTTAATCATTCTAGAAAAACTTTAATCATTTGCGATCAATTTAGATCACTTAGACACTGTTTAAATAATTTTTAACCGTCTTAGAATATTTCAGAACATTTTGAGTTGTTTTATGATACTATTAGATTATTTTAGATATTATTAGAACATTCTAGATCATTTTACACGGATCTAGGCCACTTTAGGTTGATTTAAAACATCTCAAAATGTTCTCTTATTTTTGAACAGTTTAAAAGAATTTAGGAACATTTTAAATCACCCTTTAACATTATATAATATTCAAATCCATTCTGTATTTTTTTAGAATGTTTTTCAAGTATTTTTAATTGTTTTTAATTGATCTTATAAGCCAAATTTACGAATTTATTTATGCTTTATATAAATGTACCATTTATAATGTACCTCAGTCCTTTTTTCATGTTATTTTCCCTTCTATAGGGTGCGCTAATGGTGATGCAGTTCTGGGTAAGTAAAAATGTACGAGTGTTGCTTCTGTTGGCGGTGATTCAATTAATGGATGTGGTGAAAGGAAGGCGGACCTTTATTTAATGGAAGAAATTGAAAACCGTAAGTAGCAAAAAAGATCGATGAACTGAAATTCGCGGGCAAAAAACAAAAATAAAATATGTAGGACTAGTTTGTGATTGAAATGAATCGTTCATAGACAAATTTTTGTTATTTTCATGAGTAAAACTACGATTGATCTATTCCGGCATTCCAAGTCGAAAAAAAAACTACAAAATAACAAAGATAATCATTTACTGATCGAATGAATAGCTGCTCTATCATCCTGATTGACCGTTCTTTGATCCTAATTGATAGTTCTATGATCATAATTAATAGTTCTATGGTCCTAATGAATAGTTCTATGATATCGAACCTTTTTCTTGTAAAAAACACCCTGCAATGGAAAAGTGTTTTCCGATTGGATACAACTTGACGAAATAATCAATAAAAAAAATAATTAACTTCGGAAAAGTCGTTGAATTAGCTCTTGACATTAACGACTCTCGTTTTAATGGCAGTAGGATTCCTGTCTAATGGCGTATTAAGCTACAGTGTTTCGTAGTTTCGAAAAATTGGTCGTTCGCCGCAGAGATAACTCCGATTTTTTCCCTGATTACGATCTCAATTGTATTGAATCGGTTCCTAAATGAGATATTATACTGTTGAATGATACGAAGTTTTATATCAAACAAGAAACATTTTATATGAGCTCATATCTCACAATTAAGATAATTTTAATCAGTGATAACTTCATTACTAGGATTTTCAGACGTATATATTTATATATCTACATTCCAGCATTATAGATCATCCTAAATTGATTTAAAATACTTTAGAATATCCTAGATCATTTTATGACACTTCTACATCATTCTGATCTGTTTTAGAATACTTTAAATCCTTCTAGATATTTTAAAATATTGTTGAATTCGTTCTAAATAATTCTAGATTGTTTTAGAGGAATATAGATAATTCTAAATTGTTTTAGAATACTTTACAATATTCCTAATCATTTTATGACACTTTTATATTATTCTAGTTTGTTTTAGAATATTTTGAATCCTTCTAGATCTTTTTAAGGCTCTTGAAAGCATTTAAGATCATTATTTACATTTCTGTATCATTTAAAAATACATTGATTCATCTTTAATCAATCTAGATCATTTCCTCATCGTTTTAAATCATTCTGAATCAATTTAAATCATGTAGAAACAGTCTAGATCATTTCTAAACAGTCTATATAATTTTCAAACAATCTATATTATTTCTTCATCATTTTAAATCATTAAGAATCAATTTAGATCATTTCTAAACAGCCTAGATCACTTCTTTACTGTTTTAGATCATTCTGAATCAATTTAGATCATTTTTAATCAGTTTAGAAGATCATTTTTATATTTTTAATCAGTTTAAATCAATTCTTTATCGTTTTAGATCATTCTGAATCAATTTAGAACATTTATAAACAGTCTAGTTTATTTCTTATTGTCTTAGATCATTCTGAATCAATTTAGATCATTTCTAAACAGTCTAGAACATTTCTTTATCGTTTTATATAATTCCGTAACAATTTAGATCAATAACAGTCTAGATCAGTTCATTGTAGTTCTAGATAATTCTGAGTCAATTTGGATCATATCTAAAAATTGTAGATCATTGCTTTATCGTTTTAGATCATTTATAAATAGTCTAGATGATTTTATATAGTCTATATCATTTTTGATCATTCTGACCCAATCATTTCTAAACTATCTATATCATTTTAGATTATTCTGAATATATTTAGATTATTTCTAAATAGGCTAGATTATTCAATTATCGTTTTAGATCATTTCTAAACAGTCTAGATCATTTCTTTGTAGCTTTGGATCATTTTTAAAAAGTTTAGATCATTCCTTTATCATTTTAGATCATTCTGAATTGATTTAGATCATTTATAGAGAGTCTACATGATTTTTATACAGTTTATTTTATTTCGTTATTGCTTTAGATGATTCTGAATATATTTAGATTATTTCTAAACAGTCTAGATTATTTCATTATCATTTTAGATCATTTCGAATCAATTTCGATCATTTTTAAACAGTCTATATGAATTCTAAGCAGTCTAGATCATTTCTTTGTAGCTTTAGAACATTTGAGTCAATTTAGATCACTTATTAACTGTCCAGATCATTTCTTAATAATTTTAGATCATTCTGAATCAATTTATAAACAGTCTAGATGATTTCTCAACAGTCTGGATCATTTCTTTGTAGTTTTAGATCATTTCGAAACAATTTTGATTATTTCTAAATAGTCTAGATGATTTCTAAATAGTTCATATCATTTCTTTGTAGTTCTAGATCAATTTAAATCATTTCTAAGCTGTCTAGATCACTTCTTTATCGTTTTAGATCATTCTGAATCAATTTCGATCATTTTCAAAAAGTCTAGATCATTTTTCTTTATCGTTTTAGATCAATCTGAATTTACTTAAATCATTTCCAAACACTCTAGATCGATCTGAATAAATTTTTAAACAGTCCAGATCAGTTCTTTATCGTTTTAGATCACTTTGAATTGATTACGATCATTTATAAACAGTCTAGATTATTTCTTTATTGATTTAGATCATGTTGAAGTAATTTAGAACTATTTATATAATTTCTAGACCGTTTTAAAGCAATACGTATCATTAGATTATTCCAGGAATGCTTGAGTTCCTTATGGATTGCTTCAGGACACTTTAGATCCTTTTATATTATTTTAGAACACTTTTACACTATTTTAGATCTAGTTAGATCAATTTTAGATTATTCCAGCTCCTTCTCGATAGGTTTAGAACACTTTTATATTATTTTAGATCCTCTTAAAATACTTCAGATTCTCCTGGAATATTTTTGGACACTTTTAGATTATTATAGATCCTCTTAAATCACTTCAGACCCTTTTGGAACGTTTAAGGACACTTTAGATTATTCTAGATCCTCTTAGAACACGTTTATAGCATTTTAGATGGCCTTAGAACACTTCTAGATTCTTCTAGATCCTATTAAAACACTTCAGATCTTCCTGGAACGTTTAAAGACATTTTTATATCATTCTAGATTGTTTTAGGAATCCTGAAATAGTTATAGATTATTCTTAGAACACTTTACACTATTCTAGATAATTTTAAACAATGTATTATTCTAAAATATCTTGTCGATAGCTTGAGGTATATTACCACGTAAAATTTCATTTGCATAGGCTTAACTACGTTTAAATATAAGAATAAAAATAAAATAAAAACATTTTCGTCCAATCAAAAATAGTTTGCTTTTCTTTTTGGTTGTGTTTTTGTAATACATTTATTTCGTTTTGAATATTTATAGTGTACGTTATAAAGAGGTGAAACAGTTTCTGCTGATGCCGGAATTTAAGGGAGACAAGAACAATATGACTGTTTTAGATAGCACTACATGTGTAAGCATAATCCTGTAATTTTATTATCGATTTGTTTGAGGGAGCGTCGTGTCGGTGAATAATGTCAAAGGATGTGTGTACCTAGTGTCGAGAGAGAGGAAACTTTATTTATTAGATTCCGTGTTGGGGTTTTCATCTCATTGACTCGAATTTCAATACGGTTGTTAGTCTATATGACCGAACATATTGAAGAAATAATTTCATTAATTGTTTTGGGGATAAAACTACAAAAATATGTGTAAAGAAGCGTAAAAATTATACCGGTTGTCCCGTTGCTCATTCTTATTAAATTTTTCGTATTCATAAACAACTTTAGATTTGATTTAGTACGTCTATGGTATATAGAAAGAGTTTATTAAACTTCGAATCAAAACTTAATAATAATTTTAATTCAATATTTGATCTATCTACCCTCGTTTAACATCAAAATAAACTTGGAAATGGGAAACAAAACAAAGGAATAAAGGAACAATAAGATCGTGATTTTTCTATGCCTAGTAATTTGTTGAACACAATAAAGTCTCGCCGGTTATTTCGACTGGAACAAAACGGGAATGTATGTTCTTGAATGGTCTTTCGTCGTCTTGTTCTCTATTGATTTTCTTCAGAGTTAAGCGAGCACGGTCTACAAGCAGAGTCTGATATTAAAATATAATATATACGAATTAAATACGAAGGTTTTTACACGATCTACACAAAGAAAAATAACCGATAACGATATTTTATTGTTTAGTTGTGTTGAAAATTATTAGAAATATTGTAATGTTTTTCTTATTAATTAAAAGTTTTTATTACGGGTGGGATAAATTATAAACACACGGTAGGTTCACTTACTTAATTCATTTATTCACTACACTATTCACTAATTATATACACAGTATATTCACTTAAACTAATTTATATAAACACTTAACTAATCTATATTCACTGTTTGCTAGTTCAGTGTATTCTTGTTTATTTCACGAGATCACTTTACCAACTAACTAACTCTTCCTGGTCGGTCCCTTATATATTAGTGCCTTTTCACTAGATAATTCTAGATTGCAGCTTACACAAAAACTATTGGCTTTTTGGCATTTTCTAGATAAGATAGTCACAATCATAAACAATTCTAACAAATCCCTGCGCGTCCGCCATAATTTTAACTTTCATACCTGGCTTAGACAGAGTCGGATTTAGGGACTATACCAGTGTGCTGTTTCGTAACATTACCCCCTCCTTAAATGGAAGTTCCTCCTGGAACTTTTGTGTAGCCGAGACTGGATGGTTGAATCGGCAACGTAGAAGACGTACCGCGAATTATGTATCAGTTTCAGTGTCTTGCCAGGAGCTGGAATCTGGTCTTCAAGTTTTTCTAATTACCCGAACTTCTTTCGAAAGACGAATGCCGACCCTCGTGCGTTCTTGAGACGGGCGGGTTGTATGCCAGTGAATAATTTTCCGGGAGAGTGAACAAATCTTGTCGATGTTCTGAAGTGACTCCATATCTAGCTTTCCCGGTACCTCCATACGCGCCCATAAATTCCTCGAAGGTAGGGTCAGACACATCTCGAATATGGTTTACTCCTTTATCTAGGTCACGGTCTCCTTCGAATGGCGCTAGTCGGTTTTGGTGAAATACTTTTGGTTTTCCGTTGGGGATCTTGCTTATGCGATATATAACATCATTGATCCTTTTCTTGATTAAGTATGGACCTTTCCAGGATTTTTGTTTTTTGGAGAAAATATTTTTCTCCTCGTCGGGTTGTGTAACCATACGTTGTCCCCTTCTTTAAAATCTTCTGTGGTCTGCGTGTCGTACCGACTTTTCATTATGTTGCTGACAACTTGAAGATTTGTTCGAACTAATTCATGAAGATCGTCCAGCCTCCTTCTCAATTGGATCACGTAGTCTTCTCCTTCTAGATCTTCTCCATGGCGACGGCCAAATTCCAGATCACAAGTAAGCCTCATTTCGCGTCCAAACAGGATATTCGCAGGTGTTTCACCCGTGGACTCATTGACGGCAGATCGATAAGCCAATGCGAATAGGGAAAGATACGGATCCTAATCTCTCTGATGGCCGGTATTTTCCAATAGTCCTGTTCATCCTCTCAACCATTCCATCTGACTGTAGATGTAATGATGTTGTCCTGGTCTTATTCATTCCCAGCTTGTCGTAAATCTCCTGGAATAGATGGCTTCCGAAATTTCTTCTCTGGTCACTGTGAACTTCCAATGGCACTCCATATCGGCTGATAAATTCTTTCACCAATACATCTGCGACAGTTGTGGCCTCTTGGTTCGGGATAGCCTAAACTTCCACCCACTTTGAGAAATAATCCATTACAACCAGTATGTATTGGCCACCATTTTCTGTCATCGGAAATGGTCCAGCGATATCTAAAGCAACCTTTTCGAAAGGGCTTCCAACATTATACTGTTTCATGGGTGCCTTTCTCTTGCGATGTGGTCCATTACTCGTAGCACAAGTCGTACATTTCTTATACCAGTCCTTCACATCATCGGAGCTGTTCATCCAATAAAACCTCTCACGTATTCGCTGGAGGGTTTTCTTCACTCCCAGATGACCTCCCGATGGACTGTCGTGTAACTTCTTTAGTACTTCAGCTACTGTGGTTCTCGGGATAACTAGCTGTCTCCTCATCTCGGAACCATCATCGTTTTCAAGGACTATTTTCAACAGCCCTTCTTCCAGGACAAGGGAGTCCCACTGAGCCCAATACGCCTTGAGTTTCGGTGAAAATTTTGGCACTTCTTGCCAGGTAGGTCGCCGATTTTGTTTCTTGCATTGCCGGATCATCTTCAGGTGAGGATCATTCTACTGATCTTCTCTGATCCTGGTGGGTGACCATTTCTCGTTGACTACAGTAGTTCTTCAAACTGCAGCTTCCCTAGATTCCGCCTTGTTGCAGTGGGAGCAGTCTGTTGGGCACGGCCGTCTGGACAGGGAGTCGGCATTTCGGTGACTCACACCAGCTCGATGTTCGATGTTGAAATCGTACTCTTGAAGTCGTTCAATCCATCTAGCGATCTGGCCCTCGGGATTCTTGAACTGCATCAACCACTTGAGTGCTGCATGATCAGTCCGGATTAAAAACTTCCTACCATAGAGATACTGGTAAAAGTGTTCCACGGACTTCACTACCGCCAAAAGTTCTCTTCTTGTGACGCAGTAGTTACGTTTTGGTTTGGAGAGGACTTTACTGAAATACCCAGCAACATTTCTTGCCCTCCTTGGATCTGTGAGAGCACTCCACCAATTCCTACGTTGTTTCAGTGTCTACTAGTAGAGTATATATCTTGCCATTCCCTTCGCCATCTACATATACACTGTCGTTGCGACATATGAGAGAAGCTATCAGTATGAGAGGGTCTTTGGAACGATCATAAGTCGGTGCTGCCCCCTCGTAGCCGACCCGTTCTAGTATTCCTGCGACTGGGGTTCTTGGTTTCCAGGAGTCCTGGGGCGCTTACACGAACTACGTACATGCCCTAGCTCACCACAATTCCAGCATCTGATCTTTCTCGGCTTCTTGTCCATCATACTTATTATTAAACTGACGAACTGGTTAAATCTGTATTTGTCACCTTCTTCTTGGATGGTCCTAATTTTGTTATATCCCGAAGCCTTCGTTGCTGCTTCATATTCAAGAGAGACTAATATTTTGGGATGGGCTAAACGAAGCGTTCTCTGCATATCGGGGTCTCGTAAGCCATTAATAAAGGCCTGGATGCCCAGACATTCCATCATATTCTCTGGTGCTGATGGATAAGCAAATCGAACTAGTCGGGCAATATCCACTTCATACTTTTGAAGGGATTCATCACTTTTCTGTATTCGGTTCTTCAGCTGGGATTGGTACAAATGTTCTAGATGTCATATCGCATGTCCAACCTCTTCTTCAGCTGCTCGAAGACATCCGTTTCTTCCAGAGGTATCGTCTGAAGTACACCTAAGGCATGTCCCCGAAGCTCGATGGGATTGGGATTCATAGATTTGGGTTTTTCTGACTAGCGCTTTGTGAACTGAGATTTGTGAGTTTGGGATTTGTATTGTTAGGGCTTGGGGTGTGTGGATTTAGATTGTTCGGACTATCGGTTTGTGGACTTGGGAATGTGGACTTGGGAATGTGGACTTGAGATTTGTATATTTGATGCTTGGGGTTTGTTGAACTAGGAATTGATAGATTTGGGTTTTTTGGACGATCAGTTTGTGGACTGGAGGATTTGTGAGCTTGAGATTTATATAATTCGGGCTTGAGGTTTATGGAATTGTGTTTTGGAGCTGTTTGTGGGTTTGTATAATTGGGGCTTGGAGTTTGTTGTTTTGGATTTTTAGGAATTTGGAGTAATAGATTTGGGTTTTTTGACTACCGCTTTGTGAGCTTGGCATTTGTGTAATTATGGCTTGAGATTTGTAGATTTGGATGTTCGAGCTGTTTGTGGACGTGGGGTTTGTAGGTTCAAGGTTTGTATAATACTTGTTATTTTGAGTTTTTTAGAATTGGGATTGATATATTTGGGTTTTTTACTACCGCTTTGAGAACTGAGGTTTGGGATTGATAAATTGGGTTTGTTTGACTAACGCTTCATGAACTGAGGTTATGAAGCTTGAGATTTGTCTAATTGTGGCTTGGGGTTTGTAGATTTGGTTTTTTAGACTAGCGATTTGTGGACTTGATGAATGTGGCCTTGATGTTTGTATAATTGGGCATTGTCCTGGGGTCTTTGAACTTGGGATTTATAGATTTAGGTTTTTTTCACTATCGCTTTGTGAACTGTGGCATGTGAGCTTGGGATTTGTATAATTGTGGTTTGTGGATTCCAGCTTTTCGCACTAGCGGTTTGTAGACTTTGGCATGTGGGCATGAGTTGTATAATTGGGACTTGGGGTTTGTTGTGTTGGTTTTTTTTCGACTAGGGTTTTTTGGACTGAGGTTTATGAGCTTGGGATTTGTATAATTGTAGCTTGGCGTTCGTAAATTTGGGTTTTTCAGACTAGCGGTTTGTGGGCTTGGGGTTTTTGGGTTTGTATGATTGGGCTTGAGGTTTGTATATTTGGGTTTTTTGTACTGGGAATTGATAGATTGTGCTTTTTTGATTAGCGCTTTGTGATTTAAGGTTTGTGAGCTTGAGATTTGTATAATTGTAGCTTGGGATTTGTGGATCTGGGTTTTTCGGACTGGCGGTTTTTGGGTTTCATTTGTATAATTGGGGCTTGGAGTCTGTTGTTTTGAGTTTTTTGGTCTTGGCATTGATAGAATTGGGTTTTTTACTAGTGCTTTGTGAACTGAGGTTTAAGATTTGTGTAATTAGGGCTTGAGGTTTGTGAATTTGGGCTTTTCACTCTAGCGTTTTATGGACTTTGAAAAATGTGGACTTGAGGTTTGTGTAATTGGGGCTTGAGGTTAGTTGTATCGGTTTTTTTTCGTCTGGAGATTCATAGTTTTGGGTTTTTTGGACTAGCTTATGGAGTGATGTTTGTGAACTTGTGACTTATAAAATTGTGGCATCAAGTCTGTAAATTTTGGTTTTTTGAACTGATATTTGTGAGCTTGGTATTTGTATAATTGTAGCTTGGCGTTTGTAGATTTGGTTTTTGCAGACAAGCGGTTTGTGGACTTGAGATTTTTGGGTTTGGTTTGTATGATTGGGCTTGAGGTTTGTATATTTGGGTTTTTTGTATTGGGGATTGAAAGATTGGAGTTTTTTTACTAGCACTTTGTAAACTGAGGTTTGTGAGCTTGAGCTTTGTATAATTGTTGCTTGGGATCTTTCCAGCGGTTTTTGTACTTGGGGATTATGGGCTTGAGGTTTGTGGATTTGGCATTTGTGTGCTCAGGATTTTACTTCAATTTTAACCCTATATACTTTCTACAAATATGAAAAAGAAGAAACAAATATGGTCAGTAATCAAGATGCATCTTTCTTCTATCGAACGGCATAAGAATGAAATGGTTATCCTCAATAGTTTCGAAATTATATAATTTTTTATGAAAGCATGTCAAAAAAGTTTCAAAATTTTTATAGTTTTTTACCAAAAAATTGATAATTTGGGTTTTCAGTAACTGTGTGGGAAAATTTTTACAGTATCATGTATTTTATATCGTAGAATCCAAAAAACCTGCTAGTTTTTGTTTTTGTTGTATGGTTTTCCGGAAAATCCCATTTTCCTAAATGTATCTTCCCTCTATCGAAAGGCGTAAAAATTAGATCGACATCTCGCATAGGCTCGGAAGTATAGAATTTATTATGGAGGTATGTTGAGAAATTTTCAAAAATTTTACAGTTCCTCTAACAAAAGTCCATCCTAGATGCCCAGCCAAATTTCGTTGTGTTAGCTTATGGAAAGCGTGAAATAAAGTTAATGTTAAGGCACTTTTTTTAACGATTTTGTACTTTTTTTCACTCTAACCATAAACAACCCTTTTAAGCGCTACAAACCGGTGAAATACAAGATACTTTAAAGATAGGGGAGAAAATATACCTTCCAGATCCTCCGAAAAGAAGCAGTTTTCAATATAGATACACTTAATACAAATTTAGTTGAAACTAACATTATTTTCTAAATATTTACTATATATATCACGTGTATATTCACCCTGTATAAATGATCGAGAGTCGGATAATCCATTAGGGTCCGATAGCCCTATACATGGGAGGTAAGAAACCTAACAAACGAGGCACTCCGTCTAGAAATAGTTACGGGCATACTGTTTTAGTCATCCCCCAACTATAAATTCCGATCTTGTAGGGCTACAAATCGGTGTACTTTAACACCCTTCGAGAAATAGCTTGTGAATAATTAGAATTTCATGGGAAAATTGATTAACGCAACAAAGGAAACAATACAAATAGGTGAACGAGCTTTATTAAAAGCTGTCATTAAAACGTGCGTTACTTTGTTTCCTGTCAATTTATATGAAAACTGTACCTTTCTAATGCTACCAATATTTAATCGATCGCTTATTTATGTGAAAATCCCTCTTAACTTGAGCAATACTTTCTATAACACCCTGTAATTGAATCATCAATTTAACACGAAATGCTGAAGCTATATACTAGTTTCTAACATCTTCTTTATTATAAAATTAAATGTACTCATTAATATTCATTTATTTAATTTTCACACCCCATATTCAATTTAAAGCCCCTTGTAATTTTATACCCTATTTTAAAATACCGAAGTGATCTCTTTCAATAACAGACATATAATAACGAAAATTGAATAACAACACCTTCTCGAATGTCCGAAAAACTTACAGGGTATTACGAAAGTGAAAACGAAACGTACCTATCGGGCCGCGGTTGTTTTAGGAAAGCCGGAATTTGTTTCGAATCCGAATCAGTCCTCAGAGCTGCTCTACCTCGTTGAATCTTCAGTAAGCTCAACTTGAAAGTACAAAAAAACAAGGTTTTTCGCTTTATTTGAGGTTATGTTATATGGTGAATATTTTTTGATCTTTCTTAAAATTTTATTTGTGGATATCTGTGTTTGGGGTTTGAGGACTTGGGATTGTGAACTTGGGATTTGTATAATTTGGGATTGAGGTTTGTGGATTTGCATTTTTTTGGCTAGCGCTTTGTAGTCTTGTGGTTTGGATACGTGGTTTGTAAATTTGGGGTGTGTCAATTTGGGTTTTTCGGATTAGCGCTTTGTAGACTTGTGGATTTGTGGTTTGTAAATTTGGAGTTTGTGAACTTGGGTTTTTCGGATTAGCGCATTGTAGACTTGGGGTTTGTGGACTTTATTTGTAGATTTGGGGCTTAAAGATTTAGGTTTTTTATACTAAGGATTGACGGATTTGGGTTTTTTTACTAGCGCTTTGTGAGCATGGAATTTGTATAATTGTGGCTTGGCGTTTGTGGATTTAGATTCATTCGGACCATCGGTTTGTAGACTTGGGAATGTGTGCTTGAGGTTTGTATATTTGGGGATTGGGGTTTGTATAATTTTGGCTTGGGGTTTGCGGATTTTGGTTTTTCGGACTATCGGTTTGTAGACTTGGGAATGTGTGCTTGAGGTTTGTATATTTGGGGATTGGGGTTTGTTATTATTGTTTTTCGGACTGGTGATTGATAGATTTGTGTTTTTTGAACTAGCAGTTTGTGGACTGAGGTTTGTATAATTTTGGCTTGGGGTTTGTGGATTTAGGTTTTTCGGGCTATCGGTTTGTTGACTTGGGAATGTGGGCTTGAGATTGGTAGATTTTGGGTTTGTTGTTCTGGTTTTGTGCACTAGGAATTGATAAATTTGGGTTTTTGGACTATCAGTTTGTGGACTGGGGGATTGTGAGCTTGGGATTTCTATAATTGGGGCTTGAGGCTTGTGGATTTGTGTTTTCGAGCTGTTTGTGAGCTTAAGGTTTGTATAATTGGGGCTTGGGGTTGCTGTTTTGGATTTTTTGTAGAGTGGATTAATAGATTTGGGTTCTTTGACTAGCTATAGTTGCTAATAAAAAGAACCTTTTGACTTTTTCTTTTCTTTTCTGGGTGGAGTTGACAGCTGCCTCAATTTCCGCTCTTGGTATATTATTTATGGCGTTTTGAATTCGGACTATCATGTCTTCTCGAGTAGTTGGTCGAGTTTTATACACCAAATCCTTTATTCGGCCCCACAGATAAAAATCAAGGCAGGTTAAATCGGGGTACCGTGGTGGCCAGAAAATAGACTGCCTCTACCAATCCAACAGTTAGTAAAATGCCTGTTCAAAAAATGGTCCACATTTCGAGAATAATGTGCCGGGCATCCGTCTTGTTGAAACCACATGTTTCTTCTTACTTCTAAAGGCACATTTTCCAAGAGTCCTGGTAAGTCGTTCAATAAAAAGTTCAAATACATGTCACCGGTTAGATTGCCATTAAAGCTGTGTGGACCGATAATAGCACCATCAATAACACCGCATCAGACGTTGACGCTCCATCGACCCTGCTGATAATCTTCACGTAACCAGTGTGGATTAGTGTCCGACCAGTAATGCATGTTATGAAGATTTACCCTGCCATTATTGCAAAAAGATGCTTCATCTGTCCACAATATTTGTGACAAAATATGACGGTTTTCCCTAATGAAATCTCTAAGCCAGTAGTAGTAATCGAGCCTACGTTCAAAGTCAGTCTCATTTAAGGATTGATGAATCACGACGTGATACGGATGCATTTTAAAATCCATTAATATTTTTTGCACTGAGCCATAGGATATTTCTAAATATCTGGAGATCTTTCTTATGCTTAAATGGGGGTCTGCATGAATATAAGCCAACACATTTATAATGTTATCTTCTCTTCTTACTCTACGATATTTTCTCAAAGTTGGACTTGGTTGCACTTGGCAATGTTGCTTTAAACGTAAGGCTAAACGACGAAAAACCATTCTCGAATGCCGTCTTCGGAGGGGATAATGCAGTGCATACTGCCTAGAAGCATTCGCAGCATTTTCAAAATATTGAAAATAAATTCTCAACATATCAAAGGCTTCTTCATTCGTATAAGGCATGCTTTGTTGTAAAAATGCTTTCTACATAACATTAAATTAGATGTTAATATCAGGAACTGTCAAAATGAATATCAGCGTGATTGACAATTTGGTGTTTTCTTTCTTAATATATAGATCAGTGGTTCCCAACCTTTTCTGGACCATCGCCCCTTATAGAAGAGAACAAAAATTTCAACGCCCCCCCCCCTCGGTCGCTGATTAGTCCAAAGTAGTTAATTTTATTTGAATATCATCTGTACCGTCCCAATTGATCTGTATTTAGCTTCAATTTCAGTACAATAAAATTGTTTATTAAACTTTTAAATATAAACACAGAATCAATACAATAAGAACTACAATCACAATAGAAATAATAAATGCAATACAATAAGAAATACAAAATTAAGAATAGAGAAAAAATCAATGAGACGGTTGAGGCTGGTGGAGTGTTACCAGTTTGTTAATATCGGGTTCCAATTTCGTCAACATCAATCGCAGATCGCCACGTTCAGTGATGTGTAGTCTGTTCCTCTTCTTTGACAGCAAATCAGTTACTGCACTGAATGCACGCTCGGCCATATAGGACGAAGGAAATGGAATTAACAACTTCTGTACTAGTGTCCACAATCCAGGATAGAGAACTAGTATTGGTTTTTGAAGCCAGAACTCTTGATATCCACGTTTGAATTTTACTTTCAGTTCTTCGTTAGTTGTGAGCTCTAATAGCTCCTCTTCCAAATTTGATGAGCCTTCAGTATCTGTGTTTGCGAAAGGATCTATAACTTGGTATTTTCATGTTTGAAATATCTTGGAAACGCTCTGTAAAATCAACATGAAGAACTTCCAAGTGGTGGCAGTAAGTAAGTAAATCTTCCGGTTTTGCAGACACTGTTGATAATGTGGGAAAATGGTTGTACTCACCTCTACCAAGATTTCTTTTGAATATAAGAAGTTTTCCTGCAAAAGCAGCTATGACGTTTTTAATTTTAATTAAATTTAAATCATCACCTTGCAATTGTAGATTAACTTGATTAAATACTTTAAACAGGTCTGTCAAATAAGCGATGTCATTTTTTGACGTAATCAGGTTTTCGCGCAATTGTTCGTTTTCTTCAAGAAATTCCAACACTGAGTCAAACAGATTCAAAAAACGATTCAGACAAACACCTTTAGAGAGCCAACGTACTTCTGTGTGCAGCAGCAAGCGATTGTAGTCTTCATCGTTTTCATTGCAAAGCTTATGAAACAAACGGTCATTCAATGAATTGCTTCTAATGATATTGATTGCTTTAATAACGTTATTGAGGGACGCATGCAGACGTTCATTTAATTTTTTTGCAACCAAATGCTGACGTGAATAATACAATGTACAGCGAGTACATTTGGCACTGCTTTTCTCAAATGTGCTATAAAACCCATATGACGCCCGGTCATTGCTGGAGCACCATCAGTAGCAGCAGACAAAATATTGCTAATAGGAATTTCTTTCTCTTGAAAAAATTCTTGCATGATATCAAATATAGAATGTCCCTTTGTATCAGATTCCAAATTCTTAGCAAATAATAACTCTTGATGAATTTTTTCTTCTTTTATAAATCCTACGTATGATAAGAGTAGAACTTCGTTACTTTGTAGAGTTGATTCATCGAGTTGAATGGAAAATTTGCAAGTCTTTAGGTAACCGCATAATGATATTTCAACGTCATTTGCCATTTCATCTATTCTTCTTTGCACTGAATTATTATTGAGAGGAATTTTTTTAATGATATCAAGTGGTGTCTTATTATGGAGAACAGTTTTTAATATCTCTTCGACTGCCGGCAAAATTAATTCCTCGCCAATGGTGTGTGGTTTTCCTGACTTGCGATTAACAATGAAACGTTATATGAGGCTCGTAGCCCATCATCGTCTCGTTTAGAAGACGATGCAAATGGTTTGATATAGTTGGCTGTTTTTAATATTGTTTTTCGAGTTCTTGAAAATAGAATATATCTTTGTTCTTCTTATCAGGATGCATTTTATGTAAATGCTCTTGTAGCCTAGAAAGTTTCATAGCTTCATTTGAAAAAACTTTTCGGCAAATTAAGATTGTAGAAGATTCCGCAAATCCATATTTTAAATATTCAATACTGTATTGCCGGCATTTCTTTTTTAATTTAGAAGTAGATTCAGCCATTTTCATACAAAAATTAAATTCTCAATAGATTTATAGATAGTAATGTTTATAAAATGACACTCCACTCACGATTAGTTACTACGGCAAAGCCTATGATTCACGACTATATATCGCGGCCAAGCACATACAACTAACTAACAAAAAATTCGTAGAGCTGTTGCTTTTATACGTTTCATTTCGTACATGATTCAACTTGTCTGTGTGCGAACATGTAGAAACATGTTATTTTGTATGAACATCGCGCGTTCGCTTATCAACGTGTGAGGACAAGTCATATATTTCTATTCTGAACTAAAAAAAATTATTATAATTATTAGTATTATTATTAATGCTAATTTAAAACTGCTTATTAACCCTTATTAAATCATTTTTATTTCACCATTTCTCTTGACTGCTTATTATTTGCCTCTGAATCCGCTACCGCCCCCCTAAAAGGCTGCAGTTTCCACAGGGGGGCGGTATCGCCCCCGTTGGGAACCAAGGAAGATCATGGCCTGCTTCGCTTAAATGCGATGTTAGTTTAAACAGTATGTAAACCTATCATATTTTTTCAATCCAAAACCGTTCGTTTAACGAAAAAAAGTCATAAGCTTCTTTTTGTTAGCAACTAATAAGTGATTACGAAAATGATTTTTATTTTGATAAAAAGCAGTGGCGTGGCATTTTAAATGTAATAAAAACATATTTTGTTCAATATCAAGTGTTCAAAAAAGGTAGATGATTAATTTTTTTCATTAAATTTTGGAAAAATGTATCATCCTTTCAAATATGTAAAAATGAATATACCATTACATTTGTTTTTTTTTGAAAAAAATTCAAAAATTTGCTACAATTTCAGTTAACGCCATCTGGCGGCAAAGACGAAAGTCAACAAGTCAAAACCAAGTAAGTATTTTGTAGTGTAAATTATGTTCTTTCATATGAGCCCAAATTTGTTAAAATTGGTCAAGCGCAACGGGAGAAATCCTGGTTTGTTGAAAAAACAATTGAACCTCCCCCACCGCTTTATTTTGATAGATAGAACAAAACATTTTAGTCAAAAAGTAATTATGAAAATAATATCATCGATAAACTTTCATTAGGCAAAATTCTATAAAAATCTTATTTTTCTACTTAGTGTTGGTTGTTATGGCCTCTAGCGGACGTTTGAGAAACTCGAAAATAATTTCCAGCAATTTCTCTTGGCGACTTTTATCATGAATTTTTTTTCTAAATCTATAGGACCAATATCTTATGAGATATGGCCGCTCGCTGCCCTTAACTGATCACCCGGTACAATCAGGTTGAGCTGAAATTAGAGCTGATTCGAGATATGTAGTCACAAATATCAGAAAATCTTGATTAAATTTCGTACATAAAAGGCAATCTTTGTCGAACTCATTTCAGCTATAAATTTTAAAGAATTTTCTTGTTAATAAAAATATTCAATTTAAAAAAATATCTAATTGCAATAAAAATTACATTTTCCCCCTATAATATTTAACTTTTTAATAATAAATTTCTTACTGAGTACTGGAATTTAAATTTCCTTATCTAATTTCACCACAAGCGGTCGTACAATATTGGTTCAGGCCGAAAGAGATTACGCCATGTGGATTTCATCGTCAACCGAACGGAATATCCTGACCCTAAACGCACAATCTGAATGATTGATGAGAGCTGCATACAATATGTAACGATATTGAACGATTTTTTTTCTTGTAGTCTCTATTGAATGGACTACAATAATGAAACCCTTTATTAGGAGCAGCAAATTGTGGGAAAAAAACGCCAGAAGCTTTACGACATTTTGAAAAAACACTTTTATTATTAATTCAGCTTTTGAAACGAACCACTTAACCGCAAATATTCAACGTTAACTGAAATAGGCTATAACTTAATTACGAGTGGTCATTTCAACCCTTTACGTTCACTCCTTTGGTCGGCACCCCGATTAGGAAGGAATCGCTAATAAGGTGACGCCGCCGCTTTATGTGCGAAAGGCTTTAACCTAATTATTCCTGCCGGACCCAACCGATGCTCTTATGAGTATTCAAAGGGTTATAATTCTTATGTTGTATAAAGAACAAGTTACCGGACTCGCGATTCATTTAAATTTGGGACTAGTAATTGGAAGAATCGATAAAAAGGATAACGAAACAAATTTCATACTAGTTTTGATGGAAAATAAAATTCAGTTGAATTATTGGATCGTTAATATCTAATAACATAAACGACATAATCATTAAGTGGCATCTATTTCTATTAATAGTGAAGAACAGAACAAAATAATTTGACATTTATCGGTTATGTTATGAGAAATTAATGGCGTACGGGTAAATATCCAATAATTCAACTGTAATAATAGTTTATTGAAGTATGTGGTAAATTAATATTTTATTTAAATTAAAATCTACAAATGCTCAGTTTATTTGCTGTAGTTTTTTTTTTAAGATAAATTACCTACCATGGCCAGCTGTAGTTTTGCGAAGAACTTTGCGGCTGAAGCTCCTTTAGCGTGATGCAGATTAATCTGCGCTACATTCGTCAATATGAAAGTGATTTGTTATGGATGAGAGAGGCCGAGTTTTCCTGCCTCTATTCATCTTCCTCCTTTATCTCCCCCTGTCCCTGCTCAACCATCATGGCAATATTTTCCTCAGAGTTCGAGCAAGTTTCTTGATCTCGAGTCTGACCCAAGATAAGGCTTTCATCTTTTCCCTTTTAATTTCGGCGCTGACCTCATGAGCCAGTCTGCCGATACTTGGGACCTACAGTCCACCAGGATCATTCCACAACGAAAATGGATTCCTTTCTCCTTGCTCTTGCATAGCTCTTCCAGGGTGGAGAGCTGCTCTGCTTTCAGGGTGATCCTAAGGTAATCCTGGGCATTATTCTCCCCCCCCCCCTCCTGAATAACTTCTCTGTTTTAACAGCTGCAACGTAGCCAGTGGCTACTTTTGGTGTTTTGCTGTGGAAGAGTAATGTGATCTGGGCCTCCTCTCTGTTTTGCCTTCCCCGTTGGAGTTTCCTTATCGGGTAGACACTTCTCCGTTGGTGATTCCTTTGGAGGGGTTACTGCTTCCTGACCTTTTCAGGGGATATTCCTTGATTGAGGAGTCGCAGGTATTTCCGCACCCCTACTCCACTGCGAGGCCTTTTATCAGTGGGTCGTTTATGCCGCCTGGTTCTCCCAGACTTGGGAGGTCGAACGGCATACGACTTTTGTGTCGTTTAGCCTTTTTTTCTCTGTGGGGTGCCCGGATGAAGAAGTGAAAGTTTTCTTCACTACACTTCCGGTGGTTTTTTTCTTTTTTTCTCTATTCAGAAATGGTCCCAACGAGAAGCTAAGGTCATTACGGTCCACCACTGCAGAGCCCTGCATGCAGAGGTAAGGAGTTCCCCCAGTGCTCCATGTTCGAAACCAATAAGGACTATTCTTCTATATAGCCACGCATTCCTCGGCCTGGTTTCCCACCTTGAATTTAAGTTTAATGAGGCTGTCTCCTCTTGATCCGGGCACTGGCCCGCGAAACATAACCAAAGACAGCTAGGACACATTGGCATAACAGGTGATAACGAGGTAAACTCCAAATTTCACCCGGTATCGTAACCCTGTGTGAAATCCCTTAGCCACGATACTACATCTGTCAGTTGAGATTTTACACACAATTTTTCAAATTATATTAGTGGATAACAGTTAAAATCTTTGAAATATGATTTTCTGTCTTTATTTTAAAAACGCATCTCCAGGTTATACTATAGTGTTTACTATTTCAACTATCGAGTATGAATGATCACTTTCATTACACACACATAACCAAACGTTTCAAAATCGTACAAACTTTTATTGCCGAATTGCCGAAAACTGACATCAATTTGATATAATTATTAATAAAATGTTTACTTATATTATTATCCTAACAATCTTTCAATAAAATTTTCAAAACGTGTTCGAATCAAGAATGTGAGATGAGAATCAACACTCGACTCGTAATCGAACATACACTGAGGTAGCAGAAATTTCTTTCAATGCATAATTTCAAATGGTTTGAAATTAAATGTAATTACTAGATAACAATATCTATGATTATCATCGTAGTTATGAAAACTTTTTTTATTTAAACTTGATAAAAACGTACCTTCAGTATATTACAATTTACTGTTTGCTATTCCAACTATAAAGTATGACAGATCACTATCATCTCACTCCAGGCAATCAAATACAAAAATGTTTTAAAACCACGAAAAACTTTTATTAGTAAAAACTACATTATTATTATTATCCTAACAATTGGTGCGTTATTTTTGACTGAGATCTCAGATCACTTCAGTTAAGGTGATCTGAGATAAAGTGATGTGAGTAAGCACCAATAAGAATGACATCTCAATTGAAGCGCGCGCTCTGTCGTTAGATTTAAACTATACGACAGATTCGTATCAGCATCTAATAATGTTAATTAATGTATCCATAATTTGTAACAAAAGAAAAATAGATTATGTGTGTTTATTACTTATATGTCAATGGTTAAAACCTTAGATAACCTTGATTAAAACTACATATAAACCAGGCAAATCAAATATTTCTTCATCCACTCCACTTTATTTCCGACTCAATTCCAACTGATACCCCCTTACAACACAATCAGCATCAGTGAAGGGCGAGGAAAAATCTCAGCTCACTTAAAGTGAGTGAGTGAGACAAATAGAACGCTCACATTACTGATGTGAGATGAGATCAACTGAGATCTCAGTCAAAAAGAGCGCACCTAATTGTTTCAATGAAACTTTTCAAAATGCGCTCTTTATATAGATGTGTTTGCTATTTCAACTATCGAGTATGACAGATCACTACAACGCAAAGAAGTTTTACCCTCGTTTATATAAAACGCTTAGCGTTTATATAAACAAGGGTTTTACATCCATCTTTTATTTAGTAAAAACTTTCATCTAATTGTATTACTTATATTATATATATATTATTATCACCCTAACTATTTTTCAGTGGAACTTTTCAAAATACTCTCTTTATAGAACACTCTCGTGTACCAATCGAGAAGGTGAGATATAAATCAACACTCGACTCGTAATCGAATTCATAATGATATCAGATTGCAGATATATGTCTTCCACTATATAATTTTAAATCGTTTGGTATTAAATGTGACTACTCGAAAATCATTTCAATTAATATCTTCGGAGTTTTGTTATGAAACTTTCATAAACGAACCTTCAGTATGTTACAATTTAGTATTTGTTATTTTAACTATCGAGTATGACAGATCACTACAACGCAAATAAGTTTTAAATCCATAGAAACTTTTATTAGTAAAAACTTTCATCTAATTATATCACTTATATTATATTATTACTATCCTAGCACTCTTTGAATGAAACTTTTCAAAATACGCTCTTTATACAACACAATCAGTGTACCAATCGAGAACGTGAGATATAAATGAACACTCGACTCGTAATCGAATTTCAGATGGCAGATGTGTCTTCAACTATATAATTTCAATTCGTTTGGAATTAAATGTGACAAATGTGACTACTATAAGATCATATATAACAATATCTTCGGAGTTTTGTTATGAAACTTTCAAAAACCACACCTTCAGTATATTACAACTTAGTGCTCGCTATTTCAACTATCGTGTATGACAGATCACTACTAACAACCAAGCGCAAAGATGTTTTAAAAGCATAGAAACTTTTATTAGTAAAAACATTCATCTAATTGAATATAGTAATACAATGATCACTTATATCATTATCGTAACAATCTTTCACTAAAACTTTTCAAAACCCGCTTTTTATTCAACACTCAGTATACGAATCGAGAATGGGAGTCAAGAATCAACACTCAACTGGTAATCGAACTGACACTGAGATTGAAGAAATACTACATTTTTTTAATTATTTAGTGTTACATGCAACTACTTAAGAATAATATCTATCCTCGAGGTGAATATATATTGATCTATCATTATCCTCTGACTTATGTATGTATTTAACCTTTTAAAAACGCAATTTTAGTATGCTACACATAAATGTCGGTTATTTCAACTATCGAGTATGACATATATGACAACTGATACTGACGTTCATGCTTTTGACGTTTCAATTTACACATCATTAGATGACGAATAAATAAATTGGTACTTTTTAAGTTATATTTGGTCAAAACGACACAAAATCGTACAGTAAGACCGCAGAATAAAACTCCCTCGTTAAATTTCGTACAAAAATAGTGTGATAAAAAATGGGGCTCACAATATCAGCAGTATTTAACAGGTTATTCAGTAAGAAACCTATGAGAATATTAATGGTGGGATTGGACGCAGCAGGTAAAACAACGATCTTATATAAATTAAAACTAGGAGAAATCGTAACCACGATACCAACAATCGGTTTCAACGTAGAAACGGTGGAATACAAGAATATATCTTTCACTGTTTGGGACGTCGGCGGTCAAACGAGAATCAGAAAACTGTGGAGACATTACTTCGCCAACACTGACGGTCTAATCTTCGTCGTGGATTCCAACGACAGAGACAGAATCGCAGAAGCCGAAGAAGAATTACACAATATGTTAGGAGAGGAAGATTTGAGAGACTGCATCCTATTAATATTCGCCAACAAACAAGATTTGCCTAATTCGATGACCACAGCCGAGCTAACGGATAAACTCAAATTACAAGCCTTAAAGAATAGGAGATGGTTTATACAAGCAACTTGTGCTACCCAAGGGAACGGCTTATACGAGGGATTAGACTGGTTATCGAATGAATTGGCTAAATAAATTAATTAGATAAGTTTTAATTAACGTTATTTTTAATGTTTGTATATCTTAATCAGTTCCATCCGTTTCTATATATAAGTAAATTTAAAGTTTCTTTAACTAGTTGAATATTTCATTTTAACTGTGTCTTATTTCACGATAATTGATGTCTGAAATTACCACAACAATGTTTGTGAAAGGATTTTTGTATAAACTGCATTTTACTATATAAATATGATTTTTGAATTTGTAAAAGGTATTTTCTATTGTTTAAATAAATTGCATCTACGATTCGATCTATTTCTCTATATATGTGACATTATATCTTATTGTTTGATTTAAATAATTGTGTGTTGATAATCAATTAGACTTTGTACAATAATAGCTAAAGATAAATCTTCACCAAACAATAGATGAATCAATTATTTACACGTTTAGATATGTATTATATGATATTCAATAAAAAAATTTGTTGTTTAGACATGTTTTGCAATTTTACATGTTGTTTGGGAGACAGTAATTTACATTTCAGAAACAATTGTGGCCATTTTCTTATTTATTTACAATAGGTTTGTTCCAACCTACGATAAATCACCATTTTGAAACCGTTCTGGAATTGTTAGGAATCGTCTTACACGCAAGCGTAAACTTTGCTGTGGTATTTAATGTACTTTATTAGTGGTATTAAGCATTATTCTCTGTTTAATTTGTTAAATTAAACTATAAAAATCTAGTTAGCTGAAAATGAAACTAAAATCTTATTGGTTTAAAAAAAAGATGGTACATTTTAGAAATAAATGAATTCATGGTATTGAAAAATATCCCAGTCAGAACAAAAGTTGAGTTGCCAACAAACATGTAAAACAAAAACAATAAAATTACTGATAAAATACTAACTCAGTTCTTTCTCTTGGCCGAGTATCGAAATTACCGTTCCGTGACAGCTCTAGAACAATCACAAGTTGGTTGGAACGCAAAAAGAACCATAATATTATGGTAACGATTAGCTTGGAATGGCATTGACTAAATACACTTGCGCAGTCCCGTTCTAGAATGGTTCTTCGCGAGATTGGAACAAACCTAACGTATATACCATGAAATGTCGTTTTCTGTAATTTTTTACATCAGTTTTATATCTTTAGATATTCGTTGGTACATGGCGTGTATAATGTGGTTTTAAAAATTATCTATGTGGCACTGCTTAAATATATAGGAAATTCGTTTTTCGGCGTTTCACTGAAAAAATTGATTAGTTCAGACAATGTCCAGTAGATGTCGCCAGTTATACAGTTTTCACGTATGCTCGACACGAAGCTACTTAACCCTGCTGTTTTGCATTCTCATCTTTAATAATGGGACAGCTAAATGCGGGAAGTCGTATTTACTTGTATGTTTAATGAGCTCTGAAGGACCAACCGTAATGACTGCTTTTACATGTATATGAGTGGGTTGTTGCATTAAATGAAAATCGATGATATATTTGTATTATTATACATTTTTGCTCATATTGCGTCACAACTAAGAATATCACAACTGCTTATGGCACAATGAAAATGATATATTTTTACTTTTCGTGATTAATTCATGACAAGATGTGACATTAGATTTCGAATGCTTTTTTTGTTACTTGATTAACGATGTTTTTGTATGATGATGAAATTAAGTTAAAAAAATAGGTTGTTATGGATATTTTATATGTCGTTCAAAGTGGGTGGAACAAGGAGAGTTATGTGAGGATGTATCCAATGGGAAATAGGGATTTAAATGAAACCGTCATACGACTGTTGAAAACTCAGCACATGCATGTATTTTTTGTGGACGAAAGAAATTGTTATATAGTTATCTGTGGTTTTTATATGGAAGGAAGTTTGAAATGGGTTTTGTATGGTTAAATACATATTAAATATGTGGGAAGAATAATATTTTTATTTTATGATATAGACGGAATATATAAATTATGATATACAGGGTGAAGACAAAGTAAGAATTTACAATAGGAATTTGAGTGTTAATTCAAATTCGTTGACATGCCTAATTTTATGACATTAGTAGACGAGTCCGGACTCACAGACGGATTACAAGAAAATAGTTTAATTACTTGTAAAAATGAGCTTTATTACAAAATTTATAAAATAAACATAAATTAGAACTTCTACTAACTTAAATATCACATAAATGAATAAGAACACTAGTTAATTATAAAGAAAAATATTATTTATAGCCTACTGTCCGGGAGCATTTTCTTGGGAACAATTACAAAAAATGTTTGCATGTTCTAAACAAATATTTTTGACAATATATACAAAAATATTTCGTAAACCAATTACTCTTTGAGTCACAAACACAGCAACCTCCCCTTTTGTTAGCTGCCGATTGTACAGAAACAATTGTTTCTTCTACACTGCAATGTTCCTGAAATCGCAGTTTTAATCTTTTCGGCAAATTTGGTAATGCTGCACGTATTTTCTGGTGGTCATATCCTAGATTAGATTAGATTTTAACGGGGTTACAGTGCACTGAAACCAAAGGTTTATTGTGCCCCCCCTATCAGAGCTGTTCTCGCTACTACTACATCAGCTCGCCTTCCAGTTCCAAGGTTCTAATGAACTTTAGTATTTGGGACGGCTTCAACGAGGTTAGGTCCTCACTCTTACAAGTTTCTTGTCCGAAGCATTTCTTGCAAAGGCGAGGCATTCCAGAACTAGGTGATCCGGAGTTTCATCCTCCTCCCCACAGAATCTACACTCATCGTCAATCTCTGCTAGACCTATTCTCATTCCTAAGGCGTCAGTGTCCTGTAAGAAAGCCCGTGAGGAGATGTAGCTTATCTTTACTGAGGATCTAGCAGTGTCAAAGTTCCACAGGAACTTTTTGGAATGTTCCAACCCGAGATAGCACCGCCAGAGTGCTTCTCTTTCGTTCCTCCGAAACTGTTTCTTGTAGGAGCATTTTGCTACACCACAGAAAGGTTCCGGGCCAATAAAGGGTATTTGTGCTCCTTTATCCTGGCAAGTGTATTGGCCTCTTCATTTCCCGAGTAGCCAGGAACCCAGACTAAAGAGACCCTGTTATTCTTGCCTAATTCATCAAGTTTTCTTCGGCACTCCTATGCCAACTTTAAGTCAATGACATGGGAGCTCAATGCTTTGATAGCAGCTTGACTATCAGAATGGATCGATATGTGTCGCATTTCTGGTAGTTTCTTTCTATGTTCATTTCCACGTATCTTTCGATCGCAAGTATTTATGCCTGAAAGACGCTCAGGAAGGAGCCTAACGATAATGAGTATCTGGTGCCAGACCCAAATACTCCAGCGCCTGCTCCAATGTTGGTTTTTGAACCATCCGTATACCATCTAATGGTGTTTTCTTTTAGAGTTTGGGTGGTGTATTCCCTTTCCCAGTCTCTCCTCGTATTTAGCATAGTGGTGAAATTCTTATCGATGCTTACTTTCCTGATCATTTCGTCACTGGGAAGATTCGCTAATGAGATGTATCTTGTCAGAGAGGACCAAGCTCCCTAATTTTTAATACTCTCATTGCCTGAACCTTCCTTAGATATTCTAAGAATTGCCTCTTGGGCAGATATAACTATCACCAGATGTAGAGGTGTGAGATCTGTAATGATCTCAAGTACCCTAGTCGTTGGACACGTTCTCATAGATCCAGTGATGCACACACAGCCAAGCCTTTGAACTTTGTCGAGGGTCTTCCTCGTGCTGTACTGACTTGCTTTTGTGTGCCAAACTATTGCCCCATACGTAATTGCTAGTCTCACAATCATGGCGTACATCCATCGCAGTATTTTTGGGTTACAGTCCCACCTCTTACCAGCTATATTTCTGCACGTCATCAAAGCTCTTATTGCTTTACTAGCAGTTATTCCAACATGCTTATTCCACAGAAGCTTACTGTCTAGTGTTATCCCTAGATATTTAACCTCTGATTTCCATTCTATGATTTCCCCGTTTCATGGCTGGAAGTGTTCTTTTCCGGGTAAATGGAATTACTATGGTCTTGCTTGGGTTAATGTTTAGCCCCACTGACAAGCACCATTGCTCAATGATTCTGAGGCCCTTTTGTAATAAACCACACAAGGTGCTCTCGAACTTGCCTCTGACTATTAAAACAATGTCATCGGCGTAGCCCATACATTCGAAGCCAAGCTCCGTTAGCCTGTAGAGCAACTCATCTACTACGAGGCTCCATAGAAGGGGAGATTCACTCCCCTTGAGGTGTCCCCCGAGTGGCTTTAACTGAGGTGGTTTGATTCCCCACCTGTGTCTCAGCTATCCTCGTTGTCAACAACTCATACATCCATTTTACAATGGTTTCATCCACTCCTCATCGCCTTTTTAGTGCTTCTTTGACAGACACATGAGTTGTGTTGTCAAAGGCCCCTGATATATTCAGGAATGCGCACATTGCGATTGCGTCATATCCGAACAACTGTGCCAGTTCGAGAAGAAAATTTTTACGTTTTATTTTTGCACTAGGATTATTTGCAGAATAAATTATAAGGCTGTTTAGCCCAGCAACGTTCATTATACAGTAAAATATAACGAGTGGCCATATTCTCATGTTTCTGGCAACGTCATATTGAGCACAATATTGGTGCACCACGTCTACTCCACATTTTGTAGTATTATACCATTCAATACTTTCTGGTTTACCATTAACTGAGTTTATATCATCATCTTTGTGGAGGAAAGAAATGAGCAGAATAGATTTACTTCGTTTGGGTATATAAGATACCAGCCTAAATGCAAACATACTAGATCCAATTGGTCTCTTTCCTTGTACAAACTTAGGGAGTAATTCTCTTTTATTTTTGCATAGTGTTCCCAATAAAGTAAGTTTATGTGAATTGAGACTATCAGCAAGAGTTAAGCTCATAAACCAGTTGATCCATATATATGAGTAGGTTCACACAAACGTTCTACAATGGATTTGGCAGTATTATCTTTTTTGTACGGACCATCCGATTGTATATCTACGGAGACCTCCATATTACTGGTATAAAACATTTTGGCGTCACAAAGTGCAAAAATTTGGATACCTTATTCACTTGGTTTCGACGGTATGTATTGCCGAAAACTACATCGGCCCCTAATTCCTTCTAATTTTTTATCCACGGTGACGTACTCATAATGAACATAATTCTATTTGCATTTATCCACAAAGTGGTAAAAAAATTCCCTAATTGGGGCTAACTTGTCAAGTTGTTTGCGCTGATCAGGACTATATAGATCATCAAATCGTAGTACCGTAATAAAAATCTGAACCTGTTTATACTCATTGTCAAGCAGAATCCTTCGATTCCTGTACTATCGGTCTTCAGTATCGAGACGATTTGTTTTACGAACACCCGCAAGGTAAAGCAAGCCAAGTAACGCTTTAATTTCTGTAACATTAGTCGGTTTGTGGTCCTCTCTCTGACAAAACTGTACGACAAAGCTTCTATCTTTTGCTTTGTGTACGTAACTATAGTATTGAAATTTTCGTTACTAAAAAATATGTTGCATATATCAATAGAAGATTTTTAGTGTTGAAGATTACGAGGTACTCCCGGTAAAACTTTAACTAAATTTTCAATTCCGGTTTTTATATGTTTGGTTTTAGGCGCACACTTGGTAATTTTATATTTACCGATAAAAAGGGTTCAGTTTCATCAATAAAATCATCATTGTTTTTATCTTCATTTTCAGATTCACCGATCTCACTTTGTGAGCCTGTTTCAATCTCTTCCATCAGTTGTCGAAACCGGTTCTGTTCTCTTTTATAACTATACACGATTTGTACAAAACATTGCATTGCTTTAACGGCAAATCTGATAATATAATAATTTATTTTACCTGATTCTCAAAAGTCTGTCTTGGCAAATAAATACAACTTGAGTAGACGCGTTCGATTATAACAGTCCGAAAATTACAATATCTCTTACACGACCGAACGCTGAGCTATGTGGTTCAAGACTAGTATACAAAACAACATTTCAATTAGATACCTAAAATCTAGCCAGAGTAACGTCTCTCAAATAAAAGTTATCAGCGCATGAGTGGTACATCGGACTCTCAGTCCGGGCGCGTCTTTACTGCAGGGTTAAGTAGGTGTCCAGAAATTGGGATAGGGGTAGAGTAGGGTGTATATTTGACGCTTTGTTTCAAATTACAAACTTTGTTATTTCCTGGTAATACAGAAACCATTTTGTGTGTTAAAAGTGAGTTTTGCGAAGTCTTTGAAAAAATTTATTAGTTCAGATAATTTACACTAGATGGCACCATTTATTTTATAAGTTTTTCACGTTATTCAAACAAAAATCGGATTTTATATCAGGATTAAAAAAGAGCGAAGGATTGATTCGCTTATCTGTTATCCTGATACAAAATCCTATTTTTGTTAAAATAACGAAAACATTGTATTTTCAACAAAATAATTTTCGATATTTTACTAATAATCCGATTTGGTATCAGGTTCAGAAGACGTCCGAAGGTACCCTGGACACAGGAATTGTTCGAATCTACGAAGCGCCCGAAACCGCTGCTGTAACCGAAGCTGTCCAGATACTAGAGACGACAGAAGCGGTCTGAATTCATGGAGCGTCCGATCACGCCAGAGTACATAATGCAACCGAAGTCGTCCTAGTCCACACAGTAGCCGAAACCATCAAGATTGACAACGAACCACCTGCTCCAGCCCACGGCCAATCACCATCCGATGTCCAGGTTGACGACACTTCATCCGATGTCCAGGATCCAGATGTACGATCCGATGTCCAGACTGACGAGAAACCATCCGATGTCCAGGTTGATGACACACCGTCCCATATGCGGGTTGATGACAATCCATCCAATGTCCAGGTAGATGACAATCCATCCGATGTGCGGGTTGATGACAAACCATCTGATGTCCAGGACCCACACAAAACATCCGATATCCAGGACCCATACGATGTCCAGGACTACGACGAGCCATTCGACGTCCAGGTTTCTGACGTGCGATCCGATGTCCAGGATCCTGACGTACGATCCGATGTCCAGAATCCTGACGTGCGAACCGATGTCAGGCTGATGCCAATCCATCCAATGTCCAAGACGATGACAATCCATCCGATGTCCAGATTGATAAGAAACCATCCGATGTCCAGGACTCGGACAAAACATCCGATGTCCAGGATCCATACGAGCCATACGATGTCTAGGAGTACAACGAGCCATCCGACGTCCATGACAATAACGAGCCATCTGATGTCTAGAGTGACGACAAACTATCCGATGTCCAGGTTTATGACACACCAACCGATGTGCGGGTTGATGATAAACCATCTGATGTCCAGGACCCATACAAAACATCCGATATCCAGGACCCATACGATGTCCAGGACTACGAAGAACCATCCGACGTCCAGGATCCTGACGTGCGATCCGATGTCCAGGATCCTGACGTACGATCCGATGTCCAGGATCCTGACGTGCGAACCGATGTCAGGCTGATGCCAATCCATCCAATGTCCAGGACGATGACAATCCATCCGATGTCCAGATTGATAAGAAACAGACCATTCGATGTCCAGGTTGAATGACACACCATCCGATGAGCGGGTTGAAGACAAACCATCCGATGTCCAGGTTGATGACAAACCATCCGATGTCCAGGACAGAGACGAGCCCATCCAATGACCAGAAGCCAGACGAACTATTCGATGACCAGGACCACGACAAGCCATCAGATGTCCAGTACGACGACGAGCCATACGATTTCCAGGAACCAGATGAACTATCCGATGACCAGGACCACGACGAGCCATCCGATGTCCAGGACCACGACGAGCCTTCCGACGTCCAGGATCCTGACGAGCCATCCGATGTCCACATCCACGACAAGTCATCTGATATCCAGGCTCACGATAAGGTATGTGATGTCCAGGTCCACGACAAATCAACTGACGTCCTAGTAAACAAGTCAACTGAACCGCCTTAGATCGTCCATCGCCCTTCAACCTGCCGTCGAGACATGACAAGAGAAAGAAAACCAAAATCAAGAAGATAGCCTCCATCATTGATTTTAATCGCATTACCGTATATTTTCATAATTTTAGCATTTTATATTGTATACTTAGCACTTTTATATTCCATATTGTATTGTAACATTATCTTAGTCACATTTTTCTATTTTATATATTGTAATCATATTTTCCTATCTATGTATTGTAGACACATATTTTCATTATATTGTAAATATTTTATTCAATAAAACAACAGGCCAGTTCGATCTTCAAAACGGGAGGGTGTCACCAGTTCGCAGGCTTGTCGGCTCATACGTTCCTCCCCTACTAATGATATTCCGTCTTTGCGCCTCATACCCGGCGCAAGCGGGTATAAGTAGAGGGCGGGTTCAGCTCCATTCTTCGAAGAGTCCTAAAACTCTAACCTCCGCCAACACGCTCTGGTGTAAAATCACCCGTCTCGAGCGATATCGAACTGGGTATGTAATAAACATTTCATACCAAGTACTCTTATTTAACCTGCCTAGTCACTCCTCAGTAGGAATACCACACCAGAGTCTGATCCAAAACAACCGACTCACTCTTCATACAAAGTTATCAAGTAGTCCTGATAATTCGTGTACCTCCTCGCGTTTCTGTTATCCTGATACAAAATCGGATTTTTATTGAAATATCGTAAATTGTACTAAGTTTTCGCAATTTTAACGAAAATCGGATTTTGTATCAGGATAACAGAAGGGCGAGGAGGTGTATGATTAGTTGCTCCTGATGATTCGTATACCTCCTCGCGTTTCTGTTATCCTGATACAAAATCAGATTTTTACTAAAATATCGTAAATTATACAAAGTTTTCGTAATTTTAACGAAAATCAGATTCTGTATCAGGATAACAGAAGAGTGAGGAGGTGTATGATTAGTTGCTCCTGATAATTCGTATACCTCCTCGCGTTTCTGTTATCCTGATACAAAATCAGATTTTTACTGAAATATCGTAAATTATACAAAGTTTTCGTAATTTTAACGAAAATCGGATTTTGTATCGGGATAACAGAAGAGCGAGGAGGTGTATGATTAGTTGCTCCTGATAATTCGTATACCTCCTCGCGTTTCTGTTATCCTGATACAAAATCTTATTTTCACAGAAATATCGTAAATTATACTAAGTTTTCGTAATTTTAACAAAAATCGGATTTTGTATCAGGATAACAGAAGGGCGAGGAGGTGTATGATTAGTTGCTCCTGATAATTCGTATACCTCTTCGATTTTCTGTTATCCTAATATAAAATCGGATTTTACTGAAATATCGTAAGTTATACGAAGTTTTTGTAATTTTAACGAAAATCGGATTTTGTAACAAGATAACAGAAGTATGAGGAGTATATTTGTGAAATTTATTAAGGGTTTTAAAAATTAAACACAGTTGATTCGAGAAATAATTTATTGAATATAAAGTAAATACAATTACATGTTAAGATATAAAAAGAATTAATTAAATACTATTATAATACAGTATCGGTCGTAAGTTTTGAGACCTACGCACGAAAATATTGTTTTGGGATTCAAATACGTTGTAGATGCGAGAATATCACGATTTTTCATTGAAAACTAGTCAAATATAATACAAAGCATCGAATTAAAACGTTATCAATATATTTTAGAAGTGTTTTGCATTTATTTACGTTCATATTCTCTGCATATATCGTGATACATTAAAATCGTTATTATGTCAAATTATGATTTAAAATAATATTATTTTCAAAGTTTTAATTCGAAATTGTTTGTTTTTATCATATTTAGAAATATTCATCAAGATCCTTGTAATTTATGTACCAAAAAATGGTACATCAAAAATCGAACACAGAAATCTTTCAAATCTCAATTTCGACACTGGAAAACAAAATTTCGATTTCATCACAAATAGAAAAAATAATCAACTTTAATAGTAATATAGATGATGTACAGTCAAATCTGACAAAAGTGAATTAAAAATCCTAAATAAATTATCAACAAACGTACAAAATTCACTATCGTCAAATTAATGGAAAAAATCTTAATTAAATCCACAAAACTTTGAATTTTGATTATTATCAGTCTCTTTTACGGGCGTCGAATCCCATCTCTTGTATGGCGCCGGTATTTGCCAAAGTTTGACATCCTTCGATGTAGTAGACTTTTCGTCATTCGGTTTTTCGGAATTGACGGTTATATCCGCTAACCGATTGAAAAGTTCGAAGAATTGTAGTGAAGCATGTTCCATAAAAGATCTTCCTTTGTTGATACCTACACAAAATATTTTACTATTATTACTATTTTTGAGAAAAATATGAGTATTTAAAAAGGAAAAAGAATGAGAAAAATGAAAATCGAGAGGACATACAGTGAAATAAATGCGAGAATTTAACATAATTTTTAAAGAAAATGATGTTATTTATAAAAACTTACTATAAAGACGAAAATATAAGATAAGATCATGAAATATAGCCGGAGAGAAAAGAAGGATTTAAAATGTTAAAAAATTTTAAACTTACGACACACTGTATATCAAAACATAAAGAATTTCTTTATGTCAATAGAGGACGTCCTAAATACTGTTTATTGTCTTTAGTTCAGTTCAATTAATGGAAAAGATTGGAACATTCGAATGTTTCAGAGTTTTGAACATCCTGTACATTAAAAAATGAATAGTTTTGAAGAAGTAATAGGAAAAACCCCGCAGATTGAACAACAGCTCGAAAATCAGTTGAATTAATAAAAAAATTACTCAATTTTGGAAATAATCAAAATATTTACACTTTTCCCAGTTATTCAACACCCTCTGTAGTTCAAAAAGCATATAATTTCGAAGAATTGATAGTAAACACCCTATATATTTAGCCTCTTATAGAAAATCAGTTTAATTAATAAAAAAATCACACAATTTTGGAAATAATCAAAAATTTTAAAGTTTCAATGCTACCGATTAAAACCAACAAATATTGCAGCACCCTGTAGATTAAAAAGTATATAATTTCGAAGATTTGTAGATTGAGTATCAGCTCGAAAATTAGTTGAATTAATCAAAAAATTACACCATTTTAGAAATAATAAAAATATCTAACGTGTTAATGTTACCAATTAAAACCAACAAATATTGCAGCACCCTGTAGATTAAAAAGTATATAATTTCAAAGAAATTAATAGAGACCCCCATGTAGATGGAGTATCAGTTCGAATATTAGTTGAATTAACAAAAAAATCACACAATTTCGAAAATAATCAAGATATTTAAAGTTTCAATGTTATCAATTAAAAGCAACAAATATTACAACACCCCGTACATTAAAAAGTAAATAGTTTCAAAAAATTAATAGAAAACATCCCGTAGATTAAGAATTAGCTCAAAAATGACTTGAATGTACAAAAAAATCCCACCCTATTGATTGAAAATCCAAAAAAAATGTATTGAGATTTCTATGAGATTCATTGAAAAAGAATTTTCCGGAAAACTACACATTAAAAACAAAAATTGACATGCTTTTTTAATTATATGACACAAAAATGATTATTTCCACATTCACTGTACCCTAATTTTCATTTTTTTGGTCAAAAACCACAGGATTTAAAAAAAAATTGATACACCTTCATACAAATTTCTATAATTCCGAAACTATATGATATATCGATTCCTTTCTACAACCATTTGATAGAGGAAAGACGCACCTTGATAACTGACCATATTTGGATACTTCGATTTCATATTTGAAGAAAATTTACAGGGTTAAAGTTGAAATAAAAATTTTGTGAAAAATTACCTTAAAAAGTTTGTAATGACTACGTTTATGGAATGGAAAGACTGTAATTGGTGAAATTCGGAAGATAAGTGTTCATACTATCATAAAATAAATACAGTAACTTTCCACCGATAATACAAACTGAGTTATAAAACATCAAAGTTAATTTTTTTTAAATTTCGATTGAAAATTGAAAAAAAAAATTTATTCCGATTTCGATGAAATTTTGGATAGTGGGATATTTAGATACGAGGATTCCAAAAAATTTATTATTTGTTCGAGAAAAAAAATTCGTGTAGAAAATGTATGAAAATTGGATTTTTCGGAAAACTATATATAAGATTTTACTTACATTGAGTATCTAAATAGCAAGAAAATTTGGTTTGTACATAAACGGAGGCATAACGAAATATATGTATATAAGAAGAAAAGACAATAACGCAAAAAACTACTTTGAAACAGAAAACCACAGATTTGAGATGGTCACCCATTTCAATTATTTAGGAGTGATAATTGGAAAAGAACGAATGGGAGATAGGATATTAAAAGGAAATCAAGTCGATGGTTGTTAAAAAGTAAAACATTAACAAAAATAAATATTTATAAGACGATGATTAGACTAGTTATCGGTTTCGCAATGGAAACAAATATAATAACAAAAAAAGAGGAAAATGATCTTAAAGTATTAGAGCCAAAAATAATTATGGGAACAGACACTACAAGAGATGAGACTGTAAGATGCACACACAATGAAGAAATAGAGAATGAACTGCAAGATGAAAACATTATAAAGTTCATAAAAGCACAAAAATTACAATGGGCTGGGCATACAAAGAGAAGAAAACCATCGGAAATGACTAGGAAAATTACAGAATATCCTGATATTGATTAAACTAAGAGGAAGTCCAAGAAAAAGATGGAAGGATGCAATTAAAGTAGATTCAAAGAGCATAGGAAGAAATAACTGGAAACTAAAATGTAAAAACAGAGTAAATTGTTAAAAGATAATGAGAATAGCCAGGACCCACCACAAACTGTTAAAAAATGGATCAACTGTGAATAAATAGATCAAAATTCAATGCATTAGTCATAATCTGTAAGGATTGAACAGCTTGATGATGATTACAATGCGTATCCTTTAGAAAAACAGTTAAAATAACGAAAAATCCACAAAATTTTCCAACAATACGAAAATTCACATATTTCAATGTCACCAATCAAAACCATTAAAATTTTACAACATCCTGTACAGTTGGGGCCAATAAAATGTGGGACAACTCTTGTAGCAGATTTTTGTCTAATTCTAGCTGCTTGAATTTGTCTTTTGAATATGTCATATTGCAGCATTCATGATTTGACATCTGCCAGACTGTTGAAATTTCAAGTATATAATTATCAATGAAGTTTTGTAAAAATGCGTCATGTAAAATAAGACCTTTAAGTAGTTAAATATATTAATTTAGTCTAACTTGTAAATATTTATTTTTCAACCCATTTCCGTATGGTTTTCCGCCGTTATAGCGATATTCCCGCTCAATTACGTTAACTTCCAATTATTATATGGACTCTACGAATTCCTAATGGATTTTTATTATTTATGAATATTACAAATGCTATATTTCAACTGCTTGTTATTGCGTAGCTCGGCATTATCTGGTGTTCTCGTCGGATCAGCCTCGAGTTATAATCGATGACATGTCTATTAATAGAGAATGTGATATATTCGAGTTGTCTATTCATTTTATTTTAAAAGTAATTTCTATTCGAATGCTCATTTATTTTATGAGTATGAATTTGAAGTTAAAAACTGTTATTGCTGCTCTCATCTACTGTTTATATATTTGACAAACCCCATTTAAAAAACAATAATCAAAAACAGTAATCAGGTCTTCTTCGCAAAAGTATTTAATCATAGACAAAGTATTATACACGATTTGTATATGCACCTATTTTAGCAAGTAATTTCTATTCGAATGCATATTTATTACGAATATGGATTTGAAGTTAAAAACTATTATAGCTGTCTTTATTTACTGTTTGTATATGACAAACGCCTATTTAAAAAACGACAATCAGGTCTTCTTCACAAAATTATTCCACTGTTTAATCTAATCATAGAGAAAGTATTACACACGGTTCGTATACAGTGTTTAATCACAGATAAAGTGTTATAAATTATTTGTCTATGAATCAATTTTTGCAAGTAATTTCTATTCGAATGCGTAATTATTACGAGTATGGACTTGAAGTTAAAAACTATTATTGCATTCCTCATTTACTGTTTATATATGACAAACGCCTATTTAAAAAACAGTAATCAGGTCTTCTTCGCAAAAGTATTTAATCATAGACAAAGTATTATACACGATTTGTATATGCACCTATTTTAGCAAGTAATTTCTATTCGAATGCATATTTATTACCAATATGGATTTGAAGTTAAAAACTATTATAGCTGTCTTCATTTACTGTTTGTATATGACAAACGCCTATTTAAAAAACGACAATCAGGTCTTCCTCACAAAATTATTCCAGTGTTTAATCTAATCATAGAGAAAGTATTACACACGGTTCGTTTACAGTGTTTAATCACAGATAAAGTGTTATAAATTATTTGTCTATGAATCAATTTTTACAAGTAATTTCTATTTGAATGCGTAATTATTACGAGTATGGATTTGAAGTTGAAAACTATTATTGCTGTCCTCATTTATTGTTTATATATGACAAACGCCTATTTAAAAACAGTAATCAGGTCTTCTTCTCAAAAGTATTTAATCATAGACAAAGTATTATACATGATTTGTATATGGACCTACTTTAGCAAGTAATTTCTATTCAAATGGATATTTATTACGAATATGGATTTGAAGTTAAAACTATCATAACTGTCTTCATTTACTGTTTGTATATGACAAACGCCTATTTAAAAAACGACAATCAGGTCTTCCTCACACAATTATTCCAGTGTTTAATCATAGAGAAAGTATTTACACACGGTTCGTTTATGTATCTATTTTTACAAGTAATTTGTATTCTATCAGTGTGGATTTGAAGTTAAAAACTACTATTTCCGCTCTCATTTTGTTTATATATATATGAAAAATCCCCATTTAAAAAACAATATTCTCCATTTTATTTTTACGTATTATAAATTTTTATTATAAAACAACAAGTAGGCCTTTCTCACAAAAGTATTTCACAACATTCTGTATACTACGAAGTGCTACCTATAAAAACAACAAATAGGCCTTCCTCTCAAAAGCTTGTGATCATACTGTTTATATAATACAAATTCCTATTAAAAAACAACAATTAGGTCTTCCTCACAAAAGTATTTGACAATATTTTGTATACTACGAAGTGCTATCTAAAAAAACCAGTATGTAGCGTTCTCCCAATCTGCTAGAATATTAAGTATAATATTTAATTACTAAAGTATAATATAGGAATATATAAATAAAACCAGTGTTATCATAAATAAAGTTTATTATTGATTATAATAATTGTAATATATTTCTGCAGGTCCCTCAATAAGCTGGAAATCGTCCTTTTACCATCTCTATTGGTGAATATTAATCCTTGTTCACGTTTAAGTTGGTATTGTAGGTAATGAAGCATGTTTATACGAATTCCTATTACTGATGTCCAATCAAGATTCTCTTCTAATTCGTCCATAAAAACCCTGTATATTAAGTATTGTGATTGAAATGAAATCTAGAATGTTTTCATCCACACATCAACCCATTCAATCTGTATTTAGCTCTATTTCTATTAAAATGGTCGAATTGCCCCCAGTTTTTGTTCCCCGAATATACGTATGAATTAAAATTGTGTTATTTTTGAGAAAAATGGCATTAACGAATGTATATTCTACTTATCCACGTTTATATCAATGCATTCAATCCATATTAAGCCCAATACCTAGCATAATGGCCATAATGGGCCCCATTTATGTTTCTCGAGTATACATATGAATGAAAAATTTGGTTATTTTTGAGAAAAATGGCATTAACGAATGTATATTCTACTTATCCACGTTTATATCAATGCATTCAATCCATTTTAAGCCCTATATCTAGCTTAATGGCCATAATGGGCCCCATTTGTTTCTCGAGTATACGTATGAATTAAAATTTTGTTATTTTTGAGAAAAATGGCATTAACGAATGTATATTCTACTTATCCACGTTTATAGCAATGCATTCAATCCATATTAAGCCCAATACCTACCATAATGGGCCCCATTTATGTTTCTCGAATATACGGATGAATTAAAAGTTTGTTATTTTTGTGAAAAATATCATTTATGAATGTATATTCTACTTATCCACGTTTATATCAATGCATTCAATCCATTTTAAGCCCTATACCTACTAAAATGGCCATATTGGGCCCCATTTTTGTTCCCCGAATATACAGATGAATTAAAATTTTGTTATTTTTGTGAAAAATGGCATTTATGAATGTATATTCTACTTATCCACGTTTTTATCAATGCATCCAATCCATATTAAGCCCTATACCTACTAAAATGGCCATATTGGGCCCCATTTATGTATCCCGAATATACGGATGAATTAAAATTTTGTTATTTTTGTGAAAAATGGCATTTATGAATGTATATTCTACTTATCCACGTTTATATCAATGCATTCAATCCATTTTAAGCCCTATACCTACTAAAATGGCCATATTGAGCCCCATTTATGTATCCCGAATATACGTATGAATTGAAATTTTGTTATTTTTGTGAAAAATGGTATTTATGAATGTATATTCTACTTATCCACGCTTATATCAATGCATTCAATACACTTTAAGCCCTATACCTACTAAAATGGCCATATTGGGCCCCATTTATGTATCCCGAATATACGTATGAATTGAAATTTTGTTATTTTTGTGAAAAATGGCATTAACGAATGTATATTCCACTTATCCACGTTTATATCAATGCATTCAATCCATTTTAAGCCCTATACCTACTAAAATGGCCATATTGGGTCCCATTTATGTATCCCGAATATACGTATGAATTGAAATTTTGTTATTTTTGTGAAAAATGGCATTAACGAATGTATATTCCACTTATCCACGTTTATATCAATGCATTCAATCCATTTTAAGCCCTATACCTACCAAAATGGCCATATTGGGCCCCAAATTCTATACGATTCTTGAATGTAGTAGTCAAAAGTTAGTTTATCTGTGTAAAATGGCATTATATAATCCAGACTCTACCCTGCCACGTTTTTATCAATTCATATCCATCGTTCTTCCTACCAAAATGGACATATTGGGCCCCATTATTTACTATAGCCATACCTAAAAAGTAAAATTTAGTTATTGTTGTTGAAATATGTTATTGTTGGATGTACAATATACCAATCCACACTTACATCAACGCATACAATGTATATTTAGCAACACAATTATCAAAATGGTAATATAAGTGTTACCTAGGCATGATACATACCTAAGCTTTTGTGTGTAATTTTCATCCATTAACCGTGTAATAATCAACATCAATGTTCAAATAGTATTTACTATCCTTTATACAATTCTAAAACACAAGAAAAACGATCGTATGTAATCAAATTGTGAGAAAAAAATTAATTTAAATAATATTATGTATACACACCCCTATTCCGCCATGCCGCCATGCCGCCATTCCGAAAAATCTCTATCCGTTTCGTGTCGAAAATTGCACGTAAATTTTTTCGTTTGGAAAATTTCACGGAAATTTTTTCGTGTGGAAAATTTCAAGGATATTTTTTCGTGTGGAAAATTTCACGGAAATTTTATCCTGTCAACCATAAAAAAACCCTGAGTCCCATGATTAACAAATTTGGCCTTCGGTTATGACCTTGAGGAATATTATTAAATAGTAATGAAAAACTTAACCCGAATACACTTCGTGTCCCATTCGGATGTCGTCGTCAAAAGTTTAAATTGTCTATATATTGATTAATATACCCCCAATCGTGTGTCCGTGTCCGGCGGCGGGCACCTAATAGGGCAGGGGCCCGTCGCTGTGTCCCTATTTTATCCTGTTTCCCGTTTATTCCCTTATTTATCCAGCTGTCAAAAAATGTTCGTCTCTCTACCCTATGAAGACTCTGTGGTTTTGGTGAAATTGTCGTAAAAATATGTATGTTGTGTCGTCATCGGGTCATTAAAAATTATTGGTGTTGATACCTTAAAAATAAGTTCGGGTGATTTGTCGCGTTCGATTTTGTAGGTGTTAGTATATAATGTAATGATTACGTCACAAAATGTTCATAAAATATTTACGTTGTTAATTTGAAAATACGTTCGGGTTATTTGTCGTGTTTGATTGTGTAAGCGTTAGTACCAAATTAATGATTACGTTATAAAAGTGTAGAAATATATGTATGTTGTTACTGTATGAAATGTTGATGGTTTATTGGCGTCTTGTTATAAATGATATGATTGGCTAATAATTTATTACGGATAATTAACGATAAAATTGATATTAGAAAGGAACGTATCGTGTAATTATGTATACTTATTCTATAAATATGACCATTTCATTTAATATACTTATGTTTTATTGACGCTTCATAATAGAATAGACATTTATAAGTATGTATGTTTTGTTGTTAATACTGCATTCTTTTTATTTATCTATGAACTTAATGTGTATTAATAATAATATGTTTAAAAAATGTATGTGTTGTTAGTAGTATGTGTTGATATATATCCAATTATAAAAAATATGTAAAATAAACGTGTGCAGTTATAATTGATATCTGTTGTAGATAGTGTATTAATATTGGATGGATATTTGAAGATGAAATCGTTATTGTTGTATGTATAGGTATAACATTGGTTTATAATATTTTTTCATGTATCTATGTATTTATCTATTAACTGAATGTGTATTAATAATAATATGTTTAAAAAGATGTATGTTAGGTTAGTATTATGGGTTTATATAGATTCAGCTGTATTAGTTTTATGTTAAATAAATGTGTACTGTTATAATAATAACGTTTATTTTCTAAGTTATTTATTCTGTATATAGGTATATTATACGATATGTGTTATTGTTGTAATTGTTTATTTATGTGTTGTGTTCGAAAGTAATATTGAATGTAGTTTGTATTGGTGTTACATTATATAAATGTTTTAATGCGTAATTAATTATTTGTATTACTTTGATGTAATACATGTTGCATATCTCTCATCTGCTGTATTATGTGTTGCATATAGTTACGTAGTTAATAAATCAATTGATGTTAGTAATTATCTGTTTTTTATAATCTATATCTTATTGTTATCATTTCTCCAATTTAATTAATGACATTCTTTTTATTCTCGTATATGTAATAAGTAATTAATGATCCCATCTGATCGAATTTATAGGTAAATAATTTAATGTAATATGTGTTGTATATTGCACTTCATTAGGTGTAATACTTGTTGCATATAGTTACTGAATAAATGTATCAATGTTGTTAATTAAAGTTTGTATGTATTTTTTGACGAAACGAAATAATCGTTTATTATATGTATATATTATAATGTTAGTTTTAATATATTGACTGTATAATCCTGTAAAATTTTATTATTTCTGTATTGTACAATTATGACATATTAAAATTATTTCCTGTCGTTTTCGTTTGTTATATTGACGTTCCCTCCATTACCGTACGGTTTCGCGCTGTTTTTATGACGTTTGCCTCCAATTCTTTTAATTTCATTACTCTATGAATATCTAATTTATATAAATTTTATACATATATAATTATATCCTAAAAATAGATTCGTGTTTTCAAACGCTATTAATTATTTACGAAAATTTTAGTTAATAATTATAATGTGTTTCTAATGTATGGTTACCATAGAGTATTATTACTATGGTTTATAATAGATGTTGGTATTCCATATAAATTCGTATATTTCTATTTATTTTTGTATTTTACAATTAAACGTTATTTCGTAGTGTATGAAATGTTATTTATTATATTATTGTAGATAATGTGTCTGTTTACCATTGTTGCGATTTCAGTCGATCGTGAGCGTTTACGTTGCGTTGACGTTAGCGTGCCTCGATTGTGTTTGTAGGTGGCTACAAAGATTATTATAATCATGACGTAATAGAATTCTTGAAATATTGTTGTCTTGATACAATATAAATTGTTAATGGTTATAAGGCGTTCGTTGATAAATGCTATGTTTGGTTGATAAAACATGTGTTGTATCGTTATAGACCGAAAAAGTGTGACGTCAGAACATGACCGCTGACAGTTACTGAAGGAAAACAAATCAATTATTTAACTTATGTCTTGTCTTGACCGTTGTAATATTTTAAAAGTTTATTCGTTTTTTTATTTATAAAGTGACACTGTAGTGATTATCAGGTAATTATGCCTTATTGCATCGCTCCTTAACGTCCATCATATACTACGACATATCCACTGTTTAAACTGTCTCCACATTTCTTTAACACTTTAATTTCATTACAAAACTGCTCCGCAATGCTCCAAAAATTAACAATAGCCATGTTTAAGCATATTACAAACGTAAAATGAACGTAAATAAATATTTATTTTCCCTCAGTAACTGTCAGCGGCTATGTTTATGACGTCATTACATTTTTGGTCTATATAATCAATACTGTTACTGGTAATTTGATGAAATTGTCATGAATGTGTCATAATGCAATATTGAACATCTGTCACACTTCAAATCTAATTTCACATTTCGATCTAGTCAGTTGATATCACAAAATGTCACTTCAGTATTATTCGACGCATTTTTACTAAACGTCAATGATAATTACATTTTTATATAAACTTCAATGTAAAATAGAAGATCTTTAATTAGTTGAATATATTTGTTAGTATAATCTGCAAATATTCATTTTTCAACCCCTCTGTATATTCTTCAAGTGAACCGGCGATCGTATCGAAGAGATATTATCCAGTAACATTAGTGTGTTACAGTTGGACACTTCTAATAAGAACCATTTCTCATCCACAGAAAATTCCAAATTTGAAAGTAATTATGTCACATATAAACTCAGTCACGAAAGGTGGAATAATCTCAAAAATAGACGATGGATGGTCAGTGAGGCCAACTGCGGCATTTTAGAATGTTAGCAAGAACTCAGTTTCAAGTATTGTAAGAAGATGGCGATATGAGGGAAGAATTGATAGAGCTCCAGGCTCAGGACGTCCGAGAAAGTCAACTGCTCAACAGGATGCTGTTTTGATTAACCATTTAAGAGCAAATCCATTTGAAACAGTAGTTCAAGCTGTTCCTGCAACAAATTTTCCAGCATCCTGTCGTACGGGCCGTCGCAGAGTATCACAGTCTGAATTAAAATGCCATGCAGCAGCATCGAAACTATTATTAAACAATACTCACAAAGAATCAAGAATGGGGTTTGCTTTAGAGCATATTGTTTATGACGAACAATTTTGGAACCGTGTTATTTTTACAGATGAAAAGGTTTTTCAATCGTCAAATAGCGGCAATATTCGTGTCTATCGCCCACCGAATACACGGTTTGATGAGAATTATGTAAATTTCACAAATAAAAGTGGTCGTTTTTCTGTAAATATGTGGACGTGGATATCTGCGCAGGGACCCGGAGTTCTATGGCATATTGGCGAAAGATTTAATAGTGAAGCATATATTAGAATTTTAGAAAATGTTATGCTTCCTTCTGTTGAGATTCTTTTCCCTAACAATGATTTTATCTTCCAACAAGATAACTGTGCAGAGCAAAACTCTGGTGTAGTGACCGAATGGTTTCGGGCACGTAATATTAATGTCCTTAACTGGTGTAGTAAAAGCCTGTTACGGTTTTTCTCGTTAGTATACATCAGTCGCATAAAAAGACAACAATCATGCAGTTTTGGTCATAATAAATAAACATTCCTACCTTAATATCGAGTCAGACTAGCTTCGTATGTCAACAATTTCTAGTTATACCATTAATTCAGTTATTCAATAGCCTGGCCGTCAATTCGTTTAGCACCATCTGGGTTAATAGTTTAAAGTAAATAATTACACTCAGTAGAATAGTTACAGTAATCTGAATATACACTTAAAAACAGTGAACTTGTTATATTATGTACCATTGAAAGGTAAACAAAAACATTTCACTATTCGAATCAAACAGCTGGCTTGCCATATGTCATAGCCTCGTTCATTCTTCTTTTACAAACGTTCAGAGATCTGTGATTCGTACGGAAGTTTGCCTACCGGTGTACTGTGGATGTACGTCAGGGTATAATGGGTGATGTTTTATTTTGTAAATATAGTCGTGGGATGTGGTATATTAGTGAATATGGGGTTTATTGTTGATTAGCCTATTATTGTTTTATACGGGGGGTTTTATTATGCGATGTGCAAGTAGAGTAATTCACTCCGAGGTCATAGAACGTATGTGCTCCAAACAGCTCGAGGGAGTGTCTCGAACGGAAAGGTGGGTTGTCAATGAAACCTGTCATGTTTCTTTTTCTTGTTCTGATCAACGTGGTGTCGTGAATTGAGGTGTTTACTGGGAGCCCCAAAAAAATTGGGGCTCCCCGCGGGGGAATATGAATTTGAAGGGGTAGTTTGGTTTGGGTGGAGTAGTGTGGATTAGAGAAATTTGTGGAGATAGTATTTCGTCCAGACCTCATCTGTGAGATGCAGATGGATTATGCAAACCCAGTCACCTACAACGCCATGTGTTTAATGTCCATTTAACGGCTTTTAACTACTTATTAGCAGCACACAGGAGAACCCTGTCTTAGCCAAACAGGGTTTTGGTTTTTATTCATAGATTCTGGGGTATTGTCGGATTTTTGGTTATTCGAATTTCCGTATTGGATTAGTTCCGGTGTCACTTGGTGTTGGTTCGTGGTACCACGGCGTTCCTGTGATGCTTGCAGCCTCACCTTAGTGATTGCTACCCCAGGAACAACTTGTGGATCGCCAGGATTTATCACCAGCGGCTGAAGACGCGCAAGTTTTAAATATTTAAATTTTTCTATAATTTTTTTATAGTGTATATATAACATGGTATGTATATATAATTCACCATTTGTGAACATACAAGTGGCTTGTAATTTTTCTTGATCATTTATTACTCTAGACAGAGTAGGTAAGTTGCGTCTGAGCTCACACGGAACGTTTATGTTAATTTATATTGTTTTTTTTCTTTTGGTAAGTTTACAATTTGATATGCATAGATAAGCCACGGTATGGGTAACCCTTCAGGTTCTCACTGTTTTCACAGTGTATTGTTGTAATTTTTTTTTACAAGTTTCATAACCAACTTAACTCAGAACTGGTCTCTGTTTCAGATCCCTCTGAGCATTGTTATATCAATTTTGGGGTAGGGGTATATAGGATTTTAAATGATTGTATCATTGTATATATTGAACTAAAAGGGACTTTCTAAACGTCTACAGTTCGTAAGGGATTTCATATTGATCTGTTTTTTTTTATAGTAAGGGTTGATGGACCTTAAGTGTCCACTGTGGGAATAACTACTCCCCAAAATTTTCTGACTAATTACATAACTGTAATTCAAACCAAACCACCACCTCAATAAATCATTTCTCTTGTGAGTTGAGTTACGAGTTTGATTTTAGGTAATCCTTTCCTAATTGGGGGTAAACTACGGTTAGGGAATTAAACTGAGGTATTTACTCGGGTACGGTTTACCTGGCGCCTTGGGTTATATAGCTTAATTTTGATTGTTCGTTACCAGCGTACGAACCTCCCTTCTTCGACTGAAGTCTAGCGGGTAAAATACCTTGTGGCATAGATCGGCCATCCGATCTGCTGGTAACTTGGTGAATTAGTATTAATTTGATTTTGGGGCCACAAGTTCGATCTATCTTCAATAGGTCGCTAACGTAAGTGGGATAAATGCATAGGTGCACGGGGTTTGATTTTACGTTACAAGCCCAGACGTGAATCCAGTAGAAAATGTATGGGCAATGTTAGTTAGAGAAATTCGAAAGGCAAATGTAAGACCAAGAAATGTTGAAGGTTTGTTGGAAGTTATAAATAATGCTTGGGAGGAAATAACTGTAGAATATTGTTCAACATTATATAGATCGATGACCAGTAGATTAAGACAAGTCATAGAGCATAATGGCGGGATAACTAAATATTAATTGTTGTTTTTTATTGAAAATTAAAAAGTAATTCAACATTTTAACAATGTAAGCAAGAACTCAGTTTCAAGTATTGTAAGAAGATGGCGATATGAGAGTTAAGAATTGATAGAACTCCAGGTTCAGGATGTCCGAGAAGGTCAACTGCTGAACGGGACGCTATTTTGATTAACCATTTAAGAGCAAATCCATTTGAAGCAGTAGTTCAAGCTGTTCCAGCAACAAATTTTCCAGCATCCTGTCGTATAAGCCATCGCAGAGTAGCACAGTCGGAATTGAAATCTTCAGTATTTATTTGAAGTTTATATAAAAATGTAATTATCAATGATGTTTAGTAAAAATGCATCATGTAAAATAATATAAGAAAACAAAAAATTATTTAGTAGCCTGTGATATTTAATAATGAAAAACAATATTATTCACACTTTAGTGATATTATCATTTAAATATACGTTAAAAAGATTTCATTTTTCCCGGAAACTGAAAAGTCACATTTACACTAGGCAACAACATCTGTCCCAGTTTTTTTTGGCCGCAACTGTACATCAAGAAGTAAAAAATCCCCAACAATCGATAAAAAGCATTCTAAATATCGAGTGTCCCATAGAAAATTAGTTAAAATAAGGAAAAAACCACAAAATGTTTCAAAAACATGATAATCCACACGGTTCAATGTTACCAATCAAAACCATTAAATTTTTACAACATCCTGTACATCAAAAAGTAAAAAATTCACAGCAATCGACAGAAAGCATTCTAAATATCGAGTATCCCATAGAAAATTAATTGAAATAAAGAAAAAGACATGAAATTTTCCAAAAACAGAAAAATTCACACATTTCAATTTTATCAATCAAAACCATTAAATTTTTACAACATCCTGTACATCAAAAAGTAAAAAATTCACAACAATCGACAGAAAGCATTCTAAATATCGAGTATCCCATAGAAAATTAGTTGAAATAAAGAAAAAACCACAAACTTTTTCAATAATATGATAATTCACACGTTTCAATGTTACCAATCAAAACCGACCATTATTACAACACCCTGTAATTCAAAAAGTAAAAAAATTCAAAAAATCAACAAAAAACACCCTATACATTGTTTATTCAATCAAAAAATAGCTTAAAAAATATCCTCTCACCTCATCCAACATGGTGCTATTGACGATCGGCAATCTGACTTCTTGAAAAAAATTCATCGCAGAAAATCCTCTTTCATCTTCTACAGAGCTGATACAATCGGCACCAGGTGAATTGGACTTTTCTAATTTAATCTTCCGATTGCCGAATAACAAATTTCCATTGTTCCTTAAATTTGTATCACTATAGAACCTCTCACGGAATTGTTTCTAATCGATCTTCTAACTTTCAATCGCAAAGACAATTTCCTGAAAAAAATAAGACATTTAACGATGTTCTAAATTGTGATGGACTTTTTCTAAATCAGTTACAACTTATTTCATTATGGCTCTGTATATTTTTGTAGAGTTGAAAAATAACGATCACTATTTCACTAGTTTTAAATATTTTTATTTATATAGTGTGTTGATGTGAGTGACATAAGGAAAATAGAAAGGATGTTTCAACAGAAGGAAATTAACGAAAAATTAAATATGGTAGTAGCAGACAATAAGTAAATGCGAGAAAAAAAGAGAAAGCTAAAAGAAAAAGTGTCACTTCAAGAAGAAATAATAAGCAATTTAGAGAAGGAAATAAAGAAAAGGAATATTGTTATAAAGGGAATAGAAGATGAAGAACAGGAAAGTGACAAGGAAACTAAGGATAAAATATACATTATTACAAAATATGGGAGTAAAAATCGCGGTGGAAGAAGACATAGATGAAGTGTGAAGATTGGGTAAATACAACATTGGAAGGAAGAGACAGATAATTGTGAAACGAAACAGGGAAAGCATGAGAAGAATGATTTTGCAAAATACCAAGAGGTTGAAAGGTACGGATATATGTATTGATGAGGACAACCCAAAGGAAGTTTAAGAGGAAATGAGGAGTCTGATAATAAAAATGAAGGAAGCAAGGAGTAAAGGCCTTAAAGCACAATTAAGATACAACAAGTTAATAATAAACAACGAATTGTACAAGGCAAAAGGCACTGACCAAAACAAAGAAGGAAAAAATGAGGGAAAAGATGATACCAGCAGCCAAAAAAGGGTTTAGAAGAAGAGGAACTTGTCAATTTGGTATATCAGCGTCCCCAACCTTTCATACTTGTTGGTGGCTTCAACGCCCACAACACTATGTGGGGATCTAAACGTAAATTTGGAAAAGGCAAAGTTGTTGAAAATTTGTAAAACATATCCGGTGCCTGCCTTTTAAATACTGCCTCAAACACACATTTCAATATCTCCTCCAATACCTTCTCAGCTATAGACTTAAGCATCTGTGACCGTAAATCCGCTCCTTCTCTAACTTGGAATACACTGGACGATCTGCATGAGAGCAACCACTTTCCCATTCTCATCTTCAGCCCATCTAACCAAGAATCAATTACCCGCAGATATTGGAAGTTAAAAGTGGCCAGATTACACACTAGCCACTTAAAATACACTCCTCTCATTACCTCCTTCAACGAATGCCAACAGTAACCTTCAAATGATAATCAGTGCCAGCTGACCTGCACATAGCCAGCAGACCTGCACATAGGTAAAACTGTCTTATCCACCACCCATAAAATTGTTCCCTGGTGGAATTCCGCTTGTGAAAATGCTGTGCACCAATCCAAAACTGCCCTTAATAGACTGCGCCGAAATAGAACTCCTGCGAACCTTCTTTTACACAAGAAACTCAAAGCAAAAGCTAAATACATTATAAAACAATGCAAAAAGTCCTCTTGGCAAAACTATGCCTCCTCCCTGACAACCGACACTAATCCTAGTCAAGTCTGGAATAAAATTCGACAAATACAAGGTAATAAAACTAACCTCAAAATCCCCAGCCTTATCTATAACGACTCACTTATAGTGATAGCCAAGCTACTGCAAACACTTTCGCAGAATACTTTGAAGATAAATTCAAAAATAATATTTTGACATCTACCCCTATCTCTTCTCTCTGTACCCCTTTCTTTGCCGAGCAAATTGATCAGCAGGATGTGACATCTGGCAATGCCCCTTTCACTTTTTATGAACTAAAATCTGCTTTATTCTCTTGTAAAAATACTGCTGCTGGTCCCGGCGATATCCCATACATCTTCCATAAAAAACTCTCCGATGTTTCTCTGTTCAAAGTACTCAACCTATATAATATTATTAGGACTTCCCAACAATTCCCCGACAATTGGCACGAATCCGCTCTCGTTCCAATTAAGAAAACAGAACAACCTTCCTTAATACCAAAGTCATTTCGTCCTACTTGCACCACTTGCAAACTTCTAGAGAAAATGATTACCAAAAGACTTTTATGGTTCCTTGAAAAATACCAAATTATTCCACGCTTCCAATCTGGTTTTTGACGTAATCGGTCAACCAGAGATAATCTTGCTCTCCTCCAAGCTAACATTTCTTCAGCACTTAACAGTCAACAGGAAGTTGTTGCCACTATCTTCGACATTAAAAGTGCTTTTGATACCATCCCTAGGAAAGCAGTTTTAAATAAACTTTCCCTCCTTAGCCTCAATGAAAATATCTTCCACTTCATCGAACATTTCTTACTCTCCAGGCGCTTCAGAGTCTCTTCTGTTAATGGCAAACTTTCCATCTCTCATCTACAAACTGATAGTGTTCCCCAAGGTTCAGTCTACGTCCCACATTGTTTATACTTTCTATAAACGACATATGCACCAACTTTCCAGGCCCTGTTCAATACGAACTGTATACTGACGATTTAATTATTTGTTGCCATGGAAAATCCACCGCCACTTCCTGCCAACTCCTACAAAATGGTGTAGATCTATTACAGAACAAAATTGATAACTTGGGCTTATCCTTATCTCTAAATAAGTCTAAAATAATTAAATTTAGTAGAAAAGCTATCTCCTGCTCCACTTATCACTCTAAATAATTCCTCCATAGCTGTTGTTAATTCCTGCAAAATCCTTGGAATAATTTTTGATTCACGGCTTAACTGGAAACAACATATAAATGATATCAAAAGCATTTGCCTGAAACGGTTAAATATTATCAAAACTTTCTCGCACTTCGTCTGGGGCGCTGACGAGAACGTCCTTCTTAGAGTCCATAGAGCACTAATTGGTTCTAAAATGGACTATGGCTGCTTCATTTACATGACAGCACCCACATCTTATTTAAACCTACTTAACTCAATCCACTATACTGCTATTCTATTTTGTCTCAGCGCTTTTCGCACCAGCCCTGTAGACAGTCTGTACTGTGAGGCTGATGAACCTCCTCTCTTCCTTAGACGACAATCCCTACTCCTAGCAAACGCTGCTTGTGTATCTTGCAACCCGTCTAATCCTGTTTTTGACATTTGTACCTTTGTAGCTGATCTATCTCCCAATGACTCTCCTCGCACCATAAAATCTTTTCCCCGGCTTATAGCTCCTCTACTAAACGTTCAACTTTACCATTTCCATCCCCACTTAACGCTTCTTGGAACAAGTACCTACCCATATTTAACATCTCTCTCACCATTTATAATAAACACGAATCCCCCCCTGTGCTTATAAAGGAAGCATTCCTTGAAATTCTACACACCGATGTCGGATGCGCCGTTACTACTACAAACAATATTATAAGCACCACTTGGTTGCCCACTTCATGCAGCATACGTACTGGAGAGATGTTTAGTATCCTTCAGGCTTTCAAATATATTCCCTCTTCATCTAAACATGTCACTATCTGCACTAACTCCCTATCCTCTATAAATACTTTAAAATCTAAATTCACCGACCATCCACTAGCTCAAAACGTACATGATTTATACCAATGCCTTCAGGCTCGACATACTAAAGTTTCACTTATCTGGCTTCCATCTCACATCGGCCTTCGTGGCAATGAAACTGCTGACCAACACACCAAAGAAGCTGCCTCCCTTGTTACCCCTGCTACTACAATTCAACTAAGCCAAGATCTGAAATCCTTAATCCACAAATCTTGGCAAATTCATTGGACCAACAATAATAAAACTCTTCATAAAATTCAACCCATCCTTGGCCGCCTTTTACTTACCATTTTTCAAGACATGATGCAAGGATTGTGAGAAGACTGCAAATTGGCCACATACGTTTGTCTCATGGCCACTTAATGACCACCGATAATAGCCCAACATGCCACGCCTGCAACTGTCCTGTTACTGTTAAACATATATTGATAGACTATCAACTCTACAACGATGTCAGGGTGAAAAATGACATGAAGCCTACACTAAAAGAAATGTTTAGTTCTCCCAGTGAACTATCCAAAACTATACAGTTCCTTAAATACATTAATACTTTTTATAAACTCTGATATTATGTAATGTACCGTGCCAATGGCCATAACTGTCGAGGCACTTAAACTTGTAAAAAAAATACTACAATTAATAAACAATAAAGACACTTTCTGATATGTATTCCGAAAATAGAAAATAACAAGAATCCTTCAAGAAGATGTGTAATTTGTTTTCACACAAAAAAAACAAGAAAAGAAAAGGAGAGATTGTAGATACTTGTGTAAAGAGTGCAATGTTGGACTTTACATTATATTCAGTTTCCAAATTTACTAACTTTTAAATATTTAAACAATACTTTAAGCTATTATAATATCATTTAGAATTCATTTTTTAGTGTCCATTTCTATAAATTATTGTATTTGCTCTATTGCTTTATTGAATAAACATGCCTTTGGTATAGATCTATCACCATTTTCTAATTAGAACATAAATTCGAATTAAATATAACCTAACCTACGCTCATTTTACCTATTTGGCATATCCGTCACTTGTATCGAGCACTGCAATTCTGTTGTCTGTGAGGAAAAAACGATAGCTAAAAGGTTAACAGTACTAAAGAAGAATATTTGCATACCTTTCGATTTCTGGAAGGATCAATTTCAGACACAGCGAGAAGGACACAGCACGTTGAAGTTTCATTTCCAGCGACGGGAATTCCTTAGCGAGCTGTTCAAGGAATTAGATTTCGTTACTAGGTTCGCAAGAAGATATCGTGGCTAAATCTGTCTGGAGTAGACAGAAAGCTTCTTACACTAGATTATCCAGTGGGATTTCATCTGTGGGCAGTTCTTCTGGTTTCAATTGTTTCCTAAAAAGTGAATAAAACTATATAAACAGAACAAGAATTAATTATTAATAACTTACCATTAGAGATCTTTCAATTTGAAATCGTCTGATATTACAGTGGAATTATCGATAATCTGTTGTTCACATTTTGATCACTTTACTGGATTTCTCCTGTTGTTCCTATTCCCTAATAGTTCTAAACTGTGATGGACTTTTTCTAAATAAGTTACAACTTGTTTCATTAGGGCGGACCCGTTACATTTCTGTATCTAAAAAATTACGAAACGAAATTGTTTATGAAAATTTTAATAGAAAAACAGTACCACTTACTTAATTTGCCATTGTAACGTTTCTAATTTGGATTGATTCAACATATTTTTCACAGGAATTTCGGTTATTCTAGAGGAACATAACGAAGATCTTCATATCGAACTGTATTCGTATTCTATGTACTACAGAAGGATAAACGAGATTCTTCAGGATTATTTCGCGTGGCCTTTAATGAAAGAAATTATTTGTTAATATTTTTAAACAAATCACTTTTAAATAAACTATTCATATTGTATTACAAAAAGGTTTTAATTTTAACCAAAATTTAATAATTATAACCTAAAAATTAAACATAATGTCAACGGCGACACCTGTGAGTAGAAATTTGAAGTTAAAGTAGAATATTACCATAAGGATATATATGATTACAGGAAATTACTTATGTCCGTCCCAAACTTACATCATTTACGTGAAGACAGCGTTACTATATTTAATTACACAAACATTACCACAGAAAACGTCCGTATTTTGTTATATTTTCACGGGAATTTCGATTATTCTAGAGGAACATAAAGAAGATTTGTGTATCGAATTTTATATAAAAGAATTCAGTGTACTAGAGAAATATCGACTAGACTCCTCCGGATTATTTCACGTGGCCTTTAATAGAATAAATTATTTAATAATATTTTTTAAAAAATCACTTTAAAATAAACTAATCATGCTGTATTTCTTACAAGAACGTTTTAATTTTAAACATAATTTAATAATTATAACCTAAAAATTATTACAACCGCGACACCTTTGAGTAGAAATTTGAAGTTAAAGTAGTTTATTACATATACATTTTTTTTATTACGTATATGTTTTATTAACACAAGGATCTATATAATTACAGGAAACTACTTATATTACTACTAAGCTTGGGTCATTCACGCAAAGATGGAACTACATTATTTCATTATTATTTATTTCAAGCTAGTAACAAGAAGATTTTGATTTGATACTTTAATAATTAAGTGAAGCAACGTTTAATAAAAATTTCACTTCATGTGATAAAATTAATATAACGATTTAAATAAATTACTGTCAATATTAAGCTTGCAACGTTCACGTGAAGATGGCGGCATTGTCTAAAATATAATTAGTCTCCAAATAAAAACGTTTATTTTGTATTATTAACAAAAATATTTCAATTTTAATAGATAATTGAATTATATCTAACAATTATTCATTAGGTTAACAAGTAACAACTCTAACTAAAAATTTCAAGTCGAAAAATGAAATTAATATCAATATCAATATTGATCTGGAACATTCACACAAACATGGCGTCACTGCATTGAATTCAAATAAAGTTATTTATTTTAACTACACAAACATTACGACAGAAAGCGTCCGTATTTTGTGATATTTTCACGGGAATTTCGATTATTCTAGAGGAACATAAAGAAGATTTTCGTATCGAATTTTATATAGAAGAATTCAGTGTACTAGAGAAATATCGACTAGACTCCTCCGGATTATTTCACGTGGCCTTTAATAGAATAAATTATTTAATAATATTTTTTAAAAAATCACTTTTAAATAAACTAATCATGCTGTATTTCTTACAAGAACGTTTTAATTTTAAACATAATTTAATAATTATAACCTAAAAATTATTACAACCGCGACACCTTTGAGTAGAAATTTGAACCTGAAGTAGTTTATTAACACAAGGATCCCATATAATTTAATAATTATAATCTAAAAATTAAAAATTATTACAACGGCGACACCTTTGAGTAGAAATTTGAACCTGAAGTAGTTTATTAACACAAGGATCCCATATAATTACAGGAAACTACTTATGTTATTACTAAGCTTGGGTCATTCACGCAAAGATGGCGCTACATTATTTAATTATTATTCATTTCAAGTTAATAATAAGAAGATTTTTATTTAATACCTAATAATTAAGTGATGAGTAGTAACGTTTAATAAAAAGTTCAAGTCAGGTGATAAAATTAAAACTAATTAAAAACAGAGAATAATGAGATTGAGTTTACTAAAATTGGCAGTGAGTAGGAAGAAGAAATTGATGAAAATGGCACAGAAATTACGAATCTATCAAGTAAAGATGCCAATGAATCGTCGACGTCAAGTTGCAATATGGAGCAAGCGCAAAATAACTGGAGCTGGTTTTCTTGCCCCTTAGATTTATCAAAAACCCCTTATGATCTGCCCTCACAGCCTATTTTAAGGGAATACCAAAATAGGTGATTGTTTAAGGGCTTTTAACAAAAACTGGTACAACATATTCACTTGGCTATTCAGTAATAGAAAACAGAGCATATTGTTGCTATTGCAGATGTAAAGGAAAAATTATTTATCATTGGTTATAATAGGTGGAAAAAATATAACGAGTTCAAAAGATATAGTTCTGTAGGCGTAGAAAATTTAATTAAAAATAAAAACAAAATACTTATTAAAGAAAATCGTTATTACATCAAAAACCGCTGGCTGAAATTCTTCTATTAACTTGTAAATTAGAAATTGCTCAAAGGGGACACGATGAATCCAGTGAGAGAACAAATAAAGGAAACATTTTATTGCAAATCACGACCCCGTATTTAAAAAAAATTCAAGTGCTGCGGCTAATGCAAAATACCTTCATTGCAGTATAAATACAAAATTAATTATTATAAATACTTTCTAATGAAGTACTGCAATCTGCGAGAGACGAAATTGCCGAAGCAAAATTTTGTTCAGTCTTAGCCGACGAAACAAAAGATTTATTAAAAAAAGAGCAAATGTTAATAATTGTGAGGTACATTATAAGAATGGTGTTCAAGCATTTTTTTAAAAAGAAGTAACCAGTGCAGTTCACGTTCACTGCTACATCTGCTCTACAATCATGTCCTCAATTTGGCTGTCGTAGACTGCTCTAAAGGAATTCCAGATTTCTCATAATTTTTTAATATGGCGGAGCAGTTGTACGTTTTTATGAGTCATTCGTCCATGCACACGGAATTTATAAATGTGCAAAAAAAAATGTATCCTAGTAAGCAACCAAAAGAACTAAAACGGCTTCAACAGACAAGATGGTCAACTCAATACAAAATGTGTAGCGTCCTTGAAGATACATTTGAATCCTTGTATGTTACCTTATATTTAGTATGTAAATGTAAAATGTTGTAAAATAATTAAAGAATAGTTTGTTGTGTTCTATTATAGTTTAGAATGTTCTAGTACATTGTAGACTGATCTTCAACATTTAAAAATGTTCCACAAGTTTCTAGGTTAATTTGAAATGTTCAAAAACTGCTCTGCTTAGAATTTTCCCTAAGTTTTTAAAATGTTCTGAAACGATCAAACAATTATTTGGAATGTTATATAATAATTTAGAAAATTTTAAAATGTCCTAAACTGATCAAGAATGATTTAAATTATTCTATAATAGTTTAGAATATTCTGGCACATTGTAAAATGATCTACAATGATTAAAATTTTTCCACAAGTTTATAGGCTAGTTTGAAATGTTCTAAAACTAATCTGGAACTCCATAGAATGTTTCTAAAGATTATAAAATACTCAGGAATGTTCCAAGATCCAATTCAATGGATTAAAATGGTTCATATTATTTTATAATATTTCCTAGTTTTACAATGTTCTAAAATGATCAAAGATTTATTTGGAAAGATAGATAATAGTTTGAATTGTAGAATTATCTCCATCTCCAATGTTTAACAATGTTCTACAAGTTTCGAGCCTAAATTGAAATGCTCCTAATCTGATTTGGAACACTATAAAATGTTCCTAAATATTATAAAATATTCAAGTATGTCTTAGAATATGATTAAATGAAATAAAATGATTGATATTGTTTTGGAATGTTCCCGTAAAATTTAAAATGTCCTAAAATGATCAAGAATGATTCAAATATTCTATGATACCTTAGAATATTCTAGTACATTGTAAAATGATCTACAATGTTTAAACATTTTCCACAAGTTGATAGGCTAGTTTGAAATGTTCTAAAACTAATCTGGAACACCATAGAATGTGCCTAAAGATTATAAAATACTCAGGAATGTTCCAGGATACAATTTAATGGATTAAAATGGTTCATATCATTTTAGAATACTCCCTAAGTTTATACAATGTTCTGAAATGACCAAAGAAATCAAAGAATTATTTGGGATGATAGATAATAGTTTGGAGTGTTATATGGGATTGTATAATGATCTCTATCTCCAATGTTTAAAAATGTTCTACAAGTTTCGAGCCTAAATGAAAATGCTCCTAATCTGATTTGGAACACTATATAATGTTCTTAATATTATGAAATATTCAAGTATGTCTTAGAATATGATTAAATGAAAAAAATGATTTAGATTGTTTTAGAATCCTCCCGTAAAATTTAAAATGTCCTAAAATGATCAAGAATGATTTAGATTATTCTATAATAGCTTAGAATATTCTAGTACATTGTAAAATGATCTACAATGTTTAAGAATGTTTCACAAGTTTAGAGGTTAATTTGAAATATTCTAAAACTAATCTGGAACATCATAGGATGTTTCTAAATATTATAAAATACTCAGGAATGTTCCAGGATCCAATTTAATGGATTAAAATGGTTCATATTATTTCAGAATATTCCCTAAGTTTTGACAATGTTCTAAAATGAACAAAGAATTATTTGGGATGATAGATAATAGTTTGGAGTGTTCTATTGAATTGTATAATGATCTCCATCTCCAATGTTTAAAAATGGTTTACAAGTTTCGAGCCTAAATTGAAATGTTAATATGATTTGGAACACTATATAATGTTCCTGAATATTATAAAATATTCAAGTATGTCTCAGAATATAATTAATTGAAATAAAATGATTTAGATTGTTTTAGAATGTTTCCGTAAAATTTAAAATGTCCTAGAAGCATCAAGAATGATTTAGATTATTCTATAATAGCTTAGAATATTCTAGTACATTGTAAAATTATCTACAGTGTTTAAGAATGTTTCACAAGTTTAGAAGTTAGTTTGAAATGTTCTAAAACTAATCTGGAACACCATAGAATGTACCTAAAGATTATAAAATACTCAGGAATGTTCCTGGATCCAATTTAATGGATTAAAATGGTTCATATTGTTTTAGAATATTCAATACAATGTTCTGAAATGATCAAAGAATTATTTTAAAGGTTAGATAATAGTTTAGAATATTCTAGTACATTGTAAAGTGATCTACAATATTTAAGAATGTTCCACAAATTTATAGGCCAATTTGAAATGTTCTAAAACGAATCTGGAATACTATGGAATATTCCAAAAGATAATAAAATATTCCGGAATGTTCCAGAATATAAGTAAATTAACTAAAATGATTTAGAGGCTTTAGTATGTTCCGGAACAATTTAAAATTTCAAAAAATAATTTGTAATGTTCTATAATAGTTTAGAATGTTCTAATATATTGTAAAATGATCTCCAAAGTTCAATAATGTTTCATAAGGTGGGAGGCTAATTTAAAGTGATTTGGAACACTATAGAATGTTCTTAAATACTATAAAATATTCAGGATTGCTGGAGGGTACAAATAAATGAGCAAAAACGATTTAGTGTGTTTTATAGCGTTCCCGAACAATTTGAAGTATTCTATAATGAAGCAAAATAATTTGGAATGTTCTTTAATAATCTCGAATGTTCTAGTACATGCATTCTAGCTCTAACAACTCTAACCTTTACTTATCTAAATGGAAGCCTGCTTTCACTGCTCAGTTGTTTAAATCTCAACATACGTCTAGAGTACAGTCAGATAATAATTGTGATTTTTATAGAACCAGTGGCCATCGCATCTATATATACTTCTAGTGAGTCTAGAAATCTCTCTATCTCCGACCGAAATGCGTTCGTCAAGCGCAGTTAAAAATGATTATTTATTATATGCAAGAATGCAACTCTTATAGTTATTGTGCTACTTGTAATAAAAGGCATCGTACTTTGCATCATCTAACTAGCCCTTCGCCCAGAAGTGGTAATCATTCTTCCATCTTAGATGATCAATCCTGCAATCAAGACCAAACCTAAATTGTTCCAGATAATGCAAATACGCAAACCCATCAGTCGACAACATTCTCAGCGTTTAACACTTCTGGCTCTCACATATTACTGGCTACTGCAAAAATACACTTATACCTCAAAAATGGAAGACCTGTACTGGATTCTGGGAATCAAAGCTCGTTCATTGTTTCCTCCTTAGCTGCTAAAGCACAATGAACTCAAAAATCTTCCAGTCTGCTTGTGGCAGGTATCATTAATGAACGTAGTGTCATTAAGAACATGATTGAAATAGACATCCACTCTCACCGGTCTCCATCTCAGAAGTTCACTGTTTCCTACGCTGTAGTGCCAGAAATTACTTCTCAACGCCCACAGGTACAAATAAATTCTTCTAAACTACACATTCTTTCTCATGTCAATAATAAATTGGCTGACGATGATTTATGCACTTCTGAAGATATATCTCTTCTCTTAGGAGCTGACGTTTGCTACGACTTAATGCTACTTGGTATATAATCCTTGGGTAAAGGTTACCCTACTCTTGTTCAGACGCATCAGGGCTGGATAATCTCGGGAGCAGTGCCTTCTCAGTGTCTTTATCTGGAAGCTCACTTTGCTCACTCTAGCTGCTCTTTCCATATAACCAGCTGTACCCGAGAAGATAAGTTAGAATAAATTTTAGAACATGAAAATAGTTCTTCTCTAACAAAAGATTCTGAACAGAATGAACTGACAGAACAAATTTTTCAAAGGACCACCAAAATTCTTTGCAATGGAAGATATCAGGTGGATCTGCCTCTACTTCACCCTCAAGCTCAAAAAGAGCTGAGGGAGTCATTTACTCAAGCTCAAAACCGATTTCTGTCATTAGAAAAATGGTTAGGAAAAAACCAACAACTGAAGCAAGAATATTGTAACGACACTACTGTCGTCTAAAATATAAGTTAACACCCTCCCCTTCATAATTCATTCTAGCAATAATTACAGAGGACTGGAGGCCAAAGGATTGCTACATTCCCTAACCAAAAAGTTGGATACTTTAAAACAAGGTCTGAATTATGGCATTTTTTTTCAATGTTGGATAAAATAATAACTGAGCTCCACTCCCGTTTCTCAAATAATAAGAATTTATTTAATGGAGCCAGGACACAAAAACTTTTTAAATGTATCCGACCTTTTATCTATTGCTAGTTCCTATAATAATATATGGACTAATTGGGACTCAGAAACGTTAAAAGCTGAATGTGTTCTTTTAGAAAGATTTATTCTCAATAAAAACAGAGATCAAAACAATGAAAGAATTATTGAAACTATTAGAAGAATATTTTCCAGCTTTTGAAAATATCTATGTTTATTTACGATAAAAAGACGATGATGTTATTTTAAGTTACTTTCCTGCTTATCAGAATAAATATTAATTTACCAACCGTGAATACAATTTATCCTCAACAGCCAGGGCAATTTACAGCTAACGGGTTGGCAAAACTTCAAGACGTTGTCAAATCAACTGGTAAAATTCACCAGTTTGTTTTGACGTTTATTGACATTCGATCATCGTCTAATATTTACAAGTTTTTTTATGCTTTTAATTTAATTGCTTCTTTAAGATTAAAAAACAGTTATTTTCATAACTAATTATTTAAGCAAATTTGCAGTGTGTGGTTAATAAAATGCCGAAGCAGCTGAACAGAAAATGTCAACAGATTGTAACATCTTTGTTGAGCTATTTTGAACGGGAATGCCGAAATGGGGGCCCGCTTCTCCCGCTTACTGCTGTCAGAGACGTAAGTAATAGTATTCGCTATTTGTATTCATCATTATTAATAGTATTGTAACATATTTAAATGTAAATGATTAAATGTTTTTAATGTTAGGTTAGGTTAATTAAACTTGATAATATATTATTCTTTCATAAATTGAAGTAATTATATTGTACAGAGTTGCAAAAGCTTTACAACTTAGCGTTACCACTGTTAACCGTATTGCCGCCAAGCATAATAGAGGTGAACAGCCTAAAAGCCCATCTAAAAAGAGACAACGCATAAAACCTACTGTTGAAATTGATAACTTTGATCAAAATGCTTTCCGAAATGTTATATACGAAATGTATGGAAACAGTGAGTATATTGAATTTACTGTTTTATTTTATTCACAATTAACTAACACAATATTTTTTCAGAGGAACACATAACCTTGAAAACTTTAAGAGACAAACTCCAGGAGCGTGAACTCTTTAATGGTGTTTAACATCACTCTGGAAGATAATGAAAAATATTGGATTGAAATACCAAAAAGATAATCCTCGTCGTGGTTTAATGGAGTTGCCACATATTGCATCAAAACGTGTACATTTTCTACATGAATATGTCAAGATAAAAAGAGAGGGTTTATATCAATTTGTGTTTTTGGATGAGACCTGGATATTTAAAGACGGTACTGTTGGACGTTCTTGGCAAGATTATAATCAGAGAAGCGCGAATAAAACTAAAATTGGTGGTCCAAGGGAATTGAATAATAAAATTTAGCAATTAATTTATGATGTACTAACATTCCTGCCATTTTAAGACCTTTTCAACTATTTACTAGTCACATTATTTTATTTAAATCTATATAACTATTAATAGTTATTTAGAGCTATGCAGTCTATCTAGGAAACCTAGTAGTAATTTGTTATTTCCTTATTGTAGGTATATAGTATTGCATGCTGGTTCCTCTTCTGGATTTATTCCTGGAGCAGGGCTGTTTTTTTCTTTCAAAAAACAAGATGGTGATTACCACGGTGAAATGAACCAAGAAATTTTTTTGCATTGGTTTCAATACCAGCTTTCAGTGAGCCAGGAAGAACCTGCCACAATTGTAATGGATAATGCAAATTATCACAGTACAGTGATCAATAAAGTACCAACAACAGCTACAAAAAAGGCTGATATACAGAACTGGTTGATACAAAATGATATTCCTTTTGAAAATACTTTCCTCAAAACCTAATTATTGAATTTAGTACAACGGTAAGCTGATATAAACATTTTTCAATATATTATGGTAATACTTAGATAAATTATTTTGTTTAAATATATGCATTTTTGTAGGAATATACCACCAACAGTATATGAAGCTGACATATTATCTGAGAAATATGGCCACAAAGTGCTTCGACGTCCCCCTTACCACTGTATGTTCAACCCAATTGAACATATTTGGGGCATAGTTAAGAATTTTTATAGAGATCATGTGGGAACTGATGGTTCTTCAACATAACAAACAATAGGTGTATGGAAAAAGTCTTTAGAAAAAGTGACTCCTGATATTTGGTCAGAGACAGTAGAGCACAATGAAAAAATTATACAAGATGGGTGGGATAGAGAAGTAGTATTTGATAGATAGGATGTGCCTCCACTTATTATTAATTTTGACAGTGACGATGAAGATAGTGATGATTTTGTAGTGGAGTAGTGGAAATCTTGTGTTTTATTTTTTGTATATTTTTATCCAATTTGCTTTATTTCCACCTTTTCAAAATCACTAATAACTATTGTTAAATTAATTAGGTACAGTTATTTTATAATACACAAATTAAAACCACGACCACAGTATCTCTACATAAATAATACTGATAAAATGAGAGATTTTTTATTTTTATATCTTGTAACAAAATTTTATTTCGTGTATCTATATTTTTCTTTCCCATTCTATTTTTATTATAATAAATATAATAGATATTGTATAAATAAACAATATTTAAATTTGCATGAAGATGATTACAGCTTGTATTGATTCCTTTTAGCGTAAACCCTTGCAGTGCTCTTGAAGATGGTTCTATAGAGCATAGAATAAGGTATAAGGACCTACAGTTTGTCATTTAACCCTCTTCTATGTAAAATAATTAAATGTTAATTCGAATATAGAATGATTGGTTACTGTTTCTTGTATCTTATCCATAGTTTTTCATGAATAAATATTTATATTAAATTAATCAAGCCTATCATACAAGCTGAAACACAAACTGTACTCTCAGGGTAAAAAAAAATATAAAAGAAAGGAATAAATAAAAAGGGAGTAGATTCTTTCCAAACTGATAATGTGATTGGAGATAGCAAAGCCAGTTCTCAGGGCTCTGTTATCTGAAAGAAGTTAGTTAAATTAAAGAAAGAAAAGAAAAGTATAAGATAAAGATAAATGAAATTTAATTAAGGGCGCCACTAATTTTGTTCCTAAACAAAATTAGAAAAAATCAACCACATGTATCAGCCAACTCTTAACTGCTGTTCTCTGCAAGTTTTAGTAAATGTTCACAAAAAAATGTGCTGAAGGCAATTTTTCAGGTATACCTGTATAATAAATAAAACAACTGAATCAAAATATGTATAAATATAAAACTTGTTCTCTAGAACAAATTCGCTGTGATTACTGCGGAAACTCCAGGCCTAAACTACTTTTGTGAGTAAATTCTACCAAAATTCCTGCCTTAAGAAGTGTGCTATTGTATTATCACCAAATAGTATGGTATTACAAGTAATGGTTGTACTGTAAGAGCTTATCGAGGGCTCAGCTGTTCATCTGTATAGAGTACAGACAATTATATAACTAAAGAAGATTTTCCGGATTACAGCCTTCGAATATCAACTTTTAAGTTAAGTAATTTTATTTTGTATGGCTTCACCAATATCATTTTATCTGTTCGTTTAAGGTCAAAATTTCTTTTTTCACACATACTGACATCTACTAACCACTTTTTATAAAATTTTATACCTTGTTTATTTTACATTAATTATATTTATATATATTTTGATTCAGTTGTTTTATTTATTATACAGGTATACCTGAAAACTTGCCTTTAGCACATTTTTTTTGTGAACTAGCAGAGAACAGCAGTTAAAAGTTGGCTGATATATGTGGTTGATTTTTTCTAATTTTGTTTAGGAACAAAATTAGTGGCGCCCTACATTAAATTTAATTTATCTTAATCTTATTTTTTTCTTTTCCTTTTCTTTCTTTAGTTTAACTAACTTCTTTCAGATAACAGAGCCCTGAGAACTGGCTTTGTTATCTCCAATCACATCAGTTTTGAAAGAACCTACTCTCTTTCTATTTATTCCTTTCTTTTATATTTTTTTTGCCCTGAGAGTACAGTTTGTGTTTCATTGACGTGTGGTCTATTCCACCAATGAATTTAACATTCGTTGCAAAATTATTTATTTAAATCAATATTCGAAATGTTGACTGCTATGTTAACGTTTCAAAGCCTTTTATTTTTAAACAAATATTTTTGACTTACGCCCTACGAGGCACGGAACAATGAAAAAGAAGAACTGTCAATCTAATATCAGATTGACTTTTCTAGTTTTCATTAAGTAAAGGAAAACACTACAGCTTGACAACGTCACAATATTTTGTTTTGCAACGTCATCGTCTTTTTATCGTAAATAAACTATATGTATTGACAAAAATCGCTATGACAATACCCGCATCAACTACTTCTCCAGAAAGATCATTGTCTTGTTTAAGTAGTGTTAAAACATACACAAGAACTACAATGCTCAACGAAAGACTTTCGTCGGAATCTATTTTAAGTATTAAAAAGATTGCATTAAAAATATTAATTTTAAGAATATAGTTGATACTTTTGCTAAGAATCATAATAACAGAAGAATCTTACTGTTTTATGTTTCGGTAAAGTACTTTTATTCTTTGAAAATATAATGAATATATACGTTAATGTTTTAGTATAATTAAAGCTTATGTTTACTACCTATTCTGACTTCCCTGCTTTTTATTGCCTCAATATACTGTATTGCCATGCAAAACTTTTTTAATATAAATTTATTTACATGGGGTACCAAAGCAATAATATAAAAGCACGTACCCCCTTAAATTTTTCGGGCCTTCCCTGGCCCTCTCTAACATAAAACTCTGGCGTCGCCGCTGATATTAGCTGCCGTAACTTGCATACTCTGGAGTCATTTAAAACTGAAGAGAGAAGCTAACCATCTACCCCAACAAAACAACCCCTTTGACGGCGTTGTTTTATCTTAAGGAGGGGGAGTTATGTGAAGACTATTTGCCTATCTTATCGTCATTTATCATATAATATATCGTATAATATCAAATTGTCAACATTAAATTAAAAACTAAACTTTATACTTTTCTTACATTTTTTATCGATTCTGTTGGTAACTCTGAAGCAATAAAATTCTATTTTAAAATTCAAATTAAACTTTTTAAAAAGAGATTTCTTGAACAAAATATCTTAACTGGCCTGACTGTAAGAAATCACGTTAGAAAAGCTGTCACTAACTCCCGGTCTTAAACTGTAAACGCACGACACTGTTTTCCCAGATAGTATATTTTCAGTGACACACATTTTCAAGCACCTCCTGAATACAGTTTTCAGTTCGACGTTGGAAAGGACGTTGCACGGAGTTATCTATAGATAGCGCCTCTCATTTCAATCGTTCCTACGATCAGCGGTAAAGGGGGGAGCGGAAGACGCAGTCAGGGCCGTCGCTTGCGTCGAGACGTCTTCTAGATGCGCACTCGTCGTCCGACAGTAATGGTCAGCTGTGTAACGTTAGTCAAAATCGAGAAATGCGCTTTAGGCATGTAAGTGTGGCTGTCGGAACATCTGAAAGACAGCAACATGTACTTTTACGGTTTCGATATTACATAGACCTGTAATATGCGTGCGGGTGCTTGTCCACGGTGAAGTTCTGGCGTGAACGGTGGCTCGGAGGAATCATGGCGTCGGTGGCGGGCTCGCAAGAACAGCCGCCCGCCGCGCACGGCCATAGCTTCTGCAAGAAGACCTTCCATAAGCCCACCTACTGCCATCACTGCAGCGATATGTTATGGGGCCTTATACAACAAGGCTTCATCTGCGAAGGTGAGCTTTTACTTATATTTTTTTTATTATTACTCTTTACCCATCTATACTTCTATATATATCTATCTCTTTCTATACACTGGCTCCCTTGCCAGTTACAAATAGGTCACAACGCTTACAGGAAACCCAGAAAATAAATTCGCGTGTTTATATCAATTTTTTTATAATATTATTTAATAAAATAGTAATTTACGTAACAACTTACGAAAGGATGACTAGGAATCCTGTAAAATCAGTTACGTATAATATTTTTACTGTAGCCGTTTTGTATATTAAAAAGGATTTCATCGATAATATTAATTATACAATTATAACAATTACATATATTAATATTATTAGGGATATTAACAAAAGTGGTATTATTAAAATTATAATTTTATAATCATCAATACTAGTTTTCGAGGTATTAATTTAGTCAATCTGTGAAACTATGTGAATTTAGTTTCTTGCTTTGCTTCATTGGTTGATTTCCATCTTCAATGTATCTTCTTGTTGGTTATACTACCATCACTTTCAGCGAGTAAAGAGGCTGAGCTTCTGCGTAAACTGTGTTCGTATTCGGTAATTTCAGAAATTCGGCAATTGGGTATGCGATTTTTCCAATAAGTTGTATAGTACGATTTGATAATAAACAAATAAATAACGATGTGTGTTTGTTTGACGTAATGACAAATGTTTTCTATATAAAGAAAGATTATTTTCTCCAATGATGACAAAGGTTCTTTACATATTCGTTTTAGAATTAGGAATTTTAATCACTAACATGGTTGTCTTATCTTATTATATATGTGGAAAGAAGCCATAACTTGATATGTCGACTTTCGGTAACTTTACAGGAGAGCCATTTTAAGATAAACTGTCGGAGGCAAATCTATACTTCAACATACATTTTACAGTTAATACTTTTTGTAGAGCTTCAACACCAAATATTGGGAGTTTTAAGTATGAAAGTGAAATATATCAAAATATCGGAGTTATTTAAGGTTTTTGAACATAATAGGTTTTACCATCTTTTACTCCGGTATATTTTTTTAATTGGCAAATCGATAACAGAACTAAAGATATCCCAAAACATGTTATTTTTGTGCAAATATTTACATTTTTAAGTTTTGATATCAATATAGGTACCCAAGGAAAAAAATTCAACATCTTATGAAATTAATATTTCTTTAATAAACAAAATACAAAAAAAAACTAGTGTCCAGACTCGGAGTCTTCCTGTGTATCGCTCAACTCATCGAACTCCTGAGCTGCTGATGTTGTTGGGAGCTTCTTGTAGAAATTGTGGAACTCTGCATCTATTAAACTTAGTATTGATAACAGGTCCTTCTTTTTCAAAGGATTTATCCCAATGGTAACCCCATATGAGTTACCAACTTCAAGATTAGTAGCAGAGATTTTGCGGCCTTTTCTGTCGCGAATAAGGTTTAGGGTTCGAAATGGAGAAAATGGATTAAGATCATATTTGAAGTGAATGACTCCAAAATCCTTAGTGTATCTTAGCCATTTTATTTTTAGCCACTCGACTGGCTTTTTCTCAGTGTCCTGATTGCGATGAACTAAAACGTTATTCCTAGCTGAAAGAGATAAAAACGCTTTAAAATCTGGTAAGTTCATCTCAATCACATTAAAACTTTTTTTCCAGGGATAGCTTTTACAAACTGACACCAATCACGAGGAACCATAATCCTATAATTTTCTCCCCCACTGCTGGAAGATCCTGATGACCCAAGTCTTTTTTTTGCCCGCTCAATACGTGCATGGTCACTGTCACATTCTAGACGTGTGTGACCTGGTAGGAGAAATTTTTGATCAATGACGTTCAAATTCTCGTTTTTTACTAGAGCATACTCGTACATAAACATAACTGCCATATTAATGTTTCTGTTCTGGCCGCCACATGTATCTGAGTACGTAATTACCTGCTCTACACTTGTTGGTATCTGAAGAAGCTTTTTTAAAATACAAGAGGCAATCTGATCTGATCCTCTCCCTCCTTGAAGCTCACTCCACATACAACAGTCTGACGATTCTTTCTCTTGTGAACAATGACGGATGGTTAGGTTGTACATAGTTAATAGTCTTTTGTAATATGCAATATTGGTTGTGAGGTACGACACAGGCAAACTTTGTTGTAAGTCAAAAACTAAAACTCTTTGGTAAACAGTGTTCTTTGCATTTTCTTTGTCTTCACGTTTACGGTCATAACCCTCTTGTGCCTCTTGAACGTGAACATTCATCACGGTCAGCTTTACTAGTAGCATGTCTTTTAAATACATTAAACTCGTCGCAAGTTTTGCACGTGTCAATGAATGGCTCTTTAAACTTATAGCCCTTTGTATTAAATTTTTTTCTAAAAGTGTCGTAGCCAACCGATTTTTCGAGACCATTTTCTTCTCTCCATTGTAAGTACTCTTTGTACATTACTTTAATACTCAAGTGACTAGGCAAAAATATCTTTTCTGATGAGTTATCTCGCCTAGCGTAATGACTTTCGTGTCTTGGGTATTTCTCTATAAACTGGCGAATAAAAATTATCTCTTCATCACTTGTTTTATTGGGTGGTGTCTTCTTACCCATCATATCAACATCAATAACGCCATAGGAAGAGGCCCTTTTCTTTTCTATTAATATATCCAATTTCCCTCTGGTTACGCCATGCGCACTCATGAACATTAATTTGCAAACATTGTGTTTTTTATTTTCAACAATAATACTATAACCGACAGTCACAAGCCGGTCGTAAGAGCACTCTTACCTCTACCTTTTGCACTATACTTTGTATTTGAAATTTCAATTCTTTCACGCAATGTTTGATCTCTCACTTTCATTGGCAAAGAATAAATATTTTTAAATATTTGATTTTGTATTTCTGAAGTTATTATCTCGGAACACTTTTTCCTCTGACAACATCTCTCAATAGACTTGAACTCGACGGGACCTTTAACTTCCCCTTCTCTATTTTTGTAGGCCAAACCGTGATCTTTTTTATTTTTTTCTTGTTCACGTGCTCTAACACCTTTCTTTCTTTTTGGTTTAGAGGAAGTAGAAGTAAGTAGTTTGGTTGTAGTTGAATATTTGTTTCTATCTTTATTCTGATTATCATCTTGTAACTGAGATGGTTCCAATGATACATTGCTTTCGGAAACTATTAGTGGACTGCTACGTATATTAAGTTCATTATCCAACATAACCTCATCTGAAAAACAAACAATACTATTAAGATCTTAATTTTTTTTCACGGAGGTGTATAACAGGTACATCCATCCAAATCTTTAAGTTCTTCAATCTTTAAAATTCCCTACTCAAACTAAAAAAAGTGTAAAATCTGTAATCTTTAAAATAAATCATCATATACACAATAAAAAAATAACCTTCAGTATCACTTTCCGATCTTGTCTTTTTCCCCTTTACTGGCACTAGACTAAATAGTTTTCGTTTCCTGGAGTGGTCTTTAAGGACATCAGGAGTCCATTGTGGGTCTGCATCTGAGTCATGGGAATCTTCTTTGAAAGAGTCCTACAACAACGTACAAACATTAGTTTTACGTAGACCTACTATTGGTTTTAACGACATTAGGTCCACGTTAATAATATTATAATATTTACCTGGGGTTCATATGTTGAGTTCAGGCTACTAGTTGAAGGTAGGTTTACACATCAATGTATTATGTGGCATAGAGATTACGCCAGTAGCTGCATTTTTTTAGTTTATCTCTCCACATTTTCCGGAATGTACCATCAATTCACTTCGAGTTGCACAAATTTTATTACAGTTAGTACAGGAATAAGTCATTGTTGGTACATAAAACACACTTTTTTCACAACAGAACTGCTAAACAACAGCACCTATTTTAAAATCGATAATAATGAATAATATGACAAAACTTGATAACACAGCTTGACAAGTGACATCACTGTAGTGCAGTCATCTTTTCTCAGACGCGAAAACTTGATATGTTCACCTAACAGATTCCGCATTGATATAATTACAGAATAAAGGATATTTTTAAGGAAGGTACAATTTGATATGTCAACATATCAAGTTATGTCTTCTTTAAAATCTATAAAAATTAGCTGTTTTTGAAAGTGGAAGAATTAGATAAATCGACATATCAGGTGTTGACATCTTTTTTAAAACCATTTAATTAGAGGCATACATTGTTATGTAAACTTATCAAGTTTTTACCTCGTCTGTAATATCCACTTTAAACATATCAGGTTTGGGCATCCCTTCTATGACCGTTATTATTAGGAATTCGAATTATCAAGTGATATACTTGACAATCCACCAAATTTTCATCAAGATCGAAATTATAGTTTTGGAGATATTAATAAAAATGTATTTTTAATTTCTAACTTTAAAGCCCTATAACTCAACAAAGGAGGTCCGTAGAAATAAGAATTATATGTAGTACTGAGATTACTTTAACACCACCTACTCATTCTCAAGTTTTCACCTCTCACTCCTGGGACACCCTGTATATGATGCAATTTTTGTTATATTGAAGAAAGTGAATGAATCAGAAAAAAACTAGTAGTACGATGTATCGGAGAATCCAAAATGATCTTAGTTTTTTATTCTGGTGTTTAGTTTTATAGTTTTCTGTAAAAATCCATTATCATTCGTTTTTTCTCAATTTGTTATTCGAAATAGTGTATATTATTTTATATGGAGGAAAAGTGATACTTTTCATGACGCGCTAGTGTTTAATAGCCGAACGGAGTGAGGCTGGTAATAGAGAGCAAGTCATGAAAAGTAACTTTTCCTCCAAATAAAATATACTGTTTTTTCTGTAAAAGTCGACAAATTAATGCAAAAACGTCTCTTTTTGATAGTAATAATTTTTAAACCTAATTGGGTTCTCAAGGCGGTTTAGACCGGTGTCGGTGAGTAGGCACAGGTTGTTGCTATAGTAATGTAACATAAAAAGGTCAGTGGACACTGATGCCAACAATATTACTTTATTTTTTACAATTATTGCATCTCCAGCTGCGTTTCTATCTATGTTGCTATGAAACACTTTTCCCTCCGCTGGCGGGAAAGTGAAAACTAAAGCTACGGCGGAGGAAAAATGAAACTTTACGGTCGCCTACACAGTCGAAAAATGACAGATTTACTGACGTTTGAAGAAAATAATTATTTTCTTGAAGAACTGACTATTTTTTTGGAATCCTCGTAACAAAAAACCTCCCTACGCAAAATTTCATCGAAACTGGAGTACATTTTTTTTATTTTCAATCCCTTTGAAATCGGAATTTAACAACAAAAAGTTCAACTTTGACGTTTTTAACTCGGTTTGTATTATCGATGGAATGTTAGTGTATTTTTTTATAATGGTATGAACACTCTTTCGATTTTCCTCAATTTTAGTTTCTCCATTTCCATAGTCGGTAAATAAGATGCATATTTTCTCCATCGAATGTTCTTATAGAAAGACATCGATACATCATACAGTTTAAAAATTATAGAAATTTCAATTAAGGCATGTCACCATTTTTTCAAAAATCTTGTTTTTGACCAAAAAATTTGGGTCTACAACGAATGTATAAATAAAAATATGTCGGTTTATGTATTTTGTGTAGTAGAACTAAAAATAAGGGTAAGTTTTTGTTTTTGATGTATAGTTTTCCGGACAATCCCATATTAATGAATTTTTCTCAATTTTATACCCTAAATAATTATCTTTTCGAACAACTGACATATTTTTTGGAATCCACGTATCAAAAAATCCCTTATGCAAAGATTCATCGAAATCGAGATCAAATTTTTTTTTTCGATTTGGATTGATTGATTTGAAATCGAATTATTCTTTAAAAAATTTCAACTTTGATGTATTATAACTCGGTTTGTATTATTGGTGGAAATTTACTGTACTTTTTTTTATAATAGTATGAAATATCCTCTTAAGATTTTTCCCAATTTTCGTTTTTCCGTTCCATAGACGTAGTTACTATAAATTTTTTCAAGGTAATTTTTCACAAAAATTCTTACTTCAACTTTAACCCTGTACATTTTCTGTAAGTATGAAATCGAAGACACACATTATAGTCAATAATTAAAATGCATCTATTTTCTATCGAATGATCTTAGAAAGAAATCGATATATCATACAGTTTCGTAATTATAGAAATTTCAATGAAGGTATGACAAAACAATTTTTAAAAATCTTGTTTTTGACCAAAAAATTTAAAATTTTGGTTTACATCGTATGTATGGATAAAAATATGTAGGTTTATGTATTTTGTGTAGTAGAACTAAAAAAACACATTCGTTTTTGATGTATAGTTTTCCGGAAAATCCCATTTTAATGATTCGTGCCCTCCTTGGATCTGTGAGAGCACTCCTCCAATTCCTAGGTTGCTTGCGTCATTGTCATAACGTCTCCCTTTGGTAATGGATATCGGTGCCGTTGTTAAATGTTTCTTCAAGTTTTGAAAAGCGGTTTGACAGTCTTCGTTCCAATGGAAAGCTCTTGTTTCTTAGTGAGTCAAGTTAGTGGCTTGACAATATCTCCAACCTCCCTGATAAATATTCTATAGTATGCGCAGAGTCCAAGGAAACTCGTAATTTGATGTTTGGCGGTTGGTTACGGCCACTGCTGAATGGAAGCAATTTTCTCTGGATCCACCGTCACTCCTTCATCGCTTACTATATGGCCCAGATAGTTGACACGGTTTTGAAATATCTGGCATTTCTTCGGGTTTAACATGAGCTGGGCAGCTTGAAGTCGTTTGAATACATCTTCCAAATTCTTCAGGTGCTCGTCAAATGTCCTCCCAAGTACTACGATGTCGTCAAAATAGACGAGGCATGTCTTCCAAGATAACCCTCTCAAGACCTTTTCCATAAATCTTCCAAATGTCGCGGGCGCATTACAGAGCCCGAATGGCATGACGTTGAATTACCGTAATCCAGATCCAGTGGTAAAAGCAGTCTTCTCTTTGTCTTGTGGGCCCATTTCTACTTGCCAATAACCGGACTTCAGGTCAAAAGTGGAAAACAGTTTGCTGCCGGCCAAAGTGTCTATCGTATCGTCGATTCCAGGCAGAGGATAGCTGTCTTTCTACGTCGCGTTATTTAGCTAGCGATAGTCCACGCAGAATCTCGTAGTTCCGTCCGTTTTCTTGACGAGCACTACTGGAGACACCCATGGACTAGTGGATGGTTCTATTACTTTCTTTTCTTCCATTTATCGAATTGTTCTTTCAGCTTCCTCTCTCTTCGCTCGTGGTAGTCTTGGCGCTGATTGCCTAATTGGCTTGGTATCACCAGTATCGATTTTGTGTTTGACGGCTGATGTTCTACCAGTTTTCCCTCCTTTTGGTACGAATAGGTCTCGATTCTGCAAGAGAAATTCTTTCATTCTCCATTTTTCAGCTCGATCCAAGGATTGACCAGCTACCACGTACTGGGATCACCTTCGCCGACGTAACCAATCCGTTTCCAATTAGTACTCCTTTGCTAACCTCTTTATCGCGATTCTTTGGCTCCATCATAACCGGTGTACCTTCCTCCATAATTCCCTGTAGCCGCGTTACTATCATGGTTTCACTTCGTGCAGGTATAACGGTATCTTCCTGTACAGCTGTCCACACCGTGCTGCCTTCATATGAATGAAGGAGTACCTCCTAGGAACCCACTTTAATGGTTCTGTTTCTAAAGTGCAACTGGAAACCATGTAGATTCATTACGTCCATTCCCAGTATCACGTCTTCTTCAAAGTCAGCTACTATTACCGTATGCGTGAACTTTTCTGCGCCAATTCCCAATTGGATTTGTGTCTCCCCGTGAACGCTGTGGCGGTCCGCAGTCGCGGTCTCGTTAGTAGAAGCTTCATCTTGGAATTTATTTTCTCTGGTCGAATAATGGTTCTAGTGGTTCTAGTGTCTACTAGCAGAGTATATTTCTTGCCATACACTTCACCATCTACACATTCACTGTAGTTGTCATAAAAAATTTCCTTTTTTCTTCAATTGCTTTTTCAGTTACCTTTTTATTGTCAATACATGGTCGTGTACATTTCTGAATATGCTCCGAGTTTCTTCCAGTGTTCTCTCGATCTTCATTCTGATTCTTTTTTCAATGAGCTTCCAGTATTTTCATGGCTGTACTTAGTAGTATGATTCCTCGGTAGTTGTTCCTTGTGGTCTCCTTTATTGAAGAAGAGTACTATTAGTGCTTTCTCCCAATCCTTTGGCAAGATCTCTTCTTCCCATACTCTGTTGTAAACAGACAACAATGTACCCCTTCCTTTCTGTCCCTTGCTTTTTATAATTTCTGCAGTAATTTTGTCGGACCCTGATGCTTTTCCATTATGTAGTTTCTTGATAACTTTTCCAGTACTTCTTTATCTATTGTTTTGTTAATGTTGGTTTTAATTCCGTCATTGTCCTCTATGTGTTCCTCCAGTTCCTACGGGCAGTTTAGAAGTTCCTGATAATAATATCTCCATCTCTCCATAATTTCTCTTTCTTCTGTTAATATTTCCCCATTTTTGCTTTCTTTAAATTGCATATTTTGCTCTTTATCTGTTCGTAATGACTTTAGCGTTCGGTAAAATAATTTCAGATTCCCTGAGCAGTCTCTTTCCATTATTACTCCAAATTGTTCCCATTGGTCATTTTTAGAGGCCGTTATTAATTCTTTTGTTCTCGTCTTTTCTGTTTTGTAATTTTCATAGTTTTCCCCCGTTCATTTCGCTAGGTATTTTTTCCATGCTTTTTTCTTTGTGCTTATTTGGCTTTTAATTTCCTCCGTCCACCTGGGTGATTGTTGTCTGCTATTTTCTTTCTTATTTATGCCACACACATCTTCTGAAGTTTCTAATAAGATATCTTTAAAGTAATTCCAGTTGTCTGTCACTGTAGGTTAAAATTGACATCGCATTCTTGTATGACAAATTCATTTCCAAATATTTTCGTCTTCCAGGGCGATTTCACTTGATAATAATGCTATTTTGAGAATTTTGTTGTTTTATGAAAATGCGAAAAAAGGTTGAATTATCACATACTATTATAAATTCATTTTATCTTTAATCACAGTTGATACAAATCATACAAGGTGATTTACGAATATAGAAAAATAACGAATTTTGTTTTTTCGGACACCTTGTAGTAATAAACCCACCGAATATGACAAAATTCTCGTAAAGGATGTTAAATGATGTGTTTCATCGTATACAGAGTCGAATGATTAAAAATTACGTATACTTTATTAACCCTAGAACCACAAGATGAGATTGTAGTTACAATAACCAAAAGGTGGCGTCGAAAGTGACACCGGTACACAATATCCTTATTTTTTGGATGTAATACCAAAATTTTTAAAAAACACACAACACAATATTAATTTGAACATAATTTTTATTTTGAAAAATACAAAAATCGCACAAATTATGTACTAGAATTAAAATAAACTTTAAAAATTAAACATGTGAAGAGCTCTTTCTAAAAATCAAAGTTAAAATGTTTTATAAGGTAAAATATAAAAAATATGAACAAAAACAATAAATTGTAGAAAAATAATGTTCTGTTTTTGTTATTTATTTAAACAATAAACGGGTGGGATAAATTTTAAACACACTATAGGTTCACTTACTTAATTTATTTATTCACTACACTTAATTTATATATACTTAACTAATCACTTATTCACTTAAACTAATTTATATAAACAGTTCACTAATTTATATTCACTTATTTACTTGTTTATCTCACGATGTCAAATTATCAACTAAACTAAACTCCGCGGATCGGTCCTTTATTTATATTAGTGCCTTTTTTACTAGAAAATTCCGGACTGCGGCTTACTCAAAAATAACACCAGTGTGCTGTTTCGTAACAATAAAATAGAAAAACTTTTAACGAAAATTTACAATCAATGCAGATGCTACGACGGTGTTCACCACATACCCCTTGGTGGCAGTGCTCACACCTATGTCGAGCTTTCCTATTTGTTTTTCTCGGACAAATTGCACGTCGACCCATCGGATTCACTGGTAATTCTTCTGTGTCTTCTGATTCGTCGCATTTTAGTATACCGCGAATATTGTTCTTCATTTCTCTAGGTAGATAGCGATTGTGTACCCTACTCTTCAAATGTTCCTCAACCAGTGAGAAAGAAAGATTTTTAGATAATCGGACCTATTCTGAACTTTGTTATCTTTCGAGTTGCATTTGTAAATTACGTAAGAGTTTACTCCGGAGGTATCAAGCATGGTATACAAAATTCTAAGTGGCCACCTTCTCGTTTTCTTTGCAACAGTTGCCAAATGACATAGCTGATCGAACGTATCGACACCCCCTTTTGTCTCATTATAAAATAAGATTATTTGGGGCTTTTTTGTCTCGTCATTAAGTTCAGCTTGATCATGCATGGATGATAATAATACGACCGTCTTATTTTTTTTGGCACAAATGACACCAGTGTACAGTTTTCATCAAAAACAAATAAAGCTGAATTGACCAATTTTCCCTTAGCTTCCACCATTTTTTTGGTATATCAGTTTTGTATTTTCGCATGGTCCCAACCAATGTTATTATTTTTTTTATTATCCGTAAGATTTTTAAACATTTTTGTAGTTCTTTCTTTATCAATATCCTCTTCTTCTTCGGCCATTGATATACTGCTGAATGTTCATGGGTTTGGAACCTGATTGTCTAACTCTATCCTTCTCTTGCATGTTTTGTTGTTTCAATTCATTTAATTAGTAAGCCATTCCGTTTATCCACAGTCTGTTATAACTTAGATTCGGTTGATGTCCTTCATTCCTTGCTTGTTTCATTTATGTTTTTTCCGTTGTATTAGTACTTCTCTAGTAAAGTCTTCGTTTATGTATTGTCAGAAACCTAAGTTATCCCGGCCTTGGGACTCTGCTCAGGTAGTGAATTCGGCCTTAGTTACACTATTTTTTATTACCTCATATGAGATAAGGTGAATCAACAAACAAAATTTCGGGACAAATGGATTTATTTGACACACAAAGATAAATGTACATAAAACGTATATTCTCAATACAAATACGAGTAAATATAAGTTATACAGTAAAAATGTCCAACTCAATATTTTATATATACCATAAATAAGTTAGGGACTTATCTTGGGAAGACTCGGGACGTATAGCTCGCAGCAGTAGTCGAGGGTTCTAGAGCCGTCGTTGTCTGGACTGGGACGCTGTGTGGTCCGGTGAAGTGGATGGTCTGTAGACGGTCCGTAGAGGTCCTTAAACGCTGTTAACGGTCCGTAAGGTAAAAGACTCAATTATCGTCAGTGTCCTAGCTATCGACACATTTTCAGTCATTATCAATAAAATAAAGGCATACGTATTAAAAATGAAAATTTTGAAGTGTTATACTCCTTGTCAGTTTGTTCGCTTGCAATCGGAACGGCGTGGGGTTGATCCAGTCAGTGAATGTGCTAATAAATACAAGGAACTAGTCGAGTGTCATCCGCCGAACCGCAAGCAGCGTAATTCTTACTAGGTAAGCTAAGCATCCGGCTATATTATGTATTCTTGTTAGTGATAGCTTACGCTACTTAGTGAAACTCAGCAACATTCATAACTTTATTAAATAGTTTTAGAACAATAATTACTGATTAAATAATCAAAATTTATACATACACTTCATAAAACCTTAATGTCGATAAATGGTACACGCAAAATTGCACCTGCACTAAACATCGACACTTGTGTCGATAATTGGGTATCAGCTGAAATTTATCTTTTTGTAAATATTTTTTTTAAATATATTATTATTGGACTTATTAAAGCTTTTTTTTATAAAATACATGTTCCTCGTACTGTGTACTAATTATCGACATAGAAATTTCTGCCTAAAATTTAAGCAAAAAAAATAAAATATCTAAGTGTCGATAACTGACACAACTTTGTGTCGACATATGATACCTATATTGTCGATATGAGGAACAACTGTAGTTTAAAAAAAAAACATATTTTTAGCTTCATTTTACCGAATGCTGTTATACTTAAGATGCTTTCTTACCTCTAAAGCCCAAAAATTACAAATAAAGCACATCGACATGTTATATTACTATCATAGGTCATCGAAAAACATGCCTGTCAATAAGTAACGATAATTGCAACCTGAATATGTCGATACATGAAACCCGTTTTTATTTCAGATATTAATACTAAAATACATATGAAAAAATGGCGCAAAGACTGCAGTACTCCGAAACAGACATGGAAAATGCTGTGGCCGCTGTAAGAGGAGGCATGCCTGCACTACAGGCGGCCAAAAACTTCAAAGTTCCTAGGACTACAATTTTAGATAAGGTTAATGGAAGAGTACCTCTTAAGCGAAAAATTGGTCCCGACACCGTATTGACAACAGTAGAAGAACATCATCTTGTAAATTGGATGATCCAGAGTTCCAAGTGTGGTTTTCCGGTAACCAAAAATCAATTATTGGAAAGTGTCCAAATGCTTATCAAGGAACTTGGTAGAGAGACACCATTCACTAATGGCAAACCTGGCAGACGTTGGTTCGAGTCTTTCATGCGGAAGCACCCAGAATTATCTAAACGGATTTCTCAAAATTTAACGAAAGCCAGGGCAAATGTAACAGAGGACAAATTAAGAGCTTGGTTTGCGGAAATTGAAGAGTATATTCAGACCAATGACCTCAAGGAAATATGGAGTGATCCAAAAAGAGTTTACAACTGCGACGAGACTGCATTCTTTTTAAGTCCCAAGGGGGAAAAAGTTATCGTGCGAAAAGGTGAAAAAGCAATTTATTCAGTCATAAATAATGATGAAAAGGAATGCGTGACAACTCTTTTGATGTGCAATGCTGCCGGTGATATTCCACCGCCTCTAGTAATGTTTGCGTACAAAAGACTTCCCAATTATATAGCTACAAAAGTACCCCCTGATTGGGCACTAGGTCGATCAGACCACGGTTGGATGACTGGCGAATCATTTTTTGAGTATATTTCGAACATTTTTTTCGAATGGTTAAAAAACAACAACGTCACTTTTCCAGTTGTACTATTTGTAGATGGCCATTCGTCGCATCTGACCATGCAACTAAGTGAGTTCTGCTCTAAAAATCAAATTATTCTGATTAGCCTTTTCCGAACTCAACTCACATTCTTCAACCGCTTGATGTGGCGGTATTTAGGCCACTAAAACTAGAATGGAAGAAGGCTGTAACTAATTGGAGAATTGAAAACAATGGAGTCAAGTTTAAAAAAGAAGACTTCGCTCCGTTACTTAAGAAAGTTATTGATGGTTTTCGAAGCCAAATGCCAAGTATTTTAGCCAATGGATTTAGAGCTTGTGGTCTTTTCCCACTCCAACCTAATAGTATCAAGTTTGAGAAATTTTTCAATACTAGAAACAAACCCAATGAAAATGCGACAAATAATGCTGATAAAACACTCGAATTTAACGTCTCTGATACGAGAAAATTCCTTAAATTTTTCGAAAGCAGAATTCAAGACAAAATTGAATTATTTCAGCTAAGTGCACAGGAATGGGAAGGGCCTTCAGAAGATAAGAGCCTGTTTTTGTTTTGGAAAAGCCTCAAGGAAGATTGTTGTCATGTAGATACACAAACAGTAAACAACCCCATTGTGATTACAGTACTTCCTGATGAAGAATATACCAAAATTAATGGGGACCTGGCAAATACTTCGGATGCTTGTTCCCTGGGAAGCATAGATATTCTCAATATTACTTCAGACGATGTTGATGTAGATTTGTTGTATAATATTCAAGACAATACTGATGACTTTAACTATACACATAACGGAAAACTGGCAGATAGATTAACACCGATACATGATATAGCAGAGTATAATGATGATACTCACTGGAAAAATAATGAGGAATACTACAAAACCCCGGAGAAACAAAATACATTAAGAGATGATAGAACACCAACTAAAGATACGACACCAGAAGAAGGGACCATACAAGAAGAAGGGACCAAAAAAGAGGGGGCCATACCAAAAGAAAGGACCATACCAGAAGAAGTGACAATTCCAGAAGAAGAGAAAACATCAGGAAAACCTCAAACTTCAGGAAAAAAGATGACCCAAGTCGAAGAGAAGACTTCGGTAAAAGTTAATAAAACATCAAAAAAAGAAACGACTTCAGAAGAAAATAAGGTGACAGCTCGGGTGACAGATAGAGATCATACAAGAGGTAGGCAGACACTGTCAGTAATGCAGATCCTGACAGATAGAGAAAAAGCCCCAGAAAGACAGAACACGTTAGAAAAAGAGAATACGCCAGACAAACAGAAAACGTCAGAGAGACCAAAATCGACAGAAAGTGAGAAAACTCAAGATAAAGAAAATATTCCTACGCCCTTCAAAAAAGCTTTATTCTGGGCCCCCAAAGATGATAAAAAATTAGAAGTTAAACGGAAACTGAAGGAAAAGTTACCAGCGGTAGCATCATCACAAAAATGGCAAGAATACCAGCGAAAAAAAGAACAAAAAAAGCAAATTGAAACTGACGAAAAAGAAAAGAGAAAAATAGCAAGGCAAACGAAACAAAAAAGGAAAACAGAAGTGACTAAAGAAATCAAATATAGCATTGGGGATTATGTCATAGTGAAATATTATGACATGTTTTTCCCAGGCTTAATAATAAGTAATTCTGCTGAAAATGAATATAGTGTTCGAGCAATGGAAAAAAGTGGCCAGAACTGGAAATGGCCAAAAGTGGAAGATAAATTAGATTATAATGTCAACGACATTATGCGTGTGATTACAAAACCTAAACTTATAAATAAACGTGGTATATACGAGGTTCCTGAAATAAGTGGGATGCAATAACACTCTTCAGTGTGATTTTTTTTTATACATACTTAGGTATAAGTATTTAAGTATTTTGTTTTTCTTTAAGTATAGTAAAAAATTGCTAATGTACTTAGTATTCTAATGGTTGCAATATAATTTTTTATTTTTGTTTTGAACATATCTATAATAATACAGAATTTATTTTATTGAATTTGAAATGAATTTTTATTTTGTTAATAAACAATTTTTCAAAGAAGTTTTTGAAATTAATTTCTTAATTTCTTGATTACTATCGCACAAAACTTCAAATTCAGAAATAGGTACATTCCTACAAAAGTCTTCCATTTTTGAATTTGACATTCAGCAACCATCTCTTCTCTGCTGAAGAGTGGCTTATTTTAATGTTTAGTGTCAATCGACATATGTCGATAACTAGAACTTTGGGTGTCGATAATTGATACACTCAATATTTTCCTGTGTCGATAATAGAGACATTATATTTTAACAATACTTTTCCACCCATTTATTTTTCAGGTTAAATAAAATGTTTGAAATGTTATGAACATTGTTCACAGATCAATAATGAACCTATGTTTATGCCTATTGTATAAATATAAATGTAAGGCTTTTTATAATGACTATGCAAACCACAAAGGCATCATAACTGTGTCGATAACTGGGGCGTTTACCTTAGAGGTCCTTAAAGGTAAGTTAGTGGAGGTAAAGCGGTAAACGGTCCTTACAGGCTGCAGAGCAAACAGAAAAATTAAAAATCACACACAATGTATTATTTAAAAGGAGAATGCTGAATTACTTCTCAGCGAAGAATGAACAAAAGAGCGAGTTCCACTTCAATCGTAGTTTAAGTAGATATTTTAACGATGGCAAAAACGATTACCGATGTGTTCTTAATATTTGAAACAATAGGATTTGGAATTAGAGGTGGGAGTAGCCGACGAATAAGTAACGCTCCAAAATAATTGATGAAAATAGTAACATGTCTCAGCGACATGTTACACCCCCTCTCCTCGGAGAAAAAAAGTAATTCGAAGAATTACTTTTTTTTGTAAACCTGAACAGCCTACAAAGAAAAGCAGCCAAAACTACAGGAATGTGGTGACCAGATAAAAAAAGATGTAGTAGTGCTTACAAATTCAAGAAAACGAACAAGAAATGAATAGAAGATAAAAAATAAAGACTTTAATTCATTATGAAAACTAACAAAAGTAAAATTATAATAGGTGCTTATGCCTATTGTCAATAATAATAATTGAATGTTAAACGCAATTATGCTCAAAAAAATGTAAACAAAATGCAGTAAGCAATTATAATAAGAGTTCATTTCTATTAACAAAAATTAATCAAAAATTAAACGATATCAGTTATTGGTACCGTATTGAGGTTCAAGAGTAACCAAAAAATTAAATTAGAGGGATAGCCTTTACCAAAATATGAGACGCTAAATGCCCAAAAAAAATTAGAGGAATAACCTCCACTTAGAATATGAAATGCTGAACGCTTTAGCAAAATATCCAAGAAAAAATTAGAGAGGTAGCCTCTAATAAAATATGAAATGCTAACATCTCAACGATATGACAAGAGAATAACTATATTCTTCGTCTAGAAAAAATAATCACTAAATGTGATAAAGGGTGGTTAAGATCTCAGGTACACTAACCTCAAAATAAAAAAATTAAAACAACCAAAAAGATATAAGGAAGAAGTATTAGGTGAGCAAGACCAACTCAGAGTCATAGATGGATGAGAGCATCGATCATGCAGGAAAAACCTCGCGAGAGATGTTAATCGCGTCGTGGTTATTTATTTCCCACAATCAACTTCGCATCCCTACAACTACCGAAGTGTAGACATGATCCTCCAATAACTACATTCCTTGCAAATGGAAACAAAAGAATTAACAACATCAAAAGAGAAAAGAAAATTAAAAATAAAAAACGAAGAAATTTTTGAGCAAGCTCGGGTAATTAACAAACCCAGCGTTATGTAGAAACGCCACAACTAAAATGGAAATTTCCAAATAAAATTCCTAAGAGAAAAAATGAGTATTTTGGTGTATTTTTTTATTTGTTTGTTTATTTAAATATTTCTAGTTTCTTCTTGTACTCCTTCAGTCTCAGCAAAATCGGTCTTGGTTTACTAGGGTTAAGATTTTGTTTCCCTATTCTTCTGGCTTCTATAACTTCATAGCTTTTAAGCTCCAGCTCCAGCTTCTCCATTACATTTTGTAAGACACTCATTAGTTGCAGCTCATCTTCGATTCCCGTTCCTCTTACTCCCTGTATTATAAGGTTTTTGCTCCTCGCTTCACGCTCTAATTTTTCTATTTTCTCTTCATGCATGTCTAAAGCCTCTTTTAATTCTTGGTTCTCCAGTCTTATGCGGTTGTTTTCTCTTTTTATTTCCGCCAATCCGCTCTGAATCTATGCCATTTTCCCATATAAGGTGTGCGGGGTCCTTTTAGTTGAGACAACATGTATCGCGTTTCATTAAAAATAGACTTGAGAATCACCCTATATATAATATATTTGCAATAAAAATAATTTATTTTGAAATTGACTGTCTCGACCCTTACTTCGTGGAATATGCTCATATTAGTGTTTTTAAATGAAACTCACGGTCTCTAGTTAATTCCACAATATAATACAAGTTATTAAAAACTCTAAAAAATTGACAATTGTTTCGATAAATCAATATCATCGTCAGAATGACAGAAGTTACATTTCATTTTATGCCTACCTAATTTATTTTGTTAATAGTTTAGAGTTTAAACTCAAAGAATCGTACAAAATAAATTTTTGCCTCACTTTTTTTCCTCTTTGTATTATTTAAAACTTTTAATTGTTCAATTTCGTATCTTGTTGAACAAATTTGAATTTTGCGGATAATTTTGGTAGCGGATTTCCCAAGTAGTGTTTAACCATGATAATAAATAAAACAAATACATTTGTCTTTATCGAAACTTGATATTAAGTAAGTTTCAACTTCCCGCTTACTTTTTGTTCTAATCTGAGGATAATAATTGGAGGTTATAGTGGTTATTAACTTATACACGATATCAATATGACGTGTATATATACGAGGCACTTAACTAGGACAAAAAATTACACTCAACTTCAAGGGCTCTTTGTGCCTCAACACTATCTAATCTAATTGATGAATGCGTAAGACAAAATTCTATTCCTACCTGGGAAAATCTATTAGTTTTTCCATATAATGTTTTAAGTCTTCCTTCTAAAAATTCTAATAAAAAAGTATCTCTCTCTACTATAATCAAGAATAATTTAAAAACTTGAAAATATAGATCATCATTTAAATTTCTCTGATCTTCTAAACACAAATTTCTCAGTTCGGAAAAACAAATTTATCAAAAAATAGTAAAATTAAAAATGTCATTAATAAAGTTTCTGACGGCGACGTGAAATCCGCAATCAAAATCTTAGTTTCAGATGACAGTTTTGCTGATGTCAGTGCAGCCACTTTAACAGAATTAAAATCGAAACATCCTTAAAAGTTTAGACTACACAATTTCTTGTACAAGGTTTGGTTCAATTTCTTGAACAGTAGTATCATACAGCGAATTGTTTCAAAAACGAAGATTGAACCGAAAATTGTGTCGGAAAATAGAACATGTTCTATTTCTACACAATTTCTAGGCCAAGGGCATGCGCAGTTGGGATATATCACAATGTCCTGTAACCTAACATAGTTGATTGTTTACAGTTTCCTGTTTATCAACGTTTTTGTATTAGCTTCATTTATAACAATACATTAATCAAAAATAATCGATAATTCACACACCAAACGGATACATCCAAAGCCCAAAAATTTTAGGTTATTTAATTATTGACATTTCACTAGGTTCATAGAACATTACATTTGGCCTTTAAAATAGACGATTCTGATTTTATCGTGAGAAAAACGTTGTACTGCGCAGAATCACGAACTATTTCTTGAACAATATATTTTACAGTATAATACAGAACAAATTTACTGCCAAACAATTTGTGGCTCTAGATCTTGTACAAGAAATTGAACCAAATCTTGTACAAGAAATTGTGTAGTCTAAAACAGCTTTTAGAGAAACTTAATAATACGTTTCCTACTCTGAGTTCGGAACCTATTCCTTTTCTTATAACAGAAGAAATTGTGAGTAACGCAATAAACTCTTTTAAAACAAGTTCTGCTGGTGGTTTAGACTCTTTAAGACCTTCACATCTACAAGATTTAATAAGTTACAGTGCTGGCCCTTCAGAAAAAAAATCTCTTATCATCTTTGTGTAAATTATGTAAATTTAATTTAAATGGCACAGTAAATATCAATATTCGTCCTATTTTATTCGGAGCGTCACTATTAGCTTTAACTAAAAAAGCAGGAGGTATCAGACCAATTGCTATTTTGCTATTGGTACAGTTTACCGTCGTTTAGTAGCGAAAATAATTTGTTCAAACATTAGGGACAAATTAGGATATTTACTTCGTTCATTACAATTTGGTTTCGGGTCGAGAGGTGGTTGTGAAGCAGTTGCACATGCAGCAAGACGTTACGTCTCTAATCATCCAGACGTTAATAATAAAGTTTTTCTGAAAAATGATTTCAATGCAATTCATCGCGATCATTTATTAAAACTTGTAGCAGATATTCTACCTGAAATTTTTCCTTTCATCAATCAATGTTATCGATTCCCTTCATATCTTTTATTTGGGGAAAACATCATTTATTCGGAAAGAGGCGTCCAACAAGGGGACCCTTTGGCACCTCTCCTTTTTTGCATAACGATACACAAACTTATAAGCAACATTGACACAGAATTCAATGCTTGGTACCTTATTGATGGTTCTTTAGGTGGTGATACTAATTCAGTGTTCAAGTCTCTTGTCTATATTATAAACAATTCCAAGGATATTGGTCTTGAACTCAATTTCAGCAAATGCGAGTTATTTTTCTTAGAATCGCCAAATAATCTAACCATTGATAAATTTAATTCTGTAGCACCAGGCATAACAATTACCAACAGACAAAATGTATTTCTATTAGGTGCTCCTTTATAAAACGAATCCTTTCTATCAGCTTTCAATGAAAAACTAACCTTTTTCAAAAAAATGTCATCTCGTTTATCCTGGTTACCGACACATATTGCTTATTACCTTCTCAAGAATTGCCTATTAATTCCAAAATTAACATATATCTTAAGATGTAGTCCGACCTGGTTACATAATCATATCTCAATCAATTTTGGTAATACCATTTGTCATTCATTAGAGTCATTAATTAACATTAAATTAGAGGACCTTTCTTGGAAACAAGCTTCACTACCTGTTTCATATGGTGGTTTAGGAATTCGCTCAATCGTTTCAGTAGCTCTTCCTTCTTTTTTGTCATCATTAAATAATTCAAAAAGTTTAATTAATTACATTCTGCCTAACTTTTTCCACACACAAGACCCTTTATTAATGGAAGCAGAAAATATTTGGTCATTAAAGTCTAACAAAGTTGTACCCGATGAATATAAATCCTTTCAAAAATCCTGGGATATACCTTTATTGAAGATTGGAAAAGAAAATCTGTTTCAGAAAGCTATAAATTTACCAGACAAGGCTCGTTTGAATGCAGCATTTTCAAAGGAATCAGGAGCATGGTTGAACGCTATACCGTCGGCCCCATTAGGTACGCTTTTAGATAACGAAAGTTTCCGTATTTCTATTGGTCTCCGTTTAGGTTGTCAAATTTGTGTAAAACATCGCTGTCGTTGCGGATCTGATATTGATGAATATGGTAGACACGGCCTAAGCTGCAAATTAAGTGCCGGCCGTTTTTCACGTCATTCTGCAGTAAATGACCTAATCAAACGAGAAAGATTCCCTGTTCGCTGGAACCGTTAGGTACTTGCCGCGACGACGGTAAACGTCCAGATGGTATGACCCTCATTCCATGGGAACGCGGAAGACCAGTTATATGGGATTTCCCTTGCACTGACACTTGGGCTCCGTCCCATGTCCGATCCACATCTACTTCCGCAGGCGCTGCAGCTTTACAAGGCGAAACTTTTAAAATCAATAAATATAAAAATTTGGAGAACATTCACATTTTTATTCCTGTAGCAATTGAAACCTCTGGTGTTTTTGGTCATGAAGCTTTAAAATTCATTAAAGAAATCTGTAAAAAAATATCAGTAGAAACCAATGATTCAAGAGCAACTTTGTTCTTTATACAACAAATAAGTATTGCAATTCAAAGAGGAAACGCTTCATCTTTTCTCGGTACGTTTCCCCGTTCTAAGCCTCTAGAAGAACTTTTTATGAAACCTAATCATAAGAAACCTAATTCTTCTACCACTTTAAAACTTTCTCACATTACCGACCATAAAACATGTGATCTTTCCTTTTTCCGAAATTCTTATTTAACATCTTCATTCTCTTCTTCAGAATGTGTGCCTTCTGATAATACATGCGTTGACAATATTATAAATTATGCTTCCAACAAGCTTTTGGACCTCAGTGTACTAAAAAATATAGATAACCACCAGCCAGGTGATGTCCCATTCAAAGGAATACTGAAGAGGATAAATAAGCTAGAGAATGATGTGATTCCTATACGCAATAAATTATCTTTGTCCAAAACAAAATATAAAACTGATTTACCCCCAATAGGGTTGAAGACATCAAATAAAAAGGCAAACGACCAAATGGAAGTTATTTATACTAACAGTGTGACATACTCTAACAATACTAATATAGACAATTTGTCTGATGAAGATGATAATAAAAATCACGCATCAGTAGCCGATTTGAGTAAAAAGTTGAATGACAGACTATCCAGAACAGTAAAAAATGATACTAACCTCGCCAATAAGACAACTGAGGTAAGGTTAGGTTAGATCCAAAATATCTGATGTGACCAATGGATTGAAACCACTAAGTACAAAATCAATATCAACCAGAGGTAAAAAATCTAGTAATAATTTTTCAGTGACAAAAAAATGACATTTCCTCCAACAAGTTTCAAAATAACCCCGATGTTTTGCAGTCAAATTCAAAATTGGAAGATAATGAAGACGTAGAAAAAAATAATGGGTCAGAAGTCGATAGGGTCGTAGTAACTGAAGAATCAGTAAACATCAATTCCCTTTCTAAAAATAATCCTAGAGTTAACAACTTTTCTTCATACATTTCATATTCGAATAAAGATTTTCAGAAAGGGGATGAAACTCAACAAGAACAAAAGGACACATGATATAGATAACAAGGAATATATTAACAAAGTGAACCAGACCAATGATCTATCGACATCAACCAAACTTTCCAAAACCGCAATATCTACATCCAATTCAATAGCAAACAACATCAATTCAAATTCCTTATCACGCCGATCAAGTGATATCAAGACAATAATAGAATCTGAAATTATTCGTACAATGGTAGTGTTGCGAAAGAGCTTTTAAGAATATTTTCACAATCAGATCCATAAAGGGTATTTCATAAAAATCTTTGGGTCTCAAAGGCCTCAAAAATATTTGTAACACATGTTTCATGAATAGTATTATCCAATGCCTATCAAACACAAGGTGGCTATTAGAATATCTAAAGAAAGACGCATTCATAAGAGATATTAACATAAACATATGTAACATGAAAGGAGCACTAATTAAAGCGTTTGCTGAAGTTATTCAAGAGTTTTGGTCTGAAGACGGTTCAGACAGAGTCGTTAATACAGTATCATTGAAAAGTCAGATTGAGCGATTTACTTCAAGGTTCATGGGATACACTCAACATGATGCACAGGAGTTTCTTCGTTATCTATTAGCAGGACTTCACGAAGATGTCAACAAGGTATATGAAAAACCAAAGCCGATATTAACAGAAATTGATGACAAACTTAGTGAAATTGAGAAAGCACAAGAATCTTGGTTGAGATTTCCGAGAATGGACAACTTCAAGATTGTGGATAACTTTGTCGGTAAATTAAAATCAACAATCAAGTGCACACACAGTGGTCACTGTTCAGTTACCTACGATCCCTTTTGGGATTTATCCCTTTCGATACCCCAAAGAACAAGTCAATTACGACTTTCACAATATTTAGATTCGTTTACAAAACAAGAAACACTCGACGGTGATGAGAAACCAACATGTTCGAAATGTAAGGAACGAAGACGATGCATTAAATAATTCTCAATTCATAAATTTTCAAAAATATTGGTTATTCACCTGAAGCGCTTTTCGCAAACACAAAGATTTAGTGGAAAATTAAATGTTGCAATAGATTTTCCAATAAAAGGGCTTGATATGAGCCATTACGCCGCTGATAATATGGCACCTTGTATGTATAACCTTTACGTTATATCAAATCACTGCGGAGCCACTTACAATGGTCACTACACAGCATATTGCCGAAATCCCTACACGGGACATTGGCACGAATATAACGATTCAAGGGTGCTATTAATATCGTGAAAATCTTTAGTTAGTGGAGAAGCATATGTTCTCTTCTACGAACAAGATGACACAAAGTCCCACCTTTAAGTTTAATAATTTTTTTTATTTATTAGTTTTTAAATTGTATATTTTCATTATGAACTAATGTCTTATTTGTTTTTTTTCAGCAAAATTTATTTATATATTCATTTAAAAATCATATAGTACGAAATATTGTTGATAGAGGGCTCATATTCTAGCAAAGTATTTTTATAAAATTTATCTATGTATAAAAAAATCAGTAACGCACTGGGGAAATTATTAACGACGTTAGGGGGATAGTATATTTGAACTTTGAGGTTATGTAAATCTGGAAATGATACGGATGGAAATTTGAAAATTTCACATTTTAAACACCAAATATCTACGAATCGATCACCTATAATCACATTAAAAAATATTACTGTATGTCGTCTCAAATTCATTTTATTTTTGTATGACATATCTAAAAGAAAATTATATTAAGCACATTCTAGCCCACATTTTCATGTTACATTAACATAATAGTTGGTTAGATTGTTACTTTACAATACGAATAGATCTCCTATATAAACAAAAGGCTATTCAGGCCGTATTTCCGGTAAATAACATCGATATCAACATTTCTAATTCTAGGTGACTATAGAACGCGTTTCGTAGAGGCTCATTGAAAATCGGTTTTATCTTAACGTATTTAGAAACACAACAAACCCCGTTCTCGAAGGACAATAACAAGATCCGATAGTTCTAGATTTTGTTAAATATACAGGGTGAGTCGAATTATATTATCAGAAACAGTGACAACTAAACGTGGTGTTGCTGGTTCTCTAATTGTGACTAAAATTTCGTTCTTAATTAAGACTCACACTGTATATCTTTTGAATTATTGAAATTGTAATCGAATTATTTGATAAATTGATAAAAACGATCTTAATTTTGTTCAAATATACAGGGAGAAGTGAAAACCAATCGCCGGGTTACTGGTTATCTAATTTTGACTAAAACTTCGGATTTAATTAAGACTAACACTTCATATCACTTGCATTTTTGAAATTCGACTCGAATTATATGATAATTGATAAAAACTATTTAATTTAGTATAAATATACAGGGAAAAGTGAAAACCAAACGCTGGGTTGCTGGTTCTCTAGTTTTGACGAAAATGTTGTACTTAATTGAGTCTCACTCTGTATATCATTTGCATTAATGAAATTCGACTTGAATCATTTGAGGAAGTAATAATCTAATTTTGACTAAAATTTTGTACTTACTTGAGACTTACACTGTATATCATTTGTATCATTGAAAGTCGACTCTAATAATTATTAGAGAGAGTGATAAAAATGATCTTAATTTTGTGTAAATATACAAGAGAGAAGTGAAAAACAAACGCAGGGTTGCTGGTTCTCTAATTTAGACTAAAATGTTGTACTTAATTGAGTCTCACTCTGTATATCATTTGCATTAATGAAATTCGACTTGAATTATTTGAGGCAGTGATAAAAATGATCTTAATTTTGTTTAAATATACAGGGTAGAAGTGAAAACCAATCTCCGAGTTGCTGGTTCTCAGATTTTGACTAAAAGCTCATACTTAATTGAGACTCACACTGTATATCACTTGCATTATTGAAAGTCGACTCGAATTATTTGATAGTTGATCAAAGTGATCCTAATTTTGTTTAAATATACAGGGGAAAAGTGAAAACCAAACGCAGGGTTGCTGGTTCTCTAATTTTGACTAAAATTTCGTACTTACTTGAGACTTACACTGTATATCATTTGTATCAATGAAATTCGACTCTAATTATTAGAAAAAGTGATAAAAATTATCTTAATTTTCTGTAAATATACAAGAGAGAAGTGAAAAACAAATGCAGGGTTGCTTGTTCTCTAATTTTGACCAAAATGTTGTACTTAATTGAGACTAACTCTGTATATCATTTGAATTAATGAAATTCGACTTGAATTATTTGAGAAAGTGATAAAAATGATCTTAATGTTGTTTAAATATACAGGGGAGAAGTGAAAACCAATCTCCGGGTTGCTGGTTCACAAATTTTGACTAAAAGCTCATACTTAATTGAGACTCACACTGTATATCACTTGCATTATTGAAATTCGACTCGAATTATTTGAAAACCAATCGTCGGGCTGCTGGTTCTCTAATTTTGACAAAAATTTCGTACTTACTTAAGACTTACACTGTATATCATCTGTATTATTGAAATTCGACTTGAATTATTTGAGGAAGTGATAAAAATGTTCTAAATTTTGCGTGAAATGTACCGAATAAATTTTATTTAGGCCAGAAAAAGGTCTCAACTTAACGACCGAAAAAAAAAATTCATAGTCAGTATTGGGAACAAGGTGATGGTTGACGTCAGACGTAATATACTTTTGTTTATATGTTTATATCCAGAAGAAACCGCTGCTTTTATATCCAGGACCGTATTTATGTACTTTGGGAGAGATTTGTAAGGACAAAAAATTTATTTTACCGTTTTTTTTCAAAATAATTATTATTTATTTCACAAATAATAAAATTTTATTGTCGGACGCTCGTTTTGAATCCATATTATCATAATTAGAGACTCGAGATTGAATGAAATTAAATTTTCAGCTTAGAACACTAATTTTATTGGCGCCCAAAGTAAGGTAAATTTATATTTAACCATCTTTTCATTATTTCTTTTATAAATAACTCCAAAACTAACAAGATCCTTGTTTTGGCAACCATATTATCATCTTCAGAGACACAAGACGCAATAATGCTTAATTTTCATCTTTGACTCCAAAACTAATAATATTTCACTAACAGACTCACGTTTTGTTAACCATATTATCTTTTTTAAATGAAACTAACTGTTATAATCCCACAATATAATAAAAAATTGGTGAAATTCTAAAAAATTGACAATTATTCAGGACGGTATTTAGGTACATTGAGAAAGAGTTGTAAAGACAATTTATTTTACCATTCTTTTTAATATTATTATTATTTATTTTACAAATTCACTGTCGTGGATACAGGCACACCCTTTAAAATGGAATATGTATGTTAGTAATCGTGTCTCTCAAATTCAAAAACTTGTTCCAGCGCTACTTGGCGATATATCGAGTCTAAAGCAAGTCCAGAGGATATGCTGTCTAGAGGGATTCTTACTCCTGAACTCCTCGAGTTTTGGTACACTGGGCCAACCTTTCTAGAAAACCCTTTATTAAACCTAGATACTTATAATAATTTTCAGTTGTCCTTACCAGAAACTAAATAATCAAATCTTGTTTCTAATCTTTCTACTACCCTCGTATATACATCCGTCGAAGTATGATATACGAGTATTAGTGTTTCAAATGAAACTCACTGTTTCTAGCTAATTCCACAATATAATGAAGATCGTTGAAATTTCTAAAAAATTGACAATTGTTTCGATAAATAAATATCATCGTCAGAATGACAGAAGCTACATTTCATTTGATGCCTACCTGATGTTTAGTAGTTATTTTTGGCTAGACCAAGAAGTGACCTAACTTGTGATTGACTTAATATATGTTAATAGAAAAAAGAAGAAGATATGATATTACAAATATTGAAGTTTAGATATTATTAGCCCTATGGTGATATCCTGGATATCATTTTTCCAATTAAGATCAGTATAATTGTGCAATGTTATAGAAAACCAGGAAAACTATATCTGCTGATATTTACAATGATCACTTAAGAAGACACTTTATTAGTGGAGAACTCCCTAGATTTATTTGTTAATTGACGACTTCATATTGTGGGTTTCTTAAATGTCTTCTAATTTCCAAGGAAATCCAGTTCTTGTTTCTTTTCACAAATATGCAGCACTTCTAGTTCTGTGTTAGGTGTCAATGAATGATTGGTATCAAGTAGATGTTTTGCGTAGTGGGATTTATCTGGTTGTTTTAATCTGTATGCTTGTATGTGTTCACTGTATCAGATTTCAAAATTTCTAAGGGTCTGACCCAAATAGACAGCATTACATTCTGGACATTTGAGTTTATATATACCTGATTTCTTTAATTTTGGTATTTTTGTTTTTACATTTAACAATTTTGTACTTACGTTACTTTCTGTTTTAAAAGAAATTGTTGTATTCGTTGCTAAAGATATTAGCTTTGAAATATTATTAGAAATATTTCCTGCATATGTGATGGTTTTATAAGTTTTTATTTCATCAGTTTGTTTAGGAAATATTAGTTGTAATGCCACTTTTTCCTCTTTTTTATTAATTAGCTTATTTATCATATGTAATGGATAACCGTTGGATGTTGCTATTTATCTAATTGTATTAACCTATCTATCAAAATTACATTTGTTCATAGGAACTGAAAATGCTCTATGTATCATTGAATTATATACTGCTAGTTTATGTGACATGGGGTGATTGGAACTATATGGAATTGTCATATCAGTGTGCGTTGGTTTTCGGTAAATTGAATAAGCAAGTACATTATTAACTTTTTGAATTTTTAAATCAAGTAAATTGGTTGAGCTGTATTCTTTAGTTTCTAATGTAAATTTAATTTTTGGGTGTAAATTATTAATGTAGTTGAAAAATACATCTAATTGTCGTCCACTACCCATAAAACAAGCTAGTATGTCATCTACATATATATACCAAAATAAAACATTTTTCGAAATATTACTTTCAAAGATCTTTCTTTCTAAACTGTCCATAAAAATGTTTGCCAAAATAGGTGATATAGAGCTTCCCATTGGTAAACCTTCATTTTGAATATATATCTTATTGTCAAACGTGAAATAATTCTGATTAATACATACATCAAATAAATTAAGTATATCTGATATTATTCCTGGATTAATATTTGTATCTTCTAGTAATTTTCTTACAAGTATTAGACATTCTTTAGGAGGAATTTTAGTGAACATATTAATAACATCAAATGAAATAAGTTTTTGATTAGTTCTATTGAATTTCTAATTGAGTATTTAAATGCATATCCGTAACTATTAAGTATATTGTTAAGAAATGGTTTAAAGTGAGGGACTCGTTAGACAACTACATAAAAGTTGTACATTCAAAACTCACGTTCCAATTACATCCAGTAGTATATGACTGTTTGGATGACAAAATTACAGAAAGTATCAGCACGATGAAGCATAAGAAATTTAAGAAACAAGAAAAGAAGCTACAGAATCCTGAACACACACAACATAAAATTCAATACTCAAAACATAATGAAACTGTAAGTACCTACATACTAACACACTTTGCACCACGATTTGAAAACCTTTCAGACACTAATTTTACAGATAGTGAAATAGAATTTTTAAATAAAGGTGTAAAGTACAGCATACCACCAAAATTTACGAATAATATTAAACAAATTATAGCTACAGAGTCAGAAATAGCTTTAAAATCTAATTCAAATACTTTTCTTTATGAGAAATTAAAAATTGCCAATTTAATCAAAAATATTGAACCTTCAAAAGTTAAACGTCAAACAAAAAATGACATTACAGTTTTAAATGCAATAAAAAAGAAAGTAGAAGATAATAACCTAACAGTTACAAAATCAGATAAGGGGAACACAACTGTCATATTGATAACTGAAAATTATAAATCAAAAATATATAACTTTATAGAATCTAGGGATGTAAAAGTTCTTAGAGCAGACCCAACAAAGAAGTTTTCTAATAATGTAAGGGATATTGTTAATAATTCAAATTATCTTTTAAGTGATTACGAAAAGAGGTCTATCATACATAATAATCCTCATTGTCCACAATTATATGGAACCGTTAAATTACATAAAATAACGAAACCATTTAGACCTGTAGTTAATACTCCTAATAATATATTGGCAAAGAGGCTTAACAATATACTTAATAGTTACGAATATGCATCTAAATACTCAATTTCCTTGAAGAATTGGAAATTAGAAGACATTTAAGAAACCCACAATATGAAGTCATCAATGAACAAATAAATCTAGGGAGTTCTCCACTAATAAACTGTCTTCTTAAGTGATAATTGTAAAGATCAGCAGATATAGTTTTACTGGTTTTCTATATCATTGCACAGTTTTACTGATCTTAATTGGAAAAATGATATCCAGGATATCACCATGGGGCTAAAAATATCTAAGCTTCAATATATGTAATATCACATCTTCTTCTTTTTTCTATTAACATATATTAAGTCAATCACAAGTTAGGTCATTACTTGGTCTGGCCAAAAATAACTACACTGCGCCGCAAAATTATCGCATATTTTCTAAAATACAAAAAATCTACATGAAAAGAAAAATGTGAAGGCTGGTTAATGGTCTAACACGACGGCTGTAGAATAGCTTTTAACTATGTCAAGCAACGTTTTTGTATAGTATAAAATAAACCACAAAAATACGGGATGTACCAAAAATAAAGCAAAATTTGTATTGCATAATTTGTTAACAAAATTAAAATTAATAATGCGTATTACCTCTCCTTGCTTGGATTATTGTTGCACATCTTCTTGGCATACTTGAAATTAAGTTTCTAATAGAAACTTGATTCATTTGACCCCACATTTCGGTTAACCTGAATGACAGTTCATCTAGACCTCTAGGTGGATGCTGTAAAGCTATAACCTGCAGACTCGAATTGCCCCATAAGTGTTCAGTCATGTTAAGATCAGGGCTTCGCGCTGGCCAATCCAAAGTATAGATATCTACTTCTTGGAGGTAATTTTGCACCGTCCTAGCTACGTGTGGGCATGTACTATTATACATTAATAGCATTTCGTTCCTTATAAATGGGGCATATGTCATTACATAAGATTCTAAAATGTTTGTTATGTAGCGGTCGGCTGTCAAAAGACCGCCCCGAATAACAATTAGATCCGTATGAGCCTCCAAACTGATGCCACCCCATACTATAACACATCCACCTCTATAGCTGCCATTTTCTGCAATATTACATTGAGAATATCGGTCGCCAGGACGTCTATACACTCTCCTACGGCGATTATCACTAAAAAGGCAAAATCGTGACTCGTTCGTAAACAGTAAATTGCTCCATTCACGGTTGCCCCAATTTTGATGTTTTCGGGCAAACTTAAGGTGTTGTTTGCGATGGTTTACGGTTAGCAGAGGACCAGTTGCGGCTCCGTATGGAGTAATTTTGCTTTCTGCCAGCCTTCGACGCACTGTATCTTGACTTATGCGGTAATTATATCGATACCCAAATTGTTGCTGTAGGGCAGTAGTTGTAGTGAATCGATTTCGTAGTACCTGCATTCTCAAAAACCGATCTTGATTACTATTTGTCACTCTGTTGCGTCCTTGTCCAGGTCTTCTTTGATTTATACCAGTTTCTCGATACCGTGCCAATGCCATGGAGATCGTAGATGGGTTACGCCATAGCAGCGTGCCACTTGAACTTGAACACCCATTTCCATGAGTATTATTGCACCAGCACATTCTTCACGTGAAAGATTTCTCATCTCACGTTGCATCAACCTTAATAACATTATAAATCAACAATAGCAGCAGAATAACGCAAATTGTCATCAATAAACAATAATTCAACCTGTCGGTGAATTTGTGTACATCGCATTCTTTCATTATTTTATTCAAAAACTGTTGTGTTTCTACTCAACATCCAAACAGTTGTTGGGTACAGTTGAAATCTATCATTTTTAAGCCATTCGCTTGCATTAAAATATTGTTCTCAGCTGGATTTTACTTTTTTACAAAATATGCGTTAATTTTGCGGCGCAGTGTACTAAACATCAGGTAGGCATGAAATGAAATGTAACTTCTGTCATTCTGACGATGATATTTATTTATCGAAACAATTGTCAATTTTTTAGAATTTTCAACAATTTTCATTATATTGTGGAATTAGCTAGAAACAGTGAGTTTCATTTAAAACACTAATATGGATAGATTCCGCGAAGTAAGGGTCGAGACAGTTAATTTCATTATGGTATACGACGTTTTTAAAATTCTCCAATTTCACTAAGTTACAGTGAACCAACCATAGCTTACGTACTTAGATACAAAATACATTTACTACACAAGACGGGTAAAATTACTGGCTCTCTAAATGTATATCAACTTGACTCAGCGATATATTTATAGTCAAAATCCGCATGAAAATGTTTGCCAAAATTGGTGATATAGGGTAAACCTTCATTTTGAATATATACCTTATCATCAAAAATGAAATAATTCTGATTTTTATCTTCTAGTAATTTTATTAAAAGTGTTTAAAGAACATAGTTTAGAGTTTATCTTGTAAGTTGATGGTTTTAATTTTTTCATTAGTTCTATTAAATTTTTAAGTCTTCTCTCGAAGATTTTTTAATAAAATTTACTCTTAATAAAGTAATATGAGTAGATTGCACAAAATAAGGATCGAAACACTAAACCATCATATTCAGAATATAAGATAAAATTAAATTTACAGCTCGGGATACTAATTTTATTAGCACCCAAAGTACTGAAAATTTGAGTTTTCCCATTATTATAATAACTGCAAAATTAACAATTTTTCACTATCAGTCCCTCATTTCGATAACTATATTATCATCTTCAGAGGACAAATTTTCAGCTTTGGATACTAATTTTAATGGCATCTAAAATACTGTAAATTGAATTGTATCCATTTATTATTATTATTTGATAATAAATATACTATTTTGGTCATTATTGCGTATCAGATTATATCAAATTGAAACTACCTAATAATCACTCTGTATGTGTAGAAGATAAGTAAAATGTATAGTGAAAAAGTCAGCGTCTTTGTCGGAGGCAGAGAACGAGAGAGAGAATGAAATTGTGTTGAATGTGGCGCTGCGTGAGGTGGGGGTAGGATGGGCTTATTCATACAGCCTCTCTGGATCAATACTACACCACTGTTTCATTTCGTCGTCATCCTCGTAGCTTCGGTTGAAATTCTGTTGCCTCCAGCCGCAACATCAGTTTACTCGACCTTTTTATACGAGGAGTGTCCGAAAAGACAGTCGTGACTAAAATTCACGAACTGCAATTTGAACTGATCGACAATGCACCGTATTCTCCAGATTTGGCCACTAGTGACTTTTTGTTTGATTTTTTTAACATAAAAGTTTGGCTTGGAAGACAGAGAAAGACTGAAATTGTTGGGATTATTTAAATAAAAGTCACTACTAGAGGAGTGAAAATATATGTTATTACAATGAAATGAGTCCCTAGACTACTGAAAAACTGAGAACACGGAATTATCAGTGTGTAGATTGTTGCTTATCGAAATAGTAAGGGATGAAAGCTGCGTTGTCAGACTGCAGACATATCATATTATATATTTTGTATTTTCAACAAAAATGTACCGCCCTATATGCTTCAATCAAATTGATGCTGCTGGTATGATTTTACAAGATCTTTTTCACTTCCAACAAGATGTAGCGGCACCACATTACTTTCTTCCAGTTAGACAGTGGCTAATTGATAGATTTCCTGACAGATGGATTGTTCGAGGAGGAATGGCCACCAAGATCGCCCGATTTAGCGCCTCTAGATTGCTTCCTATAGGGGCATCTAATATCATTTGTTTATAAAACACAGCATCGAGATTTGGAAGATTTGAAGAGAAGAATCATAGCTTTGTGCACAAGTTTTTCGAAATGTTAGAGGGAAGTTTGAAAGTAGACTTTTTCACTGTTGAAAGAATAATGGACAACATTTCAATGAAATTAGTTACTTTTTATTAATGTTTCCATGTAATTTAATTGAAAACCTACACACCGGTCCCCTTAAAAATAAGTGATACGAGTCTTTGTATATTTTTGAATTTTCTATAGAGGCCGAAATATTGTATATACTTAAAATTTAGACAGTTTTTACAATATTTTCCCACATGAAACTCAAAAAAATAAACATTTTTATCAATTTCTAACATTTTGCTTTTCTCATTTACTGGCTACCGAATTTGTGTATCTCTTATCCCCCCTGTATATGAGTATAAATTAGGTTTATTGTTTACGTGAATTTGAATTCGGTTTATTGTTTTATATTACAATTATACTGTACGAATCTATTTTTGTTTTTCCTTGGTCTATTTCTGGAAAATGTTATTTTTAAAATTTCATCCTTGGTTGTTTCGATAGCTTTCTCTGCGGGTCGAGGGTGGGAACATGTACGGAAACAAAAGATAAATACAAATCGGACGAAAATTGGGATTTTCGTTTTTTGTTATTCTTCTTTTTTCGCTTCACGTGTTGTATTTTTGAATAATAAGAAATATTTTAGTAAAAGCACTTTAAAGGAAAATTTGTGTCCAATTTTAAACAGTATTATATTTTCAGATTCTACGTAAAATTTTGGATATTTTCCCTTTATTTAAAAAATACAGGGTGGAATTATTATTAGGTGCAGTTAACTGGAAGGAAATTGTCTATTCTTTTGATTTTAGTAGCTTTTTATATTTTTTTATAAAATTCTACTTTTTTCGTTATTAATTCAAGAAATCCTTTTATCTACGACATATTTCGTACAAAAGTAACACCTTAAATGTTTTTTGTGTAATTTTTTCGTGTAATTTGTTTGTTTAGTTTTCGTTGCAATGTCGCGAAATTATCAGGGAAAAACTGTCACTTTTGACATATTTTGTAAAAAAATAGTACATTATGTTACTAGGAGTAGAAGGCTACCATTATTGTTGAGCCCAGATTCTTGCACTGCCGAGGCGTTAGCCGAGGCTGTGCAAACTGGGCGAAACATATAATGGGTCTTCTGCTCCGAGTGACATATACTATTTTTTCTTCAAGTGTAAAGATAATGCAATTCATAAATAGAAAAAAAATGAATACATTGTTTATATCTCAACTATTAATACAAATATGAAAAAAAAACAGTTATGGCTTGCATAAGCATTACCTATTTATTAAGTGTAATATTGAAGGTGCAGTTTTGTATACTGCAGGTATTTAAATTTAGGCCACTGCCACCACTTTCGGTTTCGACATTCACAATCTTGTCATGTGTACATGTTATGATTAGTAAGATGTTTGTCCATACTTATTATGTTAGAAAAATTGTCATTTGAAAGGTTTCCTGAATGTGAATCTCTCTTGATTCCAGAACTTGTACTTGGTTGGTTTTAAAGCGGTAATGTCCCCACCGTTGTCAACTAAAATAGTTGCTAAAGTCCTAAGAAGGCAATGTGCCGTATATTCATGAGGATTTGTTAATTTCAAAAACATAGCAACGTCTTTTGGAACGTTTGAAATTTTATGTATACCCATTACTACACGGTGACATTTACCATTCTGATATTTAATAAAAAATCGCTGCAGATCCATATCATTCGGACGAAGTGCCGTATACTGTCTGACCAAGCTCAAATAAAAATCGCCAAGTATAGTAAATGATCGTTGTTTTTTGTGTTTGTGAGATTTACTAAAATTAAATTTCCTAAATCTTGGATTTCGCTGTACTTCAAATGAACGAGTTCATCGCATCTGCAGGCTCCTGTGACTCCAATAATTAATATAACCTAAAAACAAACATTGAAATAAGTAAAAAAAAATTCACCGCCGTTGAGATTCGAACCGTAGACCTCCGAGACGGAACACTAAACCTCTATCGCTGAGCTATCGAGGTATACATGTATTAAGTTCGAAATACGTTAATTTTTGACAGTTTGAATATTAATCTTCTAAAGGATATTATTGCCAACGATTTAATAAGTGTAATAATATTAAAAAAAATAAGAAAGTACATACTTTTGTTGCTAAATAAACATTATTCGGTGCATCCTGAAAAAATTTATCAAATTGGTCTTTTGTTAAACTTTTGATTTTTTCGGGGTATAATTTTCTCCTTGTCGCTTTAAAAATGCAGCTATTTGGTATAATTTTCCATTTTTACATTATGTTCAATGTTTAATTGAGCTTTAATTATTGAATATTGTGCCCATAGTGTCGAACTTTTAAATTTTCTTGACAAATACGTAAAATACGCAAGCATAACATTTTCTGTGTATCTTCGTACACTATTTCGACTAATTCCGGAGGTGTACATTGAAATTCTTCTTCTTGAGACATTTTTACAATACACTTTTCAAAACTGACAAACATCAAATTAAATAAAAATTAAATGACAGCTCCTGCCTACTTGGTTACAACGCCCATAATAAGACGTTGCTATCGTTTCTCATTATTTTGTTACTAGTACAATAATGAGCGTTCATTATGTTACTAGTAAAAGAATAGGTTATTTCTACCATCTGTGTTGCCGAAAAGAATATAGATATTATTATACGCTTGAAGAAAAATGAAATTCTACCAATCAGTATAATAAAAAATGTATAGTATCACTAAAATGTACTTTACTCGCTGTTAATTCAAAAATTTCTGTCGGTTATGACATATTTCGTAGAGAAGTCACTCTTTAGATATTTTTTGTGCAACTTTTATATTTTTTCGTATAATTTTACCATTAAAAACGATCAAAAATGTGTAGTTTTTATTGCAATGTACTTTATTCCTGATTGAATCGCGAAATTATCAGGGAGAGCTGTCAATTTTGACAGATTTCGCAAGAAATCTTCCTTTTTACATAATTTTAGAAGCTTTTTATATTTTTTATCAAGTTCTGCCGATCAAAATGTACAGTTCTCACTAAAATCCAGTTTAGTCGTTGTTAATTTATAAAATAATCAGGAGTCAATTATGACATATTTCGTTTATTTTTATGACATTTTACATCTTTTCATGTAATTTAATAATTTAAAATTGCCGGAAATATACACTTTTCATTGCACTTTCCTTTGTTCTTTAAGGAATCACGAATTCCTGTCAGTTATGACATATTTTGTAGAAAAGTTACTCTTCAGATGATTTTTGTGCCATTTTTATATTTTTTCTAATGATTATACCATTTAAAATTCCCAGAAATCTACATTTTTCATTTAAATGTATTTTTTTCTATATTCATTTGTGAAATAATCAGGAATACCTGTCAATGATGGCAGATTTCGTAGGGAAGCTCCCTTTACATTTGATTTTTGACGCAAAACGTATAGATATCACTAAAATGTCCTTTATTGTCTATTAATTTATAAAATAATCAGGCATTCCTGTCAATTATGACAGATTTCATAAGAAAACTCTCTTTTCACTTTATTTTAGAATCTTTTTATATTTTTGATCAAATTCTACCTATCAAAATGTATAGTTATCACTAAAATGTACTTTATTGGTTGTTAATTTATGAAATAATAAGAAGTTCCCGTCAATTATGACATATTTAATAGAATAAGCTTTTTTTGTATCTGTTATAAAATTCTACCAATCAAAATATATAGCTGTTTCTAAAATGTACTTTATTGGCCAGTAATTTATAAAATAATAAGGAATTCCTATCTGTTATTACAGATTTCAAAAGAAAACTCTTTTCACTTTATTTTAGAAGCTTTTTATATATTTTTTTAAAATACCAATCCAAATGTATAATTATTACAAAAAAATACTTTATTGGCTATTAATTTAAAAAATAATAAGGTATACCTGTCAATTATGGCATAAAATATATTTTATTGGCTATTAATTTGTAAAATAATAAGGAATTCCTGTCAAATATGACAGATTTCATAAGAAAACTATCTTTTTCTTTATTTTAGAGGTTTATATATATTTTTTTATAAAATTCTACAAATCAAAATGTATAGCTGTCTCCAAAATGTACTTTATTGGCGATGAATTTATAAAATAATTCGCAATTCCTGTCAGTTATGATATATTTCGCAAAATAACTCTTTTCACTTTCTTTTAGAAGCTCTTCATATTTTTTTATCAAATTCTACCCGTCAAAACGTATAGCTGTCGCTAAAATTAACTTTATTGGCTATTAATTTATAAAAGAATAAGGAATCCCTGTCATTTACGACAGATTTCATAAGAAAACTCTCTTTTCACTTTATTTTAGGAGCTTTTTATATTTTTTTTATAAAATTCTACCAACCAAAATGTATAGCTGTCACTAAAATGTACTTTATTGGCTATTAATTCATAAAATAAAAAGGAATTACTGTCAATAATGACAGATTTCACAAGCAAACTCTCTTTACATTCGATTTTTGACACATTTGATATTTTTTACGTAATTCTATTATTCGAAATTATCAAAAATGTATAGTTATCATGAAAATGTAGCATTGTAAATGGTAAATTCCTGTCAATTATGACAGATTTCGTTAAAATGTCCCTCCTTAAATGTTTTTTTGTAATTCTCATATTTTATCATTCAAAATTCTTTGGTATGTACAGTTTTCACTTTATTTCTCAATGTCAAGCGAAATAATGTTTTTTTACATATTATAATGTTTTTCTTATACACTTAAACGTTTTGACTTTCACTCCCAGCTACTCTCGTTCTTAGGATAACTAGCTGTCTCCTCATCTCGGAACCATCATCGTTTTCAAGGACTCTTTTCAACAGCCCTTCTTCCAGGACAAGGGAGTGCCACTGAGCCCCCTTGAGAGTCGGTGAAATTATTGACACTTCTTGCCAGGTAGGTCGCCGATTTTCTTCCTTCCATTGACGGATCATCTTTAGGTGAGGATCATTCTCCTGACCTTCTCTGATCGTGGTGGGTGACCATTCTTCGTTGACTACAGTAGTTCTTGAAACTGCAGCTTCTCTAGATTCCGCCTTGTTGCAGTGGGAGCAGTCTGTTGGGCACGGCCATCTGGACAGGGAGTCGGTATTTCGGTGACTCACTCCTTCATTACTCACTACATGACCTAGATAGTTGACTTGGTTTTGAAATAGCTGACATTTCTTCGGGTTTAACATGAACTGGACAGCTTGGAGTCGTTTGAATACATCTACCAAATTCTTCAGTTGTTCGTCAAATGGTTTCCCCAGTACTACGATGACGTCCAAATAGACCAGGCATGTTTTCCAAGACAACCCTCTCAAAACATTTTCCATGAGTCTTTCAAATGTCGCGGGCGCATTACAGAGCCCGAATGGTATGACGTTGAATTACCATAACTCAGATCCGGTGGTAAAAGCAGTCTTCGCTCGATTGAAGGATTGACCAACTACTGATAACATTTGTTCGAATCTGGCATTAGAATTGTCAATGGTCGTTGTTTGACGAACTGTGGACGTAACTGGTACGCAATATCCAATCCTGATTTATTTCCTGATGGTAATTGGGATTTCCTTCTCCGACGTAACCAATACTTTTCCATTTAGTACTCTTTTACCAACTTCTTCGTCGTGGTTCCTTGGCTTCATAATAACCGGAGTACCTCCATGATTCCCTGTAGCTGTGCTAATATCATGGTTTCGCTTCGTTCAGGTAAAACGGTATCTTCCTGTACAGCTGCCAACACCGTACTGCCTTCATATGGATGAAGGAATACCTCCTAGGAACCCACTTTAATTGTTCTGTTTCTGAAGTCCAGCTGGAAACCATGTAGATTCATTACGTCCATACCCAGAATCACGTCTTCTTCAATGTCAGCTACGATTAACATATGCGTGGACTTTCTGCGCCAATTCCCAATTGGATTTGTGTCTCCCCGTGAACGTTGGCACTCTCACCTCTGGCAGTCCGCAGTCGCAGTCTCGTTGGTAAACGCTTATGTTTGGAGTTTATTATCTCTTGTCGTATAATGGGTCTAGTTGCTCCAGTGTCTACCAGCAGAATATATATCTTGCCATCACTTCGCCATCTACATACACACTATCGTTGCGACATCTGAGAGAAGCTATCAGTAGGAGAGTGTCTTTGGAACGATCATGGGTTGCTAGCCGAGCCGTTCTAGTTTTCCTGTGACTAGGGTTTGCGAGGGTTCTGGGTCGCTTACACGAACTGCGTACATACCCTAGCTCGCCACAATTCCAGCATCTGATCTTTCTCGGCTTTTTATCAAACTGACGATATGGTCAAATCTGTCCTCGTCACCTTCTTCTCGGATGGTCCTGACTTTGTTATAACCCGAAGCCTTCGTTACTGCTTCATATTCAAGAGCAGTTGTCAATGCGTCGACTAATGTTTTGGTATGGGCTAAACGAACCGTCCTCTGCATATCGGGGTCACGTAAGCCATTAATAAAGGCTTGGATGCCCAGACATTCCATCATGTTCTCTGGTGCTGATGGATAAGCAAATCGAACTAGTCGGGCAATATCCACTTCGTACTCTTGAAGGGTTTCATCCCGTTTCAGCCTTCAGTTCTTCAGCAGGAATTGGTACAAATGTTCCCAATGTTTGTGACCGTATCGCATGTCCAACCTCTTCTTCGGCTGCTCAAAGTCATCCGTTTCTTTCAGAGGTATCGTCTGAAGTACATCTAAGGCATCTCCCCGAAGCGCGATGGTCAAGTTTACTGCCTTCTCCCTGTCGAAACAATTATTCACTCTAGCGGCTGCTTCAAACTATTTTACATAATTGATCCACAATGTCTTTCCGTCGAACATTGAAGTCTTGACTCGGGCAAAACTACCAATGTCTTCTAACTTAGGGTTTGTTTCTGGCTTGCAAGGTTTTGTTTGCTTGGTCTTCTTTTCTTCTGCTGGCGTGTCTTGTACTCTTGAATCTGTCATCTTTCTCTCTAGCTCCTTGCGTTTCTCGGCCATCGTTGTCATTTTATTCTCAATGTCTGATTGTATTTTCTCGTCCATCGTTGTAATCTTATTCTCGATATCCGATTTTAGAGACGAAATTTTATTTTCGACGTCAGCGGAAATGTTATTTTTCATTGACAAGATATCGGTAGAAATATCGTTCTTCATAGCCGATATCTTCTCGTCCATATTAGCAGAAATATCATTTTTCATGGCATAAATATCGTTTTTGATGTTAGTAGAAATCTTTTCTTCCATGGCAGAAATTGGTGAGATTAAGGTGGAAGCCTCGTCATTGAATAAAAATGTTTCTGGATCCAAGCCGTCACTTTCCAGTGCCATTTTTAGTCTTTCTATTAATTCAATTTTCTTTCCGGAGGTCTCCAACTCCCGATTTTCCAATTCTGCCTTTAGCTCTGTCACTTTCAGGTCACTAAGTCTCTTGGCCATGTTTACGTCTTATTTATTTATATTATCCCACTTCTGACACCAATGTAATGGTCTTCTTATTTATTTAAACGTTTTGATATGACGGGTGGGATAAATTTATACACACGTTATGTCTACTGACTTTATTTATTTATTCACTAAACTATTCACTAATTTATATTAAATACACAGTATATTCACTTACACTAATTTATATAAACACTTCAATACTAGTTATTTACTTAAACTTAATTTATATATTTACTTGTTTACTGATTATCTCACGAGATCACTTAACCTAACTCGTTGGTAGGTATAGTCTCTCTTATATATTAAGTGCCCTTTTTCTAGATCTTTCTAGATTGCGGCTCACACAAAAACAATCGCCTCCCTTAAGATAAGACTGGTCACAAAAAGAATTAACCTCACTCGAAACTTCTAAATAAGTATAGTCACAAAAAATAATGGTAAACAGGTCGAAGAAATGCCTGCGCATTCGCCAAAATGTTACCATATGCACCTATTGAGTAGTATTATGCACTTTATCGACACATACTTAATTCTGATTAATACAATGTCTACCATTTAGTCCTTTTCCAATGCTTGTCAAAATCTTTCTAGTATCACGTCAATATGACAGTCGTTATTTCCGTTTTGCAGTTTGCAACTTCGTAGTACATGATCGCTGCCTGAAGACTGTGGTATCCCCGTGCTCCAGCGTCGCCGCCAGTCAAATTAGAGTAAGTTAAAAGACATTTTATATTATTGTTCGTATTATATATTTTTTTTCACAGAATCCTGTTGCTCACTGTTGGTCTGAGTCGTTTCATCATAAAAGAAAATTCTGTAATGTGTGCAGGAAGAGGTTGGATGATTCCGAATCCATTCATTGTGAAAGTAGGTATTTACTGAATACCTTATATCACCACTATCATTGTCACGTGTTTCAGTTTGCGAATATTTCGTGCACGTGGAATGTCAGGACTTCGCGGTGGCCGATTGTAAGGAAAATGCGACTTATCTTCCGGGAAAACAACTGGTTTACGTCCGCCATCAACATCATTGGCGTGAAGGGAATCTGCCGAGTAATTCCAAATGCGCCCTGTGCAAGAAAACCTGCTGGACTACCGAATGTTTGTCTGGTTATAGATGCGAATGGTGTGGAATGACGGTACGACTATATTTTCTATTTCATAATTAGTGATTCCTGTCAATTATGACAGGTATCGTTGAAACATCTATTTTAAAATATTTTTTGGGTCATCCTTATATTTTACCATTTAAAATTCTTAGAAACGTACAGTATTATTTATTGCTTCGCGAAATAATAAGGAATTCTTGTCAATCTTGACAGTTCCCATAAGAAAACTCACTTTACATTCGATTTAAAAAGCGTTTTATATTTTTTCATGAAATTCTACTAATGAAAATAATCAAAAATATATAGTCATCACTGAAATGTACATTATTCGCTATTAATTCGGGAATCCCTGTCAATAATGACAGATTTCGTAATTAAACTCACTTTTTATCTGATTTTTGACGCATTTTATATTTTTCTCGAAATTTTACCAATGTAAAGCATTAAAAATATATAGTCATTACTGAAATATACTTTATTCGCTATTAATTCAAGAATTCCTGTCAATTATGACATATTTCGTACAGAAGTCACCCTTTTAATGTTTTTTGTGCAATTTTTATATTTTTTCGTATAATTTTTCCACTTAAAATTCTCAGAATGTGCATTTTTCTTTGCAATATACTTTCTTCCTTATTAATCACGTAATTAGGAATTCCTGTCAATAGTGACAGATTTCGTAAGAAAATTCACTTTTCATCTGATTTTTGACGCATTTTATATTTTTTTACGAAATTTTACCATTCAGAATCATCAAAAATGTATAGTTAGCACTAAAATGTACCCTATTCGCTATTAATTCAAGAATTCCTGTCAATTGTGACATATTTCGTACAAAATTCACGCCTTTAATGTGTTATTTTTATATTTTTTCAAATAATTTTTCCACTTAAAATTCCCAGAATGTACATTTTTCGTTGTAACGTACTTTCTTCCTTATTAATTAGCGAAGTAATCAGGAATTCCTGTCAATAATGACAGATTTCATAAGAAAATTCACATTTCATCTGATTTTTGACACATTTTATATTTTTTATGAAATTTTATCAAACAAAATCAATAAAAATATATAATCATCACTGAAATGTACTTTATTCGCTATTAATTCAAGAATTCCTGTCAATTGTGACATATTGCGTATAAAACTCACCCCCTTTGATGTTATTTGTATACTTTTTATATTAGTTCGTATAATTTTTCCACTTAAAATTCTCAGAATGTGGAGTTTTTGTTGCAACGTACTTTCTTTCTTATTAATTCGCGAAGTAATTGGGAATACCTGTCAATTATGACAGATTTCGTAAGAAAACTCACTTTTCATCTGATTTTTGACGCATTTTATATTTTTGTATGACATTTTTCCTTCGAAATTATCAAAAATTTATATTTATCACTGAAAAATGTATTTTGTTTGCTGTTAGTTTGGGAAGTAATTCCTGTCAATTATGACAGATTTCGTAAGAAAACTCCCTTTACATTCGATTTTTGACACATTTTATATATTTTACGTAATTCTATCATTCGAAATGATCAAAAATATATAGTTATCATTAAAATGTAGCATTGTAAAAAGTAAATTTCTGTCAATTATGACAGCTCCCCTAAGAAAACTCACTTTTCATCCGATTTTTAACGCATTTTATATTTTTTCATGAAGTTATGTCATTCAAAATCATTAAAAATATATAATCATCACTAAATTGTACTTTAATCGCTACTATTTCAGGAATTCCTGTCAATTATGGCATATTCCGTAAGAAAACTCTCCTTCCACTCGATTTTTGACGCATTTTATATATTTTTTATGACATTTTACTATTCGAAATAATCAAACATTTATATTTATCACTAAAATGTACTTTGTTTGCTGTTAATTTGGAAAATTATTAGTAATTCCTGTCAATTATGGCAGATTTCGTAAGAGACCTCTCTTTTCATTCGAAATAATCAAAAATGTATAGTTATCATTAAAATGTAGCATTGTAAATGGTAAATTCCTGTCAATTATGACAGTTTTCGTTAAAATGTCCCTTCTTAAATGTTTTTTTGGTAACTGTCATATTTTTATCATTCAAAATTCTTTGTTATGTACCGGGTGATCAGTTAAGCGAGCGGCCATATCTCATACGATATTGGTCGTATAGATTTAGAGAAAAAATTCATGATAAAAGTCGCCAAGAGAAATTGCTGAAAATTATTTTCGAGTTTGTCAAACGTCCACTAGAGGCCGTAACAACCAACACTAAGTAGAAAAATGGGATTTTTATAGAATTTCGCCTAATGAAAGTATATCGATGATATCATTTTCATATTTACTGACTATTCACCCACACTTTTTGACTAAAATGTTTTGTTTTATCTATCAAAATAAAGCGGTGGGGGAGGTTCAATTGTTTTTTCAAACAAACCAAGATTTCTCCCGTTCCGCTTGACCGATTTTAACAAATTTGGGGTCATATGAAAGAGCATAATTTACACTACGAAACGCTTACTTGGTTTTGACTTTTTGACTTTCGTCTCCGCCATTAGATGGCGTTAACTGAAATGGTAGCAAATTTTTGAGTTTTTTTCAAAAAAAAACAAATGTAATGGTATATTCATTTTTACATACTTTAAAAGAGGATACATTTTTCTAAAATTTAATGAAAAAAATTAATGATCTACCTTTTTTTGAACCGTTGATATTTAACAAAATATAATTTTATTACATTAAAAAATGGCACGCCACTGCTTTTTATCAAAATAAAAATTATTTTCGTAATAACTTATTAGTGGCTTAGAAAAAGAACCCCCTGACTTTTTTCATTAGACGAACGGTTTTGGATTGAAAAAATAAGATAGGTTTACATACTGTTTAAACTAGCATCGCATTTAAGCGAAGCAGGCAATGATCTATATTAAGAAAGAAAACACCAAATTGTCAATCACGCTGATATATTCATTTTGACAGTTTCTGCTATTAACATCTAATTTAATGTTATGTAAAAAGTATTTTTACAACAAAGCATGCCTTTTACGAATAAAGAAGCCTTTGATATGTTGAGAATTTATTTTCAATGTTTTGAAAATGCGGCGATTGCTTCTGGCAGTATGCACTGCGTTATCCCCTCGGAAGACGGCATTCGAGAATGGTTTTTCGTCGTCTAGCCTTACGTTTAAGGCAACATGGCCAATTGCAGCCAACTCCAACTTTGAGAAGAAATCGTAGAATAAGAAGAGAAGATAACATTATAAATGTGTTGGCTTATATTTATGCAGACCCCCATTTAAGCATAAGAGAGATCTTCAGATATTTAGGAATACCCTATGGCTCAGTGCAAAAAATATTAATGGATTTTAAAATGTATCCATATCACGTGGTGATTCATCAATCATTAAATGAGACTGACTTTGAAGGTAGGCTCGATTACTGGCTACTGACTTAGTAGAAGATTAAATTTTTTCATTAAATTTTAGAAAAATGTATCCTCTTTAAAATATGTAAAAATGAATATACCATTACATTTATTTTTTTTGAGAAAAATTCAAAAAAATGCTACAATTTCAGTTAACGCCATCTAGCGGCGAAGACGAAAGCCAAAAAGTCAAAACCTAGTAAGCATTTTGTAGTGTAAATTATGCTCTTTTATATGAGCCCAAATTTGTTAAAATCGGTCAAGCGAAACAGGAGAAATCTTGGTTTGTTTAAAAAAACAATTGAATTTCCCCCACTGCTTATTTTGATAGATAGTTTTAACTATATCATTTATATTAAGTTCTCTAGATTTATTAATGTATGCCAAAGCTAGCCCATCGAGTCTCTCCTGTCCCATCGTTGATCTCAAATAGGACTTGTTACAGGGATTGTGGCAAACATTTTTAGTAGTATCTCTATATTGGGAAAGCATTCTTTGGACATACGTATTAAGGTTTCTGTTGATGATTTTGGTAGATCAACACTGACAGTGTCACTCCACTTATGTCTCCATATCGCTAATTCCGCCTGTAATTCCAGCATGGATCCTGGCATATAATTTTCATATATTCTTGCAGCCTCAACAATTTTGGCATCAGTATATTTTTTAAGGTGTATTGGAATAATACCTTCTATGGGTATTACAGTAGAAAGTTGACTAAATCGGTCTTTCATTTGGATTATAATATGATCCAGGAAAGGTATGAATATCACCCTTCTGTAATATTCTTCTTCGTTATTTGCCTTTATATTGCTCCTGTTTGTTTGTTGCAAAGTCTAGGCATAGTAATAGTCGTACCAATTCTCTGAAGAGCGTGATGGGCCTCCAAGAAAATTGGTTTAAATTGGAGTTCTTCATTTTGCCTTATATTTTCTAGTTTGCTAGTAATATCGTTTATGCATGAAAAGGCAGTGGAAAGATCAATTTCAACACTCTGTAAATACTTGCTTAAATTTACAGTATACGACATTAAAAACGAGGCGACTTCTAAAGCTATAACAAAATCACTTCTTCTAATGGCGGCATTAAAAGCCATTGCCTTACTTGAAGTCTCTGTATCGTTGTCCTGTTCCAAACTAGCAAGAGCATTGCAAATTGCTTCATATAGTTCTTTAAAAGTTATTACGCTATAATGACGCTCAACACAGAGGTTTTAACTTCTTTTTTTTTAGTTTCGGTTATTTCTAAGTTATCAACGGCTTGTTGAAAAACGAAAACTCTTTTTGCAGAGCAACTAAAAAAAGAACATACCCTACCTAAAATACCCATCATGTTCTTAATTTCAGAAACTTCACAACTTTTGGAAATAGCTAAGTTAAGGCAATGACTTAAACAGTGTAAATACATAGCCAAGGGCTGTTCTTGTCTTATAAAGGCTTGGACTCCATTGAACCTTCCAGCCATATTGCTGCCTTCATCATATCCTTGTCCACGAAGATTATCAATAGAAAGTCCAAGTTGCTTAATTTGATTTTTTATGGTCTCTTTGATGCATTGGCCAGTTGTAGAGTGCAGCTCAATGAAACCCAAAAAAACTTACTTTATATCATACGTACTATCCAAATACCTCACACAGAATGTCATTTGTTCTTTGGTTAGGTTAGGTTAGGTTTATAATGAGTGGGTCAATGAGGCCCTCCACTGCGACTCGCGAGAATCTATTGTGGCTCATACCTATTCAAATTTCACCAAACAAATTCAGCTTCTTGACGAAGCCGATTAATTTGTTCAGTGAATGATATTTCAGGTCCGAGGGCAAGAGAGTGGCCCTGCCAAACATCCGATACCTGATTTGCGCCGCGGCGGGGCAGGCACAAATTATATGCTCTGCTGTTTCATCATCTTCCAAACAAAGACGGCAAATCGGATCGTCCGACAGTCCAAGTTTCAGCATATGATGATTCAATCGACAGTGGCCTGTTAAGAGGCCTGTTAGGCACCGTAGATCGTGTCTTTCATAGCCTAACATTTGTTTGGATACATTATTCGAAGGATGTATGAAGGCCTTTGAATGAACCAATCCTGGTATATTATGCCAGAAGTCTAAAACTCTTCTTGCAGTCCAAGTATTTAGTGTATGTTTGACAACACTTGTTGCGATGCCAATTGTAGGTTCTGGTCCGATAAAGTCATGAGCGGCACCCTCTCTTGCAAGAGAGTCAGCCTTCTCATTACCATCCATACCAGAGTGGCCAGGAATCCAAACCAGCGATACCCTGTTGCGTTCTCCTATTGAGGCGAGTCTTTTTTGGCAGTCTAAAACCAATTTCGACGTTACACGGTACGAGCTAAGTGCTTTCAAGGCCGCTTGGCTGTCCGTGAAATTTTTTATTGATCTGTGTGTCAGGTTCGATTGCCCCAAACTCTCCACACATGAAGTAATGGCATAAATTTCTGTCTGAAATACGGTTGCATAGGATCCCAGAGATGTTGAGATTTCTGTCCTAGGTCTTCGACCGTATACACCCGCACCAGAGCCTGAGGGTGTCTTTGATCCATCAGTGTACCAACAGATATCTGCTCTTGAGAGTTCATCCTTGCGGAGGACCCATTCATCTCTATTTGGAAATAGGACGGTATAAGGCAGATTATGGTTTACTGTTGGGGGCATTATATCAGAGGTCATTCCTAGAATACTATGACTTTCGGTAGCCGCTAGCATTCTACTTTGCTCTGTATAAGCCTGTTTCGTGCATTTAGAAATATGCACAATTCTATATGTTGGCCTCCTTTTCCAGAAGTATGTGGAGAGGAGGAAGGTCCAGGAGGACTTCCATGGCTGCTGACGGTGTGGTGCTGATAGCACCAGTTATAGCCAAACTAGCCTGTCTCTGTATGCCAGAGAGCTTTGCTTGGGCCGTTTTCTGTAAAGATTTTGACCACCAAGCAATGGCTCCGTATGTGATCATTGGTCTAACAATCATCACATATATCCAATGGATTTGTTTGGGACCCAAGCCCCAAGATTTTCCGCAGATCCTGCGACATGTCCACAAGGAAAGTCTGGCCTTATGGATGACTTTTTCCAAGTGAGCGTTCCAAGTAAGTTTTTTATCTAGGATGATCCCCAAATATTTTACTTCCGCTGCAAATGGAATAACCTCACCATTATAGGAAAGTGGCGGAAGGTCCGCCAAATTCCTTCTCCTGGTGAAGGGAACTATTACAGTTTTGCCAGGGTTAACAGACATCTGTTCCCTCTGGCACCAACTGTAGACATCGTCCAAAGTCCTTTGGAGGGTATTATGTGCAACCCGTCCTGACTTGGTTCTTGCCAAAATGACAAGGTCGTCTGCATACGCTTGCAGTTCTACCCCTCTACCCACGAGAGTACCAAGCAGGTCGTCCATCAGGAGTGACCACAAAAGGGGAGATAAAACTCCACCCTGCGGGCAGCCCCTGGAAACCTTAAAGCTGATGGCCTCGTCCTGGATAGATGTAGTGGCTGTTCTATTAGTGAGCATGGCATATATCCAGCCGGTAATCGTTGGTTTAATGCCCTTTTCAGTCAAAGCTGAACCAATGGAAGCTGGTAGTGCATTGTCGAATGCTCCTTCGATGTCGAGAAAAATGGCCACCGCAATCTCCTTATTGTTAAGGGATTGTGTGATTTTCTCAACAAGGTTATGTAATGCTAAATCTGTTGATTTGCCTGTTTGATAAGCGTACTGGTGGACGCTCAGGGGGGAGCTGTATAAAGCTACCTGCCTGATATGGCAGTCCAGTACTCTTTCAAGTCCTTTAAGCAGGAAAGATGTTAGGCTGATTGGTCTGACAGATTTAGGGTGTGGGTCAGTGCGGCCCACTTTCGGTATATATACTACCCTAGCTGCCAACCAACTGGGTGGTATATAATTCCACGCCAGACTAGCTCTATACAATTTAATGAGGATGGGTATAAGTAATTCCAGTCCGTTTTGTAGCAGAGCTGGAAAGATGCCATCCTCACCGGGAGATTTGAAGGGCTGAAATGATTTTATTGCCCATTCAATTGTTCTTTGGTACTTATATCGGTAGTTTCGTCGCAAATTATTGTAAAAATTTTGATTGTTTTATAGCAATAACAATTTCAGTAGTTTTAACCTTCCCAATGCAAAATATTATTTCATTTTGGATTGTTTTACTAATCATTGTACAGTTCTTTGGTGCTGTTAGTATACGATTTAAAAGGTTTCAATCTCCAGAACCTATACGAAAAGTTAAAAGTTCCTAAAAATGCCATCATTACATTCTGAAAGATTTTGGTTTGAGCTATCTTTAATATCTATATTACCATCATCTCTATGCGCTCTAAGTGGTAATTTGTTATTGGCACAAAATAGAATTGTTTTAATAATCGGCACTAACCGCTGTCGATTAGCTTCAATTATTTCTGCTTTTTGTTTATCTAATTGCACAGAAATACTGACTGACTTTTCAAACATTTGTATGTTTAAAAAATCATTTGCTTTTTTAACTGAAAATTTATGGTAGTTGGTGTTTTCATGCTGCGTAAGCATTTCCCGGGCTTTTTTAAACTTAGTTAGCGGTTCCCTTACATGCATTTTAAGAATCTGAAAAATAATAAGCTTAGGTTACGATATAGTTTAGTTAGTTTCAGTTAGTTTTATAAAACCTTATGTCATTAAAACAATAGGCTCATTTACCAGTTTTTTGTTTATTGTAAATTCTGAAATAACATAATAAATTTAGTAAGTATGCAAAATATCAAATTTTTTTAATGATTTTTAACCACCTAAAAAAATTTATAAAGTTTATAAAATTAATTAAAACTATAACGTCAGACCATCTTTTTTCACCAGGTAATTCGTTGCCACAACGCATTACCTTTGCCTTGCGTCTGTCAGCCTGACGGAAAAATATTAACACTTTTTGTGACAAATGTCAGAAAAAGGTAACGACAATGTTTTTCGAAGCAGGTAGCGCAGGTGTCCAAGATCGCAATTTGTATGTAAAAAAGATTGTATGACGTCACATTTTAAAATAGCTCTAAAATGTTTGGTAATTTTCGTCCAATTGGGCTAATTCTTTTTTTAAAGCTTAAAATAAAAGGTAAACTACAATAATCGTATAAAAAGAGTAACTTTGGAAATATGACTAAATGAGCCTATTATATAACTATTTTATTCTTACTTGGCTACCCATTCCTCCGCCATCTGGTGCAAATAGCACACAAAATTTACAAAATCCTCCAGTTTTACTTTCGCTATACGCAAGCCAGTTATACTGTTGTAGCCAATGAACACCGAATTTACGCATTTGCTGTTTCCCTTCTTGTTGCAATGGAAAAACATATTTTGAGTCAGGGATCCAAGTATTGCTTAGAAAATTTATTTTTTCATGGACACTTAAAGATTGTCCGACTGCATTCCCAATATCATATAGCTGGCTGCCATTCTTAAAAAAAATTAACAAATTTTATTTCATAGTTGTATTGTAAAGTTTTTTTATTTTTATACGATATTTTTGACGTATTGTATTGACGTTACAATATTTAAAAGCAAATTTCTTTGACTTTTGGTTGACCTATACTCCTATACATTATTTAACAAATAAAGCAGGTCATAGGTATTAAATTCAAAAAAGTATATTATTTATAATTTTATTTAAATTAAGTTAGAATTATATACCAAATTTGAACTTTACAAATATGTCAGAAAAAAAAATAGAACGAATAGTACGAATTCAATAAAATCCCTTTTTTGTCTATGTAATTAAGATTTTAAACTCAAACGCAAAGACAAAATACCATTACCATTATAAAATGCTTAAATAAACCAAAATCAATATAAATTCCTTTTTTTCGCTCTAAGAAGCTTCTAACCCAAATCAACACTTAACAGTTTTCACATATTTGAAAATAACGGTAAAGTAAAACTAAAATACAAAATGTTAAAAAAATTTTTTAGTTCTAACTGTACGTCACATACTGTAATTCTTTGAACATACAAAAAAATATTGTTTATTTTTATCCCTTTTTTCTTTTTATCATTTATTACGAAATATGAAAAGGCATATTATAATTATATACTTACGCTTTGCTGTGAGGGCTCCTCAGGAAAACGGCTAGGTTGACTACTACTACTAGCCTCAAATTCTTGCGAGCCACTGCCAGTACTGCCACTACTTGTTGATGCTACTATAACGATGTTTTCTTCTATAACACTACTACCACAATGTCCCACCTCCACAGCCGTATTATTTTTTGGCTTTTTTGTAAAAAAAGATGTTAATGTCGTTTGTGATCGCTTCATTTTACGCAGGTCCAAATGAGACAAAAAATAACTTGTATTCACTATGAACGTCAAACACAATCTGAATAATAAAATAAATTTCTTGCTATCTTCCAGAAATATAGATTTATTATTTAAAGCCATTTCACAGAGAAAAAAATGGATAAAAACACGTTTTTATTTCAATGTTCTGCAAACCAAATACGCGGCCTGGGATTGTCTTTATCTTCAATCGGGAAGCGCCGCGTTTGAGCATTTTGCCGACTACCTAAATTCAAACGCACTCTGCGCGGCTGGTTTTGTGGACGTAAAATAAATAAAATTAAATGATTATTTTAATAAAATGATATTTATTTTATTATTTATATTCTCAAATAAAGCTTTTGGTAAACATAATATATAATTACTGTATTTATTATTAGTATTTATAGCGATGTTTGACTTTTTATGACATAACAAGTCTTCTTAAAGGGGGGGCTTGAGCCCCCAAAGCCCCCGCCCTCCGTGGATCAGCCCTTGTATAGAACAAAATATTTTAGTCAAAAAGTGTAGGTGAATAGTCAGTAAATATGAAAATAATATCATCGATATACTTTCATTAGGCAAAATTCTATAAAAATCCCATTTTTCTAACTAGTGTTAGTTGTTACGCCCTTTAGCAGACGTTTGACAAACTCGAAAATAATTTCCAGCAATTTCTCTTGGCGACTTTTATCATGAATTTTTTTTTCTAAATCTATACGACCAATATCTTATGAGATATGGCCGCTCGCTACCCTTTATTTATCACCCGGTACAGTTTTCACTTTATTTCTCATTGTTAAACAAAATAATTAGGAATGTCTGTCAATTATGACAGTTACGTCAAAAACTAACAAGTTGAATCATTGGAATTACAGTGTCATGCTGCGTGCCACGTAAGCATCAATAATGAGTGCACATTCGGTATATTGGAACCGATCTATCTGCCACCACATGCCGTTAGTATACCAAGAACCGAAGTACCAATGGAGGCAATCATAGGAGTACAAGTTAGAAGAAAGGACACCCTGTCTCGTGAGTATCCTTAAAAACAAAGAAACGGACCACACTGTTCGGTTAACATTAGTATTTTTAACCGAAACTTTTTTTTCTAAAGCTACCGTGAATCGAGCTTATAAGTCCTTACTTTTTGACCCCTCTGTATAGAAAAGCTGAGCTTCGTTTTACTACTTAATTTTGTTTTTTAATTTTTTATTTTAAGATGTAAAAGGAATGATTTTGCAGTCGTCAGTTCGGACACAGTAAGGCGCAGCGCCTCTTTGACGAGCATGTTGAAGCGGCTTGCTGTTGTTTTGCCCAATTCTTGTCAGAGCAAATGCCAGCCGAATTTGTCGTCCTCCCCCAATAGAGGTACCTTTTTGTTTGGAACTTGCGTCCGATTTATTTTTCACTTTTTCACATAACCAGTATTTTGCTTTATCCTACTAACAACAAAGAGGATCATTTAGTAATAATACGTATTTTATTATTACATACAGGGATTTCCTAAAAAAATTTCGGTAGGTAGAAAATTCATTTTGAAATCAAGATTAACCAACTAAGTTTAACATCGCTATATACCGGTTGTCCCAATACGAATAGCATGTAATACTAAACTGTCTTAAGTGTTTTGAAAAATTACTAATAAATTTGTTTTCATATGGAATTTTCGCTTAAATTTTTATTTTTACAGCAAGAAGTACTTCTGAGGAATTCAGCAGTGGCGATACCGGAAAATATAGAGATTCTGAAGAGTATTCACAAACACACCCGACAGCTCGGCAAGATAAACAGAATAAAAACCAAGAAGAACGAGATGAAGGTATTTTTTATATTAGAATTATTTAAAAAAAAATTATAATGTATTACAATCTTCTTAACTGTTTCAATATCTGTAATTTTACGTTAAATGGCACAATTTGTCATTGCAAAATTATTACAGTATAAAAGTTTTTGTCTTACAAAATTGTTCCGAGTAGAATTTTTTGTTTTATTCTATACAGCATCTTCCAAAATTATTGCATAGTAGAATTTTGTATTTTAATTTATTCAACGTCTTACAAAATTATTAAAACATATAATTTTCTGTATTATTGTATACAGTGTCTTCCAAAACTATGACACAATATAATGTTCAGTGTTACTGCTAACAGCGTTGTTAAAATTAGTGCTTGAAACTGAATTTGGCTGGACTTGCAGTACACTCTTTATTATTGTACCTGTTACAACGCAGCAATAGTAGCAGTAGTGGTAGTAGAAGTAGTAGTAGTACAGTAATATAACTAATTTTATAAAATTGTAATAAAATATTACTTACGGTTGCCTCTATCGTTTCAATCTCTCGAATGACAAATTTTTTCTGACATCCTTCAAATTTTAGTTTTAAGGTAGTATCTACACTTCTTCGATAGAGACAACTTAAAGTCTTACAGTATAAATTAACGTATTCTACAATATGAAATAATATAAAACAAAAAATTAACAATTGCATTTAAAAAAGTTAGTTAGCGTACTATTCTTCACAAGCGTCATTCAAAACTGCGACAGAACTTATTTATCCGTTCCATTGTATAAAGTGTCATCAAAAACTATTGCAGAACATATTTATACGCTCCATTGCATACAGTGCCTTCCAAAACAATTTCAGAATATAATTTTCCGTTCTAGAAGATGCAGTGCTTCCCAAAATTGTTATAGTACATAATTTACCGTTCCATTGCTTACAGTGTCATCCAAACTATGGCATAACGTAATTTTCCGTTACATTGCATTTAGTGCTTCCAAAATTGTTACAAAATATTTACTATTTTATTGCATACAGTGTCTTCCAAAACTATTACAGAACATCATTTTTTTCGTTCTGTTGCATACAGTGCTTCCCAAAATTACTGCAGAATATAATTTTCCGTTCTATTGTTTACAGTACCGTCCAAAACTATTGCAGAAAACATCTATCTGTTCAATTGCATACAGTGTCATCCAAAACTATAGCAAAACATAATTTTTCGTTCTGTTCCATACAGTACTTCTTCAAAAGTTTGCATAACATTATTTTCCGTTCCATTGAATACAGTGTCATGCAAAACTATTGCAGAGCATAATTTTTCATTCTGCTGCATACAGTGCTTTCAAAATTGTTGCAATACATAATTTTCCGTTACATTGCATACAGTACTTCCTAAAATCGTTACAGAACATAATTTTACGCTCCATTGTTTATAGTGTTATCCAAAACTATTGCAGAACATAATTTTCCATTCTGTTGCATTCACTGCTTCCCAAATTTGTTGCAGAACATAATTTTCGGTTTCATTCTATACAGTGTCATCCAAAACTAATGCAGAACATAATTTTTCGTTACATTGCATTCAGTGTCTTCCAAAAGTATTGCAGAACATATTTATCTTGTTCCATTGCATACAGTGCTTTCCAAAACTATTGAAGAGCATATTTATCCTGTTACGTTGCATATAGTGTCATTAAAAATTGTTGCAGAACATATATATCCATTCTATTGCATACAGTGCTTCCCAAAATTGTATCAGAATATAATTTTCTATTTTATCGCATCCAGGGTCTTCCAAAACAATTGTAGAATATAATTTTCCGATCATTGCATACAGAGCTTTCCAACAATGTTATAAAACATAATTTTCCATTCCATTGCATACAGTGTCTTACAAAACTATTACTGAACATATTTATCCGTTCCATTGCTTATAGTGTCATCCAAAATTGTCGCAGAAAATAATTTTCCATTCAATTACATACAGTGTCATCCAAAATTGTTGCCGAACATAATTTTTTTATTTAATTGCATATCCAAAAATGTTGCAGAACATAATTTTCCGTTAAATTGCCTACAGTATCATCCAAAACTGTTCAGAACATATCTATCCGTTCGATTGCATATAGTGCCATCCAAAATTGTTGCAGAACATAATTTTCCGTTAAATTGCCTACAGTATCATCCAAAACCGATGCAGAGCATATTTATCCGTTCCATTGCATATAGTGTCATCCAAAATTGTTGCCGAACATAGTTTTTCATTGAATTGCCTACAGTATCATCCAAAACCGATGCAGAGCATATTTATCCGTTCCATTGCATATAGTGTCATCCAAAATTGTTGCCGAACATAGTTTTTCATTGAATTGCATACAGTATATCCGAAACTGTAGCAGAACATAATTTTCCGTCAAATTGCCTACAGTATCATTCAAAACTGTTGCAGAACATATTTATCCGTTCCATTGCATACAGTATCATCCAAAATTATTACAATACATTATTTTCCCTTCTATTGCATACAGTGCTTCCCAAAATTGTTACAGAACATAATTTTCCTTTCCATTGCATTCAGTATCTTCCAAAACTATTACAGAACATATTTATCCTGTTCCATTGCATACAGTGCTTTCCAAAACTATTGAAGAGCATATTTATCCTGTTACATTGCAAATAGTGCCAATCAAAATTGTTGCAGAATATAATTTTCTATTTTATTGCATGCAGGGGTTTCCAAAACAATTGTAGAATATAATTTCCTTTTCCATTGCATACAGAGCTTTCCAACATTGTTGCATAACATAATTTTCCATTCCATTGCATACAGTGTCTTATAAAACTATTACAGAACATATTTATCCGTTCCATTGCATATTGTGTCTTCCAAAATTGTTGCAGAAAATAATTTTTCATTAAATCGCATACAGTGTCGTCCAAAACTATTGCAGAGCATATTTATACGTTTCATTGCATATAGTGTCATTCAAAATTGTTGCAGAGCATAATTTTTCATTCAATTGCATACAGTATCATCCAAAACTGTTGCAGAACATTTTTCCGGTAAATTGCCTACAGTATCATCCAAAACTGTTGCAGAATATATTTTTCCGTTCCATTGCATATAGTGTCATCCAAAATTGTTGCCGAACATAATTTTTCATTCAATTGCATATAGTATATCCAAAACTGTTGCGGAACATAATTTACCGTTAAATTGCCCACAGTATCATCTAAAACTGTTGCAGAACATATTTATCCGTTCCATTGCATACCGTGCTATCCAAAATTGTTGCAGAATATAATTTTCCCTTCCACTATGCACATTGCTACCCAAAATTATTACAGATACATATTTATCAGTTCCATTACATACAGTGTCATCCAAAACTGTTGCACATCATAATGTTCCACTTCATTGCATATAGTGCTTTCCACAATTGTTACAGAACATAATTTTTCGTCCCATTGCATACAGTGTCATCAAAAACTATTAGAGAACATATTTATCCGTTCCATTGCATATAGTATCATACAAAACTGTTGCAGAACGTATTTATCCGTTCCATTGCATACAGTGTCGCCCAAAACTATAACAACATAATTTCCAATTCTATTGCATACAATACTTCCCAAAACTGTGCAGATTAAAATTTTCGGTTTTTCCCATACAGTGTCTATCAAAATTGTTGACAATGAAATTTTTTTCAGAGGCGATCAAAGTGTACGACGGCAACAACTCGCTGCGGCGAAGAATATTCAGAATAATCATAGTACCGAGACAGGCGCCTCTGAAGCAAGTGTTGACGATGGCTCTTCGGGCATTCCACATCACTAAAGATCCGAATTCGTTCCACCTAACCGATCTGTATTCGCCGGACGAAGCGGTACTGGAGGATCCCACTCCGGTACTCACTCTGCATAGGAAAGAAGGGAAGAGGCCGGCGGTTTTCCTAAGATTTAAGTTAGTTTTTCATCGGATAATTCGGAAAACTTGTTTATGTATATAAATTTCGAATTTTCAGAGATAGGGATAATGATTCCGGCGAAGTTCGTGTATACCCTGGAAAATTGCAAGTTTCGCAGGCATGCTGCACCGTGCCTGTGGATTCCAACACGACAGTCGGAGGTCTGATAAGCGACGCCCTCAAAAAATTCTCGCTTGAAGACAGCAACGCGGAAAGCTACAGATGTAGCGAGGTTCTTCTCGATAGAGGCGGTGAGTTTTCGTTATACGAGCTCGTATGGTTTGGTGCAGTTCATTGTTTATCGTTACAGTTACGGAAAGGGTGCTTTCTTGGAACGAGAGACCTTGGGAGATCATGAAACAGCTCGGCAAAGACAGTATACGTCAGATGGAACTGATGCGCTTTTATCTGCAACTCAAACAAGATCCGCACGGACCCAATCTAGCTTTGTTCGTCGGGAATCTACCGCCGAATTTGTCGGAACGAAATTACGAGAACATTTTGACGGATTTTTTAGGAAAAGGTGAGCAACGAAATCTTGTTAGGAGAATATAATCGCGTTTTCATTATTTCAGAAAACAAGTTTTCCAACATCGGTCCCATTTACTATGAATACGGTTCCATGGTAATTACGTACGAAGATTCCGAGAAAGCCGTTAGGGCTTTATACATTTTGAGAGAATCCAAATACGAAGACAAACAGCCTTTGCTGGGTGAGTATGATATACGTTACAAAAGGACTATTTACAATTACAGACGACGATGTTTACAATTCAAAATGTGACTAAAAATGAGTTTCCTGAGGTAAAATGAAAATTGCATTTTTAATGAGATCGTATGTAGGTCATTTCGACGTGCTATTTTTAGTTGTTATGACGTAAAATAATATACCAGGTTCTAACGACACTTTTTATAATTTTTATGAGTATCAGAAGAGCGATAGAGTTAATAGCATCAATATTTACGTAAAAAAACATTCTGAAGGTAGAAAATCAGTCAACTTACATAAAAAAAACAATCACCATCACGTATATCACTATATCTAAACTTCCTAACTGGTCTTTTTACACGCCAGATCTAACTCAAAGTGACTTTTTATTGTTTAGTTGTCTAAAAGTCCCAGTAGGAAGGCAGATATGCGATTTGGGCATGTTTAAAAGATGGAATGAGCATTACTGGAAGATATACAAGATGTTTTGTCGAAAAAATCACGATTTCAGTAGCCAAATCAGACTTTTAACTTTTAACAAAGAAGGGCATTTGGACAAGTAGGGCACACGTAAACATAGCTCAAGTTGCTGAATGGGCCTCCTAATTCAAAGGGAATTGTTATTGATCCGTTACCCGAAAGTCGCGCTAGAAAGGCATATAATACGATGTAGACATGTTTAAAAGATGGAAGAAGCATTACTGGTGGATCTGCAAGCTGTTTTATCCAACAAATCATGATTTGAGTAGCCGAATCAACCTTTACACTCTCCAGATCTAGCTCAAAGTGACTTTTTATTGTTCCTTTACCCTAAAATCATACTGGAAGAAAAGATAAAATTATTTAGACACTTGAATAGATGAGGCTTTTACTTGATGAAGATCCATACTGAACGATGAAATAAAACAATGTATTTTGTTTAAATCTTCATTTATTCAAACTAATGTTCAATTTAAACTTGTTGACGCGTTTCACTAACACAGTAGCTTTGTCAAAACGAATGAAGGTATAATATAAAAATGTCTTAATATATACAGTGCATAAATACAGAATTCTATTTACTAACGTTAACAATGGTATTGAAGGAAATTACCTGGAAATTCATTCACTACAAACATTCCTAAGCTATCTTCTAGGTAAAAAGGTTTAATAAAGGAGAGTGATTGATATATATTTGGTCGTTAAGAAGATTACCTGAATATTTATTTTTGTTAATCTCGAGGGCCTCTAATAAATTTAAACTAAAGGATTTACCCACTACATGAAGAATTTCAAAATTTGGGTCGAAAATATGTTGGTTTTCTAATAAATGATTTGAATGGTTAGAATCTAATTTTCTGTTGTCATAGCTACGTTTGTGTTCCGAAATTATGGTTTTAAAATTTCTAAAAGTTCTACCGATATAAATTTTATCACAGTTGTCATTACCACATTTTAAATTATAAACTTTCTTTAATTTTGAAGATTTAGATTAATTATTTTTAATGAGTTTGGATAAATTGTAATCGGTTTTAAAGGAAATATTCATGTCTAAAGTTTCTAAAAATGATTTAATTTTTAAGGATGGTGTTCCAAAGTATGTTAAGCTTTTAAATTGTTATTGAAATTAACTGTTTCGACCCTTACTTCGTGGAATCTGCTCATATTAGTGTTTTAAATGAAACTCACGGTTTCTAGTTAATTACACAATATAATAAAAGTTATTGAAAATTCTAAAAAATTGACAATTGTTTCGATAAATCAATATCATCGTCAGAATGACAGAAGTTACATTTTATTTGATGCCTACCTGATGTTTAGTAGTTATTTTTGGCTAGACCAAGAAGTGACCTAACTTGTGATTGACTTAATATATGTTTATAGAAAAAAGAAGAAGATGTGATATTACAAATATTGAAGCTTAGATATTATTAGCCCTATGGTGATATCCTGGATATAATTTTTCCAATTAAGATCAGTATAACTGTGCAATGATATAGAAAACCAGGAAAACTATATCTGCTGATCTTTACAATTATCACTTAAGAAGACAGTTTATTAGTGGAGAACTCCCTAGATTTAACTGTTCATTGACAACTTCATATTGTGGGTTTCTTAAATATATTCTAATTTCCAATTCTTCAAGGAAATCCAGTTCTTGTTTCTTTTCACAAATATGCAGCACTTCTAGTTTTGTGTTAGGTGTCAATGAATGAATATTTCCTAAACAAGCTGATGAAATAAAAACTTATAAAACCATCACATATGCAGGAAGTATTTCTAATAATATTTCAAAGATAATATCTTCAGCAACGAATACAACAATTTCTTTTAAAACAGAAAGTAACGTTAGTACAAAATTGTTAAATGTAAAAACAAAAATACCACTATTAAAGAAGTCAGGTATATATAAACTCAAATGTCCAGAATGTAATGCTGTCTATTTGGGTCAGACCCTTAGGAATTTTGAAATCCGATACAGTGAACACTTACGAGCATACAGGTTAAAACAACCAGATAAATCCCACTACGTAAAACATCTACTTGACACCAATCATTCATTGACACCTAACACAAAACTAGAAGTGCTGCATATTTGTGAAAAGAAACAAGAACTGGATTTCCTTGAAGAATTGGAAATTAGAAGATATTTAAGAAACCCACAATATGAAGTTGTCAATGAACAGTTAAATCTAGGGAGTTCTCCACTAATAAACTGTAATAATTGTAAAGATCAGCAGATATAGTTTTCCTGGTTTTCTATATCATTGCACAGTTATACTGATCTTAATTAGAAAAATGATATCCAGGATATCACCATAGGGCTAATAATATCTAAGCTTCAATATTTGTAATATCACATCTTCTTTTTTCTATAAACATATATTAAGTCAATCACAAGTTAGGTCACTTCTTGGTCTAGCCAAAAATAACTACTAAACATCAGGTAGGCATCAAATAAAATGTAACTTCTGTCATTCTGACGATGATATTGATTTATCGAAACAATTGTCAATTTTTTAGAATTTTCAATAAGTAACTTTTATTATATTGTGGAATTAACTAGAAACCGTGAGTTTCATTTAAAACACTATTTTAAATTGTTTATTCTTATTTTTATCTGAAGGGAATACTTGTTCTAAAGTCTGTTTTTTTATATTTTTATTTATGATATTGTCAATTAAATTTGGATTATAGTTATTATTAACTGCCTATTTGTTTTATGATATTTAATTATTAATATTTAATGGGACTGTTAAGAGTCTGTGTATCATACTATTGAAAGCTGCTAGTTTATGACGGAATGGGTGTACCGAACTATTATGAGTTGTAATATCTGTATGTGATGGTTTATGAAATATAGAAAAATCATGTTTATTATTTATATTTGAAATTGTAAGGTCTAGAAAGTTTATAGACTTATTTTGTTCAAGCTCTACGGTAAATTTGATGATGAACATTTGATAACTTCAACAAACTAGGTATAGAAACAGAAATTAATTTGTATAATTTTCCAAATAATTCTAATCTAAAACATAAAGCTTCAGAAATTATTAAAAAAGAATTTGCCGAGTTTAGCAAACCCAACTTTGAATTATCAGTCGCCAAATCAATTCTACAAAAATCAAAGTCAAATAGTCTTATTTTCACAAAAGCAGATAAAGGAAATACGGTAATAGCATTACCTAAAGAAGATTATATATTAAAAACCAACAATTTTATTCAGGCTAGCAATTTTGAGACCCTTAAAAAAGACCCAACTAATAAATTTCAGAAAGAAATAAAATTAGCAGTAGATAACACTAAATCAATAATTAACGATAAAGAAAAATATAAATTATTTTTACCCAATCCGCAACACCCTGAACTTTATTCATTAATTAAACTCCATAAATAGGGGTACCCAATCAGACCAGTTGTTTCTTATTTCACAGCACCTGCATTCAAAATTTCAAAGATTCTCATAGATGTCATCTCTAAATATTGTTCATTCATACCTCGATTTTCAGTTAAAAACTCAACGGAATTAATTAATAATATTCAAGATATAATACTACCCCATAATTCTAAATTCATGTCGTTCGATGTAACAAATCTATTCCCTTGTATACCTCCTAAAGAAACTATAACTCTTGTTGATAACTTGCTCACATACAATAATGTTAATCCTATAATTCATTCTGATATCATTACTTTATTAAAAGTGTGTTTGATTCAAAATTATTTTCATTTCAATGGAGAGGTTTATAGCAGTAAAGACGGTTTGATTATGGGCACCCCCTCACCCCCTACTAGCAGAAATTTTCATGGATAATATAGAAAAAATAATTCATGAACACCCCCTTAGTAAAAAATTTATGTACTGGCACCGATATGTGGACGACATTTTAGCTAGCTTCATCGGTACAAATGGACAATTAGAGAGCTTCATTACTTACATAAACTCGATTCACAATAATATCAAATTTACCGTAGAGCTTGAACAAAATAAGTCTATAAACTTTCTAGACCTTACAATTTCAAGTATAAATAATAAACATGATTTTTCTATATTTCATAAACCATCACATACAGATATTATGTATATTATTCATAATAGTTCGGTCCAACCATTCAGTCATAAACTAGCAGCTTTCAATAGTATGATACACAGACTCTTAACAGGCTCATTAAATATTAATAATTATAACAAAGAATTCAAAATATCATAAAACAAATAGCAGTTAATAATAATTACAATCCAAATTTAATTGACAATATCATAAATAAAAAGATAAAAAACAGACTTTAGAACAAGTATTCTCTTCAGATAAAAATAATAATAAACAATTTAAAAGCTTAACATACTTTGGAACACCATCCTTAAAAATTAAATCATTTTTAGAAACTTTAGACATGAATATTTCCTTTAAAACTGATTACAATTTATCCAAATTCATTAAAAATAATAAATCTAAATCTTCAAAATTAAACAAAACAGGAGTTTATAAATTAAAATGTGGTAATGACAACTGTGATAAAATTTATATCGGTAGAACTTTTAGAAATTTTAAAACCAGAATTTCGGAACATCTATGACAACAGAAAATTAGATTCTAACTATTCAAATCATTAGAAAACCAAGACATTTTCGACCCAAATCCTTTAGTTTAAATTTATTAGAGGCCCTCGAGATTAACAAAAATAAATATTCAGGTAATCTTCTTAACGACCAAATAGATATCAATCACTCTCCTTTATTAAACCTTTTTACCTAGAAGATAGCTTAGGAATGTCTGAGTGAATGAATTTCCGGGTAATTTCTTTCAATACCATTGTTAACGTTAGTAAATAGAATTCTGTATTTATGCACTGTATATATTAAGACATTTTTACATTATACCTTCATTCGTTTTGACAAAGCTACTGTGTTAGTAAAACGCGTCAACAAGTTTAAATTGAACATTAGTTCAAATAAATGAAGATTTAAACAAAATATATTGTTTGATTGAGACACGTTTAAAAGATGGAAGAAGCATTATTGGAAGATCCACAAGCTGTTTTGTCGAACAATTTACAATTTTAGTTTCCGAATCAGCTTTTTCATTCAATAAATTTAGCTCGATGCGATTTTTTATCGTTATCTTACATTAAACTTGCGTTTGGAAAACAGAGAAAGGCATTTGGACTAGTTGGGAACATGTAAACATCGCTAGAGTTACTGAATCATCTTCTTTACTCCCCAGATCTAGCTCAAAGTGAATTTTATTGTTCCTATATCCAAAAATCGAGCTAGAAGGTAAGATAATATGATTTAGACAAGTTTAAGAGATGGAAGAATCATTACCGGGAAATCTACAAGCTGTTTTATCCAACAAATCATGATTTGAGTTTCCGAATCAGCCCTTTCACTCACCAGATCTAGCTCAAAGTAACTTTACCCTAAAATTACGCTAGACGAACAGATAATCGGATTTAGACAAGTTTAAGAGATGGAAGAAGCATTATTGGAATATCTGCAAGCTGTTTTACCTAACAAATTACGATTTGAGCATCCGAATTAACTTTTTCATTCACCAGATCTAGCTCGGAGCGATTTTTTATCGTTATCTTACCGAAAACTTGCGCTTGGACAACAAATAACGGCATTTGGATAAGCTACAAGCACGTAAAACATCGCTAGGGTTACTGAATTGGCCTCTTTATTCACCAGATCTAGCTCAAGGTGACTTTTCATTGTTCCATTACCCGAAAGTCACGCTAGAAGGACAGATAATATGACTTGGACAAGTTTAACAGATGAAAAGATCATTATTGCGACATTTACAAGCCAGGTCTAGCTGGAACCAATTTTTATTGTTATATTATCTAAAAGTTGCATTTGGAGAACAAAGAAAGGCATTTGGATACGTTGATAACAACGCTAGGGTTGCTGATTCCCCCTCCTTGGTAACCATATCAAGCTCAAAGCAATTTTTCATTGTTATCTTACTATAAATTAGAGTTTGGAGACCATTTAATGCCTTTTGGACATATTGAAGACATGTACTCATCGTTAGGAAATCTACAAGCAGCATTTAGACCACCAAGTCTAATATATCATGATTTGAATCTAATCATCAAATCTAGCTCAAAGTGACTTTTAATTGTTCAATTGTCTAAAACTTCCACTAGGAAGACAGATAATACGATTTGAACAAGATTAAAAGACGGAAGAAGCGTCATTGAAAGATCTACCAGCAGTTTTCTCCAAAAAATCATTATTTCAGTAGCCGAATCGATCTTTTCACTTATCAGATGTAGCTCTAAGCCATTTTTTTGTTATCTTACCTAGAAGTTGCATTTGGAGAACAAAGAAAGGCATTTGGACACGTTGATAACATCGCTAGGCAGGTGATTCATCCTCCTTGGTAACCAGATCTAGCTCAAAGTGATTTTTCATTGTTATCTTAGCATAAATCGAGTTTGAAGACCATTCAATGCCATTTGGACAAATTGAAGACAAGTAAACATCGTTAGGACATCTACAAGCAGCGTTTAGACCACCAATACATTACTATGTCTAATAATCATGATTTGAATTGCTGAATCAGCCGTTTTAATCATCAAATCTAGTTCAAAGTGACTTTTTATTGTTTAATCGCCTAAAAGTCCCACTAGGAACACACATATTACGATTTGAACAAGATTAAAGGACGGAAGAAGCGTTATTGAAAGATCTACCAATAGTCGTCCAAAAAATCATTATTTCAGTTTTCGGATCAGTCTTTTCATTCACCAGATCTAGCGATATGTTATTGTAATCTTCAATAAAACAACAAAGAAAGGCATTTGGACGTGTTGAAACCATGTAAACGTTGCTGAATCAGCCTCTTTACTCATCAAATCTACCTCAAAGTGACTTTTTATTGTTCAATTGTCTAAAAGTCCCACTAGGAAGAATGATAATACAATTTGAACAAGATTAAAAGACGGAAGAAGCGTCATTGAAAGATCTACCAATAGTCGTCCAAAAAATCATTATTTCAGTTTTCGGATCAGTCTTTTCATTCACCAGATCTAGCGTAGTTCTGTCCAAAAAATCACCATTTCAGGTGCCGGATCAGTTTATTCTCTCACCAGATTTAACTCAAAGCGATTTTTTATTGCAATTTCAAATAAAATTTGGGTTTGTACAGCATAGAAAGGCATTTGGACATATAGGAACCATGTAAACGTTGCGGAATCGGCCTCCTAGCTCAACAGATCGAACTCAAAGTAACTTTTTATTGTTCCTTTACCCTAAAGTCACACTAGAAGACAGATGATAGGACTTAGACAAGTTTAACAGATGAAAGAAGCATTATTGTGACATCTACAAGCTGTTTTATAAAATAAATCACGATTTCAGTAGCCGAATCACTCTTTTCACTCATCAGATTTAGCTGGTAGCCATTTTTTGTTTTCTAAGATAAAAGTTGCATTTGGAGAACAAAGAAAGGTATTTGGACACGTTGGAAATATTCTCTAGGTTGCTGATACAGTCTCCTCTAGCTCAAAGCGATTCTTCATTGTTATCTTATCATAAATTTGAAAACATTGAATGTCATTTGGACATATTGAAGACAAGTAAACATCGTTAAGAGATCTAAAAGCAGCGTTTAGACCACCAAGGCATTACTGAATCAACCTCTTTACTCATCAAATCTAGTTAGAAGCGATTTTTTATTGAAATCTCACCTCAAATTGCTTTAGGACAACCAGTGCCGGATTTAGGGTACTTGCAGCCCTAGGCCAAATTAACCCGTGCGGCCCCCGTCCCGGCCGCCCCTTAGGTGGAAAATTTAAATGTACCTTATTTCAAGCTCACGTCAAAACAAGTGAGTAGTTGAGATATCTTAAAGATAAACACCAATTGGAAAACATTAATGGATGCAGGATGCGGATGCTAGCAATAGTATAAAATGGCTTATAATTATTATATCGTATCCTTTAACTTCACGATTATGGAATTAAAGTATAAAGCAGATTTCATATTAATACATAACGTTTATTTTTATAATTTTACTTTTTAAAATTGGTACAACATATTAGTTCTAAAAATAAACATTCACTCACACTGTATGTATTACAGTGAATGTTCACAGTAATGTTCAAATAAATCTAAACGCTCACTTTCCTAGCTTTTTTGGCTGCAAAATCTTCAATCAACTCGTTAAAGTCTAATGCTTGAAAAAGCTCAGAATTTGCCACAAAACTAGCCAAACTAGACAATCGAGAATCTTCGTCAGAAGTCGAGTTCCTCAGGTAGTTTTTTATTCTTTTTAACACGCTGAATGATCTTTCTCCAGATGCATTAGATGTCATCATACATAGTAGAATGCGCAAAGCCGTGTCCATATTCGGAAATAATGTTAATTGTTTTTCACGAATGAGTTTCAGATACTCCAAAAGTGTATTCCTTGGAGGCTTGGTAATCTTGTTATCATGAGGTACTCTTTCTTCATCAAATATACCTTCAACGAAGCCTTTGAACTGTACACACTCTTCTCCAAAGTCACCATCTATGTCGGTTCGATACTTTTTAGCCACAATAGAAGCTTTTCCCCTTATTTCTTCATTGGAAATTGATGATAAGTTGTTTAAAAACCCAAATTCTTCATTAAGACTGAAATAAACTTCGGACCTTTTATTCAATTCTGAATAAAGCCTGTCAATTACAACATTGAATGTATTTATCTTTAAGTCTTCTTTTCCATCAAAGTGGGGTTCAGGTTCATCTTCTTGATCTTCGCCAGGGAGAGCTTTTCTTTTCTGGCGTCTTTTCATTTCAAGAATATAGGTTTCATTTTTAGATAACTCTTTTCCTCTTTTTTCGTAGGAATCAAAGTTATCTCTCAGACTTAGTACGTACTCCTTTAGAGATTTGTATATGTTGCAAGTCACATTCAAGTCTGTAGCAGTGTTTTGCAATGTTTTGCTACTCTTGTCAAAACGTTGTAAAATATCGTACCACATGTTCAGTAAAATAGCATTCTCTAACTTAAAAAATTGCTTACTAATTCTATTAGCTTCAGCTCGGCTCACATTTGTTTCCCCTTTATCGTCTGATATTTTTTTTACTGCATCGTAGTAGCTCCAGTAGTTGAGTAAAATAGCTTTTACAGCATGCCATTTGGAAGCCCATCTTGTAATGTTCACTCTTTTCGGAAGGAGTTTCTTTTCGCTACTGCTATTTTTGACAAGGTTTTCCAACACGGCCCATCTTGAAGTAGATGCACTCATGAAAACGTAAAATTCTTGAATAAACATAAATAGCTTTGTTACTGCCAAACAGCAATCAGCCGCATGTGTGCCTACTAGATTCAACGAATGAGCGGAGCATGGAACGTACTCAGCTAAATTGTTTTGTTCTTTTATTATCGCTTGTAAACCTTTATATTTGCCTGACATATTCGAGGCATTATCATATGACAGGCCTCTCATATCGCACAATGGAATATCTAGCTCTGACAGGGTACTTAAAATAATTTCCGCCATGTGTGCTCCAGTGTGGTCATGAAATTTAATGAAAGCTATAAATCTTTCTACCATCACTTAAAACATACCGTAGGATCACTGTCAACTGGTCTGAATGAGTGATGTCTGGTGTAGAATCAACACTGAGAGAATAGTAATTACTTTTCTTTAATTCATCCACAATGACAGAAACTATTTTTTTGTACGTTAACTCTATAAACTCGTTACAAATAGTTTTTGACAGATAGCTTACATTTCCGGATCCTGGATTTCCTTTACTTTCAATATGTGCTTTTAAAAAATCATCGTATTCTGCAACAAGCTCTAATGCCCCCATGAAATTACCGTTTCCTTGGAAACCGAATATTTCTTGGCTCCCTCGAAAAGCCAGGCCACGGTGCTGAGAAACTTGACAACGTCTACAACACGTTTTAGCACTCGATGCCAATATTCAACTTCCTTAAGGTAGTTTTCGTGTAATGCAGAATCAATTTTTCCTAAAACATTGCCTCGTAAGACGAAGGTTTTTGTATTTAACTTATGTTCCGCACTCTGTTCGTGTTCTTTAAGTCGGTTAGAATTTTTCCAGTCATTGAATCCCTTGCAAAAAGAACTATCGTTGTGATAGTGGAATAACTTGCATGGAACACAATACAGGCAGCCGGTAGTATTTGAATACATAAGCCACTCTCTTTTCTTCATCTCGTCGTTTGGTAAACGGCTAAAAAACATATGTTCTTTTACTGTTCTTACTTTATCAGGATAATGTCGTTTGTATTTTGAAAAATCACAATCTTTAATCGCTAGTAAGTGTTTGGGAAGATTTATTATTACAAAATCCGTCGAATCAACAGATAAATTGCCTCATGAACTAGGATCTAGAACATTTAAGGTGGATTGAGTACTAGAAACGTTTCTAGAAGTATTTAGATCACTCAAAAAGTCTGTAGTTTCTTCTACAGCAGCAGAAGTACTGGGAATTTGAACATCAGTTTTCATTTGGACTATTCTGACTGCTATCTCCTGACGTATTTTTAAAAAAACTTTCAATTTTAGAATTACTTTTTAACAATTTTAAACTTTTTTCTTCTTTGAGTTTTTTTTAATTTGCGTTTATATGCTCCACTAGCCGTATGAATATTTTTATTGTTATCGTTCATCATTGTCAGAGCAAAAAGTATTATGTGTTACGTGTCACGATACCTGTAGAATATGAGTTCACTTTACTGAGTTCACACCACAATAATTATTATGACAGTAATCACAATCTGTAAACAAAACAACTGTCATCATTCAGAAATCCTATATAAAACACGTACACGAGAAGATTTACTTTCAAGAAGTAGTTCACTTTCCACTTGTAAAACTATACTGACGAGTGACGCTGAGTCGCTGACACTCTCAAAATAGTGTAAACAAAAGAGTGGAGACGAGGGAGGGGGAGAGGGGGCCGCATCCTGCTTCCCGGCGCCTTATACCCTGGCAAGCGTTAATATTTATTTATATGTACGTTGGTTATTTTACTTAGATTTTAGATTGTATTGTTTCAAAAGTCCTGTATTCGATTTAAAGTTGCGGTAAGTATTAATTTAAGAAAATGAAATTCAATATTTTTTCTTAATAACATTTTTTTTATGAAACGCTGCGGCGTGCGGCCCCCTTTTGCTTGCGGCCCTAGGCCACGGCCTAGTTGGCCTAGTGGTAAATCCGGCACTGAGGACAACAAAGGGAGGTATTTGGACACGTTGGAAACATCTCTAGGTTGCTGATTAATCCTTCTTAGTAACCCAGATTTAGCTCAAAGCGATGTGTCATTATTATCATACCATAAATTCGAGTTTGGAGACCGTTCAATGATGCCATTTGGACATATTGAAGACATGTAAATAGCGTTAGGAGATCTAGAAGCAGCGTTTAGACCACCAATATATCATGATTTTAATTGCCGAATCAGTCTCTTTACTCATCACATATAGCTAGAAGCGATTTTTTTGTTATCTTAGCGAGAGCTGGCTTTAGAAGAACAAAGAAAGGTATTTAAATGAGTTGGACACACCAGATCTAGCTGAAAGCTATTTTTATCGTTTTCTAGTCTAAGAGTTAAGGTTAGAGTACGGGAAATGCTATTTGGACAGGAAGAATTACTAAAAGTCGAATAAAAATCACAAAGGTAAAGATCTATCTTTTTTCTATCTAATAGGTCATCTTCTTTGGTCATCAGATCCAGTCTACTCTCAATTTAAGTTCACTGGTTGATCACCAAGACAAAGAAAGTTCCTCTTTGGTGCACTAGAGCATTGGTTGATTGCCAAATTGGTGTCTAAATTAAATAACAAAAGTGTTTCATCCCAATTAGAATTAAATATATCTTTTGTTTTAGTTATGCTGTTGCCGAACATCGAGCCATCGATGATACCCCAAGGGGTACAACCGCTCCTGGTGTTCGTCAACGTGAAATCCGGCGGTTGTCAAGGTTTGGAATTGATATCCAGCTTCAGGAAACTGTTGAATCCTTACCAGGTGTTCGATCTCGACAACGGAGGACCTTTACCGGGTTTGTACGTATTCAGGAACATCCAGAATTACAAAATACTCGTTTGCGGCGGAGACGGTACCATAGGATGGGTACTTCAATGTTTAGACAACGTTGGACAAGATTCTCAATGTTCTAATCCAGCTTGCGCTATAGTACCCTTAGGAACTGGTAATTTAGTTCAATTAATAGGTAAAAATTATTTTTTGATGACTGTATTTGTAGGGAACGATTTGGCACGCGTTTTGAGATGGGGACCTGGATATACTGGGGGAGAGGATCCTCTGAATCTTCTTAGAGACGTGATAGATGCGGAAGAGATACGTTTGGATCGTTGGACAGTGGTTTTTCATCCGGAAGATAAACCGGACGACAACGTGAACAAGCAGAGCAATTCCACTGGTAAGGAGAGGAAAAAACTGTCCAAAATCAAAGTGACCAATGAGCAAATTAGAAAAGCAGGTCAATCTAAATATGTAATTAAATGTTGTTTTGCTGTAATTGAACTAATTTTTAATTAAAAGCAGGATCCTTTTGAAATTATAGAGGTTGTATCTTAATTAAGAATTGGACACAAAGTTAATAGATTTAGAAGGCAAAAAAGTGTGAAATATTTCAAAAAAAAATCGTTAGTCCAAATTTAACAACTTTTACAATTAAATTACTATGTATTGTGTGAAGCAAGTTATGCAGAAATTTAAAATTACGATTTTTCACAAATATTTTCATCAAAAATTTAAATATTCCCAACAATAAAACAATCTTAAGTAAACCCCTACTCTCTCCCCCCTTAAGTATAAAACTACATTTTCTATTTACCCAATGATCATCTATGATGCCGCTAGAAATTATTTCTTAATTGATACAATCTCTATTATATACAAGATGTCCCACTAAGTTGGAACCATATGGGAAAAAAATTATTAATTTCAGGAGGAAAGTAATTCCTAAGAAATTGCCTAAAACAGGAAATACAACCATCAGATATTAAATTTTTTGATATCTGATGGTTTTATTTCAAATTTTAAACAATGCAATACGTTTTGTGAAGAATTACACATTTTTTATTAAAATTAGTAATAAAATAGTTTTCCATATGGTCCCTACTTAGTGAGATATATTGTACAAATAAACTAACAAAATAACAGAATTAAACTAAAAATAACGATTATAATTTTTGGTTCGATACGAATTGATCATTCATGTTGTCAACGTTTTCATACAAATAATATGTCGTATCGAGTAGAAACATACCTTTAAATTGTAGGTTAGAAAAGCCTAAATGGACAAAAATAATATTTTTTTAAAATGGTTTTCATTGTATTTTTAAATTATATTGAGGTAAAATGGATACAACTGATACAATTTGTTAAAATAGTTCTGCGATAAGAAACATTTTTCTCTGAGTACAAACATTATTTGAACTTTTTCTCTTTGTACAAATATTTTTTGAACTTTTTCTATGTGTACCGGGGGTCCAATAAGCCGATCTCTCGACTATATATCAGAAAATATTCATGTTATAACTTTAGGAGAAAAAATACCTTTTATGCAAAACACAAATTTCTCAGTTCGGAAAAACATAAAGAACCAGGCAGCCGGCTTATGGAGAAATGGGCTTCGGTGAAATTTCATGAATTGTTATTATATTGTAGTTGACGACTTTCTGATCAATAGTGTCCATGGGCCCAACTCAATCCTATGACTAGTTTCAGAGATACAGGGTGTTGAAGTTGGAAAATAGCCATTTTTTAAAAGCATGTATTTCTTATTTTCTTCAATGTACCAAGAATTTTTTCCTGTGATAGTGTTCTAATGACACTAAATATCAGACCCTCATGAGAGAAAGTTTCATTTGCTACAGGGATACTCAAAAATTCAAAAAACGGAACGTTGACTTGAAATATAATTCAACTTTCAGGAATTCCAATATCTGGCTGGATTTGCTTCTGGTTGGTTTATAATAATAAGATATGCAAACATTTTTTACAGAGCGAGTCAGAAAGTTGATCGCACCTGTATCATATATTTAATAAAATTTTATATACTTTGTACTGCATGTTAGTAGGTGACATTAAGTCATTTTGAAATATATATAATTCATATATGATATACAGGGCTATTCAAAAGATATGTATGGAAGAAAATCCGAGAATCGATTTTTTTTGGAAATCTCCCTGTAATTAAATATTCCATCCGCGAATTTCTGTGATACTTTCATATTACCCTTACTTTGAGTTTTTTCGTCGGATGTAGATGTTTTGTCAACGAGCTATGATCAGTTTTTTTATCCCGACAATATGATGACAAGCCTATCATTATTTTTTTCATATACGGGTTTCCCGTAAAGACCACGTCAAACTGAAGGAGAATCTAGATCAAAGGGCGCCCTACCTGCTATGAAAAAATCCCCAGTATATAAGTCTCACCGTTTTCGAGACATTTAATTTTTATAAAAATTATGAATTTTTGCCCCTCTCAGTAGTTTTTTTGTGCCGTTGGTACAATTTTACACTTTTCTAATTCATTTACTCGGTAAAATATTGTTGAATAATTATTCTAACTTCTACGTTACGAAAATACTCCGAACATTTCAGAGGGGGGCTGTGAGAAATGTTTTTATTAGAAGTTTGGGAGTTTAGAAGTTTAGCCCATCGTAGTGAAAACAAAATGTACTGGGCTACTGCTGCACACTACATCAATAAATTGCCTATTTTATGGTGATTTCAAAATTGTATAACATAAGAGATTTGTAATCGTAAAAAAAAGATATTGCCATTTATATCCAAAAGGGGACGTTTCTGACAAAGTATCAATCGACGGTTTTTATTTAATTACTTATTGTAGGTTACTAATATTTTCAATGACATTATAATCATTTACCATTGACATATTATACTAGTGGACTGGCCTACGGTAATAAACGCTGTAGGATAAAATGCGGAAGAGACTAGAAAGAGAAAACCTAGAAAGAGATGGAGCTAGGTGTGGCAGAAAACACGGAGAAAGCATATAATGGGTGCTTATAAAATTACTTTCTTATTAGTAAAAGTTGTTGTAACTGCATTAAATGCTTCAAAGTATATTTTAATTTTATAAACAAATAACAGACTATGTTTTATTAATATCTTTAATATTATTTTAAACCCAAATAACACAAAAAAAGAATGAAACAACCATTAAAAAAATCATTTTATTACGTATAAATAGAAAATATACAATTATTATTGTTATACATTACGAAAAAGACAATGCATTTTCATAAAAATATATTGTTACGTGTCTATTTATACAGTGTGGTCATATAAGTGTGCAACGTGAAATTCTTTTTATTGCTCAGTAAAAATTCAAATATTTCTAAAAGTTGGTGCATGTTCGATAATTAAATTAGATGCATTCAGAATGGTTGCAAGTCAAACAGGGTAGGTCAAAAAATAGTCCAAAATAAACTAAATGGATGTTTGTGTAATATTTATTCATTTTTTTATATTTACAAACAGTTGGGTTGGTAATTTTCAAAAATTTCTTTCTCTTTTCTGGAAATTCTAAATCACTCCTCAAAATCTCCAAAGACTATTGGATCTCAATTTTTTCTAAAAATAGAAAAAATGCATAATTGAAGATATTTTTTTAAATGGTCAACTACTTAAGAATCAGTAGGTCATCTTGGTTTACATTAAGTATTCTTGTTACGGGTTTTCTCTTTTTGATAACTTTGATCAAATGAGCAGGAAAATCAAACTGTGATGGAATTGCTGTCTTTTTTAATACCCGATTTCCGTGAACATTTAATACCTAGTTATCAACTCTAAAATGCTTTTCACAAGTAACAGCTGTATGACTTGGCTTATAATTATCTCTTCTAACAACGTGTAACCATTACTTAAATTGCGATCTTTTGGAAATCTATAAAACATGAAAAATATTTTTAATCATCTTAATAAACCTAACTTATATAAAATTTATTGTTTATTTACCTACCTGTGAAATTTTATTTTCTCGCCTTTTTTCAACCTTGTAGTACAAGTATAAGATGAACACGATCTCATTTTCAAATATTTCTCAAAATTATTTAAAATATATAACAAACCTTCACGCAGTAACATATAAAACCATACCGTAACCATACATTGAAAAATATTTTTGCCACTCCTAGCGCTATCCTTCTCGATCTTTCTCTCTCGCACTGCGATGGCATCAATTGTGTGGTAGGCGGGCCAGTCCATCAGTATAGTATGTCAATGTCATTTACAATCATTATAGTACACGTTCGAAACGGCGACCTCCTTCGCGTATACAGGCCCTACATCGACTGAGAAAACACCTTTGCACTGCCCTCAAACTTTTTTCACGATTTTATTTGTCATCTGAATTTGATGTTTTTCGTTATATTATACCGAATACAAATTACAGCATCAACTTAAAAACATCAACACCCAGTATTTCTCAAAATAAGAATATGTAAAGTCCCTCCCCTTTTCATGACTTTTTTAAAAGCCAGTCAATCGAAATAACATGAATTCATACTGAACAACCTTATACAATCAAAAGTCATAGTGGTCTGTGAAAACAAATTGTTGGTATTTAGACCTATCTGTCAAAAATAAACTATTAGTTTATAAGTGTATCGTTAAGATGTACCAATTGTGTCATGAACTATTGATGTTAGCATTAATATAAACAGTTTTTCATAAATACTTTTGTTGGTTCAAGTTTATGTTTGGAAAGTGTTTATTATGGCTTTCGCGAATAGAGCAAACTGCTATGTGTGTAGCAGAAATTATAATTGACAACAAACGAATCGTCTTTATGACGAAGAAAACCTTTTAGTGAGAGACGTGAAGCTCGTGGAGGACCCCCTTTGAATATTGATGAAGATAGCAGGGTATGTTTCAATCGTTCACAAGGTATATTGTCAGAAATCAGAGCAATTGAAAATAATCCAAATCATCTCAGGATTAATGTACTTTTCCCGGCTAAATCAAATACCTGCATGATATATGTAATGCCAATGATAATATTCGGAGACTCTCTATTGAATGTAGGGTTAATATATTTATTATTTAGAACATAGTTGTTCCTGACTATGTACGTATATGTCAACATAATCTCAATGAAGACGGCCTTCTTTTGAACATGTTGCATGGTGGCTTACGTTCTCTCAACCGACCATACGTCGGTTGAGAGACAATCTGTTTCAATTTCTCCAGTGCCTTCGAACAGCTGCAACCACGAATCACGGTCGAAACTATGAAAATATGGATGATTTCACAGACGATGAATTCAAATCATTAACATCGATTTCAAAAAATAATTTCAATGAATTATATGACGGAAATCATAGTTATTACAAGAAAATACTTGACGACTTTCCTCCTGAAAATGCGACATGGCTTATCAGAAAATTTTTTGAAAATAATATTTCATTATCCTTCTCGACAAACAACTAGTTCGATTATAAATAAATAAGATACGGTTGTGTTTAATGCAAAATTTTATTAATTACTCGTATATGATACAGGGGCGATCAACTTTCTGACTCGCCCTGTAAAAAATGTTTGCATATCTTATTATTATAAACCAAGCAGAAGCAAATCCAGCCAGATATTGAAATTCCTGAAAGTTGAATTATATTTCAAGTGAACGTTCCGTTTTTTGAATTTTTGAGTATCCCTGTAGCAAATGAAACTTTCTCTCATGAGGGACTGATATTTAGTGTCATTAGAACACTATCACAGGAAAAAATTCTTGGTACATTGAAGAAAATAAGAAATACATGCTTTTAAAAAATGGCTATTTTCCAACTTCAACACCCTGTATCTCTGAAACTAGGATTGAGTTGGGCCCATGGACACTATTGTTCAGAAAGTCGTCAATCACAATATACTAACAATTCATGAAATTTCACAGAAGCCCATTTCTCCATAAGCCGGCTGCCTGGTTCTTTATAAAAAAATAGTAAAATTAAAAATGTCATTAATAAAGTTTCTGACGGGGACTTGACATCCGCAATCAAAATCTTAGCTTCAGATGACAGTTTTGCTGATGTCAGTGCAGCCACTTTAACAGAATTAAAATCGAAACATTCTTTAGAGAAACTGAATAACGTTCCCTACTCTGACTTCGGAACCTATTCCTATTCTTATAACAGAAGAATTTGTCAGTAACGCAATAAACTCTTTTAAAACAAGTTCTGCTGGTGGTTTAGACTCTTTAAGACCTTCACATCTACAAGATTTAATAAGTTACAGTGCTGGCCCTTCAGGAAAAAATCTCTTATCATCTTTGTGTAAATTATGTAATTTTATTTTAAATTACACAGTCAACATCAATATTTTGTCCTATTTTATTCGGAGCGTCAATATTAGCTTTAACCATGATACAAAGAAAACAAGATATGATATTGCGCATGTTAGGGCGGAGCATTATACGACATGTGGTTAGTTATTTCGGAAGCGCATAACTTAAAACCTTATTATTTTGTATTGTGTTATGAGTTTGTCAGTCGATTTTTCAATTAATTTTACTTTTAAAATGCGTTGTGCAGTAGCTGGGTGCCACACAGATTATCAGTCTAAAAACTTTACCAGGGATGTAATGTTTTTTCAATTTCCCAACGAAGAAAATCTTAGCAAGGAATGGATTAATGTTTGCAAACGGGAAGACAAAATTAACGTCAAAAATGCGCGTATCTGTTCAAAACATTTTGATACAGACTCTTTTGAGAGAAACTTAAAATTTGAGCTTTTGGAATATTCAGCTAGAAATCGTCGGCTTCTTAAACCGGATGCATTACCCACTTTAAATTTGTCTAACAAAAAGTGTGACAAAAGTTTGATTAAAAATAGTGAAGATCGTTTTAATAAATGAAAACAGACCAAATTTGTGAATAGTATTCTGGAGGCAAGGTGAGATATTAATATTTATGAAGTGTGATGCCAGACTAATCCAAAGAAATTGGTGTTTGGTGGTTCAGGATACTTTTAGAGTGTGGCTTGGATAAACCATCTGACATGATGATGCGGCACATGGAAAAACTGGAAACAATTTTCAACAATGTAAATTCTGATAATTTGCTTATTTCTAAAGGATATATCAATCATTTAATTAATTGAAGTTCAAACATTGATTGTAGCCTGAAAGTTAAACAATTATTTTTTAAATCCCGAATGTTTTTCCGCATACGCAATTTAAACAAAACTTTATAAGATAAGAATTTGTCAATAAAAAGGAAAATGTCAAAAATTGTTAAATAATACGACCCCTATGTTGTTTTAGTTTGCGATTTTAACTTTTTGTTAATTTTTTTTAACTATCTATTATCTTTATCTATGTGCTATGTGTTTTATTTATCCCTAACAAAAAAATACAAAATTAGATATTATTGCATTACGTTGCAGTTGTAGAGTTTAAAAAATGCGTTTTAAGTGTTAATAATCTGACTAGTTTTGTGTTAGTCATCAGAGAAAGTTTTCAAAAATGGTCTCATATAAAAACACGATGTAAATTACGTCTAACCGCATTCGATTCGTCAATATAATTTTATACTAAAAGTTTCTATCTAACATAATAACTAGAAATCGTTAAAAATGCCATATATTCCAATACGTTAAATTCAAATTTTACTAACCGCATGACGTCATGCGCCGACTGGACGAATTTGGGACGGTGATTTAGCATATCTTGTTTTCTTTGTATCATGAGCTTTAACTAAAAAAGCAGGAGGTATCAGACCAATTGCTATTGGAACAGTTTACCGTCGTTTAGTAGCGAAAATAATTTGTTCAAACATCAGAGACAAATTAGGATATTTACTTCGTCCATTACAATTTGGTTTCGGGTCGAAAGGTGATTGTGAAGCAGTTGCACACGCAGCAAGACGATTCGTATCTAATAATCCAGACGTTAATAATAAAGTTTTTCTGAAAATTGATTTTAAAAATGCATTCAATGCAATTCATCGCGATTATTTATTAAAACTTGTAGCAGATATTCTACCTAGAATTTTTCCTTTCATCAATCAATGTTATCGATTCCCTTCATACCTTTTATTTGGCGAAAACATCATTTATTGGGAAAGAGGCGTCCAATAAGGGGACCCTTTGGCACCTCTCCTTTTTTGCATATCGATACACAAACTTACGTATAAGCAAAATTGAAACAGAATTCAATGCTTGGTACCTTGATGATGGTTCTTTAGGTGGTAATACTGTTTCAAGGAGCTTGAACTCAATTTCAGCAAATGCGAGTTATTTTTCTTAGAATCACCAAATAATCTAACCATTGATAAATTTAATTCTGTAGCACCAGGCATATCAATTACCGACCTGGTTCCATAATGATATCCTAATCAATTTTGACAATGCCATTCGTCATTCATTAGAGTCATTAATTAACATTAAATTAAAGGACCTTTCTTGGAAACAAGCTTCACTACCTGTTTCATACGGTGGTTTAGGAATTCATTCAATCGTTTCAGTAGCTCTTCCTTTTTTTTGTCATCATTAAATAGTACAAAAAATTTCATTAATTACATTCTGCCTATATTTTTCCACACACAAGACCCTTTATTAATGGAGGCAGAAAATATTTGGTCATTAAAGTCTAACAAAGTTGTACCCGATGATTATAAATCCTTTCAAAAATCCTGGGATATACCTTTATTGAACATTGAAAAAGAAAATATGCTTCAGAAAGCTATCAATTTACCAGACAAGGCTCGTTTGAATGCAGAATTTTCAAAGGAATCATGGTTGAACGCTATACTGTCGGCCCCATTAGGTACGCTTCTAGATGACGAAAGTTTCCGTATTTCTATTGGTCTCCGTTTAGGTTGTCAAATTTGTGTAAAACATCGCTGTCGATGCGAAGCTGATGTTGACGAATATGGTAGACTGGGCCTAAGGTGCAAATTAAGTGCCGGCCGTTTTTCACGTCATTCTGCAATAAATGACCTAATCAAACGAGACCTGTCATCTGCAAAGATTCCCATCGGTTGTTTTCTCTTTCCAGTTTCAGATTCTTAGGCTATTTATATCAACTATAACCTCTTGTAGTCACGTTGATTTTGGCCTTCCTCTTTTTCGTTTACTACTTGGCTTCCACTCAGTTATTGCATAAATTATGTTATTTCGACCTGCTCTCCAAACATGTTACGACTATTTTAATCTCTGCATTTACTAGGTAGTGGAGCTGGTTTGTCTAGGGCGCATCAAAATCTCAGAGGTCATTCTACGTTTGCCAAGCTGTAGTACAAACATTTTTCTTTATGTACAAATATTTTTCTCTATATATAACTTGCTCCTATTAAAATATGATCATTTTTCTCAGTGTCTCAAACTCGTTAAGAAACTTTTGGTAGTACTTTCAAGTTAACTGAACATGTATTCCAATTTTTGTCAATATGTCAAATAAAAACACAATCAGTTTTTAATTGTTTTCATTATTATTACCGTAATAATAGTTTTTTAATGAAAAAAAAGTAGACATAACCTCCAAATGTACGTAATTTTTGGTATTCAGAACTTGTTTTATATGTAAAAATAAGAACATTAACAAATCAATATAAAACCCCAAATTGTTATTCACCATTTATTTTTACTTACAACAATAACGAAAATAAAACATGCTAAAATCTAACAATAAAATCAAGGCTTTTAGTTAAATGTACTGTTTCTATGTATTTTTCAGCACTTTATCTATGACGTCATTGTTAATGCATGGCTTTTTACCATAGGTAGTTCACTTTATTTTACGGCAAAACAACATTGACGATTATATTGTTCGTAATTTAATAGTACATTAACCCACGGTGACATTTCAATAAAAAAAAAGTTAAAAATACGTCATTCCAAAATAAACCATACTTCAGGCTCATCAAATCAAAGTACCGGGTGATCAGTTAAGGGTAGCGAGCGGCCATATCTCATAAGATATGGTTCGTATCATTGAATAAAAAGTAAAGGAAGGAGCAATAAACACAAGTTTGGTTGATCAGGATGGTTGTTGCATATGGCGGACGGCAATATCCGTTTTACCATAGGCGCGCTATATTTATTAACAAAATTCGTCCACAATTTGCTTTTCTGACAATCTTTAGGAAAACTAAAAACATATTTTTATGCATCAAACTTTTATAATCAATATTTACACATTATAAATAAATCCAATTTGAAAAAATGCAAATAAATATTTCTTAAATGTATAGTGTTACAACAGTTAACTTACTATTTTTATTTTTATGTTACGCCTATGTCTTAACCTTGTCATTCATCAAAATATGAAATGTTTATTTTGCATCTTTTATATTATTTAAAATTAATATAAATTAAAGTATAAAAGAAAACAACTTACCTATGAAAAGTGAAACACTATAAAATTATTATAAAACTTCCAAAAGCAAAAACGTACTCTCCAACCAATGCAACAACAAAATAAAATGAGTCATACTTGGTTGTTCAAGATGGCTACTTCCGTCTTGCTTTCTCTCTATGAGTGTAGATAGTAGCTATCCTTCCTTTACTTTTTATTCAATGGTTCGTATAGATTTAGAAAAAAAAATCATGATAAAAGTCGCCAAGAGAAATCGCTGGAAATTATTTTCGAGTTTGTCAAACGTCCCCTAGAGGCCGTAACAACTAACACTAAGTAGAAAAATGGGATTTTTATAGAATTTTGCCTAATGAAAGTATATCGATGATATCCTTTTCATATTTACTGACTATTCACCTACACGTTTACACTAAAATGTTTTGTTCTATCTATCAAAATAAAGCGGTGAGGGAAGTTCAATTGTTTTTTTAAACAATTTTTACATATTTTAAAAGAGGATAAATCTTTCTAAAATGTAATTAAAAAAATTAATCATCTACCTTTTTTTGAACCGTTGATATTGAACAAAATATAATTTTATTACATTAAAAAATGGCACGCCACTGCTTTTTATCAAAATAAAAATCATAATCGTAATTACTTATTAGTTGCTAACAAAAAGAACCTTTTGACTTTTTTTCGTTAGACAAACGGCTTTGGATTAAAAAAATCAAATAAATTTACATGCGCCCATATCTCGAAACATACTAATTTACATATTTGGAAAAAAAACTTAACAAAACTGTCCAACAACAGCAGGAGCAATGACACTAAAAACAAGAACACAGAACTTTAAAAATAAACGTTAAAAATAAATTAATAGTTTTGTCGTAAATGTTGTCCATTATTTTGAATGCACTAGTCGACTAGTCCAATATTTTCTGGGTGGAGTTGACAGCTGCCTCAATTTTCGCTCTCGGTATATTATTTATGGCGTTTTGAATTCGGACTATTGTAATGAAATCTGTCCCTAGATGTACAACTCTATGCCTTCGTCTAATGAGTTGTTTATTAACAAAAAAAACGCTGCCACCAGTGTCATAAGTGCTAGACCCTAACGTAATACCCTGCCCCCAAATGTAATAGGTTTGACCCTGCTATAACGGGTCTGCTGTCACCACTCCAATGCCTTTTCTTTAAACAATACCTTTTACCTTTGTATTTGTAGCCGAGCGTGGTAAGGCAACCCCCAGTCCGATTTAAGCTGGGAACGCCTGGGCTTAAAACGGTTTGATTTCCTTCGCCAGGACAGGATTGTTCTCTCGGTTCGGTCTCGTATCCAATGTTGATACACACTCTAGGGAAAATTCGGGTAGGGATGATAAATAAAGTATGGGAAAAACACAAATTTATATCAAAAAAATATAATAAATATTTCTCTGTATCTATATATACATAAATCAACAGTCCAATATCAACACAAATTATTAAATTCCCCCGGTATAAAAATTACCTATACACTTATCCATAAATTGTACATCCTAAGTATTTCCCTGTATAACATATGACTATCAATAAAACAATTATAATATAACCCTCGCCCTGAGATAGAACAAAGAAATTGCCCCCTTTTCGTTTTAGTATTTCACCGTGCGTGAGGGGCGTATGATTTAACCCTTAGTTCGATATTCACCTGTCTCGAGGCGCAAAAAAAGATTATATTTATTTACTCTTAAACGCAATACTATACGAGACTACTGTGGTTGCGTGTCATTGCACTTGATATCAACAAAAAGTGAAAGTAGAGTCGTAAACTAATTCTGCTGATCTATGAACAATAATTGTTTATCGACACGTTTCAATGCGTAAGTTTCGAGTTGCAAAATTTGCAGGTCTTTGAATAACCTATAATGTTTATTTATTTTACTTAATCTGAAAGAAATTCCTAATCACGTCTGAACAAAAAAAAGAAGCAATTTAAAATTATTTATCGTAGCACAAGTTCGCTGGGAACAAGAGGAAAAAAAAATCATACGCTCCGGTCCTTTGATACTAAGTACAAATTAACCTTGTTTTAACTCTTATTTATATTCTACCTACGAGGTGGAAGCAAAGTATGTGGCGCAACAAAACAATAATTAAATAAATAGAAACCTAACTCTTGTCAGGTTGGCGATACCCTGTGAAATCTTATTATGTCATCACACACGATAAATTCATATCCTACAGAACGAGCTGTGCCCAAATTGTGACTCTGGACATTCAATATTTAACTGAATACGGCCAACTTGTCCAGTCCCCGTGAAAGAACAGACAATAAAATAAATATATTGTTATAACTTCTCCCTATGTAAAACAGTGAATTTATAAATACCAAGTTTAGAACCAGCGCAAAATAATAAAACGAATAAATGTCTCATCAAAAAAACAACATCTAACTCTCAACTTGTTTAAAAACTTACTGCGTTGGAAAACTTCCTTTATCCGGCCTTGCTACTGCCTATCTTCACTATCTTTTTAGCAACCGCGGGTAGTGCCAGTAACCGGTATCGGGCTATGCTGAAAACTTAGCGTAGAGGGCGAGTATTCCCGTTTTGTGTCACGAAGGGAGACAGTGTTCACCGTCAAGGATAGCTAAGTATCCCTTTCACGCCCTGACACAACGGAGAGAAACTTCTTCCTCTGAAACCGCTAACACCAAAAAAAACTGATGCCCGTTACCGTGACAGGGGAAGGACTTTCCCCTTCGCGTATTCGCCCCGAAATTGTCTGTCGCTCTTACTGCTCTGTACTTGGTTTTTACTATCCCCCCGAATTAGGTTTGGGTTTTTTTTGTTGAATTGCAAAATCCATTTTTTTGTTTTGAAGCGGCTCAATTTTACGTTATTAACTAGTTGTATACAAAACAATTATTTCATTTTGACCTAGTAAAATGTTTTATTTGTGTCAAAGCTGTTATTGTTTTGTATAATTTTTCTAAAAAAAATGTGGGTCGCATTCTACTTTTATGTCTATTTGGAATAAAATATGTTTTACCGTGTGTTCTGAAAGTTACTAATTTAAATTTTTCTATTTGGTATTCATATTTATTACACTATCATGTCTTCTCGAGCAGTTGGTCGAGTTTTATACACCAAATCCTTTATTCGGCCACACAGATAAAAATCAAAGGCAGGTTAAATCGGGGGACCGTGGAGGCCAGAAAAATAGACTGCCTCTACCAATCCAACGGTCAGGAAAATGCCTGTTCAAAAAATCTTGCACATTTCGAGAATAATGTGCCGGGCATCCGTCTTGTTGAAACCATATGTTTCTTCTTACTTCTAAAGGCACATTTTCTAAGAGTCCTGGTAAATCGTTCAATAAAAAGTTCAAATACATGTCACCGGTTAGATTGCCATTTAAGATGTGCGGGCCGATAATAGCACCATTAATAACACCGCACCAGACGTTGACGCTCCATCGACCCTGCTGATAATCTTCACGTAACTAGTGTGGATTAGTGTCCGACGAGTAATGCATGTTATGAAGATTTACCCTGCCATTACTGCAAAAAAATGCTTCATCTGTCCACAATATTTGTGACAAAATATGACGGTTTTCCCTTATGAAATCTCTAAGCCAGTAGCAGTAATCGAGCTTACGTTCAAAGTCAGTCTCATTTAAGGATTGAGGATATTCCTAAATATGTGGAGATCCCTCTTATGCTTAAATGGGGATCTGCATGAATATAAGCCAACACATTTATAATGTTATCTTCTCTTCTTACTAGGGATGCGCACGATGTATCGATGTTTCAAAAACAACGATTTTTGTATTTCGATGTTTTTTTATTCGATATTTATAGGGAACATCGATATTTTTTTGCAATGTTTTCTTCTATATTGATTAAAGAAAGCAGAAAGTAAATTAAACATTTAATAGAACATCTCTGATTTATTTATTCTCTAATATGAATGCTTTAAAATATGCGTCTGAGTTTGTTGCCAAGCTTAACTGAAAAACATTCACTTTCTTTGTCTTACTTGCGCGCAATGGAAAAAGATTCCCTTATACAAAATTGCAAGGAGGCATTGTTGCGCCTTTGCTGTTATCTCATTCATATCATTTAAGTATCAAACTAGGTTTTAGTTCTTTTCTATTCTGTTTACTTCTTAAACGTATTTTTTCTCTCATATAAATTGTATTAGATGTATCATTAAAATACATTGAATAGAAATGATGTTCAATTTATTAACAGTTTAATTTTTTCCTGCCATATGTCATATTCTTAAAAACATCGATGCTTAGAAACATCGATATTTTCAAGCCGATGTTTTTACAACATCGATAGTGCATAGTCGAGGTATCATCGATGTTTTCAAAATTTTGCGCATCCCTACTTCTTACTCTACGATTTCTTCTCAAAGTTGGAGTTGGTTGCAATTGGCCATGTTGCCTTAAACGTGAGGCTAAACGACGACAAATCATTCTCGAATGCCGTCTTCAGAGGGGATAACGCAGTGCATACTGCCTAGAAGCAATCGCTGCATTTTCAAAACATTGAAAATAAATTCTCAACATATCAAAGGTTTCTTCATTCGTAAAAGGCTTGATTTGTTGTAAAAATACTTTTTACATAACATTAAATTAAATATTAATAGCTGTCAAAATGAATATCAGCGTGATTAACAATTTGGTGTTTTCTTTCTTAATATAGATCATGGCCTGCTTCGCTTAAATGCGATGTTAGTTTAAACAGTATGTAAACCTATCTTATTTTTTCAATCCAAAACCGTTCGTCTAACGAAAAAAAGTCAGGGGGTTCTTGTTGTTAGCAACTAATAAGTGATTACGAAAATGATTTTTATTTTGATAAAAAGCAGTGGCGTGCCATTTTTTTATGTAATAAAATAATATTTTGTTCAATATTAACGGTTCAAAAAAAAGTAGATGATTAACTTTTTTCATTAAATTTTAGAAACATGTATCCTCTTTTAAAATATGTAAAAATGAATATACCATTGCATATGTTTTTTTTTGAACTTAAAAAGTTAAAACCAAGTAAAAGCGTTTTGTAGTGTAAATTATGCTCTTTCATATGAGCCCAAACTGGTTAAAATCGGTCAAGCGAAATGGGAGAAATCTTGGTTTGTTTAAAGAAACAATTGAACTTCTCCCACCGCTTTATTTTGATAGATTGAACAAAACATTTTAGTCAAAAAGTGTAGGTGAATAGTCAGTAAATATGAAATAATATCATCGATATACTTTCATTAGGCAAAATTCTATAAAAATCCCATTTTTCTACTTAGCGTTAATTGTTACGCCCTCTAGCGGACGTTAGACAAACTCGAAAATAATTTCCAGCAATTTCTCTTGGCGACTTTTATCATGAATTTTTTTTCTGAATCTATACGACCAATATCTTATGAGATATGGCCGCTCGCTACCCATAATTGATCACCCGGTATACTGTTTTCTCAGTGTAACTATACAAATTTTTAAATCGATTATTTAGGTTATATTCAAGTTAGATTCATTAATAATTAATCACCTTGTAGATAAAATAAACATGCTTTCGTCCAATATATCCCATTTATTTTGGTGACACCGTTTACCGATACCCTTTTGCCCACTATAGATTGTTTTTATATTAAGTACTTCTTCCTTCAGAATCTTCTCTACCTTCTATTTTTTATGTATTGTATAGAATATACAATTTTTTAGGATTCAATCCAATGTATACAATCTTCTATTTCTTACGTTTTAAATAGTCTTCATACTATTCCCTGTATGCTAATTGCTGCGTGTGTTTATTAAAAATACGAAAATATGAAGGTCAGTTAAGTTGGCGTTATGCACTTCAAATGCACCGATATGCTTCACGAATGATTTTCTTTGCGCCACATTCTCCGAGAAACTACAGCTGTTTGTTTATGGGGGGCAAATAAACGCTAGCACAACCCACCCAATCGGAATTTTCCACACTTGCACAGATTAAAATATCACTTTCTTCTTTTTAGGCATGGATTTCTCGGCTGTATATCAGAAACTATCCATGTTATAACTTTAGGAGAAAAAATTTCTTAGTAAAAGTGGCCAAGAGAAATCGCTGGAAATAATTTTCAAGTTTCTAGGTGAAGAAAAATTTAAAAACCAGTTTTTCGTGAAATATGCCCAATTATACCAAGTGTTAAATAAGTAAACTAGAAAGAGACCTAAATTCAGCACACATTTGTTTAAGTACTTTTTTTTATTCTATCAAATGAGAGTGAGAGTGGGGAAGTGTTTGTGGATAAATACCTATAACTTTGATTTGGATCAACCGATTTTAACGAAATTAGTGCCATTAGAAAGAGTATAGATGAATTAATTACATGTACTATAAAACAATTGCATTTAGTTTTAATTGTCATCGATAGAGGGTTTTTTTAGTCACGAGGAGGTTAGGTTTCGGGTGCCTTAATAGATGCCGCTCAGCCATTAATTAAGCTTATTGTGCACCCCTATTCGCAGATATTAAGCAGAGTCCCATCCAAATTTCTTGGCGAACAGTGAGATTCGTAGAACTATACTTGCAGCCTCTCCTGATTTGTATCTAGGAAGGTATCTAAACAGGAGGCTCTCCTTCTGCACAAGGCAGGACAATCGAAGATAACGTGCTTTTTGTTTCCTCTACCTTTCCACACATCCTGCAATGGGGGTTTGGTGCATCAATCCCCATCTTCATTTAATAACCAGTGGCGAGTTAGGAATCCTACCACTTTTCGCAGTTCTTTCCTGTCCAGTCTAAGAGCATCTGCTGCATTGGAGCTCGATGGTCCTTTGAGCATTCTTTTAGACTGAGCGTGTCCCGCAATTCCGTTCCAGCGCTCCAGTTGGAGATATTTTTTCGTACGACGCTATATGAAACGCTGTATGCTGGTTCTGGTCCCATAAGGGTGAGATCAGCTCCTTTCTTGGTACACTTATCAGCTCCCTCGTTTCCAGCTACCTCTGTATGACTTGGCACCCAAGTGAGAATTACCCTATTGGCTTTTGCCAAGGTTTTCAAGGTATTATAACAGTCCCACATACTATCTTCAATGTATAGCTATGGCTTGCTAAGGCCATAAGAGCAGCCCAACTGTCCGTGTTCACATAGATAGTTTTTTTGTTATATTTCCTGTCTATGCATGTTCTGCCGCATTCGATTAGTGCAGCTATTTCTGCTTGAAATACGGTCGGCCGCTTACCAAGGCAAACGCTTATGCTTTGCCTAGGTCTGACGCCGTAGACGCCTGCTCCAGTACCCGTTGGGGTCAGGGCCGCGACCAAGGGGGGGTGGGAGGGGTTGAGGGGCAAGGGGGAACCACCCCATCCAAAGCCCAGGCAGTTGGTTCCAAATCCAAACACAGTTGGCAAAATCCACCTACCTTAGTAATCACAATAAATAAGATAAAGTAATGTCCAGGACCTCTTCCCTGAGTAAATTCCCCCTTCTTTGTTGGAAAGTTGGCTTACGGCCCTGATTCAATAAAGTTTAATTTGACTCTATTAGGTAATTAATAAGATACTCATCCCGGTTATTGGTGTTATAGCTCCCCCAGGCCAGATGGTGGGCATTGGCGTCCATTCCCAAGATAAGTTGGAGGATCGTAGATATACCGTCAGAGCTCTCCCACGTCCGATGGAGTACACCATCGCGAAGAGTAAGGGAATCCCATTGAGCCCAGTATCGTTTGATCATTGAACCATACTTGGACACTTTTTGCCAATTGGGTCTAACTCCATTTTGTAGCCAGGTCCGGATAACTTTTGAAATTTCCTTAGGTTTTCTACTGACCACATGTTTTAGTCCGAGTCGCTTCTTATTGTTGTTGCATGCAGCAATTCTATCTTTTCATCCTTGTTTATTTGGTTATTATTACTTTCCTTTTCCTCAATTCTTTGGCAATATCTGCATTGTTGTTGAGTACATGGCCTTCTGGAAAGGGTATCCGCATTTCCATGATAGCGACCTTTTCTATAAACTATTTCAAAATTGTACTGCCTAAGTCTTTCTAACCATCTTGCAATTTGTCCTTCCGCATTTTTAAAATTCACCAGCCACTGTACTGCTTTATGGTCGCTTCTGATGATGAAGGTTCTGTCATAAATGTATGTGTGAAAGTGTTCAATGGCCTTTACAATTGCTAACAGATCTTTTCTTGTAACGCAGTAATTTTTCTCCGCCCTTCCCAGGGTCTTACTGAAATAAGCAATTACTTCTTCTTGCTACCTTGTTGCTGTGAAAGGATAGCTCTTATGCCATGTTGTGAAGCGTCGCATCGAGAATAAACTGACCCTCTTCTTTAGGGTACGCTAAAACCGGTGCAGTGGACAACCTCTTTTTCAATTCAGTAAAGGCATTTTGGCATTCTGGATCCCGATCGAATGATGTGTTGTTTTCAGTAAGTCTGTGTAAAGGTTTGGCCATATTTCCAAAATTTTGAACAAATTTCCGGTACTATGTACAAAGACCCAAAAATTGACGAACCTCATGTTTATCTCTTGGTTTTGGCCAGTCTTGAATCGCTGAAATTTTTTCCGGATCAGTTTTTATTCCCTCTGCTGACACAACATGACCCAAATATAAAACTTCACGTTGAAGTAAGGGGCATTTCTTGGAATTTAATTTTAAGTTTGCATTTTTCAGTCGGCTAAAAACTTCTAGATTGTTTAGATGTTCGTCGAATGTTTTTCCCATTATAATGATGTCATCTAAATAACAGAAAAGTTTTCAATGTAAGTCCTTTTAACACCATTTCCATAAGTCTTACAAAAGTGGCTGGAGCATTGCATAAACCAGATAGAAGTACTTGGAATCGATAAAGAGAAGGCTGTTTTATCTCTATCATCGGGATGAACCTCAACTTGCCAGTATCCGCTCTTTAAGTCTAATGTGGTATATCAATGAAGGCCGGATAGGGTGTCCAGTGAATCGTCTATACGTGGCAGGGGGTGATAGTCTTCTACAGTAACTTGATTTAATTTGTGATAGTCAACGCAAAATCTTGTACTTCCATCTTTCTTAGTTACTAACAGAACTGGAGAACACCACGGTCCAGATGAATCTTCAATAATGTTCTCATCCAACATGTCTTGTATCATATTCGCTACATCTTTTTGTTGAGCGAATGGAAGTCTTCTAGGGTTTTGACGTATCGGTGGTACATCTCTTGTATTAATTCTATGGTGGACCAAGTTGATTCGCCTTGTAGATTTTCCGGTTTCGAAAAGGCTAAGGTGATTCAAAACAAATTCCTTTGCCTTACTCGCTTCTTCGGGTGTTTGTTCGTCAAAGTTTTTGATGAGTGTCTCTGATGAGTGTCTATATAAGTTGGTTGTCGACTTTATTTTGTGGCTCTTTTTCGGGTTTGGGATTATCTCGTTAATTTATGCTCTTCACTGGTTCACAATATCCCAACTCGTGATTTTTTTTTAGTTCAACCGGTCTCCTAGATGTATTGACAACGCGAACGGGATTTTGCTGTTCTATTTTTACCAGACATTTGGCTACCATTACTCCATCTTCTGTCGGTTCACGTTGTTCAATAAACCCAATAGTCAGGTTTTTAGATTTTTCTTTAAGATGAGCCATGACAGAGCTTTCTGAATTTGCTGGAATTCTTATATCTTCATCAACTATAACTTTCATTTCACCACTGAGGATGTCGATGGATAAAATTTTGTTTTTCAAATCTATTACAAATTTGTCTTGCATAATGTCTAAACCCAAAACACATTCATCCATAATGTTTGCTACCAAAAATGAGTGAACTATGGCCACGTTTCCAACTCGAATGGATGCTGTTATTGGTCCCAAAATCGGAGTAGTATGACCAGTTGCGGTTTCCAGCACAAGGCCTTTAGGTGTTTTTGCGTATTTCTGTGTTAAAATATCTGGGCGTAAAAATGATCTAGTTGCCCCATCGTCGACAATAAATTTGCAATCGTGATTTCCTAGTTGTCCCCTAACAGTTAAATTTCGGCCATTTTTAAACAAAGAATATGTGCGAATCGTGGGGCTTTGAATGGTTTTAGTCGACGACCGCCCCGAATAGTCGACTTTTAGTAGTTTTCCTGGTTGCTGATATTAGAGCACCAATCAGGTGTTGGTGATCGACTTTGGTATGGAGATGATCTTCTAGGGTTGTTTCTTGTGGGGCTATGAGCTCTGTTTCTAACTGGGCTCTGCGAGGATGTACGTTGTCTTGATGTTGTCTGATTGTCCGAGTTCCTAACCTGGCTTCGAGATCTTGATGGAACTCTACATGTTCTCTACAGATGTCCAATTCTTCCGCAGTTGAAACATTTCCGGGATTCTTGAATTGGTGTACGACCTTGTAGCGTGTCTTTCAGTAAGTTTTCGATTTTAGCTATAGCTTCGGTTAAATTCTCCTCCTCGGATTTTGGACGTTCGGTTTTGGAAATGGTATTAGCAGCTTCGAATTCTTGAGAAAAAGTTAATACTTCTTGTAGTGTCAGATGGTGGCGTAATCGAAGGGCTTGTTGCATTTATGTATCTCTTAAGCCATCAATGAATGCTTGAACGCCAAATTGTAGTAGAAATTCTTTAGATCCCTGTGGATAGACTAAACTCAATAGTCTTTCTATGTCACTTCCATATTCTTGGAGGTTCTCGTCCAGTTTTTGCATGCGCTCCTTCAGTTGAGTTTGGAAAACTTGTTTTAAATATTGCTGTCCATACCTGTTCTCCAAAGCTTGTATAATGACGTCATAGCTAGGGCTGCCTTGCGGAAATAATTGCAGAATGCATGCGGCTTGTCTACGAAGAGCAATCATAGGGGAGGTGGCTTTTTCTTGATCATTTCACCCATGACCCATTGGCAGTCGCTGCTGCTTTAAATTGGCGTCGATATGTCTCCCAAGATGTTTGGCCATGGTATATAGGTGGCTTGCTAACCTCGTTGTATCTCAAAATTACTATTTCAGTTCTGGCACTATCACTAATTAAACTGCTATTATTGGGATTAGTTTCTATTTTCTTTACTAATGCATCTAATTTTTGTCTTAGGTCAAGCTTGTCTGTTTTTAAATCTTTCTCTGTCGTTTTTAAATCTTTCTCTACTGTTTTTAAACCTTTTTCTACTGTTACCAAATCTTCCATAACTGTTTTTATGTCTGTTTTTAGGTCCTCTTTCATTGTATCTATTTTGTTTTCTAAGGCCGCTATTTTACTTTTAAAGATGGAACTAAAATCGGACAGTACCTCTAAATATTTGCTTCCTTTCCTCCTGTGTTCCTCTTCTTCCTTTTTTTGTTTTCTACGGTTTTCCTCTTCCTCCTTTTCTTGTTTTCTTTCTTGTTTTTCTTGCTCCATCATCTGAAGAAACCATGCTGGTGCTCCACTATTAGCTTTCATATCGGTGTTGTAATTTGTACTTCTAGTATTGACCATAAATTACTTTTACCGCTGTCACCACTGTTATAACTTTCACAACTTTATTCAGTACTTGGCTAAATACAATACTATTTTTTAACAATTCAACTTAACACATCAAACGGTAAAATTTGAGAAAACCTACCTGACACCAATTTCGAAAATTCTTTTTTAATTATGTAACAAACACATAGCACCACAAATTTTGCTGCGGAAACACTTAACAAGCGCACTAGAAGGATTTTCATTTTCGAATTTGTCCCTTTTCGAATGGATATTTTTCATATTTTCTTGTTGTATATATACATATATATTCTCGAAGTATAATATTTAATTTGTTCTTAATAGATATGTGATAATTGTAGACTGAATCATTACGCTAAACACTAGTTTTTTTCAAAATGATTTTGTTATGCTTTGACAACAATCTCAACTGACATTTGCTAATCACTGACATTAGCGACGTTGCCAAATTTATGAAGTTATGAAATTACGAAAAATGTAAGTCTCGATTTCGTTTGTATGCAGTTACATTGATATTTTTTAATCTATGGTTATTTTGGAATTCCATGAAGTTAGTTTGCAAAAAAAGCGCGCCGGGTCGACGTTTCGCAATTCGCGCGCGCGAATTGAGAAACGTCGACCCGGCGCGCTCGCTTCGCTCGCGATTTCAATCCACGTTATTCTGTAATACGGGCTTAAATAAATATACCACATACGTTATTAGGAATATGTGCACAATTTGAAAAGAAAAAAAAATTATGAACAGCTATCAATAGTTTGCAAAAAAAAAGCGCCGGGTCGACGTTTCGCAATTCTCGCGCGCACGAATTGCGAAACGTTGACCCGGCACATTATTCAGTAATACGGGCTTGAATAGGTATACCACATACGTGTATAGGTTATTCATTGATATGTGTTAGGTGTCGGGGAGCGATCTTTAAAACATATGTTTACTGTTTGAGCCATAAAGGTTAGATCATTTACTCATTTACACCTAGATTAGTTAATAGGTTTGAGCTGAATAATTTTGTCAGCTGAGACCTTTAAAATAAGAAGCAGTAGTTGATATATTCTTCTTTTTTAATTTTTCTACTGTCAACTTTGGTAACGCTGTTAAAAAATTTGACGTAAATATTAGAATTTTCACACTTTTCATATTGAATTGTTACTGTTAATATGTGTTTCCGCGGAGAAATTTTTGGTTTTCCAGGTTAGTTAATTAATGTTTTATACTGTAAAAAATTTTTTTTTGAAATTCGTGCTACATACAGATTCTCAAATTTTTCCCTAGAATATTCTAGTACGTCAATATGGAACACAATAGAAAAATCATGAAAATTCTAGACTGTCACCTTATCAGGTGACTGTGACTACTCCGCTTATTCAGCCCTCTTCTTATTTTATTTTAAGTCCAAGCTGTCATTCTGACATTCATAGAACAGGTGTAACAATATTATAGACTCAGCGACTGTATCAAGAAACTGCCGCAGTCAAATGCAACTAGGTTGAGAGGTCCTATATCTATGTTGAGAATGAATGAGAGCAGATATTTGGACCATGCTGCACTTAAGCACATGATATTTTATGATCTAAGCCCCAAAATCAAAGTAAGGTTAACATTTTAAAATTAAAAAGATAAACTTCAAGATTATAGACGCAAGCGCATTATTATTTGAAAAGGATAGTGGATATCAATTGTTTGCAATAAGAAGAAAAACAGAAGAAATGTTTTAGTAGGTAAGCCTACGACACCACAGGTCACTGCCAATATAAATGCATAAAAAAATGTAGTTAGGTTGCATATAATAAAATCGTTGATTAATAGAAAATCATTCATTAATACGGGTCATTAATCAATTATTTTGTGTGTGTTAAAATACATCATAATTGGACGGTCGACGGAAAAACAATTTAACAGTTTGTGCAACGTTATTTCTTTTGCATGTTATGATATCATGTTAAAGAAAATAGGTGATACATTGAATATACTAATTTTACATATTCGTTTATGGACTCTGTGTTAAATCCCATGTTATCAAAGAATATTCCTAGCGCTGTATTTTGAGGTTCAACTATCTAGGTGGAGGCGTATTCTGTTTTTGTTGCTGGTGCAACTTTACTTTAAATAATGAGGTTTAACGGACTAAAGGAAAGGGGGATTTTGTTTTAGTTGGTGCTACATATGAGTGCATTAGGAGTGGATTCCACTGCCTTATACTTTTTTCGGTGGTGCATAGAAGTACATTTGAAGTGGATTCCGATGCCATTTATTTTTTTTAATTACCATGGAGGGGGCAACTTTACTTTATATATTGAGGTTTATTTAAGTAGGGGGAGGCAGATTTTGTTTTTGTTGGTGGTTGTTCGTGAGATGTGTTTCGGAATAAAAGTCGTCTAGTGAAATTAAATGAAATAAAACTATATTACAAAAATTAAATAAAAACTATAGTCTGTTTCTTATTGACTGACAGCACGCGAAAAGGTCACAGATGCTAGTCAGGTAGTAAAGCATAAGCGTCACAGTTCATCTAAGGAATTTATTTACTATTTAATTTTATACCCGATCTGATATATAAAGGTAATATAAATGTAAATTCGGTTAGTTAAAACAACTAACCGACCTTCATACATTTGTAGAGTACATACAGTTAAAACAATAAATTATTTTTGAAATAATCTTGTAACGCAACTATTCTGACTAAATATTTCATTAATTATCTTGAGAATTTGGAGCAGGTCAATTCTTGGGAGACATATTAACAAACCATTTATCAATTCATTCTCCAGATAATTTCTTTCTGATTTTCGAAATGTTGATAATAACATTTCCAAGAAACATTACAATAGGGTCCTACTAGGGATTGTCCCAATGACTACTTAGAAATTTTGCAGGTATATACGGTGAAACTTGGTCTCGCCCAAATTTGTATAATTTGTTTTGCTTAGGGTCGCTTATGTTCCATAAGTGTTAACTGTGTTGTGAAAAATGTCTTCAAGTTTTACCCCAGTAAAGTGTAAGAGCGTGATTAGCTTACAAACGAAGACTGTAGTGTTAAATGTGCATGATGCTGTTGTACATCAAATGCCGGCTGCTACTGTTAGAAATATAGTTTCGACATGTTACAATATGACAGGAGTTAGTGAATCTACTATGTATTTACAGGCTTCTAAGAGAGAGAAAAAATAGAAATATATCTCCACACGAAAAGTCAACTGGAAGAAAATCATTTGACCTTGATGAACATATGCAAAATACAATAAGACGAAAACTACATGAATTATATTTTTAAAAAGAGATCCCAACCCTTGACAGAAGACAAGAATGGTGAAGGAGGACGAGAATATGCTTGACATGGGGCGAAAAACTTTGTGGAAAATATTACACAAATTGAATTTTACTTGGGAGAAGCAAAGTCGCAAATCAGTGCTAATCGACAACGAAGAAATAATATGTTGGAGACGCCAGTATTTACGAGATATCCGAAAATACAGACAGGAGGGAAGACAAATCTATTATCTAGATGAGACATGGCTCAATGAAGGACATTCAGTGAAAAAAATATGGCAGGACAAAAGTATTCAAACCAGTCGTCAAGCTTTCATAGAAGGTTTATCTACAGGACTGAAAACTCCTATCGGTAAAGGCCGCCGACTAATAATAACGCATATTGGATGCAATCAAGGGTTAGTTGAAGGTGGTTTACTGGAGTTTCAGTCAACATCAACCAAAGACTATCATGAAGAAATTACTGCAGATGTATTTTACACAAATGGTCGAATTAATTCCAAATAATGCTGTAATCGTTATGGACAATGCCACTTATCATTCGCGATTAGCAGAAAACCTTCCATCTACCTCTTGGAGAAAAGCTGATATTAGAAACTGATTAATCGTAAAAGATATACCATTTGAAGATGATATGTTGATATGTTGAAAAAAGAACTTTTAAAGGTTGCTTCAGATCACAAGCTACAATTTAAAAAGTTTGTTATTGATGAAATAGCCAAGAATCGTGGGATAACAGTGCTTCGTTTGCCGCCATACCATTGTGAATTAAATGCAATAGAGTTAATATGGGCCCAAATGAAAGGTTATGTAGCTAGACATAATAAAACATTTAAAATGAAAGATGTTCGTGAACTCATGAAGTACTCATTGACAACAATAACTGAAGAGAACTGGAGAGATGCTTTGAATCATGTAATTAAAGAGGAAGAGAAAATGTGGGGTTTAGATAACCTCATAGAACAAACTATAGAACCGATAGTGATCTCTCTCGACGAGTCTTCGGATGATTCTTGTATGGCCAGCGAAGAGGTTGATACTATAGATTGAGTTTTATATTTCCTATAAATGGTATGTTTACTTTACTTAATATACATTAATTCATTGTCAATAAATTTGAATTATGAGAATTAAACTATATTTTCTTTAATTAATTTAATTTAATAAAAATGAAAATGTAACTTGTTAATAGGCCTAAACGAATGAATTTTATTTCAACTGTAATGTTGACCGAATCTAATTAAATAAGCAAAATGATCTAATATCGTAATCTCCGCCACTGCGGCACTGTTTATCCTTTTGCTGGCATTGTTCAGTTTTATTACCATATTGTATTTTGAGCTGAAACAGGGATGTCCAGATAACCAATACAGACACCTACTTGTTTTGCATTAGAATTTTAGTATTTACTTGTAAAATTCTTAGGATCACTCTGTAAGAGATAACTTTCTATTTGAATATTTAATGAGGCTACTGTGCTGTCAGACATTAAGAAATAGACTATAAGATGTACATAGAATGAAACGAGTTCTCATCTCAGTATCTTATAACATAATGTCGAAAAATGTGCCCTGAAAACAGGTATAAAAAGATACAATAAGGGTGGTATAACTACTTGACTGCAGATGCTGTCCAGACGCCATAAATATGTATGGCTCTGCTTTTTGTAGAATGAGTTAGTATAATGGCAAATATATAAGATGAGTGTAAGTAACTAGCAAGCGTGAACAGTGGTGTATGTATATGTAGATTCGGCTGCAGTATATTTTTTTGCAAATTATCATTGTAGGGGGGGGGGGAACTTTATTCTGAATAATACAATACCTACTACTAATTGAGGGAAGGAGTACTAAGTACAAAATTTGAAAATTCCGAATGGGGGGGTTGCGTTTATCCCCCCACCCCCTAAACAAACAGCTGTAATCTCTCGGGGAATGTGGTGCAAAGAAAATCATTCATGGAGTACGAGGTCTGATCAAAAAATAATCGGTATTTTCAATTTTTTCAAAAAGTATTTATTTATTCATCATTAACTATCTTGTCTCCTTCAAAGTAATCCCCCTCAAATATAATAAACTTATGCCAGCGTTTTTTCCAATCCTCGAAACACTTCTGAAACTCACTTTTTGGTATCGCCAACAGCTCCTGTTTCGATTTTTCTTTTATCTCCTCATTCGTAGCCAAACGCTTTCCTTTCATCGGTGTCTTCAGTTTTGGGAAGAGGAAAAAGTCAGCGGGGGCCAAGTCCGGTGAATACGGTGGTTGAGGCATGATAACGGTTTTGTTTTTGGCCAAAAACTCACGCACAAGCATCGATGTGTGAGCTGGTGCGTTATCATGGTGCAAAATCCATGATTGCTTTTTCCACAATTCTGTGCGTTTCTGAAGAACTGCTTCGCGCAAACGGCGCATAACTTCAAGGTAGTATTCCTTATTGACCGTGCGATATTGTGGCAAGAATTCATGATGCACACGCCATTGCAGTCGAAGAAAACAGTGAGCAAAACCTTCACATTTGACCGAATTTGACCTGCTTTTCTCGGTCTTGGCTCTTCTGGACGCTTCCATAATTGAACTTGTGTTCTGCTCATAGTAGACTCGCCAAACGCCACAGTCAACATTTCAAATGTCCTTGCGCATTTAATTTCATTTTTTACACAAAACTTAATAGAGTTTCTTTTATCCATTTTTTCGAATAGTAAAAAATCGAAGAGCACATCAAAACACGACTAACCTTTTTATCTGTCAAAAACAAACTGACAATCCAAAATGGCTGATATTGCCAACATATATAACAGACATGTGTACCAACATAACAGAAAAAAGTGCGAAAATCGAACATACGAAACTCACGAAATTTGAAAATAACGGTTATTTTTTGATCAGATTTTGTATATTGTTGTATTAAGAGTGCGTAACAACCAAATGTTTTTTGTTGGAAATATCTATTGGGGGGGGAGGGGTGCTTAACTGACCTAAAATATGATACATTTATAAGATTTACAGATAAAATGCCAATAATAATATATGAATCTAAGCACTACAAAGTGGTTCTTGTACTAACAAAACTTGTTATTATAACATACAGCGTGTCTCAAATCAACGTGATTTAAAACTACTGATCTTATCTATTATTTTGCTCAAATCGAGATGTGGGAATTTTGTTATCGTGAACAAAAATTGTCTGACCTAATTTATCCTGTAATTGTAAATAGATTTCATGAACACATTGATAGTTTAATACTTCTATTATACACTAGAGAGCGTCGAAAGAAAGACAACCAGCTAAATTTGTTACTCTTTGTTTAACTCTCATTAATTGAACTTTCATAAACGAAAACTGTTTTTTTGAGAAAATATACAAGGTAAGTCATAACTATTGGGATATGAGCAAAGGGCGGATTGTTTGGAGCAGAATATAGCGATAAAACTGAATATGCCCTAATGAAATTGTTGTGATATGACATGCTGTATATATCACGATGACAAATCAATCGCAAGAAATTTCACATTCCTATGAATTCTCGGTTTGAATGTCTATTGTAACTTTGAACCCATAGTCATTACTTTAGTGGTCGTAAACGCCCCGTAATGAAAGAAAATTTAGTTTCTAAGTGCCTTATCAACACGTGACCAAACAATTGAATTTTAAATGGTTCAAATGAGCCTTATGATATTTTTATAAAATAGAGATTATGGAGCTCTCCAAAACCATTAATACGTTACAACAAATAACTTTGAGTGATCTACGATCCATCAATTAGCACTGTGAACAATATTTCAAACCCTTACACAAAATGAATGTTTTATGAATTGACATAAATTAACTAAAAAGACTATTTATCACTTCACGAAAAGTGTGTAGTTAACTTTATGTCAAAAATATCACCATTCATCTGAAAGAGAAAGTTCTACCCCTAAAACTTGCGACCCAATATATCTACAGAAATTAACCAATTTACACAACAGTCAGTTTCTCAACATCAAACAGTACAGAACTAGAACCACTCTCAATCAATGTTATCGATTCCCTTCATATCTTTTATTTGGCGAAAACATCATTTATTCGGAAAGAGGCCTCCAACAAGGGGACCCTTTGGCACCTCTCCTTTTTTGCATATCGATACACAATCTTATAAGCAACATTGACACAGAATTCAATGCTTGGTACCTTGATGATGGTTCTTTAGGTGGTAATACTAATTCAGTGTTCAAGTCTCTTGTCTATATTATAAACAATTCCAAGGATATTGTCCTTGAACTCAATTTCAGCAAATGCGAGTTATTTTTCTTAGAACCACCAAATCATCTAACCATTGATAAATTTAATTCTGTAGCACCAGGCATAACAATTACCAACAGACAAAATTTATTTCTATCAGTTGCTCCTTTATTAAACGAATCCTTTCTATCATATTTCAATGAAAAACTAACCTTTTTCAAAAAAATGTCATCTCGTTTATCCTGGTTACCGACACGTATTGCTTATTACCTTCTCAAGAATTGCTCATTAATTCCAAAATTAACATATATCTTAAGATGTAGTCCGACCTGGTTACATAATGATATCTTAATCAATTTTGACAATACCATTCGTCATTCATTAGAGTCATTAATTAACATTAAATTATAGGACCTTTCTTGGAAACAAGCTTCACTACCTGTTTCATATTTTGGTTTAGGAATTCGCTCAATCGTTTCAGTATCTCTTCCTTATATTTTGTCATCATTAAATGGTTCAAAAAATTTTATTCATTACATTATGCCTATACTTTTCCACACACAAGGCCCTTTATTAATGGAGGCAGAAAATATTTGGTCATTAAAGTCTAACAAAGTTGTACCCGATGAATATAAATCCTTTCAAAAATCCTGGGATATACCTTTATTGAACATTGAAAAAGAAAATCTGCTTCAGAAAGCTATCAATTTACCAGACAAGGCTCGTTTGAATGCAGAATTTTCAAAGGAATCAGGAGCATGGTTGAACGCTATACCGTCGGCCCCATTAGGTATGCTTTTAGATGACAAAAGTTTCCGTATTTCTATTGGTCTCCGTTTAGGTTGTCAAATTTGTGTAACACATCGCTGTCGTTGCGGAGCTGATGTTGATGAATATGGTAGACACGGCCTAAGCTGCAAATTAAGTGCCGGCCGTTTTTCACGTCATTCTGCAGTAAATGACCTAATCAAACGAGGCCTGTCATCTGCAAAGATTTCTTGTTCTTGCCGCGACGACGGTAAACGTCCAGATGGTATGACCCTCATTCCATGGCAACGCGGCAGACTAGTTATTATTCAAATGCGTTTCCAATCAGCTTCTGCCTTTTAATGAAATTGCTTTCTCTCGCATACCCCGACATATCAATTCATGTACATGGCCTCACCTAGGGGAGGCAGCTACGTGGGCCTACCCGTTGGCAAACCTGCGTCCGGAGGCAACCGTGAAAAAAGCCTAGAGGAGTAAACCTCGAAAAAAGAACCCGTAATCCTCGTTGTTAGCTACCGTGGCCATGGATGAATGGCTGCGCGAAACGCAGTCAGAAACTGTGCCTCTGGGATACCTGGCGACCTCCCAGAGTACCTAGCCTTAGCGAGGTAAGGGCGCACTGCCTCGCTGGACTTTCTTTCGACCCAACTCGTGGGAAGCAGTTATGGATAAGGATTTAAAAACTAAGAAAAAGTAAGATAAGAAGCGGGAGGAGGAAGTGGTGTTGACACGCAGGCGCTGCAGCTTTACAAGGCGAAACATTTACATTTTTATTCCTGTAGCAATTGAAACCTCTGGTGTTTTCGGTCATGAAGCTTTAACATTCATTATAGAAATATCAGTAGAAACCAATGATTCAAGAGCAACTTTGTTCTTTATACAACAAATAAGAATTGCAATTCAAATAGGAAACGCTTCATCTTTTCTCGGTACGTTCCCCCGTTCTAAGCCTCTAGAAGAACTTTTTATGAAACCTAATCATAAGAAACCTAATTCTTCTACCACTTTCAAACTTTCTCACATTACCGACCCGAAAACATGTGATCTTTCCTTTTCCGAAATTCTTCTCTTCATCAGAATGTGTGCGTTCTGATAATACACGCGTTGACAATTTTATAAATTATGCCTCCAACAAGGTTTTGGGCCTCAGTGTACTAAAAAATATAGATAACCACCATCCAGATGATGTCTCATTCATAGGAATACTGAAGAAGATGACTATGCTAAAGAATGATGCGCGAACTTTTTAGTGATTTTGATTAGAAAATATGACTAAACATCATTTCTACGTAATATTGGTACTTTTGTTTAAACAATATATTTTTATCTATGTTCAACTTTAACGACATGTATCTTTTTCCACAGCAATATTTCATTAAGGCATATATTTGGTTGTATCGCCATACTTTGGTCCAAACAATGCGCCCTTAGCCTATATCCCAATAGTTATTACTCACCTTGCATATCTGATCTGATATAAACTTAAAAAAACATCAAAATATAAAAACATATTTAATGTTTCTATTAGCCAATAGAGGGGGTTAAGTAACAAATTGTTGAATTTGTGATTTTAATGGTTTAGATATCATTAATTGAGCTGTCAACCAGTTGAATTTATGACACTCTGTACGTAGATCTCACTCCCAAAATGATTGTTAGAGTTTCGTTGATTTGGGACACCCTGTATCCATTAATTTTGCGAAAAATTCCTTTAGGATAATCCGAAAAAAATAATTTGCAGTTGTGGCGAGTTCCACTAGCGAGGACAAGGCGCAAATCTTCGTGATGAACAATTATTTCGGCATCGGTATCGATGCTGACCTCTGTTTGGATTTCCATAACGCTCGCGAGGAAAATCCCGGCAAATTCATCAGCAGACTACACAATAAGAGCGTGTACGTTAGAATGGGATTACGAAAAATGGTCGGACCGAAGATGTGTAAGGATTTACATAAGGAAGTAAGATTGGAAGTAGATGGAAAATTGGTTGAGTTACCTCAAGTCGAAGGGATTATTATTTTGAATATATTGAGGTAAATTATTTTATTAAAAAATTAGAAGAAAATAAAAATTACGTTCATTTCAGTTGGGGATCTGGTGCGAACCCGTGGGGTCCCGAAAAAGACGATCAATTCTCGAAGCCCAACCATTGGGACGGGATGCTGGAAGTTGTAGGGGTGACTGGGGTCGTTCATTTAGGGCAGATTCAATCTGGTTTACGATCTGCTATGAGAATCGCGCAAGTAATAATTATAAAACAGTAATTATATACGTTATTGTATTATGTATTTTTTTTTCGACAGGGTGGACATATAAAAATACATTTAAGTTCTGATATACCGGTTCAAGTTGACGGCGAACCGTGGGTACAAAGTCCGTGCGATGTGGTGGTACTCAAATCGGCTCTGAAGGTACGTATTTTGTTTATACTCGTTTTGTTAGTAAAATAGATAGATTTATATACAGTATCGTCCAAAAGTATGTCGAATTTAAAATTTCTTCGAAAACGGAAAAGTTGTAAAAAACCAGGTTAAAAAATTAAGTCGATGATGGGAATCTGATGGATATGTAGATGACGTGATATTAAAGACAATTAAAAATTACATTGAAGAAGCGTCATCATACTTTTGGACGACAAAAAATATATTTTCATTTGATTTTTAGTCTTGAAAATTATTATTTTTCTTTTTTTATTATAATTATTTATTTTCTATTTATTTGTACCATAGCCCTCTTTTAATACGCTATGTGTTTATATGAGAACAAAACAAAAATTACGCCGCCACTGCTTATAATTAATATCAAATTACTCAGTATCTTAATAATTGTCTCCTTTTTCTTCTCTTATTGGCCTCGTTCAGTGTGACACTTAGCCACCGCAATTATTAATAATGGCGGATAGGTCTTCTTTTTATTCTCTTATTGGCCTCGTTTAATTAATTAATTGACAGTTATCCACTACGTTTATAAATAATAGCGGATAGGTCCTCTTCTCTTAATGGCCTCGTTCAGTTTGACGATTAGCCACCACGTTTATTAATAATAGCGGATAGGTCTTCTTCTTCTCCTCTTATTGGCCTCGTTTAGTTTGATATTGCACTACCACGATTATTAATCGTAGCGGCTAGATTTTCTCTTATTGGTCTCGTTCTGATTGACAATTATAGGCAACCACGTTAATTAATATTGGCAGATGTCTTCTTTTTTTCCTGTCTTATTGGCATTGTTCTGTTCGACAATTGGCCCTCACGATTATTAATAATAACGGATAGGTCTTCTTTTTCTTTCTGTAATTGGCCTCGTTCAGTTAGCCACCGCGTTTATTAATAATAGCGGATAGATCTTCTATTCCTTCTCTTATTGGCCTTTTTCAATTCGACAGTTGACCACCACACTCATTATTAATAGCGGATAGGTCTTATTTTCCTTCTCTTATTGGTCTTGTTCTGTTGAACAGGTGCCACCACGTTTATTAATAATAGCGTATAGGTCTTTTTTTATTCTCTTATTGGCCTCGTTTACTGTGATAGTTGGCCACCATGTTTATTAATAATAGCGGATAGGTCTTCTTCGTCTTCTTCTCTTATCTGCATGATTCAGTTTGACAGCTGGCTACCACTTTTATTAATAATAGCACATAGGTCTTCTTTTCCTTCTCTTATTGGCCTTGTTCTGTTCGACTGTTGGCCACGACGTTTATCAATAATAGCGGATAGGTCTTATTTTTATTCACTTATGGGCCTCATAAATTTTTACAGTTGACCATTACGAATATTAATAATAGTGGATAGATCTTCTATTCCTTATCTTATCGGTATGGTTCAATTTGACAGCTGTCCGCCACGCTTATTAATAATAGCGGATAGGTCTTCTTTTCCTTCTCTTTTGAGCCTTGTTCTGTTCGTCAGTTGACACAACTTTTATTAATAATAGCGGATAGGTCTTCTTTTTATTCTCTTATTGGCCTCGTGTACTTTGACAGTTGGCCACCACGTTTATTAATAATAGCGGTTAGGTCTTCTTCTTCTCCTTCTCTTATCAGCCTGGTTCAGTTTAACAGCTGGCTACTACGATTATTAATAATAGCGTATAGGTCTTCTTTTTCTTTCTGTAATTGACCTCATTCAGTTTGATAGTAAGCGATCTTATTTATTAATAATAGCGGATAGATATTTTTTTTTCCTTCTATTATCGGCCTGGTTCAGTTTGACAGCTAGCCACCACAATTATTAATAATATCGGATAGGTCTTCTTTTTATTTCTGTAATTGCTCTCATTCAGTTTGACGGTGAACGACCTTATTTATCGATAATAGCGGATAGTTCTTCTTTTTATTCTCTTATTGGCCTCATTTACTTTTACAGTTGACCACTATGTTTATTAATAATAGTGGATAAATCTTCTATTTCTTCTCTTATCGGTCTGGTTCAATTTGATAGATAGCCACCACATTTATTAATAATATCGGATAGGTCCTGTAATTGTCCTCGTTCAGTTTGACACGTAACCACATTTATTAATAATAGCGAATAGGTCTTCTTCACCTTCTTGTATTGGCCTCGTTCTCTTTGACAATTGGCCACCACGTTTATTAATAATAGCGGATAGGTCTTATTTTTCTTTCTGTAATCGGCCTCATTCAGTTTAACAGTAAGCCACCTCATTTATTATTAATAGCAGATAAGTCTTATTTTTAATCTCTTATTGGCATTGTTTACTTTCACAGTTGGCCACCACGTTCATTAATAATAGCAGATAGATCTTATTTTCTTTCTCTTATCGGTCTGGTTCATTTAGACAGCTAGCCGCCACATTTATTAATAATATCGGATAGGTCTTTTTCATTCTGTAATTGGCCTCGTTCAGTTTGACACGTAGCCACGTTTATTAATAATAGCGGATAGGTCTTCTTCACCCTCTTGTATTGGCCTCGCTCTGTTTGACAGTTGGCCACCACGTTTATTAATAATAACGGATAGGTCTACTTTTTCTTTCTGTAATTGGCATCTTTCAGTTTGATGGTTAGACACCACGTTTATTAATAATAGCGGATAGGTATTTTTCTCTTCTCTTATTGGACTCGTTTAGTTTGACAATTGGCCACCACTTTTATTAATAATAGCGGATAGGTCTTCTTCTCCTTCTAGAATTGGTCTCGTTCAGTTTGACAATTGGCTACCACGTTCATTAATATGTAATGGCCGTTGGGTCTTCTTTTCGTTTTCTTATTGATCTCATTAGCCAACGTGTTCATTGGTAATAGCCGATAGGTCTTATTTTTCTTCTCTTATTGGCCTCGATCAGTTTGGCAGTTAGACACCACATTTATCAATAATAACGGATAGGTCTTCTTTTTATTCGCAGTGCTACGTCGCTTATTAACGATAACGGATAGATCTTCTTTTTATTTTCTTATTGGGTTCGTTTAGTTGGACAGTTAGCCACTACGTTTATAAACAATAGCAGATAGCCACCACGATTATTAATATGTAATAGCGGATAGGTATTCTTGTCCTCTTGTTGACCTCATTCAGTCTGACAGTTAGCCAACATGTTTATTAGTAATAGGCGATAGGTCTTATTTTTCTTCTCTTATTGGCATCGTTCAGTTTGACAGTTAGACCCCACGTTTATTAATAATGAAGGATAGGTTTTCTTTTCATTCTCTTATTGGCCTCGTTTAACCTAGATATGGCTGAACAGAGGAAAACTGTTTATCCCATTTTAGGTTGTATACCCCGCGTGGTACAGGATCTTCGCATTCCTCACGAAATTCATACTAGATCTTCACATATTGCTACATGTGAGTTCACCTTTGATGTCAAATTTCTGATGTTTGTTTTGTAATTTGAATACCATTTTTTAACTTAAATGAAATTTTTGCTACTGATTACATTTTTTGGAAGTTGTCCTTGAGCCTCAATATCTAGCTCCATATCTCGAAAGTTCAAAAATTGGTGTCTTCAAACGATAACCGCAAAAATAGTTATTAGTTCGACAGTTAGCAACTACGTTTATCAATAATAGCAGATATGTCTTCTTTTTCTTCCCTTATTGGCCTCTTTTAGTTTGACAGTCCCCACATTTATTAATAATAGCGGATAGGTCTTCTTCTCCTTCTCTTATTGGCCTCGTTCAGTTTGATAATTAGCCACTACTTGCATTAATAATAGCGGATAGGTCTTCTTCTCCTTCTCTTATTGGCCTCGTTCATGTTGACATTTGGCTACTACGTTTATCAATTTATACTTTTATATGGTTTCCGTCACTACAGGGAATTTTATTTCGTTACCTTTTGTTTTTATTATAAAATTTGCTGAATCAATCTTTATCATTGATTATAGGTTAAGTAAAAAGTTGTGTCGTTAATAACAGATAACGACGCGTTGAAATTAGGTTATGGTACAAAATATTAATTACTGATATGCCGATAGCGTTGTCGTTGTTGCTTTGTACGTAGAATGATTTTTATTTTGACCAAGATTTATTGCCATGGACGGGATATTAATAAAAGGGATTTAAAATATATCCAATTTTTTTCTTATAGGTTATATAATTTTGAAAATTTTGGTTAAACTAAGAATAAATTAGAATTTTTTTTGTGTAGTTTGATCACCATAAATTTCACATTTCCCGCTATACACACAAAAACACAACGTTGATATTTGACATAGACGTAATGTCGAAAATGCTTGGTAATGCTTATTGTTTTGTGCTGTGTTACCCCTCCCCACCACCACCTAAAAGCTATTGGCAGACATTTTAGTTTTGTAAAAAAAATATAACGAAAATTTTAACATTTTGTAATATACGAGGATATTAGTTGTGAACTACCAGACCCTTATCATCGCCGTTATCGGTTAGAGATACAAAAAGTAACGTTGAAGTATGTTGAATCAATAACTTAATCTAACTTAATCTGACAAGACATAAAACTACGCATAAGGATAACAATATAAAACATAAAGTTGTCAAAAAAATTTTGTTTCCATTAGAATCTGTCAATCTTTTATTTTGCTCTCTTGTCTAACCGCATTATCGTCATAATGTTTACGTCACTTTTTTACGCTAGCTCCTCGGTAATTCTTCCTGTCAGTCCACGGATAGTCTACAACCTATTCACATATACTTTGCTCCTCTTCTTCCAATTCCATAATTTGGAAATGTAATGTCGTTATACGATGATAAAGGATGGGTTTAAAATCAAATAAATGTACACTCTTCCCCGACGAAAAATGCCCACCCTAAATAAATGCGGAGGTAATAACTTTCCGTATACAAGTATTATGGTAAAATGTGTCCCTCTTGAAATCAAGGTCGATGTCATTCCATTATATAATCCCCGTCCTCAATACGAAATGACCATCATAATGCCATTAGTTTCATTCTATTCGACGATTTTTTGACATCGAACGTCATATCCAATATTTAACCCTACCCATCCCTCAGGAAGCTTGGTGACGTCATGGGTACTGTCTTCTTGACATCGAACCCTATATTTAAACCTCCCGTCCCAGGAAGCTTAATGACGTAGAGAGCGTTGTCTTTTTGACATCATACCTAACGAACACTGCCTCGTTGGCTCCAAAATCTACATCCTCCCACGTCAATACGACCAACCCTCCATAACCTATTTCCTTCCACGGTATAACCACATCATCCCATGCAACAGCGGTTCTCGCCATAACCATATCATTCTTCGGTTATTAAAATGTTCACACGCCGTAGTTAATGGGCAACCTGAGCCTGGAAAATTTTTGTTAATACCTTTTATGGCAAGCCACACCTCCTGACGTCACCAAATCGATCCAATGAGCCCTCTGAGCTCGATCCAATCAATGCGTGGGGCAAGTCCCTCCCACAAGCTGGATGTATTCGAGTTTTGACAACCAATCAGATCATGGCTTTGTTACTGTTGTTCGGAATGGGCTACCCGAGCCTGGGAAAATGTTAATAACTTTGACGGCAAGCAACGCCTTCTGACGTCCCCAGTTTGACCCAATAAGTGCTCGGGTCTCGATGCAATCAGCGCGCGACGCGGTACAAGACCTTACCACAAAATCCATGCATGCAATCAGAGCTCGGTTTTGTTATTATTGGTCGGAATGGACCATCTGAGCCTGGGAAATTTTTGTTAATAGCTTTTATGGCAAGCCACGCCTTCTAACGTCACCAAATAGATATAATAAGCGCTAGGGGATCGATCCAACCAGCGCGATGCGCAAGCCCCTCCAGCAATCTCGATGCATAAGGTGTTGATAACTAATCAGTTCGCGGCTTTGTTATTATTGGTCGGAATAGGCCACCCGAGCCTGGGCAAATTTTGTTCATAGCTTTGATGACAAACCACGCCTCCAGGCGTCACCAAATTGATCCAATAAGCGCTCGGGGCTCGATCCAATGAGCGCCCGACAAGCCCCTCCCACAAACTCGTTGAATGCGGTTTTTAATAACCAATCAGATCGTGGATTTATTATTGGTCGGAATGGGCCACCTGAGCCTGGGAAAATTTTGCTCATAGCTTTGATGACAAACCACGCCTCCTGGCGTCACCAAATTGATCCAATAAGCGCTCGGGGCTCGATCCAATCAGCGCCAGACAAGCCCCTCCCACAAACTCGTTGAATGCGGTTTTTTATAAACAATCAGATCGTCGCTTTGTTATTATTGGTCGGAATGGCCACCCGAGCCTGGGAAAATGTTGTTAATAGCTTTGAAGGCAAGCCACGCCTCCTGACGTCACCAGTTCGATCCAATAAGAGCTCGGGGTTCCCTCCAATCAATGCGCGATGAGGGGCAAGCTGCTCCCACAAACTCGATGCATGCGGTTTTTGATGACCAATCATAGCGTCGCTTTATTATTGGTCGGAATGGGCCTGAGAAAATTTTGTTAATAACTTTTATGGTAAGCCACGCCTCCTGAAGCGCTCGGGGCTCGATCCGATTAGCGCTCGGAGCTCGATCCAATCAGCGTTCGGGGCTCGATCCAATCAGCGCGCGACGCTAACCAATCAGCTCGGCTTTGTCATTATTGATCAGGGCCACCTGAGCATGAGAAAATTTTGTTAATAGCTTTTATGGCAAGCCACGCCTCCTGACGTCACCATATATATCAACTAAGCTCTCGGGGCTCGATCCGATTAGCGCTTGGAGTTCGATCCAATCAGCGTTCGGGGCTCGATCCAATCAGCGCGCGACGCTAACCAATCAGCTCGGCTTTTCATTATTGGTGGAAATGGGCCACCTGAACCTGGGAAAATTTTGTTAATATCTTTGATGGCAAGCCACGCTTCCTAAAGTCACCAGTACGATCGACGAAGCGCTCGGGGCTCGATCCAATCAGCGCAGAGCAAGGCTCTACCACGAACTCGTTGGACGAGATTTTTAACCAATCAGATCGCGTTTTTATTATTTTTGATCGAAATGGACTGGGAGAAATGGTAGTATAATAATGGTTACGCGACGTTGCTAATTATACGAGGTACAGTTGTAACGAAGACTAAAAAGTAGCTAATGGTCCAACCGAATCTGGGAAAATTTTGTTAATTGCTCTTGTGGCAAACCACGCCCCCTAGCGTCACCAGTTCGATCGAATCAGCGCGTGAGGCAGGTCAAACCATGCCCCAACGCGCGGAAAGCCCCCCCCCCCCTCTGACAAACTATATTGATAGAGCGCGGCTTTGTTAGATATTATTGGTCGAAATGAAGTGGGATAAACGGCAGTATAGATTACGTTCAATGTCAAAAAGAAAGTTATTACCTCCGCAGTTATTTGGGGTGGGCACTTTTAGTTGGGACACCGTGTATAAATACGTATCTTATTAGTTGGTGTTTAATATTTTTTGTTTTTCTTTTTCTCCAATACAGGCGACAATGTTAAAGAAAAATAAATTCAAACGTCGACCTACCGAACCGAATATTTTACCGGCCAACGGGGAGGGGGGAAAGAGCACAGACGAATAAAACAATAACACAATAACATCCATTTTCGTTTTTATATACAGTATGTTTGAGAAAAAATGACAACGTAAGAACAACTTTTTTATTATTAATGCTACGAGAAAAATGTATTCTTTAAAATATGTTCTACATCGTCTATAACTTCTAACGCGGAAATCAGATGTTAAATGTTTTAATTCGTATACGAGGTTTTGTTAAAAAGTATGAATTTGGTACAACAGTAAAGTATATTTATTTGTGATAATATCGAAAACTTTAATTAATAAAACAAATAAAGGTACTTTACTTTTGTACTAAATTCATATTTTTTGACATACCCTGTATACGAATTAAAAATGTTTACATCTGATATACGCGTTTTACGTTTTGAACGGTGTTGAACCTTTTATAAAGAATACGTTTTTTTCGTAAAATTAATAATAAGAAAGTTTCCTTAAGTTTTCTAGTTTTTCTGATCTGATCATACAAAAAAGGCATGAGTATATTTTTTGCTTGTTTCACAATTTCTATTTATTTATTATCGATAGCGTAGTTTGATTTTTATACGTTTGTGTGTCTCCCCCCCATGTCAGGCAACAATGTTGAAGAAGATGAAGGGTAAAATGAAGAGACGCAACACAGAACCGACAATGTTGATATCTCCAGGCGTACAACTGGTACCGTTGCCTTCTAACGACGGAGAATCCCCGACGGACCCGAACAATACCAACTTTTAAAACTTTTTGGTTTCATTTCGAAGACATTCTTCTTTTTTCTTCTTCTTCTTCTTGGTACAGTAATGATTATTACGTTAAAGGTATGGTATTTTTACCAAAAAATACAATTATTCGAATCGCCGGACCACAACCGCCATGTTGATGTCGATAAAGTGAGGTTAAGTGTAACGAACTACTTTCGAGTAGATGATTGTGCTACTACGGGGTGCGTACGTGAAGTTGTGGTCCGAATTTCGATGATTGAGTAGTTCGAGGTGTTCGTCTTCTCTATCCAGGAATTGACAGACGAACGCCGTTGTCAATCTGTCAAAGTATATAGGGCTCAATTCTTCGGAGACGCTGCCTGGGGCCTTAAAGTCTAAGAAGAAAATACTTGCGACAGATTTTCACTAAGTTTTCCGTTTTCTTCTTCTTAATTTATAAGCTGAGATATATATATATGAATTTGATTTTTAATCGATGTGCTATATTATTCTTTGTAATTATCTCAATTTTAAAAAAAATGGAGTAAATTTAGATGAAACGCCAAATAAAAGTTTAAATATTAAAAAAGAATCAGTCACTTTTGTGTTTCATCGAAAGGAAACAATCTAATAAAAACTATATTAAATTGTTTCTATCATTATGAAATGTATGTACATGTGATTAAATAGATATATGAAAAAATTGTGAAATATAGATATAATATATCAACGGTTTGTGTTTTATTTAATACGAAGACATAAACGTGTCGAAGAAGAAGAAATTAATAATTGAAGGGGTAATAGAAGCGCTGTACAACAGTCAATGTGAGGTTAATGACACCAAAATTGGTTGTGGTTCAGTCCATACGAAATATTAATAATTTCCAAATACCAGACTAACCGTTCTTCGGAAGTGACAACAACTACTTTCCTGGCTAATGCCTCGCAAAATATTCAATTACATCCCCTTCGAAAAACGTGACGTCGATTGACCTTCTTGTCTATACAGTCATCTATGCTGATTCGCAATTGCAAAAAAGGGCATAGTATGCTGATCGGTTTCGATCTTCTTGGGTCCCTTCAAGAACGCCGTAATGCCTTTTTTTCGGAGTCTCTAATCCGAACTGAAGATTTTGTATTTTAACGCTTCTATTTGATTCGTGGAGCTAAACACTTACCAAAAGTCAGTATGTCTACTTTACACAACGGCTAATTCCAAGGCCTCAATCTGCCTATTCCTTGGAATTTCAACGAAAAAGAAATAATAGTAAAATAAAAATGCTTACCATTTAAAACGCCGTAAGCAAAAACACTCAGACTACTGGCTTGAAGCCGACTGATAAATAAGGTGTCTGGATTTTGTATTTATAGGGGACCTAATGGAAACCAACAGGAGCATTCAGAAATTTTCAACTCCCACTCCACCACCTTCCACGATTGACTTGGATAATCAATTAAAAATATCCTTTCCTTACAGTAAAGGAGTGAGAGATAGAATCTGCAAAATTTTCGAATCCCACGGTATTCGAACAATCTTCAAACCCTAACAGAAACTCTCTCACTTAATCAGATTTGTCAAGGATAAAACTCCCAATGTACAGGATAAAATTCTCAATGAACAGGATAAAATTCCCAATGAACAGCATGGAGTGTATGAAATCCCTTGCTTATGTTGTCCCCGCTCCCACATAGGTCAGACCAACCGACATATCTTCGTTAGAGAGCAAAAGAATACTCAGTATCTGTTAGAAATTCCTATACTTCTTCCACCTTGGCCCAACATCGTGTTCAAACCGGATACACAACCAGATAGAAAAACGTCCTAACGTTTAAACACCAGGTGTCGTCCCAGCCAGACTACCATTAACACCATTCCGATACCACATTACATCCTTCCAGCAAGGCCTGCTCCAAAAACAACAATTTCCCCCGTAAAATATCCCGGGAAAACGAACATTCTATATCTGTTATCACTCCCGCCAGTAACACACGCACCGCGTGCGCCAAAAAGACAAAACCCGCCAATAGGTCACCCATAAATACACTCTCCAGGCACCTTATCTATCCAAGGAGTAGGCATATTGAGGCCTTGGAATCAACCAATCAACCGAAGGGGGTAATTTGTTGCGTAAAGTAGGCAGATTGAGATTACAGAATCGGATCATTTCCTAGAATAATGAACGAATAATTTAACCTTGATAATGGCTTCAAAGTGGAAGACGAAACGTCGAGAAATCAAACATTTTCAACGCGGATCAACCCGCGAACCTATATATATATATATATATATATATATATATATATATATATATATATATATATATATATATTATATATATATATAAACTGTAAACAAAGTAGTTGGGATGCGGTCAATATAGGGCTAATTAAACAACTATTTTTTGACTATATATATATATATATATATATTGCACTATTTTATGACAACTACAAAAAGAAGATTAAATAAGTTACCGGTATTCTGCACTCCTCTAATATAATTTTAATTTACTTTATATTTTCATAAATTAGTCATAGTTGTAGATACATATTTATATGATGATAATAATTTCTTTTAAAGTACTCATAGTAAACGGACTTTTCATCTAAAATAGAGAAAAGTAAATTAATTATTAGTAAACAAATAGAGTACATTTTAAATTTGAAGCTGTATGATTTCAATGAGACATATTCGGTTTGTGAAGTTGAATGTCAATGACACGATTGTAAATAATGAATACCACAAAAATGTTTGGAAGGAATTACAATTAAATTATTATGAATGGATTATCTAAAATAACAAGTAATTTAAAAAGGATATATCCAAAGAATTACATATGTAAATATCAAATTTATTATTCTATTCATCATATAGTAAGTAATAGTAAATTGACAAATTTTGACAGACCGATGTTAAAAAGTTTAGATTTATGGTTTAAAATAAACATTGCATAACAATAGACATTCAGAAAGAATCTAGTGAGATGTGAAAGGGAGATAGGAAAAAGTTTGTTGATAAAAAAACAAAAGGAGATGAAGTTGGTTTTTTGGAAGGATGAGAGGTTTTTATGGGCGAAGATACTTGAAATATGACAAAAAGTAAGAGAATTTAAGAATTTCGATGAAAGAGACATTAATAACTAGTTGCTACATATTAAAATACTCACCGAATTGAAATTTCCGAACGAATATATTTTTTGTGGCGAGAAATCCAGACTTCAACAATCCGTTCTACAACATTCTGCAAGAAGACATTTTAGTGCGACTATAAGCAATAATTAAAGGACTTAAAAGGTCAGTGAACGTTTATTACTTAACAGATGTACATCTAAAAAAGAAAGTAAAGTTAACAATAAACAAAGAAAGATCGATCTATATTTTACAGACATTATATTATTAAAGACAATTACTCGCCTCATCAATATAAAAACCCATGAACATTCATATAGTATAAGAAATCATTATTTTTAAACAATTGTAAATTAACATATGTAATTCGTTTCATTAATATTTTACATTTATTCAGTTTGTATATAATCTTTGGTTTATTCAGTAAAAATTTCTTCTTCTTATCGCTTTAATACAACTTTTATCATTTCAACTAACATAGAGATCGTTCCCATAGAAAAACATTCGATATTCAACTATACAGGCGATTATGAGACATGTTGACGAGACCACTTATAGGTATATAGGAAGGACAGGGGTGTAACGCACTTTTTGCATTTAAACTAAACTAAAATTTCAAAATTTTAACAAGACGATTAAAAATACAAATAAATAATCGACAGGATTGTGTAGTTATGATAAAATATCAAAATAAATGAAATTATGATATCACAATGAATTGCCAATAAAAATAAAGTTTAAACATACATAAAAATATCACAATAAGTGTCACCACTAATTTGGAGTGCAACAATATATAAGATATCATAATAATATATTGTTATAATTAACACCTTAAAGCGACAAATTCTATTATGATTGTGATTATTTCTATATACACAATTTATTTTAATTAACTTTTGATATATATAACGCGTATTGCTATATATTTAATAATTTATGAACGCCAACTTACCATAACTAGGTAAGTAAAATTTAATATAATTATTCTGACTTAATTCAAATTATCATAAAAAAAAATAATGTAAATGTATATGCTCCGGCTATATATAAGACCTCTTATTTTCAGGGAGTCGGTTCTCGAATGAATTGCAGTGTTCAAATATATCTTTTCTTTTTATTTCCTGTTTTTTTTTTATATAAATTTAAATTAACATTTTTACACAGTTCTACAATTAAGCTTTTATTCTAAATTTTAATTCAAGAAACACCCTGTATGTTAATTTTCTCTAATTTGACCTAAATTTATTACTATTCAAAATTTTACCATCACTACCTCTAAATTGTATACTAAAAACTCTTACCTTTCTTCATACAGGACTGCTTCTTTTGAATTCCTCAAACAAAGATCTTTGTTCTGGATGAATTTCAATATCTAGCTTACCTTATAAAGAAAATCTATTAAAATTACAATTAACTAAACAAAATTTCTATATCCAATGATCCAATAATTAACAAAATTTCAATAATTTATACGACTTCAATCAAATCAAATAGAACTTTCTGAAAGTATCAACGAAATAACCTAATTTAATAATTAAACAACTTAAAAAAAACTACTATAAAATTAACTAGATCTTTCTCAAATGGTTAACGAAATAACTAAATTTAATAATTACACAACTTTAAAAAAAAAACTAACTAGTATAAAATTTAAACCGACCTTTTAACTTAATGTTCTTTTTCTGCAAACTCGTCGGTATATGTTTATTTATGTGGTTCCGCTGTCTTATATTGGGTTCATGTATTTCTTTACCATGTTGCTTCTTTCCAAAATATTTATTTCTGTTCTCAATATAATGTTCTTCTTCAAATTATTAGTTACCGTCTCCAATTATTTATTTTGCTCACAATCTTCTAAATATGTTCTATTTATGTCTACTATCTGTGTTAAAATAATCTCACGTGCTATTTTTCTAGTCTTACATCATTCCATAATATTTATTCTCTGTTTTCCATATACTGTTTTAATTTTCAATTATATTTGTTCTATTCCTTGTATTGACTACGTTATTTTAATTTTCAATCCCTGATTCGTCTCCAATATAATTTATTTAGTTATTTTTTCGTCCTTTCGGGGTAAAAAACTTCCGTCACCAAAATATGTCAAGTGAATAGTCTCCCGTTTCAACAACCTCTCTCCTCACTTCCTTCCTTAGTTTCCTTAAAGGCTTGTTCAAATAAATTTTTATTTTCATCAATGTCATGTATTGTCAAACTCAGATTTTATTCGATGGAAATTAATAGATCAACTATCAACAATACAACCACATCGAACATATCATTTTCCTTTCTAATCATAACAATTCTCAATTAAGACACTTCTTATTTCCTACTTCCGTATACCTTTTCAGACGTTAACACCCGTTTCACAGCTTTTTGTAATTCCTACACTAATAAATTTCTCGGTACACTCAAAATTATGTTTCTCAAAATACCACTTTCTTTCAAATAATTAAATATTTAATATGTGATCAACACATGTCACTACAATGGTGGGACAACCTGTATGTGACAATATATTGATACGGATCCTCTATTTGAAATTTAAAAGAAAAGTAGAACATAAGGAAATTCATTTATATGGCTGCCATACTTTTGATACACACTGTGTTATATGTAAGTTCACTAATTTTGAAAGATTCAGTAGAAATATCAAATTTGACATTTCAATTTTTGATAACATTTATGTAGAATATATCTAATGATAGATATAACATATTATGATTTGGAGAAAATATTTGAAATTTCAAAATATAGCAACATTACAAGTGTAATAAAATAATTCAAATCTCACTGGTTATTGAAAATCAGATTAGTAATTTTTTTTAAAAACAAGAAAATTCGGTAACCAACGGAAAAGAGATTTATTTATTTTGAAAAAGTTTAGGGAGTTGATTTTGAAACCCCGAAGGGGCAACATCAGAATTAGAGTTGTCTCAATTTTTGGTGTAGATAATTGAAATTGTATATCAATACAACCAGATTAAAAATACATTCCCTATAAAGCGAGTGCGTGCATAATTCACATAAGAATTGCATCGTGTGTAGTGAATGTGGTTCGAGATTTCTAAATAAAATTTAGAAGGTATCCTGAATTCTAAGGTCATTTAGAATTGTACGACTTGTCCAGTCATTAGTTGGTGAGTCCGATCCAGTTTTTTTACAATAATTTCTCGAGAAATAATAAGGCCTATTTCAAATAGAATTTGACAAAGATACATCTATTAGATTTTTGATTGCAAACAAAATTAATAAGTCATGTAAGGAAATTCACATAAGAGAAGAAAAATTTTGAATTAGACAAATTTGAGTAAAGCTGGTATTTGACATTTATACACGTCAAGATTTAAATCAACGATTGGAACTTTTATTAAACGTTTTTCATTAGATTAATTTATAGCATATAGGTTGTAGTAATTTTAAGTTTCGTAGAAATTACGACTGTTGTTTCGTTTGTAATAATTTTGGGGAATATTAATTTGTTAATTTGTATCTGGTAGTATAATATAGAATTTTGCATTCCTACTCTATATAGTCTTTTTATAGCATAATTTCAGAAAATTAAACATTTTTCATTAAATAAAACTGTGGATCAAATCAGTGACAGTTGATAATTTTTAGTGACAGAAATATTGGAAACGTCATCAGATATTTGAAGTGCCTTTTATAATATTAAACATACAGTTACTATAGGTTCTAAACAATAGTGAAACAGATAATTTGGAGATACGTAAAAATTTAAATAAATTTTGAATAATTAATTTTTTTTAACAGTTTGATCTCACCCTGAGAGAAGAGTAATAGGTCGATTATACATATAAATTCATTTTTAGAAATACTAAATTAATATTTATTAGAGCCGGGCATATTTTTTATTTTTGACAACTACTGTCAAAGTTGAAATTTCTTACATAAATTTTTAAGTTGCATGTACAAGAATTGTCGCTGCGACAATTTTATAACAATTTATAACAATTATAATAATAATAAATAAAACGAAATAAAAATATATTACAATTTGTCACCACATCGTGGGGCAACTATAAAATAACGATATTAAATATATTACCAATATATATATATATATATATATATATATATATATATATATATATATTAAACTAATTATTTGATATAATACTTACTTTTATAGTAGATTTAAATGTATATGTTTATAATATAGAATTTTTGTTTTAGTTTGGCTAGCTCAGTTTGTTTTTAATATTTGTTTAATAATTTATGTTAATTAGATTATTCGGGAGCATGAAATCCTTTTTCCCTTTGAGTCCTGGCAATTTATACTGATGTAATAGTTGAAATAAAAAGAAAACACATTATTTGAAATCAATTTAATTATCAATGCAATATTTATTTGATAAAATAATATGCGACGCCAATGGTTACATGTACCTATTTATTGATTTTAATAATATCATAAATGCGCATGCGTGAAAAAATTAGTCATGCGCTTTAGCATGAAACAAACAATTATGATATGTAAGAAGCATCTATATTATACAACACAGTTTGTTAACGATGCAAACAATTGAATGGTTCAACAATAAACATAAAAGAATTTATATATATCATAGTTATATATGATACACATAGCTGTGGGAAGAAATTAGTTATATACATGGATAGAAAAATAGAAATTATATACAAATGGACATGGTTACAACATTATAAAATTTCAATCACCAGATTTCTGCGATTACAAGATGGCGTGATTAGCGTAAGTACATATTTTAATTTATATAAAGTTCGGCCTTTTATTAAATTTAATGATTTATGCAATGAATATACTATATAAAGTCTGTTTCTTTCTTTTTTAGATCGATCATATGTGAAAAAGTTTGTCAATTTATGATATTAAGTACTTAATTGGTAATTTGAGTTTTTACACTATTTATTGGCCAATAAATGATTTAAATACACTGACCTGTTGATCTTGAATTTGGAAGAAAGTCTCTGGAACCCAGGAACACCCACTGAAGCTCCAAAAAACCAAAGTTGTTGAAAATTTCACAGATTCTTGTCGGAAAACTTGTTACAATTAACTGTAAGTATTTCTAATATTATATTTAACAGTACTTTAGGAGTTTAAATGTCTTATACCGGGAATATCTTTAAATTTTTAGGAACACTATCCCACACACACCTCGCTTCTTAACACCAGCTACCGTTCTCCTCAAGCGTCCCCTCGATTTTCAACTTTTTTAATCAACACAGTCTTTTGTTCTTTTTTCAGATCACTATTCAAAAGTTTATTTATTGATTCAAAGTTTGTTATGTCATCTTTTACAACCAATCAGATATTGTCCTTTGTAATCAGATAATTGAAACTTCAATCACTTATCAAAACAATTTCATACATACAAATACATTAAAATTGGTTATATTTAGATACACTTACATAGTACAACATTCAATATTATTATTGATAGTATATTCTTGTTACATTCATATCAATTATAAATATAAATTCTCTTATGTTATTTGTCTATATGTCATTATTTGTTTATCTATGAAATCTATTGGATTATATTCTATTCTATATTTATATTTGTTCTTATTCTTAAATTAATGATTATAATGAATTGACTATAGTAATATTTGTTTTCATTTCAGATGAACAGCTGTTATGATATGGAAATTATTCTTCGTCTTAGGCAACTTTATTTACACCATTACATTGGTTAGGCAATATCTATATTTTATGTTATCATTGAGGTAATTCCTTTTTATTATATTGTTATAGGCTGTTATTTAATATATCTTTATTTGATATGTTGTTTAAATTAAGAAAAGTGTTTCCTTTTTACTTGTTTTCTTAAATTATGTTATTTTCATATATATTTCATACTAGCAAACTTAATTTTATAATACTACTTCTCTTATTATCTAAGATATCTGGTTCAATTCCCCTCAAATTTAAATTTAAATGATATCCATACCCTGGATATTTATTTAAATTTCAATTTTCTTATTATAAATGATTGATTTTATTTTATTCAAAAAAAATTTAACAATTTTATGACATAATCTTACTTTCTTTAACTTTGTTTCTCAAATATTTGTTCACATTTTTCCTACTACAAAATCTATTTCTTTCAATAACTGTCTCCTAATTCTTTCCTTAAAATACACTTGATTAAGATCAATGTCAATTTATATTTTTAATATTACTTCATATAATACTTCTCTATTATCATTTCTTCCTAACATCCACTTATATATCAACTTATTTCTTTGTAATTACATTATACTTCTATATACTCCTCATATCATATTTCTTTTCAATATTCATTATTCAATATAATTAATTATTTCTTAAATTCATATATATATATCAATATCAACTTCCTTATTCCTTCCTGTATTTTCAAGTAATCTATAAGATTCTAATTGACATTAAACATTATCTCCTATATTTTTAATCAATATCATTCATTATTGTCCTTTCCTATCCTTTATTACTTACATCTTATTTCCCTATTTAAATATGTGAACTTCTATTTGATACTTGAGTTATTCTTATTTTATCCCCTCTATCCTATATTCTTTAATAGTTTCATTCTATGTAAAACCAGTATCTCTTATAAATTGTTTCCTTTATTTGCTATATATATAGATTTGCCATACTCAAAATTTTTTTAAAATGTTTTAATTATAAGTTTTATCTAATAAATTTTTCTTTATATTATATTATATTTATTTTTTTAGGTTCTGAAGAAACAAACGTGATGAATTTAATTGGATTATCAGCTGCCAAATGGAAAACAAAATTCTGTCTAATATCTACTTTATCTTTGTACACTAATATTAAATTTTAAATCTATCCTGATGACTATCATTTCCTTTTTTTTTAAATATTATTCGTAACATAACATCATATATATTATTCAGAATTGGGTTACTCATTAATAATAAATTCTATGTACATTATTTATACTTGTGTTACTCATTAATAATAAATTTTAATTTCAACTTCATTTCTGTATCCTTTCCCTTTTTCATTGAATTGCATTTTCGTCTCCATATTTCATTCCTATTCTCTCTTGTTCTATTATTTAATTTGCTTTTCTTTTTCTAACCTTTTTCTTGCTTTCTTCTCTTGTTGTTTGATGCTCGATAAATTTCTGAAGCGTCTGTCTATTCTCTACTGTATCCTTTTTAACTCTGTTGTCCCATATCTCATAAATTTCTTCCCATGAATCCATTAAAATCTTCGTTTCCAATTCTTCCATATTATGCATTTTACTATGTATTATTTTAAAGAAAGCTTTTGTATGAATCATAGTCATCATGTTGTCCCATTTTATTCCTGTTACTATATTATTATAAAAATTTCCCGAACATCCTATACCTCCTTCATTTCTTCTTATACTATCTTCTATTTCTTCCACTGTGTCTGTTAATCTTCGATTCATCTTTTGTATTTCCTTGTTAATTTGTCTACCTAAGATTTGACTCCTTTTTTCATATATTCCTGTCGGTTTTGTTACTCTGCCATCTAAATTTATAATTTCTTTATTCACTTTTTCGTAAGAATGTTGATTTACCAATGTTGATTTACCTGTTTACTTACTTGTCCTTGTAATTTTATGTATCCTACTTCTCCAGTTTCCTTCTTAATTTCTTTAAGTTTGCTTTTAATTATTTTAATAAACACCTTCGGATGAATAGTATTTATATTCCCATCAAACTTTACTCCGATATCCATGTTTCCCGTATAGATTACTCCACCTCCATTTCTCCTAACGTTAAATTCAATTTCTTCTATGCTTTCCTGTAATTTTCTGTTCATTTCTTCCAGATCTTTATGAAATGTTTGTCCAATGTGTTCGTTCCTCTCCTCACATATTCCTGTTTGTTGTTGTACCTTTGTATCCAAATCCTTAAATTTCTGCTCCGCATTCTGTTGGTAATTCTGCATTATCTCTTCTATTATTTGTTCCTTGAATTTTATATTTTCCACTTCTTTAGTTATGTCTTCATTCTGTCTCATTACTTCTGCTTGGATTGTTCCCGGTAATTTTTCTTCTATTTCTTGGATATGTTCAACTACTTGATTTTCTATCTGCTCTCTAAATTTCATACCGTTTTCTTGAATTTCAATCCGTATATGTTTGTTTTGCTCCACCATATCTTCTCTCACCTTGTCAATTTTCTTTCCAAATTCTTCATTAGTCTTCTTAAGTTCTTTAATTTCCTTACAATTTTCAAATTTCACTTCTTCTATTTTCTCTTCTAATCTGTTCATATTACCATTGATGTTGTTTATATCCCCTCTAATTTCTTCTCTCATACTGTCCATTTTTCCATTTATTTTGTTCATATCTCCCCTCATATTTTTCTCCATATTGTTCATATTAGCAAATAATTGTTGCATCATGTTTTCATTTATGCTCTTCAACATTTGCTGCATCCGTTGTTCGCTGATATTCATTCCTCCTTGTGGTTCCCTTCTCTCTTGTTGTTCTACAGTTTCCCCATCTCCTGTCATACCTTCTTCCTGTACATCACCTTCCGCTTGTTGTCCCTGTTCCAGATGTACCGCTTGGTAATCTCCCATACCATGACTTCTTTCTTCCCTTTCCTCTTCTGATCCACTGTCTGCTCCTACCTGCCTTCCATCTCTCAACATCATTCGTTTTGCCATTTTGATTAAGTATTAAATTTTACAAATATAACCAAAATTTTTACAACGCCCCACGTTTTGGGTGACAATTAAACTAATTTATATTATATTAAATTTTTATATACTTACTTTTGTAGATGATATTTATATGTAGATGTTTATATATTTAGAATTTTAGTTTTAAGTTTGGCTAGCTCAGTTTGTTTTTAATATTTGTTTAATAATTTATGTTAATTAGATTATTCGGGAGCATGAAATCCTTTTTCCCTTTGAGTCCTGGCAATTTATACTGATGTAATAGTTGAAATAAAAAGAAAACACATTATTTGAAATCAATTTAATTATCAATGCAATATTTATTTGATAAAATAATATGCGACGCCAATGGTTATATGTACCTATTTATTGATTTTAATAATATCATAAATGCGCATGCGTGAAAAAATTAGTCATGCGCTTTAGCATGAAACAAACAATTATGATATGTAAGAAGCATCTATATTATACAACACAGTTTGTTAACGATGCAAACAATTGAATGGTTCAACAATAAACATAAAAGAATTTATATATATCATAGTTATATATGATACACATAGCTGTGGGAAGAAATTAGTTATATACATGGATAGAAAAATAGAAATTATATACAAATGGACATGGTTACAACATTATGAAATTTCAATCGCCAGATTTCTGCGATTACAAGATGGCGTGATTAGCGTAAGTACATATTTTAATTTATATAAAGTTCGGCCTTTTATTAAATTTAATGATTTATGCAATGAATATACTATATAAAGTCTGTTTCTTTCTTTTTTAGATCGATCATATGTGAAAAAGTTTGTCAATTTATGATATTAAGTACTTAATTGGTAATTTGAGTTTTTACACTATTTATTGGCCAATAAATGATTTAAATACACTGACCTGTTGATCTTGAATTTGGAAGAAAGTCTCTGGATCCCAGGAACACCCACTGAAGCTCCAAAAAACCAAAGTTGTTGAAAATTTCACAGATTCTTGTCGGAAAACTTGTTACAATTAACTGTAAGTATTTCTAATATTATATTTAACAGTACTTTAGGAGTTTAAATGTCTTATACCGGGAATATCTTTAAATTTTTAGGAACACTATCCCACACACACCTCGCTTCTTAACACCAGCTACCGTTCTCCTCAAGCGTCCCCTCGATTTTCAACTTTTTTAATCAACACAGTCTTTTGTTCTTTTTTCAGATCACTATTCAAAAGTTTATTTATTGATTCAAAGTTTGTTATGTCATCTTTTACAAGGATCAGATATTGTCCTTTGTAATCAGATAATTGAAACTTCAATCACTTATCAAAACAATTTCATACATACAAATACATTAAAATTGGTTATATTTAGATACACTTACATAGTACAACATTCAATATTATTATTGATAGTATATTCTTGTTACATTCATATCAATTATAAATATAAATTCTCTTATGTTATTTGTCTATATGTCATTATTTGTTTATCTATGAAATCTATTGGATTATATTCTATTCTATATTTATATTTGTTCTTATTCTTAAATTAATGATTATAATGAATTAACTATAGTAATATTTGTTTTCATTTCAGATGAACAGCTGTTATGATATGGAAATTATTCTTCGTCTTAGGCAACTTTATTTACACCATTACATTGGTTAGGCAATATCTATATTTTATGTTATCATTGAGGTAATTCCTTTTTATTATATTGTTATAGGCTGTTATTTAATATATCTTTATTTGATATGTTGTTTAAATTAAGAAAAGTGTTTCCTTTTTACTTGTTTTCTTAAATTATGTTATTTTCATATATATTTCATACTAGCAAACTTAATTTTATAATACTACTTCTCTTATTATCTAAGATATCTGGTTCAATATATATATATTAATACATATCCTCTATCTAAATTCTATAGAAAACATTGAAATTAAGAAAATATGCATATTTAGATGTAATACTAGTAATACACACTGTATTATCAATAATTTGAAAAGTTCAATATACCAATAAAATTTGACATTTCAATTTCATATGACATTACTGCAGAATAGACTTAATGACAGATAGATTTTAAAACGATTTGAAAAACCAGAATACAGATGTCTCTATTAGCAAATGGCACTTATAAATAAAATAATGAAAATCTCTTGGTATATAAAAACGTAAATTTGTAATTAAAAAAAAAAAAGAATTCTAGGTAACCAAAGGAGAAGAGAATTATTTATTGAAACATATTAGTCAGTTGAATTTGAAATTCCCATGAGACAACATCATAATAAGAGTTGTCTCAAATTTAATTTTGAATATTAGGGAATTTATATAATCGTTATCAGTTCAACATATCTTGCCTTTTGTAAAGCCAGTGCGTGTACTATTCACAAAGAATTACCGCTAAAGTGCAAGTGGTTTTCGCGTTTTCTAAATTATTGATTTGGAAACGTTTGTTCCGGAAATTCTAAAAATACGTTTTAGAATACGTACGAGATCTTCTAGTATCCAGTTTGGTGAGTCCAGTCCATATTATATATTATTCTCGAGAATTAATAGGCCTTTGATCAAAATTATTTCGAAAATAGATGCATATTATGATTAAATTATAGCAACGTTACTTATATAAAACGCTACGTCAAGTGCAGACAATTTTGGGAACAGACAATTTACAGGAAAGTTTACGTATTTTACATTGACAGATATCAAGTATAAATTTAGACATTTTGAACTTTCAGTTAAATTATTTAGATCGGAAATTTCTAATATAGATTGTTTTTAATATTAAGGTTTGATAGAAAATTCTATCTTTGTTTATGCGTTTATGATATTTTTGAAGAGTTTTAATTTTTGTAAGTGTTATTTTGATAATATATTATATAAATTTGAATTCCAAATCTCTTTGGCTCTCTTTTCATATTCATTTTCATTATATTTGATAATTTTTATACTTTAGAAAATTTAGTATAATAAGTGACATTTAGTTAATCTCCTGACGGTAAATTCATATATGTCATAAGATAATTTAAATTGTCTTATAGTGTATTGGATAAACAGGTACTGTAGATTTGAATAGTGTGATACGTAATTTAGAAATTTATTTGGAAATTTACAAATTTGAATTATTAGTTGAAATCTTTGATCCCTCCCTGAGAAAAGAGTGAGTTGATTGGTGTTGTATTGATTTATCTTTCATAATATAAAATTTAATATTTATTTAGCCGGGCATATTAATTTGACAACTGCTGTCATTAAAAATTTTATAGGTTATATTTAGAGGTAAAGGTATTTTCACAATAGTGTAGTTATTATCACAAATTGTGATGACAGCTACAAATTAAATTCAGCATCATATAAATTCATATTCATATATAAAATATAATTTAATATAATTAAAACACAGTAGATATACTATAAATTGGTGCCCAAAACGTGGGGCTCTTATAGAAATAAAAGTATATACTATAATTTGGCGCCCAACGTGGGGCAAATATTATTAAAGAATATAGATATATTATAATTTGGCGCCGCAAAGTGGGGCAAAAATAGATTTGTCACTATTATCATAAACATAGAAAATATTATAATTTTACGCAGCAAATTCATTGACTACATTAAAAATATCAACATGGAAAGAAAAAGTACACTGAAAGTTGGAAAACAGGAGTATAGGAGACAGGAAACGAGAGCAAGAACAAAAGAGGAAGATGATCGGCTCATGCAATTTATGATCTGTATGAAGAGAATAATGGAGATTGAGAGTGAGATTTGGAAAAATACACTATCGAGTAAAACACGGCACGACACTGGAACATTATTTACGTCAAAAACGCGAATAAGAGCAGTCGATAATAAAACAAAGGGTTCTGAGGTTTTCTGAGAATGATGAGACAATACTGTACAATTTTGAGCTTCGTTTGGCTCTGGAGTATTTTGATAACTATCGTGAGTAGTATTACTTGTATCAATATTTATTGCAGGAGGTACCTGTGCAAAATTAACATTTCTTCGAGGATTCTGTTGTTTTGGCTGAGAACTATAATTATTACTATTATTGAATGTTGCAACATTTTTTGGTTGATGTAAAAGCGTTGAATGGCGTCCATTGCAAATCCTGCAACCAGATGACCTACAATCCGAATTCCTATGCCCCTTCCGGAGACAGTTTGAGCATAAAGATAAGCGTTTTACTTCATTAAAACAGGAGGACACCGAAGAAGATTTAAATTTTGGACACACATAAATAAAATGTTTATCATTACAAGAAGGACAAACGGGATCGGTTTGTTCAAAAGACTGAAAACTTTGTTTTGTGCGGTTTACGCGGTGGTCAGCTGGTGGTTTTATATCTAAAGCCTCTAAGATTTGGCACCTTTGAGTTAAAAATTTAGAAAAATCTTCAATTTTGGGCATACTAATTTCATTGCTAAAGTTTTCCCACTCACGTTTTGTAGGAAAATCTAGCTTTGAACTCAAAAGATATAATAAAATGGTACTACTACTGTCGATTGGTTCACCTAAACTTTTCAAAGCGCGTAAATTTTTTAAAAATGTATCGAGGAAATTGCGTAAGCTGACGTGTGATTCTCTATGTAGAGATGGTAACTCAAATATTTCTTTAAGATGTGCATTAATAATGGCCTTCCGATTATCATACCTTTCAGATAATAAATTAAAGGCGGTGACGTAATTAGCGTCAGAAAGAGGTAGAGATGCGATAACATGAGCAGCCTCACCTTTTAAGCATGATTGAAGGTGGTAGAATTTTTCAATATTTTGTAATGAACCGTTATTATGTACCAAGGCTGTAAAAGTTATCTCTAAAACCCTGCCATTCAGAGTATTGTCCTGAAAATTCGGGAATTTTTATGGCTTGCAATTTTGTATTTGATTGTACCTGTTGTGGTACTGATGTTACGGGAGTAGCGATCTGTATAGGAGCTGGGGCACGTTTAGAAATTAAATCTTTAGCGGTAGAGATTGCTTTAAAATATTTTTTTTTAAATTCTTCGCGTTCCGAACTAGCTTTTTCTTCATTTAAGGTACCTGTAACGAGTAAAATATCTTCGAGCTCACCCTGTATAACTTTAAATTCGGATAAAATGTTTTTGTGACTTCGTAGCGAGTTTCGATTTCTGTTAGCGAGTATTTTTCGGGACAATATTTATCTAAGTAAGTTTGAAAACGTGTAAGTTCAGCTTTAATTTGTGCGCGACGAGCTATTAACCTTCTTTCTTCCTTTGCATTTTCCATTGTATTGAATTTTTTTTTAAATAAAGTTAATTAAAGCTTGAAATTGATTATATAAACGAGTGTACGAGAAACTTGGGTGTTTTGATAAATTTTAACAACCCAAATATTTTATTCAATAGAAATGTATTGAGACTAAGTGAGTTTAGTTGTCTATAGCCTGCCGAGAAATGCACGAAATTATCACAAGTAGTTAAAAATAATGCGAAAAAATTAAAAAATACATATTAAAACAAGTGGAAACGCGACTAGGTAACGTAAAATCAGCAGCAATGCAAGGATAATTAATACATAATTTGTACCTGACCTTGGAAGTAATTATTTCTGTTCTGTCAAGAGCTTGATTTGGTGGATGTGGTATTCTTATGTGGCGTGTTATCACAATGGTACAACTAAAAAGGTGCTGAACTGCTGAATACTTATCGTCTGCGTCGATTCAATCTGTTTTCCAGCTTGGTTTTCAATGATTGCATACACGTGCGCCTGACATCCGCTCTTCGATTTCAATTTTCGCTTCGGCAAAGCTTTGTTTTCTGGTTAACTACCGGCTGAGAAGGACCAATGTTGCTTTCCCTTGCCGTCAGTTCCTTATATGGTTCTGAACGAACGAGAACTTCGTGAGAAACTATATTATTTTTATGAAAAAAACACTGCTCTTATTTTTTGATGTATATTTTATTACTCTTGACAGGACTGTCACACTATTTCAATATATTTGCCTCCATAGCAACAAAATAAATGCCACACAGCTGGCTCGACTCTATCAAGGCACACAGACCGTCCTGTTAACTTTATTTTTTTTTTTAAATTAAAAAATGATATTGCGAAACTGAACAGTAAATATAAATGACAATATAAATGTTGATACTATGAAACAGAAAAGATGTAATAATTTGAAAAAGAAAATTGGTGATATGAAACCAGAAAGTATTCAAGAAATTAAGAATTGTACGGAGAAGAAGGAAGAATGTACGACAGGAAATGAAGAAGCTGTAGAACAAGAAAATCAGAGACAAGAGAGAAAGGAGACGCATGGAATAATATGTTCCAATGACCTATTAACGCAAATATTAATTAGCATAAATCAAATGAATGAAGACATGAACGATATTAAAGAAAATATGAATGGTAAGATAGACACCATAAATGAGAAAATGGATAAACAAAATGAGAATATGAATAATATGCATGAAGATTTAAATGGAAAAATGGACAGACAAAATGAGAATATGATTAGTATGCGTGAAGATATGAATAATATGAGTGGATATTTAAATGACAAGATGGATACAATGAAGGAAGAGATTAAGGGGGATATTAACCATATCACCGGAAACATGGACAGATTGGAAAAGAAAATAGAAGAAGTAAATATGGAAACCTTAAATGAAATAAAGAAAATTAGAGATGAAAACGAGCAATTGAGTGAACAAATGGCCGATATGAGAGTATATATGGTAGAACAAAATAAGAATTTGAAAACAGACCAAGAAATTGGATTTAGAATTAAACAAGAATTTGAAAAACAGGTAGTAGAAGAAGTACAAGAATTAGATAGATGCATAGACGAAAATTTATCTGGAGCAATTCAAGTGAAATTAAACAAACAAAATAAGAATATAACTGAGGAAATACGACTTATAAAAATACAAAGATTAATACAGATTAAAGAAGTTGAGAAGGAAATTGAAGAGATACAGGCGATTAAAGTACAAAAACAAACAAAAGATGATATGTTAGACATTGATTTACAGAACCTAGGAAGTGAAGAAGTTATGCAAATTTATGAGAAAAATATGTATTGGAAAATAAAAGACTTAGATGGTAATACAGAAAAACAAATCGTGATATATGATAAAATAAATAATAATTATAATAGGGGGATACAACTTAATTGGGAATTAAAAGAAATGAACAGAAGATTACAAGAAACTAATGAAGAAATAGATGAAACCATAAGACAAATTGAAGAACCAATAGTTTACAGAGAAAATGGCGAAATCAGAGTGAAACTTAAGAGAAATATGAAAATAATTGATCCAAGAATATTTATTAAGAGAATTGGAAATGAAAGAAATCGAATTGAGATTATGATGGATATGAAAATAATAAAAAGCAACTTCAATGAGATGGAAGAATTTGAGATGCAAATTTCAATACATTTATGGGAAGAAATTGATGAGATATGGGACTTCAAAATTAAAAAAAATATGGTGGTGAACAGAAAGAAGTTACAGAAACTCATAGAGAATCAAACAATAAGAGAAGAGAATAAGACGAAGTTTAGGAGAAGAAAATAAAATTGAATTATATGACAGGATTATAGGAATGAAATCTAGAAAACGAAAAGGAATTGTACATGGTAAAGAATGGATATAAAAACAATATGTAAATAAAATATTTATGATTAACAAGTAATATTTAAAAACATATTTAAATAGAAATTATATAAACATGGATTGATAATAGAAGAAATGATAGACATGTTGATATGAATTATGGAAATGAAAATAGAAGTTACAGAAATAAAAAACGAATATATGGAAATGGAGATAAAATTTATGACAACAAGTATTGTGAGAATAGAAGAGATTTTAGAAACTTTGATAGAAGATATGCTAATGAAAATAGAAATGAAATTAAGCAACAAAATAGATGGACAGGATGAAATAATTACATTTATAGGAACAAACGGACGGAAGTTATATGAACTAGGCAAATATATGATACAAAAGATTGAATTAAAGGATGAAACAGAAGTTGATATGTAAGCATAGTCGATGAAGAAGTTAGAAACAGACATAGTTATTGATGAATTGATGAAATATAAGGAAATAATTGATTTTGAATAGATAGATAGAATTAAATGGTAAAATAATTGAATTTGAGGAGGCAAATATGGAAGTATTGGCAATTGAAGAGGATAATAGGAAGTTATGGAATATAAAGAGGAATGGAATTATGGTAGAATTGGAGTTAATGAGTGGAAATAAGGAATATGAATAGAAAGTGAAGAGTTTGATGATGAAATATGAAGGATTGATTGAAAAAGAAATTAGACTGGCTAACTATTATGAGTGTGAGATAGAATAAATAGAAGATGTGAAAAGTAATGGTAATTGGACAGATTGTAATGAAGAATATTATGAAGTTATAAATGAATTATTGAAGACGTATGAGAAAAGAATTTTGAAGGAACTAAGGGTTGTTTAATGAAAATATGGATATAATAAAGGAGAAGAATACTGAGAAATGTTGAAGTAAAATCATATCCAGTTCCATGTAAGTTGTTTAGGCGGAATAGAATAAAAGAGAGTTGGAAATATTACAGATCATAGAAGAAATTATCAACATGTATATAGGGAATTTTAGAATAACAAATAACAGTACGTTGAGTGAAATTTTAATAGATATAGTAGATTTAAGAAGTTTTATGGGAATTAGGAATAATAGTTTAATTTGATTCAAGATAATTTTGAGATATGTTGATAATTATTTGAAAGATATTACTATGTTGCTAAGAACTAGTTTTATATTTGGCAATTTTGAGAGATAAATTATAATTATATACAGGAATCGATTTATCATTCTTTTATTAGGGGAATTTAATACATATCCTCTATCTAAATTCTATAGAAAACATTGAAATTAAGAAAATATGCATATTTAGATGTAATACTAGTAATACACACTGTATTATCAATAATTTGAAAGGTTCAATATACCAATAAAATTTGACATTTCAATTTCATATGACATTACTGCAGAATAGACTTAATGACAGATAGATTTTAAAACGATTTGAAAAACCAGAATACAGATGTCTCTATTAGCAAATGGCACTTATAAATAAAATAATGAAAATCTCTCTTGGTATATAAAAACGTAAATTTGTAATTTAAAAAAAAAAAGAATTCTAGGTAACCAAGGGAGAAGAGAATTATTTATTGAAACATTTTAGTCAGTTGAATTTGAAATTCCCATGAGACAACATCATAATAAGAGTTGTCTCAAATTTAATTTTGAATATTAGGGAATTTATATAATCGTTATCAGTTCAACATATCTTGCCTTTTGTAAAGCCAGTGCGTGTACTATTCACAAAGAATTACCGCTAAAGTGCAAGTGGTTTTCGCGTTTTCTAAATTATTGATTTGGAAACGTTTGTTCCGGAAATTCTAAAAATACGTTTTAGAATACGTACGAGATCTTCTAGTATCCGGTTTGGTGAGTCCAGTCCATATTATATATTATTCTCGAGAATTAATAGGCCTTTGATCAAAATTATTTCGAAAATAGATGCATCTTATGATTAAATTATAGTAACGTTACTTATATAAAATTCTACGTCAAGTGCAGACAATTTTGGGAACAGACAATTTACAGGAAAGTTTACGTATTTTACATTGACAGATATCAAGTATAAATTTAGACATTTTGAACTTTCAGTTAAATTATTTAGATCGGAAATTTCTAATATAGATTGTTTTTAATATTAAGGTTTGATAGAAAATTCTATCTTTGTTTATGCGTTTATGATATTTTTGAAGAGTTTTAATTTTTGTAAGTGTTATTTTGATAATATATTATATAAATTTGAATTCCAAATCTCTTTGGCTCTCTTTTCATTATATTTGATAATTTTTATACTATAGAAAATTTAGTATAATAAGTGACATTTAGTTAATCTCCTGACGGTAAATTCATATATGTCATAAGATAATTTAAATTGTCTTATAGTGTATTGGATAAACAGGTACTGTAGATTTGAATAGTGTGATACGTAATTTAGAAATTTATTTGGAAATTTACAAATTTGAATTATTAGTTGAAATCTTTGATCCCTCTCTGAGAAAAGAGTGAGTTGATTGGTGTTGTATTGATTTATCTTTCATAATATAAAATTTAATATTTATTTAGCCGGGCATATTAATTTGACAACTGCTGTCATTAAAAATTTTATAGGTTATATTTAGAGGTAAAGGTATTTTCACAATAGTGTAGTTATTATCACAAATTGTGATGACAGCTACAAATTAAATTCAGCATCATATAAATTCATATTCATATATAAAATATAAATTAATATAATTAAAACACAGTAGATATACTATAAATTGGTGCCCAAAACGTGGGGCTCTTATAGAAATAAAAGGATATACTATAATATATATATATATATATATATATATATATATATATATATATATATATATATATATATATATATATATATATATATATATATATATATCATCATCATCATCATCATCATATGCAGCTTATTCAACCATTTTGTTATGGTGTAGCCTCCCTTTACATATTTATATATTCCACTTCCATGTGGGCCCATTGTTGTCTATTGCTAGCTATGCGGCCCCAAGTTGATCCTGCGAGTTTCTTTATGTCGTAGTCCCATCTTAAGTTGGGGCGTCTTCTTGGTCTTTTCACGCCTCGGGGATACCATTGCGTTATCTTTGTGGTTCATCTATCGTCTGTCCTTCTAGCGAGATGCCCCGCCCATTGCCACTTTAGGGATCTGATTCTATTTATGACATCTATCACTTGGGTCTTTTGTCTGATCCAATCAAGCCTTTTTCTATCTCTCCTTGTTATTCCAAGCATGCATCGTTCCATAGACCTCTGCGTTACCTGGAGTTTTCTAATGATATCAGTTTTCAGGGTCCAGGTTTCACAGCCGTATGTTAATACTGGTAGTACGCACTGATCAAACGCTTTCTTTTTCAAACGGAGTGACATTCTAGACTTGAAGATGATAGAGTTCTGTCCAAATGTTCTCCATGCTAATTTGATTCTTCTGTTTATTTCTGGAAGTAGAGAGCCTGATATGTGTATTAGTTGACCCAGGTATATGTATTCCTCTACTATTTCCAGGGCAGTGTCATTAATTGTTATTTCTTGTGCGTTTATCAGTTCGTTATACATTATCTTGGTCTTACTCAGATTTATTTTAAGGCCTACTTCGTTGCTTGCTGCATTCATTTCATTTATTTGTTGTTGCATTTCGCCAGGGTTACTCGCTATCAGGATGATGTCATCAGCGAATCTTAGATGGTTCAAGTATTCTCCATCTATATTCAGACCTGTGTTGTTCCAGCCCAGTTTTCTGAAGATGCTTTCTAGTGTTGCTGTAAATAACTTTGGTGATATTGCGTCTCCTTGTCTAACTCCTCTGCTGGTGGGGAATTCTGGTGTGCCCTCATATATCCTAACTCTCGCTTTGGCTTCCCTATATATATTTGCTAGGGTCTCAATATATGGCTTGTCGACCCCTTGTTCTGTTAGGGCATTTATTACTGCTCTGGGATATATAGAGTCGAATGCTTTCTCAAAGTCGATGAAGGCTAGTGCTAGTGGTTGGTTGTATTCTTTGGTTCGACTGATAACCTCTTTGAGGGTATGGATGTGATCTATTGTACTGAAGCCTTTGCGGAATCCAGCCTGTTCTCGTGGTTGGGCCGAGTCTAGTGTATTTTGTATTCTGTTGTGAATGATCTTTGTGAATACCTTGTACGTCACTGGTAGTAGACTTATTGGTCTGTAGTTCTTAATGTCTTCTTTGCTGCCTTTCTTGTGGATCAACACTATAAGGGCGCTGTTCCACTCTTTAGGTATGCTCCTGGACATCAGACAGTTCGTGTATAGTTTGGCAAGGTACTTCCATGTTTTAGCTCCTGCATATTTGAGTATTTCGGTCGTGATGCCGTCATTTCCCGCTGCTTTGCCATTTTTCATGCTTTTCAGTGCCATTTCTACTTCCTCCACCAAAACTTCTGGTATGGCATCTTCTGAGTGTTCTATTATTTCTTCCAAATTTTCAGGGGCCTTGTATAGGTCTCCATAGAATTTGGCTACTAGGTCTATTATTTCATTCCTGTCTGTGGTTCTTGTGTTTCCATCAGTTAATGCAACTATCTGTCTTTTCCCTATTATTAGTGCCCTTTTTGCATTTTTGTAGCTTTTACGGTTTTCTATTGTTGTTTGTACCAGTTTCTCGTTGTAATTCCTGATATCTTCTGCGATTTTCTTTCGTATCGTCTTGCACAGTTCGGTGTATTCAATTCTTTGAATGTTTGTTGTCTTTTTCATTTCTCTTCGTTTTTGTAATAGTGCTTTTGTTTCTGGAGTTAGTTTTTTGTGTTCACCTCGTTGTTGCAGACCTCCCACTACGGCGCAGTTTCGAATTGTGTCCATCAGTTCAGGGTTGTTATATTATATATATATATATATATATATATATATATATATATATATATATATATATATATATATATATATATATATATGTAAAGTAACACATACACATATATATATATATATATATATATATATATATATATATATATGTAAAGTAACACATACAGTATTGTAGCGTATGCATTACTTTAGTTTGCTGACTTTACATCTCGCAACCTCGGGCATTGATCGAGTGACTAAACGTCACTGAATTCCAAACGACAGGAGGTGTCAATTGAAAATCAGAATTCAATTGAGAAAGACATATAAGAAAGAAATATTGTACGTTAGAAAATATACTGTAGACAAATAACAGTAAATGTTGTTTCTTTGTTTACAGGTAAGATTTGTATAATTAATATCAAGTTAGATATTAAAATTATTTGTATTTGATTAAATAACTAATAAAAATCTTTGTTTACAGAGAAACGCAATTTTGTAATTTGATACAGTAATACCTCCAAAGATACACATTATAAAACAACATTTTAGTTATAAAAATGGAAAAATTACAATTTAAAATTGAAGTGAAAGCATCGACGGATCCAAAAACGAATATTATATGTTTAACTGAAATCGGAACACCAGATGGAAGAATTTATCAAGTTCCAATGGAATATCAACCTTTAGCAGACCATAAAGTATTATTGAAGAATAGTATTGTGAAAAATGTGATCAAAAATTTGAAATTGAGAAATCAATATAGGATAATATGGATTAATGTAACGGCAGATTTACGTTGCTTTCTGGATGACAGTGATAATGTAGTTATAGGTGATTATTATCCAGAAGAAATTATCACCAAAAATATAGAACAACCAATTAGATCTAGAAATGAAGAAACAAACAGAAATTTGAAGAAGATAACGGATAATTTTGTCATTGAAAAATTTTCAAGTAAGAACTGTAATGCATTGCAATGGATAGATACTTTTGAAAAAGAATGCACTCGTTTACAAATTAACAAAGACGAAGAGATAATTGAAGTGTTAAGATTATTTCTAGAAGGTTCAGTTTTAGATTGGTACAATTCAATGCTTATTAGGAATACATTAACATCAGAATGGAAAATTTGGAAAGAAAATTTTATCGAAATATATGCTAATAAAGGTTGGTCTTCAATCAGATATGCTATTCTCTTTAAATATGTGAATGGATCACTATTAGACTATGCTTTGAAAAAAGAAAGAATTTTATTGGGAATGAACGAAAATATCGATGACTGCACTATGATCAACCTTATTGCAGTAGGTTTACCAGAATTTATAATAGACAGAATCAACAGAAAGAACTTAAAAAAACCCAGAGATGTATTTACGGAATTGGGAAGTTTAGAACATCTAATGAAGAAAAAGAAAATAAGCAGAAACGTGAAAGATGATGCAGAAAAAGAACAACAAAAACGTCCGTGCAAAATATGTGAAAAAAAAAGGTAAGCTTAATCGTTTTCATCCTGAAGCTTCATGTTGGTATAAAATAAATGAGAAAGTCGCGAGAGATAAGAATCAAATAAAATGCGTTAACAATGTAGAGATAGAAGCTGAGTTGTTTGAAAATATTCCAAAAAACTAGTAACTCCACCATTAATCAAAATTAAAGTCTTAGTTGAAGATACTATTGAAATTTTTGGATTATATGATTCAGGTTCCAATATATCATTGATACATTCAAAACTTTTGAACATAAAAAATCAGAAATTAGTAAACATATGGAAAACAAAATTTGAAACGATTAATGGTGCAAAGAGAACTAAAGGAATGATATCTGTAAAGATAAAAATATTCGATATAGAAAAGATAATGAACGTTTTTGTAATAGATGGAGATAATATTCAATATGATTTTCTTATTGGATTAGATAGGATTAAGGAATTCAAACTTATTCAAGATGAAAATTTAAAAATTAGACAAAAAAAACTTGATATTTCAAAGGAAAATATTTTAAATATTGATTCTATAAATTTTAATGAGAATATGAATAGATCAGATTTTTATATTTTTGTAAATCATTTGAACTACCAAGAAAGATTTGAGATAGATAAGTTAATAGAAAGATACAGTGACATTTTTGCAAAAGATAAATATGATGTAGGTACAGTAAAAGATTATGAAGCACGTATTGATCTACTAATAGATAAATATTGTAGTGAAAGACCATATAGATGTAATGTCGAAGATAAAAAAGAGATAGAAATGCAAATTGCTAAACTATTAGAAAACAATCTTATTGAAGAATCTTATAGCCCATTTGCGGCACCGGTAACACTGGTATATAAGAAAGAAGAAGGTAGAAAAACAAGATTGTGTATTGATTTTCGGGATTTGAATAAACTTGTAATACCACAATCGCAGCCTTTCCCGTTGATAGAAGACTTAATGACAAAAACTCGAAATTGCAAATACTTTTCAACATTAGATATAAATTCTGCATTTTGGTCAATTCCTTTACGAATAGAAGACAGAAAGAAGACAGCTTTTGTTACACAAGAAGGACAATTTCAATGGACATGTCTTCCATTTGGATTAAAGACATCTCCAGCAATTTTTCAAAGAATTTTGAGTAATATTATCAGAAAACATAAACTATCAGATTTTACAGTAAATTATATAGATGATATATTGATATTTTCTGAATCATTCAATGAACATATTAAACACATAGAACAATTATTAGAAGCAATAAGAAAAGAAGGTTTCAGATTAAAATTTACAAAATGCAAGTTTGCAGAAAGTTCAGTCAAATATCTAGGTCATGTAATAAGCAATAATTCGATATGTCCACTCAAAGATAATTTGATTTCGATAAGGAATTTCCCAATACCAAAAACTAAAAAAAATATTAGACAGTTCTTAGGAAAGATAAATTTTTACAACAAATATATACCAAATATTGCTATAACTTTGGATCCACTACATAACTTATTGAGAAAAGGACAAAAATTTATTTGGACAAAAGAATATCAAGATGCATTTGAGAAAATAAAAGATATGCTATGTTCAAAACCAATCTTAGAAATATATGATCCAAATTTGCCAATATACATTTATACAGATGCAAGCATATTGGGTATAGGAGCTGTTTTGAAACAAAAACAACCAAACGGAGAAGAAAAACCAGTAGCTTATTTTTCAAAAAAACTAAATAATAGTCAAAAGAAAAAGAAAGCGATATACTTAGAGTGTTTAGCCATAAAAGAGGCTATTAAATATTGGCAATACTGGCTTATAGGAAAAATATTCACAGTTTTTTCAGATCACAAACCTTTAGAGAATTTGAACATAAAATCTAGAACAGATGAAGAACTAGGTGATCTTACATATTACCTTTCACAATATGATTTTAAAATAAAATATTCTCCAGGAAAGATTAACTTAGAAGCTGATTGTTTAAGCAGAAATCCTGTACTAGAATCCAATGAAAATGAAGACGAACAATTGAAAATTGTAAATTTTATAAAACTACAAGATATTATTGAAGATCAACGAAACAATGAGTATATCCAAGATCGAAAGAACAAAATGATAAATAAAGATAGAATATATTACAAAAAATCAAAAAATAAAGAAAAAATAATCTTATCTGAGAAAATGAGTAGAAAACTTATCAAACAAATTCATGAAGATTAGTCATATAGGGGTGAAAGAACTACAAAATAAAATTGCGCCATTTTATACAGCAAATCGATTGGTAGAGAATATACAGAAAATTTGCAAAAATTGTGAAATATGCATAAAGAATAAAACTAGAGGTCATAACATAAATTCGGTTTAATGTCACATTTAGGACCAGCAGAAAGACCTTTTGAGATAATGTCAATTGATACTATTGGAGGATTTGGTGGGTCTAGATCCACAAAAACATATTTACATCTTTTAGTTGACCATTTCACTAGATATGCATTCATTTTAACCTCCAAAACTCAAAATGCAAATGATTTCATAAAATTGATAGAAAATGCTACAGATATCGATAGAATTGGTTTAATCTTAGCCGATCAATATCCAGGAATAAATTCAAAAGAATTTAAGAAGTTTTTAAATGACAAACAGATTCAACTGATTTTCACTTCTGTTAATACACCATTCTCTAATGGTCTAAATGAGAGATTGAATCAAACAATTGTTAACAAGATAAGATGTAGAATTAATGAAAATAAAAATAAAATAGCATGGACAACAGTAGCACATGAATGCATACAAAAATACAATGAAACAGAACACACAGTAACTGGATTTACACCCAAGTATCTATTATTTGGAATAGATATTACAACTCTACCTAAAGAATTAAAACAAGTTAAGAATTGTAATAATCTAATAAGAGATAGAAAAATAGCTTTAGAAAATACAAAAAGATCACATGATTACAACAAAGCTATCTTTGATAAGAATCGAAAATATGTAACATTTAACAGTGGAGACATCGTATATGTTGAAAATGGCAATAAACTAAATAGAAAAAAATTAGATGAGATAAGAATAGGTCCTTTTAAGATAATTGAAAAAATATCAAACTCAATTTATAAAGTAGATACAGGATATAAAAAAGCGGAATCGAATTTGTTTCACATTACGAAACTCATTCCAGCTCCTAAAATTACATAATATATAGATGGGAATTAGATTTTGGTTGAAATGAAACGTTAGATGATAATACTAGCTTAAGAATATGATTGTAAAAAAATTTTATAAGTAAAATTTTCTTTGAGGGAGGGAGATGTAAAGTAACACATACAGTATTGTAGCGTATGCATTACTTTAGTTTGCTGACTTTACATCTCGCAACCTCGGGCATTGACCGAGTGACTAAACGTCACTGAATTCCAAACGACAGGAGGTGTCAGTTGAAAATCAGAATTCAATTGAGAAAGACATATAAGAAAGAATTATTGTACGTTAGAAAATATACTGTAGACAAATAACAGTAAATGTTGTTTCTTTGTTTACAGGTAAGATTTGTATAATTAATATTAAGTTAGATATTAAAATTATTTGTATTTGATTAAATAACTAATAAAAATCTTTGTTTACAGAGAAACGCAATTTTGTAATTTGATACAGTAATACCTCCAAAGATACACATTATATATATATATAAATAAATATATATATATATATATATATATATATGTATATATATATTGTCACATACAGGTTGTCCCACCATGGTAGTGACATGTGTTGATAATACATTTTATATTTAATTACTTAAGTGGAAGTTGTATTTGTGAAACACAATATTTCTGATTGTGATGAGAAATTTGTTAGTGTACGTCCTACACGAAGCTGAGAAACTCACGCTAACGTCTTACACAAGTCTTCGGGAATCAGAAATAAGAATTATGTTAGCTAAAAAATTATTATCATTTCAAAAGAAAATGATAGATTCAATACAATTGCGTTATTAATATTTTATCAGTTAATTTCCATTGAATAAAATCCAATATTCATATATTTTGTTCAACATTTTCTACATTTTTATCAACAAATTCATTCATACTTCTTGTATATGTCGCATTTCCTGTCTACCAATTTATAGTTTATATTACGTGCACAAACTACTTCTGAAAGATTTGTCACAATATACTTTCCATATTTTTATAATTTCATTGTATCGTAAAATTTTGTGGTATGTTTTATTATGAATGTCAGTAGTGAATTGGTGTGCAGCGTATTATTTGTCGATAGATGGATTTATCGTGTGAGAATGGAGGACGAACTGTGTCGCTGCTTGTTGAATGTAGATGATAACGACTTGTGTATTTATCCAATTATATTCTCCATGTGATATGTACAAAGCTATGCAGATGTTGAGTGAACCTCCAGGACTTTTACCGTCACATAGTTCTGTTTGGCTGTTAGTTTTGCAGAGGGCTGAAAGTATAATTTATAGAATTATGTGAGAATGTTTATGATGTTTTGGGGTTTGACAGTAAATGACATTTATTAAAATAGAAACAATCCTTTAAAATTTAGGTAGCTAAGTTAGGATGGAGTTTGTTGAAAAGAAAAACTAGGTACTTGACAGAATCTTTTTTGACAAGAAAAATTTTCCAAAGGAGAAAAAATATAAAATAGATTGGATACGATTAAAATATTGAAAATTAACCACATTAAAGTCAATACAAATAATATAACGAATATAATTCAAAAATAAAACAGTATATTTAAAAGATATGAAATATTTTTCAATGATGGAAGGTTAATGAAGAAATACAGGAGATTGATGTAAGACAGTTATTATACATAAATAAAACATATTTAGAATATTTTGAACAATAGGAGAATAATTTGAGAATATAATAAATAATCTAGAAAATAAAACATCATATTGAAAAGTGAGATAAAATATTTTGGAATGATGGAAGGTTGGTGAAGAAATACATGAGAGTAACGTAACACATCTAATATATACAAATAAAATAGATTCAGAAGATTTTGAGGAAAGAGGAAAGTAATTTGAGAAAGGTCTGGATAATTTTATAGAAGTTTCGTAGTTGTGTAATTTTTTTTATTTTTCTTAGATCATATGACATTGAATTTTTTTTGGTAATTGTAATTTTAACATATTTCTTTTATAAGGTAATTTTAGTATTGAAAAATAGTACAAAACAAAGATCTTTGTTTGAGGAATACAAAAAAGACGCAGTTCCTGTATATCAAAAGGTAAGAGATTTAATTAATAAATTGAGATTAAAGTAGTAAAAAGATTGAATATAATAAATTTCGGTTGAACAAAAGAAATTACAATACAGGGCGTTTCTTTAATTAGAATTTAAAACATAAATATATAAATTGTAAAATTGTAACAAATTTGAATTTAATAAAAAAAAAACAAGACATAATTTAATACTGCCATTTTTATTAAGAACTGACTCCCTGTAAATAAGAGGTTTTGAATAGAGCCGGAGCAAATATATTTTCATATTTTTTTTATGGTAATTTCAATAAGGTCTGAACAATTTTATTAATTTTTACTTGCCTATTAATGGTAAGTTGGCGTCCTATAACTTTTACGTAAATAGTATACACCATATTTATCTAAATTGAATTTAAAAAAAAAATTGTATACATACAATATTTATAATTCTAACAAATTTGTCCCTGCAACGTGGAGCAAAATAAAATTATAATTATAATATTCAGATATTGATAATTATAATAAAATCTGTCTCCTGAAACGTGGGGCATAATAATATATACATATATGTAGAGATTCTTGGGTAATGCACGCAGATAGAAAAAGGGCTACAGAAATGTAGTGGTAGCGGACTTGTATGTTTCTGGCTCACTAGCCGTCCTCAGCACGGTACAACCAAATAAGCGTGTAAAACTTGGGAGCAAAGATGTTGATTGAAACAAGGGAAAACACAAAACAACGGATTTCAACAGGAATGTCAAAAATGAACCAATTAATAGATCAATGGCACACGAAATATCCAAGCGACCAATGAACACGTTCATCCTTTCTAAATTAGCAAATGGGTTGAAATTCACAAATAAGTAGAAATAGGTTGATCGTGATGGTGTCGTTGAACAAGACTTGGAACGAGCATTCAAATGAGTATTACTTGCCATATGATCCCATTTAAAATTATCTTACAAAATGGCGGCAGTCCGCCATTTTGAATGATGACGTGACGAAATAGTATCAATAACGTTGCATTTGTACCTTATTTCAGGCACCCAAACAATTATTGATTCAAGTTCTATGGTTTATGAAATAGATAGGGGGGGAAGTTGTTTATTATATGAATTTATTTATTTGTTTATTTATAAATAATTGTTCAATTGTCTTATTTTTTATAATTTGCCTTTAATTGACTTACCTTGAGCAGCTCATAAATATAAAACCGTGGCATGGAGTACTCTCTCTTTCATTTGGGTTCAGGCACTCAGATAATTGAGAAATCAACTGATATTTTTATATATATATATATATATATATATATATATATATATATATATGGGTTTAATAAATAAATTGTTTGAAAACGATATTGACATATCTTTCAATTTAATATTTTATTTAAATTATTTATTCAAAAACATATTATTAAAGTTCTAAATTAAGTGACGCCGGTGGCGTTTTACGGTATGTTGTACATATAACCTTGAGAAAATAACACTTGCGCAAATCGATCTTCTGTCGCAACACTTACAATATCAACGATAAACATTTAGAAGCGTTTAAATGTTAGTATGATTGAACTGAGGTTATATATTATTTACATTTGTTTAATAAGAAGATATTGGATGGTAAAAGAAAAAGGATAAATTACCTATATGGAAATATAACTACAAACTAGAAAATTGTTTTAAAAAAAATCTTACATATTAATATTATAATGGTAATCTTTTAAACAGGTGAGTAAATTCTTATTAAATATTATTTATTATAGTCTAGCACTAGCTTAATTTTAAATTTAGTTTTTGAATTATTTATTATCGCCTTTTTAATTTATTTGTTTTATTTACGAAATGAACATTTTATTATAATGTTTGTCCTTGGGACCCAACGAAATAATTTCACTGACCTTATATTTTTGAGAATGGGAAATCTCAAAATGTCCCTTGTTCACTGTTATGGATCACTGAATTGTTTGTATTTCCTCCTGAACTTTTTATTGGGTCTTTATTTGTGAATTACTTTTATAATACAAAATTATCAGATCTTTGTAAATTTTACTGAAATTTTTGTGGAGATCAACTACATGGAGTTCTCCGTTCTCATACATCCCGACGACTCTCTCTTATTTTTCTTCCAAACAAACTTCTCTCGCCGGATGTTCATATGTTACTTGATATTTTTGTTTAATAATGATCGATTGTCATATCATTAAATGTCCTAAATCACATCATTATTCATATAAATGTCTTATGGTTTCCTTTATATACACTTAATCATGTCTACTATATCATAAAAATTTCAAATTAGTCCTTAGTAACTTTTTTCTTAATTTAGTCGTTTCATTGGTAGGATTTTAAATTCTATTTACATAAATTTGACAACAAAAATAAATAAATAACATATATGTAATTATTCCATTTTCATTTTACTTCTTAACCATCCAACTATTGAATATAAACTCTTAATAATTTTAAAATTTTATTTATTTACACCCTCATCAAATTTAACTCACTGCTGTTGTTTGTCTATGAGCTGTTTCTGTGGACTAATAAACTGTTTATATTCAATATGTATATGTCAATATAATCTGACGTTTCCGGTTTCATTATTTCCTTATTTGGATATAAGCTATTAATTAACTTGTAGTATATAAAATAAATAATGTTGAATATCCAATTATAATACCAATATTTGCTTCTTTTCATGATTGAAACACGACCCCCCCCCCCCCCGAATCAAAGGCTACGGGCGGTGGCCTCTGATATATTCACCTCCTAACTAATCCCTACAAAGTTAAAAATTGTTTTCCAAACATTTCCCTCTATACCTTTTTCTGAGCATTCGTTGCATGGACTAGAAAGCGTCAGGCACTTTCATTTTCGAATATTTCCAACAATAACCTCCAAAAAACGATCAAAAATAAAAACTCAGACAATTTCTTGAACTTGTAATACATTTTAAACATAACCTCACTACACAGTTTCGTACTCTAAGTAAGCTAAATATTTTTCCAACTAATTTCCAAAAATAATTTCAACACTTTTAAATTTTATGCCTACTAAAATTTCAAGGAAAAATATAATTACAGCGAAAGCAGTGCCTATTCCAAAAATCAAAAACGCCGCATATATATCCAGAATACCAACGCTCATAAAATTACTAGCCTTACTACTACAAACAGGTTTCTTGGTGTAAATACGATTAGTATGTCGTCCTTGAACTCCCGTTTCTATTATCCTTATCAACCTGAAACAGTTTCCATTTCAAAATGATTATCAAAATTATAAAAATACATCCTCACCCCACCGCTATTAATTCCTTGTAAGGCGATCGTTTTTTTATTGGTATCCAAGGCTCGGTATGTCTGATATAAATCAGCTCTTTCAAAGTACATTTTTCGTATTCCTTAAAAAGATTCTTGATCACAGTGTATCCTGTAAGGACATCGACGTGAAAAGCAAAGAAACCTTCTCGTACTTTCGTTACACCCTCGTATATGGTCATGAAATTCGGTTGTTGTCCTTTGGGCGCCACTTTCTGTTCGTAAATTGCTTTCCTGGTAGGATCTTGTGCTTTCTACGGTACGAGGTATGGTTTTTAAAGAAAAATTGACGAGGCTTTGTTCGGGAGTAGAAGAAACTTTTTAAAAATATGACGCGTTTAATTTTTTGCATACATTTTGATAAGAAGGTTGGGAAAATATTTCAAAAGAATGATGTTCTAGTGAACATTTGTTCAAAAACAAACGAAAAATAGTGTTCGCAACCGTCAAAACTTTACGAGGTTAATACAAAATGTTCGTACATCATCTACCACATACTCACCTCAAAAAATTGATGACCGTAGGGTATGTCCTCCACTCCGCAGGCCATCCTACTATTCAACAAATCATCTAAAGTTTTGATACTATCTGTAGTACTTTGCAGAAGAGCTACTATATTCGCCGCGTAGGAAGTAAACAAAAACATAAAAGCGATAAAAAGAAAAATGGTGGCTATACGCCCGGAGTTACTCTTCGGTTCGGATTCAGCGCCTTGTTGAGTTATGGCGCCCAATTCCATAACTAAAACGTCGAAAAAACCAGGCCGTAAAGGCGCCACATTATTTTCCGGCGCTTCTTCTTGAAAAACCTCATCATTCGATTCCCATTTCACTATCAGATAAATTATTATCAAAATGATAGGGATCAAAGCGAAGCAGGCGTGCCAAACCGACGAGCTGAACGGCAACGTAAACAAATTAGATACAGAAGTGAGCGGGGGGGCTCTGAAGATGAATTTGAGCGAAACTCGGACGCAAGGGGAGACGTAATCTACTACCTCCAGCCTTTCTTCTGTTATAAAAGCACCCGCACCTACAAATAAAATTTTTTTAGAGACTTATAGCTACTTTGAGATCCAATATCTCACAAACATTGATTACTACTCCCAAATTGACCTCGAAGATCGTCAATTTGCGTACGAATTAATTGTTTTACTCTTATAGCTTATATAGTGTGTGGTGAGCTTTACAATGAATAACCTATACGAATTTCTGTGCGACAAGTAGTGTTCAAATTGGTATGTAACAAAGCAAATCAAATTGTTTTAAGAATAGATACAGATCATATGACCAACCATTAATAAGACATGAACAAAAATATCATTCAAAACTCATAATTCACGACGAAATTAACAATCAGCCTTGTTTCTTGGCACATTGCTTCCGTAGTTTTTTACACCAGTTAGTTTTCTACACCAGTTTTTACCATACAGTACACTGAAATAAATACAGAATAAAGCAGACCATACACTTTAGTTTTATTGTTCTCGAATAAAATAAAATGAATGAAATAATTTTAAAAACGTTGAAACAAATTCAAGAAGATGTAATTAGTAGTAAAAAGGTGTTGAAAGCAGCAATAGAAGATAATGAGAATAGGATCCTGACAAAGTTAGGTGTATTGAGTGAAAGAATAATTCAACTAGAAACAGAAAATGAGAAGCTGAAAAATAAGGTAGATGTACTTGAAAAAACTTTAAAAAGTAATAATATTATAGTGTATGGCTTAGATCAAGCAGGAGAAGAAGTAGCTACTCTTGTGTATATCTGTAATCAGCTAAATAATTTATTAGGCTTAAGTATAACTGAATCTGATATAAATGATTTCCACTTTTTCAAGAACTGTCGAGTTAACCCCATCAAACTAGAATTAAAGAAACAACTGAAAAAAATTGAGATTTTAAAAAACTGCGGAAATTGAAGGGAACAAACATCAGAATTGCACACGATCTTACACAAAAACAAATAATAGAAAATAAAGTACTGAGTACTCATTTGAGGAGAGCTGGAGAAGATTCAGAGTCCGATCGTATATCAAAGGAAATAAACTTTACATTGACAACAAATCATATACAGTAGAACAATTGAAACAAATATCTGCTGAGGTAGATAAAGTGCAATCAAACAGTGCCCCAGCTACACCCAATATAAGAAACATCTACCAAGACCTGGAATCATCTGAAGCAGAAGGGGAAAGTTCAGTAGAAAATCAAGTAATTAATCCAGTATCCGAATCTCCCGCACGAAAAACTAGCGATATACAGAGCATACAGAAGCAGACAGAAGGAATCACTTTCAAAGATAAGAAACCAACTATAGTTCCTGTATCAGTTTCCAAATCCAAAGTCAGATTGCGATCTGGAAGAAGCTGAACCCTTAATAAGAAATCATATATGTTAGTTTATAAGTCATTTCGTAAATAATCAATATATGTATATGTATGTGTGTGTGTGCATATATGTGTATGTATGTGCGTGCATATAGGTATATGTATGTGTGTATGTATATTTTGGATTGGTTTTGTTACATTTTATTTTACATTTATACATGTCAAACTAAATTTTAAATTCAGATAATGGATCAATATATAAGAGATTGTCGGCATAAACCAGTGGAAACTCGTGAAATGAGGAATATTGAGAGGTTGAACGAAATTATATTTCAGGGTGGGACAAAACACTTTAGCTTATTACACCAGAATATTAGAAGCATACAAAAAGATTTCGATCAACTGGAAATACTAATGAACCAATTGAGAAATGACTTCGATTGCATCATTCTGACAGAAACGTTCAGAATAGAATATGAGAATTTCTATCAAATAGACAATTACAACATGTTTTACAATCATGGCGAGATAAATAGGAAAGACGGTACTGTCATTTATTTGAAAAAAACTATTACATCTTCTAACAAAATCATATATATAGGGGAATGTGAAATAATACAAACAAAAGTAACGCACGAAAATAATTCTATTCTTATAACAGCGGTTTGTAGACCTCCATCAATAGACGCTAAGGCATTTGTAACAAACTTGAAAGAATACCTGGAAAATTGTAAAAATATGCCAATATCTTGTCATATCTTTGCTGGAGACTTAAATCTTAATCTGAATGATGATAATGAAATAATTTCGGAATACTTAGACACACTGAGCGAGTACAACTTCATATCAATGATAAATTTGAATACGCGTGTTGATCGGGGCTCCGCGACTTGCATAGATCATATTTTTGTCAATGTAAAAAATGATGAAATTGTGAGTAAATCAATCTCTGGCGTCTTCGATAGCTCAATTACAGATCATAAAGCAATAATCTTAATTACCCCGCTAACACTGAGAAATGGAGTCGACCGCGAATACATACAAAAATTTATCAACTATAGCAATCTAAAGAGAGACTTGCATAATTACGGTTGGGAAAATTATTTTAAAATTAATGATGTTAATAAATTAGCAAAATCATTAATGAACACTTTGCAAAACTTAATAAAACAAAATACCAAAGGAATTAAAATAAAACGAAGAGATATAAAACGTAAAAAATGGATAACAAAGGGGCTTATCACTTCAATCAACAGAAGAAATGAATTACACAGAGAACATAAAGAACATCCCGATGATATTGATAAAAAGAATCAATATCATTACTACCGGAATTATGTTAATAGACTCATAAAAACAAATAAGGTCAATTTTTACAAGAGTGAAATATATAAAAATAAAAATTATTCTAAAAACTTGTGGAAGATTGTAAACTCAACAAAAACAAAAAAGTCTGAGACTGTAAAACAAATACTTACAAAAGACAATAAATTAATATCTGATGAAAAATCAATCGCAACAGTTTTCAATGAATATTTTGTCGATGTTGGTGAAACATATGCTGGTAAAATAGAGAAACCATCTGGACTCCTACCAAAAAGAACCTCGATAGGAAATAGTTTGTTTCTAGAGCCCGTAACAGAAAAATAAATACTAAACATAATAAATTCATTGAAAATAAATAAATCTCCAGGCATAGACAATATCACTGCAGAGACTTTGCAAGCAGTATCAGTAGAAATATCTAAACAACTAGAACATTTAATAAATCAAATATATAGAACTGGTACATGTCCTGCAGAGTTCAAAATGTCGATAGTAACTCCAGTATTCAAAAAACGGGATAAATGTATAACATCCAACTACCGCTCAATTTCTTTGATTACATCAATTGCTACAGTGTTTGAAAATACATTCAAAAGTAGATTAAGCAACTTCTTTATTAAAAATAGTATAATTTCGCCCTTACAATTTGGTTTTAGAGAAAATTTGTCTACTAATGATGCTATTTCGAAGCTAGTCGGAGGTATTTACAAATTATTGGATGAGAGTAAACCAACAGCTTGTGTGTTTCTGGATCTTGCAAAGGCGTTTGACACTGTCAGTCATGCGCAGTTGTTGGATGCCTTGCGGGACGCAGGTATACGAGGTGTAGCATTGGGGCTTATGGCAAGTTATCTAAATTGTCGTAAACAACGTGTGAAAATAGGCTGAGTGCTTAGTGAAGAAAAAAATATCAGGTTTGGGGTACCACAGGGGACAGTACTTGGACCACTATTATTCTCCCTATATATTAATAATCTACTTACTTCTCATAAAAGTACGGGACAGATTATCAGTTTTGCAGATGACGCTGCCATTCTGTATAGTGCCGAAAATTGGGATGAGCTAAAAAGGAAAATGGAAACTGATTTGAAACGTATCGTAAACTGGCTCAATCACAAATTACTTACAATGAATTTTGAAAAAACATTTTACGTACCTTTTTCGAGTTACAATGTAAACCTATCCCCATTTCGAGAACCAACTTTGGATGATGAAGATTTAAGGAAAACAATAAGACACACTGACAAAATAAGATATTTGGGTGTTATTATTGACTCTCATCTCAGGTGGGACCAACAAATTAATGAAATTACCAAAAGCCTCAGATTATTGACATACAAATTTAAATGTCTGAACAAAATATTAGATACCGCACACCTCAAAGTTTTGTACAGCGCTCTTGTGGAGTCCAGACTAAGGTACAGTATCCTTAGTTGGGGTGGTGCATTATACACCCATGTCAGGAAATTGGATATTCTCCAGAAAAAAATTTTGAAAATAATTTACAGAAAGGAATATGTTTACTCCTCTAAAAAAATATTCGTGGACGCAGGTGTCCTCAGTCTGAGAAAGTTGTACTTGCACAGTGTTGTCATCTTCATTCATAAAAACGGAACATCTTTTCTAGAATTATCACATGATTATCTTACAAGAAATAAAACAAATTTATATGTACAGGTTGCTACATCGAGAAAAAGAGTAGGTCAACGCTGTTTTACTTACTAAGCAAGCAGATTTTTCAATTTTCTAGACGAAACGTACAAGAATTATATACTGCACATAAATTCAGTTTCAATGATAAAAAAAATATTCCACTGGTTGTTTCACAAAGTAAAAAAAAATTAAAAAAAAATCTTTTCAATTTCAATTGTCTATGCACAGTATGCTTGTAATATTGTTTCATGATGATGATGATGAAACTGTATGTTGGTTTATTAGACAAGAAGTAATAGGCCATTGGCAACCTACGGGTTCTAATGGGTCTTCTCAATGTTTACAATCCTAATCAATATTCTATTGTTATCATTATGAAAATTTATTGTAATATTTGAAATTTGGAAATAAACATATATTATTATTAATCCTCAAAATATAGAGCCAATTTTACCTCCAATGTCGGCGTTATTCGTTTGCAGGTCTCCTATCATCCCCGAAAAAATCGTGTTGTTCTTTTCGCGATATCCCCAAGTATTTCTGAAAATTTTCACGAAATTCGCGTTCAGAACAGACTTCAAGACCTCCATTAAATGCCAGTTATGTTTAGATAGCGCATCTATGTGTGTATCTCTAAAAAAACACATCGAATTTATTTATTTTTCAGTTAGCGTACTGGTAATATGATGATAGTGTCCATATTTCTTATTAGAATGATTAATCAAAGGAAAAGCAGCTCGATTTGCAAAAAGGACCAAAAAAACTGTACGATTCTAGCTCTCAATTGCTTTCCTGTCCACATTTTTCTCCATATCTGGCACTCAGTGACTAATTTAGGTTAAGAAATTGACTACCTTCCTTATTAGATCCATTCATAAAAGAAAAAGCAGCTGAATTCGCAAAATAAGGCCAAAAAATTGAATAACTCAGGCTTTCAATTGCTTTCCTGACCACCCTATTATCCAGATCTGGCGCTCAGTGACTAATTTACGTTAATAAATTGCCTACATTTCTTATTAGATCGATTAATAAAAGAAACGCAGATCAATTTGCTAAAAAAGACCAAAAAACTGTACGATTCGGGCTCCCAATTGCTTTCTTGTCCACCTCATTGTCCAGATTTAGCACTCAGTGACTATTTTATATTAAAAAATTGCCTACCATTCTTATGAAATTGATTAATCATAGAAATAGTAGCTAAATTTTCTAAATAACGCCAAAAAATTGTACAATTTGAGCTCCCAATTGCTTTCCTATCCATCCTATTATCCAGATCATGCAGTGAGTAATTTACATTAAGAAATTGCCTATCTTTCTTATAAGATTGATAAATTAAAGACAAAGTAGCTAAATTCGCTAAATAAGGTCAAAAAACTGTACGATTCAAGCCCCCAATCGCATTCCTCTATTCTCCAGATCTGGCACTGTGACTAATTTACTTCGCAAAATTGCCTACCTTTCTTATTAGATAGATTAATCAAAGAAAAATCGGCTCAATTTGCAAAATAGCGCCATAAAAATGTAAGAATCGTGCTCCCTGGCCACCCTATTTCCTAGATGTTTTATTAAGTGAATTAATAATAAGAAAAAGAGACCTGTAATCTCCCAAATGTTGATAGGTATCTGTATGGGTGATAACGAATGCAGTAGTCAAAAGTAATCCCATCAGATTCGATCTATTTCTATAAAAAGAAAACTCGTTGTATGTCAAAAATCCTTGTGACGATTTCCATGCTGCCACATCGTTTTTTAAGAACCCCAAAGCGTCTCCTGTCAATTTATACCATGATTTTATACTATAAATACCGGCATCTCTTTCTATGACAAATATTTGACTGTCCAGTCTAAAATAATAACTGTCAAAATCGTTTTCGTTCATATGGCCCCATAAAATCCATTTAAATGGCTGGCTAAATAGATTCAGTCCATTGCCCTATAAAGATTTCAAATATATTGAACAATGAACCAAGTTATCAACTATAAAAACCATTTTTTTAAACATAGTTGTCAATTTGACACTTACCTTCGCTAAAATGTATTTGGAATTGTTACAACTAACATCAATTAGCAATAATTGATGCTCGGGCGGGGAAAAATGATTTCTACTTACATCAAGTTCGCCAATTTGACAAGATATGCTGTTAGTTGATAATGTTTTCCAAAGTAATAACATGTCAGCTGAAAAAGTTACAAGAATAAGAAACTCAATCTGTTCTTTTTACATTCTATGCCTAGGACTATGGAAAAACTGGAAGCAGCTACAGATAGTTCTTCAAGAAGCTAGGAAACCTTGCAGGGGAGTGTAGCTTTTGATCTTATTGGAAATAAAACCAAAAGTGTGGCACCAACTTTACAAATGAGCTTGTTCCAAACAATAATTTGAGTCTAGGAGAAGCTATGGAAAAACTGGAAGCAGCTACAGATAGTTCTTCAAGAAGCTAGGAAACGTTGCAGGGGAGTGTAGCTTTTAATCTTATTGAAAATAAAACCAAAAGTGTGGCACCAACTTTACAAATGAGCTCGTTGCAAACAATAATTTGAGTCTAGGAGAAGCTATGGAAAAACTGGAAGCAGCTACAGATAGTTCTTCAAGAAGCTAGGAAACGTTGCAGGGGAGTGTAGCTTTTGATCTTATTGAAAATAAAACCAAAAGTGTGGCACCAACTTTACAAATGAGCTTGTTCCAAACAATAATTTGAGTCTAAGAGAAGCTATGGAAAAACTGGAAGCAGCTACAGATAGTTCTTCAAGAAGCTAGGAAGCATAGCAGGGGAGTGTAGCTATTGATCTTATTGAAAATAAAACCAAAAGTGTGGCACCAACTTTACAAATGAGCTTGTTGCAAACAATAATTTGAGTCTAGGAGAAGCTATGGAAAAACTGGAAGCAGCTACAGATAGTTCTTCAAGAAGCTAGGAAACGTTGGAGGGGAGTGTAGCTTTTGATCTTATTGAAATTAAAACCAAAATTGTGGCACCAACTTTACAAATGAGCTTGTTGCAAACAATAATTTGAGTCTAGAAGAAGCTATGGAAAAACTGGAAGCAGCTACAGTACTAGATAGTTCTTCAACAAGCTAGCAAACATTGCAGGGAGTGTAGCTTTCGATCTGATTGAAAATAAATCAATATTGTGGCACCAAAATTACAAACGAACCATAAATTATAGTTTAAGTCTAGAAGAAGCTACGGAGAAACTAGAAGCAGTTACAGCGCTTCAAGAATGTTGCAAACATTGCAGGGAGTGTAGCTTTCGATCTGAATGAAGATAAAACCAAAACTGTGGCACCAGCTTAATAAATAAGCAGGAAATGTTATTGGAAACGATATGAGTCTAGGAGAAGCTATGGAAGCAACTGCAGAACTAGATAATTCTTCAAGAAGCTAACAAACATTACAGGGAGTGTAGCTTTCGATCTGATTGAAAATAAACCTAAAATTGTGGCACCAACTTTACAAATGAACCATAAATGTTGTTCCAAACTATACTTTGAGTCTATGAAAAGCTATGGAAAAACTGGACGCAGCTACAACGTTAGATAGTTCTTCAAAAAGCGAGCAAACATTGCAGGGAGTGTAGCTTTCGATCTGATTGAAAGTAAATCCAATATTGTGGCACGAACTTTACAAACGAACTCGTTCCAAACGATAATTTGAATCTAGGAGAAGCTATGGAAAAACTGGAAGCAGCTACAGCACTTCAAGGAGCTTGCAAACATTGCAGGGAGTGTAGCTTTCGATCTGAATGAAGATAAAACCAAAATTGTGGCACCAGCTTTACTAATGAACCATAAATATTGTTCCAAACTATAGTTTAAGTCTAGGACAAGGTATGGAAAAACTGGAAGCAGCTCAGCACTAGATAAATCTTACCTTTAGGCCAACAAATAAATGCTGTAGCTTTCACAGGTATTTTCAATTTCACAATAAATTCGCTGATCAATTTAATAATATCATAATTTCCTTCCTGGGAAGAAATATTTATTATACTGGATATTAAAAAGAGAAAAAATAGTGTATTCATCATTTTTGTCGCCTCTGCAATGTAGGTTAAATTGTAAGAATGGGTTAGTAGGATTGTCATTGTGAATTTAAAGGGAAAAACACAATAAACTTTGGTCAATATCAGATTAATTAATAATAGTTCCTTTTCGTGCCGAGTTTTAGTATTCGCTGTCATTATAAGGAGTAATAATCATGTCACAGATAATTGATGGGGTTTTGTATTGTATACTTGAAACTGGATAACAAAGAAAAAACGTTTTACTTAAAAACTGTATTCAAATATAAATATTAGCTTACAATATATAATATCTCCAATAATACAACAACAAAAATACTTACTTGCTATTAAATAGAAAAAATTCAAAAGTTTGGCACGAAACGACTGCTATGCTTGATTTGGGCGCCATTTCTCATATACGGTGAACACAATAAATTGGTATTTATAGTAAGATTTCGAAAATTTTGACTCAGTCTATTAACGAGATTTTAAGTTTAAGTTATGGACGTTTATTTTATATTCATGTACATTATGTAGACTTTGGGCGCCATTTCAGCAACCTCTGTTTATAAGCAAATACGTTTGCCAAAGGTGAAATTTTAACGTAAAGAACATTTTAACGATTATTTATTCTATTTCCAAGTATTTATTAACTTTTATCCTCGTTTTAAGCGCCATTTCGATTTAAATTGGTGTGCAAAGCAAAAAGAGTAACAAGGAATGTTCAGATTTTACTTAAAAACTTTAAAGAGCTTTTTATTGGAGATTTATTTTATATCTGGATATTTAAGTTAGGGCGTCGGATTTCCGCGGTCCAGATGCGGCGATGATAACAAATAATGTGGACATTTTACTTAAATCTATTTAAAAAACATTTTAGAGAATATATATTCCATACCTCGATATTTTCAGAGTTTAAATCACTGTTGCGCCAGTTTCTAATAAATAAGCACGCACAGCAAAAACAGTGACAAGGAAGGTTATGTATTGAAAATGTATTAATGAACATTTTAACGAGATATTTTCAATTGGGCGCCATTTCAGATTGGATTTACATGGTTTATATGTAAATCAGATAACAAATTTTACTCGAAACCGGTTGAAAAATCATTTTAGGGGACATTTATTGTACATCCAGATAATTTACAAGCTTTTATCTTCTCTTTGTGCACCATTTCAGATTAAATTGTAGCTCAAAAGGAGCAAATTTTTCTTAAAACCTATTTAATAGGCATTTCATACCTGCCATCGATATACGACTCAAATTAAATAAAAAAATATTTTATGAGATTTATTTTATATCCACATATTTTACGAGTTTTTATCTTAGTTTTGGGCGCCAAAGGAAGCAAATTTTTCTTAAAATCTATTAAAAGGGCCAATATTTATTCCATATCAGAATCTGGGCCTTTTGAACTAACTTTGGACGCCATTTCAGATTCTATTTCCTTTCCTATCTTCGTTATACAAATAACAAATTTGACTCAAGTTCATTGAAAAAGCATTTTAAAAGAGATTAATTTTATATCAAGATATTTTACGAGCTTTTATCCTAGTTTTGGGCGCAATTTCAAATTAAATTGTAATGCAAAAGGAGCAAATTTTGTTGGAAGTGCCACTATTCATTTTACATCTGCTCGTTTCAAACTAGCTGTGTGCGCGATTTTAGATTGGATTTCATTCCTTCCTCCGTTTCTCGAATAACAAATTTAACTCAAGTTAAAGCATTTTAAAAGAGATTTATTTTATATCTAGATAATTTACAAGCTTCAATCCTCGCTTTGGGCGCCATTTCATATTAAATTGTAACGCAAAATCAGCCAGTTTTTCGTAACATCAGTTTTCCAGTATTTATGTTATATCTGAATCCGGTCCTTTCAAACTAGCTTTGGGCTCCATTTTAGACTGGATTTGTTTATTTACTTCCTTCCACGATTAACAAATTTGACTCGAGTTCGGCAAAAAGCATTTTAAAGGAGATTTATTTCAAATTTACATATTTTAAGAACTTTTATACTGGCGTTGGGCGCCATTGCGTCGACATAATAGTTTCGTCTCGTGCCATTTGGTAAACAATCAAAAACATGTCGGGTTTATAAAAAAACCAAGTCACTACATATATACAATAAATATGTATAAATATTAAGTTGGTTTGAATTTGGTTGAATAAAATATCCAATTTTTTACAAAGGATGCCCCAAAAAATAATTTTTTCACAAAATTATATTTTTACGTTTGTTTCAATTCAGTAATAAAACCACTTTCATTTTGGGTCACCCTGTTGTGTAAAAACCAAAAAACATCTTCCGGTAGGGAAAAAACAACGAATAGGACGATATTATCAGGGAAAAGCAGGAGGAAACACAATAAATAGAAAGATATGACGAAAGGGGAATTGGGAATAACCAAATCGACAATTAGGCCAGTCATTGGTTACTAATATACGGTTTAGACCTGAAAAATACCATCTTCGTCGTGTATATTTGTCGTATCGTGATTGGTATTTGAATGTATCGCCATATTGGCCGTTTTGGTACCAATTTTTTCGTATCCGGGAAGATCGGTATCATTATTTAATATCTCGTAAGGGAGATCCGTTTTGTCGGAAGAAGATTTCCCTATGCTACTAGAGCTTTCCGATGTATCGTTTTTCTCCGATTCTGAAACATGGATAGAAAACGTTTTGTAAAATTTTAGCACGTGTTTAAAGGGTATTTTATAGGTTAGATTTTCATTTTATAGCTGAAAATTTGAAAATGATAACGTATGATGTATTATTCGACAAATAGAATGTTATATTAAACATACATATTTCACGGACAGTATCAACTTTTAATCACCCTTTGGGCGCCATATTCAATGATAAACTCAAATTTTATGAACAAATCGTATAATTAACTGGAAATTATACGACAAGTAGTGAGTTTTTACGTTAAATCTACATATTTCAGGAAGCGGATTAGTTTTTACTCGCCATTTTCAATGATAAAATAAAAGTTTATGAGCAATTCGTATCATTAATTAAAAATTCTTCGGCAAATAGTCCGTTATTATATTAATTATAGATATTTCACGAAACGTGTACATTTTTACTCGCCATTTGTGCGCCATTTTTAATGAAAAACGGAAAGTTTATGAGCAATTCGTTTCATTAATTTGTAAATTATACGACAAATATTGAGTTTTTGTATTAAATCTACTTATTTCAGGAACCGAATCAGTTTTTACTCACCATTTAGGCGCCATTTTCAATTATAAAGTCAAAGTTTATGAGCAATTCGTATGATTAATTGAAAATTAGTTGATAAATAGTCCGTTATTATATTCAATATAGATATTTCACAAACCGTATCAACGTTTATTCGCCATTTGGGGCCATTATCAATGAGAAACTTAAAGTTTATGAGGAATTCGTATCATTATTTGGAAATTATACAACATATAGTGAGTTTTTATATTAAATCAATTTGAGCGCCACAATTTGTAGTTAAAAATGTTCAATAAATAATAAATAGTCGTAAAAAGCGACAAATATTGTCCGTTTTTATATCGGGCGTTAAAAAATGCATTCATCCAATAAATTATTCACCTACCTTTTTTCTTCGATCTATCGCAATCGGAATTCGTCCTGCTCGAATCCTCGTCCAATCTCTCGTACGAAGGATCTTCCATATCTTTGACAGTCTCGTAATTGGGATCCGAGTTATTGACAGATTCGTAATTAGGATCAGATTCGCTGTCATTTGATTTGGAACCGTCTTCGCTGCGCATACTCTCGTAATTAGGTTCTTCGTTGGAACTAGAAACGGACATACTTTTGTTTTTCCTCACTATGGAATAACCATCATTTAAATCTTTGATTTTCGTGTAAGCGGACGAATCGCTGGCGTTTGACGCGCGATGTCGAAGTTCCTCGTAGTTCGGATCCGGTTCTAACCTAGAAATTCATCGAACTACCATTGTATGTTCCCTATATACAGTAAAATATAAATTTACCTGTCTTTGAGTACTTCGTACCCTGCATCCGAGCTCGGTATACTCTCCGGTCCGTTAATACTGGCGTACCCGGGTTCGTCGGTATTTCCCCGGATTTTTTCGTACCCCGGATCGCTCGTTCTCCTCGTCGATTTCTTCAGAGTTTCGTAATTATGATCTTTATACCTTCGTTGTTGTATTTTACTACCCAAAGACGATCTCGTTACATTATTACTAATCGTTGTTTCCAATATAACGCTCGGTATATCAATTTTTTCGGTACCGATTTCTTCTTTTTTATTTTTTTGCACTTTGGCGTACAAATCGTCGAGGTTGCCTAACATTTGTAGTTTGTCGTCGTGGAAATCGAAGTTCGATACGATGGGTGGCGGAGGTAGGGGGGAATTGGCTTGACGTTTTTCCGGTTTCGGTGAACCCAAAGTAGCTATTGAGCTTGACGACGAACCTGGAATCGCCTAAGTGTTAATATTGAATTTAAAAATATCATTTGTGCGTAAGGGGAATGGTAATGGGCTCAAAACCGACCCCCAAGGTACAACCAATTTTTTTAAATGCGAAATTTAATGGTTTTAGATTATTTATAATCGAATGACTGAATTTTAACAAAAATTGATAGTGGAATCAATCATAGAAAATAGAAAGTTAAAGATTGCATCATATATGCGTAAAGTGAATCAAACGGCCAAAAAAAATATCCCTGTGGCACTCCGAAATTTTTAAACACGGAATTTAACTGTTTTAAATCCTTTTTAAGAAAAAACGCATTCTTAGGGAATATTGACAGTGAAAAATTGCTTCTTTTGATTATCTATTATATAAAATTCAAAAAATTTTATGTATAAATTAGAAATTTCATCATTTACGCATGAAGTGAATGGAAACGGCGTCAAAACTGAACCCTGTGGAATTCCCAAGTTTTTCAAACACGAAATCTAATTCATTTTTTGGTAAAAAACGCAATTTAAGACGAAATTGAGAGTCCAAAATTCATTTTTTTGCTATTATATAAAAACCATTTTGTCCAAAAAATTTAATGTAGCAATTAGAAATTTCCCTATGGAATTCCCAAAGTTTTTAAGCGCATAATACAACAGTTGTAAATAATTTTTCAACAAAAAAATGCAATTTTCAGCAAAGTTGACAGTGGAAAATTGATTTTTTTTGGTTAATTAATGTAGAAATTAGAATGTTCATCATATACCCATAAAGTGAACGAAACGGCCGAGGAACCCCCAAATTTTATTAAAAACAAAATTTGATCGTTTTAAATCAAATTTTGACCAAAAAACACAGTTTTAGACAAAATTGACAGTGAAAAATTGTTTTTTTTTCAGCTTTTGCTATATCAAAAATCCGTTTTCCAAAAAAATTCATGTAAAAATTGGAAACTTCATCATTTACGCATAAAGTGAACCGAAACGGCCTCAAAACGGAACCCCGAGGAACTCCAACATTTTTTAAACACAAAATTAATGGTTTTAACAAAAAACGCAACTTTAGGGAAAATTTACAGTGGGAAATTGATTTTTATGATTATTTATTATAAGAACTAAAAAACTGAAAATTTAATGTAGTACCTGAAAAGTTTTTGATAAAAAATTGAAAAATAGCAACACGTGGTTTAAATATTAAACAACGAACACGATATTCTATTGATAAACTATTAAAAGTGAGAGATTTCAAAATATACGCTCAAAGTGAACCTGAACGGCCTCAGAACTGAATCCTGAGGAACTCCTCAATGTTTTAAACGCGAAATTAACGGTTTTAGAATTTTTTTTTAACCAAAAACAGTTCTAGTTAAAATTTACAGTGAAAAATTTATTTTTTTGGTTATTTATTATATAAAAAACCATTCTATCAAAAATTTTATGAAATTAGAAATGTTTGCATAAAAAATTGAAAAATAGCAACACGCAGTTTAGATATGAAACACCAAACACGATTTTCCATTGATAAACTATTAAAAGTGACAGATTGCAAAATTTACGCTTAAAGTAATCCGAAACGGCCTCAAAACAGAACCTCGAGGAACTCTCAATTTTTTTAAAAACGAAATTAATGGTTTTAAATCATTTTATAACCAAAAAAACACAATTTTAGACACAACTGACAGTCAAAAATTGCTTTTTTGGTTATTTCGTATGTAAAAACCATTTTTTCAAAAGATTTAATGTAGAAATTAGAAATTTCATCATTTACACATAAACTGAATGGAAACGGCCGCAAAACTGAACCCTGTGGAATTCCTAAATTTTTCAAACACGAAATCTAACAGTTTTAATTCATTTTTTGATAAAAATCGCAATTTAAGACGAAACTGACAGTCCAAAAATTCATGTTTTTGGTTATTATATAAAAACCATTTTTTCAAAAAAAATTAATGTAGAAATTAGAATTTTCATCATTTACGCATAAAGTGAATCGAAACGGCCTCAACACGGAACCCCCAAATTTTATTAAAAACAAAATTTGAGTTTTAAATCCAATTTTGACCAAAAACACAGTTTTAGGTATAATTGACACTGGAAAATTGTTTTTTTTTTTAATTTTTGCTACATAAGAAACCCTTTTTCCAAAAAATTCATGTAAAAATTGAAAATTTCATCATTTACGCTTAAAGTGAACCGAAACGGCGGCAAAACGGAACCCTGAGGAGCTCCAACATTTTTTAAACACGAAATTAATAGTTTTAACAAAAAAACGTAATTTTAGGGAAAATTGATTTTTATGATTATTTATTAGATGAAAAAAAAAATTATAAATTTTATGTAGAAACTAAAAAGTGTTTGATAATAAAATGAAAAATAGCAACACGTGGTTTAAATATCAAACAGAAACACGATTTTCTATTAATTCACTATTGAAAGTATTTACGCTTAAATTGGATCGAAACGGCCTCAGAAATGAACCCCGAGGAAATCCTAAATGTTTTAAACTCTAAATAAACGGTTTTAGAAAAAAAATTTAACCAAAAACAATTCTAGATAAAATGTACAGTGAAAAATTTATTTTTTTGATTATGTATTATATAAAAACCATTTTTTCAAAAGTTTTATGAATTTAGAAAATTGAAAAATAACAACACGCAGTTTAGATATCAAACACCAAACGCGATTTTCCATTGATAGATTATTAAAAGTGACAGATTTCAAAATGTACGCTTAAAGTGATCCGAAACGGCCTCAGAACTGAACCCCTAGGAACTTCTAAATGTTTTAAACGCGAAATTAACAGTTTGTTTTTTTGGTTATTTATTACATAAAAAAATATGTAAAAATTGGAAAATTCATCATTTTCGCATAAAGTGAACCGAAACGGAACCCCGAGGAACTCCCAAATTTTTTAAACACGAAATTATTGATTTTAACAAAAAAACGCAACGTTGGGGAAAATTTACAGTGAGAAATTGAGAAAAAAATTCAAAGTTTTATGTAGAAACTAAAAAGTGTTTGATAAAAAATTGAAAAATAGCAACACGTGGTTTAAATATCAAACAACAAACACGATTTTCCATTGATAAACAATTAAAAGTGACAGATTTCAAAATTTACGCTTAAAGTGAACCTGAACGGCCTCAAAACTGAACCCCGAGGAACTCCTAAATGTTTTAAACGCGAAATTAACGGTTTTAGAAAAAAATGTTAACCAAAAACAATTCTAGATAAAATGTACAGTGAAAAATTTATTTTTTTTGGTTATTTATTATATAAAAAAACCATTTTTTCAAACATTTTATGAAATTATAAATTTTTCAATAAAAAATTGAAAAATAATAACACGCAGTTTAGATTTCAAACACCAAACACGATTTTCCATTGATAAACTATTAAAAGTGACAGATTTTAAAATGTACGCTTAAAGTGAACCGAAACGGCCTCAAAACAGAACCTCAAGGAACTCTCAAATTTTTTAAAAACGAAATTAATGGTTTTAAACCACTTTATAACCAAAAAAACACAATTGACAGTGAAAAATTGCTTTTTTGGTTATTTATTATATAAAAACCATTTGATTTTTTTGGTTCTTTATTGGATAAATAAGCATTTTTGCAAAAAAATTAAATGTAGAAACTAGAAATTTCACCATTTACGCATAAAGTGAATGGAAACGGCCTCAAAACTGAACCCTGTAGAACACCCAAGTTTTTGAAACACGAAATCTAACAGTTTTAATTAATTTTTTGACAAAAAATGCAATTTAAGACGAAATTGAGAATCCAAAATTGATTTTTTTTGGTTATTATATAAAAACCATTTTTTTTTTAAATTTCATGTAGAAATTAGAAATTTCATCATTCACGTATAAAGTGAAAAGAAACGTCCTCAAAACTGAACCCTATGGAACTCCCAAATTTTTCAAGAGCAAAATTCAACAGTTGTAAATCATTTTTCAACAAAAAATGCAATTTTCGGCAAAATTGACAGTAGAAAATTGATTTTTTTGGTTAATTATATATAAAAAACCGGTTTTTAAAAGAATTTAATGAAGAAATTAGAAGTTTCTTCATTTACGCATAGAGTGAATCAAAACGGTCTCAAAACTAAACAATGTGGAACTCTCAAATTTTTCAAACGCGAAATTTAACAGTTTTAAATCATTATTTAACAAAAAACGAAATTTTAGGCAAAACTAACAGTCAAAATTAATTTTTTTGGTTATACATTATATAAAAAAAATTATGTAGAAATTAGAAATTACATCATTTACGCATAAAGCGAATCGAGCCGGGCTCTAAACAGAACCCCGTGGAACTCCCAAATTTTTCAAATACGAAATTTAACAATTTTAAATCATTTTCTAGCAAAAAAATGTATGCAAAATTGACAGTGAAAATTTCATTTTTTTGGTCTTTATTGGATAAGTAAGCATTTTTTCAAAAAAATTAAATGTAGAAATTAGAAATTTCATTATTTATGCATAAAGTGAAACGGCCTCAAAACAGTACCCCGAGGAACTCCCAAATTTTATAAACATGAAATTAAGTGGTTTTAAACCTATTTTTAACGAAAAAACAAAATTTTAAACGAAATTGACTGTCAAAAATTCATTCTTTTGTTATTTATTATATAAAAACCCCTTTTTTCGAAAAAATTCAATGTAGAAATTGTAAAGTTTATCATTTACCCATAAATTTAATTTAAATAGTCTCAAAATGGAACCCCGAGTAACCCCCAAATTTATAAAATGGGGGAAAATGCAATTTTAGGCCCTATTGAGTCAAAAATCAACTTTTTTGTTAATTTTTCCCATAATCAATTCCAAAAAAACCATTTTAAGCTCCATAACGACACATTTACATACCTTGCCTGGAATGTGTGTGACTTTTAGTTTGATTCTGCGCCATAACGTGCTTCAAGCTATCTACGGGGGGCGGTTGAGGTGCAGCTTCATAAAACTCATCACAAACGTCGACTTGTTGAATTTGCAAATGCGCCGGCGGCGGCGGGTTCACTTCGACTTCGACGGTAATAGGCAACGGCGGTATCCTAGCGTATGTTTCGCTCGGATTATTCGGATCCGGTATCGTGGTATAAACATCATCTAAAACGAAAAAAAATGAACAATTCCGCAAAAAAAACACATCATACGAACCAGAATCGTCGGAAACTGTAGAATAATGCGGGTAAACCGATTCCACTTTAGCTTGTTTCATCTCGTTGGTTTGGGCGATGATGTTAGCCAAAGGTTCCCTCACGCTAATGCTCGTATACCCTTCTAGAAACGATCATAACGAAAATATAACCTTTTTAAAGGGATATTAGTCGTACTTACTCGAAGAATCTTGCGAATCTCCGCTAAAATTCGCTTGGGTCACCGGTGGGGTCATATAAGGTAGTTCAGGACTCGCAGCGACTACTCCAGCGACAGCCGAAGCTGCAGGTATATCCAAAACCGGACTGTGAGAAGAAGATCTACGCGATCTAACGGGTGAAGAAGGTTCCTCTGTTGGATTCGTGTCAATCCTGAAAAAATTTGATAATAAATACAAGAAGCATTCCTGAAATAATGAAATTACCGCAATAAATTGATTCGTTCTTCTGAAGTTGCATGATTTTCTTCGGGTTCTGATTGTCTAGACATGTTAGGTTGTAGCTGGGCATACGGGTGTTCAGTAGATTTGATTTTATCGTATTTAACCCTCTCGTAAGGGGAGAAATTTTCGTCGTTTTGACTAATAGAACTGTGTTGTGATACGCTAGGTCTTTGATCGATCCCATTCGGTAACGTATGTCGTTTACCTGTAGAAAAAACGTATTTTTTGATGATATATTTTGAATTAATCAATAATAGATCTACCTGAGTTGGGATATTGACCTACAGTGGCGTAATGTTCGGAAGAATTATCCGTAGGGTCCCAATTTACATTCGTACCTTGCTCGGACGGTATATCCGGTAAGCTCCTTCTAGAATTCGTAAGATTCCTGCAAATTTTATAAAGTAAACAAAAATGCGAATATGAGAACGAAATATCACCTTTTACTTAAATTAGACGAGTCTCCAGTCGAATTTATACTGTCTACGGTACAAGTAGTTCCCGAAGGAAGATGATTTACGTTTTCGTCGGGGTTCTTTTGGGTTACCATACCATCTAACCCGTGCCAATCTTCCCTTTAACACCAATACGAAATAAATGTATTAACTACATCGTTATTTAATATACTGGTACTTACGGTACTGTTTTCTTCCTCCAACAGATGCATAATACTAAAATCATTACGAACGTAACACCAGTACACCATGACAATATTATTATCCACATATTAAGCACGGTTTTTAGTTTACATAGTTTATTGTCGAGTTTTCAACACTAAACGTTAATATATTTACATATTTACGTACTATTATCACTAGTTAAGTAACGATAACATTTTTATAACGATTTTATTTTAATACTCGAGAGACACTTCACAGAATTTCAATACGTAAACAAGATAAAGTTCGTTTGTTGATGTTACATTAATTAATTTATAACCACTAATTATTTTTACATATAAAACGTACGTACAAGGATATTCATTTAAAACTGTAAAAATGTTAATTAAAATGGGACCATAACAAAACTAAAAAAGAAAGGTTACGTTCGTTTGGTATCTGTCAATATACGTCAAATCATAATTTCTATAAAAAATATTATTATATAGAAATTATTCACTATTAATTATTAGAAATTGAATACGTTATTCATTGTACATAATATTAAAATGTAAAACAATAAGAAACTTTTGGTATCTAGAAGAAAATTAATACCAAACGAACTTCCATCAGCTGACTCAACTAGTTGTCAAAGTCAAAAAATCAAAAATGTAAACGTTGATTTAAATACAGGATGATTTAAATAGAGAAACTTTTTCTATCAACGAAAATATCTAGAATTATACCCAATACGCAACTACAAACTGTTTAATAGCTATTTTTAGCATGAGTGAGGAAAGTATGTCTTTTTCTCACGTATCCAGAAATTGACCGCATGAGCTAAGCGAATGCGACAATTCGGCAAGTGAGAAAAAGTCATTCTTACGTGTGCTAAACAAGATTCTTTCTCAATCGTGAGCAAAATGCATTATTATTCAACTTTAAATAAGGTTCTTCATAAGTGAGCAAGTTGCACTAGTTCAGGCAAAATACACAAGCGTATAATTGGTTGCATACTATGAGCAAATATTTTCAATGGATAACACCTACCTATTAATTACCATTATTTATATATAATGCTACGCTCCGTATATATAAACAAGGTTATTACAGTATAATTATAATAAAATTGAATAATGTAGGATACATACAACAGAATATTCCATTATTAAAAAGTATAACGTTTAATTTTTTTAGGGAAAATTGTATATCAAGATTGTGAAAAAACCTTACAACTATCTAGATAAGTCGAATTTACATCCATATTATTACAGGATTATGAAACAAACTTTATAACTATCTAAATGAGACGAATCTATATCTATATTATTACAATCTTATAAAATATACAATTTATAAATTCTTCATATATCACCCTCTATATATCCTTAAGTAGTTGATAAGATCGGGAAAAAAAGAAGAAATTTGAGGTTATCATTGTTTATAATAATAAAATTAAAAACTACAAATTATTGTACTTTATAAGTAATTATTAGTAAATTGTTGTATATTTAAGTATGAGTAAACCTTTAATGATAAGTGGCGAGGCTTCAGAAACTGATAGCGAGGATGATTCGCCTTCAACAAATGTATGTACTTTTTAAATATTTGTAACGTAACTATTCTACATTTCGTGTTGCTTAGGTCGATTCTTTAACAAAATCAGTGCAAGGAGCAGTAATAACCGGAGAAGATTCAGAATCAGATAACGGTAAGATCGCTAAATTAATCACGCTTATATTGTACAGAAATATGTTACAGATATCAACAATAGTAGTACCACTTCTGATTTGTATCGAAAAGAAGTTAAATATGATTCTTTATTTCACCAAAAGTTACGTGAGTATTCATAAAATAGTATATTCAAGTTTATTTTTACGTTACATATTTCAGGGGAACAAAACGAACAATTGAAGACATGTTTTGATAATGTGTGCCAGCTTCCGATCAACGAAGCTGGGAAAACGTTGAGTTCAGTTGATCAGAATTTACTTAGGTCTCAGATAACGTTACAAAACGCTGTAACTTCACTTAAAACTTTAAGCATCAACTCGTTGACTATAAAAAGTAAATTACATTCATTGTTATCATCTAATTTTTTATCGAATGTTATTGTAAATGAAAAATTGTAATATATGTTTTGGATTTAGTGTGTTTATCAATTGTTTTTGACACATAAATGTCAAAATAAATATATATGTGCGTTAAATTGCGTAAGTGAGAGAATCGAAAGATGAACAAGGGAAAAAATCGAAAAGTATTTAAACCGACGAAAAATTTCCGTTATCTCCCAGGATCTGTAACGATCGAAAAGAATCTGAACGATTTACACACGTACAACTGCCACCGATTCCGAGTAAGTACAGGGTATAATCGAAAGTTAATTAAATCGTATTTCAAGTTGTTTTACATCCGTAGTGCAACCGATACGACTCCGATGCCCATAAATCCTCACCGTTTACTCCCATTACGTAAAATAGCCGAAGATGTTCACCAATCCGAAATGATAGATAAAGAGAACAAGCATTTGTTGTATAAAATTAATTTGATCAACAGAAACGGGGTAATTTAAGAGTTTTAACGTTTTAAAAACAACTACTACTCAGGTTATCGTAAATTTTAGGGATGGGTAGATTGCTACAATCCTTGGGCGTATTGTAGGAAAGACGATTGGACGAGTTACGTGAGAAAAATGAAAAAGAACGATCAAGAAAATAAGTTATTATACGATAAGTTGATTAATTCGGTAAGAGAATTTGTTTATCCTGAAAAGAAGTCGATAATACCGATTTTTTAACATAGGAATCTTATTATTCTAAAAAAGAAATGGATAAACGTTGGGAGAAAATCGTGCAAAATATGTCCCACAGCTGTAAATTTCCTTTAACGATTACTACGGCTGTAGATCACGACGCCATTTTAAGATCACAACCATCTATAAGTAGCGGATTGAGTTTACCGCAAGATGTAGTATCAATTCGACACAAGTAAGTCTGGTAATACTTTATAAATCCATTTTATTAGCAGATTTATTTAATTTTTTATCATTTCCATATTATTTGACGATATTTCTAATTATGCGTTCATTTTTAATACAATTGAATTTTTCATGAAACAGTTACAGCTGACACATAACGGTTGACAGCTGACACGGAATTTGACGTAATACCGAACGAACAAAAAGTTTTCTATTATTTTTGTCGATATTTTTCATAATATAGACAACTCCGGTTAAGATCGCAGCGCCATGACAATGACAGTTGAAAGCTAGCTAAGTACTATTATTTACTTTTGTGTGTATTATAAAATAGGTGTTTGTTAAATATTTTTCAAGTAACATTTGTATTAAAATAAATTTAGTAAGGCTTCTGATGCTTCTTGGTCCTCAAAATCTATGATAAAAGTGTCCTCTTGTTGATCCTCAATAATTACATCCATTGGTTCATAAGTGGGGCCAACTTTTGTTGAGCACTCTTCTTCTCGTTTTTTTTCGAAGAGCTCTGGATGACGGTCCTACTGGCGATGTACCACATGACTAGTGGCAGATTCTGGGACGGCACAACAAATGATTTTAATGTTTCGCGTTTTACTCCAACTAAAAAAAAATTAATGGAATAAAAAGGATTTCAATCATAGTACACTTTTACCTTTCTTCAAAAAATCACTTTCAAGAAAATGAGCACACTTTCGTCGTATTTGATACAATTTTTACGGTTTTCAATCTTCTTATCCACAACAATCTTCTATCAATTAGTTACTTGGATCCAAGCTAAGTTTCCACAAAAACCTCAGATTTTCCTGCTTTCGGGAAAAGATAAAAACTTAAATTCAGATTTCGCTTGTTCCACGATGAACCTGGAGATCGCAGCAGTACTGGTTCATTTAAAACATCTCTAACAAACAGGTTAGACACAAAAAAATTAAAAACACAAGTGAGGCCCTATGTTTTTTTCATAAAAAACAACAAAGAAAATAGCAGCGCAATTACTTTTAGCTCGGTTCATACACCATCCGCAAAAAAGGGCGTATCGCTTAACACGAATCGTCTATTCCTTTCAAAACTGTTAGTTATATATCCTGTTTGTCAAATGAACAATTGTAACTATCGTATATAATATGAATACTAACAATTGACATGACAGTACAGAATACAAATAGATTTGATCAACCATACATGTGATAAACTACCTAGGGTACGTTCCACTTAAAGCCCACAACGATCGCAACATCCACTTTATCGTTCCACTTAAGGCCCGTTGTCGTCGCAAGCGGTCGTTCAACGTCATAAATGATCTCACTGTTTGCGACCGCGTCTCGCCCCCTTCGCTCATACAAATTGGTGGGTCTGAGTGGACTTTCATCAAAACTTGTCGGCAATTCCAACATGACGATAGTCTCATTCGTTTTTTCAAAAACGCAACCATAAATTCACGGGAATGCATGATTAATTAAATTGTACCCCGGGCTATGCGAAATATTTACACCAAACTGCACCAAAAATTATTATATAAGTGGAACGTACCCATACGCCCGATTTCACCAACCATTTCCTAAAGTTAGGTAATACCTACATCAGATTTTGGAATTTTTAAATCCAATTTACGTTTTCACTACGCGCTAGGCAATACCTAAAAGTTATAATATTAGATATTTCCTATCATTCTTAGGTGTTTCTTAGCACTTCGTTAAACGTAAATTGCATTTAGAAATTCCAAAATCCTAATTAGGTATTACCTAACTTTAGGAACTGGTTGGTGACATCGGGCAATAGAGTCACAATTCTATGTTTCATGGAACAGTTACACTTAACTCATAATGGTTGACAGCTGACACGGAATTTGACGTAAAATCGAACGGACAAAAAGTTTTCTATCATTGGGTGCGTTCACCCGACTTAAGCAGCTGAATTAAAACTCTCAACAGCTCAGTGGTAATATGAGTTAGCTCATAAAACATAGGTGAACCCATTGTTGAATTACAGCGTTATTGTTTGACGTTTTAACAGCTTTTAGATTGACATATCACATAACCTCAATTTAGAATGGAGAACATTCACATTCCTCATTTAATACCAAATCGAATAAACTTATATCCATAGTTAATATACTTTAACACACAAAAGCAAAACAAATTAACAAAAAGGTCATGAACCATTTGTAAAATGTCAAAACAAATAAGTACTGCGCATGTCTAAGCAAAAGATTAGTTGAAAAGCAGAAAGAAATTCCGCTTCAAGAAATTGACAGCTGCTGACATCCAGCGCTTAGTCGACGGGTCGGCTGAACGTGTTCGCTTACTCAACTATTGACGTCGGGTGAACGCACCCATCTTTGACGAAAATATTCATCTCAAATCAAACGTTTTTAATACAAATAGAGTCACAATTCGATGTTTCATGAAACAGTTACGCTTGACATAGAACCGTTGACAACTGACACGGGATTAGACATAACATCGAACTAACGAAAAGTTTTATATTATTTGGTGCGTTCTTTTTGACTGAGATCTCAGATCACTTCAGTTAAGGTGATCTGAGATAAAGTGATGTGAGTAAGCACCAAAAAGAACGACATCTCAATTGAAGCGCGCGTCCTGTCGATAGATTTAAGCTATACGACAGATTCGTATCAGCATGTAATAATGTTAATTAATGTATCTATAATTTGTAACAAAAGAAAAATAGATTTTGTGTGTTTATTATTTATATGTCAATGGTTAAAACCTCAGATAACCTTGGTTAAAACTACAAATAAACCAAGCAAATCAAATATTTCTTCATCCCTTCCACTTTATTTCCGACTCAATTCCAACTGATACCCCCTTACAACACATTCAGCATCGGTGAAGGGGGAGGAAAAATCTCAGCTCACTTAAAGTGATTAAAACAAAAAGAACGCTCACATTACTGATGTGAGCTGAGATTAACTGAGATCTCAGTCAAAAAGAACGCACCTATTATTGCCGATATTTTTAATACATTTATTTCAAATCAAGCGTTTTTTATATAAATAGAAACAGAGTAGCAAGGTAGTAGGTAATATACAACGATTTAGAACCGTTATTACATGGAATTGAATGTTATTGTAGGCCTGTTCTTTTTGGATCAAATCTTTACACTAGTTCGGGAAACGTTTAGTTTCATTTTAAAAAGAGCAGGCTAGGTTTATGAAACAGCTGACAGCTAACACGGAACGGTTGACAACTAACACAGAATTTGGCATAGAACTATAACTTTATACTGACAGCTGACATAGAATTCCAATAATAGTAAGTGTACTACACCGATTCTGTACCATTACTTGGATAAACTGGAAATTTCAGTGCAATTGCTTTTAGACTTCTAAACTTAGGTATAAACGGATTCGGTTTACTCACGGTCTGATACCTGTCCAATGGAGAAAAATCTTCAGTTTTCTATATTCATTAATCTGAAATTTCTGTTTAAAAGTGAAGCAATTCTTTCTAAATTGCATGAACTGTTTTACAGGTGCTTTTTGGAGTTCAGAGTTAGAGACGGCGAATATTTGGGTAAAGTAGTCATACAACTTTATTTCGATTTTGTGCCTGTCACAGTTCAAAATTTCATGGAGATTTGTAAGGGAGAAATGTTGAGTTACAAAAATTGTTTGGTACATCGCATAGTTCGAGGGCAGTTTTTAGAAATGGGTGATATAACATTAGGAACGGGAAGAGGTGGAACTTCTATATACGGAAAAACTTTTCCGGAAGAAAATCATGTTTTGAAGCATACAAAAGCAGGTGAAAACAAATTTGAATCTATTTTTGTAGGTGTTCTACTGATGAGGTTCATGAAGGCTAAAACCGGTTCAATTTTTTTAGGAGTGGTTTCGATGAAACGGGTTCCTCCGAAAGATAACAATTCCCAATTTATTATTACGTTAACGAAAATGGAGCAATTGGACCACAAAAACGTAGTTTTTGGTAGGATAGTCAAGGGATTTGGAAATTTGTTGAAAGTTCAAGATTACGGCAGGACAATCGGGAAACCTTACGTCGACATAATAATTTGTAATTGTGGTTTAATAGAATGACATTTTCATTTGGTGTTTTGATTTTGTTTTTAAGTAATTAACACGAGAAGTTTCATTCATATCGGTTTATAGGGTGTTCCAAAACGCCGTGTCCTATTTTCTAGGTAAACTAATTTATATATTATTAGTGACACTTTTTTTAAATATTTTAATAAAAACTTACTTTGCTGTCCAATAAATCTGGTGTGGTAGTAGGAGAGTCTATTTTTTATAATATTACAGCTATTCTAGCTTCGACTTTTATGAATTTCTTCATTTCGTTTCCATAAGTGTAGACTCTACAATTTTCTCAAATAACGCGCATGTTATAAAATTGTTTCCTCTAACTTTTACCCTGTATAATTGTTACAAATATAAAAGGAAGGAAATCAAATGTAATCTAAAATTTAGCCCCATCTTTCCTCTATCGAATGGCATTAGGTTGAAATCTACATATTAAATAGTTTCCGAATTATTAAAATAAATATGGGGGTAAGTCAAAAATAAAATTTTTGCTTTCTATCCAATAAATTTAAAATATCGTTAAAAGTATGGAAAAAATAAAGTAGTTGTACATATTTTGATATGAAAAATCCAAAACATATGGTAGTTTTTCATTTTATAGAAAAACTTTTCAATAATGTAACGTTTTTATAATTTATTTAAACAGTAATAAACGGGTGGGATAAACTTTAAACTTACTAATTTATTTAAACACTATACTATTCACTACTTATATACACAGTATATTCACTTAAACTAATTTATATAAACAGCTCACTAATTTATATTCACTTATTTACGTGTTTATCTCACGATATCAAATTATCAACTGAACTAAACTCTTCCTGGTCGGTCCTTTACATATTAATGCCCTTTTCACTAAATAATTCTAGATTGCGGCTTACTCAAAAACAATTGGCTTTCTGGCATTTTCTAGATATGACTGGTCACACGAACAATGATAAGATAAGATAGTCACAATTCGTAAACAATTCTAAGAAACACTGCGCGTCCGCCATAATTTTAACTTTCATACCTGGCTTAGACAGAGTCGGATTTAGGGACTATACTAGTGTGCTGTTTCGTAACAATAAAATTTTATTTTCTATTAAAAGCGGAAAAAATTCCAAACTTCAACTTTGATGTCCAATAATTTTGTTGGGATGGAAGTTGGAGAGTCCATTTATTTTTTTATAATACTACAGCTATTCTAGCTTCGATTTTTATGAATTTCGTCGTCTCGATTCCATAGGCGTAGTTTGTACATTTTTTTATTTTTTTTTATGTCATGAATATGTTTCCTCTAATTTTCACCCCGTATAATGATCACAAATATTAAATCGAATATATAAAATGTAGTCTATAATTTAGGCCCATTTTTTCTCCATCGAATGATATAGGGTAGAAACCTAGATCTTTGATAGTTTCTGAATTATTAAAAAATATAGGGGGGTAGGTCAATAAACATTTGAAAAAAAATTTTCCCTTCGGTCTAAAAAATTTAAAATATCATTAAATGTATAAAAAATAATGTAGTTGTACGTATTTTGATTCAAAAAATCCAAAAATCATGATAGTTTTTCATTTTATAGAATACTGTTCCATGAAATTTCATTTTCCCTTGAAGGCGGAATTTTTTTTCAAAATTCTTCTACTTCAATGTCCAATAATTCTGTCTAGGTGGTCATTGGAGAGTCCATTTAATTTTTTTATAATATAAGTGCTATTTTTGCTTCGATTTTTATTTATTTCGTCATTTTGTTTCCATAGGCATAGACTCTACAATTTTTTCAAGTGACGTATGTCCTAAAAATGTTTCCTCCAACTTTCACTCTGTATAATTGTTACAAATATAAAATTGCAGAAATAAAATTAAGTTTAAATACAGCCCCATCTTTCCTCTATCGAATGGTATAGAGTAGAAACCTACACCTCCATTAGTTTTCGAAATATTAATAAATATAGGAAGGTAATCAAAAATTTAAAAGTAAATTTGCCAAAAAATTCAAAGTATTGAAAAATATAAGAGAGAAATGATACAGCAATACAAGTTTTGATGCAAAAAATCATACTATAATGGTGGTTTTTCACTTTATGGTATATTTTTCTATCAATTTTGATTTACCACCCCTCGCCCCTTTTTCCATATGGAATATTCTTTATTTTATACAACTGATTTTTTTTTCAATTTTTCACATTATGAAACCCCCTATGGTTAATTTCACAATATAATGGGTGATTCAAGTAGAAGCTTAAATAAATCGAGAAATAATTTGAAAATTTTTATTTTATCACATAATATTACAAAACAATTATAAACTAATATTCAATGGACGTTAAACTAATAATACAAATAACTACAATTTTATTTTACTTTTGCGATTCACTCGTATCTGTTGTTTCATGAGTTATGGGTATATTTTTCTCTTCTTGTGGTATTTTAGGGGTTGTAATCACCAACATTCCATCTGAAGACAAAGCCGAATAAGCTTTCTGTAAATCGTGTCCTTTTGGAACAGCAAATCTTCTCACTACATGTTTCAAAATAAAACCATTCTCGTCTTGTTTCTCTTCGTGTTTAGCTTCAATTTGAATCGTATTATTATTCAAAGTTTTAATAGTAATCTGCTCCGGTTTAAAATCTTGCAAATTGAGCTGAACTTGAAATTTTTCCTTATCCTCGAAAGCGGCATCTTGTTCAGGATGTTCCATCAAGCGGGGGTGATTTATATACGAACCGATAGCTGGACGAAACATATCGTCCATTAATTTCAGCTGCTGTTCCATCATTCTCATAGGTCTTGAGAATTCGCGCAAGAATAACGGCACAAAAGACATTTCGAAACACTTTTACTTTCAAACAACGAGCGCTAGTTTTAAACTGATGAAATTCAGTGCCAATGTTGCTATTTATATTAAGACACAAACATTCAGGAGGCTACTAGAATTTACTCGAATTAAAACCGTTGTGACTACTACTACTAGTGTCGTGTTTTTAAATAATTTGTTTAATACCATTCATTATTAGTTTCTTATTATTTACTTTAACGTTGTTTTTTATGATATACGTACTGTGATAAAAAAATTAGGTAAATTTTAGAACAAGATATTCGTACTGTGCTCAAAAAATTAAGTAACTTTTAGAACAAGAAATGTCCCTTTTTTGACGTTTCATGAATAGATATTGCTCCACGAAAATTGTGCATAACTTCTGGTTTAATATTAAGAACGCGCACTATTGAAATCGTAAAACATGTTCAGATTTGACGAATTTGGTGTGGTTTCATCGGTCTTGGCTGAACTGTCCGTTTCTACTGCGATTATTTGACATTGAACTAGCTTTCGTCAAAAAGATACTAACAATGTAAAATGTACGCGTACTGATAGTAACAATCATTCTACAGAACTCACAAAAAGGGTTTTTTAGCGAACTGCTGGTTATAACCCAGCGGTTATTTACGGTAACAGGCGGTTATTCACTCGCTAAAATGAAGTGGTTACAAATAATTGGTTATAAACGTCACAACATAACCTTAAAATATTTGTTCTTAAGTATCTATATTATATCTATACTATTGTTTATCTTTAGTCAGAGTTATTTAATGTATAGAGTGTAATGAATAACGAAGAATTATTGCTGTTATCATTGCTGATTCATCAGAGGCTGTCCAATAGTTTGTACACATTATCAAATAGTTTTATTTCCTTGGGACATTCCTCAGTCAAAGTTATATTATGTAAATATTTAAGAGAATCCCACATGACATAAGATCCAGAAAATATTTGGTTGGATGCTTATCATGAGATGTCTTTTTCTCAACTATTTTGTATGCAAAAAACAACCTTCCACAGTTTGTGCAATGAAATGATTGCAAACGATGATCATGCTCTGGTAAAAAAAATATCGAGGCGGTCGGTATCCTACGGAACCCAAGAAAAGTATGCTAGTGTTTTTGTGGTACATCTCAAAACAAGACACTTTACTATCTATATCTGATAGATTTGGACTTGTTCCATCTACAGTTATGAATATTGTTAATGCTTTTTTGCACATTATTGTCAACGTCACATGTCAATTAAGACGTACAGATCTGACATATCGAACACCAGCTAAGCTCAATATATTACATAAACTACGCTTAACAGTCCAATCCCATTAGTCCTTGTTTTCCAGAGCATCTCACAGGTGGACCCTATTAATTTTCAGCTCATCAAAGCCAGTACAACTGGTCGTATAAATTGGGATATAGTACATTTTTGGAGAAATATCGGATTTTTAGCATGATACAGCCTCCGGAATGTTTATAAATTATCAGTTTTACTACTGAATATTGTTCATTGCGTTTCACAGATGAACCCTATTTATTTTCAGCTCACTAGAACTAGTAAAATCCGTCCTAGCCTCCAGGGTGTATAAGTACGGAGAAGTTAATTTTAATCTTTAAAACCGTTTACTTTTATTTACTGCACAGAATCCAGGCGATAATTTCTTGAATTGGAACAAACCTGATATGAGCATTTTTTAATTCCACGACATTAGTAGCGTTAGCCATAACTTGAATAGTCTAGTCTAGAGATGACGTGAATCTGTTTATAGATTAGAGTTGATAATATTCTCGAAAGTTCCTGAAAGTTCTAAACGTTTTATAATTAGAGACAACTAAAATACTCATTGTAAAAATCATTTTTATTTCTATTATTACATATAATAGATATTTAATTATCTTAAATATCATAAATAGTTTAAAAAACAATTATAACGAACTTCCTGTATAAGTTACAAAATACCTGACAACTGACAAAATGTTACATCACAGTTTCTGTCAAGTGTCATTGTCATCACTGTCAAAACAGTTTATATTTTATTAAAACCAAAAATTTGTTTAAAATAACACAAATATAACCAAATTATCCTAAATAATAAACAAGATGTTGTACTTGGAAGATTACCTAGAAAGTAAGTATACAAACACGTTCCCACTTTCCACATTCTAACCTCAACATTTTAGTGATCGAACATTTGCCCCAAGAACTCCGAGACAGATTCACAGATATGAGGGAAATGGATCTAACCATACACAGTAAGTAAGTAACTAAATAATTGTTATAAAAGTGCCATCTCATACAATCTTCAGATAACATGGACGAACTAGAAAAAAGAGTTAAAAACTTCTTCAATGATTGTAAAAGAAGCCCCAACGATTTACCCCAAACTATAGACGCTGAATTTCAAGCAATACGAAAAGAATATTACAAAACCTTAGAAGAAGCCGATGAGAAGGTAAGTTTGATATACTTAATTGTTTATTTATATCGTTTGCATGAAGTTTTTTTCAAATTTGAATTTTACGTAGCAAAGACGATAAAAATTATTTGGTTGCGAAAGTTTTCTTTTGCATTTCCACAATATTTTGTAAAATTAACGATTTATTAGACGCATAATTTACCACGAAACGTAAGAAATACCCAGAATTTTGCATCAAACTGAAATATCCTCGTTTTCATATTACCTAAATTTCGTTGGTTAATCTCGCATTTTAGGTTCATTTAGCCAGCACAATGTACGATTTAGTTGATAAATATTTACGCCGACTCGATTCCGAGCTGCACAAATTCAAATGCGAATTGGAAGCCGACAATAAAGGCATAACAGAAGTTTTAGAAAAAAGATCGTTGGAATTGGATACCCCGAACACTTCTCCAAGTATATCGTCCCTACAGCAAAAAGAGAACCGCTACGATAGGTATTTACCTAATAAACTGTCAAATTCATTATTTTAATCCAATTCTTTCAGCAGTTCTTACAGATATTCGAGACCTAGAGGCGAAAAACGCCGAGAGAGTAATAACATCACTGTACCAACGCAATTAGCGGAAAAACGACAAGCGGTAACCCCCGCAATACCACCGCCGCTAATAGAAACTAGACATCCCGTTAATTCAGTCCAAACTGTAGCCCCAGCGGCCGCAGCTGCGACTAATTCCATTACATATGGCTTAGGACACACTTTAGGAGCAGGACCGGCCATAGCAGCTGCTGCTTCGCAAGCTATAGCCGCTACGCAACAGGTAAGTGGTTAATTGTTAATGTATTGTCATTACAGCAATTTTTTTGGTTATATAGATGCAGCAGGGTAGGAGAACGGCGAGTCTGAAAGCTTCTTATGAAGCTATCAATACTGGAGGTCATGGACACGAGTTCGGTATAGGTAGGGAGTTAGCTGGAGCAGCTCAGACCGCTATACAGGCCATACAGCAGGATCACGCTAATAATAAGAAGAAACATAAGTGAGTTGCACTGAAACATATATTCCTCCTATTTCTGTTTTTTTTTTAATTTTTGAAGGAAATGGAGTAGCGGCAACACGTCGAGTGCGTCTACTGGTGTAGTTCAAGCGGTTGTACCTGCTGCGGTTGCTTTACCGCCTCCGGAATCGCCTAGCGTCGATTCTAATTCTCAGAATGCAGAGGTAACTGATGGAGAATGGACATATGATCCAAACGAGCCAAGATATTGTCTTTGTAATCAAGTTTCTTACGGGGATATGGTCGCTTGCGATAACGAGGATGTGAGTATTCATTTCGTAGGTTTTTTTGATTTTTTATCGTTGTTTTTATTGTAGTGTCCTTCAGAATGGTTCCATTATCCTTGTGTCGGTATAACAGCGCCTCCGAAGGGTAAATGGTACTGTCCTCAGTGTACGGCTTCGATGAAACGCAGAGGAGGCAGGAAGAATTAGTTAGAGTTTTTATTTTTTTTTTGTTTTTTTTTTCTATAGTATTAAATGTGGATTTAACTGTGATTTTTATTTATTCAATTATCCAGGATTGTATGAAATGATTAAATAATAATAATTTAATTTGTGAAATTATTTATTTCGTTTTTGAACAATTGCGGATGTTTTTATTTGGTTTTGAATGGATTTTGGTTGTTTTACTTTCGTTTTTGTTATTTTTATCTCTTGTTTATGCGTTTTCGTTGTTTTAGATTTCAATTTGAAGTGGTTTCTGCAGTTTTAACTACATTTCGGGTGTTTTATCTCCTTTTGGGGTGGTTTTTGTTTGTTTTTGTTCCCTATTGCTACGTCTTTGCCCCTTATCCATTTATTTTTAGCTGATTTCTTGGTTTTATCTCTCATTCCTTCGTTTTTGCCCTTCATTCGCTCATTTTTAACTAATTTCAGATTTTCAGTTGTGTTTGTCACAATGCAATTCCCGCTGTATTTTTTTGAGCATTTTTAACAGTTCCGACTTGATTTTGAAAGTTTTCTCTTTAGGTGTAATTGTGGCTGGTTTTTTATTTCTCATACATTCATATTTACCCCTCATTCATTTATTTTTAGCTGATTTCTTGTCCCCCATTCATATATTTCTACTTATTAATTCATTTTTACTTCTTATTCATTTAGATTTAGCTCAATTAATGTTTTTATCCCTATTCCTTCATGTTTACCCCTTATGTCTTCATATTTACCCCTTATTTATTTATGTTTAGCCAATTTTTTATTTTTTGCCTTATTCTTTCATTTTTACCACTAATTCATTTATTTTTAGCTCAAATTATGTTTTTATGCCCTATTCCTTCATTTTTACCCCTTATTCATTTATTTCTACCCAATTTATTGTTCTTAGGTACCATCCCTTCATTTTTACCTATTATGCATTAATTTTTACCCCAAATTCATTTAGTTTCAGCTCAACTCATGTTTTATGCCATATTCCTTCATTTTTACCCCTTATGCCTTCATATTTACCCCCTATTCATTTATGTTCAGCCAATTTCTTATTTTTTGTCTTATTCCTTCATTTTTATTTTTTTATTTACCCCTTATTCATTTATGTTTAGCCAATTTTTTGGTTTTTACATTATTCCTTAATTTTTACCCCTTATGCCTTCATATTTATCCTTTATTTTTAGTCAATTTCTTGTTTTTATGTACCATTCCTTCATTTTTGTCCCTGTGCCTTCATTTTTACCTCTAATTTATTTGTTCTTAGTTAGTTTCAATTGTTTTTATCCCCCTTTCCTTCATTTCTACCCCTAATTGATTTATTCTTAGTTGATTTCTTGTTTTTGTTCCCCATTCCTTCCTTTTCACTTCTTAATCTATTTTACCCCTTATTAATTGCTTTTTAGCTGGTTTCAATTGTTTTTGTTCCCATTCCTTCTGTTTACTAATTATTGATTTATTTTTATTAGCTTTTATATCCCTTTCCCCCACTTTTACATCTTATTCATTTATTTTCATCTAATTTCTTGTTATTATCCCATACCTTCAATTACCGCTTATTCATTTATTTTTAGGTGGTCTCAATTGTTTTTTCCCTATCCTTCATTTTTACCCCCTATTCATTAATGTTTATCTGATTTCTTGTTTTTCTACCACTATCCTTGTTTTTATACCCCAATTCCTTCATTTTTATACCCCAATTCCTTCATTTTTATACCCCAATTCATTCATTTTTAGCCCTTATTCATTCATTTTTTACTCCCTATTCATTTATTTTTAACCAATGTTTTGTCTTTATCCCCCATACCTTCGTTTTTACCACTTATTCATTATTTTTAACTAATTTCTTGTTTTTATCCCTCATATCTTCACTTTTACCATCCATCTATTTTTTAGCTGATTTCTTGTTACCCCCAATTCCCACATTAATTTTTAGCTGATGTCTTATTTTTATTCAGCTTCTTTTTTACCTCTTATTTCTTATTTTTTAGCTGATTTCAATATGTTTCTTCGATTCAAATTCCATTTTATTTATGCAATTTCAACAGTTTTAACTAGGTTTCAGGTATTTTCTCTTATTTTGGGGTAGTTTGCGTTGTTTTACCCCTTATTCAATTATATATGATTTTAGGTGATTTTACCCCTAACTATTTCAGTTTTATATGATTTTAAGTGATTTTACCCCTCTTTCTTTCAATTTTATAAGAGGTAATTATTCTCCCACTTTTAACCTATTTTACTTTATATCTCGTACATTCGTTTTTACCCCTCATTAATTCATTTTCACTGGTTTTCAATTCAGTGCAATCCTCGTTGTATTTGTTTTTGAGATTTTTAAACTAGATTTCTGGTATTTTATTTATTTGGGGTAGTTTGAGTTGTTTCACCCCCTATTCTTTCATTTTAGCCGAGTTAGAAGGCGTTACCTCTTATTCTCTTACTTTCAACCGATTTTAGGTGCTTTTATCCGAAATTCTTCCATTTCAGATGTTTATATCCTGTATTTTGTCACATTTAACCGATTTTATCTATTAACCCCATTCCTTAATTTTAAAACGATTTCAGGGTTTTCTTCCCCTTCTTTCCGCACTGTTTACCAATTTTAAGCGACTTTGTTCTTTAAACCCTCACCTTTTAACTGTTTTTAACAGCTCTTCTATTTTAGGTGTTAACCCCTCATTATCTCACTTTTAACTGATTTTAGCTGTTTTTAACCGCCGTCTTTTCATTTTAGGTATTTTTACCACTAATTTTCTTCATTTTGACTGATATTACCCCTTATTTCATTTCAAAGTACTCTTACCCCTTATATCACGTTTAAACGACGTTCTTTCATTTTAGTTGTTTTTACTACTCATATTTTTTATTTCGCCTGATTTTACTCCTTATTTGAAGGTATCTTTACCCCTTATCTCACTCTCAATTGACATTTAATTGTTTTTACCACTCATTTTCTCCATTTCGATTAGTGTTACCCCTTTTTTAAGATACATGTACCCCCTATTACCTCACTTTGAAGTGATTTCAAATATTTTTGTTCCCAACCCTTTTTACCCCTTATCTCACTCTTAATTGATATTTTTTCCATTTAAATTTTTTTTACCACTCATTTTCTCCATTTCGACTAATGTTACCCCTTATTTTGAGATACATTTACCCCTTATTACCTTACTTTGAAGTGATTTCAAGTATTTTTGTTCCCAACCCTTTTTACCCCTTATATCACTCTTAATTGATATTTTTTTCATTTTAATTGTTTTTACCAATTATTTTCTCCATTTTGACTAATGTTACCCCTAATTTTGAGACGCATTTACCCCTTATTACCTCAATTTGAACTGATTTCAAGTATTTTTGTTCCCAACCCTTTTTACCCCTACCTGACTCTTAATTGACATTTTTTTTTTCATTTTAATTGTTTTTACCATTCATTTTCTCCATTTTGATTCGTGTTACCTATTATTTTGAGATACATTTAACCCTTAGTACCTCACTTTGAACTATTTTTGTTCCCAACCCTTCATTTTAATATTCTTACGTGTTTTGCCTGCAATTTTATTAGATTTTCGTCGTTAACATGTTGCATTGTATATACCGGGGAGAAAGGAAAAGTATACACACACATATATCAATAAATTCGTTTAATTATTTCAAATTTTAACAATTTTATATAAACATTCGATAAAAAGTTGATAAACAATTTCGTTTTGTTCCGACAAAATTTTTTCTCCTTCAAAATATACATACGATTAATTATACTACAAGTTTATAACAAAAATACTCTTCCTAACCTAAGAAATCCCGTTTATGTCGATATCGTTGACGTAATTCGTCCCGTTTTCCGATTTTACGATCTCCTCTTGAGACAATTTCGAATGGGAATGATGTAAACGCGACCTCAGCCTCTTGACGATGAACAGGAACAATAGAGGGAACGGCGTGAGGACCGCCACCGCTACAGGAGCCACTACAATCAACACAAACGTTCGTTTCAATCACAAAACCAAGTTTCGTATGCACCTCGTATATAATAATGTCTCACGAAGAGATAGGAGGTAACTTACCTGTGGTGAGATCTGCTTCGGGTTGGGGTAACGCGAATCTCAACAGAAATATCGCGATGCCCGTATTCTGGATACCGATTTCGATGGCCATTGTTAAACAATCAACAGGATTCTGCCTCAATAGTTTCGATATCAGATAACCTGCTATGTAACCCAACCATGGTATACCCATTCCGGCGACAATTATCTATGAGAGAAACAAAATTTTATAAATGACAAGCTTATCGATGTACATTGGTCATCATTTTTATAAACGACAATCTAACTGATTAAAATTAGTCATCATTTTTATAAATGACAATATTGCCGACCAAAATTGGCCATAATTTTTATATATGACAATATTGCTAACGAGAATTTGTCATATTTTTATAATTGTTAAAAATTGGTCATAATTTTATAAATGACAATCTTAATTATAAAAATTGCTCATAATATTTATAAATGAGAAATTTACTGATGTAAATTGCTCATATATTTTATAAATACACTCTTATGAACGAACATTGGTTATAATTCTTATAAATGACAATATTCAGTATGTAAATTGCCCATAATTTTTATAAGTGACTATCCGGAAGATCAGTTTGGTCATATTTTTATAAATGTCAATCTTGCTAATGAAAATTGGTCTTTTTTATAAATAACAATCTTTCCGATGAAAATTGGCCATAATTTTTATAAATGACAATCTTACTGACGGAAATTGGTCATAAGTTTTATAAATCGCAATGTTGCCGATGAAAATTGGTCATAATTATTATAAATGACGAACTTACCTGCCAAGAAAATAATTTGAACAAATACAAATTGGTGACTATGGCGAAAACTATTATGAATAATATCAGGAGCGTCGAGAATCCCTTGATGATTTTAACTAAGAATTTGGCCACCCTTTTTAGGTACCTTTGAATTAGATACCCGATCGCTAAGGGTATTATCAAAGCTATCACGTACGTCATTATTTCTCTGTAAGGTACTTCTAGATTGGCATTCCGGAAAATAACGCGACCTACGAAAACAAACAAAAAGTTATACAAAGAAAAAGTATGAAAGACATGAAAAAATTGGCATATGTTGCGTTTGTTATTGAAAATGAGTATTGGTCAATGTCGATTTTGGCATGAAAGATAATCAACATTGGTAATTTTGACGATTGAAATTGGTCATATCTTTATAAAACGACTATCTTGACATAATTTGGTTACAGCTTTATAAATGACTGTCTTGACGATAATAGTTGGTTATATCTTTATATATGACTATCTTAACAATAAAAACTGGCCATATCTTTATAAATGAATATATTGATAATCAAATTTAGTTATATCCTTATAAATGACTATCTTAACAATAAAATTTGGTCACAACTTTATAAATGACAATTTTGACGACAAAAGTTGGTTTAATAATTATTAATGACTATATTGACATAAAATATAGTTAAATCTTTATAAGTTACTATCTTGACGGTAATTTGGTTATAATTTAAATCGTCAAGATAGTCATTTATAAATACGAGTATATGAATATTTTGACAATAAAAATTGGTTATATCTTTATAAATGATTGACCTGGCGATTAAGATTTGGTTACAACTTTATAAATGACTATATTGATGATTAAAAATTAGTTAAATCTTTATATATGACTATTTTGACAATAATTTGATTACAATTTTAATCGTCAAGATAGTCATTTATGATATTAATATAAAAATTGGTCATATCTTTATAAAAGATTATTTTGAATATAAAAATTGATTGTACCTTTATAAATGACTATCTTCACAATAAATGATTATCTTTACCATCAAATTTGGTATCAATTTAAATTACTATCTTGACCCTATAAATTGGAGATACCTTTATAAATGACTACCTGGACGAAAAAATTTGGATACAACTTTATAAATAACTAACGATAATTTGAAAACAATTTTAATCGTCAAGATTGGCATTTATAAATATTTGACTATTTTGACGATATAAATTGGTCATATCTTTATAAATGACTATCTTGACAATGAAAATGAGTTAAATTGAAAAGATATATTTGAAACAAAAACCTTGTAATTTGGTGAAGATTTGAGCAACACGATTACAGATGATAAAATATAACCTTTTAAATTAAAAAAAAACAATTAAATTCATCCCATTTAACGATAAATTTTGTTTTACTTTGCATTTTCACCCTGAATTGTTGAATAACATTCCAGGAGCCTATTGCCCGAAATGGGAAATGGCACAGCGTGGCGTAAAATGTAAATAGAAATATTATCATAATATTTTGTATTTTTTTTCAACAAAAACTATTGGTAAAAACAAAACTGAATAAGGATTAAGAAGTCAAACATTCATGTTAATTTTTGTGGCGATTTAAAATGCTAAACGAACAAACCGTTGTTTATTCAATGATAATTTATTGCCATTGGGAAAACAACTGTTTTCAAAACCAAATAAGAACAAATTTGAATGTAACCTTTGTGAAATATAGAACAAAAAGAAAAACAAGTTTAATAATAATTCATTAATGAACGTTTTGCAATTTATTATTTCAAAATTAATAATATAACACAAGATGTGAAATTTATTGTCATAAAAATGATAAACGGGTAAATAATATTTTCGAATACTAATTTTTATCTACCATTGAACCTTGATGGACATATTTTAAAACCAATTGGCCTTAAATAAAAAAATGTAATTGGTTTAAGGCGTTCTAGGACTACGTTGGTTAGAGTTTTATATGCAGTACTAATTGTGTAATTGTCTCCTTTTTTGTGTATAGGAACAATTATACATTCCTTCCATTCAATTGTATTGTTTCATTTTTCCATATAAATAAGATGAGCCTGTGTCTATGCAATGGCTCTCCCTCATTTTTGATACATTCAGAAGGAATCATATAATTTCCTGGAGCTTTATTATTTTGAAGTTTACTTATTTGCTTCGTATGAAGGATCATCTATGAGCGGTTCTGCCAAATGATATATTCAATGGCTATCACCATTGTCGTTGTTAATGCTTAGTTTATTTTCAAAATGACATTTGTAGCTTTATGTCATTTACAAAAAGTTTTAATTCCAAGTTTATTTTTGAATATTTCATTATTTTTTAATTATAAAGTTCGTGGGTTCAGTCGCGTTTTCACTTTGTATAATAAGCTTTTTTGTATAACAATGGAGTATATGAAAAAAGAATAGTTTTTTATATTTTATTCAATAAATTTGAGTGACAGATAAGCAGAAATAGAAAATGGATGTACATTTATCAACGTGAAGCGGACGGTAGAATTTTTTGGACTGCATAACTTCAAATTCTATATGATATAAGCCTTATGTCAGCGCCAGTCACAGTGAAGTGCGAAATCTGTGGTAAATTTTTTAAGAAGCGAGGCCTAAAATTACATCAAAACAAGACGCATGGTAGACAAAATTTAAGTTCGATTACAGTAGAAAGTTTTGAAAATAAGGATATAAAAGATACGAATTTTCATATAAAGTTGGCAAAATTGAAGAGCCAAAGATCAGTAATAAGAAGAGTCCCAAGAGCTTCAAGGGCTCCTTGTGCCTCAACGCTATCTAATCTGATGGAAGAATGCGTAAGACAAAATTCTATTACTACCTGGGAAAATCTATTGCTTTTTCCGTATAATGTTTTGAGTCTTCCTTCTAAAAATTCTAATAAAAAAGTATCTCTCTCTACTATAATCAAGAATAATTTAAAAACTTTTGAAAATATAGATCATCATTTAAATTTCTCTGATCAACAAAACATAAATTTATCAAAAAATAGTAAAATTAAAAATGCCATTAATAAAGTTTCTGACGGCGACTTGACATCCGCAATCAAAATCTTAGCTTCAGATGACAGTTTTGCTGAAGTCAGTGCAGCCACTTTAACAGATTTAAAATCGAAATATCCTGTAGAGAAAGTTAATAGTACATTCCCTACTCTGATTTCGGAACATATTCCTTTTTTTATAACAGAAGAATTTGTGAGTAGCGCAATAAACTCTTTTAAAACAAGTGCTGCTGGTGGTTTAGACTCTTTAAGACCTTCACATCTACAAGATTTAATAAGTTACAGTGCTGGCCCTTCAGGAAAAAATCTCATCATCTTTGTGTAAAGTATGTAATTTTATTTTAAATGACACAGTAAACATCAATATTCGTCCTATTTTATTCGGCGCGTCATTATTAGCTTTAACTAAAAAAGCAGGAGGTATCAGACCAATTGCTATTGGTACAGTTTATCGTCGTTTAGTAGCGAAAATAATTTGTTCAAACATCAGAGACAAATTAGGATATTTACTTCGTCCATTACAATTTGGTTTCGGGTCGAAAGGTGGTTGTGAAGCAGTTGCACATGCAGCAAGACGTTACGTCTCTAATCATCCAGACGTTAATAATAAAGTTTTTCTGAAAATTGATTTTAAAAATGCTTTCAATACAATTCATCGCGATCATTTATTAAAACTTGTAGCAGATATTCTACCTGAAATTTTTCCTTTCATCAATCAATGTTATCGATTCCCTTCATATTTTTTATCATCATTTATTCGGAAAGAGGCGTCCAACAAGGGGACCCTTTGGCACCTCTCCTTTTTTGCATATTGATACACAAACTTATTAGCAACATTGATACAGAATTCAATGCTTGGTACCTTGATGATGGTTCGTTAGGTGGTAATACTAATTCCGTGTTCAAGTCTCTTGTCTATATAATAAACAATTCCAAGGATATTGGTCTTGAACTCAATTTCAGCAAATGCGAGTTATTTTTCTTAGAATCACCAAATAATCTAACCATTGATAAATTTAATTCTGTAGTACCAGGCATAAAAATTACCACAAAATTTATTTCTATTAGGTGCTCCTTTATTAAACTAATCCTTTCTATCAGCTTTCAATGAAAAACTAACCTTTTTCAAAATAATGTCATCTTGTTTATCCTGGTTACTGACACATATTGCTTATTACCTTCTCAAGAATTGCCTATTAATTCCAAAATTAACATATATCTTAAGATGTAGTCCGACTTGGTTACATAATGATATCCTAATCAATTTCGACAATGCCATTCGTCATTCATTAGTCATTAATTAACATTAAATTAGAGGACCTTTCTTGGAAACAAGCTTCACTACCTGTTTCATATGGTGGTTTAGGAATTCGCTCAATCGTTTCAGTAGCTCTTACTTCTTTTTTGTCATCATTAAATAGTTCAAAAAATTTCATTAATTACATTCTGCCTATATTTTTTCCACACACAAGACCCTTTATTAATGGAGGCAGAAAATATTTGGTCATTAAAGTCTAACAAAGTTGTACCCGATGATTATAAATCAGGAGCATGGTTGAACGCTTTACCGTCGGCCCCATTAGGTACGCTTTTAGATGACGAAAGTTTCCGTATTTCTATTGGTCTCCGTTTAGGTTGTCAAATTTGTGTAAAACATCGCTGTCGTTGCGGAGCTGATGTTGATGAATATGGTAGACAAGACCTAGCTGCAAATTAGGTGCCGGCCGTTTTTCACGTCATTCTACAGTAAATGACCTAATCAAACGAGGCATGGCATCTGCAAAGATTCCCTGTTCGTTGGAACCGTTAGGTACTTGCCGCGACGACGGTAAACGTCCAGATGGTATGACCCTCATTACATGGCAACGCGGGAGACCAGTTATATGGGATTTCACTTGCACTGACACTTGGGATCCGTCCCATGTCCGATCCACATCTACTTCCGCAGGCGCTGCAGCTTTACAAGGCGAAACTTTTAAAATCAATAAATACCAAAATTTGGAGAACATTTACATTTTTATTCCTGTAGCAATTGAAACCTCTGGTGTTTTCGGTCATGAAGCTTTAAAATTCATTAAAGAAATCGGTAAAAAAATATCAGTAGAAACCAATGATTCAAGAGCAACTTTGTTCTTTATACAACAAATAAGTATTGCAATTCAAAGAGGAAACGCTTCATCTTTTCTCGGTACGTTTCCTCGTTCTAAGCCTCTAGAAGAACTTTTTATGAAACCTAATCATAAGAAACGTAATTCTTCTACCACTTTCAAACTTTCTCACATTACAGACCCTAAAACATGTGATCTTTCCTTTTTCCGAAATTCTTATTTAACATCTTCATTCTCTTCTTCAGAATGTGTGCCTTCTGATAATACATGCGTTGACAATTTAATAAACTATGCCCCCAACAAGCTTTTGGGCCTCAGTGTACTAAAAAATACAGATAACCACCAGCCAGATGATGTCCCATTCATAGGAATACTGAAGAAGATGACTATGCTAGAGAATGATGCGATTCCTTTACGCAATAGATTATCTCTAACAAAAACACTTTTCAAATCTGTAATATCTACATCCAATTCAGTAGCAAACATCATCAATTCAAATTCCTTATCACGCCGATCAAGTGAGAAAGAAAATCATAGAATCCGAGATTATTCATACAATGACAGTAGTTGCGAAAGAGCTTTTAACAATATTTCCACATTCAGATCCATAAAGGGTATTCCACAAGATTCTTTGGGTCTCAAAGGCCTCAAAAATATTGGTAACACATGTTTCTTGAATAGTATTATCCAATGCCTATCAAACACAAGGTGGCTATTAGAATATCTAAAGAAAGACGCATACATAAGAGATATTAACATAAACATATCTAGCATGAAAGGAACACTAATTAAAGCATTTGCTGAAGTTATTCAAGAGCTTTGGTCTGAAGACGGTTCAGACAGAGTGATTAATACAGTATCATTGAAAAGTAAGATTCAGCGATTTACTTCAAGGTTCATGGGATACACTCAACATGATGCACATGAGTTTCTTCGTTACCTATTAGCAGGACTTCACGAAGATGTCAACAAGGTATATGAAAAACCAAAGCCCATATTAACAGAAATTGATAACAAATTTAGTGATATCGAGAAAGCACAAGAATTTTGGTTAAGATATGCGAGAATGGACAAGATTATGGATAACTTTGTCGGTCAATTAAAATCAACAATCAAGTGCACACACTGTGGTCACTGTTTAGTTACCTACGATTCTTCTTGGGATTTATCCCTTCCGATACCACAAAGAACAGGTCAATTACGACTTTCACAATGTTTAGATTCGGCTGATAATGTGTCACCTTGTATGTACAACCTCTACGCTATATCTAATCACTGTGGAACCACTTATAATGGTCACTACACAGCATTTTGCCGACATCCCTACACGGGACAGTGGCACGAATATAACGATTCAAGAGTGCTATTAAGATCGTGGAAATCTTTAGTCAGTGGAGAAGCATATGTTCAATGTCTTATTTGTTTTTTTTTCTGCAAAATTTATTTATATATTCATATATACATTGTATCCGTTTAAATACAATACAATTATATCTGCTGCTTCAATCGTAAAAAAAAACTTTTTCAACACAAACCTTTTTCGAATTTCTTTCTCTCTCTCTCTCTCTCTCTCTCTCTTTGATCCTTAAATATAATCCCGTTTAATATTAATGGGAATTAATACAAAATGTTTCTTTCATCATTGATCCTTAATAATCCTCGATTTTTACCAATGGTCCTTAATAAAAACATTTCATCTACCATTGACCCTTAATAATGATAATCCCCGTATAATACCAATAGGCCTTAATAAAAAACATTTCTATTTCCGTTACTAAAACCGTATGTAAAACATGGGTTTGACATGCGCAAAACAACTGTATTTAAACATTCGTGTTTAAAATGCGAAAAGTCACATTTCGTTTATCTTTTTACTTTTAAACGTCACATCACGTTTCATGTTCCGTGATAGTTTTGTTGTTTTGTGTCATTTTATTTGTCAGTTACTCTTCATCCATTATCCGCACAAATAATATAATTATATTTTTTCCTGCAGGCGTAGAAAATATATAGTGGTCACCTCGTGTTAAAAACGTCTTTAGTCTAGTCTAAAGTAACATTTTTAACACTTAGTAGTTAATATACGATGTTCATCTACCATTAACCCTTAATCATTTCAAAATATTTCATCTCTCAATGACCCTTAATAATAATTTCAGTTTAAAACCATTGAACCTTAATAAAAAAATATTTCATGTAGCATTGACCCTTAATCATTTACGTTTACTACCAATGGGCCTTAATTTAAAAATATTTCATCTACCAATGAACCTAAATAATAATTTCAGTTTAAAACCAATGAACCTTAATACACTTTAATGAATTCATAAAGATATCGCTAATTTCCGCTAATTAGTACATTTAAAAGATGATAAAAGCAAATATAACCGCCATTAATAAAATTCTATACATACCAAGCGTGAAAATCCACAAAGGCATAAAAGCGAACGCCGCCATGGTGCTAGCGAACGTCATAGAAATCGACAAACTCAAATTTCCTTCTAATAATATCGTCCAAACGTTAGAAGCTCCCCCTGCCGGAGACACACCCGTAAAAAACAGCCCCAGCTGCATCGCTGCGTTATCCGGAAAAAGAAGAACGCCCAAAGCGTAACTCAACTAAAACACCAAAAAAAATCATAATCTACGGCAATGTGTGCGTCATAGTGTATCTTACCGCAGGCATTATGACGAAATGACCGAAAAGTCCCACGGCTGGTCCGATCGGTTTCTTCAAAATTGACTTGAATTCGCTCCAATCGATAGCACAACCGAAATTTATGTACAACAAACTTATCAAAGTCGCTACCGATGCCGTAAATACCGTATCGATGATCCTCTTTTTTCTAATTACTATTATATCCATGCTCTCCGACGGTGAGGTTTTTCCGGACGATCCTTTTTGCTTACATGATATCACAGTCTTACCTAAAATAGTCAAAAATCCATTATGAACACTCCTGTATAATCAAAACATGTACTCAGTGATATTTTTAAAATAATTCCACGAAAATCATTATGAACGCCCCCTGTATAGTCAAAAACTTGTACTGAGTGACTTTTTACGAAAAAGCCCCAAAAATTCATTATAAACGCCCCTTCTATAATGAAGAACTTGTACTTGTGATTTTACGAAAATACCACAAAAATTCATTATGAACGCCCCCTGTATAATCATGAACTAGTACTTAGTGACATTTTTAATAAAATGCGACGAAAATCATTATGAACGCTCCCTATATAATCAAGAACTTGTACTTAGTGATTTTTTTACGAAAAAGCCTCGAAAATTATTATGAATGCCCCATGTATAGTCAAGAACTTGTACTTTGTCATATTTTTAATAAAATGCCATGAAAATCATTATGTAGGTATAGTCAAAAACTTGTACTTACTGATTTTTTACGAAAATGCCTTGAAAATACATTATGAACGCTCCCTATATAGTCAAGAACTTGTACTTAGTGATTTTACGTAAATACCACATAAAAACATTATGAACTCCCCCTCTATAATCAAGAACTTGTACATAGTGATTTTTTACGAAAATGTAATGAAAATCATTATGAACGCCCCCTGTATAGTCAAGCACTTGTACTTAGTGATTTTGTAAGAAAATTCCACGAAAATCATTATGAACGCCCCTTGGATTGTCAAAAACTTGTACTTATTGATATTTTACGAAAATGCCTCGAAAATTTATTATGATCGCCCCCTATATAGTCAAGAACTTGTACTAAGTGATTTTTTACGAAAAAGACCTGAAAATTCAATATAAACGCCCCTTCTATAATGAAGAACTTGTACTTAGTGATTTTACGTAAATACCACAAAAATTCATTATGAACGCCCCTTGTACAATCAAGAACTAGTACTTATTGATATTTTTAACAAAATGCCACGAAAATCATTATGTATAATCAAAAACTTGTACTTATTGATTTTTTACAAAAATGCCTCAAAAATTTATTATGAACGCTCCCTATATAGACAACAGCTTGTTTATACTAAGTGATTCTTTACGAAAAAGCCCCGAAAATTCATTATGTATAGTAGGAACTTGCACTTAGTGATTTTTTACGAAAATCATTCCGAACGTATAATCAAGAACTTGAACTTAGTGATTTTTTACGAAAAAACCTCGAAAATCATTATGAACGCCACTTACATAGTCAAGAACCTGTACTTAGTGATTTTTTACGAAAAGGCCTTGAAAATCATTATGAACGCCCCTTGTACAATCAAGAGCTTGTACTTAGTGATATTTAAAAAAAATGCCACGAAAATCATTATGAACGCCCCCTGTATAGTCAAGAACTTGTACTTAGTGAGTTTTTTTACGAAAAAACCTCGAAAATCATGAACGCCACCTGTATAGTCAAGAACTTGTACTTAGTGATTTTTTACGAAAAGGCCTTGAAAATCATTATGAACGCCCCTTGTACAATCAAGAGCTTGTACTTAGTGATATTTAAAAAAAATGCCACGAAAATCATTATGAACGCCCCCTGTATAGTCAAGAACTTGTACTTAGTGAGTTTTTTACGAAAAAACCTCGAAAATCATGAACGCCACCTGTATAGTCAAGAACCTGTACTTAGTGATTTTTTACGAAAAAGCTTCGAAAATCATTATGAACGCCCCCTGTATAGTCAAGAACTTTTACTTAGTGATTTTTTACGAAAAGGCCTCGAAAATCATTATGAACGCCCCCTGTACAATCGAGAGCTTGTACTTAGTGATATTTAAAAAAAATGCCACGAAAATAATTATGAACGCCCCCTATATAGTCAAGAACTTGTACTTAGTGATTTTTTTTACGAAAAAACCTCGAAAATCATTATGAACGCCACCTGTATAGTCAAGAACCTGTACCTAGTGATTTTTTTTACGAAAAAACCTCGAAAATCATTATGAACGCCACCTGTATAGTCAAGAACTTGTACTTAGTGATTTTTTACGAAACGGCCTTGAAAATCATTATGAACGCCCCCTGTACAATCAAGAGCTTGTACTTAGTGATATTTAAAAAAAATGCCACGAAAATCATTATGAACGCCCCCTATATAGTCAAGAACTTGTACTTAGTGATTTTTTTTTACGAAAAAACCTCGATAATCATTTTGAACGCCACCTGTATAGTCAAGAACCTGTACTTAGTGATTTTTTACGAAAAAGCCTCGAAAATTATTATGAACGTATAGATAAGAACTTGTACTTAGTGATATTTAAAAAACTTACCACGAAAATCATTATGAACGCCTCCAAGAATTTGTAAGAAAATACACGAAAATTCATTACAAACGCTCCCAGTACAGTCAACAACTATTTTGTATTTCAATAATTCAATATGAAAGCTCCTCGTGTATGCCAAAACCTGCACCCTGTGATCCCAACTTACCTAAAAAATTTCCCGTGATATTGAAGTTACCACCGTCGTTTGTTATGAGATATTCTTTATCCAGAGATGCCACATTTTCGTCTTCACTATAAAGCATATAATTACCACCATCTGAAAATATTTCTCGTGTACTATGTAATTCAACGCCTGCCGGGATATATAGACCCGAATATATACTTTATCGTTAACAATAATTTATAAAAAAATGGTTTTTACCTTGATTTGATGCACTGTATTCGACAACTATATTATCGTACATGTGAATCGTGGCATTCTTCGTGTTAAAAGTGATATTACAACTTTTTACAATGACAGCATGACACATGAGAATTAAAGCCACTAGTACAATTAGGAATTGTACTAAACCTGATATGGGACACATCTAAAACAAAAAACACTTCCACCTTTAATTTCAAGTAATATTACGCCACTGGTAAGTTAGAAATACTGATTGTCATTATTTATAAATATTCCTCCTACTATTTTCCGAATCGCGACCGAAAATATCGCATGGAAACCGAAAACTTGTTTTCACAAGTGGTTTTCGGATGCCGCAAAAAAAAATATTTACTTAACGACTTAGCTGATACGATATAAAAGTTGATGCGAGGTCATAACAGAAATATAAAAATAATTGTATACGGAATTATTTATTTTATCAATATTTTCAGGATAACAATATAATAAATTGAATTAATATTTGTTATACTCATAAAATAATAGCTATATAGTTATTTATGCAAAAAGTGAGTGTTTTTTGCACGCGACGTGAAATTGTCCAACGAGGCCTTTAGGCCGAGTTGGACAACACGTCGAGTGCAAAAAACACGTTTTGCACGAGTTGCATACAATATTTTTTCTACATTCATGCAAAAACTGGAAAATTAGAACCATGTCAGAACTCAGAATGTATTTTAACCGTTCTTCTTTTTTTTTGTATATTTATGGCCTCCACCTACTTAATCATAGCTGGTTTTCGCTTTGACCATTTAAATTTGAAATAATCAAAGATTTTTGCAATAATTGTAACTCGTTGAGACTAAGTAGTAAGATATACATATATTATTGCTGTATTAGAGCAGGATCAGACACTTGCTCTGGGTTTTTATTTTATTTAAATGTTTATGTTTGTCATAAATCATCACAAAACAGACAAGAATGACAGATGCATGCAACAAAAAATGTGTTGCACTAGTGTTTTACAAAAGTGTTGTTTTTTGAATGAATGTAGAAAAAATATTTTTGCATAACTAAAAAATACGAAAATGTTTTCAAAAATAAGATTGAATCAAATTGTTAGTCCTTAATAAAAAATGTATCATTTACCATTGACCCGTTTAAAACCAATGGACCTTAATTAAGAATGTTTCATCTACCATTGACCCTTAATAATACTCGTTTTTTACCAAAGATCCTTAATAAAAAAATGTTTCATCTATCATTGACCCTTAATATAACTATAAATATTTTTGCATAAGGAGACAACAGTGTCTAGAAATGAAATTAACTGTCTCGACCCTTACTTCGTGGAATCTACTCATATTAGTGTTTTAAATGAAACTCAACGTTTCTAGCTAATTCCACAATATAATGAAAAATGTTGAAAATTCTAAAAAATGACAATTATTTCGATAACTGAATATCATCGTCAGAATGACAGTACATTTCATTTGATGCCTACCTGATGTTTAGTAGTTATTTTTGAAATCCGATACAGTGAACACTTGGAGCATACAAATTAAAACAACCAGATAAATCCCATTACACAAAATATCTACTTGACACGTTACAAATCTGGCATCGACGACCACCCGTCGGATATCTGGCGCACCTGGACATCGACGTCATCTCCAGGAGTTTTTCGGTAAATGTCCAGAAAACGAACGGAAAAATCTTATTAGAGTGGTTTGGGGGATGTTCATTCCAAATCTGGCATAGACCACTCCCCTTCGGATATCTGGCGCACCTGGACATCGACGCCATCTCCAGGAGTTTTCCGGTAAATTTCCAGAAAACGAACCGAAAATCTTATCAGGGGAGTTTTGGAGATCTTCGTTCCAAATCTGGTCGGTACCTGGACATCATCTTCGGGCGTTTTTCAGTAAATTTTAAACAATCTAATCGAATCTCTTATCAGGGGGGTTTTGGAGGCATTCTTTCCAAATCTGGAATTGACGACCACCCCTCGAATACCTGGTGCACCGGAACGTGGACGTCATCTCCGGGTGTTATCCGGTAAATTTTCAGAAAAGGTACCGAAAAATCTTGTCAGAGGCTTTTGGGGGCGTCCGTTCCAAATCTGGCATCGACGACCACCTCCCGGATACCTGGTGCACCGGAAACGGGACGTCATCTCCGGAAGTTTTCCGGTAAATTTTAAGCAAACGAACCGGAAGTGGAGTTTTGGGAGACGCTCGTTTCAAATTGGGCATCGACGACCACCCGTCGGATACCTAATGAACCTGGACGTCATGTCCGGGAGTTTTTTGGTAAATTTCAAGCCATCTATCCGAAAATCTTATCCGGGGGGGGGGTTTGGGGACGTTCGTTCCAAATTTGGCATCGACGACCACCCCCCGGATACCTGGGACACTGAAACCTGGACGTCATCTACGGTAGGTTTCCGGTAAACTCCAGTAATCAAACCGAAATTGTCATGGGGGTTTGGAGGGGGGGGGACTTGTCCCAAATATGGCATCGACGACCACCCGTCGGATATCTGGTGCACCTGGACATTGACGTCACCTCCGGGAGTTTTCCGGCAAATTTCCAGAAAACAAACGGAAAATCGGATCAGGGGGGTTTTGGGGACGTTCATTCCAAATATGGCATCGATGACCACCCCGGGTGCCTGGTGCATCGTAACCTGGACGTCATCTCCAGGAGTTCTCCGGTAAATATCCAGAAAATGAAAGGAAAAATCGTATCAGAGTAGTTTGGGGGACGTTCATTCCAAATCTGGCATCTATGACCACCCCCGGATACCTGGTGCATCGGAACCTGGATGTGATCTCCGGGAATAATTCGGTAAGTTTTAAGCAAACGAACCGAAAAGGGGGTTTTTAGAGGCGTTCTCTGGCATTGACGATTACCCGTCGGATATCTAATGCACCTGGACGTCATCTGCGGGAGTCTCTGTAAATTTCAAGCAGTTCGTTTGCTGGAACTTTACCGGAACACTCTCGGAGATGACGTCCATGTTCCGGGGCACCAGGTACCCGGGGGGTGGTCGTCCATGTCAGATTTGGAACGACCTACCCACAAAACCCGCCTGATAAGATTTTAGGTTCGTTTGCTCAAAATTAACCGGAACATTCCCGGAGATGACGTATAGGTTCTGGTGCACCAGATATCCGGGAGGTGGTCGTAGACTCACGGAGATGATGTCCAGGTTCCAGTGCCTCAGGTATCTAGGGGGTGGTCGCCGATACCATACCAGATATGGAATCGGCTACACAAAAAAACCCCGAGGGAGAAATTTCATTGGAGAGTGAATTTCACGGGAATTTCAGCTTCGGAGATGACGTTCATCAGCAACCCTGAGCTCCAGGTGGGTGCTGGTTCAATTTGAAGGCCATATTCACGATCAACGACCTCGAAAACTCCTTGTTTGATACCTAACGTAACCAATGGTCCTTAGTAAAAAATATTTAAACAACCATTGACCCTTAATGATCCTCTTAAAACCAATGGTCCTTAATATAACTATAAATATTTTTGAATAAGGACTAATAAGCAAAAATGACATTTCATCAAAAAAATGACACTAAATAAATTTGACAGATGTTGGTTGCTAATAAAAATGTCTAAAAGGATAATATTTTTATAAATATCAAATGCAAATCGTATATAAGGTAAATTGCCAGTTATTGTCACTATTAGAGCTAATTTTCACTTTAATAAAGCAGAAACCACAACTTATCTATTTCATGCTAATTTTGGAGGGCTTATTAATTGGAAATTGAATAGAAACAGGCATTAAAATGCTATTTTTTGCATAATTTTTTTTATAAATCCATTTTTGGACCTAGTAATTGACATGCAAATAAAAGAAAACTGCAATGTATGACATGCCAGTTATTGACAGAAAAAATATACATATACTTAATGCAGGCAAACGTATAATTATTGTTGTTTACATTGAAAATAACAACATAGAGAAGAAAATAGAGAAGATAATTAGTAAAATATTAATTGCTAAATAAACACTTATAATATCCAAATAACAGGATAGGTACTTAAATATTGAACGAAAATTAACCAAACATGTAAACTAAATCAAAATAGGATATTTCCACATCAGCCGACTCTAAAAATTCGTATTTAAGTCTGTCACCAGCAATACTCATTTTTGGAAATGGCATTTTTTTAATTATCTGAGGTAATTTAATGACAGAAACATCATTTTCATTTAATTTGAATAGCGTCTTTTGTTCGTTGCAACAGATCATCCCTACAACCTCAGCATCTGTATTGTCAATATGTCAATTATTTTCTGAATCACACACATATAGTTCTTGGAACTATTATTTTCACAAGGAAATGCAACTACAACATAGTCGCCTTCTCTAACTGGCTTCTCCTGCTAATCTTCCTCATGCAAGTTTTCATTTAATTCGTGGTCTGCAAATTCATCAAGGCCTTCAATGCTGCTTCCACTTTGCGCCCATTCTTCCTCATCGGATTCAGACTCACTAGATGTATTGCATTTCTTTTTCTTTGGAAACTTTTGTTTCTTAACTTTTCCACTTTCATTAAAAACTTGCTTCTTGGCACCTTGGACTTTTGTGTATTTTTTTCTTAGTTTATTTTGTTCTCTCAATATGGATCTCTTTTTTTTCTCTTCCATCATTCGTAATTTTTTTTCTTCTTTTTGTCTGTGGTAATTCTGCCATGCTGCCGATGTCACCACTGACGGTATTTTTTCTTTAGTTTTTCTTTTTTTGGCACTAGCAGTGTTCTCAGGCCAAAACAACGCCCCTTTAAATGGTGATGGTACATCAAATGGCAAGTTAGATTTAGATAAAGATGGCATTGATACTGCACCAGAATATGCGCTACTAGAAGTCGAAGGTACAGCGAGATCGCAAGAAACTAGAGTTGAAGGATCTTCATTGCTGCTTTTCTCAATTTCCGGAATTGTTTTTTTTGTTGTTCTTCTTGAGTATTGTCATGTCTTGTTTCCTGGTTATTTGTCCAGAGTCGTTCTTGAATATGTTGCTGTTTCATTATTGTCTTGTGCTGTTTCTTCCGAGGTTTCTTCGCCATTTTCTTGGGATGCATATTGGACATTATCTTGTCCTTGGTTTCTTCCTTCGGCTTCTTTAAAAAGATCTTGCCACGATAGAAAAAGGGATGTATCCTCAATTTTACACTGATTGCCATGCTTAAAAAGTTGTTCAAATTCAGTTACCTTTCTTTACCTTGCCTATTTTATTTTCAATGGTCTTTAATGTTATTAAGGCATTAATGTCATAATGCTTTGGTGCTGATCTTTTATTAGCAGAAATTTTGTTAAATTTAACATTCTCTACATTAAAAGGACACAAACCAGAGACTCTGAATCCCTTTTTTATTGTATCGATGGTAATGCAGTCCAGGGCATTCTTCAAAACTCAAAACAGCAAAGTTCTGATTTTGTAGTTTTCGTCCATCATTCTGAACCCTCCAATTGCGAATCTCCTTCTTCCAAGCAGTTTTCAATGGACAAAAAACCGACACATCCATTGGTTGCAGAAGATGAGTGAAATTTGGAAAAAGGGCTATTAGAATTATGCAATTTGCAGAACAAAATTCGGACAAATGGAGTGTCATGTGTGACACATGTCCATCCATAAAAAGCAAAACTGGACGTTCTTTATGTTCCCTGTCGAGTCAAGGTACAAATATATTCGTAATATAACAATAAAACGTGGAACCACACATCCATCCATTTTCAGAACTACCAATTCCCCACTCCTTAGGACATACGAAAATACTATCATGGGTGGAGGTAAGTTTCCTGCAGCATTGGCGGTAACGAGGACTGTGTCACATTTTTCTTTTCGTCTCCGGACACATTGTAGACATTCTTTTCGCCTTTTCTAGTAATAACCCTGCCGCCTTTTGGATTTAAAAAAAAGCACTTTCGTCGGTGTTAAATACACGATGTGGTTCTTCAGTAATGTGTAGCACGTCTTGGGTGGTCATAAATTCTTTTATTTCTGAAAACCAGTCTCTAATTTGTCTCTCGGATACAGCTTCTCTGGATGTAGCTAAATTTTGAGAGATTCGAGTGCTTAGATCAGGATGCCTTTTCAAAAAACTTTTGAACCATCTATCTCCTGGTCTTCCATCCTTGAAATCATGTTTTCTAGGTTTTTTCTTTGATAATGTATTCAACACTGTCGAACAACTGTACTTTTGTTATTGGGTAGTAAATTTTTGCTAACTCTAGTATCCAGTGAACAAGGATATCTTCTTCTGCTAGGCTAAGACTTCCAGCTGGTCCCATTGAACATACTAGTGGGGATTTGCCCAACAATTTGTACATTAATGTTATTAGAGGAACACCAGCTCGTTTGGCAGCTAGAGCCTCAGGCGTTCCCTTCTGGACGAGATCCAACGCTTCCCATCCCAGTTATTGACACCCTAGTGATTGTCCCTGTGTCAATAACTGGCCAGAAACGGTTTTACGTGGAAATTTTTGTATTCGCAACACTGTCTGTCACTGGAGAAACCGTTAAGCTACAAAGCAGAATGTTTTTTAACAAGCCAGTGATCGACATGGGTGTCAATTACTAGATTCACTAGAGTTTCCCACTCCAGTAATTGACACTCTTTTAATATCATTACCTCTACTGTTTGGACTTCCCTACATTATGGAATGTGCTGTTTATGCGTTTATTACATAATATAAGTGCTTAAAAATATAAATCTGATGAAACATGATAAAAAATTTGTATAATAAAAGTTTACCTACCTTAATAATTTGATTAAACACTAAGAACTCTTACAAACACGTCCGACTAAAATCCGAACTTTTCTCAAAATGGCGGCATATGAATATTTGGAAGTCTGTCACACTGTTGCCAAATTGTATAAGGATAAATGACCGACGATCGCTCTATATTTAATTCAATTTGTTTTCTTATAAAAATAGATAATATAAGAAAATGTCGATCATTGGGAATGTGTCAATAACTGGCAAGTTACCTTACTTGTGTGAGATGGCATTCTCCACTTAGATGTTTTTAAAAAATAAATACAAAAATACATTTTGTGTGGAAAATAAACTGCGCCTGAAATTATAAACATTCAATCTAGATATAGTCTTCTGAATAGTAATTTGTTACTTTAAAATGATATAAAAGATATTACAAAATTATTATTTATTTTTCTTTAATATTTAAAGTGGTGTTTAAAATATTAAACATAAATTTTTTTTAAAATAGGTTAAATATATGAAAAAAGCAAGAAAAATATTTTGAACTTTAATAAATTGAAAGTCTTAAATCAATACATTTTTTAAACAGACGAATGTGTCAAACCGAGGTACTTATAAAAGATTAAAGATATAATCCAAAAACTAATATTCATAATTTATTTTATTTAGATTGTGATGGATAAATAAGATCTCTGCATTTTCAGAACTTGCCCTACACCTATTATCAATATATATGTTACCAATTTCCGAAAATAGTCTCTCTGAATAAACCAGGATTGGGCAAAATCTGATTTTTATTAAAAAAATCAAAAACCATTGATTTTTTTTGAAAGATCACGATTTATTTGATTTTTTTAAATTTGAATATAAAATTTGAACATTTTGATTCTTTGAAATTATTGTTAATTATTTTAATGTATAAGTCTAAAAATTATAATACAATTTGCGACTCAAAAACTTGTGACAACGCATTTGTCGCGCTTCTTGCAAGAACATTCTTGTCGCGATTTGTTTTCCTTCTGTCCTATACACTCACTATACAGTGCCGAGTACTGCCGAGTGAGGCACGAACACGTTTGTTGTGCTTTTTGCAAGAATATTCCTGTCGATGCTTGTTTTCCTTCTCGATCTATAAATTGACGTTGCCCAACAATTTCACGCATTTTGCTAGTTTGGTTAGTTAAGTGAAGTGAAAACATATAAATAAAGTAAAATGAGTCGAAGAAAAGAGGACCCAATATGGCAGTTCTATATTAAGATAACAAATCCAAATAAATTGGGGTGTAGAGCTATTTGTAGAAAGTGCAAGAAAGATATTCAAGGGTTAGTACAAAGACTTAAAGCACACCACGATGTTTGTTATAATCAAGAGAGGAATACAGGTAATTAAATTATTAATATAATTTTATTTATATTTAATAAAGATTTTTATTATTAACCCGGGAATGATCGCGTGGTTAGATTTTGCCTAACATTTTTTGTTTTTTGTTGATTCTCCAAGCACTTGATGTTTTATTTTTGAGATAATTTAGTGAAAGTTTTGAGACATAAATATTAATTATAAGTTAAGTAACATAAAAATTAAAATGTACAAGACAGTAATTAGACCAGTCGTACTTTACGCCGCAGAAACCTGAAATTTAACAAAAAAGAGGAAAACACATTAGAAATCTGGGAAAGGAAAACACTACGGAGAATATACGGCCCAATTAAAGAAAATGGAGTATGGAGAATATTAAGAAACTACGAAGTTAAATTCAATAGACCAATAATAACAAATGAAATAAGAAGTAAACGATTAAGGTGGGCAGGACATGTACAGCGTCTAGGCAATGAAAGGTGTGTCAAGAAATTACAGGAAACTAAAAGACAAGGACGAAGAGCAAGGGGACGACCTAAAACTAGATGGTTGGATGGTGTAGAAGAAGATCTTAAAGAAATTGGAATAAATGACTGGAAGGACAAAGCAAAAGACCGGAAAGAATGGAAAAGAATAGTAGAAGAAACAAAGGACAGACGTCAGAGCAGAAACTAAATCACCGAATTCACAAACTCCCTACAGATTTAAAGCAGTAGGGTTGGCCAAGCGGCTGGCCACCACTGCCAGAAAAATGAGGCAAGGAATCCTAATAGGGAGACAGACAGACATAGATATTATTTTTAACAAAGATAATATAATTTTTAAATATTCATTTATAGATATTTTAGAATATAGATTTTAGGCATATAGGATGGTTTTTAGGTGAAATCTAATATGTGGCCTTTAATGTAACTTTTTTAACGCGACCTTTCCCAGGTTAATTAAAGATTATCTTTACTCTTCTATACTTACTTAATTTTTAATTTTTTCAACTTAAAAAAATAAATTTGCTCTTACATCTCTATTGAACATTTTCACTTTATTTTAAAATCAATAATTCAATACTATATCAATATATCATCAATTAATCAATTTCAATTATGTTTTTTCTCTTTCCAGAGAGTCGAATGTCGCTTGACAGTTTTGCTAGCACATCATCTGCACCAAGTTGTAGTTCACTCTTGACAGATAGTTCATATGTTAGGAAAACTCCACCGAAAGTACCAACAAGTCCAACAACTTTTGAGTCAGTCCAAAAAAAGAAAACAATCGAAACTAAGCCTACCATGAGTGGTTTTGTAATGCGGACTTCAACTGCTGAAAAACATAAAATTGACAAACAAATAGCGAATGCTATTTTTGCTAATTCGAGCTTCAGATGTATTGAGAATTTAGAGGTGAAAAAAGCCATTCAGTTATTAAGGCCTGGTTATACACCGCCCTCGAGGAAAACGGTAGCAACAAGTCTTTTGGACGAAATCTATTAAGAGGAAAAAGAAAAATGTCTCTCCTCCCTGTCAGGTCAGTCCGTAAATATGTCAATTGATGGGTGGTCAAACGTGCACAACGAACCAGTGATATGTGCAACGATAACCACTGAAGATGGACAAGCCGTCCTATACGAAACTATAGACACATCAGGAAATCCACATACTTCAGAATATTTAACTCAAATAGTTTATGACCTGATTTCTTCATGTGAATTAAAATACAAGTGTACAGTAAAATCTTTTGTGACAGACAATGCCGCAAATATGACACTTATGAGAAAAACATTAGAAGAAAAAACGAACGCAAAAGTTATAACTTATGGCTTCTCTGCACATATTTTTAATTTACTGTGCAAGGACTTTCAAGTTAAAGACGTAAAAGAACATGTGGTCCAAATTGTTAAGTATTTTCTAAATAACCATTTGGCTAAAGCTAAATTCAGTCAAGCAGGAGGCAGTGCCTTAGTCCTTCCAAGCGATGTGCGATAGAATAGCCTTGGCGACTGCTTAGAGATGTATGTCACTCAGTGGGACATCATATTAAAAATCTGCGAAGAAAATAAAAATGAGATTGATTCCACTATTTACCAAAAAGTTTCAAATATTGCGATTAAACATGCAGCGCAAGATTATTTAAACATTTTAAAACCTATATCAATTGCTCTTTATACTGTGCAGAGGAAAAATGCTACTTTCGCAGATGCTGTAGAGCAGTGGAAACATTTACAATATATCTTTGAATCTGTGGAATTACCATTACAAAAAACACAACAATTTAATAATCGATATAAGCAAGCACTAACGCCATATAATTTTATAGCGTATATGTTGAATCCACAAAAACCAAAATACCAGTTAACACCAGAAGAAAAGAATATAGCTTTAGAAACAATTAACGAGTTATATGAAAACACTGGACTGTTACCTTTAGTAATAAAGTTAAATGCCCACAGTGCTCCATTTAAGCAAGTTATGGTTTTGGACAAAGTAATAAAAAATGTAAACGGACTATAATGGTGGTTATCACAAAATGATGAGCCTGAAATCTTGAAACAGTTGCCAATAATAAAGCAGTTCCTGTGTGCAACTGCTTCTTCAGCTTCAGTAGAACGCGTATTCAGCTCTTTTGGTCTTGTACACTCTGATATTAGAAACAGATTAGGCATAGAAAAAGGAGGAAAACTCGTGTTTTTGTTTAAATTGTATAACAAAAATGAATAGACTGAAAATATACAGTAATAAAATTTAGGTGTTACGTTTAGCTTAAGAATTTGGAATTATGTACTTCTTTTTTGTTGTTTTTGCTGAAAGCAGATACTTCTTTTGATTTTTGAGAAAACTTTTATATTACGTTGTTATCTGGTTCTGAATGAAAAAGAAAAAAATTGATTTTAAATCATGATTTTAATCGTGATTTTAATTACTTGATTTTAATCAGCTCAACCCTGGAATAAACACTAGTTGCTGGACTTTATAAAAACTACTTTACTAAATTAATTAGACCAGGAAATGTTAGACTAGCTAATTAGTGCAGAGAAAGAGATAGAAGGAATGGCTCGCGATTTTGGTATTCCCTTATTTACTGGAAACCAGTGTTCTTTATTATAGTCTATTTGAAAATCAAGAGAGAGTAAATTCCCAGAAATGTTTTGCAGTTATCAGTGTTAAAGGCAGTAAACCATAGACGTGCGTTTTCAAAATTAAAATAATATGGAAATAGAAATATTTAATTTGTTTTAGTTATTTATACCTAGATTACCAATTTTAGATAGATAAACATAATTCGTAAGTAGTAATTTAATTTGGGTAAAATGAAGAAAAAGTCAATATTATTTTAGGCATTTTGTTTTAGGCATATGTTTATTTATAAAATATGTATATAATATGTACAGATAATTACAATTATTTATAAATTAATATGAGGAGCTAAAAAAACAATTAAGTAGGTATATGAGAAAAACAAAACCAACCGCAAGGATAAAATTTGACGAGCAACATGCAATATTAAATCTTAAAAAATTAAAATCTAAAAATAAAATTAAAGTACATAAATTAATAATTTTAAAGTTATGGTTCCTCGCACTCTGTGTCAGAAGATTCACCATCTGATTCTAGAGAAATTACAATGGGCTCTATAGTAATATCAATTATGTTATCTAGCTCCCACATTTTTTTTTCTATTTCTGTAACGTGTCTAATACATTTTTGCCAATTTTCACTTGTTACTTCAGATATTGCCTTATTGAAGAGATTTTTAACATCTGATAATTTAAAAGTCGTGTTATTTCTGGCAACATAACCTTTAACTTGAGCCCATATTAATTCTATCGGATTCATCTCACAATGGTAGGGTGGTAAACGAAGGATTTCAATTTCTCGTTTTTTGGCTATCTCCTCAATATTATATTTTTTATAATTTTGCTTATGTTTTTTAGCAATAGTTAACAATTCTGCCCTCAGCATTGTATTGTCAAAGGCTAAATTTTTAGAAGATAACCATTTTGCAATTTCATCCTTTTTCCATTTAGTGGTTGGTAAAGGTTCAAGTAATCTGGAGTGGTAACTTGCATTGTCCATTATAATAACCGATCCTTTTGGTATGAATTGAATCATCTGTTCAAAATATTCCTCAAACACGTCTCCATTCATTTCTTCGTGATAATCAACGGTTTTTTTTTATTCAAATAAGAGTAAACCATTCTCAAGAAAACCGTTTGTACTGCCTATATGACAAATAATTAATCTTTTACCTTTTCCTATAGGTTCCTTAAAACCAGTAGTATATCCTTCTAGAAAAGCTTGATGGGATGATTTTATATTTTTGTCTTTCCAAACTCTTCCTACACAATGTCCTTCATTAACCCATGTTTCATCTAAATAATAAATGTTTTTATTTTGAGCTTTAACTTGTTGTATTCTTCTGAGGTACTGTCTTCTCCAACATACAATTTCTTCAGAATCAATTATCATTGAGTGTCTGCCCATTTTTTCAAATTTAAAGTTTAACTCATGTAACACTTTCCATAGTTTATCCCGGCTTATTGTGGGTAAATCAACATCATTCGTAATGGCTTGCAAAACTTTGTCTAAAGTTGGTATTTGCTTGTTTATAAAAAATGAGTGAACAAGCTTACGAATAGCATTTTTAAAAAACTCGTCCACGTTGACTTTTAATAGTTTTGGTCTACCTGGTTTCGGCTTTGGTGAGGTTACTCCACCTGATTTTTCCTCCTTTAGAACTCTATATATTGTAGATTTTCCATATCCCATTGCCTTAGATGTTGTTTCAACTACACTGTCAATAGTGTTTGAGGGATTTTGATGTTTAAAATAGTGGTACACATTCACTACAGCACTCTTTTCATTGAGCGATAAATGGTTTAGTTTTAATTTTTTCACTGGCGTATACTCACAAACTGCTTCCATTTTTAGTCACTACTATTTGTCACGTTTATCGAAAATCCAATAACTGCATTTCTAGAAACTTAAGCACTATTTAAATCAAAATATCTGTCATTAGAAGCGGTCGGCGGGCGTAATTTCGGCCGGTAATCCCTTGGCCTACCTGCATAAATCAAAGGGTACCATTTATGACAGGGGTAATTTCGGCCGAGGGGTTGATGTTTACGATGAGATTAAAATATTGGTAATTACGCTTAATAGTTTCTGTAAAATATTAGTTGTGTATTTATTTGGAAATACCTAATCCTGTGTACCTGTCGGAAATACCTTTAATTTACTTATCTCTTTATTCTAATAACTATGTTGTACCTACTTAAGATTATTCCTTTAAATGTATAAAATTCACAAATAACAGGTATAAAATTATTATAGCTAGTCAGTATTATAACTTATCTTTAAGCTACTAGTCGATAGAAAGCATAAAATATATTATTTGTATACGATGGAATCAGTTTCAGTAATTAAGAGTTCACGCGGTTGTGACTTACTAGTTGTAGAAAAGTTTCAGTTTTGTAAACAGGACGTATTAAAAAGTGGTGAAGTACGTTGGAGGTGTATAAAGAAAAATTTAAGATGTTTAGCCAAACTGTACACTGTTGGTGCGGAATACACAGTTACTAGAAGTGAATTAATCCACAACCACGAGTCCGATGAAACTACGTTGGAGAGAAAAATAGTGACGACTTCATGCAAGCGCAAAGCTGAGGAAGACATATCGGAGAAACCTTCAAAAATTATTAAAAGCGTTCTTTCAAATCATTTGCCTGAGAATTTGTCATCGATAGATGTCAGTCTAATAAGAAGAAATTTGTACAACAGCCGCCGTAAGCTCTTACCAGCCCTGCCTAAGGATATTCACGATGTACATTCTGTACTCGATAGTTATGGACCGAAAACCACAACAGGTGAAATTTTTTTGTTTATTAACAGCACAGCTGATAATATCATTGTTTTTTCTTGCCATACAAATATAATAAGTTTATGTAAAATGAAAGATTTTTACATGGATGGCACATTTTCTTATTGTACAAAATATTTTTATCAGTTATTTACCATCCATGGACTGGAAAATGGGCATTATGTTCCTCTTTTGTATTGTCTGTTGCCCAATAAGACCAGTGACACATATATGAGACTTTTTCTGTTGGTAAAATCTAAAATTTTTGAACTTTATAATATTGTTTTTGAACCGAAGGAGGTATTTGTGGATTTTGAAATCGCAATTCATAACGCATTAAAAGTTGTCTTTCCCAAAACCAAACTAAATGGTTGTAGATTCCACTTGCACCAGGCGTGGTATAGGAAAATACAATCATTAGGGTTAACCCAAATGTATAAAGATAAAAACTGCGAGGAAAGCAAATGGCTTACTCATACTTTTGGGCTAACTTATTTAGACCCCTCTGAAGTTGAAGATTGTTTCATATTTGATCTCATGTCATACAAACCGGACCATAAACTTATAGATAAATACGCAGACTATTTATTAGAAAACTACATAGCGCCAGAATCTCATTTTCCACCAAATATATGGGCATATGAAAACCCATCAATTAAAAGAACCACAAATGCCTGCGAATCATTCCATTCGCACTTTAATTCTAGTTTTTATTCAAGTCACCCTTCTATATTTATTTTTATAGAAAAATTAAAAGATTGTCAGATCGATGCATATTTAAAAATAAAAAATTTAAATATTCCAGCAAAAATTAAAGACAAACAAGTAAAAAACAAACTAAAATTTATCGAAAACATGGTAAATATGCTTCGATCTGACAATATTTCTAGAATTAATTTCGTTAAATCTGTATCACATCAAAACGTTTTTTAAAAATTTATAGTTTACCTAAGTTATAGAAATAAGTTGATGTAATAATTTTATTGAAATAAAGAAATATTTTAATATAAAGCATTCTGTTATTTTATTTGATTTGCGGCCGAAAATACCTATGAGATAAGGAAGCAACTTAAAACCTCCGGCCGAATTTACCTACCGGCTTTTAGTACCTGCCCTTTTTCCGGCCGAAATTACATCCGCCCGAAGCGGTTGCCATTCTTGCCATTCGGAGGTCGTTAAATAACAATTATCCCTTTCTATTCTGGTTACGCCTATGACGCACGTTAATCCTCTTAGGCCTACTGTAGTAACAATGAAAGATCATAAAATAATGTGATAGTCCAAGAAATGTAATAAATTTTGTATTGAAATTAACAAAAACCATTTAGAATGCATTACAAATATTGAAGTTTTACCGCACGTACTGTACTATAGTTTTGCATACCGAATTAGTTTTTATTCTGGGAATTTACTCTCTCTTGATTTTCAAATAGACTATAGAATAATAGATGACACTACACAAAACAATGACATTTAATTTTTTCATTTATTTATAATTCATAACACGGAACGGAATAAATTAAGGACCTGCGTATACAAAAACAAAGAAAATAATATAGAGTTTTATGCTTTAGATATATAGAACCTGTAAAATATCGTTAAGCTGCAGGAATTTCAAGTATTTCCATATAAATCCCGATCCAGCCGGAATTCCGGCGGTCCGGTCCGGTTACCGGCGGGCATCCCGGTTTCGGACCGGCCAAATACTCGATCAGGTTCATCCCTAGTTAAAAATATAACGAAATCTTTCTCCCCTCATCGCAATTTCTGGACTGGGAGAAATGCCAAGAAATTGATCAAAATTCATAAACGAGAGATATTTTTATCTACAACAAATTCTTGTTTTCTGTTATCAATGCTTTTTACAGCCATCACTTGTACCATCTCTTCAATTTCTTCTACAACACACACACACACATACACAAAAATAAGTTCTGTCATTTTTCTCTTTCCTCCTAGAAATTTGACCAAAATGAAATCTCCTTGCTTTAGGTTTTCTGTTGTTGTAGGCTATATATTTCCGAGTGTTCCAGGCTGTCTATTCTCCACTTCTTCACCTTCAAAGCTTTCCTCATCTACTTCCTGAGTATTATCAATATCATGTATATTATGCGAGCGTAGCCATTTTACAGGGCATCCCTCGGACCAGGTTAATAATTTTTTGCTAATTTGTAAACGCTGAGCTTGATTTTGTTTCTAATGCCGTTTCCAAGAAAACGCAAACTATGCTAGCGTAGCCACGCGCTATAACTATAAAAATAAGTAATATTAAAAAAACTAAATGCACGTAACCCCGTTTATTGGTATTGGTGCTCCCCCAGACCAGATGGTGGGCATTGGCGTCCATTCCCAAGATGAGGTGCTTCCCCGTCTCTGATCCGTGTTCCACTAATCCTCCTCATTTCCATGGACGGAGGTGCTTCTGTGGAATCGAATGGCAGATACACTGTTGCAAGTAGGATTCTGATGTTTCCATCACCTGCCTGCAGGTGTACCTCAGTCACGGCAGTGTCCCTAGAACATAAATCCGTTATTTTCAACATTTTGATATTATTCCTGATAAAAATACATGCCCTTGGGTTTGCATTATCAGTGTCGTAGATTAACTTATCCTGCGCAGCGCTCATTCCCATTACTCTGCCTTTGACGGTCCATGGTTCTTGAATAAGAACTACTCCTATGTCATCAGCCAGAATCTTCTGGCAGAGCGTCGCCGTTGCCGCTCTACTGTGATGCAGGTTGATTTGTAGCACTGCGGTCATCATTGCTATCTTTATGTGATCCCCCTGCAACTTGAAGAGAACTCTTTCTGCTCCCACGAATGGGCGCATACCAAGTTTCCTCAGCTTCTGCAGGGATTCGTCGTCAATGTGGATGACTAGGAACTGTCCTTCTGGCGTGGTATTACCACCCACAACAGCCCAGTGCTCGATGTTTAATCCACTCTGGCTCTTTAGACCAAGCATCACGTCTTCCTTTGTCTCCGCTCCCGTGGATCGTGGTACAAAAGTTGTGACTTTGCACATCTTCACAAGTTTTTTGGCCGGGCCCAGTCTCAGATGAATCTCGCCAAACGGATTCAGCTGCTTGAACTGGGCTTCTAACCATACCTTTGTGATAGAATTTGCGCAGCCTACAACTACTGCGCCGTTCTCAGGGTGGCAGCTGGATATTCTGATGTCTTCGCCCCGTAGGGCACGTCTCCCCAGCTCCATTTTGATTTTTAAGGCTGTCTCTTTGTCCAGCCTTGTTTCTGGATGGATCACATGGACAATTGCCATCTTTTCAACCATCAGTTTCTCGGCGAAGGACTCAGGTGCCTTTAAGGTTCTCGCTGAGCTTCCCTCTGCCTTATATCTTTTGTCATCCTTACAGATTCCTCCGAAGTTCGCTGCGAGTGCAACCTTTTCCCTCCTGGAGTTACGTGTTTGGATGATGACGGTTGGGCTTCTGGTTTCGCACCTTGCCTCGGCTTCACCCCCGCGCCCAGGGTTCCAGAGGAACCGGTTTTGCTAAGGGGTGGTTCAGCCGGAGCACCATGCTTCTCCTTCCACGCCAATTGTATTTCTTTTCTGGAGAGAATCCTCTCGCCTTTAGCGAGGGCTTCTTCTCTCCTTAGACGTCTCAGTTCGTCTCTAGAGAGCCTCTTTTTTGGTTCTCCCTTTGGCGACTGCCTACCTGGATTCTTTGAGGTGTTGCCCGCCTCCCCAGAACTTAGCAACTTGTCCTCCTCCATCGCTGTAGGAGAATTGTTGCTTGTTGTTAACTGAATAGGAATTCCTGCGGTCTCTTGGCCACATTCCAATTCAGTAGTTTTTTGTTTTAGTATCGGGTCATCCATATGTTCCCACGAGTACCGGGTTAGTGCGGTCCATTCCCCCAGTGAACCGTTTGGGAGAATAAGGCTAATACTCTGGGAGGTCGCCCGGTGTCCCAGAGGCTCCGTTTGCGACGGTGCTCCTCCACCGTCATGCACCCATTGGCACGGGTCGCTTGACACCTTGGGTTGGGGGATGTTTATAGACCTCCCGGTCTAGATCCGCTGAGTTCAGTTGCAACAGGGCCACCATGTGAAGGGTGTAATCTATGATCACTAAAGCTTGGAAAATATGCAAAATGCATGTTAAGTGCATATGTGCATATTTCGCCATTTTTTGAATAATGCATATGCAAAATAAAATAATGCATATTTTACCGTATTTTTGCAAAAATTTAATTTTTTAGTGCATTTTTAGAACAATGCACAGTGCGACGGCTTGTCAGGTAGCCGCAATTCATCTTTGTATCGGGATTAGGACCCACTAATTACTATTTTACTGCCGTTCTTGTGTTAAACGACAGATGGTCTCATAAAATGGGACTATTTTTACATTTCTTTCAAATAATAATTCTTCACGTCCGGCTTAAATATTTCGGTGGTTGTAAAAACCATGGGTCGTAATAAAATAACCTTGCTAGCTCGTAAATGATATTCTTCATTCATTCCCGCTACCAGTTTTCAAACTATTAAATATGCTTTTGGGGAAGGGATTGCACATTGTAAAGAAAATGTTAATTTGCCTTCATCCTCAAATCTACGAAAGAAATATGTTGATATAAACTACGACGCTGCTTTAACAAATATTAGAGATGAACTGAAAAACAAATCTTTGTGGTTTTCAGTTGATGAAACCACACATGTTAAGGGGAGGTATGTAGCTAATCTAATCGTTGGCGCTTTAAATGAAAACTGTCAAGGAAAGGGTCATTTAATAAGTGTTAAGGTATTACAAAAAACATATTTAACTGCATATTTTGACCTATTTTTAGAGCATATTTGCATGCATATTTTGGTATTTTTTAGTGCATATTTTCCAAGCCTTAATGATCACACACTCCCAATCATCTTGGGAGTACCCAGCGGTCCTGGGTTTAAGGAGGTGCAATGTTCCAGGACTAAATCCTATCCCTATCCCCTGGGCTGTTCTTCTCTCTCCCTTTCAACTTTACGTCGATTGCGAGAGGGCACAGATCCCTCGACCCCTTGACGTAGCTTGCCAGATTATGAATTCGCCGTGAAGCAGTATCATTTGATAGCGGTACAGTAGAAAGATGTTAGATGTTTGGGTACTTAAATATTGAACGAAAATTAACCAAACATCTAAACTAAATCAAAATAGGATATTTTCCACATCAGCCGGCTCAGAAAATTCGTATTTAAGTCTGTCACCAGCAATACTAATTTTTGGAAATGGCATGTTTACAATTATCTGAGGTAATTTAATGACAGAAATTTCATTTTCATTTAATTTGAATAGCGTATTTTTTTCGTTGCAACAGATCATCCCTACAACCTCAGCATCTGTATTGTCAATATGTCAATTATTTCCTGAATCACACACATATAGTTCTTGCAACTATTATTTTCACAAGGAAATGCAACTACAACAAAGTCGCCTTCTCCTGCTCATCTTCCTCATGCAAGTTTTCATTTAATTCGTTATCTGCAAATTCATCAATACTGCTTCCACTTGGCACCCATTCTTCCTCATCGGATTCCGACTCACTCGATGTATTGCATTTCTTTTTATTTAAAAACTTTTGTTTCTTAACTTTTCCACTTTCATTAAAAACTTGCTTCTTGGCACCTTCGACTTTTGTGTATTTCTTTCTTAGTTTATTTTGTTCTCTCAATATGGATCTCTTTTTTTTCTCTTTCATCATAATTTTTTTCTTCTCTTTGTCTGTGGCAATTCTGCCATGCTGCCGATGTCACCACTGACGGTATTTTTTCTTTAGTTTTTCTTTTTTTGGCACTAGCAGTGTTCTCAGGCCAAAACAACGTCCCTTTAAATCGTGATGGTACATAAAATGACAAGTTAGATTTAGACAAAGATGGCATTGATACTGTACCAGAATATGAGCTACTAGAAGTCGAAGGTACAGCGAGTTCGCAAGAAACTACAGTTGAAGGATCTTCATTGCTGTTTTTCTCAATTTCCGGAATTGTTTTTTCTTGTTGTTCTTCTTGAGTATTGTCATGTCTTGTTTCCTGGTTATTTGTCCAGAGTCGTTCTTGAATATTTTCCTGTGTTGCTGTTTCATTATTGTCTGTCTTGTGCTGTTTCTTCCGAGGTTTCTTCACCATTATCTTGGGGTGCATATTGGACATTTTCTTGTCCTTGGTTTCGTCCTTCGGTTTCTTTAAAAATCTTGCCACAATAGAAAAAGGGATGTATCCTCAATTTTACACAGATTGCCATGATTAAAAAGTTGTTCAAATTCAGTTACCTTTCTTTACCTTGCCTATTTTATTTTCAATGGTCTTTAATGTTATTAAGGCATTAATGTCATGCTGCTTTGGTCCTGATCTTTTATTAGCAGACATTTTGTTAAATTTAACATTCTCTACATTAAAAGGACACAAACCAGAGACTCTGAATCCATTTTTTATTGTATCGATGGTAATGCAGTCCAGGGCATTCTTCAAAACAGGAGCAAAGTTCTGTTTTTGTAGTTTTCGTCCATCATTCTGAACCCTCCAATTGCAAATCTCCTTCCAAGCAGTTTGCAATGGACAAAAAACCGACACATCCATTGGTTGCAGAAGATGAGTGGAATTTGGAAAAAGGGCTATTAGAATTATGCCATTTGCAGAACAAAATTCGGACAAATGGAGTGTCGTGTGTGACACATGTCCATCCATAAAAAGGAAAACTGGACGTTCTATATGTTCCCTGTCGAGCCAAGGTACAAATATATTCGTAATATAACAATAAAATGTGGAACCACACATCCATCCATTTTCAGAAGTACCAATTCCTCACTCCTTAGGAATACTTTCCGAAATGTAGCTTGGAACCCTGACATAGGAAAATACTATCATGGGTGGAGGTAGGTTTCCTGCAGCATTGGCGGTAACGAGGACTGTCACATTTTCCTTTTCGTCTCCGAACACATTGTAGACATTCTTTTCGCCTTTTCTAGTAATAACCCTGCCGCCTTTTGGATTTAAAAAAAAAGCACTTTCGTTGGTGTTAAATACAAGATGTGGTTCTTCAGTAATGTGTAGCACGTCTTGGGTGGTCATAAATTCTTTTATTTCTGAAAACCAGTCTCTAATTTGTCTCTCAGATACAGCTTCTCTGGATGTAGCTAAATGTTGAGAGATTCAAGTGCTTAGATCAGGATGTCTGTTCAAAAAACTTTTGAACCATTTATCTCCTGGTCTTCCATCCTTGAAATAATGTTTCCTAAGTTTTTTCTTGATAATGTATTCAACACTGTCGAACAACTGTACTTTTGTTACTGGGTAGTGAATTTTTGCTAACTCTAGTTGTTCGTGAGATGTGTGTCGGAATAAAAGTCGTCAAGTGATAGGAACAATTGAAAACTATATTACAAAAATTAAATAAAACTAAGAATGTACATAAATGCAACGAGTTCTCATCTCAGCATCTTATAACATAATAATTTTCAATGAGCTCTCAAAACAGGTATAAAAGCTACAAATAAGAGTGGTCCAACCACTTGACTGTAAACACTGTCCAGACGACGCCATAATATTTATGGCTCTGCCTTTTGTAGAGTGATTTAATATAATGGGAAATATATAATCTGTGTGTAACTAACTGAGAAGCGTCAACATGCCCCCAGCCTTGGCAAAAATTGCCGAAAGGAAGAGTACAAAAAAACATACACTTATGACAATGCAATAAATAAAATTTTTGTCGTATTGGTAGTAAATATACATAAAACTAATACCTAATAATAAAAAGGTAACACAGAATTTTTCTTGCAAATAAAAGTAATATCATTAATTTCGGCAATAGCTTCGTGAAGTGACTTCTTATATTTAAATTTAGTATGTTATAAAAATCACACTTAAACTACCTAATGCTAACTTATATGCCTAAGAGTTTGAATTTTTAAAACTGTTTTCTGATTTAATTATTGTCTATATCATCATTTACGGGTAACGGACATATTTTTGAAAATTAACGGGTTATAATGCCACTAGAAGTTTTAATGTTAAAAACACGTGCTACGCCATCGCTACCACATATCACTTCACTAACGCGACCAAGTTTCCACCTCATGGATGGCAAATTGTCCTCTTTTATAAGGACTAGACGATTTTCGACAACCTTATCACCTTTGGTAGCAACCCACTTGGTTCTCTTCTGCAACTCAGAGATATACTCCTTATTCCACCTTTCCCACATATGCTGTGATAATTTTTGCGTCAGTTGATAGCATGATAGTCGATTTATAGGAATGTGTGTAAATTGTCGGTCGCCTGATGTGGTTACAGGGCGACCAATAAGAAAATGGGTGGGCGTTAGAGTGGTGTAATCGTTGGGGTCGGTGGATAACGGCGTCAACGGCCGCGAATTTATTATTGCCTCAATCTGCATCAATAATGAGTAGAATTCTTCATAAGTAAGGTGTGCATTTGATAGAACTCTTTTAAGGTGATGTTTGATTAATTCAACACCCGCTTCCCAAAGACCACCAAAATGGGGTGAATGTGGCGGTGAGAATGTCCAATCTATCTCGTCTTTGGACAATGAATCAATAATTGATGATTTGTTTGATTTAAGGAATGTACTAAGCTCTTTAAAATCCGTACTTGCAGACACAAAATTTTTACCATTGTCCGAAAAAATTTGTCTGGGCTTTCCCCTACTTGAAATAAATCATTTTAGTGCCAACAAAAATGTTTCCTTGGATAGATCCGTAACAAGTTCAATATGAACCGCCTTAGTGCTAAAGCAAACAAATATGCAAATGTAACCTTTTGTTAATTTGGAACTGCGCCAATGTTCATGAGATGTATGTCGGAATCTCGGTCGGAATAAAAGTCGTCAAGTGAAAGGAACAATTGAAAACTATATTACAAAAATTAAATAAAGCTAAAAATGTACATAAATGCAACGAGTTCAAATCTCAGCGTCTTATAACATAATAATTTTAAAATGTGCTCTCAAAACAGGTATAAAAGCTACAAATAAGGGTGGTCCAACCACTTGACTGTAAACACTGTCCAGACGCCATAATATTTATGGCTCTGTCGTTTGTAGAGTGATTTAATATAATGGGAAATATATAATCTGCGTGTAAGTAACTGACAAGCGTCAACATCCAGTGAACAAGGATATCTTCTTCTGCTAGGCTAAGACTTCCAGCTGGTCCCATTGAACATACTCGTGGGGATTTGCTCGACACTTTATACATTAATGTTTTTCGAGTAACACCAGCTCGTTTTGCAGCTGTAGCCGCAGGCGTTCCCTTCTGGACGAGATCCAACACTTGAGCCATTTGATCTGGCGTATAATTTCTTTTTGGTGCCATGTCCAATCTGGAAGAAAATATTAAATTTTTTAATAATCCCAGTTATTGACACCCTAGTGATTGTCCCTGTGTCAATAACTGACCAGAAACGGTTTTACGTGGAAATTTTTGTATTCGCAACACTGTCTGTCACTGGAGAAACCGTTGTTAAGCTACAAAACAGAATATTTCTTAACAAGCCCGTGATTGACATGGGTGTCAATTACTAGATTCACTAGGGTTACACATTCCAGTACTTGACACTCTTTTAATATCATTACCTCTACTGTTTAGATTTCCCTACATTATGGAATGTGCTGTTTATGCGCTTATTACATAATATAAGTGCCAAAAAATATAAATCTGATGAAACATGATAAAAAAATTGTATAATATAAGTTTACCTACCTTAATAATTTGAATAAACACTAAGAACTCTTACAAACACGTCCGACTAAAATCCGAACTTTTCTCAAAATGGCGGCATATAAATATTTGGAAGTATGTCACACTGTTGCCAAATTGTATAAGGATAAATGACGGACGATCGCTCTATATTCAATTCAATTTGTTTTCTTATAAAAATAGATAATATAAGAAAGTGTTGATCATTGGGAATGTGTCAATAACTGGCAAGTTACCTTAATAGCAAATATGCAAAAAATGTGTCTAGGAATGGTATAATACCTATGTCTGGTATGATGTCCATTCCAGTAATCAGAACTGACCAGAAAAAATGAAAGAAATGATAATTCTTAATGGAAACGGTTTTATTTACCACTGACCCTTAATAATCCCTATTTAATAATACCCAGGGGCCTTAATAAAGATGAAATTTACTATTTCAATATTACTCATCATTGAAACAATAGTCAATTTTTTTGAATTTCAATATATTGTGGAATTATTTAGAAACAGTTATTTTCATTTAAAAAAGTAGCTTAATAAAGATTTTTTCATCTACCATTGACCTTTAATCCCATTTAATACCAATGGTCCTTAATAAAGAATGTTTCTTCTACCATTGACCTTTAATGATCCTTTTTTGAAACCAATGGACTAATAACGAAAAATACGAAATTTTATTCAAAAAACTAAGGAAAGGAAACACATTTGACAGAATGTTGCTAATAAAAACGCCTAAAAGGACAGTATTTATATAAATGTCAAATACAAACTGTATATTACAGCAAATATACAAAAAACTACGAATGGTAAATTCTTATAAAAATAGCTGATTTTCGACCAGACATTCTCATTCAGAAAAAAGCTAATTTTCTAGCCTGAATATAATAAATTATTCCCAGTATCATTTTCGAAAAGATTAAATCAAATTGTTACTCGAATGCTTGCATGTTTCCTTAATGTACCTACTTATCTATAATTTCATTAATTACCATACCTAACAAATTAATAATTAAGCGTTCCAGTTTAGTTTTATTATGTAATTTGAAATCAAGGTTATTTCGATATGATTACTACTGCTGAGAAGGATTGAAAAATCATTTCTCTAAGCCTATTATTTTAAAATTTGATATTAAAAAGCAATTAAGCATACAGAAACACTAAATTAAATTCTAAGGTTGTTTTATCAATGTTACAGAATCAATAAGAAATTGAGTAGCCTTTCTAATAACATTTAGTTTAAATGCATGTGTTAAAATATGGATATTAGTAACATAAACAATGACAAACTATAAAAATTCAAATAGATAACTAATTTAATTCATCTCCAGCTATACAGTTATCTTAAGGAATGAGATTGTAATTGTAAATGATAAATATTTGCTTGTTTTGGTCAATAAAAATTGGCTTCTAATTGTGTATTAATTTATCTTGTCTCTAGTACCAATACAAACTTCTTATAAATACATACAGTATTTATAACATATTATGCAATATTTTTTAGCTTTCTAAAATGTTAAATACTGGTTACGCGAGAAAAAGTGAAAATAACGATAAACAACGTATATATTCATATTACCTTCCTTATTAATGTAAAATGTATAATTATAATTGATAACATTTTAAATAAACTATTAAATATAAATTAAATCTTATAAAGAAAATATAAAGTTTAAATACCTTCAAGGAGATGATTTTTCTGATATGGCACAGTTTATAACATACACAATTAAAAGCGACACTTTAGAACAATATTTGTATGCTTCCAAATTCAATATTTACTTTAAAGTGACGAGCAAAACCCAAAACCGCACGTTACCACAGTTTAAAGCTTAACAGAAGGTAAGCTTTAAACTGTGACGTTACCTTTAAGAAACGATATCCTTATGTCAAGGATAAGAATCCCCTCTAATGTAAACAGAGATAAATACATGGGAAGTAATTTATGTGAGACAGAGATGCTGACACCTGTTAACCTTACAGGAATTTCCAACTTTAATTATACATCAAGCAATACTTTAAAAGAAATTTAGTACTACTAGTTAGGCAAGTAGCAGTACTTTAATATAAATTTCCAAAATACTAGTAAGGCAACCAACAATACTGGATTGTAAAGTAAATTATAGAGACTCTTCTTTTTTTATGCGGCACTAGTGATATCCTTATGAAAAGGATAACAGTCCCCTATAATTGTTAAAACAAAACATCCGTTAACCTTAGACGTTGCTAACTATATAATTAGGCAACAAAAAGAAATTTCCAAATACTAGTTAGGCAACAAACAATACACGAATTAATCTTCTATTAAATATAATGAAATCCGAATAAACTACTCCGCATAAGTCAGGGATATGGTGAAATTTTTGTTAGCAATTTGAAGACATTTTTTTTTGTTACATTTTCTACCCTTTCTCTATGAAATAATTGTGTATGAACTCAAATGCAAATTACAACTGTCACTTTGAGTGTTCGTTAACCCGCCTTTCAAACGCGAATATTTGGGTATTTAACAAAAAATAGTCCAGAAAAGAAGTAATATATTTCAGAACATATAAAAATAACAATAAACTATGGAGTTGTTGAAAGTTCTTGTGCATGAAGGATCTGTATACATCTTTGACACATGACTCTGGAATGTTAATAAATAAAAAGATCTGTTTCATTACATTATGTTACAACAAATAATTTTGAGTGATCTACGATCCTTCAATTAGCATTGTAAACAATATTTCAAACCCTTACACAATGAATAACTAAGTATCAAGTATTCGAAATAAATGTTTTATGAATTAACATAAAAAGGACATTATTTATCGCTTCACGATAAGTGGTGGGTAATTAACTGTATGTCAAAAATATCACCATTCTACTGAAAGAGTTATAGTCAGTACCAAGATGTTCTACCCCCAAAAAACGAACTAGCCGATAGGGTTATAACGGATGGATCCATAAAATCGGCGGTGGGAGAGTTCGAACCTTATATTGTCAGCGCTCCTGCAGCAAGGTTGGGATATTCTCCTCCCAGCGCTGAAAGGAATATTGCAAGCCAGTATTGCACTAGGGTGGGTCCCGGAAGAATGGAAGAAAGCCGAAGGTGTCTTCATCACCAAAGCTGGAAAGAAAGATTATACATCGGACAAATCCTTCAGACCCATTAGTCTCACATCATTTCTATTTAAGACACTGGAAAATATGGTAGGTAGACATCTATTAGAAGGAAGTTTAACAAAGTGCACATTCCACCCACATCAGCACGCTTATTGGCAAGGTAGGTCAACGGAAACGGCCCTCCACGTCATAGTACAAAAAGTGGAGAAGGCATTACAACTTAAGGAGGTAGCTCTACAACTTCTTCGACGTCGAAGGAACCTTCGACAAGGCGAGAGCAAATCTTATTGATACAGCACTGCTATCCAGGAAGATCTCCCCGACTCTGGTCTACAGGGTAACATCTAGCCTCAAAAGCAAAGTAATAACAGCGACACTAGAAGGCTGCTCTAAAGAGATTCGCGCGGAGGGAGGCTGGCCTCAGGATAGTTGAATTTTCATCTTAATCCTACTATCTTAAATTTCGATATATCCCTAACTTTTGTGGAGCAGTATACTATAAACCATGCTGAGAATAAAAATATAAAAATAAAGAATAAACATAGACAATAATCAATACACGAATTAATTCTCTTTTAAATATAAATAATCTAGAATAAAATAAACCATGCTGAGAATAAGAATATAACAATAAAGAATAAACAGCCCTAAAAATTATATTAAAGATGAAATAGTATTCTAAAAAATGTCCAGCTACTAGTTAGGCAACAAACAATACTGGAGTGTAATGTACATTATCTAAACGTATAAAAGTATTTTCAAAGTTTTACTTATTTTCTTAGAACATAAATATGTTCTAAGCTTATTTTCGATTAAAAGTCACCAGCATTCTTAATTACTTAGTTTGTAAAAAAAGGAATCTAGAATTCTAAGTTTAATTAAATCTTTGTTTATATATAATGCTACGCTTAGCATTGTATATAAACAAGGATTAAATTAACGTAAATATCATGAGAATATTTGACCCAACGATAATACACCCTACCAGGATTGCTTATTTGCTAAAATCTTTCGCCGATGGTTGGGAACTTGTTTACGTCACCAGTGGACCTCGATTTAGTTAGTCATTTAAAAATATATTGCAGTCGTCATTATTTCCCACTTTTTTTATTTATTTGCATACATTATTTTTATAAATGTATTTGTGGATAAAATGATAATTAATCTTGATCATTAAAAAGGAAATAAAAGGATTAAGGAGTCGAAAGTTAGGTCTGAGAACTATATATTTCTTACCAAACTAGTTTTAAGAAGCTGAATTTTAGAACGGTAGAATATTGAATACATTTTTTTGTGATGTTATTTTAAAAAAGTTATATAATATAACTTAACGATTGAAATAATGACTTCATAATTCACATATGTATAGATCATCAGTAGATATTTACGTAGTTCATCGCTGTTCGTCGCGATTTTTATTGATGTGGAGGGGGTGAAGCACCAGCCCGGCGCGTCTCCAGGTGGCGGATAGGAGAAGGACAACCTCATTAAAAACCTAAATTCAAGGTGGAAAACCAGGCCGAAGAATGCGTGGCTATATAGAAGAATAGTCCTTACTGGTTTCGACCTTGGAGCACCGGGGGGAACTCCATTGTATTGAACCCCTTACCTCTGCACGCGGGGCTCTGCAGCGGTGGACCGTAATGACCCTAGCTTCTCGTGGGACCATTTATGGACAGAGAAAGTAAAACTTCCACCGGAAAAGTAGTGGAGAAAACCTCCACCTCTTCATCCGGGCACCTCACAGAGGGAAAAAAGGCCAAACGGCACAAAGGTCGTATGCCGTTCGACCTCCCAAAGCTGGGAGAACCGGGCGGCATAGACGACCCACTGAGAAAAGACCTCAGTGGAACAGGGGTGCGAAAATACCTGCGACTCCTCAATCAGGGGATATCCCCTGAAGAGGCCAGGAAGCAGGCTATTCAGCGTTCAACCTCCCCGAAGGAACCACCAACGGGGAAGACAAAGCTTAAAAGAGTCCCGGAGAATATTACTCCTTCGCAACGACCTCTAAGCAAGAAACCAAAAACAGCTGCAACGGTAACCGGGCAAGCCACTGGTTACGCAGCAGCTGTCAAAGCAGAGAAGGCTTTTAGGGTGGGAATAATGCCCAATGATTATCCTGGGGTCATCCTAAAAGCAGAGCAGCTCTCCACGCTGGAAGACACTCTGGTGGAAGACCTGTGCCAGAGCAAAGAGAAGGGAATCCACTTCTCAGGTATCCATTTCCGTTGTGGAATGATACTGGTGGACTGTGGGTCACATGGATCGGCAGACTGGTTCATGAGGTCAGCGCCGAAATTGGACTCTTGGGAAGGACCCGAATTGGTGGCTCGAAGTGGAGACGACATCCCAAAGCCGATCACCCTAACGGTGTTCTTCCCAAGAAGGCACGACATGAAATTGGAGAAAATCCTCCAACTTGTCGAGGTTCAGAACTCCAACCTCACTACTGGGGCTTGGAAGATCCTAAACTCTAAAAAAGAGGGACAGGGAACTATCCTCATGATTGGGATCGATCACCAATCTGGGGAGGCTCTGAAGGCAGGAGCTAAACTTCCGTTTTGGGCGTATCCCTGTCTCGGGGCTGAGTAAGAAAAAGAATCCCGCGGAGGATCCAAAAGACATGGAGATACCCTCCAAATCGCCTCTGCATCCCCGGAAACTGGGTGGAGCAGCCTGGGGTCAAGAGTCTGACTCGACATCAAGAAACCCGCTTGAACTCCGAGGAAAATATTGCCATGGTGGTCGAGGAGGGCCAGGGAGAGACAAAGGAGGGGGATGAATAGAGGCTGAGTAACTCGGCCTCTTTCATCCATAATAATTCACCTTTACGTTCACGAATGTAGCTCAGATTAACCTGTATCACGCGAAGGGAGATTCAGCCGTGATTGCGAGGTTGTTCGCTAGACTGCAACTGGAAGGCCAAATCAAAGGTTTGGCATGCAAGGATTCCAAATTAATTTATGATCAAAGGCAAGTATCTCCGTGTGCCTGTGTAATCATAAGAAATAACATAAAATATATTTGTGTTTCAGAATACGTGTCACGGGACCTTGTTCCAATCATGGTTCACCTCAACATTGGGGGTATCGACCGAGACATCGTCATTGCCTCTACCTACTTCGCTGGAGACGGGTCTATTACACCGCCAGAAGAAGTACTAGAGCTAGTGAGACACTGCAACAGCAGACGGCTGCCGATTATAATTGGTTGTGATGCCAACGCACACAATACCGTGTGGGGAAGCACTAATAACAACGCAAAAGGTGAGTGTTTATTAGAATATCTCTTATCAAATAACCTTGAGACCTTAAATGTGGGGACAGCCCCCATCTTTGTGAGGGGGACAAGAGGTCCTGGACGTAACAATTGTTAATGTTGCTTCTAGGAAAAATGTAAAAGATTGGAGGCGAACCATCACTTTCCGACCATAGGATCATCGAATTTAGGATAGAGGGAAACACCACCTCGATTCCTACAATCCGAAATCCTAGAAATACTGGTTGGTCTCTTTACAAGACCAATCTGAAGGAAAATTTGGAACAAGTTGAAGTTAATGGGGTAAATTACCCGCACTACGACCTGGAACAAAGAGTCGAACAGGTCAGTGAAGCAATAAAGGAAGCTTTTCATTCCAGTTGCCCACTGTCAAAAGCTCGTTCAGAAAAGGACGTTCCTTGGTGGAATGAGAACCTGTCAGAAAAGAGGTCCGTCAGCTCTTTAATAGAGATTAGGAAGGCCAAAAGGATTAATTTTCAAGTCTTTTGCGAAAAGATCACTTCCACTCACACATTGGACAGACTACAAAAGGTTATGGCAAATGGTGGAATTAACCCCACAATGTCGCTGAAAAGCCAGACGGATCATAGACGGAAGGTGAAGAGGAACGATCGATTCTTCTTCTTAGAACCCACTTTCCAGGTAGTGAACCAGTATCAAGCATTGAAGTAGCAATGAATTACACCAAAAAAATCCCGCAAGGAAGATTGGGACATTGCTAAGAAAATATTTACTAGACAACGGTTGGAATGGGCAATAAGTACCTTTCAACCATATAAAAAACCAGGAGTGGATGGAATATTTCCAGCACTCCTGCAGCAAGGGAAAGAGAAGATTCTTCCTCACCTGCTGAAGATTACAAGAAGCAGTCTACCAGTGGGTCTAATACCTAGAAAATGGAGGAGGGCGAGGGTAACCTTCATACCAAAAATAGGGAAAAAAGATTGGACTGATCCCCGATCTTTTAGACCCATCTGTCTAACATCGCTCCTACTCAAAACGATGGAGAAAGTAGTAGATAACTACATAGGAACAGAGAATCTGGAGAATATACCACTTGTTCGAATTTGATTTAATTACCAAATTCTCCTGTGATTTTTATTTTCAACTTCCCCTGTATAATGCAATTCAGATATTCTGCTCAAAACATATAACTAAATATATCCTTATTATCAACATTTAATATTCTTTTACATCGACAAAAAATTCATTTTAACTTTACTACCACATAAGAAATACAGATAAATATCGTTTTCTGAAATTCCAATGAATATTTCAAAGTACCCGACACCTTATCGCTTCATAAAAAACTCTGTTATCTGTATCTACGAAACCTTTTCAGGCCATAAAAAATCACCCCAACTGCAAATTTTCACTCGCTGTATCTGACCGTTACGTTTCAAAATCTTTTATCCCATTGGACAAATCCTAATATTTTTCTCCTTCCCCGCACCCACGTTAACCTACATATAAATACGAATAAAACCTCAATTTTAGTAATTTCCCAGTCGTCACTCGTAAAATTCCCAGTCAGCGTTCATACAAACTTCCCAGTCGGCATTCATACACTTCTCATTTATCCTTCGTTCTCTCTCTTCATCATTCAACCGTCGTACATAATGGTACTCATGTTATAAGAGCACCCGGCGTTGGTCCCGGCAAACCACATGTGTAAATAATCATTAATAATTACTCCAGCAGATTATGTGCTAAATAATCAAAGTGTAACACGCGTATGATCCAGTGAGATTCTTAATTGTCTATGCAAAAGAACACGTTATAAATTCCTACAATATAGTAACATGAAAGTGAAATAATTGTTTAATTTCTTCATCCATCATAATCATACATCCTACACCATAAGTGAATACAATATACGGTCCTTCGAGAAAAACATTTAACAATAAAGAACTTTCCATTCCATCTATTAGCCCAAGGGAAAAAAGGGTTAATTAGAACACCACTTCATAAAGTCAGCATGCGTATAGAGCGGGTCGATCAACTGAGACGGCTCTGTATCAGCTGACCGAAGTCATCCAGAGAACTCTGAACAACAAAGAATCGCAATGTGCGCATTCCTGGATATATCTGAGGCCTTTGACAACACAACTCATGTGTCTGTCAAAGAAGCACTAAAAAGGCGAGGAGTAAATGAAACCATCATAAAATGAATGTATGACTTATGGACGACGAGGATAGCTAAGATACAGGTGGAAAATCAAACCACCTCAGTTAAAGCCACTCGGGGGACACCTCAAGGGGGAGTGATATATCCCCTTCTATGGAGCCTTGTAGTAGATGAGTTGCTCTACAGGCTAACGGAGCTTGGCTTCGAATGTATGGGCTATGCTGATGACATAGTTCTAATAGTCAGAGGCAAGTTCGAAAGCACCTTGTGTGATTTATTACAAAAGGGCCTCAGAATCATTGAGCAATGGTGCTAGTCAGTGGGACTAAACATGAACCCAAACAAGACTATAGTAATTCCATTTCCCGGAAAAGAACACTTCCAGCCATGAAACTCATTTCCTTAACCGGGGAAATCATGGAATGGAAATCAGAAGTTAAATATCTAGGGATACCCCTGGACAGTAAGCTTCTGTGAAATAAGCATGTTGAAATAACTGCTAGTAAAGCAATAAGAGCTTTGATGGCGTGCAGAAATCTAGCTGGTAAGAGGTGGGGCTGTAACCCAAAAATACTGCGATGGATGTACGACATGATTGTGAAACCAGCAATTACGTATGGGGCAATAGTTTGGCATACAAATGCAAGTCAGTACGGCACGAGGAAGACCCTCGACAAAGTTCAAAGGCTTGCCTGTGTGTGCATCACCGTAGCTATGAGAACGTGTCCAACTAGGGCACTTGAGATCATTACAGATCTCACACCTTTACATCAGGTGATAGAAAGATCTGCCCAAGAGGCAATTCTTAGAATATATAAGGAAGGTTCAGGCAATGAGAGTATTATAAATCAGGGAGCCTGGTCCTCTCTAACAAAATACATCTCATCAGTGAACCTTCACAGTGACGAAATGATCAAGAAAGTAAGTATCGGAAATAATTTCACTACGATGCTAAATACGAGGAGAGACTGGGAAAGGGAATACACCAACCAAACTCTCAAAGAAAACACCATTAGATGGTATACGGATGGTTCAAAAACCACCACTGGAGCAGGCGCTGGAGTATTTGGGCCTGGCACTAGATACTCATTAAGGTGGATTTATAAACTCTGTTGTTTCCGTTGTTCGTTGCTTGCCGTATTTTCCAAGTTGCTGGCGATTCGTTATTCACAGTTGTTCCAGAGTCGACCAATTTATATCGGTTTTCGTTGCTGGCGTTGTTGAAATTTGATTGGTCACAACCAAACCAAACCACAAACTTGTATCGTAAACAGCGCCACGTCAAGTAAGAAATGTCAACTTCACATGTACAAATCGCGCATCACAAGAGGGAATCTGATTAGTGCTTGTAACTCGACAGCTGGTAGAACCAATAGTTTTCCTCATTTCATGCTGCCGACGTGCATCAATAAATAGTAGCTTATTTGAATGTAGCGCCTCTCTTGACTAACCGTAAAAACAGTAGTGTCAGTTTTGAGTTTAAAATGATTGGTAGAAATCAAATCATGTGGCACTAACTTCAGTTTTCATTGGCGGAGCTGCGAAACACGAATAACAAGATATAAAATTTGGTTATTTGAGAGCAACGACGAACGACGTGGAAACGACGAACAACACGACAACAACGGTTTATAAACGCATGTATGTGATATCAATGTTTCATTTTCGAGCAGCGGGAATCACGAACAACCAATAACGAACAACAGGGTTTATAAATCCAGCTTTATCGTTAGGCTCCTTCCCGAGCGTCTTTCAGGCAGAAATACCAGCGATTGAAAGATGCGTGGAAATGAACCTAGAAAGAAACTATCAGAAATGTGACATATTGATCCATTCTGATAGTCAAGCAGCTATCAAAGCATTATGCTCCAATGTCATTGACTCAAAGTTGGAATGGGAGTGCCGAAGAAAACTTGATGAATTAGGCAAGAATAACAGGGTCTCTTTAGTCTGGGTTCCCGGCCACTCGGGAATCAGAGGAAATGAAGAGGCCAATACACTTGCCAGGAAAGAAGCACAAACGCCCTTTATTGGCCCGGAGCCTTTCTGTGGTGTAGCAAAATACTCCTACAAGAAAGAGGAAACCGAAAGAGAAGCACTCTGGCGGTGCCTTCCCGGGTTGGAACATTCCAAAAAGTTCCTGTGGAACTTTGACACTGCTAGATCCAAAAAATATTTGGACCTCCGTAAAAATAAGCTACACCTCCTCACGGGCTTTCTTACAGGACACTGCCGCCTTAGGAAGCACCTAATGAGAATAGGTCTAGCAGAAACTGACGAGTGTAGATTCTGTGGGGAGGAGGATGAAACTCCGGATCACCTAGCTCTGGAATGCCTCGCCATTGCAACCCAACGCAAGTAATGCTTCGGACAAGAAACTTGTAAGAGTGAGGATATAACCTCGTTGAAGCCGTTCCAAATACTAGAGTTCATTAGAACCCTGGAACTGGAAGGCAAGCTGTAGTAGTAGCGATAACAGCTCTGATAGGGGGCACAATATCTTAGGTTTCAGTGCATGTAAACCCGTTAAAATCTAATCTAATCTAATGTATAGATGAAAATAACAAATAATTTGATTCGAGGAAACTTGCTTATATATTGTTTATTTTGTACAGAAAGAGAAGCAAATATACGAGCCATGCTTGAGTTAATTGATGGATAAATACAGCAATATGTTTTTTTTGCAGGGATAATAAAATAGACGTTATATGTGGGGTTATAAAATAGTTATTTGTAACACAAGTGTCACAATGACTCGTTTTGTAGTACGAGTGAAGTTAGTTACTACAGAAAGTCATTGTGGCACAAGTTTTACACAATATTTTTTATAATTCGCACTTATTCAATTTTTTAAATAAAATAGAATGAAATATAATCCCTGTTTTTAAACTAGGAGGAGTGGTTTGAATTTAAGTTGGCAATTCTGTAGATTCCTGATTGGTCAGACCACAGATGGTTTTATTCAGCACTTCTGACTTTTGACATATTATAACCGAATAATTTTGTAAATTGTAAACAAACTTTCATTTAGGAACAGAGGATGATTATTTGTTTAAAAAAGAGCTTCTTCGTATATGCTCTTGCGATCTATTTATATTATATCATGAGCATAATTATTTTTGTAATACATCTTCACATAGATATCTGGTAATTTATCGCAAAAATCGAACGTTATATATACCTATATATTATTGATCCTATACAATATAAAAATAAACAATTAACAAATCATTGATAAATAAACGTTAGCATACTTTATTCATTAATATTTTTAGTATATAAATCATTCTAATTTACCTTTACGAACATTTAATATAATAATTTGCTAGCTAGAACAACGCTAGACCATTTTATTTATAATTTGTGTCAAGGTTAAAGTCAAATGTCAAATAAAATTATAACTAAATACAATAACCAACTGTACACTAAAAATTACTAAAACAGTGTTCAAATAGCTTCATTGTGACACTGTTAACAATGTTATAATGAAGTCTCTTTTATACGCGAATTATAAAATAGTAATTTATGCAACAAGTGCATAAAGTGGTACTTTTTTTCACGAATGGAAAAAGTTGACCACACGAGCCGTCAGGTGAGTGCGGCAATTCCATGAGTGAAAAAAGACACTTTATGCACATGTTGCATACATTATTTTTTCTACAGCCCTATATAAAAAAATAAAAAGCAAATAGAAATTTGGGATATTTTAATTAAGTTACTGCGGTAAATTACAATTATATGTATTCCAAGTTTCATGAAAGCTCATCCTCGATGCCCAGCCAAGTATCTTAGAAGTCCATCCTCGATGCCAAGCCAAGTTTCATTGTGTTATCTTATGGAAAGCGTGAAATGAAGTTAACGTTATGGCACTTTTTTTAACGCTTTTTTACTTTTTTTCACTCTAACCATAAACAACCACTTTAAACGCTACAAACCGATGAAATACAAGGTACTTTAAAGATAGGGCGTAGAAAATAGTAATTTATGCAACAAGTGTATAAAGTGGCACTTTTTTTCACGAATGGAAAAAGTTGACCACACGAGCCGTCAGGTGAGTGCGGCAATTCCATGAGTGAAAAAAAGACACTTTATGCACATGTTGCATACATTATTTTTTCTACAGCCCTATATAAAAAAATAAAATACAAATAGAAATTTGGGATATTTTAATTAAGCTCCTTTGGTAAATTACAATTATATGTATTCCAAGTTTCATGAAAGTTCATCCTCGATGCCCAGCCAAGTATCTTAGAAGTCCATCCTCGATGCCCAGCCAAGTTTCATTGTGTTATCTTATGGAAAGCGTGAAATAAAGTTAACGTTATGGCACTTTTTTAACGCTTTGTTACTTTTTTTCACTCTAACCATAAACAACCACTTTAAGCGCTACAAACCGATGAAATACAAGATACTTTAAAGATAGGGCGTAGAAAAAAATATTATGTAACTGTACTTTTATTTTCTAAAACTTCTATCATCCTTTATCCCACTCACATTTTTTCTCTTTAAATATTTTTTGCTCTGGGATTATTAATTATTATAATTAACCCTAATAATTGATGTTCTAAATTTAGAAAATCAAATAGGCAGTTATAAGAACTACCGACAGAAGTAAAAACTCAAAATAATGGAATAACTGTACTCTTTTTTAAATTTTAAAATCAATTTCAGTCTGATTATATGTCAATACATTTTTATAAAGTTCGAATAGTGAAATTAAATGATATAACAATTAGACAGATAATTAGAGAAGTTTACTTACCACAAGTATTAATAAGCCACACCTTTAAAATTCATGAAACTTATACAAAATCGTCAAAATACATGATAAACATTGAAATTGAAAATATTAGGTCCAGTAATGACGTATCGTCCGACTTTAGCGAGTGGAACACAGAGTTAAATGGAAATAAGCAATCCTGTGCGGTTTAGTATCCTTGTATTTGACCTATTTATTAACATTGACGTATCCATCAGCTGTTCTCGAGGTTATACTGGGTGCAGTTTTATTTATGTTTTTATGTAGATGTCCAAAATGGCAGATATAAAATCTTTAGAACATCCCACGTTAAAAGTAAGTAACGAAATTATATTTGTTATATTTTAAACATCCCAATTCGTGTTTTATCATATAGTATGTGATTAGGAAAATTCCATAATGAAAGTATTATTATAATTCATCACGTATAGTTTGTAATGTTGATAATTTGCATTTATTGACACATCTTTTGTTAAACGTTTTAAAACAATTTCCATCTTATAATATACAACGTTCGACGTAATAAACACATTATTTTTATTCTTTTATTAAAAATCTCGTAATCAGGTACCTTACGAGATTTTGAACAAGAAATTCAGAACAGCGCAAAAAGCAATAGATCGAGAAGTTTCCCACGTGCAACAACAGGCTCATCTCATCGAAGAATCACTAGAAGAATCCGAAGTTAAAGCTAAAGACATTTCCAGTCTTCTTGGCGGTATGGTCGAGAAGCTACAAGTTTTAAAACGTAAAGGTAAAATTTAGGGGTTATTTTTGAAATATATTACGTTGGTTTATCTGTGCTTAGCTGAAGAAAGCATCGCTGAAGAACTGGTAGCTTCTAGCGTCTGCAAAAGGAGATTGGAACATTTGAAAGAACACAGTACGCTAGCGTCAAGCGGAAATATTTCCCAAGCAGCTCTGAATCAATGGAGACGTAAACGTTTGGACAGAATGGTCGTGGAGTATTTTTTGAGGAATGGCTATTACAACGCCGCAAAAACTCTCGCTGAAAGATCAGATATAAAACATTTAACCAACATCGGTAAGAGGCGAATTATAAATCGGGGATAAAATGTATAAAACTGTTTTTTAGATATTTTTCTGACTTCTAGAGAAGTTGAAAAATCTCTAGGTAACAAAGAAACGAACAAATGCTTGTCTTGGTGCCATGACAACAAATCGAAATTACGCAAATTAAAATCCACCATGGAATTTAACATAAGGGTGCAAGAATTCATCGAATTGATACGTTGCGATAGGAGAATGGAAGCCGTGAGACACGCCAGGAAACACTTTTCAGGTTTCGAAGAGGAACATTTAAACACAATCAAGCAAGTCATGGCGTTACTCGCTTTCCCGGTAAACACAGGTACTTATCTAACTGCCCTCATAATATAAAAATAATTTTCATGTACATTATTGTAGAAATCGCCCCATATAAAGCGCTTTTCGACGAAAAAAGATGGGACACGTTGATCCAGCAATTCCGACAGGAAAATTACAGGCTTTTCCAGCTTGCTTCTCAATCTGTTTTCACAGTAGCACTACAGGCCGGTTTATCGGCACTAAAAACACCATATCCTTTTCAAAACAACAATTTACTGGTTTATGTACTAATTTTTACTAAAAATTGTATTTAATTAAACAACATTTTTTACAGCTTTTTTCTACTTTTTTGAAAATTTCGTCAAATTCTGTAGCAAAATGACCCTTTTTGCTATAATTACAGGGTGATGCAGTTAACAATTCAAATCTGTAATTGCCTTTTTGAAAATTTCATCCATTTCTATGTCAAATATACGTCAATTTAATATTTTTTCCTTAACGCTTAGTACTCAGTGTTATTCTGAAACTGGTGAGCACAAGAATCCATTATGTCCCGTCTGTCAGCCATATTTGAACGAATTAGCAGAATGTTTGCCATTCGCTCATTGTTCACAGAGTCGTCTGTATTGCCATATTAGCGGATTACCCTTGAACGAAAATAATCCACCGATGATGTTACCGAACGGACATATATACGGTGAACAGGTAAATATATTGATACTTATATGGTGATTCGTGTTTTTGCAGATGAAAATGTAGCCACTAGTGTGGATGTGTTGTTTCGTGGATTACCCTGTATGTGAAAATGTCTCGATAATATTTGAAAGTTGCTTAGTAATTGTAAAGAATCTCGACTAAAATAACATACAGGGTCATTCCAAATTAATATATACACAGTGTCTGGCAAAAATCGGTTAAATAATTAAAAATATTTGGGTTTCGGTTGAAATTTATGAGTGTAAGTCCATTTTTATAGCAAACTTTTTCGTGTAATAATTGAAGATACATTCGAACTACTTCTTTAAATATAGGATGTTGTTGTTACAATCCAAATCTTGTATATATTTTAACCTTTATTAACCTTTTAACCGGCATTGTCGATTTATCGACCACTTGTTTTCCAATGGGTATCAAGTATGAACAAAGTTTTATAATCAACCATTTGGGTATAACAGACTGGCCTGCATCGTTTAAAGTCGAAATATCAATCACAAGTTAAAAATCCCGCGTTTTTTATTACAAGTGGTTGATTATTTGACACTGAGCCACCGCCCATGTGTTATTGTTTTACAGATGTGATTGTCGGCACGGTTTATCTACATTTGTTGTTTATAAGTGCACTGCAAAGTAAGTATATATCAATAAAAAAGTATAAGGAACTTGAATAAATTCATTTTATTAAATTAGAGCTGCAAAATTTGAAAGAATTAACATTCAATCTGAACTTTTGTAGAAATAACCCTACTTTACAACAAAACATAACATTTTGTTTAATTTTTTTTTCATTTAATTTTTCAAAAAACCTCAAACAAAGTTCATTTATATGCATGGGAATGTTGAAGCTTTCGTAATTTTATGCCGCTTGTAGTCACTGCATTACGGCTTAGAAAATATTTAACATTATATTTGGGTTTTTGACAAAATGACAAAGCCTACGTAGATGAAATCTTATCAATGCATATGTGAAATTTAATTACTGTGTTGTCAAGTGTTGATTATTTTCAATTGTAGATGTCTAGAATAAATTTGGAGGAGTTGAATGAGATGCTTACTGACGATATGTTTAACTGGTTGGAGGGAATACCAGACGACCAAGCTGAATATTCAGATGTCGGTGGAGACAGCGACGCAGATGATGAACCATACACGGGTAGTGCTACGAGTTTTTCGCATACAAATACATCATCTTCCAGCGCTTCTCAAAAAACCCCAAAGCTTGTGTTGGACATACATAATACTCCAAGTACATCTAAAGGTGCATATTATAAATTTTTTGATTAACAAGTTTATTGGTATCTAAATTTACAGGTATATTGTCTTCAAGGCAACGAAGAAATCATGATAAAAAAGTCACATACATTGAACAAAGTAATGAAGATGGCACTGACTTCGATTCCAATGACTCCATAAATGATCCAAATTATGAAGATGAAGCACAGAAAGAGAGGCTGCTGTTGCAAGCAGAAATAGATGGAAGCGACATTGACAATGATTAACTTGAGGCAAATGACGATGTACCTTCTAATCCGTTTAACTTTACCAAGCAGTCATCAGAACCAAAAAAATATTCCGAGACTGCATTCAGCCAAATTTGTGGTCCAAAAATTGACAATAATGAAAGTTCATCACCGCTAAAACTTTTTGAGAAAACTTTTGGAATGGATACTTTGGAACTAATGGTCTATGAATCAAATCTCTATGCCACCCAAAATGGAAAAAATTTAGACCTACTTGTTGCAGAACTCAGAGCTTTTATTGGAATCCTCATTATTATGAGGTTTCATTGACTTCCAAGCATAAAACATTGGTTAACAGATGACAATTTTAAAGTTAACCGAATAGCCAGTCTTATGCCACTGAAAAGATTTTTATTCATTTTACGTTTCCTTCATCTAAATAATAACGAAAATATGAATAAGAACGAAAAATTTGACAAATTATATAAAGTAAGGCCACTACTTACAAAACTTAAGGAAAACTTTAAGGGCTTGTACGTTCCGCACAGAGAATTGGCAATTGATGAGAGCATGGTAGGTTTCAAGGGGAGAACTACTCTAAAACAGTATATGCCTATGAAACCTACCAAGCGCGGATTCAAAGTGGGGGTTTTAGCGTGTGGATACATGCTCTCATTTCAAGTTTATCAGGAAAAAGAGAAAGAAACGAGCCAAGATACACTGGGAGAAAGAGTTGTAATGGAAATGTCTGAGCCATTTTGGGGAAGAGGTTACTGTTTATATTTCAACAACTTCTTTACCACTTTTAACCTTATGAAAACTTTATTGGAACAGAACTTGTTTGCCTGCGGCACATTCAGGGTCAACAGAAAGTATTACCCTAAATTAATTTTGAAAGATGACAAAAAAATGAAAGTTGGTGATTCTGATTTTGTTCTGGCGGGAGATATATCTGTTGTAAAATGGAAGGACAGAGGAAAGAAATCTGTAAATGTGGTAAGCAACATGCACAATCCCACTAAACTCAACATTGTTAAAAGAACAAATAAAACGGGAGAGCGACAAGAAATCCAATGTCCCGAGTCAATAGCAGCCTACAATAAATATATGGGAGGGGTTGATAAATTTGATCAGGCAATGGCAGCCTACTCCATTTAATGGAAATCCAGAAGATGGTGGGTCAAGCTCCTATATTATTGTATAGACAGTGCTATTGTGAACTCATATATTTTGCTTAAGTATTCTGCGCAGACTCGAAAAGAAAAATCTTGTTCCCAATTAAAATTTAGATCTGTGCTGGCAGATGAGTTGATAGGAAGCGGAAACGTCCGGCTCAACCTGTAGCTAAAAAATTTAGAAAAATTGATGGCAGAAGTGTCTCCATCGAAGACAATATACGAAACACAAATGTAGGGGAGCACCTACCCATAAAGGGTACATCTCGACGGTGCGGCTATTACAGTACTAAACAAAATCCAAAACGTTCGCTGATGGGATGCCGCAAATGCGGCATTGCTTTATGTTTGGACTGTTTTGTCCCGTTCAACGAAGCATAATACCTAAAATGTTTTTTATTTTCATTCACTAATAAAATAAAGTTTAGTTTCATTATATTCTGCCTATAATTTTTGAATTAAAATAAAGTGGTTGAAAAATCGACCAAGAACTTTTCGTGGTGTCTAAGGGCCTAAACGGTCTTTGGTCGAAAAATCAACCACCCCATAGAGCGAAAATGACAGAAAATTTAAAAAAATTATTTCAACAAAAATTGCTCATAAAGCATTTCGCTACTCAACAGCGACAGAAAAAAACATCTAAAAGACAAAAAATAGTACAGCTCGTTAAAGGGTTAAAAAGAATCTCTAATCTCTACTTTAATCACATATTGGGTCATTTATGACAGGATCTTGCAAAACTCCTTTGAATAAGTAAAAATATTTCGGTTTTAGTTAAAGTTATCGAAATCTACAGGGGTAGTACTATTTTTTCGTAGTACACCGTCTCATTTTCTCTTAATAAGTGTCGATACATTCGAACTACTGCATAAAATACGAGGTGGTGCTGTTAAATATGTCAAGAATTGATATATTTAAAATTTACGGGGGTAGTAATAATTTTTATAGCCAAGTGGCCACATTTTCGTGTAATGATTAAAGATATATTTAAACTACTCCTTAAAATACGAGAGGATGCTGATAAATATGTCTACTATTCATTTAGTTCAAATTTACGGGGGCAGGTCTATTAATACTTAAAGATACATTTGAACTACTGCTTAAAATACGCAGTATTGGTGATAAATATGTTTACTACTCATTTACGGGGGCAAATTTAATTTTTATAGCGAATTGGCCGCATTTTTGTCATAATACATTTTACTACTACTTAAATACGAGGGGATGATGATAAATATGTCTACTATTGATTTTGTTGAAATTTACGGGGGTAATTCTAATTTGTATAGCCGATTGGCTACATTTTCGTGTAATAATTATAGATACAATTGAACTACTGCTTAAAATACGTGTGGATGATGATAAATATGTCTACTGTTGATTTTGTTGAAATTTACGAGGGTAGGTCAATTAATTATAGCAAAGTGCCTCATTTTTGTATTATGATTAAATATACATTTGAACTACTGCTTAAAATACGAGATATTGGTGATAAGTATGTCTATTATTGATTTTGTTGAAATTTACGTGGGTAGGTCTAATTCTTATAGCATATTGGCTGACTACTTGAATTAAGTTATGAGAGGATACTGATAAATATGTTTACAAATTCACGGAGGCAGGTCTATTAATACTTGAATACACATTTGAACTACTGCTTAAAATACGCAGTATTGGTTTACTATTCATTTAGTTCAAATTTACGGGGGCAGGTCAAATTTTTTTAGAAAATGCCACACTTTCGTGTAATAATTAAAGATACATTTGAACTACAGCGTAAAATACGAGGAGAGGAGGATACAAATATGTCTAATATTGACTTTGTGTAAATTTACGGGGGGAGGTCTATTTTTTATAGCAAAGTGCCTCATTTTCTTATTATGATTAAAGATACATTTGAACTACTACTTAAAATACGCAGTATTGGTGATAAATAGTTATACTATTCATTTAGTTCAGATTTACGAGGGCGGGTTTAATTTTTATAGAAAATTGGCCACATTTTCTTGTAATAATTATAGATACATTTGAACTACTGCTTAAAATACGAGACGATAACGATAAATATGTCTATTGATTTTGTTGAAATTTACGGGGGTAGTACTAATTTTTATAGCCAATAGGCCACACTTGCATGTAATACTTAAAGATACATTTGAACTACTGCTTAAAATCCGAGGGGATAATATAAATATGACTGCTATTGATTTTGTTGAAATTTACGGGGGTATGTCTAATTCTTATTGCAAATTGGCAACATTTTCGTTTAATAATTAAAAGTACATTTGAACTACTGCTTCAAATACGAGAGGATACTGATGAATATGTCTACTTCTCATTTAGTTCAAATTTACGGAGGCAGGTCTAATTTTTATAGAAAATTGGCCACATTTTCGTGTAATATTTATATATACATTTGAACTACTGCTTAAAATACGAGGGGATGGTGATATAAATATGCCTACTACTGATTTTGTTGAAATTTACGGGGGTAGTGCTAATTTTTATAGCCAATTGGTCACATTTTCCTGTAACAATTAAAAATATATTTGAACTACGGCTTAAAATACGAGGATATGAGGATATAAATATGTCTATTATTGGTTTTATGGAAAGTTACGAGGGTGGGTCTATTTTTTTATAGCAAATTGCCTCATTTTCATAAAATGATTAAACATACATTTGAACTACTGCTTGATATACGAGGTATTGGTGAGAAGTATGTGTAATATTGATTTTGTTGAAATTTACGGGGCATGTCTAATTCTTATAGCAAATTGGCCACATTTTCGTGGAATTATTAAAAGTACAATTGAACAACTGCTTAAACTACGAGAGGATACTGATAAATATGTCTACTTCTCATTTAGTTCAAATTTTACGGAGGCAGGTCTATTAATACTTAAATATACATTTGAACTACTGCTTAAAATACGCAGTATTGGTGATAAATATGTTTACTATTCATTTAGTTCAAATTTACGGGAGCAAGTCTAATTTTTATAGAAAATTTGCCACATTTTCGTGTAATAATTATAGCTACATTTGAACTACTGCTTAAAATACGAGGGGATGGTGATATAAATATGTCTACTAATGATTTTGTAGAAATTTACAGGGGTAGTACTAATTTGTATAGCCAATTGGCCACATTTTCGTGTATTTATTGAAGAAACATTGATCTACTGTTTAATGTACGAGGTGGTGCTGTTAAATATATCCACTATTCATTTAATTCAAATTTGCGGGAGCACATCTAATTTTTATAGCAAATTGTGCACATTTTTTGTGTAGTGTTGAAGATACATTTGACCTACTGCTTAAAATACGTAAGGATGTTCATAAATATGTACACTATTCATTTAATTCAAATTTACTGGGGCAGGTTTCCTCTTTATTACAAATTTTCCACATTTTCCTCATAGTACATTTGAACTACTGCTTAAAATACGAGGGGTTGGTAATAAATATGTCTTCTCTTAATTTAGTTCAAATTTAAGGGGACATGTCTAATTTTTATAGAAAACTGGCTACATTTTCGTGTAATAATTATAGATACATTTGAACTACTGCTTAAAATACGAGGGGAGGATAATAAATATGTCTACTGTTGCTTTTGTTGAAATTTACAGGGGAAGGTCTAATTTTTATAGCAAATTGGTCACAATTTCGTGTAATAATTGAAGAAACATTTGAACTACTTTTTAATGTACGAGGTGGTAGCAAATTTTTCACATTTTCGTCATAATACATTTGAACTACTGCTTAAAATACGCAGTATTGGTGATAAATAGTTATACTATTCATTTAGTTCAGATTTACGAGGGCAGGCTTAATTTTTATAGAAAATTGGCCACATTTTCTTGTAATATTTATTGATACATTTGAACTACTGCTTAAAATACGAGACGATGACGATAAATATGTCTATATTGATTTTGTTGAAATTTACGGGGTTAGTACTAACTTTTATAGCCAATAGGTAGGTCTATTTTTAATAGCAAAGTGCCCCATCTTCGTATTATGATTAAAGATACATTTGAACTACAGCTTAAAATACGAGGAGATGAGGATATAAATATGTCTACTATTGGTTTTATGGAAATTTACGGGGGTGGGTCTATTTTTTATAGCAAATTGCCTCATTTTCATAAAATGATTAAAGATACATTTGAACTACTGCTTAAAATACGAGATATTGGTGATAAGTATGTCTATTATTGATTTTGTTGAAATTTACGGGGCATGTATAATTCTTATAGCAAATTGGCCACATTTTCGTGTAATTATTATAAGAACAATTGAACTACGGCTTAAACTACGAGAGGAGTATATAAATGTGCATACTATTGATTTTGTAGAAATTTACGGGGGAAGGTCTATTTTTTATAGCAAAGCGTCTCATTTTCTTATTATGATTAAAGATACATTTGAACTACTGCTTAAAATACGCAGTATTGCTGATAAATAGTTATACTATTCATTTAGTTCAGATTTACGAGGGCAGGTTTAATTTTTATAGAAAATTGGCCACATTTTCTTGTAATAATTATAGATACATTTGAGCTACTGCTTAAAATACGAAACGATGACGATAAATATGTCTATATTGATTTTGTTGAAATATACGGGGGTAGTATTAATTTTTATATAAAATCATTAAAGATACATTTGAACTACTGCCTAATATACGATGTATTGGTGAGAAGTATGTGTAGTATTGATTTTGTTGAAATTTACGGGGCATGTCTAATTCTTATAGCAAATTGGCCACATTTTCGTGTTATTATTAAAAGTACAATTGAACTACTGCTTAAACTACGAGAGGATACTGATAAATATGTCTACTTCTCATTTAGTTCAAATTTTGCGGAGGCAGGTCTATTAATACTTAAATATACATTTGAACTACTGCTTAAAATACGCAGAATTGGTAATAAATATGTTTACTATTCATTTAGTTCAAATTTACGGTACAGGTCTAATTTTTATAGAAGATTGGCCACATTTTCGTGTAATAATTATAGATACATTTGAACTACTGCTTAAAATACGAGGGGATGGTGATATAAATATGTCTACTATTGATTTTGTTGAAATTTACGGGGGTAGTGCTAATTTTTATAGCCAATTGGCCATATTTTAGTGTATTTATTGAAGAAACATTTGATCTACTGTTTTATGTACGAGGTGGTGCTGTTAAATATATCCACTATTCATTTAATTCAAATTTGCGGGAGCACATCTAATTTTTATAGCAAATTGTGCACATTTTTTGTGTAGTATTGAAGATACATTTGACCTACTGCTTAAAATACGTAGGGATGTTCATAAATATGTATAATATTCATTTAATTCATATTTACGGGGACAGGTTTACTCTTTATAACAAATTTTCCACATTTTCTTCATAGTACATTTGAACTACTGCTTAAAATACGAGGGGTTGGTGATAAATATGTCTTCTCTTAATTTAGTTCAAATTTAAGGGGGCAGGTCTAATTTTTATAGAAAACTGGCTACATTTTCGTGTAATAATTATAGATACATTTGAACTACTGCTTAAAATACGAGGGGAGGATAATAAATATGTTTGCTGTTGCTTTTGTTGAAATTTACGGGGGCAGCTCTAATTTTTATAGCAAATTGGTCACATTTTCGTGTAATAATTGAAGAAACATTTGAACTACTGTTTAATGTACGAGGTGGTGCTGTTAAATATGTCCACTATTCATTTGATTCAAATTTACAGGGGCACATCTACTCTTTATAGCAAATTTTTCACATTTTCGTCATAATATATTTGAACTACTGTTTAAAATACGAGGGGTTGGTGATAAATATGTCTACTTTTTTCTAATTTATTTTTAATGTTTTTCAAATTTTTCAGGCGTTGATGGAAATGGCTCGCGACAACAACGGTCAAGTCGTATGCCCGAAAACAAAGGAAGTGTATCAATTTATGAAACTGGAAAAAGTATTTGTAATGTAATTGTGATATGTTTAATTAACCTTATGCTGAATTCGCTACAAATGTTTTCATTATAATTATGTACATATTTTATCAAGTATATCATTATTTTAAGCGTCTCCAATGATGCGTGTATCGCTGTCTTTTATTTCAATCCTCGATTTACCATTTCCTTTAGACACATAACAATAATTTTTCGCAAGATCCTTGTTTTGTACATAGATAAAAAGTTCCTTAGATCTTCCTTTGAAATACCTTTTAGTTTATTCAATATACATTTTATCAAAATCTTATATGATGGATTTGTGGATAGTACAATAGAATTACTTCTATTTTTGAAGTTTTCATGATTTTTCCATAGATTTTCATGAAATACTATTGAATAGGGTTTAAATGTAATAAAGCACACGCCATATAATTTTTTTAATCAAATGTATTGAAAAATTAACAGTTTTTCACAAAACACAGAAACCACTCGAGTTATTTTCCTAAAACTTCATTTCTGTAATGAATTTTTGACCCTAACCTAAATTTTTTTATAAACAACATTAATCTTCACTCATATTAATCCTCTTCCATTTCTTCTTATCACCACCATCATCAGGAGCGTTCCTCTGGCGTTTCGCCTTCTTCGAAGGTTTCTTGTATCTCTGTATGAAACTGTACTTTTTCAACCTGTCGATCAGCTGCATTCCTATCGCTTCAGTAGCCTGTCGAAAGGATTCGTCAATCCTGTGCTTAAATTTATCGAATTTACCGACTCTGAGCAGCTGATCGTCGATGTGTTTAGCGAACGGTTTCAAATCATTCGTTTTTATCCAAGATCTAGTCACCTCGGCGGAATCGAAAAATGTGACATGGTAGTAGGTCTGAAAATAATCGGTATTCGTTCAATATACAGGGTGATTTATTAGATATTAAGATATCCTATTGACTGCGCCATTTTAGGAATGTTTTTCGGAATATTACGAGAAAACTTTGAATAGTTACACTATTAACAATAGGTACATACACATAACCACTGACCCCGTACCCGCCAAAGTGCTAAATAGTAAATACCTCATAATTCTCAGTCTGAAAATCTGATTCCATTTGAGTGTTTTGAAATATTTTTTAATAAATCGTTAAGAATGAGAGACGAATATTTTGGTGAGATTAGTGACATAATATCGTCCATGGAAAATAATGATGACAAAAAATTATAATTGCTACTAAACGAGCAGGGAAATAAAAACCAAAGTTATTTAGGTCAGCATGGTGCTATTATTTTTTACATTGAATGATTTATTATTTATATTTTTATAGGAAATAGTGCCCCAGTATTCTGAATTCAAACTCTGTTCCAACCTAAAACATAAATTGATCAGGAAACCAATATCTTACAGACATGCTCTTTGGAAACCATTTGCAAACTGTAAGAAATTTGTTTATGATTGAAGGTTGGAACAAATCTAAAAATATAACACCGCTAAACCTAACTGATACAGAATACGCATGCGACCCGCAGCACTCCGTCTTAACACTGGAATCACAATGGAAAGCAAAATAACTGCATGGACAATACCCATGCAAATACATTAAATAATACTTCCTTAGACAAAACTGCTTCCATTGTATGGCTCAATAGTGGTAATCTTTTCCCAGAGACAGAAGGGTTCGTGTGCGCCATCCAAGACCAGGTCATTCCTACTTACGTAGTCAAAGACCAAATCATTATATCAACGCAGTGCAGAATGTGTGAAGACAAATATGAAAATGTTGAATACCTCCTTAGCGGTTGCAAAACACTTGCTCCTAGAGAATACACTACTCGACACAATAGCGTAGCTAAAATCGTACATACATCAGAACTTGCCCACAAACTCTAATTAATTGCGGCGAAAACACCATACTACAAATACACACACCAACATGAGTTAGACAGCGACAAGTTTTTGCTATACTGTGACACAGATATCCAAACAGACAGGACCGTTGTGAGATGACATGCTGTATATACAATGTGTCCAATTAAGTCGGAACCATATGGGAAACTTTTTTATTTTTAGTTTTACGAAAAAAAGTAATTTTTTATAAAAAGTTTTGCATGGTCTAAAACGTAAAATTCAACCATCAGATGACAACTTTTATCAGTCATATACGAGGTTCGTCAAAAAACATGATTTTCACCCAAGAGTAAAGTACTTTTATTTTTTACAAAATCGAAAATTGTTATTAAAAAAAGTTTATCACGATTGAAAACTATTGTCAGATATCCAATTTTACTCCTATTTTTTTATTATCTTTCGTTCAAACATTGAAAAATAACTGTTTGAAGGATTCATTATATTGTTATGAATGTTGTTTACTACTTATTAGTTAAATTGTTTATCTTTTCATTTGCAAAATAAAATATTATGATATGTATGCATTAACTATTCAATTGCAATGTACATTGTTGCATAACGTAAGAATGAACCGAAAGGTTGTCATGTCTTTCAATAAAATAACTGATTGCAAGATTTAAATATGCATGTATTTTATTTATACCAAAAAATATTTTTTCATGGCAGAAGGGCAATATTGGATATTTGACAATAGTTTTCAATCGTGGTCAACTTTTTTTAATAACAATTTTCGATTTTGTAAAAAATAAAAGTACTTTACTCTTGGGTGAAAATCATGTTTTTTGACGAACCTCGTATATGACTGATAAAAGTTGTCATCTGATGGTTGAATTTTAAGTTTTAGACCATGCAAAACTTTTTATGAACAATGCATTTTTTTAGTAAAACTAAAAATAAAAAAGTTTCCCATATGGTTCCGACTTAATTGGACACATTGTATATCACGATGACAAATCAATCGTAAGAAATTTCACATTACTGTGAATTCTCCGACAAGTTTGAATGTCTATTGTAACGTTAAACCCTTATTATTCACTTTAATGGTCGTAAACGCCCATCAATAAAAGAAAGTTTAGCTTTAAGGGTCTGCTCAACAAAAGACCAAAGATGTGTCTACGTCAGAACCATCTACACCCCTAAAACAGTTTCATGTATTCTGATATCAGCAAAATCGCGTGTTGCACCACTGAAAACTATCACAATTCCCAGACTTGAACTCTGTGGTATGCTATTATCCTCGAATCTGACTCAAAGAGTCAAAAACGTTTTGGAAACCAAAATCAACATAAATTCTGTTAACTTGTGGACAGACTCTCAAATTGCACTCCGTTGGTGCAGAAGCCACCGAAGTCGATGGTCGGTATTTGTATCAAATAGAGTAGCAAAAATACAAACGCTAACACAAAATTTCTAGTGGAGGCACGTGCGATCAAGTGATAATCCAGCTGACATGCTGTCACGCGGAACATTCACTCCTGAAATCCACCCCATGTGGTTTAAAGGACCCAAATTCCTCAGTGAATAAATTTCGGATTAATAAAAATCTTGTCAACCTACCTGAGGAAAGAAAGGTAGCTCTAACAATCATTTCTGACCAATACAGTTTTTGGCAAAACACTTTCTCAAACTTCTCTTCGTTTTCCAAACTACAACGCACAGTGGCGTACGTTCTAAGATTTACTCACAATTCGAGAAACAAAGAAAATCGATTCGAACGACCTTTGTCAGTCAGTGAATTGAATTCAATAGCAAACAAGTTCAAAATCAGTCCTTTTCAACAGAAATAGCGGAACTTTCAAAATATAAAAATTTGTCAAACAATCAACCATTTCTAGATACTTCCGGATATCTCCGTGTCAGAGGTAGGTTGGAAAATGCCGAAATATCCTTCGATCAAAAAAACCCAATCTTATTACCTTCAAAAAATCAAATAACTTCCCTTATCCTCAAGCAACAACATGTGCGTTTGGGCCATGCTGGCGGACAAAATGTGCTATCAAATGTACGATTGCGCTACTGGCCTCTTAATGGTTTAAGGCAAATCAAACAAATAATCAGAAATTGTAAGATTTGTTATCGATTAAATGCACAGACGGCTCAACAGATAATGGCCGACCATCCGAAAGACAGGGTCACATATTCGCGTCCTTTCCAAAAAGTTGGTGTCGATTTCATAAAATCTTCCACTCTACGCAAAGCTCCCGTAACAAAATGTTACATATCAATTTTCGTATGCATGGTGACCAAAGCCGCGAATATAGAACTAGTATCCAGGGCCGATCCTAGCAGGTGTGCAGCGCGTGCACCGCACGCGTGCGGCCAAACTAAGGGGCGGCCGCAAGCCGCATTTAGTTTTAGAAATCAGCTATTTTTTGAAAAAAGAAAAACGAAACATTAGTGTTAGTAATTAGGTACCAGCGGCGAAACCTTTGAAAAAAACGTGCTGCTGTTCGCCTCCTTTGAATTTTTTTTCGCCGTGCCAACTTACTTCGTAAAGACTATATATATATATATATATATATATATATATATATATATATATCACAGTCGGCTCGCAGGTCAATGGTCAAAAGAAACTTTATTTTAGCGGTTTTCTTTATAGATAAGAAATGGATTGTTTCGACAAAGTTAAAGGGATGCGGCATCGGAAATTTTTTGCTAGAGGAAGTAGGCCTAATATGAGATGGCAGCATAATATGAGATGCCGTATTTTCTCACCTAGTAAGAGTCTCCATCTAGCGACAACCGGTAAAACTAACTCATCGGAACATCAAATGTTAGATCAGCTAGATTTATTTTCAGTTGCTCTTACGACCCGCCACGTGTACGTGTTTTTACGCATTAGTGCAATACCGAAATTTTATTAGTGTTCAGTTTGACGTGATTTTTTTGTTGAAAAGGTGAGGAAACAATTAAGTTTGTTATATTTGCTTTGTTGTATTGGAGTTGCTTTATTGTTTAAACATATAAAACGCGTGGCAACTCAATTAATTTTTGAGAAAAAAATATGTAAAGAATTTTCACAAGAGATTCCTAATATGAGATACCTTGGTGCTCCTAATATGAGGTATCTCATATTAGGAGAACTTTCTTTTTTAAATAATTTCAACGAAAGCTGTTTGCAGATGCCTAGAGACAAGAAAAAAAGGAAGCAGTGGAATAAAAATGCCATGATAAGGGCTGTTAAAGCGGTAAGGAACAAGGATATGGGGTACCTGATGGCCTCTAATACATTCAATGTTCCGAAAGGTAAGTCTGCTTTTTTAGTTATTGTTTAAAATTTTTATCAAATTTTTTTATTTTTCATGAACCATTGAACGATATGTAAAAGATAACAGACGTGCAGAGGACCTCGTAAAAATAGCTTTGGGTAGGAAACAAGCTTTACCTGATGTTTTGGAGAAGCAGTTAGCAGACTACTGCATTGAAATGGAAAAAAAGTATTACGGTCTTCGGAGGAGAGATGTCAAATATATGGCGTTTCGGTTAGCAATCAGAAATGGCTTAAAGCATCCTTTTAGCACAGGAAAGGAATCTGCAGGTAAAAAATGGCTCAGGGGGTTTTTAAGAAGGCACCCGCAGTTGTCTGTACGTACACCACAGGCAATATCTGCTGCGAGAGTTAAAGGGTTTAACGCCGAAAACGTTGCGCAGTTTTTTGACATATTTTCTCCACATAGATTATTTAATGTCGACGAAACAGGCATTAAGGTTGTGCAGCATAAACAAAGCAAAATCATCGGCTTGAAGGAAAAAAAACAGGTTTGTGCCATAACATCACAAGAGAGGGGAAAACTCCTCACCGTTGTGACATCCATGAACACTTCTGGTACTTTTGTTCCGCCCTTGATAGTGTTTCCTCGTAAAAATATGTCGGAACATCTAATGCATGGCGCACCTCCTGGATCAATATGGGCCTGCCATCCATCTGGATGGATTCAGACAAATATTTTTACGCAGTGGTTTTCACATTGTGTTAAGTTTACTAAACCAACAAAAGATGATCCGATCATGTTAGTTTTAGACGGTCACTATTCACACACGAGAAACATAGAAATCATAGACATGGCTAGAGAGAATTATGTTTCAATTGTGTGCTTACCACCACATGCCACTCATAAAATGCAGCCACTTGATGTGGGTTTCATGGCACCACTAAAAACATATTATTCTCAAGAAATAGAGACATTTCTCAAAAACAACTCAGGAAAAGTTGTGACACACACCAACATCTGCTCGCTATTTGGGAAAGCTTATAATCGGGCTGCAACAATGAAGGCATCGATCAATTCATTTAGAAAAACAGGTCTCTTTCCTTGTAACAGACATGTTTTTAGAGAAATTGACTTTTTGGAAGAAGAGCAAAATCTACCTACACAAGAAAGAACTGATATTGAAAATGAAGGTGCAGATATTTCATTAAATGACAACAATATTTCAAATGTGTCATCAGATCTAGTTGTGGATGTTCCTGCAGAGTCCAGGAAAACTATGGCAAATTCATCAATATCATCAGGCTCTGCCCACAACAAATACTCTGACAAAAGTGCTAGTTTCTCCAAAAGACGTTTGTCCAGTGCCATCAAATTCTTCAAATCATGGTGAAAACTCTAGTGAAAGAAAAGGCAAAGCAAGTTTAATAACATCTACTCCATATAAAAAAAACTTGGAAGAATTCATTGCCAAGAAACTAAAAAAAAAGAAAGATGTGAAACCAAACTCTTTGAGAACAACAGATAAAAAATCCAAGACTAAAAGTACCGAAAAGGCTGAAATTACATCGAGCAGCTCAGATTCAGAAATTTCTGTACATTATGATGACTCGACTGATGAAGAGGATTACAATGATGCAGAGTGTCGTTTTTGTCAGGGAGATTTTCCGAAGACACCCGTGCAGAAAAGTGGGCTAGATGTATCGTTTGTTTTCATTGGTGCCACGAAGATTGCGGCGAAGTTGATGGCACAACATTTGTTTGCCCTATATGCGAAAAAAAAACAAGGAAAAAAAAACTTTTGTTCGATTAAATTTTAGTGTTGTTACTTTTGATTCTCATTTTGATTACTTCTGAAATAAAACAATATATCATATTCTTTCAGTACTTGTTTTTATTTTTTGGTGTCCTATTATGAGACAGTCTTTTATTAGGAACCCTAACTATCTCATATTAGGAGACCAATCTTGAAAATGACAAAAGTGATTTTTTTTTATTTATTATCACTTTACAAAAATAGTCAACATTTTTAATAAATTTGATTTGTGAAGGTGTCAAGTATACACAACGATCTATCCTTTAGAAATAAAGCCACTTCTAAAAGTTAGATTTGTGTAAAATTATTCAAAAAAATAAAAATGTGTCATATTAGGTCCCTTTCCTCTACTTCACCACTATACATAAACCATTTTCATTTCAAAATGTTAATTTAACTTTGAATCAACATACAATAAGACTGGTCATAAACAAGCAAGCAAGTGTAATTTAATATTGGAAATTAGTGACAAGGCGTTGCTATTGAGTATCGTTTAAATCAGAACTGTGGTAAGTACCAAAGCTCTTAACTTGATTTATGAACGAATGAAATGTTGTACAGGGTTTATTCTAATTAGATAAAAAAAGTGGGAAAATTTTTAAACTAATTTTGTCGCGATGATTCGTTTTGAAAATAAGTACAGAATGTTTGAAAATTCAAAATTTATTTTCAATTCTTTCAAAATTCGTTAGCAGAAAATATAAATTTCTTACAAAATTATAGGTTACCAACCGGGGGAGTTTATGAAAATTTTAATTTTTACCCAGATTTTAAAAGAGCGCTACGAATCATTATTTATTCGTGCCGTGTGCGGCTCGCACCTTAAACCTCGTCGTTAATGACGCTGCCAGCTCCAGTGGTGAAATTTCTGGATTTTTTTTATATGGTATAAGAGGTATATAATTTTTTTTCTGCGCCCCCATATCGATGGGACTTACTAGAAAAATACATGAAAAGTCTAACTTTGAAACCATTAAGTAAAACAAGGTGGGAAAGTCGTATCAATGCTATTAGACCTCTAAAGCAAGACCTCAAAAACATTCTTACCGCATTAAATGCCCTAATTGAAGATTCCGCCGGAGACACGAAAACAAAAAATGGTGCAAAATCAATAATTAAAAATCTTGAATCATTCAAATTTTTGTGTTCAATTTTGATTTGGCATGATTTATTATCAAGAATTAATGTTCTGAGTAAAATGCTTCAAAATCCTAAATTAAACATCGCGGAATGCATTGAAGGCTTAGATAATTTAAAAAAATATTTTGTTTCACAAAGATCAGACGATAATTTCAAAATATTTGTCAAATCAGCCACAACACTTGCTAGAGATTTAGGTATTGATCCCGAATTTCCAAGTTCGAGGCTCAGTCCGTTTATTTGATTGCGAGGGCAGTGATGAACCCGTTTTGAATCCCTTCCAGCAATTTAAGACGTCTTTCTATTTTTAAAGTTCATTCAAAGATATTTTTCCAGGTAAGAAACAGCCAACTGAGGTATTAGAATCATAGTCAAAAATGATCTCATTTCCTGTTTTCCTAATTTTGCTCCAACAATAAGAATTTTTTTAACCTTACCTGTTTCTGTAGCTACAGGAGAAAGAAGTTTCAGCAAATTAAAAATTACTTGAGAAATAATATAACACAAGAAAGGCTTTCAGATTTGGCCATCATTTCTATTGAATCCGAAATCTGTGAAAAGATAGATTTTACGGAAATTATTGATAAATTTGCCACTCAGAAAGCCAGAAAAGTTATTTTATTATTAGGTAATTATAATGATTAGGTACCTAGTCTATAGACTGTAGAACAACTGATTTATATACTTTTCGTTGAGTTGGTACTTTTTTTATGCAAAGGTGATATTATTGTTTGTTTTTTATTATGGTAAAGTATTTTGTTGCTATTAACCTATTTATAAGGTGGCCAAAAAAATAAAGTTTTCATATTTTATTTGCATTATTACTCATGATTCACTTATTTCACACACAACGATTGTTACGTACGAATACTATAAAAATGCGTAACTATCTAATGTATTTTTTCCTAAAAACTGAAAAATGACAAAACTGCAGCCTAACTATCAATTTAAAGGCATTTGACCTTGAACAGGAAAAAAAATTCGCCAGCGACGCTTTCCTTTTCTGTCACCCCCGCGCCACGAATTACTAAACCTCCTTCCCTCCCATGGAACAAAGCTGTATACGCACTGAGTATGTCCAAAAACGTTGTGTGTGAAACTGTGAAATAGACGTTATACAGGTAGATGACTTTAAGAGTTTATAACGTCAACGTTAAATAGTCAAAATAAGAAAAAAATCTATGGAGGGACGGCACATCTGGTATTTGCACGCAGGCGGCCAATACCCTAGGATCGTTACCACTACGGACGCATTTATAGCCACTAAAACGTTTTGCAGCTAGACGAGGTAACCCCACTGTCATTTACTCAGACAATGCGACAAACTTTCTTGTAGCTAGAAATCAGTTAAGAGAACTTTATAATCACTTTCAGACGAACGAATTTACGGATACTATACAAAATTATCTGACTCAAAACGAGACACAGTGGAAATGTATTCCGCCAAGATCCCCACATTGGGGAGGAAATTAGGAGGCTGCTATTAATAGCGCCAAGTATCATATCTCAAGACTCATCGGCTTATCAAAATTAACCTTCGAATAATTCTCAACTATTCTTAGTCAAATCGAAGCAATATTAAACTCTTGTGTACCCTATCTAACGATCCCTCTGATTTTCAATATCTTACTCCTGGGCATTTCCTGATCGGATCCAGTCTGACGGCTTATCCGGAGAAAGACTTATCTCGTGCACCAGAAAACGAAATTAAATGTTGGCAACAATGCGCAAAATCTCAGCAGCTGGTCTGGAAAAGGTGGTCGGTAGACTACCTGAATAGACTGCAGAATAGACCAAAATGGCTAAAAACATATGAGATCCTACAAATAAACGCTCTAGTTCTCTTAAAGGAAAAAACATTCCACCTCTTAATTGGCCTATGGCAAGGACAAGGGCCATAGAAACCATAAGCGAACCTGACGGAAAAGTTAGGGTCGTACGCCTAAAAATTAAAACAGGCTACTAGGGCTATAACGAAACTGTGCACATTTCCCAAACAAGACACCAAGTCTTGTGATGAACATAATTAACCATTAAAATATGTTAATCGGTCAGCGACTTGCCTAATCAACCTCAATTAGCAGTCGCGACTTTCTTAGTTGTAAGTTATGTCTAAGCTATAACAAAACGTGCAAGGACTGTACAACACGACAGACCTGATATACTGATATTCAATAAAACTGAAAAAGAAATACTCTTGGTGGATGCGAGCTGCAAAAAGCGGTCATTTTGAGCACGTGTAATATCATGAGAAAAGTGTTGAATAAAAATACATATGAAACGCTAGATACCTTGCAACTAACCTTTTCGGTTCCCACGCTAAATATCCGGTTAACGTGAAAATAATAATATACAAATAAAGTTGTTAAACTATTGCACCTACTGAAATATTTATAAAAATCTCAATGCATATAAAGTAACTTGAAATTAATATAACTTCACCACCAACTGAAATATTAAAAAAAACATCACCCTGTATATAAAGTAATTTAAAGTTAATATAACTTCACTACCAACTGAGATATTAAAAAAACATCACCCTGTATATAAAGTAACTTAAAATTAATATAACTTCACCACCAACTGAAATATTGAAAAAATCACCCTATGTATTAGCTATCAAAATTAAAAATTTCACTACGAACGTAAATATTAAAAAAGAATCACCCTGAATACAAAGTAACGGATCAACTTTCGTTTAGCTGAAACCAGTTATGTAAGAAATATTCGTTTATTTACCATTAGAATTATTTTTCAAACAGAAAGACTCGATTTTTTTGCGGAAATGCATAATTTTCATTTTTCCGCCTTTAGAATAGCTGAAACCAGTTATAGTCCAGGCGATAGAGCAATCGAAATGGATGTTGTTTGATAACGCAAAAATTTTTATGCAGAAAGTTGCCGAATATTGTGTTCAACAATAATCTATGTTTGCCTACTCCAAAAAGTGCATCGGTTCGATGTAATTTAAAAATTGTTTCCCATCTGAACACTGCTTTGCAAGCACTTTCATTTTAGCCCAAAACGACGAAATTTGATCGTGTAGATCCGGAGATAGAGGCCCACAAAGTTAATAATAATTTATGGCTTAATTAATCGTTAAATCGAAATTAAAAACATACTCTCTTATAGCTGGTTGCAAATACTTTCTATATTCGTCTTGTGAACTTTCGACAAATGAAAGCCTAATGAAAGAAAAATCGATAAGAATACCGTAATCACAGGAGTTCGTCGGCCGAGCGGCGTGGGAGCAGGAGTGGGGATGGCGGAGAGCAGCTGTGCTGTCGCGCGGCCCAGGTGTTTTTAAATGCGAATGCGCGGTAACATATGAGTTATCTCGGCAACGGTAGCACTTATCGAGAAGATTTTTTTAATTCGATGTAGCGAAATGAGAGGAATCAGAATATGCCATCAAAAAACAATATTGCGAAGAAATTTTGCACGAATTTCAAGATAAAAAAGTATGCTATTTTCATTTGCATCAAAAAATAGTTGTATGATTGAAAAATTATTTTGTTGCTTAATGTTCATCAAATCATGCAACTAATTAAACGTTTCAATAATAAATATTGATAAAAAGTATATTTTCTTTCTTAAATGGTCATAAGTAACCGTCCTTTTTTATAATAAATTGCATAAATATGGTAGCGCTTTTTTTCCATAAAATGACATTATTACAGTACAATAAACATTTTGCAATAATAATACTTCAGCCCAGGTATACATACTGCGTAGGAACAAGTAAAAGCATTGGGTTACTTTGATCCAGGTAGATCGCAGTTTCCTCCTTGGTATTCATAACTTAGGCCCCGCCTACATATAGGCGCTTGGGGCTCTAATATCGAACACGCTCATTGGTTACATTGGACCCGACTAGCCAATTAGGGATGCTGTCTATTTCAAAACTGCACAGCACACGCAGAACTTATGAAGAGCATCCATCGGATGGCATAGCATAGTGCGTCCTTTAACGGTCGTCTGCTGTTTAGTCGAAAAGCGTCCTTGATAGTGCCAGTTTCACAGTTGAAAGTATTCTTAACGCGTATTTACTTGTATGCAGAGTGTGCAAATATTTGCAGATTTATATAATTTTCAAATAAAGGTAAGAAAATATCTGAAAATAGCATACTTTTTTTATCTTGAAATCCGTGCAAAATTTCTTTGTAATATTGTTTTTTGATGGCATATTCTGATTCCTCTCATTTCGCGACATCGAATTAAAAAAAATCGTCTCGATAAGTGCTACCGTGGCCGAGATAACTTATGTTTTACTGTGCATTCGCATTTTGAAACACCCGGGCCGCGCGACAGCACAGCTGCTCTCCGCCATCCTCACTCCTGCTCCCACGCCGCTCGGCCGACGAACTCCTCTGATTACGGTATTTTTATCGATTTTTCTTTTATTAGGCTTTCATCTGTCGAAAATTCACAAGACGTATATAGAAAGTATTTGCAACCAACTATAAGAGAGTATTTTTTAAATTTCGATTTAACGATTAAGTAAGCCATAAATTATTATTAACTTTGTGGGCCTCTATCTCCGGATCTACACGGTCAAATTTCGTCGTTTTGGGCTAAAATGAAAGTGCTTGCAAAGCAGTATTCAGATGGGAAATAATTTTTAAATTACATCGAACCGATGCTGTAAACGAGAAATTATTTATAATGGAAAAAATTTGACAAAATTTAAAAAATTGTAAAAAATTGTTAAAACGTAAAAAGAATATTTTTATAATTGCTTATTGTTTGTTATGACACTAAGTAACTGTTAAAAATTGCGTGCTCCTTTTTCACCGTTGTTTAAACAAGGTACGCGCGATCAACTTTTTTATAATTTGTTAATTAATAATTGTGGCAGTGAAAAACTACGCGGTCGATTGTTACAAAAATTTTTGTGCGTAATTGTCATATGTTTAACTATCTTTTCTGAAAATTTGATAAATATTTACTTCTCAAAGTTTACGTATGATTTTTTACTAATTTTCGCATATTATACATGGAAAATTAAAAATTTTCGATTCGCGATTCTCCTAACCTTATAGGAAATCGTCAAATAAACAAAAAAGAAAGAGTAAATTTTTTTGATTTAAGGCTTTGTTTCAAAGTTTTAGACACAAATGTATCGAAAAATGAGTAATTTTTCAGTATTTCGGTACATTTGTTATTCTACAACACTTAGCAAGCACTTTTTGGAGTAGGCAAACATAGATCATTGTTGTACATAAAATTCGGCAACTTTCTGCATAACATTTTTTAGTGTTTTAAATGAAACTCACGGTTTCTAGTTAATACCACAATATAATAAAAATTGTTGAAAATTCTTAAAAATTGACAATTGTTTCGATAAATCAATATCATAAAATTTTTTGCGTTATCAAACAACATCCATCACACCCTACTTTTACTGCTCTACCGCCTGGACCATTACAAGAAAATACGCTTCTGTTTTATATTTTAGACAATTTTCTAAACATAAACTCGCAAAAAACATCTTGCGGAAATATACCATTTTCATTTATTGATAAAATATAGTAGATTTAGATTGATTCGAACTTTAATCGGAGACTCTGTAAAAAGGCATGTACAAAAACGTTCAATAGGTTTTTAAATGTCGTTAAGATATGAGCTTTATTATTGTTAGTACGAGTATAATCTGTGGTATAGGAGTAGAAATACGGATACCTAGTGGTTAAATGATGTTTTATTTTGTTACAACTGAGCAAAGTCTACCTAAAACTAGACAGGAAGGTTATAAATTTGCGAAAAATGAAGGCTTAATACCTCGACCACTTTACTGTAGGACAAAATGTAAAGGAGATACGAGTAATATGGATATATTTATTTTCGCATTATTATTTTTCAGAAACAGATTTGGGAATATATATATATATATATATATATATATATATATATATATATATATATATATATATATATATATATATGTTAGGTGTTCTAAACGACAACAATAGGAAGTCTGTCCTGCATCTAATGTGGAAAGAATACAAATCGAGTGAGCGATAATATCAAATTGTGAGTAAAGTTTAAAAACTATAATTAACAAAAAGTACAAAAATATATTGTGTAAGTGTAAACTATTACATATAATTGGTGAGATAATAAGAAAAATTTGACATAAAACAATCCAACATTTTCAAATTCGAAATCTAAAGTGTGTTAATTACCAGCAAATAACAAAAGCGATAAGCGAAGATCGTTCACCAAAATACGAGAACTTGTTTAAAAATACAGTCCCGGACTGACTTCAAAAAGGAAACTAAGATATAATAAAGCAACGAGACGAGTTCAGCCAGCCCGGTTAAGTGTTGGAAGCTGAACTGAGTAGGTGACTAACGAAACTTGACGGGACGGTGCGTTAAGAAATGAACATCGATAAATCCGATATGGAAGAAATTAAAGGAATGTTCTCGCAGATAAAAGATAGTCTTAGGAATATGGAAGAAAAAATATACAGAAATGCATATATTATAATGGAATTGAGACAGGAAAATCATAAGCTGAAAGAAATAATCGCCGAGCAAGAAGAAAGATTAGACTACGTAGAATGGGAAATAAGGCGCAATAACATAGTAATTCAAGGAATTGAAGATAAGGAGAATGAGAGCCAACAAGACATAAAGGAAACAGTCCAAAAAATAATGAGAAAAATAGAGGTAGAAGTAGACCCAGAAAAATATTTGATAGAATTAGGCAGGATCGGTACTTTTGGAAGAAACAAAAGTGGACCAATTATAGTTAAAATCAAAAAATGGAGAAAAAAATTAGAAATTATGAAACAAGGTAAAAAGCTAAAAGGTACCAATATTTGGATTAATGACGACTGCTCGAAAAAAGTCCAAAGAGAAAGAAAAATTTTACTGTGTCAGGTAAAAATAATCAGAGAACAAGGACACAACGCAGTACTTAAGTTTAATAAATTAATTATAAACAACAGAATTTATGGAGTAGAGGCATTTGGGGATGAAAAGCTAAAAGAAAATGATGATAAGAAACGTACAGCAACTGATCGTTCGCCGGAACATGGAGGAGGCAACAAAGAGAAGAGAAGAAGTCAAAAAACTAATAGCTAAAGAAAATACGATATATACAATTGAAGACAATGCAATGAAATGGATAATGAGTAAGGGTAAAAATAAGAAAAGTAAACGCAAGAGTTTAGTGAGAATGGCAACATGGAATCTCAGGACAATGCTGACAATGGGAAAAATGGAGGAAATTGCAAAAGAGATGGAATATAAAATAGACATATTGGCACTTCAAGAAATACGCTGGAAAGGTGAAGGACAAATAAACAAAGGAGAATATATATTGTTTTATGGAGGGGAAGACAGTCGAGGAAAGAACGGCACAGGATTTATGATAAGCAAAAGAATAGGAAATAATATACTGGAATTACACAGTTATAAGCGGTAGAATATCAAAATTAAGATTAAAAAACCACATGGCAAATATTGCAATAGTTAATAGTTATGCACCGACGGAAGAAGCAAAAGATGAAGACAAAGATGAATTGGTATGTGAGGAAACCGCAAGACATGATACATTAATAATTATTGGAGATATGAATGCGAAAATAGGAAAAGAAGACTACTTAAATAATGTTGCATGAAATATCTAACGATAATGGACGGCGACTATGTAATTTAACAGAGGAGCTCAACATGTATATTAGCAGCACTAGTTTCAAGCATAAGAAAGAACATAAAATTACATGGATTATACCTGGGACTACTACGGGGAACCAGAAAAAGATCATGTTCTATAATAATAATGTCTACGATCACTATGAAAAGTATACAAATAGACACAGCTTACTTGCTTTCAAAGTTACTAATTTCCTATGGTGCGAGAAAGTGATGCGGGAATTGTCTGTACCGCACACTGCACATGCGTAAAAGACTGCAGAAAACTATTATACTGCCTCTCCCACACATCTATCTGGCGTTTGTTGACAGGTAGCTTGACGTTTGTTATTTAAAATATAATTCATTGTGTCACTGATTAATTTTATAAACTTAAAAATTATAGATTAGGAACTTATTAGCTTTTAATTTGAATATTGGATATCGACGTATCCTTTAGTGCACATTATTAAAATAATAATTCGACATGGAAGGATTTGACAATAATTCAGATTCAGAAGTTGAATTTATGGAAAACACACCACCAGAAATTTTGGAAATAGCAATGAATGCAACTTTAAACCTTTTGCCTCAAAAATCAAGAGAAAAGTATGAATACGCTTATAAAAAATTTATGGAATGGAGAAAAGATAAGAAAATCTCAACATATTCTGAAAATGTAATTCTAGCCTATTTTCAAGAACAATCACAAATTTATAAGGCTTCGACACTGTGGTCCCAATATTCAATGCTGCGAAGCACATTAAGCATTAAAAATAATGTGGATATTTCAAAATATGTAAAATTAAGAGCATTTCTAAAAAGACAAAATGAGAAATACACACCCAAAAAATCAAAAACCTTAACATCCGAAGAAATCCAAAAATTTTTGAAAGAAGCACCTGATTATAAATATTTATTAACAAAGGTAAATAAACGTTACATTTAATATTAGACAAGACACTGATTTTCAATATTTTGTTTGATTACCTATAATAGTAGGAGCAAGAGGTAGGCTAGTGACAACAAGAACACGTAGGCTTCTTCACTGGTCGCCTGCGTAACGCGCCATCTGTTGGGTTGTCTGAGGTGTGATCACTTTCGGAATCGGCTGGGGAAGTAGTAGCCACATCCACTTCCTTATCTTCAGGTTCGGCAACTTTCTCTGTAGAGTCGGACTCAGCGGGACCGGTCGGGGTAACTTTGGCAGGTCGACCACGTCGCCGTAACGGCAACACTGGAACTGGACTGTCGGCCGTGTTGGTGTCGTGATACGGAGTCAGCGCTGATACGTGGTACTTCCCTAAGGGAGTATCGGGGTCCAGTAGGGATGCTATTTCATAGGTGGTAGGGGTAACCATCTTGGTGACCACATAGGGTCCGTCTCTTCGGGGGGCGAACTTCGAAGTGAAAGAGCTTCCAGACTTGCTTAAGACATGCACGTCCACGAGAACTTTGTCGTTCACTTTCAAAGTTGGGGAGTCGCGTCGTGCTTTGTCGGCGAACACTTTATGTCTGTCTTGCTGTACCTCACTGTTTTCCCGTGCTTGGTAGAGTGTCTCACTGAGAGTTTTTAAGTAGGGGGTTATCTCCGGGATAAAATTATCGTTAACTACGATGGCACGGAAGTCTCTTCGTACATCGTCCGGGGTGCGTAACTCGCGCCCAAAGGTGAGATATGCGGCACTATATCCGGTAGACTGGGATCGAACAGTGTTCATAGCGAATCTAACCGCGGGGATACTGTCTTTCCATAAGGTGTGGTCAGCACCAGTCAAAATGGCTAACTGTGCTTCCAGGTCGCGATTTTTACGTTCTACTGGATTTGCGGGAGGCCAATACACGGGGATAAGCGACTGTTTGAAACCAAGGCAGTGGGCAACTTGTTGCATTACGCAGCTAACAAATTGAGGAGCGTTGTCGCTGATGACTCGCCGAGGTAGGCCAAAGCGGAGGATAACCTCATCAACTAAACATCGAGCACAGTTCTCGGCGGTGGCAGTTTTAAGGGGAAATATTTCCACCCATCGACTTGAAGTATCTTCTATAACAAAAATCCACTTATATCCATCAGAGGTTTCCGGAAGTGGTCCGAACAAATCGATCGCGAGAACTTCAAAGCGTTGGGCTTGGGCCGGGGTTTGGAGAAGACCGGCCGGTTTTAGGTTCGTCGCTTTGTATCGCTGACAATCTACACATTTAGCAATGTAGTCTGCTACTGCCTTGCGCATACCAACCCAGTAGTACCGACTGGCTATCCTATGGTAGGTTCTGTCTACTCCATAGTGTCCAGCTAGAGCAGAGTCGTGGTACTCAGCCAGAATCTTCGTAATTTGAGATTTGGGAACCACTTGCTGTGCTTCCTCGGAATCCATGTCTGGGGTATACCTAAATAGGACACCTTGAATCATCAGGTAGCCGCGCTCGGACCAGCGTTTGTAGTCGGTATTGTCGTGATCAGGATTTTCAAATGACTCAATGATTTTCTGTAAATCAGGATCGGCTAGTTGTTGTTTTCTTGTTTCACTTATGGATTCTCTTGGTAAGTCCACTTGAACATATTGGGCTTCCAACTCTTCGATAGGGGGACGTGACAGCATGTCAGCAACAGCGTTCAGCTTGCCGGGAGTATAGTCGATTCGAAGATCATACGCTTGAAGGGACAAGGCCCATCGAGCTAGACGACCTGAGGGTGACTTTAGCGACATCAAGTATCGTAGGGGCTGGTGGTCACTTTGAACCACTATAGGAGACCCTTCAATATAACCACGGAACTTGTTTAATGCCCAGACAACCGCTAATGCTTCTAACTCAGTAGTGCAATAGTTTCGTTCTGAACGAGTGAGTAGTCGACTCGCATACTCAATAGGCCTTTCCCCGGGATACTCCCCCTGAAGCAAACATGCTCCGAGTGCATACGAACTTGCGTCTGTACGAAGAAGGAAGGGAAGATCAGGGTCGACCTGTCGAAGGACGGGACTTGAACACAGAAGAGTCTTTAGCCGGTCCACGGCCTGAGATTGGACATGTCCCCAGCTCCATTTAGCGTTCTTTTTGAGAAGGTTGGACAAAGGCTTACTTATTTCGGCAAAATTTTCAATGAATCGTCTGAACCATGAGCAAGTTTGAAGAAATGAGGTCAGTTGCTTGACGTTCTTGAGGGCCGGTCTATTCATGATAGATGAAACTTTATTAGGATCCGGTTTGATTCCAGACGGAGTGATAACGTGGCCAAGGTAAAGGACCGAGTCGCAACTGAAGGTGCACTTAGCACGATTTAAGTGTAATTTGAAGATCTTTAGACGAGCGAAAACCTGCGCAATATCTTGCAAGTGGGTTTGAAATGAGGGGGAGATAACTATTAGGTCATCTAGATAGGCCAATAGGTAGACATCTGGCAATCCCACCCGAAATTTATCAATGAGACGCTGAAACGTGGCGGGGCTGTTCCTCATACCAAAAGGCATACGAGTGTACCTAAAGGTACCAAAGGGACATATAAACGCTGTCTTGTCTGTCATCGGGGTGTACCGCGATTTGGTGATAACCTGATTTTAAGTCCAGGGTTGACATGAACTTTGTTTCCTTAGTGGCGTACAGCAAATCATCCATTCTGGGAAGAGGGTATCTGTCTGCTCGGGTGATCGCGTTTAGCTTGCGATAATCGACTGTCAGTCTGACACTGTTGTCTTTCTTGGGTACTAAGACAACCGGCGCGGAGTAAGGCGACTCGCATTCTTCGATTGTGCCGTCCTCAAGGAGTTTGTCAATTTCTTGCTTCAATTGTTGTTTTTTTACTGCTGACATGCGATACGGAGCAACTGATATGGGATTATTGTCAGTCAGAATTATAGTGTGCTGAGCAAAAGGGGTCGGCTCTTTATTGGGGCAAAATACATCACGGTTTTGATCGAGAAGCTTATTCAAGAGGGATTTGTCTGACGGCGGGAGGTCGACACCTTCATTTTCTCTCAATTCGATTCGGGCTAGATGGATGGTATTAAAGCTAGGTGCAATAGTTCTAGTCGGTTCAGGAGCAAAAGAGTATCGAACTTCAGGAGAGTCGCCATAATACCAACAATCGCGTGGGATGTCTAAAATGATATTAGCTGCCTTGATAAAATCGGAACCTAATAGGGTTCTACTTTGATCATGTTCAGGTACGGCAATTAGAGTGAGCGGGTATTCCCGATGTTCTAACACAATTTTAACCTGGAAAAATAAGGCATTGACAGTGCTCGCTTTGCCATCCGCCAATGTCATAATCATCGACTTGGTCATATAAGGGGTATTTTCTTTTAGTAAAACATCTCTAAGCATAGCTCCGGCTATGCTGGACTGGGCACCAGAATCGAGGAATGAAAATCCATGATGACCTTGAATGGTAACCCGAGTGAGTGGACGCCTAGGTGAAGCAGCGGCTTGACCGTCGACATTGTTTACCGATGTGCAAAGGAACTCGCTAGATACGCTAACCTGATCAATTTCAACCGATTTACATTTGGGACAATTGGATTTCACATAACCTGGAGTTTTACAGCCATAGCAGAAGATCTTAGAATTATCGGCAGAGCTGGCAACTCCGCAATCCCGTAGAACGATGTCAATAACACTATTATTCTTGTGCGCAGCATATTTGCGACATTCGTCTCTGATATGACCAAAGTTCTTACAAAATATACATTGAATTCTGTTTTTTTTATTGTTCACTTTATGATTTGCATTTAAATGATCGGTTTCAGATTTTACATTAATTGCATTTTGACTTGACCGCTGACTACCTCTCTGAGTTGTATCCGAAAGATATTGTTCTATGGTACGGGCGTTTTCAATTAGTTCTTTGAATGTTGAAATTTTATCACGAGCTAGTTTTTCTCTAATGCGAGCGTTTAATAAACCGTAAACTAAATCTAATTGTACATGTTCGGAAATTTCGGAATTTCCTGATAAACGTGACAACAACGCGCGCGCCTTACTAATGAAAATGTCGGTTTTTTCGTTGCCTTGTTCGCGCGAAAATAGTTCTCGATAAATTTGATATGCTGGCTTCGGATAACCGTAAGCATGTCTTAAGCAGTCCAAAGCTTCGTCGAACGTGTTTACCGATGACTTGATTCCCTGCCACCACGTTGCTGCAGTATCGTGAAGCAGCATACTTAGGCCCTTTCGTGCATGCTCATCTGAGATATTCAGACATTCCTTATACACCGAAATAGCATCTATAAAGGCTTCAATATCCTCGTTTTTATTGCCGTAAAATTTATGTTTACATGCGGAGAAATTAGAGTTATTACTTACGGTTGTTACGTTCTGTTGATTGCGGTTTACACCTGCTAATCTCATACCTGCAATCAGGTACTGTAACATTACTACCTGTTGAATTTTATTTTCGGTATCTGGCATTGTAGTTGATGTAGCGGTATTTCTTCCAGAACGTAAGAACATACAAGGAACTGACAATAACAGTGTCCACTCTACTATTTAACTTATAAACACACTAACTGCACTAAACTGCTTGGTATTTACGAGTTTGGGAACTGACGGCATCCAGTGTCCACAACTGTGTAATTACTAAAACTTGATTCACTTAATAACCGGTGACTTCTTTATTAACAGCAGCACGTTGGTCGCCAATTTGTAGGGGGGTTCACTTATATGGAATTATTCTGATTAATTAGTAATAAGGTGCCCAAAATTATACAAAGAAGTGCGCCAAAAGTATATTCTGACAACGAGTTTTTTACAATCAACTGTCATTAAAAATATTAAACGGTGGTATGTCAAAAGTCATTTCTTTCACTGTACTTCTTTTCTTGGCCTTTATATGTATGCGCGTTACAAGTACATTAATACTTTTGAAATACGCATTTTAACTCATTACAGAACATTGAATATTTGGTGCGTTCGTTTTGACTGAGATCACTTCAGTTAAGGTGATCTGAGATAAAGTGATGTGAGTAAGCACCAAAAAGAACGCACCAATTGAAGCGCGCGCTCTGTCGTTAGATTTAAACTATACGACAGATTCGTATCAGCATCTAATAATGTTAATTAATGTATCCATAATTTGTAACAAAAGAAAAATAGATTATGTGTGTTTATTACTTATATGTCAATGGTTAAAACCTTAGATAACCTTGGTTAAAACAACATATAAACCAAACAAATCAAATATTCCTTCATCCCCTCCACTTTATTTCCGACTCAATTTCAACTGATACCCCCTTACAACACATTCAGCATCGGTGAAGGGGGAGGAAAAATCTCAGCTCACTTAAAGTGAGTAAAACAAAAAGAACGCTCACATTACTGATGTGAGCTGAAATTAACTGAGATCTCAGTCAAAAACAACGCACCTATTATTCACATGTTTTGCAAAGCCTAGTGATAAGTTTTCATAGCGTAGAGAGTGGAGTATTTGTTTGGTAACAAAATGGCCGGGGTTCAAATCCTACGTTCGTCTGACTTTTTGTTTTCGTTATAATATATTTAATTCCTATTAATGTTATTCTTTTAAAAAAAAAGGTATATTAAATTATGTAAAATTAATATGTTTAAGCTTGTAGACTGACTGTCCTTACTATCGGATTAACTGGTGCCTGTCGGCGAGAAGAATTGTGGAACATAAAATTAGATGACATAGAAGATCTATGCCCTATTAGTTAAGATTCGAAATACAAAAACCAAAATTGACAGAACATTCACAGTAACGGGAGAATTTTATAATATCTAAAAGAAATACGCTTGTCTTCGCCCTAATAACGTCATTGGCAGACGTCTTTTTGTGGATTATCAAGGGGGTAAATGCACAAGGCAAGTTGTCGGATTTAATAAAATTGGCAGTATGCCTAAACAAGTGGCAGAATTTTTAAAATTGCCAGACTCCATTCTTTATACGGGACATTGTTTTCGACGCTCTTCTGCAACTATTCTAGTTAATGCAGGAGGAGATTTATTGACTCTTAAACGCCATGGTGGGTGGCGATCAAGTAATGTCGCAGAGAGCTATATCGATGACTGCATTTCAAATAAAATAGAAGTAGCTAATAAAATTGTGAACTCGGTAGAGTCATCATCTAACAATCAGCAAGAACAACCTTCCACGTCATCAGCTAATATTGTAACTGTTACTGAAAATTTGTTAAAAAATAGAGACACGCCTGGAGTAACACTTCAAAATTGTTCAAATTTTACCATAAATTATAATTTCAAGTAAAAAAATTGTTTATTTCTTTTGTTTTAAAGTAGATAAGTGTTTATGTTAAATTAAGTTAAATTAAGGTTACTGTATCGAAATTTAATATTAATATTGTTTAACAAAAATATGGGTATCTGATTATTTTCTTTATTTTATTAATAGAAACATATACCTTTGTTTCACTTTTTATTAATATAATTTACATTCCCAAATTATATTATTAATAAAATATTTCTTATTTTTCTTTGAAAATCGTGATCGTAGAGAAAGTATTGTGTGTAACATGTGCGCAAAGTACTTTTCCCACGAGCGCTGAAGTTTGCGAACACGAGCCGCTAGGCGAGTGTTCGCAAATCAAGTGCTCGTGGGAAAAGTACCACTTTGCGGACTTGTTGCACAAACTACTATTATTTGTACGATTCATCTACAGATAGAAAATTTTATAAATAAATAAGTACAAATGAACTGTTAACCACGAAGTAAAACTAAGTTTACTTGTATGTGGCAAAACACATTAAACAATTAAACTGTATATTATTCAATGTAATATAACTTATCAATACCTTAAATCTATCCTGAACTGTAAACTATAAACAATATGGAATATATAAGAAATATAAAATTGTAAAAGATATAAAAATAAAAACACTGAAGATATAGGATGGATACTATTTTCACTATAACTCTTTTCTATATAGCCTTTGCTTCATTTTAATCAATCTAGTTATTTCTAAAATCTCTCGGCTTACTGCTGACAAAATCTCTTAATTTTCTTTTGTATAATGATAGTATGGCGACTTCCCTAACTTCACTCGGAAGTGAATTATACAATTTAGGACCTAGATAGGTATATTTTTTTTGACCAACCGTTTTTTGCGTATGTGATGTATTAAATGTTGTTTTATTTCGCGTTTCGTATTGGTGGCCTGGAGTTCTCAGTTCCATCTTATGTGTATGTTGAATAATACATACATTTATAAAAAATATTTGCCTAGGACCAAATATTTCGCTTTCCCTATATAATGTGTTACTTGGACAATCACAACCTCGGTGAAGAATTATCCTAAGAAAACGTTTTTGAAGGATTTCTAATGGTAGTAGATACGTCTTAGAAACTCCGCCCCATCCTATCATTCCATAATTAATGTGTGGTTCCACTAGACCTCTATAAACTATTTTTCTTTGTTTTAAGTTAAGTATTTTACATATTTCCTTGAATTTAAATAGAATGCAACGTAGCTTCTTTAATAGATATTGTATATGCTGATCCCATCTCAAATTATGATCTATCATGATACCAAGATACTTTACTTTGTTAACTGGTGAAATTGTAAGATTTTCAATAGTTAAGTCATAATTTGGCAGAGCATCAACGTAGGAACTGAATGGTAAGTATACAGTTTTATTAATATTTAATGATAGAAGTCTATTGTCAAACCACATCTTAACTTGTTGCAGATCTTTCTCTAAATTATGTTTTAGGTCAAACCAGTTGCCGTCATCGCAAAACAATACTGTGTCGTCTGCAAAACTAACTATTTTGCTATGTGTTTCCAGCATAAACAGATTATTCAGATATACATTGAAGAGAATAGGTCCTAAGACCGTCCCCTGAGGTACGCCACATGAAATGACGTTTCCACTACTATAGGTATCTTTTATTTTCACTTTTTGTATTCGATTGGTTAAATAAGTTCTGAATAGGTCATGTGGAATACCCCTAATACCCAAGTCTTCTAAAGTGCTTAGCAACATCCCATGGTCGATCGTGTCGAACGCCTTCGATAAATCTAAGAAGACTCCAATTGAAGGCCTGGATTTATCTAGCGCATTATAGATATTTTCTGTTAGATATCTAATGGCATCTTGTGTGCATTTATTTTGCCTAAACCCGTACTGTGCTGAAGACCAGCAACTTGTGTTGTTCCAAAAATTTATTTAACCTTTTTTGTATTATTTTTTATTATTTTAGCCAGACAACTAATAGGGAAATTGGTCTGTAATTTGCTGTTTCTTGTTTTGTTCCATTCTTATAGATTGGGGTTACGATTGAAAGTTTTTAAAGCAGAGGGGAAGTGTCCCTTTTGTAGAGATTTATTTATTAAATATGTAAGTGGTTTAGCAATATCATCTTTCATGATTTTTAAAGTTTCTGCTTTTATGTTGTTATAACCAGGTGCTTTTTTATTTTTTAGTTGTGTTATAACGTCTTTAATTTCGACTTTGTCCGATGGATACATAAAAATGGAATGGTTGCAAGTTTTATTTTTTTCAGTGTAATTTATATTTTTGTTAATATTACCAGCCAATTGTTAAAAATATCTGCTATTTCTGAAGGTTCAGTAATTGATTCATTTTTAATCGAATTTATTGTATCGGTTTCTGGGACCGTCAGGAACTCATTAATAGTTTTCCATAGATTGGTGGATTTATTATCGTGTTCAATGCGGTTTCTGTAATATTCATTTTTTATTTGTTTTATTAATTTTTTTTTCATTCGTCTTACAATTTCGTTATCTTGAGGTTTTTTAAGTTTTTGATACATATTATTTTTTTGATAAGTTCAAGGATTATCCAAGGTTTCCGCTTTTTGTTATTAGTAACTCTTTTATATTTTGTAGAAACATCTATACATTTTTGAATTATATCAATAAAATGATTTATTTCAGTTTCGATGTCAACATCGGAGTTCTAAAAGCAAAAATATGATACAGGATGTAAGATCATACAGAGGAACAAGTGTTTATATTGATCAACAATTAGTAATTGTCAAAATTTCAATGAGAATTGTAAATATAGTAAATAGGACGATAAAATGTAGGAAATGGAACGTGCAGAAATTGAAACGAAGTAAAAATGAATATGGGGAAGAAGTAAAGAAGCAATTACAAAAGAACAAAGAACAAGATAATATCGATGAGCAATGGAAGGAAATAAAAAGAAGTATAATAACGGCAGCAGAGGAAGCGGTTGGTACAAAAGATACAAGACAGAATAATGAATGGTTTGATCAAGAATGTAAAATAAAGATAAAAGAGAAAAAAGAAGCCAGACTAAAATGGCTGCGAACTAAGCAACAAAGTTTTTATGATGAATACAGAAAAATAAGAAAAGAGAGCACAAAGTTGATAAAAACAAAAAGAATAAAATTGTTAAATTAAAGCATGGACATATTAGAGAATGATAATAAAAATAATGTAAAATTATATCAATATATAAAGAAACAAAGCTACAATAAATACCAAAGAAAAAGAGTGGAGTTAATATTTCAAGAATTTATTAACGGAAGAAGATGGGGAGTATGAAAAAGATGATATGACTGATAATGATACAGGGATAGAATACGAAGAAAAACCGACCGAAGAGGAATGTAACGACATAATTAATAAATTGAAACACAATAAAGCAGGAGGGACAGACGAAATAATAAATGAGCTGATAAAATATGGAGGAGATGACCTAAGACATAAAATATTTAAAATCATGGAAAGAATATGGGAATCCGAAACAATGCCAAAATAATGGTCTACTGGTATGATTATACCAATAATGAAGAAAGGAAATCGTAATATTTGTAGTAATTATAGAGGAATTAGTTTGCTCAACGCCGTATATAAAATACTAACAACGATAATAAATGAAAGGCTAAAAAAGGTAATGGAATCAAAAATAGGTGAGTATCAAAAAGGTTTTCGGAAAGGAAAATCAACAGTAGATGCCATACATACTATAAATCAAGTAATTGAAAAATGTTATGAACACAATGTTGGAGTTCAAATGCTATTTATTGACTTCAAGCAAGCTTTCGACAGCCTAAAATGGAGGACAATCATAAATGATATGGAACAACTAAATGTACCACAAAAGATCATACGGTTGGTGAAAATGACGATGAAAGATTCTAGGACAAGAGTAATGACAAGGGAAGGTCCATCAGAGGAATTTGAAATAAATGCTGGAGTAAGGCAAGGAGATGGGCTGTCAGCGGTATTGTTTAACATAGCAGTGGATGGCATAATTAAGACTTGTAATATCAATGGAAGCATAATTAATAAATCAAAACAATGGCATATGCTGATGATTTAACCATAATAGCGAGAGACCGAAAGAGTCTTGAAGAAACATTAGAGAAAATTGTAAAGGAGGCGGGAAAAAGAGGATTAAGAATAAATCAGGAGAAAACAAAATATATGGAAATGAAAAGAAAGAAGGAAGTCTATCAACCAGAAGCAGTAAAGTTAAATGAATTCAGTTTTGAAGTTGTTAACACCTTTAAGTATCTGGGAACAATTATTAGTAACAAAAATGATACAAAAATCGAGATAAGGCAAAGAATTCAAGCAAGGTATAGAGCATATAATAAATTTAAAAACATCATGCAGAGTAAGAGAATAAGCCGAGCAACAAAATTAAGAGTCTACAGGACGGCGATAAAACCGGTAGTTACATATGCAGCAGAAACTTTGAGACTGACAAATGAGGGCGAAGAGCAACTAAGGATATATGAAAGAAGAATAATTAGAAAAATTTATGGACCAGTAAAACTAGGGTATAACGAGTACCGAAGACTTATGAATTATGAAATTAGAAATATATTAGAAAATGAGGACATAGTAAACACAATTAAATCAAAAAGGATTCGTTGGTACGGACATGTTAAAAGAATGGAGAAAGGACAGGAGGTGAGGAGAATTACAGAATGGAGACCGAATGAGGAAAGATTACCAGGAAGACCAAAAATTAGATGGGAAGATCAGGTTGTGAAAGATATAAAAATTTTGAGAGTATAAGGCGGGGAGAGACATATGCAGGACAGAAAGAAGTGGAGAGCAATTGTCGAAACTACAAAAACCTCTAATAAATTGTAGATAAACAGCAAGAAAAACGTGGGCTGACCCCCCACAAGACACAGGGTCAAAAGAGCTCAATTTGAGCGGCTACAACTCCTACTGGAGTGTATAGTCTTGTATATACAGGGTGTCCCGGGACTAATGGGAAAAAGTCAGGAGAGTATAATATGAGCCAAAATAATGTTAGTACTTCATATAAACTTTTACTATGCAGGCCCTCGTTTTCGAGTTATAGGCCTCCAAAGTTTTAATTTTGAATTTGGTTTTTATTTTTATTTTTTGTACTAGTTATTTGATCTTTATAAAATTTACGGCAAAGCTATAATGTAAGTGTATGTTTATTTTGGTAAGGTAAACAGATTTACAGTAGTGCATTGAAGCCAGGGACGGACTACTCGCAATGGTTAGTGATGCCAAAAATTTTGCAGGTATGGCACACCCTGTATGAAATTATCGAAATTCACTTCCCCACACATTAAGCTAACGAAAAGGTACTCTTGTTGGAATTCGATCAAATAAGCCGTTTGGCTAATATTTACAGTTTTATTAATGCACTACGTACAAATCTACCTAACTAACTTATTAATACGATGTCCAGAATTTACTTGCTTTTAATCAAAATAACGAACACAACATTATTAAACCATTAAGAAAACCTCAAAAAACACAAGTTATAAAACATTAGATTAAAACTAATTCCTAAACAACAACAAAAACTAACGTTATTCTAATAAATGTTCAATATGAGCTCCTCCCACTTCCACGCACATTCTAAGTCTACGAAAGTTGTTTCTTTGCACTTGAAAGAGCAATCCCACACTATTTCTAATAACATTGCAGTGTAACACAATTCTGTCTATTAAATCTTGCCTTGTTTGCACAGGTGTTGCGTATACCTTACTTTTGAGATAACCCTAGAGAAAGAAATCCATAGGATTAACGTCTCCTGATCGCGGTGGCCATTGAAAAGGGCCTACACGACCAATCCATCTATTAGGAAGCCTTGTATGTAAATGCTCTCGTACATCTAAACTGAAATGAGGAGGGGCCCCATCATGCATGAACCATAAATTCCTACGAGTTTGTAGTAGCACATCATCAAACAGGTTCCATAACTCATTTTGCAAAAACTCCAAATATCTGACCGGTCAAAGTACCGTCAATAAAGTATGGCTGTATCAAATGATTGCCAACTATTCCTGCCAAACATTAACCATGAATCTATGCTGGATCCTAGTTTGGATAATGCCATGTGGATTCACATCATTCCATAAATGCATATTATGAGAATTTATGAGTCCATCTCTGGTGAAACCGGATTCGTTCTTAAAGAGAACGTTACTAATAAATGTGTTGTCTGCTTGTTGTTGTCGCAGAAACCACTGGCTATACTCAAGTCGTGCAGGATAATCAGCCACTGTCATACGGTGTACTTTTTTCATGTGAAAAGGATATAACAGCTGTTCTTTTAGGACGCGATGAACAACTGATTTCGAGACGTTATGTTCTCTTGATAATTTTCTAAAACTCGATGGTTCATTATCAACTGCATTTAACAAGTCTTGTTCAACTGCCACAGTACGTATGCTTCGTACTGGACCTTCTCCAGCTTTTTCTGGCGAAAATCTTCCTAAAATTTGAAATTTTGTTTTGTATACATGGAAAATTACATTTACTTATTCATACCTGTTTCTCGTAACCTGAGATCAATACGCCCAAACATTCGTCTGTCTGGCAATGCTCTGTTTGCAAAATGTTCTTCATAAAGCCTTTTGGCCTCTAAACAGTTTCGAGAAGCCAGTCCATGCATTAGATGTTTATCTGCGTACTCAATAAAAGCGAATTCTGCTATTGTAACTGTTAAATTAAGGCCTTATGAATTATTGACAAGTACTGACTACGAACTATTCTACACAACGTTTGACAACTAATCCTATGGTAACTTGATAAACGGTAAAAACACTTATAAAAAGTTTTTACCAACTTTCCAATTAATAAGTCGCTAATGTTTTTCATCTTCTGCTATCGTTAAATTATTTTTTTGTAGTACTCTAGCTAAATATTGGACATCTATTAAATGTTAGTTTTACCTCGTTGTGTACTTATAAAAATGGTGAATGCGTAAACTGGTACGTAGTGCATTAATAAAACTGTAAATATTAGCCAAACGGCTTATTTTATCGAATTCCAACAAGAGTACCTTTTCGTTAGCTTAATGTGTGGGGAAGTGAATTTCGATAATTTCATACAGGGTGTGCCGTACCTGCAAAATTTTTGGATCACTAACCATAGCGAGTAGTCCGTCCCTGGCTTCAATGCACTACTGTAAATATGTTTACCTTACCAAAATAAACATACACATACATTATAGCTGTGCCGTAAATTTTATAAAGATCAAATAACTAGTACAAAAAATACAAATAAAAACCAAATTCAAAATTAAACCTTTGGAGGCCTATAACTCGAAAACGAGGGCCTGCATAGTAAAAGCTCAGATTATACGCTCCTGACTTTTTTCCCATTAGTCCCGGGACACCCTGTATAAACGACAACAAAGTAAACCTTCGTTTTCTGTTGCAAAGAGAACCTGGTTTGAAAATAGTCATCTTTCACCAGAAAAAGAGTTTAGGTAGGTAAGACTTTTTAAACTTTTTTTTCTCAAATATTCATATGCCGGATTCTTTTTGGAGTCGCTTACGGAGAATCATATGAACGGATATGTGTTGGTGTAATTGGTTCAGAAGGGAGTTTATCAATGGCAACAATAGCTGTTCGGATGAAGTATTGTCGGGAGATGGTTACCAGTGCTTTTACTTTAATGCAGGCATCTCTGCTGAAAATTGGAGGGCCAGGAATCATAGTGCAGGTTTGTATCTTGAGGTTTTAAGAAATATTAAGCTGATAGGAATAGATATTATTCATTGATCTGTGTTAAAGGTCGGGAAGAGGATTGAACTCAACTTAATATTTTAAGGTTTATATGTTAATAATACATGAAAAATTGAATAAAAGAAATTTTTATTTTTAGATTGACGAATCGAAATTTGAGAAAAGGAAGTACAATCGTAGAGTTATGGAGGGTCATTGGGTTTTGGGAATGATCGCTCAAAACTCAGAAGATCTGAGGCTAGGTGTTTGTCCGCAAAATAAAAGAGAAGCTGCTACCCTTATAGAAATTATTAAAAATCATGTGACAGTGAGATCTATTATTCATACGGATGATTGGAAAGCTTACAGTGGACTTTCCAATTATGGTTATATTCATCACACAGTAAATCATAGAGTGGAATTTGTGGCGGATGATGGGACACATACTCAGAGGATAGAATCTCAATGGAATGCAGCGAAAAGGTATTTGAGAGGTCAGCATATTCCTGAAGATGAGTTGCCTGATAAACTTTGTGAATACCTTTGGAGGCGGTATTGTAAGGACCATAAGTTAGATCCAATGGTTGAACTATTAAATTCAATTAGAATGGAGTACGGCGACTTTAGAGTTCAACTTTAAAGAGTTATTCCGCAAGGCAAATTTTGTTCCTTTATTTGATACTGGTACATGTATGTTTATAAGTTTTTTCTTAAAAGTTTACAGTTGAATTTCAGTTTTATTTCCGATAATTTCTACAAAAATTAGTTTTAAAAATGTCATTTGGACATTAAATCGATGTTATTCAATAAATATTTTTTCTGAGTATGTTGTCTCATTTCGCATATTTTATATATACTTAACAAAAATAAGTTTTCATTTATTTGCAAGGCACAACCACTGTACAAATAACACCTGGTAGGAAAATCACATATTTCCGTAGGAGTTCTTTTGCGTAGTTAAGTTTAAGAAAAGTTTTAGTGTAACTGGTTTCAGTTATTCTAAAGTCGGGAAAATGATGCATTTCCGCAGAATAATTTTTGTGATTTTGTGTTTGGGGAGCCATCTATATACTGAAAAAACAAAATTTTTTCTTTGAACTGGTTTCAGCTAAAAAAAGTTCACCCAAAGTAACTAAAAATTGATATAACTTCACCACCAAGTGAAATATTTAAAAACATCACCTTGTATATGAGCTAACAAAATTAATTATTTCACTACGAACGTGGATATTAAAAAACAATCACCCTGTATATGAAGTAAGTATTAAAATTGATATAACTTCGCCAACAACTGAAATATTTAAAAAAATCACGTTGTTTGTATATGAGCTAAGAAAATTAAAAATTTCACTACGAACGTAAATATAGGATCACCCTGTATATGAAGTAACTTAAAATTGATACAACTTCGGCTCCTACTGAAATATTAAAAAGTCACCCTGTATACGAGCTAACAAAATTCAAAAGTTCATTATGTACGTGAATATTAAAAAAATAATCACATTGTATATAAGGTAACTAAAAATTGATATAACTTCGCCACCAACTGCAATATTTTTAAAAATCGCCCTGTATATGAGCTAGTAAAATTAAAAATCTCACTACAAACGTAAATATTAAAAAAGGATCACCCTGTATATGAAGTAACTTAAAATTGATACAACTTCGGCTCCTACGGAAATATTAAAAAGTCACCCTGTATACGAGCTAACAAAATTCAAAAGTTCATTATGTACGTGAATATTAAAAAAATAATCACATTGTATATAAGGTAACTAAAAATTGATATAACTTCGCCACCAACTGCAATATTTTTAAAAATCGCCCTGTATATGAGCTAGTAAAATTAAAAATTTCACTACAAACGTAAATATTAAAAAAGGATCACCCTGTATATGAAGTAATTTAAAATTGATACAACTTCGGCTCCTACTGAAATATTAAAAAATCACCCTGTATATGAGCTAACAAAATTCAAAAGTTCATTATGTACGTGAATATTAAAAAAAGAATCATATTGTATATAAGGTAACTAAAAATTGATATAACTTCACCACCAACTGAAATATTTTTAAAAATCGCCTTGTATATGAGCTAACAAAATTAAAAATTTCACTACGAACGTAAATATTAGATAAAGGATCACCCTGTATATGAAGTAACTTAAAATTGATATAACATCTGCTCCTACTGAAATATTAAAAAATCTCTCTGTATGTGAGCTAAAAAATTCAAAAGTTCACTATGTACGTAAATATTAAAAAAATAATCACCTTGTATATGAAGTAACTTAAAATTGATATAACATCGGCACCTACTGAAATATTAAATTTAAAAATATCACCCTGTATATGGGTTAACAAAATTTAAAATTTCACTACAAACGTAAATATTAAAAAAATAATCACCTTGTATATGAAGTAACTTAAAATTGATATAACATCGGCACCTACTGAAATATTAAATTTAAAAATATCACCCTGTATATGGGTTAACAAAATTTAAAATTTCACTACAAACGTAAGTATTAAAAAAATAATCACCATGTATATGAAGTAACTCAAAAATTGATATAACTTCGCCACCAACAGATAATAAAATACTGTACATAACCTAAAAATAACATCACTACCAACTTCATACTAAAAAAACTTACCGGTTCTAAGCTGTCGCCTTCCAACCAAAAATAATCTTCGACGTCCGGGTCGTCTTCCACCATAGCCGGCCACCACGGATAACCTTCGAGTTTCGCCCAGACGATGCTACCCGCGTTATACTTATTCAAAATCATCAGTTCGTTTTTTTCCTTGTCAATATATTCTTCTTCGATTTCACACTTATTATATTTATCGTCGGGATTCAACCAACAATACCACTTGTCAGGTAGATCCAGAGGATCCTTCACGTCTGGCAGGTATCTCAATTTATCGCATGAGTCGCAATACACGTAAACACCGACGTTTCTGGATTCGTGAAGCAAACGCATTTTTTCGTAGAAGCTTTCATCATAATCTACTTGCTTTTGTTTGGTTTTCTTTATGGGTTTAACTTTTTTTGCAGCTACATCATTTTGTATTTCTTGTGTTAATGAAATCAGCTCGTCTTCTTCTTCGGGACTCAAACTTTCGTTCCAGAATTCCAAATATTTTTCCTTAACATCTTTCCTGTTTAAAACATCTTTGGATAGAACGCTGTCTGCGTCGCTGAGGTCCAAGTGTGATTGCGAACTGAATATGTCTTCGGGGGTCAGAGGAATCTTAGTAACATTAACATCTTTACGTTTCTTTGTTGTTTCAGCATCGAACGATACCGTTAAACTTATAGTTTTCTTTTTTTTCTCTGGGACTGATTTTGCAACGTTATTATTAAGCAATTTTGATATATTTTCTGTATAATTCAGAGGTGGTTTAAATGTTTTAGACAATTTAGACGGTCGCGTAAATGATTTTTTACTTAATATCGGCATTGTGAAGAATCTACGATTAAAAATAATAATAATAATAATACACCTAAAAAGGCTAACTAAATGTCTTACCTTTTATTACTTCTACCACTAACAACTTATAACTTAATATGGCCGCCTTTCAAATTTCAAATAGCTTCAAATGTTTAATTTGCTTACCAATCAAAACCGTCTCAGTGATGACAACGTAACATATTAGAAATAAAAAACTAAGTACCTACATTCAAAAACATCCAATTGTTTTCATAGATTTCTCGCGTCTCTAATTCGTTAACCAATCAAAACCATCTCAGTGGTGACAGCATAAATAAATAAAATTCCCAAGTCATAAATTGAAGTATAGAAATAGTTTCAAAAGATTTTTCGCAAAACGCATCGTTAATTTATTCATCAATTAAAACCACCCCAGTGATGAATTAAGATAATATAGGAAATAAATTACATATTGCGTACAAGTATTTATTCAAAAAAAGAAATGCCCATGCTTATTATATTATTTATTCAGATGAATTTTTGATAATTTTTTTAATGTGTTAGAAGAGTTAAAAATGAAATAAAAATACATAGAGAACGTACACCTACCTAATCTAATAAAAATAATATTTATGCAATAATACTATACAACGTTGCCAAGCATATGTTTCATTTGGGTATACAAAATAATAAATTCATGGCCACACTTTTATTTATAGTATTAAGACAGTATTCACGTCTATTTTAACAAAAAAAAAATAAACGGTTTTTAAGCTTAAAACTAACTACTCCACACTTATAAACGTCCGAGGTTGTATCGTGCTAACAAACCGAAAAATTACTAAAAACGTGGAATACCTACCTGGATTTATAGGACCCGTCATACTGGCTCTGGCGAGGTGAAAATCAGTAGGGTTCATCTCTGAGATGCCCTGAACAATACACAATCATAAAATGTGACTTTATACATTCCAGAGGCTGTATCGTGCTAACAAACCGAAATTTCTCCAAAGATGTAGTATTTCTGGATTTATAGGACCCGTAGTAGTGGATTTGGTGAGCTGAAAATCAACAGGGTTCATCTGTGAGACACACTGAACAATTTATATATGCTAGTTTTTGACCAGGAATTTGGTTTAGCATTGTTGTGATTATACGAAGAGGTAGGTAGGTACCTATGTCATAATTAATTAACTAGTTTTACACGTATAAAAGTCTTAGAGACTTCTCAGGAAACGCAGTTAGGAGAGAAAGAAGGCAAATTGATGTCAACAGGTAAGAAAAAGTCGGAATTTATGATATAAATAATACATCGTTTTGAAGCATGTAATAGAAAACCGCATTTATTATATATTACCACTCGAGATTCATATTTAAATAATTAGAATGCCATAATTTATTTTAAGCATATTATATTTAGAAATTATTGTAATCTAATGAGAGGTTTATAGTTCCGTAAATCACATTATTGAAAACAACTTTCAATTTATGTCACAGCTACATAAAAATAACTAACAACGTCAACGTCGCGTGATAAAATACGGATACGATTGTCCACACTTCGTATACGCTCGGGACGGTTCGCGTTTCATATTAAAATGGAGTCCTTTTTACAAGCAATACGTTTTGTGAACGTTATAGCTGAGCATGCTTCAAGATACACGTACAGTTTTGATAAATTTACTGCGTTATGCTTCTACCAAAAACCCTGAAAGTGTTGTGAAAAAGTGCTAAACAGTTTAATCCATCGTATAACGGTGAGTATTTATCTAATTATTCATTATAAACGTCGAAAATATTAATATTTATTTCCTTTGATTCTCTGCAGTGGCATAAATTGTTTGCTGTCTACTGCGCATGTGACACGTTTTTATTGCGGGAAGTTATAGTTTGAATTTTCGAGTTTTGAATTGAAAACTTCTTTAGACGCTTTGAGCGATTTTTTCTATCAGTTTTAGATAGTTTTCTATTATTTCCATTCCCATGATTAAAGTCGAATTCACATATTTGTTTATTGCAGAAAAGTCAAATTCTGCGTCATTTATTAAACATCTAAATATGGTGAAGTATTATTAAACACCTGGTATTTTTATGTTTCATTTATTTATTTATTTATATAATATAAAGTGTGAACAATGTATTAATTACATTAAATATTATTTGATATACTGTATACATAGTATAATTTGAAATAGTACCTACAGGGTGAATTCATAAAGTTAAAAAATTACGATCTTCTCAAAAGTAAATTGGTGTAGAACGACTGTTCATTTTTTAGATGTCGTCTGTTCAAGTTCAAGTATTGAATCCCCCGCCTGTAAAGACGGGACATACGCAACAAAAAAACCCAGTGAAGCCTATGAACCCGAATACATCTAAAAAGAAAAACAAACACGATCGGGGCAGTAGGAAAAGATCTAAGAGTTTCTCTGGATGCGGGATAATCAACCACAAACCCGTTTTACCTTCAAAATTCCTGTTAGGAGGTAATATAAAGGATCCTTTGAATCTTAACAGTTTACAGGATGAGGAAATTAACAGGTCGGTTATTGGTTATTCTTTTACCTATAGTGCATTAACGAGAGTGTATTTTTAGAGCTATGAACGCCGTTACGCCGAAATCATCGCCTGTGCCGACTCCACCGAGGAAAAAAGGACAATTGGAAGTTATCATTCCAAAAAATATTCACGATCCTTTGAATCTCATTGATTGTGAGGACGATGCTGAGTACGAGCAACAGCTTTGTTCCCCGGTTAAAAAAGTGAGTTAATTTAATTAAATTTATAATTCATTAGCGAAACTTTATTGTATTTATCCAAGTTTTTTATTGACGGTCCTGTGGAACTTAATTTTCGAAATGGGGTCACTTAAAACTGGTATTAACGTCTCCGAATTGATTCTGTTGCGTCTTTTTTATGCTTTCTATTTTTTAAGTTAGTTGAGACAAATTGACTTTTTCAAATGTTTTTATTGTTTTATGGATGAATATATGTCGTAAATTTGGGTGTAATTGAGATGCGGGGCTTTAAAATATTTTTAGTGATTCCCAAAAGTGTGTTCCTTTAAAAATTCATACAAATCAAAATAATGGAAATATTGAGCTGCAATTCTGAAGGATCCTTATATTGATAAAAAAATCGGCATTGTCCTAAATATTTGTATAACTGAGATACGGGACTTCAAAATATGAAAATATGTTAGTAAGTCTCAAAACGTGTTTTCGTTTCAAAATTCGTACAGGAAAAAATAATGGAAACATTGAGCTCAAATTCTAAAGGAACGTTCTTAAAGGATCATTCTATCGTTAAAAAATATCGGCGGTATCCTAAATGTTGGTATAACTGAGATATGGGGCCTCAAAATATGTTTAGATTCCCAAAACATGTTTTCATTTAAAAATTCATAGAAATCAAAGTCATGGTAGTATTAAGCTCTAGTTCTAAAGGAACTTTCTTTAAGGATTATTCTATTGATAAAAAAACGGAAATGTGGTATAACTGAGAGACAGGGCTTTAAAATAAGAAAATATATTTTATGAGTTCCAAAACGTATTTTCGTTTAAAAATTCCTACCTATCAAAATAATGGAAATATTCAGCTGAAATTATAAAAGAACGTTCTTTAAGGATCATTCTATTTTTAAAAAAAACTAGCAGTATCCTTAATGTTGGTATAACTGAGATACGGGGCGTCAAAATATGAAAATACCCATATTTAATGATCCTAAAACGCGTGTCGTTTAAAATTTCATAGGGTTCAAAATAATAGAAAGATTGAGCTCAAATTTTTAAGTGGCGTACTTGAAGGAACATTCTATTGATGAAAAAATCGGCAGTGTCCTAAAAGTGGGTATGACTGAGATACGGGACTTCAAAATTCGAAAATATGACTAATTAGCAATTATTAAATTTAATGTTCATCTAGGTTGATGAAAACTTGTATCGGGCTTTAATTTGAAGTAGCACGTAATATAAAATAAAATATTTTTGGAATTTAAAGAAATTTTTGAAATAATTAGAATTTTTAAATTTATCTAGCTCCGAAAATTGTTTTCGTTTTAAAAATTCGAACAGATCAAAGTAATGGAAATTTTGAGCTCAAATTGTAAAGGAATGCTCTTTAAGGATCATTCTATTGGTGAAAAAATCGGCAATGTCCTAAATGTTGGTATAATTGAGATACGGGACTTCAAAATATGAAAATATGTTTTATGTGTTCCAAAACGTGTTTTCGTTTAAAAATTCATAAAGATCAAATTAATAGAAATATTGAGCTCAAATTCTAAAGGAACGTTGATGAAAAAATCGGCAGTGTCCTAAATGTGGGTATGACTGAGATACCGGACTTTAAAATACGAAAATATGATTAATCAGCAATTATTAAATTCAATGTTCATCTAGATTCATTAAAACTTGTATTGGGCTTTAATTTGAAGTCACACGTCAAATAAAATATTTTTGGAATTTAAACGAAATTTTTGAAATAATTAGAATTTTTAAAAGTGGTTTCGATTAAAAATTCGAACAGATAAAAGTAATGGAAATTTCGAGCTCAAAGTGTAAAGAAATGTTCTTTAAGGATCATTCTATTAGTGAAAAAATCGGCAATGTCCTCATTGTTGGTATAATTGAGAGAAGTTACATTCAAAGTAGTAGACATCATTAGCAATCTAATTAAGGTTTTTTAGGTTTTGCTTTAGATCCGTTGGCACTAGCATAATGTTGAACATATCCAACACTAGATGATTAACCGTAGGACATATGTTACAGATACTGCCCTATAGAGATATACTAGGAATCATAAAATAACTGTATCTATTCCATGTCTAAATAAGTTGCACCGAGGAAGATCAGGTGAATAAGGTAGCTGGTGGAAGGCATTTATTGCGTAATTCAAAATACAGCTACAATTCCAGCCATTTACAGCGAATATCTTGACGCAAACGCCTCAACACTTATAAATCTTCTTCTTCTTCTTTTCTAAATCCTTTTGCCCTTTCAGGCGTCGGATGTGGATTCCGTGTCCTGTACCCATTTCTTCCATGCCTTTCTGTCTCTTGCTAGATTTTTCATTTCTGCTATGGTCTTTCCTCTTTCTAAACCTATCTCTTGTATTTGGTCTAACCATTTCCTTCTAGGCCTACCCCTTTATTTTTTGATCGGCTTTCCAATCTCCATTATTTTCCTAGTTAATCTATTTTGTTCCATTCTTACCATATGACCATACCAGCTAAGTTGTCTCTTTTTTATTTTACCAATTATCGCTTCCTGTTTAGTTGTCTCTCTAATAACGTCATTTCTAATCCTATCCCATTTAGTTTTCCCTGAAATTCTTCTTAGATGCTTCATTTCTATGGCATTTATTTTAGTTTCGTCCTTTTTTCGCACAGTCCAATTTTCACTTGCGTATATTATTGCAGGAACTGTTATCATATTATGAATTTTCATTTTTACTTCTAAGTCTATATCTTTATGTCCAAGAATTGTTTTATTTAGAGAGTAGTATATTTTTGTTGATTTATTTGCTCTGTTTGTTATTTCTGCATCTATTTTTCCATCTGCTGTTACTATACTTCCTAAATATTCAAATGTTGTTACTCTTTCTAGAGTCTGGTTTTTGCATTTAATATCTCTATTATTTTGATCACCTGGTTGTTTTTCATTTATTATCATCACTTTTGTTTTATTTATGTTCACCTCCATATTCATGTTCTCTACTTCTTTAGTCCAAATATTCACTAGTCTTTGCATTTTGTTCTTTGTATTCGCCACTAAAACCACATCATCTGCATATAGTAGACTACTCAGTTTTATTGGTTCTAAATTTCTGTGTCCAATTATAGTATTCAGCTGCTCATACTTTTCTTTGATTCATTTCACAATCTTATCCATGATTATTATAAACAGTAGTGGGCTTAAACTGTCTCCTTGTTTTATTCCCTTACACATTTTGAATTCTTCAGACCTTTGGCCTGCAATCTGTACCTTGGCTCTAACTGTCTCGTATACACTTTTAATTATATTTATTAAGGTGGGTGGTACTTCCATTTCCTCCAGGGTTCTCCATACTTCTCTTCTATCTACTGTATCAAAGGCTGCTTTTAGATCTATAAATGTAAGGTACATTTCTTCTCCCTCTTCTATTTTTCTTTCGATTATATTCCTTAGTATATAGATATTGTCATTTGTTTGTCTTTCAGGTCTAAAAGCTCCCTGTTCTTCTCCTAATTTTGGTTCTACATATTCTCTTAATCTTTTTTCTATTATTTTTGTGTACACTTTATAGCTAGTTTGGGCCAAACATATTGCTTTGTAATTCTCACATTGTGTCTGTTCTCCCTTTTTATAGATGGGTACTATTAAGTTATTTTCCCATTCCCTTGGAATTTTTTGTTGTACCCAGGCTTCTTTGCATACATTCCATATCCATTCTTTTCCTCTTTCTCCTAATGACTTAATCATCTCTGGCGCTATCTCATCTTCTCCGTTAGCCTTGCCTATTTTGATTTTTTGTATTACTTGATCTATTTCTTCTTTATGGATTCCTTGTAGTTGGTCAATTTCCTCTTCTGCGGTTGTTATACTCTCTTCCGGTGTTAATGTATGGAATTGTTCTGTATAGTATTCCTTCCATGTTTTCAATACTTCTTCCATTTCCGTTTGTACTTGTCCTTGTCGATTTTTTATTGCTCTAATATCTTTATATTTATTTCCTCTCAATCTTTTTATTCTTGTCCAAAATTTCTTGTTATCCATCTTATGTAGATCTGTTATTTCTTCTCCGAATTTCTTCCATGACTCACGTTTTGATTTTTTGACGGCTCTTTTTACAATAGTTTTCTTCCTGTCATATTCTTCTTTGTCCACATGTGATTTTGATGTGATATATTTTTTCCATGCCGTTTTCTTTTCTTTGACCGCTATTTTAATTTCGTTATTCCACCAGTTAGTCCTTTTTATATTCTTATTATATTTAATTTTTCCACATATCTTCTCTGTTGCTGTTAATAGCGTTTCTTTAAAGGCGACCCATCGTTCTTCAAGTGTCCAGTCTGTTTTTTCTTTTTCTAGTTTATAGAATTCTTTATTCGTCTCATTTTGGTATTTTTTCTCGATATCTTTATTTTTGAGTTTATGTGTTGCTAGTTTACTGTAGTCTGTAGTAAATTCTTTCCTGAGTAATTTTACTAGACAAGTTGTCACTACTAATCTGTGGTTAGATCCAATTTCTGCTTCTTTCTTTGTTTCAATTTTTTGCATTACTTCTGTTAGGTTTTGTGTATATGTTATGTAGTCTATCAGGCTTTTAGCGTTTCTTCCTTCTGCCACAAACGTATATTTATCATTTAGTTGTTGTTCCCACATCGTATTTCCTATTATTAGATCATTCCTTCTGCAAAAATCTATCATTTTTAGTCCATTTCTGTTGATTATGTCTTCTCCATGTTTTCCCATACAACCCATTCCTCTATTATAATCATTTCCTACCCTGCTATTCCAATCTCCCATTATTATTGTCTTTTCGTTTTCCTCCCTTACTTCATCTAATACTCTTTGCAATTGAATATAAAATTCTAAAATTTCTTCCTCTGCCGTTCCTTCTACTGGCCCATATATTTGTATAAAATTGATTATTTCTTCTAATTTTATACTAATAACTATTATTCTCGAGTCGACTGCCTTAGATTGTATTACCTTTTGTTTTATTTCTTCTGTAACAATTATTCCTACACCCTCCTTTGCCCTTTGTTCTGGTTTTACTCCTGAATAATATAATGTGTGCTTTGTTGTTAGTTGCGAACATCCTTTGCCTTTTTTCTTCGTTTCACTTAGTCCTAGAATTTGAATATTATTGTTTTCCATTTCTTCAGTTAATTCCAATTCTTTCCCTGTTAATGTGTTTATATTCCATATACCTACGCCCATCTGTAATTTTTCCATGTTTTGAGGTCCGTGTTTTTTATTATTACTCTGTTGATGATAATCTTCCTTTAATTTGTTATGCTTGTTACTTGTTATTCTTCTGCTTTGTATTTTGTTATTTAATTTACCGTTATCATATCCCTTGTTCTCAGCTTGAGTCATTACCTGTGTACTATCTTTAAGTGTATTGTTTATTAGTTTTTTTGGTTCTGCTCTCTAGTCATCAATTGTAATTCCTCTGAATTTTCATTCCATTTCCAAACTATTCCGTTTACTATCAATTTCTTGTATCCTACTTTTGTATTTTTTCCCTTTTCTTTTTCTTCTTTGGCCTTTCTTCTAATTGTTTTTTGTATCTCTAATTCTTTTTTGGTAAGGTCCGACTCAATATAAATATGTTCCTGAGAATTTCTCAGTCTACTTTTGCTTCTTAGAATGTCCATTTTATCTGCAAAACTTTCCATTTCAATCAAGCAAACCTTTTCACTTAGTTTTTGGGCGCTTCTTATTTTGACATCTATTTGCAGTCCTTTAGTTATGAAGTTTTCCATAGTTGTCTTTAGTATCCTATCATCTTTTGTATTCAATTCTAATCCAGTGATGACCAAATTTTTCTTTTTAGTTATTTTTTCTAGATATTCCATTTTGTTATTTAGTGTTTTTATTTCGTTCTTGAGTTCCTGGTTTTCTTGCTTTATTTCTAGTAGCTGTTTGTTGTTCTCGCTGTTTTCCTTTCTTAATTGCTTTATTTCATCCATCATTTCATCGTTTTTGTTCATCAATTCTTGCATCATTTTTATCATGGTTGCTTCCGAGCTCTCTTTTTCTTCTGCGCCTTTCTTGGGTGTTCTCTTAGTTATTTTACTTCTGCCAAAACTTTCATCTAATTCCCTCCTTTTTCTTTTGTATTCTTCATCAGTATCTGTTCCGCTCTCTAAAGGCATTTTGTTTGATTTTCTTTTGTACAATCCACGAAATCTGTTTCTCTTTTGTAGTTTGTGTACCGAGAACCTACTTAGTTCAGTCCTTAGCCTACTCAGAGCTGACCGATTTCGTTTATGTATGTAAATCTTATATTACTTTTTACCTGGTAAATATTTAAATCCGAACCTGTTAAATCCCACTTAACTGGCCTGCCTGTGTAGCAATTACCGGTTTTACTGCCAGCTAATTAGAATTTTGTAGTGTTTAGTTTTTATATTTTATAGTGGAAACTTTTTATTTACTGTATATTTTATACTCAATATTTTTATTATTAGACTTAATTATGCTAAAATCTTACTTTGATTTTGCTGTCTCCAATTGTGCACTCACTTCACCTCTTTATATATTACTTCGTATAGCTTTTACAATTATTTGACTCGTAATTTATCTGATATTCAGCTTTATTACGGAGCAAATATTAAATCACTTTTCAAAACCCAGTGCCAGGACCGGAATCCACACTTATAAATATAATTCCTTATTGAGTGTCTAGCTTGTGGGAACGAATTCATGATGAACCACACTGCAAATATCAAAGGAAACAATTAGCATCACTTTCATTTTTGAGGTCTGGCTCGGTTTTTTCTGTTTAAGCTCATTTTTTCCACCAATTCCCATGATTGTTGTATTTCTAGACTGTCATATTTGTATACCAACGTCTTGTCACTAGCTATGATCCGTTCTTTGGACGTGGGATCCAAATTCGTACGATCCAGCATGTATTCATAGACTTGAGCTCGATACTGCTTTTGACGAAAATTCCGCACCACCGGAACAAGTCAGGAAAAATCAAACGAACGGTTTAGATGTTATCTTCGGTTAAAGAGTTGGAAGATCGTCACGAACAGGGCATGTCTTGGAAATATTCTCCATATAGCCTAGTAAAAGTACACACAATATCCGTAAAAAGTCGCAAAAATACAAAATGAGAAAAATTTATATTTAAATACTTCTAAGGGGCAAATTTATGAAACTGAAAAGTTTATGCTAGGTGTTCCGTTTTTCCGGAAAATCTGCAAGCAGCAAGAAGAAAACGGAAAACGTCATCTGATTGTGATTGTGCTATTTTAAACCTTTTTTAGTGAACTGTTTCATACTTGAATGTCCGTAGTTTATTTTTATATAACATAATGGATCCTAACCTCAATTCGGAGGTAAGTTCGCACCTGTTGCGATTTCTTCTATATTATATATTACTTATCAACTACAGTATCTTAATGCTGTTTTTCCATTTCAGTATTCCTGATGATGAGGACAATAATCCTCGAAAGCTTGAAAATTTTCCGTTAAGAGTACACGTTTTCCGTTTTCTTCTTGCTCAGGGACGGTCCAAGGCCCATGCGACGGATGCGGCCGCATGGGGCGCCGGCCCGAGGGGGGCGCCGGCGAAGCCGGCGTCCGCCTCGGTTTTTTTTTGTCTACTGTTACAAATTGTACATCAAATTTTGCGCCCCAACGCCTGAAAAAAAATAAAAAAAATTCATAAAATTTTAATTTTAATCATTACGTTGAAGCCCGTGACGCCCCAAGGTTGAAGAATCGCCGTTTTAAAAATTAGTTCTCTAAATCTTCTGATTGGCTTCAACGGCGGCTCTTTGATTTTTAGTCTTCTTTAAGAAACTGTATGCCAGTCTTGGCGCCGGCGCCCCAACGCCTACGAAAATAAAAATATATTCATTAAGTTACAACTTAATTTCATTACAATGCCGCCCCAAGGTTTATGAATCGCCATTTTTAGCATTTAACTTACTAGATCTTTTGTGTGACGTCGCCAGCGCCCCCATCGATTTTTGTATAATTTTAAAATTATATGTCAGTTTGGGCGCCCTACAACGAATACGAAAGTAAAAATATTTTTAAAAAGTTACACTTTAATTTCATCCAGTAGCTGCCCCAAGGTTTATAAAACACCGTTTTTAACATTCAGTTCTCTAGATGTTCTGTATGGCTTTGTCGGCGCCCAAACCCCAACAGAAATATGAATATATTTACAAAGTTACAATTAAATTTAATGAAATCACCGCCCCAAGGTTTATAAATCACCGCTGTTTTAACATACTGTTCTCTAGATCTTCTTAGCGCCTTAGGTTTGAAAATACTTTACTACTATACTCAAATGCACGCGTTTGACATTTATCAATTGGTAGGCGTTGTAGCGCTTAGATTGTACGTTTAGTGTTGACGCTGCAGGGATTGATTGTTCATTTCATTGTTCGTGGTTGGAGACCCGCGCACGCGCACAATATTTTTCTGACACACCTGGCCAACTACGTACCCATCAACTGAGGACTGTATTTGGCATTATTTTCAATAGATAGCAGCACCGCCCACCCATCATGTGCTGCCTTCTCTCTCCCTCGAGTATTTTTGTAACTTCGATCTCTAAGATCTACCCACAGTGGATTTAATACAACGTTCGTATTCGTTTAGTGTGTAATACAAGGATTTTGTTTACTTGTTATGAAGTGATTTCATCTCAGTCGCAGAACAAACCTCAGTATTTTAGGCGATTTATTTATTTAGTCTTTACTAAGTTTTAATTAAGTTAAAGTTAGTAATAAGATATCAAGATCATGTCTGAAAAAAAGAAGCCATCGGGTGCATTTTACAGAAAACGTAAAGCAAATTTGGAGAGAGATGCCGAGAAGCAGGCAAAAGCGATGAGACAGTTTGTTTCTAGATCAGAACCATCATGTAGTGGTAGTGGTACTTCTGGTGCAGAAAGTAGTGTGGAAACTGAAGGCGTTGAAAAGCCTTTACTGGTAAGTAAATATTTTTGCAAAATCTGAGTTTAATTTACAAGTGATAAAATATAAAATCCATATATTTTGTTAGATAACGGTACAAAATATTAATAAATAAGCTCAATTGCCTTACTTTTCCTAAATATTTATTTTGTTAGTAATAAAAATTATGATTAAAAGTAGCGTCTAGCAAACCTTTAAGAATTCGAAAGGCAGGTTTTCTTAAAATTATTTTAATGTAAAATAACGTCGACGAAACTCCTTTTTTTTAACGCTTTTTTCGGTTGGATAAATTAAGACTATTGCTGGAACGGGCACTAAATGTAGGTACAACTGTAATAACTTGAGCCTAAAAAAACAGTTATCCTATTATCGGTTTAACAGATTAAATACTTACATTTACACCAACTTATATAAGAGTCTATTGAAAGATTTTTTTTTACTAGGAGCTGTATATAAAAGCCTAGCAAATTTATCTATTAAAATATGCCTAACTAATCAATCACATAATAATTGAAGATAAATACCCATATAAATACCTGCATGTAACATTTTTTACATAATTGTTTGTACTCGATCTAATTGCAACATTCTATATTCATGCAAATCGTAAAAAAGTCTAAAATATTTACTTATGTCCCTGTTCCAGAAGACATCAGAAGAATGTTCTCATCCGGACGAATTTGATCGCATCCATGAATCACATTCTACCACTGATGACTTTGACTTACCATCACCATCAGAACCGAGCCCACCATCAGAGGTTTGTTTCAATTTTGTGACAAGACAAAATATTATTTAACATTGTCGGGCAAAACGAATTCACACATACTGTATATAATATTTAAACTTAAGCAACATTTTAAAATGTTGGATTTGATCAGTCGATCTAAATTTAATTATGACGTGAGACCCCAACCCCAAATGGCATTTTCAAACAAAGGGAGGTGATTGAATATAAGTGCAGATTTGCAATTTATTCTGAAATATTTAAAAACGTATTGTTATACAACCATTGTTTTTGAATAATTAAGTCATAACAACTTCTACTGCTAATATAATCGATTAACACATACATTAGAGTTACAATTTATTTTCATTTCATGAATTGTGTTCTAGATGTCGGAGGCAAAAACTCCATCGACGCCATTGAGCTCATTAACAGATTGTGGACAGTGGCCAGCCAAAATAACAGATGATATACGTCAAGTACTTGTTGAAAAAGGTCCTGTACAGGTAACAGAGTTCGATTTTCCTGTTGACAGTAGAGGCAGAAGGTTTACTCCTGCCAATTACAAAGTGAAATTACCAAATGGAGAAGAAATTCATAGAGAATGGCTCGTGTACTCAGCGTCAAAAAATTCCATATTTTGTTTTTACTGCAAGCTTTTTAGCAAGGAAAGCATATCTCTCACTGGTACAGATGGGTTTTCTGATTGGCAAAACATGTCTAAATTTCTATCCCAACATGAAAAATCTCCTGCACATATCAAGTCGGCTCTTTCTTACCGAGAGGTATTTCAAAGACTGCGGTTGGGAAAGGCCATTGATGACGAAAATCAAAGAATTATTGCGTCCGAAACCCAACATTGGTACGAGGTTTTAAAACGACTGCTTTCTATTGTGCAGTTCCTAGGCACCCAGGGACTAGCATTTCGTGGTCCTAATGATACCCTTTTCAAGGAAAACAATGGCAACTTTTTAAAGCTTGTAGAACACATATCAAAATTTGATACCGTTCTTTCTGAACATCTTCGTAGAATAACCTCTAAAGAAACCCATGTTCACTATTTGAGCAAAAGAATTCAAAATGAGTTCATTGCCTTACTTGCTCGTAACGTTAATGAAAACATACTAACAGAACTACAGAAAGCCAAATACTATTCTATTATTCTTGACTGTACACCTGACGTAAGCCACAAAGAGCAAATGACCCTAGTTGTTCGGTTTGTTCATTCAGTGTCAGGAGAAGAATCGGTCGTAAGAGAGCACTTCCTGGGATTCGTCGAAGTTTCGGAAACATCTGGTGAGGGGTTAACAGCGTCTTTGTTAGACGAGTTGTCGCAAAAAGGGATACCCTTACAAAATATGCGTGGCCAAGGGTATGATAACGGATCGAATATGAAAGGCAAACATGTGGGAGTTCAAAAAAGAATTCTCGACCTCAATCCACGGGCCTTCTACGTCCCTTGTGGTAGCCACTCCCTTAATCTAGTAGTAAATGATGCAGCACTTTCCTGTCTTGTAGCGGTAAACTTTTTCAGCATAGTTCAGGAGATATACAATTTCTTCTCAGCATCAACTCATAGATGGAGTATTCTTAAGAAACATATAACAAATTTGACGGTAAAACCTCTCAGTGAAACCCGGTGGGAGAGTAGGATAGACGCACTTGAACCTCTAAGATATCAAATAGAGGAAGTTTATGACGCTGTCTACGAGGCCACTACCGATGAAAAGGTCGATGCTTTCGGGAAAAACAAAGCCATTGGAATTGCCAAAAAACTAACCGACTTTCGTTTTCTCTGCTGCCTGATTACTTGGCATGAAGTTTTATTTAAAATAAACTTAGTTAGTAAAACACTACAGAGGCAAGACGTACACCTGCAAAGTGCTTTGAAGCTGATTGAAAGTGTTAAGAAATTCTTAGAAACCATGAGGACGGAAACCGGACTAAACAGCGTCATTACAGACGCAAAAGAGCTCGCTGAGAAACTGGGAATCACTCCAGAGTTTCAAGAAGAAAGTCAAGTAAGACCTAGAATGTCTAAAAGACATTTTCCATGTGAGGGTAGGGGTGGAAATGAACCTGTGGTGATGTCTGAGAAAGATAAGTTTAAAGTAAATTTTTTTTATGTTGTTCTTGACACTGCAAACAACGCAATAAGTGAGAGATTTGAACAAATGGACAAGCACAGTAAACATTTTGGATTTCTCTACGACATGAAGGAATTAAACAATTGTGAAAAGGATGTCCTTAAAGAACACTGCATGAATCTACAATCAGTTTTGACGGCAGATAATGAAAGTGATATCAATGGCGATGAACTTCAAAAGGAAATTGTTATCTTGGCACCAATGTTAACTAAAGACAGCTGTCCTGTGACAACACTTAACTACGTGACCAAGAACCGTCTTATGGATATTTTCCCCAACGTGTTTGTAGCGATGAGGATATTACTGACCTTGCCAATATCAGTAGCTAGTGGAGAGAGGAGCTTCTCCAAACTGAAGATTATCAAAAATTACCTTCGGTCAACTATCTCTCAAGAGAGACTCAATGGGTTGGCAACTTTGTGCATAGAAAATCAGATTTTAAACTCAATTGACACAGACTCAATTTTAAAAGACTTTGCTAAAATAAAAGCAAGAAAAGTTAGTTTTTAATGTTTATTTTTTGTAAGTGATACAACACTGTAGCAAGTAAAGTTATAGTAATCAATAAGGTATATTGCAAGTGACTTTTTTAGTTCTTTTTTGGTTCGTTTTTAGTTCGTTTTTAGTTTTAGTAGTTGTTAGTGACTGTTTATGATTCTGATTAAAATTTCATGAAGTCACTTTGTTTATTCATTTATTTTAGCCAAGTAACCCATTTATTTTAGGGTTGTTTAAAACCCTATTACTTTCGTTTGTACATGTATAATTTCGTATTAAATCAACCATAAGGTGATCCATTGAGCCATTAGTTAAAGGACGAAAAGTGGGGGAAATTATAATTTATAAAATACGGTTTTTATAATTGCCGGCGGTTGCCCGCGGGGGGGGGGCGCCGGGGCGCCAAATCGAGACCTCGCATCTGCCTCGAAAAGGCCTTGGACCGTCCCTGTTCTTGCTGCTTTCCCCAATATTCACCAGTTTTATTCCTAACAGTCAGCAAAGACTATCTTCCTTTTATATATATATATATATATATATATATATATATATATATATATATATATATATATAACCTTTGGAACGGAGGGTGATTTTGGCATCTAGGAACACCAAAACGAAAAACTGCATTGAAATTTTTCCGAAGTCGCGTCATGCTACTCTCTACAATACCCTTTTTCATTCTGAAATAAGCCTAAAATAAATTAAATGTTCAAAGTCCTAGTCGATGCCGTTGACTTCCTGGCAATAACCAAGACGGTTCCTAAATTCTTCCAACACTCCAGTTAATGTTTTTGTGCGAATCAGTCCTACTTTAAATTTAAGTAAAAAATCAAGGGGTGCTAGATCAGAAGAGCTTGCTGGCCACTCTATAAATCCTCTCCTACCAATCCATCTGTTGGGGAAAATAGTATATAAATCAGGAGTGATTAAAATCATTATTTAAATCACTTAATTTTATTAATTTAAAATCATGATTTAAATCAAACTATTTTTTTTCAATCTTTTTTATTGAGACCAACACAAAAAGCGTAACGTAACAATATTATCACAAGAACAAAAAGTAGAAAACCACTCGTTAATAAAATAAGATGAAGAACATAATAATAATATACACTTTATGCTTCTGCATTTTCGTTGTAAAGTTTGAACAAAACCACTAATTTTCCTCCTTTTTCTATCCCCATCCTGTTCCTTATATCTGAATGTACAAAACCAAAAGTGCTGAACATTCGTTCTACTAACGCTGAGGAAGCAGTTGCACAGAGGAACTGTTTTATTATTGGTAGCTGTTTTGCAATTTCCGGCTCATCCTTTTGTAAAGTCCACAATTGTATTTCATTTACGTTTTTTTATTATTTCGTACGAACACATACACTTTTTAAATGAGCCTGCGAGTATTCAAATTAATTACTAATGGCAACAGTCCAGTGTTTCCACGTAAATCAATAATTGTTTCTAAAGCCAGATTCTTTTCTTCATGTGTTAACTCGTATTTTTGCTTTTGAGATATAGGCTATGAAATGATACGGCGTGAGTGCCTGCTTATTTCGATCCTGATTTTTTTGATTTTTTTCTAATGGTACTTCTACAACATCCTTAAAGATATTTTGTAAATGTTTCCAATGCTCTACAACATCTGAGATATGAGATTGCTTTTAAAATGCTCAAATATTCTTGTGCTGCATGTTTAAGCCCAATATTTGACACCTTTTGGTAAATGGTCGAATCAATTTGGTTTTCGTTTTTTCACAGATTTTTAATAATATATTCCACTGAGTGACGTACATCTTTTAGCAATCAGCAACGCTATTCCATCGCACATCACTTGGAAGCACTAAAGCGTTGCCTCCTGCTTAATTGAATTTGGCTGTAGCTAGATGGTTATTGCGAAAATACTTAACAATTTGGACCACATATTCTTTAACGTCAGGTATTTGTAAGTCTTAGCACAGTAAATTCAAAATATGGGCAGAGCAGCCAAAAGTTATAACTTCTGAGTCCGTGTTTTCTTCCAATTTTTTCTCATGAGGGCTGCATTATTTGACTTCAAAATATGTTTTATGTGTTCCAAAACGTGTTTTCCTTATTCATACACATCAAGTTAATAGATTTATTGCGCTCAAAGTCTAACAGAACGTTTTAGAAGGGTCGTTCTATTGATAACAAAATCGGTAGTGTCCTAAATGTTGGTATAATAGAGATACGAGGCTTAAAATATGTAAACATGTTTAGTGAGTCCCAAAACGTGTTTTCGTTTAATCATTCATACCGATCAACATAACGGAAATATGTACCTCAAATTTTAAAGGAGCGTACTTGAAGGATTAGTCAATTGATGAAAAAATCGGTAGTGTCCTAAATGTTGGTATAACTGGGATATATAAGACTTGAAAATATGATTAATCGGCATTTATTAAATTTAATGTTCATCTAGGTTGATTAAAACTTGTATCGGGCTATAATTTGAAGTCGTACGTGATATAAAATAATATGTTTTTGGAATTTAATCGAAATTTTTGAAATAATTAGAATTTTTAAATTTAGACAGCCCTGAAAAGTGTTTTCGTTTAAAAATTCTAACAGATCAAAATAATGGAAATTTTGAGCTCAAACTCTAAAGGAATGTTCTTTAAGGATCATTCTATTGGTACAAAAATCGGCAATGTCCTAAATGTTGGTATTATTGAGATACGGGGATTCAAAATAAGAAAACATGTTTTATGAGTTCCAAAATATATTTTCGAAAAATTCCTACAGATCAAAATAATGGAAATATTGAGCTGAAATTCTAAAGGAACGTTCTTGAAGGATCATTCTATTGTTAAAAAAATTAGCAGTATCCTTAATGTTGGTATAACTCAAAATATGAAAATATGTTTAATGATCCCAAAAGATTTTTCGTTTAAAAGTTTATACAGTTCAAAACAATGGAAATATTGAGCTCAAATTTTAAAGGAACGTACTTGAAGTTTCATTCTATTGATGAAAAAATCGGCAGCGTCCTCAATGTTGGTATAACTCAGATACAGGGTTTCAAAATACGAAAAAATCGAGTAAAAAATATCAAATATAGAAATTTTCGTCCTGAATCTATAAAAAATATATATACACAACGCTTCCAGAAAAGTAGGAATGTTGTATCTTAAAAAAATCTTACGTTAATTTCGTTACACAGTCTCTAAATTCAATTTATATGAATACTAAACTACTACTACAAAAGCTATATTCTTATGTAATAAGAGGAAATGCCTATAATCTAATAAAAAGCTATTTAACGGATAGAACTCAAACCGTTTCAGCGGACAGTATTGTCAGCAAACAAAAAAAAAGTTATATACGGCGTTCCTCAGGGAACAGTCTTAAGTCCCACCCTGTTTCCCTTATGTATTAACAGTTTATTAAAAATAAAAATACGGGGAATTATAATAAGTTTCGCCGATGACACGGCAATTTTATATAAAGAACCGTCATGGCAATCACTAAAAGAAAACGCAGAGAAAGATTTGACTCAAATGAAAAATTGGTTTGCATATAATCTCCTAAACAAAACCAAATACCTTTCTTTTTCATCTTATGCTACTGGGCTGCCTACATTTGGTCCATTAATTATCGATAAAGATACCGAAATTCCAGAAGCAGAGTCCATCAAATATCTCGGAATAATTATTGATAGACACCTAAGATGGGACTTGCACATAAATAATCTAAGTAATAAAATCAGAGGCCTTTTATCCAGATTTAAATTATTAAGGGATTTTTTGGATAAAGAACATTTAAAAATTATTTATTTTGCTTTAGTACAAAGTTTGCTTCAGTACGGTATATTGGGATGGGCCGGAGTGTCCGATATACATATTGTAATGTTTTTCTAATTTATTTAAACAATAAACGGGTGGGATAAATTTTAAACACACGGTATGGCTACTTACTAATTTATTTAAACACTAAACTAATCACTAACACTTAATTTATATATACTCAGTATATTCACTTAAACTAATTTATATTCACTTATTTACTGTTTGCTATTTCGGTGTATTTATTCCACGAGATCACTTTATCAACTAACTCATCCGCTGATCAGTCATTTATTTATATTAAAGCCCTTTTTACTAGAAAATTCCGGACTGCGGCTTACACGCACAAAAATAATTGGTTCTGGCCTTTTCTAGATAAGTCTGGTCACAAAAACAATGTTTAGATAAAATAGTCGTAAACAGTTATAAAAAAAACCTGCGTATCCGCCATAATTTTAACTTTTATAACTGGCTTAGACAGAGTCGGATTTAGGGACTATACCAGTGTGCTGTTTCGTAACAATATGAATAACATATTATACAAAAGTGAATATTAAGGGTAATTTTTAAACAACCAATTTTATATCCAAGCAACTACTTATATGAACGAAATGGAATATATGATGTACGACAATTATTTGCGTATAAAATCCTAATTAATATTCATAAAGGAAAAATTGAAATGCGGTACACAGAGCATGAGTATGAAACAAGAAACAAAGAATATAAAACGCAGCTTCCTATATGTAATAAAACAATAGGCCAGCATAGTTGTAACTATATCAGCTCCAAATTATATAAATATTTTCCAAATGAACTTAAATCAAAATTTTTTTATGTATAGAAATAAAGTTAAAAATTGGATCCTAGAGACGGATCGGTATATATTTCATAATATAATATATAAATGCTTAACATTATGTATATACTGTTACGAACTCACACACCGAAGCAGATACTAAGTACGGTCCTGTAACCTGATGTTAACGGAGTTAAAAAAATGGCGAGCGCGCCGAATTCTGAGAAGGTCTATTGGGATTTATTGTGACAGTTTTTATAGACATGTTCTCGGAAGGTCTTTTAAGGATTGAGCCGGCAATCGAGAAATATCGTGAAAGGCATTTTTTGTGTAAGCCGCAGTCCAGAATTCTCTAGTAAAAAAGGACCGATCAGCGGACCAGGCAGTTGATAAAGTGATCTTGACAAATAAACAGTAAATAAGTGAATATAAAAGTGTTTATATAAATTAATAATTAAGTTTGTGTTTATATAAATTAATAATTAAGTTTGTGTGCATATAAATTAAATTTAAGTGACTAGTTGAGTATATATAAATTAAGTGTGAGTGATTAGTTAAGTGTTTAAATAAATTAGTAAGTAGCCATACCGTGTGTTTAAGATTTATCCCACCCGTTTACGTTTTAAATTAATAACAAAAACATTACAATACTATTGAAAATAAAGTAAAAACCAAAAGAAAATAAAGTGAATCTCGAATTTTACTAATTAGCCTTTCGCTAAATAATGGATAAAAAAAAATTACTCAATGTAAGACTTCCCCCATCCCGGGCTGGACGTATAAACTCTGATTGCGACTTTACCTGGATTTTAGTTTAAATTTTTTTCACATGTTCTAGTATGTGAGTTAGTGTAGTTATTGTATTAATTTGTTATGCTTACCGTGTACAACCTGATTTTATTCAGTTTCTACGGCATTTTCCTGTTTATTCACCAATGTTTAGATTAGTAATAGATTTGGATTTTATTTGTACTTTGAATAATTGAATGAATAAACATCATTGTTACTAATATAAAATTGCTTATACAAGGTCATTAATTAAGGGTTGGCCTAAAATATTTCCAAAATAACGCCACCTATTCGAAATAAATAATGTTCAAACCACTTCTAACGAATAAATGATTTTCTTCTTCTGTTTTATAGTCGAAAAAGAAACGCCTCAAGAAACGTCGCACCATGTCCGGTACAATGGAATTAACGGACGTCATGGCGGACGTAATTGCGTCAACGGAAGCTAAAACGCCCGAATCTTCCGCGGATTCCGCGAAAATTCCCGAAATACCGGAATTTCCGGCAACTGTAACCAACGTAATCGTCACGAAACCAAAACCCAGCACGGTTTTAACTCTAAACGTGTCCCCGGCGGTTACTACGACTACCGACGTCGATACCACGATTACTACGGATACGACGACCGTCGCTACGGCTACGTCGACCGTTAAAGTGGATGCCGCGGTACCGGCGACTATAAAGAAGGATAAAACCAAGAGGAAATCCGACGAACACGGTCACCACGGTCTGAAGAAATTCAAAAATAATTCTATGGATAAGATCGTGAGTCCGGTGGTACCGCAACCAGGCGCTTGGTTAAAACGCAGCAATTCAACGATAAAATGGCCGAAACCTCGTCACAACAAACAGCAGGATACGGCGACGCCGCAATTCAAGGAGAGCGATAAACGGTTCCAGTACGGTAATTATAACAGGTACGTAAACATACATTACACTTTTTCTCTCTAATTGAAATTGTTTTACATCGAACATTTGTCGGTACTGGATTCTGGTTATGTTTTGTGGTGCTTATTTGTACATATCCGCATCTTTTAATGTGTTTGTGGAACTATCCATTCCATCTTTTACGATATGTGTTGTTAAAACTTTTAAATGTTGGAAAAAATGTGACATTTTGAATGTTATATATCAATTAACAATATCCTTAATTTTTTTATGTTTTATAGAAGGACGTACAACTTTGATAAAACCGCCTCGTAATTGAGGCAAAATATATGAAATTTTCAATATTCCTCCTCGTTTAAAGGTTTTCTCAATTTTTAAATTTTTTGGATCTTTTGTCTAAATGTTGCCTCAGCACCTCAAATTTCAGGCAAAAAATGTGAAATTTTGGGTATCCCTCCTCGTTTAACAGTCTCCTTAATTTCTAAATTTATTTTAAAGGAGAATACATAAAATTTGATTTTAAAAAGCTGTCTTATGCAATTTTAAAAGAACCACCTAAGCACCTCGAAATTCAGGCATTAAATTTTGAAATTTTAAATATTCCACCTCGTTTAACAGTTCCCTCCGTTTTAAAAATTATTTAAAAGTAAGATTTATAGAAATTTGTCTAAAAACTATGCCTTTGTCTTAACTTCTAAAAGAAACGCCTCAGTACCTCGAAATTCAGGTAGAAAATGTGAAATTTTGAATATTCCACCTCGTTTCCTCAGCTTCCTCGTTTTTTTTTTAAATGAGAGTATATAGAAATTTGTTTGAAAACGCTGTCTTTTGTTTTAAAAAATGCTTCAACGCCTCGATTATAGGCAAAAATTTGAAATTGTAGATATTCCACCTAATTTAACAGTTTCCTTCATTATAAAAATTATTCAAAAGTAGAATATATATAAATTGGTCAAATAACGATGTATTTTGTCTTAAGTTTTAAAAGAAACGAGTCAGCACCTCGAAATTCAGGCAAAAATGTGAAATTTTGAAAATTCCATCTCGTTTAACAGTTTCCTCAATTTTTAAATTTTTTTCAAATGAGAGTATAGAAATTTGTTTGAAAACGCTGTCTTTTGCATTAACTTTAAAAAAATGCCTCAGCGCCTCGAAATTTAGACAAAAATTTGAAATTTTAAATAGTCCCCCAATTTCCTCCATTTTAAAAATATTGAAAAGTATAATATATAGAAATTTGTCAAAAAACACTGTCTTAACTTATGAAATATATGCCTCAGTGTCTCGAAATTCAGGCAGAAAATGTGAAATTTTGAATATTCCACCTCGTTTAATAGTTTCCTAATTTTAAAAATTATTTATATGTAGAATATATAGAAATTTGTCTAAAACGATGTCTTTTGTCTTAACTTTTAAAAGAAACGCGCCAGCACCTCGAAATTCAGGCAGAAAATGTGAATTTTGAATATTCCACCTCGTTTAACAGCTTCCTCAATTTTTAATTTTTTTTAAATGGGAGTATATAGAAATTTGTTTGAAAACGTTGTCTTTTGTCTTAACTTTAATAAAACGTCTCAGCGCCTCGGAAATTAGGCGAAAATTTGAAATTTTAAATATTCCACTTCATTAAATAGTTTTTTCCATTTTTAAAATTATTTAAAAGTAAAATATATAGAAATTTGTCTAAAACGATGTCTTTTGTCTTAACTTTTAAATGAAACGCCTTAGCACCTTGAAAATCAGGGAAAAAATGTGAAATTATGAATATTCCACCTCGTTTAACAGTTTCCTCAATTTTTTATTTTTTTTTAAATGAGAGTATAGAAATTTGTTTGAAATCGCCTCGAAATTTAGGCAAAAATTTGAAATTTTAGATATTCTACAAGGTAACAGTTTCCTCCATTTTAAAAATTATTTAAAAGTAGAATATATAGAAATTGGTCTAAAACAATTTCTTTTGTCTTAACTTCTAAAAGAAACGACTCAGTACCTCAAAATTTAGGCAAAAAATGTGAAATTTTGACTATTCCACCTCGTTTAACAATTTTCTCAATTTTAAATTTTTTTTCAAAAGAGAGTATATAGAAATTTGTTTGTAAACACTGTCTTTTGTATTAATTTAAAAAAAAATGCCTCATAGCCTCGATTTTAGACAAAAAATTGAAATTGTAGATATTCCACCTCATTTAACAGTTTCCTTCATTTTTAAAATTATTTAAAAGTAGAATATATAGAAATTTGTCAAATAACGATGTCTTTACTTTTAAAAGAAACGCCTCAGCATCTCGGAAATCAGGGGGAAAATGTGAAATTATGAATATTCCACCTCACTTAACAGTTTCCTCAATTTTTAATTTTTTTAAATGAGAGTATATAGAAATTTGTTTCAAATCGCCTCGAAATTTTTGCAAAAATTTGAAATTTTAGGTATCCCACCTCGGTTAACAATTTCCTCAATTTTTAAATTTTTTTCATATGAGGGTATATAGAAATTTGTTTGAAAACGCTGTCTTTTGTATTGACTTTAAAAAACGCCTCAGCGCCTCTAAATTTAGACAAAAACTTGAAATTTTAAATATTCCCCCAATTTCCTACATTTTAAAAAGAATTTAAAAGTAGAATATATAGAAATTCGTCTAAAAACACTGTCTTAACTTTTGAAATATACGCCTCAGTGTCTCGAAATTTAGGAAGAAAATGTGATATTTTGAATATTCCACCTCGTTTAATAGTTTCCTCCATTTTAAAAATTTGTCTAAACCGATGACTTTTGATTGAAATTTTGGATATTACACCTTGTACAACACAGATTATGTGATATTTTTACGTATTTGAAAAACGGATGTATAGAAATTTGTCTGGAAACGTTCTTTTATGCAATTTTAGAAAACCCGCCTCAATACCTCAAAACTCTTTTATAAAGGACGGCTCAAACCTCATAATTCAGGAAAAAAATATTGAAAAAACTGGCTGGATACTCAAAATGCAGCCAAAAATATAAAAAAACCCTCAAAACTCAGCAAAAATATTAATCAAACCCCCTCATTCAGGCAAGAATATTTAAAAAACCTCCTCGAAAATTCTATTAAAATATTAAACAAGCCGCCTCAAACCCCAAAATTCAAGCAGAAATATTTAAAAACCCGCTTCAAATCTCAAAATTTTGGAAAAAAGATTTTAAAAACCGCTGCAAACCTCAAAATTCTGGCAAAAATATTTTGAAAACCGCTTCAATTTTCTAAATTCACGGAAAAATATTTTTAAAATCGCTTCAAACCTCGAAATTCGGGCAAATATATGAAAAAGCCGCAAACCTTAAAATTCAGGCAAAACTTTTTAAAAAACCGCCTCAAACCCCGAAATTCAGGCAAAACTTTTTAAAAAACCGCCTCAAACCCCGAAATTCAGGCAAAAAGATTTTAAAAACCGGCCGAAACCTCAAAATACAGGCAAAAATGTTTAAAACCCCGCATCAAACCTCCTCGAAAATTCTATTAAAATATTAAACAAGCCGCCTCAAACCCCAAAATTCAAGCAGAAATATTTAAAAACCCGCTTCAAATCTCAAAATTTTGGAAAAAAGATTTTAAAAACCGCTGCAAACCTCAAAATTCTGGCAAAAATATTTTGAAAACCGCTTCAATTTTCTAAATTCACGGAAAAATATTTTTAAAATCGCTTCAAACCTCGAAATTCGGGCAAATATATGAAAAAGCCGCAAACCTTAAAATTCAGGCAAAACTTTTTAAAAAACCGCCTCAAACCCCGAAATTCAGGCAAAACTTTTTAAAAAACCGCCTCAAACCCCGAAATTCAGGCAAAACTTTTTAAAAAACCGCCTCAAACCCCGAAATTCAGGCAAAAAGATTTTAAAAACCGGCCGAAACCTCAAAATACAGGCAAAAATGTTTAAAACCCCGCATCAAACCTCAAAATTCAGGCAAAAATAATTTGAAACTCTGTTTAAACCGCAAAAATTTTTAAAAAGCCGCCTCAAACTCCGAAATGCAGGCAAACAGATTTTAAAAACCGGCCGAAACCTCAAAATACAGGCAAAAATGTTTAAACCCCGCTTCTAATAATAAACAAACCGCCCCGAAACTCAAAATTCAGGCAAAAGTATAAAAAAGCCTCAAACCTAAAAATGCTACTAAAATATTTAAACTAGCCGCCTCGAACCACAAAATTCAGGCAAAAATATTTTAAAAAACCGCTTCAAATCTCAAAAATTAGGCAAAATGTTTTTAAAAACCGCCGCAAACATCAAAATTCTGGCAAATATATTTTGAAAACCGCTTCAAACCTCGAAATTCATACAAAAATGTTTTAAAATTCGGCCAAAATGAATTCAAAAACTGCCTCAAATTCCAAAATTCAGGCAAAAAAGATATAAAAACCTGCCTCGAATTCAAAATTCAATCAAAGATATTTTAAAACCAGCTGTAAACCTCGAAAATTAGGCAAAAAAATAAAAAAACGCCTCCAACCTCAAAATTCTGCAAAAATATTAAACAAACCGCTTCAAACCCCAAAATTCGGGCAAGAATATTCAAAAAAATCTCAAATCTCTAAATTAGGCAAAAATATAATAAAAAAGCCACAAACTTCAAAAGTCTATTCAAATATTAAACAAGCTGCCTCAAGCCCCAAAATTCAGGCAGAAATCTTAAAAACTCGCTTCAGATCTCAAAATTTAGGATAAAAGATTTTAAAAACCGCCGCAAACCTCAAAATTCTGGCAAAAATATTTTGAAAACCGCTTCAAACCTGGAAATTAAGGTAAACATATTTTTAAAATCGCTTCAAACCTCGAAATTCGGGCAAATATATAAAAAAGCCGCAAACACCAAATTTCAGGCAAAAATATTTAAAAAACCGCCTCAAGCCCCAAAATTTGGGCAAAAATATTTCAAAACTCACTTTAAACCTCAAAATTCAGCAAAAATATTAAACAAACCGCATCAAACCTCAAAATTCAAGCATATTTTACAAAACCTCGAAACTCAAAATTCAGGCAAAAATATTTAAAAACCCGCTCCAAATCTCAAAATTTAGGCAAAAACATTTTAAAAACCGCCGCAAACCACAAAATTCTGGCAAAAATATTTTGAAAACCTCTTCAAAACTCGAAATTCAGGCAAAAACATTTTTAAAATCGTTTCAAACCTCGAAATTCAGGCAAAAATACTTTAAATGTCGCTTGAAACCTCGAAAGTCGGGCAAATATATAAAAAGCCGCAAATCTCTAAATTCATCCAAAAAGATGTTTAAAACGGCCCCAAACCTCAAAATGCAGGCAAAAATGGTTAAAAATCCGAACGAAGCTCAAAATTCAAGCAGAAATATTTAAAAAACTGCTTTAATCCTCAAAATTCAGGCAAAAATATTTTAAAAATCTCATCAAACCTCGAAATTCGGGCAAAAATATTTTAAAACGCGTCAAAATTCAGTAAAAATATTAAACAAACCGCCCCAAACTTCAAAATGTTGGCAAAAATGTTTAAAAAACTGCTCCCGCCAAAAAACTCTATAAATAATTTTTTCTAATTCTAGGCCATTAAAAACAAGTTTTTTTTTACTCTAAAACGTTTCAGGTATTACGGTTACAGGAACCCCCACAACGAAACCGATTACAGACTAAAAGTTTTCTCCCACCATCCGTACCTGTTCATCAACAAAGACATACTCGACGTCGGATGTAACATAGGTCACGTGACGTTATCGATAGCTCGCGATTTCGGAGCGAAATCCGTATTGGGCATAGACATTGATCAGAAATTGGTGTCGGTGGCGAGAAAAAATGTCAAACATTACGTGAAAAAAGAGGAAACGCCGCCAGGAAACGAGGACGGTCAAGGAGGCGGCGGCGGCGGACGTAAAACGGAAAGTAGTGAGTTTTTTCCTATTAGTATGCCTATATTATACGGCGATATCGACGTTCCAGGTTTTACGCACGACAAGAGCGGCGGATTTCCAAACAACGTTACTTTCAAACAGGTAAGTTCCAAAAATAAAATAAAACATTTTTTCCCAGTATATTATATGTTTTTATAATTAACCGTCTCTTTTGAATACCTCCGGTTTTTCAGGGTAACTATGTGAATTATTTTGCTTTCTCAGTGTAACTATGTCTTTTTTGAAGTCTCTTGTTTTTTCAGTGTAACTGTGCCTCCTTTAAATACTTTTTTTTTCATTCTGTAATATTCTTGTTTTTTTCAGTGTAACTATGTCCCTTTATCTTTTTGTTCCATTCATATAGCATCATCATCATTCATTAAACAAAGAATTTCTCGGGCACGTTTAACCACAATTCTCAAGTCTTTTATTTACATGTAAATTTCGTGTTTTAATATTTTAAATTTTGACATTGGACGTCACAAAGTTTTTTGACCCTCTCCCTGCCCCTTGTCACACTGTCACATTTCATTGACTCCCCCCTTTACGTAATTTATGAATGGCCCGTAACTATGCTTCCATTAAATACTTTTGTTTTCTTGGTGTGACTCTGCTTCCATCAAATACTTTTGTTTTCTCAGTGTAACTATCCATCTTGTAAATACTTTTGTTTTTTCAGTGTAACTGCCTGTTTTAATCGTTTTTATATTGTAATGTTCATCAAATACTTTTTTTTAGTGTAACTGTACTTCTTCAGTGTAATTGTGCATTTTGTTTTTTCAGTGTAACTGTGCCTCTTTGAGATACTGTTGTTTTTCTCCAATTGTTTTTTCAGTGTAACTGCGCCTTCTCTAATATCTATTAAATACTTTAGTTTCAGTGTAACTACGCGTCCATCAAATACTTCTGTTTTTTTAGTGTAACTGGGTTTTTATAAAATATTTTCATTTTCTAAGTATAATTTCTATCAGTGTTTTAAATGAAACTCATGGTTTCTAGTTAATACCACAATATAATAAAAATTGTTGAAAATTCTAAAAAATTGACAATTGTTTCGATAAATCAATATCATTGTCAGATTGACAGAAGTTACATTTCATTTGATGCCTACCTGATGTTTCGTAGTTATTTTTGGCTAGACCAAGAAGTGACCTAATTGGTGATTGACTTAATATATGTTAATAGAAAAAAGAAGAAGATGTGATATTATAAATATTGAAGCTTATTAGCCCTATGGTGATATCCTGGATATCATTTTTCCAATTAAGATCAGTATAACTGCAATGATATAGAAAACCAAGAAAACTATATCTGCTGATCTTTACAATTATCTCTTAAGAAAACAATTTATTAGTGGAGAACTCCTTAGATTTAACTGTTCATTGACAACTTCATATTGTGGGTTTCTTAAATGTCTTCTAATTTCCAATTCTTCAAGGAAATCCAGTTCTTGTTTCTTTTCACAAATATGCAGCACTTCTAGTTTTGTGTTAGGTGTCAATGAATGATTGGTGTCAAGTAGATGTTTTGCTTAGTGGGATTTATCTGGTTGTTTTAATCGGTGTGCTCGTAAGTGTTCACTGTATCGGATTTCAAAATTCCTAAGGGTCTGACCCACAATTTTGTACTAACGTTACTTTCTGTTTTAAAAGAAATTGTTGTATTCGTTGCTGAAGATATTATCTTTGAAATATTATTAGAAATATTTCCTGCATATGTAATGGTTTTATAAGTTTTTATTTCATCAGTTTGTTTAGGAAATATTAGTTGTAATGCCACTTTTTCCTCTTTTTTATTAATTAGCTTATTTATCATATCTAATGGATAACTGTTGGATGTTGCTATTTGTCTAATTGTATTAATCTCTCTATCAAAATTACATTTGTTCATAGGAACTGAAAAAGCTCTATGTATCATTGAATTATATTCCGCTAGTTTATGGGACATGGGCTGATTGGAATTATATGGAATTGTCACATCAGTCTGTGTTGGTTTTCGGTAAATTGAATAATCAAGTACATTATTAACTCTTTGAATTTTTAAATCAAGAAAATTGATTGAGCTATTTTCTTCAATTTCTAATGTAAATTTAATTTTTAGGTGTAAATTATTGATGTGGTTGAAAAATACATCTAATTGTCGTTCACTACCCATAAAACAAGCTAATATGTCATCTACATATCTATACCAAAATAAAACATTTTTCGAAATTTCAAAGATCTTTCTTTCTAAATTGTCCATAAAAATGTTTGCCAAAATAGGTGATATAGGGCTTCCCATTGGTAAACCTTCATTTTGAATATATATCTTATTGTCAAAAGTGAAATAATTTTGATTAATGCATACATCAAATAAGTTAAGTATATCTGATATTATTCCTGGATTAATATTTTTATCTTCTAGTAATTTTCTTACAAGTATTAGACATTCTTTAGGAGGAATTGTAGTGAACATATTAGTCACATCGAACGAAATAAGTTTATAGTTATCTTGTAAGTTGATTGCTTTCAACTTTTTGATTAGTTCTATTGAATTTCTAATTGAGTACTAAGATTCATATCCGTAACTATTAAGTATATTGTTGAGCCTCTTTGCCAATATATTATTAGGAGCATTAACATAATAAACTACAGGTCTAATTGGTTTAGTTATTTTATGTAATTTAACGGTTCCATATAATTGTGTACAATGAGAATTCTTATGTATGATAGACCTTTTTTCGTAGTAATTTAAAAGATAATTTGAATTATTAACAATATCCCTTACATTATTAGAAAACTTTTTTGTTGGGTCTGCTTTAAGAAATTTTACATCACTAGATTCTATAAAGTTATATATTTTGGAATTGTAATTTTCAGTTGTCAAAATGACAGTTGTATTCCCCTTATCATATTTTGTCACTGTTAGGTTATTATCTTCTACTTTCTTTTTGATTGCATTTAAAACTGTAATGTCATTTTTTGTTTGACGTTTAACTTTTGAAGGTTCAATATTTTTGATTAAATTGGCAATTTTTAATTTCTCATAAAGAAAATTATTTGAATTAGATTTTAAAGCTATTTCTGACTCTGTAGGTATAATTTGTTTAATATTATTCGTAAATTTTGGTGGTATGCTGTACTTTAAACCATTATTTAAAAATTCTATTTCACTATCTGTAAAATTAGTGTCTGAAAGGTTTTCAAATTGTGGTGCAAAGTGTGTTGGTATGTAGGTACTTACAGTTTCATGATGTTTTGAGTATTGAATTTTATGTTGTTTGTGTTCAAGATTCTGTAGCTTTCTTTTTTTTTCTTAAATTTCTTATGCTTCATCGTGCTGACACTTTCTCTAATTTTGTCATCCAAACAGTAAAATTCTACTGGATGTAATTGGAATGTGAGTTCTGAATGTACAACTTTTATGTAGTTGTCTAAGGAGTCTCTAACTTTGAACCATTTCTTACATTCTCCTTTTATCCAAACTCATTGAGCACATTTTATAGCTTTTTGTGTTTGTGGTGTTTTTGTGTGACATTTTATATTCACATAATTTGGTATTACCTTTTTCCTAAGGCTTTCTTGGTTAAACAAAATGTTTTGTGATGTTTTGTAACGTTTTTGTAGTAACTTCTGGTACAGTCGGGTCAAATCTTCTCTCGAAGATTTTTTAATGAAATTAACTGTCTCGACCCTTACTTCGTGGAATCTAGTCATTAGTGTTTTAAATGAAACTGACGGTTTCTAGTTAATACCACAATACAATAAAAATTGTTGAAAATTCTAAAAAATTGACAATTGCTTCGATAAATCAATATCATCGTCAGAATGACAGAAGTTACACTTCATTTGATGCCTACCTGATGTTTCGTAGTTATTTTTGGCTAGACCAAGAAGTGACCTAACTTGTGATTGACTTGATATATGTTAATAGAAAAAAGAAGAAGATGTGATATTATAAATATTGAAGCTTAGATATTATTAGCCCTATGGTGATATCCTGGATATCACTTTTCCATTTTCTTTTTTTCAGTGTAACTGTGACACTTTTAATTATCTTTGTTTTCCTTTAATTGTTTTTTCAATGTAATATAACCTTCTTGAATACTTTCGTATTTCAGTGTAACTGTGATACTTTTAATTATTTTGATTTTCCTTCAATTGTTTTTTCAGTGTAATTGGGTTTTTATCAAATATTTTCGTTTTCTCAGTATAATTCCTATTAAATACTTTTTTTTCAGTGTATTTGTTTTTTTATTCAATACTTTCGTTTTTTCAGTGTAACCGTGACACTTTTAATTATCTTTGTTTTCCTTTAATTGTTTTTTTAGTGTAACTATGTTTCTTTCAAATACTCTTGTTTTTTCAGTGTAACTGTGCTTTCTCTAAAATCTATTAAATACTTCTGTTTTTTTCAGTCTAACTATGTTTCCATCAAATACTTTTGTTTTTTCAGTGTAACTGGGTTTTATCAAATATTTTCGTATTCTCAGTATAATTTCTATCAAATACTTTCTTTTTTTAAGTGTATTTGTTTTTTCGTTCAATATTTTCGTTTTTTCAGTGTAACCGTGACACTTTTAATTATCTTTGTTTTCCTTTAATTGATTTTTTAGTGTAACTATGTTTCTTTCAAATACTCTTGTTTTTTCAGGATAACAGTGCCTCTTTCAGATACTTTTGTTTTTCCCTATTGTTTTTTCTATGTAACTGTGCATTCTCTAAAATCTATTAAATACTTTCGTTTTTCAGTTTATCTATGTTTCCATCAAATACTTTTGTTTTTTCAATGTAACTGAGCTATTATCAAATATTTTCATTTTCTCATTATAATTTCTATCAAATACTTTCGTTTTTCAGTGTAACTGTGCCTCTTTTAATTATTTTTATTTTCCTTTTTAGTGTGAATGTGCCTCCTTGAATACTTTCGTTTTTTCAGTGTAACTGTGTTTCTATCAAATATTTTTATTTTTTCTATGTAACTGTGCCTTCTCTAATATCTATTAAATACTTTTGTCTTTTCAGTGTATTTTCATCAAATACTTTTTTTCAGTGTAATTGTGGTTCATTCAATATTTTTGTTTTTCCAGTGTGACTGTGCCTCCTTGAATACATTCAAAGCTCTTGTATTTTTAGTGTAACTGTTCGTTTTTTTAATAACTTTTGTTTTCTTAGTGTAACCGGGCTTCCATTCAATGCTTTAGTTTTTTCAGTGTAACTGTTCTTTTTGAATTCCTTTCGTTTTCTTTAAATTGTTTTTTCAGTGTAACTGTACATCGAATACCTTTGTTTTATCAGTTTGACTAGGCTTCCATCAAATACTTTCGTTTTTCAGTGTAATTGTACCTTCTCTAATATCCAATAAATACTTTATTTCTTACACTGTAACTGAGTTTTCATTAAATACTTTGAGATATTTTTGTTTTCCTTGATGTTTTTGCAGCGTAACTGCCTTTTTGAGATATTTTTGTTTTGTTTGATTGTTTTTTCAGTTTTACTGCGCTTCTATAATATGTTTTCTTTTTTTTTCTGTGTAATTTCCATCAAATACCTCTGTTTTTTTCAGTGCACTGAAAAAACGAATTTAAAAGTGGCATAGTTACACTGAAAAAACAATTAGAGGCACAATTACAATGAAAGAACAAAAATATTTTAAAGAGAAGTACACTGAAAAGACAATAAGTATTTAAAGGAAGCCCAGTTTCACAGAAAAAACTATTGAAGAGAAACAAAAGTATCTCAAAGAGGTACAGTTAACTACTATTAAATACTTTCGTTTTTTCCGTATGAATGTGGCTCGTATAAATAATTTCGTTTTTTGAGTGTAACTGTGTTTTCTGTAAAAAAAAAACTTTTCCCTTTTCCAGTGTAACTATATACTGGAAGACGACAATCTCCTAGCCTTGGAACAACCCCAATTCGACGTTATACTCTGTCTGAGCGTCACGAAATGGTTCCATCTGAATTGGGGCGACGCCGGTTTGAAACAGGCCTTCAGAAGGATGTACGCCCAATTGCGACCGGGCGGTAAATTGGTATTGGAACCGCAACATTGGGCGAGTTATAAAAGCAAAAAGAAATTAACCGTAAGTGTTTGCTACAATATCTCTAAAATATATATCAATTAATTAATATTTTTCCTTTCCAGTCCACCATATACGACAATTACAATTCCATAGAATTTTTCCCGGAAAAATTTCGGGAGTACCTCCTATCGCCGGCAGTGGGTTTCGCCAAAGGAGAAATCTTAGGTTATCCCGTGCACCAGTTCAAAGGATTCCGTCGACCCATCCAGGTTTTTACGAAAAGTACCATGTTTCCCAGTGAAAGGGTCGAAGCGACCCCTTTGAATATGGGTATCAGCGGAGGCAGATCAGATTCTTCGTACAGGTAAAAAAAATGTTTGTAAAATGGTTATACTTTTGAAAATATTAGCGATTCTATCATTAAAACTTTGAAATTTCATGCAACTTTTGTATTTCACCTCGTATATATACCGATTTTTTATTTAGGCGGAAAACCGAAAAGTACGAAGGACACAGTCAGGGTCCTTGCATCGAGCACGTCTACACGGACATCTTTGATGGTAGGTATTGCAGTTGTTTGGAGGATAATCAAGAAATTAACGAAAAATTGGAAGATGAACTAAAAAAGTTCAAAGGACGCGCGAACGCGGGCGAGGAAGGAGATTCAGTCGAAGTTGACAGCGAGAAAAGTGGTAGTCAAGAAGTGTCGCCAGACAACACTTAGAATTAGAACTACCAAAAAAATAAAATTGTTTTTATATTGTAAATATTTGGTTTTTTTTTTGGAAATTGAGCGATATTTGTACATAATGTATATGGCTGAACATATAAGAATTAAAGTTTTTTTTAAGCAATTCACATATTTATTTATAATACCTGCCTTTAAAGATTCATTAGGTTATGGCAATGGAGGATATTTGAGATGACAACTGACGACGTCTTTTAAGTACTATACTAATTCGATACAAAAATTCACTAATAAAGAAGATAATTGTAAATGTTGAAGTCTAGTCTGGAGTAGATGGCGCCACTAGTTAATTTGATATATTTTTGTTAAAATAACGAAAACTTTGTATTTTGAACAAAATAATTTGCGATATTTCAGTAAAAATTCGATTTTGTATCAGGATAACAGAAAAGGGAAGAGATATATGAATTACCAGGTGCAGCTAATCGTACATCTCCTTGCTTTTCTGTTATGCTGATACAAAATAGATTTTTACTTAAATATCGGAAAACATTTAATTGTAAATACAAAGTCATTCCTATGTTGGTAGCCGACGAGTAAACATCGCTTATCGGTAATTATACCTCATTAAATTCAAATCAAAATAAGTTTTTTTCTGTGTATTGTTGAAAGTAGTAAGTAATTAACAATCATCATTTGATTTTTTTCAATACTTGTGATCGATGCTATGAACAATTGAACATAATTTCCAAAAGTTTTAACAAGTGAAGACATTTTATTTTCATCAGTGGCGGTAACATCAAGTCAGGTAACTGTTATTTCCTACAAAATATTTTCAGGGATCCATTAGGGACCCCCGCCTTTTCATTTGTATTTGCTTTGGTGTTCAGGGCCACTTACAAAATAAATAATTATCAATCACAATCAACTTCAAACTCTCCTCTCCATAATTCACCAAATGCTACAAAGTCGTATGTTGCTGCTGCACAAACAAAACCTCGCCCACCAACCTTCCCTAAAAGAGAACAAGCAATCATCATGCACGCCATAACCAATACCACTCTCTTTGAGTATATAAAAGCCGTAGGAGAAATTGTAACCCCCAAAAATGTAACATTTGCCTCTAGAATCTCAAACAACCGCATAGTTTTCTCAGAATAACGTATATTATACCAGAAAACGACAACTTCGCTCTCCAAACATTCCTTTTAATTACTTTCGAAAATACTCCTTACAGAATTTTTGTGCATGGATAAACTGGAATGTTTCTTATGTAAACTCCCTGAACACACCGCCGATTCTTGCACCAATCCACCTAACACTGAAATTCAAAATCCACCACCTCCATCTCCTATAGTGCAAACAACTACTACACACTCTGACAATCTTCCTGTATCTAACACTCGGAGTATACCTGTCGAAGATGATCAACCCAATCTGACACTTATCGAGCAAGTAAATTTACCTGTAACTCGAGGACAAAAGAGAGGTCTATCTACGGATAGCAACCTCAAAACTCCCTCTCACCGATAGATACTCCGACCGACAACCAGATGTTCCCCCCTTTATACACAATACCTCGAAACTCAATCAAACAGCATAAGAAAAAACCCAAAACGACCGGAAAAGAGGACTTTAAATTCACACCCACTACTTACTCAAGAGCTATGCAAAAACAATTCTACTCACCTAACACTGACCAAAACACAACTCACCGCCTTCCTAGAAAACTCATTTGGCTTGTCAGACCCATTGAACGAAGCTCTCTCTTTCACAGCAAATATACAAGGTCTACTAAATGACTTAACTCTTATGTACAACATAACCAAAGAACGGGCTCTTAAAAATCGGTTGACTAGATTACAGAAAAAAATAAAGCATCAACTAAACCCTGAACATTCGTCTGACGATAAGAGCTACACATCAGAAACCCAAACTGACGAAGAGTCAAATAATACCACCTCTTAATTAGCACAGAACTCGTTAGAACCATCAGTCCATATTAACAATATCACTATATACAATAATAATCTTCAAGCTAATCCAATGGAATTGTGATGGATTTTTTCCCGGCCTGGAAATAATCCAACAGCTCATGTCCAATGAAAACACTCAAATCCTGTGTCTCCAAGAAACAAATGCCACAATCTCGAAACTTCCCCACCTAAAAAACTTTGAAGGCTACTATTACATACGCAATAATTGCAATAGAGCCAGTGGCGGTTGTTGCGTTCTCTCTCTTCATGTTGAAACAAACAATTTCTCGAAACGCGATGGATTGTTGAAATAATGCATATGTGGCAGCTTCTTACGGTTGTCAGTGGTGAGTTTTGACAGAGAGCAGAGAGAACTAACGCATCGCATGTCGTAATAAAAATGTAATGTCAATATTGTCAATCTGACGTTTAAGATCATTTTCATCAGTTGGAATTGTAGTTTTTATATAATAATAAATGTTCAAGCCAAATGTATGATTGCATAAACATCCTGAGAACTAGCGCGAACTACAATACTGAGAGCAACGTAATCAACAGCGGTACTTCGATTTTCGTTTCTAACGACATATTTTCATCCCTTCTTCCCCTTAATACCGACCTTGAAGCTGTTGCTGTATCTATATGGCTCCCGAATAAATTAAATGTGTGCAGTATATACATTCCCCCAAACCATTGTCTAAAAGAAGAAGAACTAGCAAACCTCATTTTTCAACTACCTCATCCCTACATTCTAGTAGGAGATTTCAAAGCGCATAATAACTTGTGGGGATCCAACTCAACATATGGTAAGGGTAAAATAGTGGAAAATGTAATAAACTGTACAAATGCCTGCCTACTAAATACAGGATCCAATACACATATTAACTTCTCCTCTGGTTCTTTCTCCGCCATAGATCTCAGTCTATGCGATCCTAAATTTGCTCCCACATTAACTTGGCGTACTGTTGATGATTTACATGATAGTAATCATTTCTCTATCGTTATATCTTCCATTGCCTCTCAAAACCCAAAAATCTCAACCAGGACTTTCTGGCGACTAAAGAATGCTGACTGGAAAAGTTTTACATCACAAACAGAAGATGTCCTACATTCTCTTAAGTTATCCGAAAGCGTTGATGATAATATCGCAATTTTCTCAAATTCTATTTTGTCAGCTGCTGAATTACATGTAGGTAAAACTAATATATCCCATCCTAAGAAAAGTGTTCCTTGGTGGAATTCTTCTTGCAAAGACGCTGTACAACAACAAAACATAGCATTAAAACTGTTCCGACAAAACAATACCCCTGAAAACCTCATTAATCTCAAAAAAGCCAGAGCAAAATCTAAATTAATTATCAAACAAAGCAAAAAATCCTCCTGGAAAACTGTTTCGTCAATAAGCGAAAACACAAATCCCAGTCAAGTATGCATCAGAGGTATACAGGGAAACAAAACCAATAATGGAATTCCCCATCTTGTTTCAAATGATGCGGTAATAAATAATGACCATGAAATAGCGAAGATCATTGCTGAAAATTTCTAAGACAAATTCCGAAGTGGGCTACACCCAAACATTGCAAATACTTATACTAATAACCCTTTATCATGCCAAATTCCATCAAATCAAAATATAAACTCACTCAACCTACCTTTCTCTCACTAGGAACTTATTACTGCGTTAAAATCGTGCAAAAATTCCGCTGCTGGTCCTGATGACCTGCCATATATTTTCCTTAAAAAACTTGATTTCTTAGGTCAACTCAAACTCTTAGAACTGTTCAACTTAATTTGGACCTCTAACATGTTTCCAAGCCTCTGGCGACTATATCCATTATAATTCTCTTGAAAAAACCTGATCAGCCAACAACCTCCCCCAAGTCCTATAGGCCCATTTCATTAACCTGTACAATGTGCAAAGTCATGGAAAAAATGATCAATAAAAGATTGATATGGTATTTAGATAAATACAGCATTTTATCAGAAGACCAATCTGGATTTCGGCGGCACAGGTCAAGAAAGGACAATTTGATAACGTTGCAAAGTCATATCTCTACCGCTCTAAACAAAAAACAACAAACTATACTTGCTACATTTGATATAGAAGGTGCATTCGATACAATACACAGAAATGTCATACTTGAGAAATTATCCCATCACAATATCAATGGAAATATGTTCTCTTTTATCAAAAACTTTTTATCGCTTAGATCCTTCAAAGTATCTGTTAATGGTATCCTTTCCTCAACATTCAATCAAACCGACGGATTACCCCAAGGCTCTGTACTCAGTCCCACACTCTTCAACCTCGTAACAAATGATCTATGTTCTAATTTCTCTGCTCCTATTAGATGCACGATGTATGCCGATGACTTAGTATTATATTGCCACAGTCAGTCAGTGTCCCCTACCTCCTCTATAATTCAATCCGCGGTAAATTCCCTGTCCAACAAGATAAAATTATTGGGACTCTCTTTATCCCCAACAAAATCCAAAGTCATCAATTTTAGTAAGTCTTCAATAAACTCTACCCCTAATATTATAATCAACAACGTCCCCCTTCAGGTTGTAAATCACTGCAAAATATTGGGTATGATAGTTGATTCCCGTCTCAATTGGAAGAAACATATTTTAGATACAAAGAGCGAAGGATACATACGACTAAACATCATAAAAACCCTTTCTCACTTCCATTGGTGCGCTGACGAAACTTCTCTCTTAAAAATATACAGATCCCTTATTCGATCTAAATTAGACTATGGCTGCTTCGTATATATATCTGCATCTAAATCACATATCAATGTCTTGAACTCGATACACAATACAGCTCTTCGCCTGTGTCTGGGGGCGTTTAGGTCTAGCCCGGTAGAAAGTCTCTACTGCGAAGCAAATGAACCTCCTCTATGGATAAGACGTCAACATTTATTACTTAACTATATTATCTTGGTATCTTCCAATCCCCTTAACCCAGTATACAGCTTGTTTACCAATGATAGCTTACAGAATATCTCAACATCCTCAACAATAATACCCTTACCTTCACTACTAAAAACAATGCCAATCAAAATTGATATTTCTCAAACATTTCCTCTACCTCTTCCCTTAATGCCCCCATGGACGAAAAACATTCCTCATATCAACACATCTCTTCCACAATATCATCAACTTGTACTGTACATACCGGCGAACTCTATAGTATACTTCAGGCCTTCAAACATATTTCCGCTCCTAATAAAAATGTCTGCATATGTACAGACTCACTTGCCTCTATACACTCCATTAAAGATATATACAGTGACCATCCTCTTGTACAGAATATCCATGACTCCTACCAACTCTCCTTTTCCCAAAATATAACAGTTACCATTCTATGGACACCATCTCACATTGGTATAATGGGAAACGAACTAGCTGATCAACTAGCTAAAAGGGCCACAACTTTAAACTATTATGCAGATGACATCCAAATTGCATCCGATCTCAAGCAAGTCATCAAGCATAAGATCAAATCTCTATGGCAAAATCATTGGAACTCCATCCCGACAAAATTGCAAAAAATTCAACCCTCATTAAGCCATCCTTACTATATTGGAGCTTCAAATATCTCAAGACAAGACCTAGCGGTGCTGAGAAGACTAAGAATCGGTCACACTAGATTCACTCATGGCTACCTTATGTCATCCAACATTCGGCCATTCTGTTCAACCTGTAACTGCATCTACACCGTTGAACACATTATTCTAAAATGCCAACAGTACACAACTAGAAGACAACAGCTCAACCTCAAAGGAAGTCTCCTCTGTACCTGTGCGAGTGGCCTTTCTAGCCGAGCACGTTAATTGCAATAAAAAAAAATACATTTATTTTAAATAATGGCTTTGGATAGCCTGATCCATTCAGCCACGAATTTATTGTATAGCTTGTTTCAATAGTTAGCATAGGAGGATAGGCATAGTATATATGTATATTGTTAAAGTATATTGTAAATACTGCATTGACAAAGCAAGTACTCTCCATTTACGGCCCTAATCAACTTAATGATGGATCTTAGTAGTGAATACATTACAACAGGATTACACAGGGACACTTTTCACGCTAACGTGGCTTTCATAGCGACTTTATAACAGACAAAATGGGCAACGGATAGAAGGTGAAATGTATAACATAGGGATAGACACTAGGAACAAGACTGAACAGATCTACACTGAAACAGAAACAGACATTCAATTGCCGAAAACTACGAAGTGGGCGACATCTGTTAATTTTCTTTCAAACTTCAATAGAGGTGAACAACAAAGCCAGAATGCGAAGATCGTTATAGAGAGTGGAATTAATTTTGTTGTTTTATAAACAATAGAAAGTGTTAGTCTAAATAATAAAGTAATATACCTATTTAAAGTGCTTTTCTGAGATAAAAACAATCACACATCCATAAGGTGCACTTTGAAAACAATAAAAACGTGGTAAAAGTTGTAGTTACAAATGTGCTAGTTGCTAAAATCCTATTCTAGTGGCCAGTAAAACTCTTGCACCTTTTTGGTAGTTTCGTGTAGATATTAAAGTCTTTTCCTTCAGGATTGGCACAGGCGGAGTTAAGAATTCGTGAAGTCGATAAAAATCACAAGGAAATACGTAGTTGAGGTTAGTTCAGCTATTTTTTTCATTACTAGAAGCTGATGAGTTAAGGTGAGATTATACAGCAAATAAAATAAAATAAGGAACTAATTAAAATAAGTTAAGAAATAAGGACAAAAAACATTGGTCATATAGATGACTAAAGTTAAATAAGAAGTAAGAGTAAGCCAATCAAATTGCAGCTTTCTTGACAGTGACTTTGTGTTTTCTGCAAGCTTAGTGAATTCCACTTTTTGTTTTGGCTACATGGTTTATATCTGGTGTATTTAAAAAATTGCTCCCTATCATGCGCTTTTGCATATTCCAACAAATTTTTATACACATTAAATGTTTTGTCCCTACTCATGGGTCGAACTTTAAAACGTCTATTTTTTTTCTATGTTGTAAAGCTACAGCCGCAGTGCCTGCCATCAACAACAGCATCGCCCCCAGCTTAATATTTCTATCATCCATCTCTATCGCAAGAAAATTTCAATCAAAGTAAACAAATAAATATAATATTTTTAGGTTACATGTTAGATAAGAATAATTGGAAACTCAGAACATTTAGAACAGAAATATCTGGGTCATGCGCATTATCAGTTTCCAAACAAATTAAAATAAAATAAGACAAAAAGATAAAAGTTGGCCATCTTTTGTACTAATTCTTATTTCCTATTTTACCTTATTTCTTGTATAAACGCTTTCATAGAGATGCGTATGTTCATCTTTATTATTTTAATTTATTTTATTCCTTATTTTATTTTTTTTGCTGTATAATCCCACCTTTACATATGTTTTTTAGGTTTCATAAAAAGTTTAACTGAAGATGCAATCTAGACATAAATCCATAGAAACAAAATCTAGGAAAATATGTTCTGTACCACAGTGTTCATCATATTGTACGAAAGATATATCATTGCATGCCTTTCCCTTAGATCCTAAGTTAAATAAGGTTTGGAAAACTGTACTGAAAATTGGAAAACCTGTGACAAAACATATCGCACCCTTGCTTCAAAAGTGACACAAGTCAAAAAACTTAGATTTTCAGAAATCGCAAAAAACTAGTATTTGAATAGTTACAGATTTTTGAATCGATCCAAAAAAGGAACCAGTTAAATAACAGTGTAAAGTTGGCAAAATTACTTGAATTTTCTGTTTAATCGATTTTATAATCCTTGAAACCACCCCTTTTGAGTTGTGACGGTTTTGATGATGTTGTGTGTGTGTGTGGGGGGGGGAGAATGGCCTCAGACATAGTCTATTAGCCACAGAAAGTTAAAAGTGAGTAAAGGTTGAAAAATTAAAAGGACTGTAAAGGAGTAAGGATATAAAATTACTGATTACTGGGCATAAATCTAAGCATATATCTAAATAGACAATTTAGAATTATTTATGAAATCCACTATGGAATCAAGTACAGACTTCTCAGTATTTGCCAAAAGAGCGGTTATATTTGTGGGAAGAGGAACGTTGAAATTGATAAGAAAATTGTAAAGTTCAGTAATTGCCTTTTTGTTTTCAGTGCATTCAAAGAAAATATGGTTCAGATCTCCTACTGATGCCTTGTTACAGGAGCAAGCTGGAGAATTGACAATACCTATTTTAAAAAGATGAGCTGGGAAACGACCGTGATTTATTCTTAAACGTGATATGATGGAGGTATATTGTTTTCTATAATCAAAATTAAAAATATGAGGGATCTTAGTTGGTAAAGTAGGATGCAAAAGGAAATATTGGCTATTAGATGTTTTAGCGAAGTCGGCGTAAAACCGCTCCCAATTAGTTCTAATATGTTTCTTATAAAAATTTAAAAGGTCTGAGAAGACATAAAGATTGGTATAAGAAGTCATTTTGCAGGCTCTCTTGGCTTCCAAGTCCACGTACTCATTTCCTTCTAAACCGCAGTGCCCTTTTACCCACATGAATACAATACTTTTGTTCAGGGTTTTTAATTCGCTTGTTAATTTTTTAATTTCTAAAATTATATTTTGTCTGTAACACTTGAATGGAGAACTTTCTATAGCCTGTAATACTGACTTGGAATCACACATAATAACAGCTCTTTGAATCGGATTTAAAGTACACCAAGTTAACGCTTTTGATATGGCGAAAGCTTCTGCAGAAAAAACAGAACAATAATTGGGAATTCTAAATCTTTCCACGTAATTAGTATTTGAAACAAGAAATGCTGCCCCAGTTCCTTCATCACATTTCGATCCATCAGTGTATATTGTGGTAAAATTGTCGCCTATATTGTTAAGTTCAGTTTTCAAAATTACTTGGTTGATACTAGAAAATTCGTAAAAGGAGGGGTATATGATGTTAGGAGCAGTCACTAAAGATTCATAATTGCATTGAAAAATAGGGAAAGTATCTTGCTTTACGATATGATTTTCTTTGCTGTTGGTATTAAGAAAAGCCTCAGCTAATGGAGGACTGGTTTTTATTCTCCAGTATGGCATAGTCAGATTGTTAGTGTTTATTGCTGAAATCTTTTGAACCATGTACGTGTTAAATGTTCGGTATTTAATAAGAAGCTTTTCGGCTAGGTATTGCCTTCTAATATGCAACGGGGGCTCTTGCATTTCTGCTAAGACAGCTTGATTAGGTGATGACATCATAACTCCTAGGCATATTTTTAATGATTTGTATTGAATTCGGTCAACAGCTATTAAATTGGTTTTTGATGAGGATCCATAAAATGTACACCCGTAATCCAATATTGAACGGATATAAGACTTATAAAAAATGAAGGAGATGTTTGAGTCAGCTCCCCATTTTTGTTTGGAAACTACTCTGAGAAGATTCATACCTTTTTCACATCTTTGTTTAGTGTACTTGATATGGCTAGTCCATAATAATTTTTTGTCCAGGACAATACCCAGATATTTGTATTCGTCGACAAATGGGAATGTGAACTCATCTAGAGAGAGAGCCCTGGACGTTTCCAGTCGATGGCGAGTGAAACATACCAGAGCAGACTTCTCCGAAGAAACACTAAAGCCCATATTTACCAGCCATGGTTTGAGTACTTGAAGGAATGCTCGTAAGTCCTTAACACATTCTCCATATGAATTACGAGTAACATAAAAACATAAATCATCAGCGTATTGAATTCGGTTAATTGTTTCACCGCCTAACCTATGCAGCTCTGCAGTATAGATGTTAAAAAGCAAGGGACTTAATATGGATCCCTGTGGTAAACCGTTGAAGACTGTGCGTGGACCATGTAACACGTTATTATGGTCGCGGATAAAAATGTTTCTATTTGTGAATAAATTAATTACATTAGCACAAACCTTTTTCCCAATACCAGCATCTACCATTTTTTCAAATAAAATATTTAAATCTACTACATCATATGCACCTGTCAAATCGATAAATAAACATAATGTGTACTGATTGTTCGAAAAACATATTTGAATATCTGCAACTAATGCACCTACAGCATCCACTGTGCCCAGTCCCCTTCGGAAACTGAACTGCGTCCTAGGAAGAATAGAATTACTTTCAAGAAAATACTCAAGTCGAAATTTGATTAGTCTTTCAAACGTTTTTGTTATACAAGATAATAGGGAAATAGGTCGATATGATGAAGGAGACTCTGCATCTTTATTTGGTTTTAAAAGGAGACAAATTATAATATTTTTTAAATAGTCGCTATATTCTTGTTTCACCCACCAATCGTTAAAAATTTGAAGAAGGAAAATCTTCACAGATAAGGGTAGCTTTTGAATAATTTTATAGGTAAAACCATCTAGCCCTGGGGCTGTATTACGACTATCTTTTGTAGCAAATTCTAGTTCATCTATTGTAAATGCTTTTAATGTATAATCCGTGGGTTGGAAACCAAAAGAGCTGCAACTTAAGAGATTGGGTGCAGAAGGAGGTGCTAGTTTGTTTAAAATTTTTTCAATTAGCTCTTTAGGAATAGGCTTTTTACGATTTTGATTGCAGTTGCCGTTCATAGATCTAATATATCTCCATATATCAGTTAGTGGGGTATTTTTATTAAGTTTGTTTAAAAATGTCATCCAGCTGTTCCGTTGTTTAACTTTAAATATACGTTTAGCTTTAGCGGCAGCATTTTGGTAGTTCAAAAAGTTTTCAAAACTTGCTAGAGTTCTATATTTTTTTAGAGCTTCTTTTCGTTTTTTAAATATCATTGTACATTCCTCGTCCCACCATATAGGCCTAGGGGTAATCGCTATAAAAGGCTTCTTGACCGGCATGGATTGACACGCCGCGCTTGAAATCATTTCAAAAAGTCTTTTCACTTTATCCGGGCCAGTTGAATTTTCATCAAAATCATTTTTTACCATTTCGGTTTGCAAAACGTTTTGAAATGTATTCCAATCTGCGTGGGAATCATTCCATTTCGAGGAAGGATTTAATGCAAGGTTTGTAGAATTAATCTGAATCTCAATTATTAAAGGGTAATGATCAGATCCCAATGTGTCATCTAAGATAGTCCAGGAAGACTTTGCAGCGAGAGTGTTGGAGGTGAGAGTTAAATCGACTGCTGAGTGATTGCCTCTTGGGTTAATTCTAGTAGGGGAACCGTCGTTGAGAGCTATAAGTTCTAGGTCATCCATAGCTTCTACCAGTATTTTTCCGTGTCGATCATCAGGAGTTGGTCCCCACATATCGTGATGTGCATTAAAATCACCGCAAAAAATTGTAGCAGATAAATCAAATTGTTTGAAAAAATTAATCCAGTTGACTCGACTTACCATTACGTTTGGAGGTCTATATATTGATGCTATAGTCAAATTCAAAGAGTCAAGCGATACGGCGCATACTTCTAAGTCCTTGATTCCAGTATTTAGCAAAACCTCTTTATAGTTAAGACCCTGAATCACAAAAATGCATACCCCGCCATAACCATCTTTTCTACATTTACTTACTAGATTATATCCTTTTATACGAAATTTATTGTTTGGTTTTAGCCAGTGCTCTGATATAACTAAAATGTCCACATGTGTGTCTTTAATATATTTTACAAGACTCGCTTGATTTGCAATAATAGATCTACAGTTCCACTGTACAATTGTGATATTATTTCTGATGTGCTTATTAGAAAGTATCTGAGTCTTCGTCATTTTGTCTATTAATATTACTTTTTTCTTTTAATTCATATTTATCCAGGATATTGTTAATTGCTTGTTTAACATTGATCTCATTAATGTTACTTTTTTTGAGAATTATATCTTTAATAATGTTTTCTACCTGAAATGCTAGTTGCTCTTTATAAAATTTGAACTCTTCCCTATAAGGATTTGGGAGTATGGAAGAATGTTTGTTAGTTTTTTTGTTCTCATGATTTACTGGAGGAGAAGTTGGAGGTGAGGACTTTCTGCGTTTTTTTGACGCAGATGTACTCGTATTAAGTTTAGGTAAATGTACGGAGGGCTTAGGTTTACTCAAGATTGAGCTGTAAGAAGAAGTTGAAGCTGTATGTGTTAGCTCAGGGAAATTTTGTGGATTTGATAATAATGAAAATCGATTATTAGTTGTGATTTTTCCGTAAGCAGGATTTTTCACAATAGTTTCGGCTTCTTTGAAAGATGCATTCATAGAGGCCATTACTTTTTTAATACTCAATTGTGTATTGTAAACAGGGCATTTTTTGGATGTGGATTTATGTTCATTACTGTCGCAATGTACACAATGTGTTCTATTTTCTTCACAGGAAACTGAGTTACAATTTTCTTCAGAGCAGTTTTGGCATTTCTGTTTACCTTTACATTGATGTTTAGTATGTCCGAAACGTAAACAATTATAGCACTGAACCACCGGATATATGTATGGTTCTACCTGAAAGTTTACCATATTTATTTTAACGGATTGGGGAATCGTATTTCCTAAGAAAGTAACCACGATCATTTGTCTATCTACTTCTTTTGTTTCTTTGGTTTCACTGTCTACAATTTTACGCTTTAATCGCTTAACATCAACTACTTTAATTCCAGATTCAATTGCGTCTTTTAGGTATTCGGCATTAAAATAAGTATCTACCATACGTACTATACCTTTTTTATGCGTGAAGAATAGTGGAATATAAGCAATGTAATTATTTTTTAATAAAACTTCATGATTTACCAACAAGTTAGCAATATTGAAATTTTTAAAAATTACCTTTACCCTGTTTACCCCTACTGGTTTTATATCTGATATATTTTGCCTAAATTCTGTAATGTTTCTTAAAAAGTGACCGATTTTAATGGGAAATAAACGACCTACATTTTTTTCTTTATGTTCTATATAAACTAAATAAGGACCAACATCCGAAGGCTGATATTTATTCTCGAAATTAATATTTTGAAAATCTTTTATCGAAGACCCTTTATCAATTAATAGGGGCGGCGATTCGCCGCCCGAATTTAAATCCATAAGTTGGTGAATTCAATTAAATATTAAATTCGATTTTATACTTACACAAAAATAAAACTAGTTACTTATCTTTAGAAAGAAGTCGAAGTTTTTGTTAGGCACTGTTAATACCTGATCGCTTGAACTATCGATACGTTCACTGTCAAGGTACAAACACAACTGTTGATGATGTTTATTCGTATAATAACTGAATTATTTGGAGCTGTGTCACCTTTAACGTATTTTTATAAAAAAGTGACATTTTTGAAGTTTTGGTTCGGCTATTAAACACAAAACGTTTTAAGTTGTGACATAGTCATTGCCAATAGACACCGTAAATAAAATACCAATAATATATGATTTATAGTAAACAAAGTAGCTAATTCAAAAGTAAAAATAGTTTTATTGTTCATCTTAAACGTACAGAGAAAACTAAACTGTACGGCACAGCCAAACTAAATACCTACCTATATTTTTAACAGTATGTACCTATACCTACTGAGTACCTGTCAAATAAAAAACAAAGTTCAATAGTCCAAACTAAAAAATGTATTCATTGACTTAAACAGAAAAAACTAAATTTTTACTAAAAAGAAAATAAAAATAATGTATCCTAAAGTTATCGATTGAACTTAAACAGTAATAATTATTATTATTATGAATGATTTAAGTATTATAACAATGCTATAAAATATTCTAATTTTTTAATCAAGAATATTTTTAAAGTAATAAAACTTCAGAATTATGTTTTTGTCAACAAGTTCTTTTAAGTCCTTTTTTTTATTGTCACTTAGTTGTAATTTATTGACATAAGCCCGCACTAGACGCGTTTCAGATTCTATTGTTTGTCCAGTTTGTTTCGACTTCGTTTGCTTTTGTTTTCTTATATTTACCATCTTGAAAGTTTCATCTTCATACGACGTTTTGTAGAAAAAAGTTGTAGGGCTTTGCTTCTCTACTTAAGTACTTTTATATCATGCCACTTTACTTTTATATTTTCAGTGTTTGTTGAAAAATTGTTACCCATTTCTTCTTGTAGTGTTTTTAGATCATAAAAATCTTCAAATGTCATGTCATGCAAGCGATAAGCAGGGCCATTTTTTTGCTGTTCGGATCAATGTAGCATATTGCTCTGGCACGTAGATTGGATTCGATTTTAAATACCTCTTTACTTGCTTTTCGATTACACTATGAACATTATCTCCTTCGTTTTGAGAATGTCCATGTATCAGATATTTGTGTGTGATAGCGTCAATATTCAGTGTTGTCACTGTGTATAAGTATGTAGCAAGTAAATACTTATTTTTCTGCTGTCCGCAGCAATTGTTTGAATAAAAGACAATATTTGAAGTTGTTTCGGCTGTTTCCGTTACAGCCTGCATGTATTTAAGTACACAACTACCTATTTCTACTGCACCGCGTTTCCCTTCAGTTTCATTCCAGAAGTAACAGTTTACATTTTTGGCATTTAGATTGCTTATGGTGAAGTTGTAACAGTTAAGTTTGCTTTTGTAGTAAAACGACGACACTTGACCTCTGGGAACTGGCATGACGGCTTGTAAATCGTATACTGCAACATGGGTACCATACCCATTTATTTTATCGGCTTCTTTTTCTTTTCGAGAAAGCTCTTTTTCTTTTAGGTGAATATCATATGCATCTACCAAATTCGCTTTTCCTTGTTCATCTGCATTTTTGAAGGATTCACAGACGTCGCACTGATCCTTTTTTGGTGAAAAAAAAGAGAAGTTAAACTCACCATTGAATATGCGATTAAACATCGCCGAATTCGGAGAAGCAAGCTGCCGCGTTTCACAATCTTCTTTATAGTCACGGTACAGATCAGCTAAATTTTTACTACCCTCAATATATTCACGGGTGGTTTGGGCCCTTAAATAATGTGATTCTATTCTCGGTATAGCATTGATAAAATTTCTTACACCATCTTTGATTCCAGGATCAACCTTAGGCTGGTTTCCATGTCTTCCCCTTTGGTCATTGTCTAAGAAGCCACTTTTAGTTTTCTTCATTAAAACTGTTCTAATCGGTCGATCATTTACATCCAGAGTCGCCTTAAAAAATATCTTGCATACTCTAATACGATTATCTTTAATGGTAAAATAGAAAGCCGAGTTCATGCTTCGAAAATCTTGCGTACTTGAATACCTATATTTTGGTTTTATAGTTTCAGCGTGGGCAACGATGAATTCTCTTTGCCGTTGTACATCTCCTAGTTTCCAGTAACTAGAAAACAGGATTTCTCTGGCTGTCTCGTCTATTTTTGCGCTGCACTTCAATCTGCACTTATCCCCACAAGGAGGACGTAATCTTCCCACAATTCCTTCGATATTTACTTTTCTTAACATTCCACTTGTCGGGGTTTGCATTTCTTTTTTACTCTTTGGCCTGCTAAATTTTCATGCTGAACTGTACCGTCTTCTTCCTCAACTAAATTTTCATCCTCAACGGGTTCCACTTCACTGTCAGAGGAACTGCTAGGACTTTTACTGTAATGTGGATCAGCATCTGAATCGTCTATGTCGCTTTCACCACTGTGTTTAGGTGAGATGAATTAGTTGTTTTTACCGAGTTTTTTAAAACGTAGGAGAGTCGGGCGCGCAGAATTAAACGACACATTGACACTTAAGGTTTTGTTAATACTGCTGTTTTCAATCAAATTCTCAACCAAAATTTGATTTGGTGATGGAATGGCAAACTCTGAAGTTTCCTTATCTTTTGTGGCATTTTCAGCGACGGCACTACGTTGTAGGTCACTGACGATTGGAAGATCATTTTTCAAAACCTACGATTTCTTTATTGTTTGAATATTTAGGTATCGTGGTACAGCATTCACGCACATTCAATTTTTCAGCTGCCAGTTTTAAAATATTAGCGGTCCTTCCTTGTGATTGATCCATCGTTTCTAGAAAAATAAAAATAATCCGATGTAAAAACAACAAAGCATAACCGCCGCGGCGGAAAATCCCAAGCTTAACTTAATGATACTTCCCAAACAAATAATTCGTCAAAAGTGACGCAACTTAAAATATAAATAACAGAGTCACTTACCTTAATTTTCTTAAATGACACAATTCAAATTAATCCACTGTCGTCTGCAAATATCAGTCTACAAAACTGTATCAACTCAAATTCTTTCAATGTAGGTTTTTAGTTTCGATCTTTAAAAACGACACAACTCAAAATAATGCGGTTTTGATCTTCGAGAAGCAATCGCTCTTCTTCAAGTTCAGAGCACAACTAACGATTGTGTCACTTTTGTTGGATATAATATTTCCAGTTAAGAAACTTCAAAAATGACACAAGCGCCATCTAGCCCACACCCTTGTAAGCTAAGTTGAAACACTTTTGATGATCGAGGTAGGAGTGTTTAGTAATCTCATTCATGGCGTTAACTCAAAAAATGTGAATTTTGAGTTGTGTCACTTTTGAAGCAAGGGTGCGATATGTTAGTTTACAGTCACCATTTTACTGAGACTGATTTTACTATGGGTAACGTGAAGTAAAATTTAAAAAAAACTACTATAGCTACATGAGTATTACATTTTAGCAACCAATAAAAGACGAAGATTGAAGAAACATGTAATTCCCAGTAAAAAAATTCCACAGTTGAGTCATCCAACAACAAAAACAGCAATCAATCTGGCAGAGCGGCATTGGTAAGTTACCATATATTTACACATACCAACTAGTTACTTGAGTGTTTATTTTTCACTATTGAAATTAAACTTTAAAATGGCATGTATCAAGTATAATATTAGTTTACAAAGTCATTTTTTTAACACTAGTATTAAAATTATGTATCCTTTCGACACATTATTATTTATAGTACCTACATTAGATGTTTTATTTTAAAGGTTGCAGAAATGTACTATAAGTATGTCTAAAGAACAAACGGGAATTGAAGGTGAAAGTTTATTACAACCCGATGACAAAATTGCAGACATAGGGAAGGAACCTGCAACAATATCAAAGCCAGACAAAGGTGCCCTAGCCTCACATGTAGCCGCATTTTCTAATGATGATTTATTTTTGACTTTTTTGAGCTGCCACAAATTTTAACTCTGATGATAAGTTGGTTAATTTTTGTGGTATGTATGTTACATTTTGATGATATTGTTCACACTATAAATAGGAACACACATTATGATTAAAGACTAAATAAACCTTTTTTTAGGAATCACTTCAGATATCCTGAAAACTCTTTCAAAGTGCGCCGAAAATATAGCAACTTTTAACAAATGCAACTGGTCAAACATTGAAACACAGATTATTTTGGTTTTGTGTAAATTGCAGCTAAACATTTCTTTTGCATGCTTAGCAGTTTTGTTTAAACTAAGTAATACTCAGTGTAGGAGCATATTTAGCCTTTTAGTTGTAAGTCTAAAACCAGCAATTTATAGACCAAGCAAAGAGGAAATTTTAAATAATATGCCACAGTGTTTTGATAAATTTAAGAATTGCAGAGTAGTATTGGACTGCACAGAGATTAAAATTCAAAGATTGAAATGTTTAAAATGCAGGATATCATCATATTCACATTATAAAGGAATGCATACTTTAAAATATCTTATTGGAATAACCCCAGCTGGTTTAAAATCATTTGTTAGTGCTGGATTTGGAGGGCGTGCTACAGATAAGGCTATTTTTAATTATGAAAAATTGATTGATAAATTAGATATACATGATGCAGTTATGGTTGATAAAGGAATTTTAATTGAGAAGGAATGTAATGAAAAGTTGGTAAAGTTAATTATGCCTCCATTTTTAAAAAAACAAAAACAGTTTAGTAAGGTTGGTGCTAAAGCCACAACTGACATTGCTCGAGCTTGAGTTCATGTAGAAAGAACAATTCAAAGAATAAAGATCTTTAAAATTCTTAACGAACAGTTTAACTGGTACTTAATACTATATGCTGACGAAATAATTACAATTATTGCAGCTATTGTTAATTTATCCCCACCTATTCTGGCAGATAGTAAAATATATTGAGCATTTAGCGTCAGTTCTTCTAAATTACAACAGTTCTACATTAAAAGTCCAATCAACATATATACTAAATATACCAATTTCCTTTTCTGTGTTAAATTTTATTTTTTTAGAATGTAAATTTTCCTTAGTTAAATCACAAACAAATTTATAGTTTTCATGTATTTTTAACTATTTGCATAATCACTTATTCACTTTATGTAATACTTTTTGTATATAAATGTAAAATTGTATGTAAGTATCTACATTTCATTTGTTTTACTAGTATTATTATAAAAAATGAACTGCGCACAAAATGAAGTGAACTCTTACATTCATGCTTAACCCAATGTTATATTGCACATTTGTTTGAAATCATCTGTTAATTTGAATTAAATCAATAATAAAAATATTAGTAATAGGTAACTGAAAAGTTCAACTACATTTGGTGATCAGTCAATATTTTAATGCCAATTCAATAAATTTCTATGAATCTGAGGTGACTTTTACTTTTTAGTTAGTAAATATAACTGGTAATATGAAATGAAATAAATGAAAAAATAATTATTTTACCTTTTCTGATGCAGAAATAAAAAAAAGATTTTAGAAACTACTTCGAAACATACTCTAATAAGTAATCGTCTATATGGAGACAATTTAAGACCTTCACCAAAGAAAGAAATTATATTCTGGATCAATCTACTACAACAGCTACTCTGGCATTGATTTTGAAAGATTGGGCTTATAACATGAAAAGAAAAGACGGAAATGATTATAAAGAAGCAGTAATAAAGACAATCTTTTTTATTGTAAAAATTTGTGATTTAAAAAATAATCTAGTCAAATATAACTCGCGAGTTCCATAAATTAGAAAATAATTTGACAGATTTTGTTCAAACTTGTTGCCATTTGGAAATAGCCATTCGAGCCCTGAGGGGTCTCGTGACTATTGCCTGGCAACAAGTTTTCAAAAAATCTGTCAAATTATTTTCAATTTATTCTCACTCTCTTGTTGTATTATTACTGAAAATACAAAGTTTTCGTTATTTTAACAAAAATCGGATTTTGTATCAGGATAATAGAAGAGCTAGGAGGTGTGCGATTAGTTGCTCCTGGTCTTTCGTATACCTCCACGTTTTTCTGTAATCCTGATACAAAATTGTATTTCTACTAAAATATCAGAAATTATTTTGTTGAAAATACGATATTTTCGTTATTTTAGGAAAAATCGGATTTTGTATCAGGATAATAGAAGAGCGAGGTGGTTGCTCCTGATAATTCAAATACATTCTCGCTTTTCTGTTATCCTGATACAAAATGGGATTTTTACTGAAATATCGGAAATTAATGAGTTGAAAATACAAAGTATTCGTTATTTTAACAAAAATCAGATTGTGGATTAGGATAACAGAAGTGTGAAGAGGTGTACGATTAGTTGCCCCTGTTAATTTGTATATCTCTAGCTTTTGTGTGATTCTGACACAAAATCGAATTTTTACTGGAATATTGTCATCAGATCCAAAGCATGTCGGACGCGTAGGCTCCGCCCCGTCCAATGGGAATGCGAGTTTCTGCACACATACGTTGAGAAACTATGCAGTAGCAATTAAAATAGTAAAGAGGAACAGCAGGGGGCGCAAGTCCTGCCATCGAAGAAGCTACCCTAGCTATACTATGCCTACACCGACACGCCCTAGTGCTGCCTACTATAGCTAGGATCGAAACTAGCCAAGTCAATACAACTCCTTAATCAGTGTTGTCAATTGTGTAACGCGAAAAATCGCCCGCCCGCCGAAAATATAATTTGGCAAGCCTGTCGACAGCGGACTACGACCACAGATAGATGAGACACTTATTGTGGCGCCATCTGTTGACTACACAATTGAGTGATGTTGAAAAGATTTCTGTAATTTTAGGTTTTGGCGGTATATTCAAATTTACTGTGTTTTAATTATTTTATTTCAAAATAACCATTTATAGTCCATCATTTGACATTTCATTCAATTTAACCCAACATGTTGAATTAAATTAAATACAGTCATAGTTAATTTGCGAAAAAAGATTAACGTAATCTTGCGCTGTTATTTTAACTTTTGCCGGTCGGTACACACTCAATATCGAATACTTTCTCTGATCAATGCTAATATTTACACAGCAAACTTCCAAGTTTGGATTAAAATTATGAACAAATGAAATAGGTTCGTAATTAATATTATTCGATAAAAGGATGGCAACACCACCATATCCCCTACTTCTGCTTCTGCTCACTACACTAAAGTTATTGAAACAAACAGTATCTGCGAAGGTTTGCACCAGGTTTTCGATATAACTGCTATATCAAAATGTTCTTCCAATAGCAATTGATGTAAAGAATATTTGTTAGCGTTTAGCGATCGAATATTCCACTGAATAATTTTAATGCTTTTAGAGGCCAATTTCCAATAACATTCTTCGCCATTTCCAATAACCCCCTTCACCATTTCCTATCGTTAATTTTCAGTAAGAATCCAATTTTGTATCAGGTTAACAGAAAAGCAAGGAGGTAAACGAATTATATCTTTGTTAAAATTACGAAAACTTTGTATTCTCAACAAAATAATTTCCAATATTTCCGTAAAAATTTGACTTTGTATCAGGATAACAGAAAAGCGAAGAGGTATACGAATCAGCAGGAGGGGCACGTGTAGATTAGTCACTGACACTAAAGTCGCTTAGGATTATATTTAGTTCGTGTATGAAGTTAGCGTATGTGTAGACTAAGCACAGGCACTGAATGACCAAAGGATAAGTGGGCAATTAAAAGTTTCATAAATAAATGTATTGCCCACTAATGGTTAAAGTTCACTAATAAATTCACTACTTTAGACTGGCACTGTATGTATTTGGCCAATTTGCTTATGCCTAAATACCAAGAAAATAACTGGGCAGGGGTCAATTCTAACGACAAAACGTTAAAACCCTCAGTGCTCGCTATAGATGTGCGGGTTGTCTCCCGTAGTACAACCCGTGCTCGCCAGTCGACTAGCTTCGAGTCGAAGAAGGGGGTGGATTCTTCAAAAATTTAACAAGTTTACAGAAAGGGCGCCAGAGACGTTTTTGCCAGCACCCAAGACTTCTGAAGTTAGTCCACAACTCCACAGTGGGCGAACAGCACTAATTACACACTCCGAAGGTTACTCTGCCAAAAAACTACGATATCTAAAAAAAACTATAAAAAAACCACGTTACTGTACACATCCCTGAATATTATTCAGCCCCCGTGATATATTCTACTTCCAAAAATAACAGGATTGACTCTGTAAAATGTATGAACTGTATCTAACTATTTCACACACAATAGGTTACATACTTCCACAAACTACGATTCATAACGTTAAATTACTACCTGAATTGCCTACAAAATTGTTAACGACGAGAAAATATTCAAACGTTTACCTTGATAACGAGTCCTACCGGCCTGATTGTCAGTCGGAAATTACCCTCTCGTGGATGGTGAAAAATGTTGATTAACTCGAACGTGATGGCTACCAGAGCACACAGGAATATATTTGATCTAATTAGCGTTCGCTTCGACGACCCATGGAGGACTGCCTTTTTTTTTTTTTTTTTTTTTTTTTTTTTTTTTTTTTTTTTTTTTGCCCTGAGAGGTGGGGTGGAAGCTAATGCCTTCCTCACAGCGGGCAGTGCAATGCTGCGAGTTCGTGTGGGACTTTCACCGCACTATAAACCACCCTCCTCTTAACTCCGGGAACGGATGTGCACCGGAAGGGCTTGGAATAGCCATGACGTCAGTGCACGTTCCCATGTAAACTACTTCGGTGTACCTTGTCCAAAAACCAGTTGCCTGTATTTTGGACAATTCATCGAGTCCATTCGATGTCCGGATTCCGAACATGACAGGCATGTCGCTACGTTTGTGCACTCTAGTGCATTGTGACCCTCTGCAAGGCACTTAAAACATGCCTTACCCCTTGGCTCATTTTTACAGGAGTATGAGTTGTGGCCCATACTCCATGCATCTGTAGCAACGGAGAGGGGTGAACCTCTCCCTTACTCTACAGAACTGCCAGTGAACTTTTATTCTACTGTGCCTCCGCATTTTCTCCGCCATCTCCGTCCTAACGCACACCCTTGCAGTCTGACCACCACCTCTATTCTCCCTCAGACTCCTTACCTTGAGTTCCGCTTGGTTTAACCCAGTCCATCCACACACCGCCGTTACGAGCTCCTGCTCATTTACGGACGGGTCTAGATCCCAAATGTCAAAATTGGCTTCTTTCTTCTTCCCCACCGTGGTTATTTTCTCCCCTATCTTCTCCCTTACTTCCTTACTAAGCTTTTCGGCCGCCCCCCTTCCTTTCAAATTCACTATCAAGTCCCCCCCTTTAGTTTTCCTGACGTTCTCCACCTTGATAGACTCCACATTGACGCGAGCTTTCATCTTATTTAGTACGTCAGCATAAGTTTCATCTCCAGTTTTAATGATGAGCGTCTCCCTCTCCATTCCCTCCTTTTCTACCTTCCGTTCGCTTGCATTTGCTACGATTTTCCACGTAATCTCTCCTTTCCTGCCTATGAACTCTATTACTCTCCTTACCTTGGATTTGTCCATACCCTCCCCTACAATTACCTTCACCTCTCCCTTTTCTTGTCTTTGCCTTACCGTTTTGGTCAAACCTACAAGTGTCTCGTATGGGTCCTCCCCCTCATCTTGTCTCGTTTTCGCCCCGTAATTAAACCACTTTGTTTGGCCCCTCTTGCTCTTTTGACAATTTTCTAAAGTATCACACCCCCCTCCTCACAACTATTCCATAACTCCCTATTGTATTTCTGAAGCTTCTCCTTTATTCCTCCCCCTACTTCTCCTTTGCTTATGAAAACACAATTACCCTTTTCCAAGAGTATCTCTTCGATGTTACCATTTTCCCATTTTGTTATCTCGAAAACTTCTTCATCCCATTCACCATTCTTGATTTCTTTAAATTCCTCGTAATCACCCCCCTTATCGAGGTATTCTTTCAGCTTCGCCGTTACCTCCCTCTTTTTCTCCTTCCCTTCTATCTCCTTGCATTCTTTGCATTGGGTCTTCTGTTGTCCTTCCATCTCCCTGTGAATTGACTTTAGCTCCGCTATAATTCTCCTAAAATCCGCCATGTCCATCTTGATGCTCCTCAATCCATTCCATCTCCTGCAGCTTTCGCCCTAGTCTTTCCTTAACCCCTTCCTCCTTCCTTCCTTTTTTCCCCACCTGCTTCTCCTCAGGACTGTCTCCTCTGTTTTTCCTCTTTTTCCCATCCGACTTATCTTCGTCGGTGACCATCATGTCATCGGGTTGACTTGCCCCTTCCTCTGTTACCTCCTCTATCTCCCCCTCTTGCTCCCCTCTCTCCCTTCCTTCCATCTCCTCCCTTGCCCTTCTTGCCCTCTCCTCGCTTTCTCTTTCCAACTCCTCTATCCTTTTTTTGAAGACTTTATCTGCTTCTACTAACCTTCCTAATACATATAACCTTTCCTCTTCCTCAGATTCTAACTCCTCCTCCTCACCTTCATCATCCCATATCAGCATGGGTCGCTTCTCCTTGATTAACCTAAATCTTTTCTCCTTTTCTTCTTTATTGCGCTCTGCCTGAGCAATCATCTTTTGCCTTACTATTCTTTCCTGCTCTTCGAAATCCGAAACAGAGTCAGAAACAGAATCAGAATCTCCCTCCTCGTTTCCAGCCCCCCTTCTTCTTATTTCCTTTTTTGTCCACTTTCTTGCGGAGTTTTCCAACTTCAGTACTAATTTTCTTACTTCCTCTTTTCCCTCATCCCCGTCGCTCCTCTCAAATACTTTCTTAGCTCTACTCATACACCTCTCGTACTTTTCCCTTTCCTCATTCTCCATTTTTTTCTGGTATTCTGCCCTCACTTCCTCCTCCAAGTTCTCGACCCTCACTACCAGCTCCTTCTCTTTCTGTACCGGTGAGCTTTCCTCATATTTCCCTATGTCTTCATCCTCCTCTCTCCTACTCCTCTGCCTCTTCTCCAGTTCCTTTTCCTTTGTTAAATTCCTATTCATCCTAAATCCCACGAATTGGGTCGAAAGAAAGTCCGGCGAGGCAGTGCGCCCTTACCTCGCTAAGGCTAGATACTCTGGGAGGTCGCCAGGTATCCCAGAGGACTGCCTGGTATTTCTCGAAACGGTCTGTCGTAGTCAGGCTATATAGGGACACCGCAGACCGTGCCATTTATAGAGCCTGTCGAGTAACTAAAATCGGTAGATAATTTCAAAAAATTAACGAAAACTGTAACGTCGTTAGTAATCAAGTTTTGTTGATTTTTATTACAGCGTATGCGCGATATCATATTGCTCGTCCCCACATGGTATATGTTATACTGTTATCATTGCTTAGTTCAAGTGTAGAGGTTATTATAAGGTTTCGGTATTTTGGTGTATTTTTTAATTGCTATAGTGTAATATTTATCTGTTAATTGTTTCGTTGCTTTATTGTTATTAATTGAAAAGACAATGTCAACGTGTATTCTGAAAAGTGGTGTACTCGGTAAGTTTTATTAAAAAACTTGGGCATTTTTACTTTCACAATTAACAACCATTATCTTTATTTTTATAAAACAGAATTTTTACTAATTTAATCGACAACTTTAGAGATCATGATTGTTTTTTACTTTAGCTAAACTGAAAGTTGCTGCATTAATAAAGTAAATATTTCTTTTTACAATTTTGTTCCTCCAACCCAGGAAGATAAAATTAATATGGCTGAAAATCATTGGTAATAAATCATTAAATTTGTCGACGAGGGAACGATGGAGGATAAGATCCCTTCATTTTCAAAAACAGTGTTTCTTTAGATTTGAGAAAGACGATGAGAGGTTATTAAGACAGTTTGATTTGCATTCCCATATGAGTGGAAATTAACAAAAATTGATGGTAAGTTTTATTGTATTCAATATAGTTTTGGACATTTTAAAATATAAATTGAGTGAACGAAAAGACGAGTACTGAGTGTGTAATTTTATTAAAATTCCAGCTAAGCGCTTTCAGCCATTAGGTCATTCTGAAAGTTCTAGTCAAGAAAAAAGAAAAACATACAGAAGGTGTCGAAAATCATCAAACCCTGTAACATACAACGAAATAAAATGTTTGATGTTACATCATTATTTAAGTAAAATTTGTTAAAATTACTCTATAAAGAGCGTGTACAATTGTAATTCACATAACGAAACGTCTAATTTGAAATTATCAACTAAATGATATGTGTGTACACCCTCTTTATAGGGTAATTTTAACAAATTTTACTTAAATAATGATGTAACATCAAACATTTCATTTCATTGTATGTACATTGTACCTGTTGTATGTTTTTCTCTTGTCGACAGCTTTGAGAATGACCTAATGGCTGAAAGCGCTTAGCTGGAATTTTAATAAAATGACACACTCAGTACTCGTCTTTTCATACACTCAATTTATATCTAGTGTGTACCCTAATTGTATATCTGTTTTGTTATTAATTTGTATATTTCCTTTTCTAAAATTTAATAAAGGCATTATTATTATTATACTTAGACAATTCCATTTTAAAATGTACCCATTGAAGAAATAATAATCTGGGTTTTATTTTATGTTACAGCTATTCCCTCCACCAGCAATGGGATGGAAGGTATTGACCCCTTGCCGATTTTCATATATAGCCCATGGTATGACAATTTATGGGAAATGAAAGTGAGTACTAACTTTTGTTGAGGTATTACGTCAAAGTATTTGGTCTAGCGTTAACCAAAAATCCAAAATATCCAGTAAAGACAAAAATTAAAAATCCAAATAAATAGTTAAAAACCAAAGAAAATCAAGAATTCCTAAAAAAATCGAAAGATCCAAAAAAACGAATTAAAAAAAAACAAAAAAATTTAAACATTTTTTGATATTTTTTTGGCTTAGTACAAAAACATGTGTAAACGCATTTTGTTTTCTTTTGTTGACATAAATTTTCAAACATATTTGTGTGTTTACTTATTTATTGTTGTTATTTTGTGTGTTTACTTGTAAAACCTTAACCAGAAACGAGAAAGGACTTCCACGAGACGGTGGGGTTTTTAAGAGCCCTTAAGGAACATTTTAACAATCATAGACTGCCAGGAGCTGCAGAGTAACTTAAACTGCCTTATGCGATGGTTTCATAAGAACGGAATGCTTTTAAATGTAGAAATATACAAATATGCAATATACTAGGTTTAAGCTTGTGACATAAACCTATTTAATACTTCCAGTAAAGAAATAAAGATGTGTTTTAAATGGAAATGAAATGTTAGATATATTATTTTAAATGTTGTACAGTCACAAGTGCTGTAGCACTCTTATATGTAATTACTTGGCATCTTGTATTTACGAGCTGGGCAGTATTTAGCAACTTTTCCTATAAAAATATTTTAATTACTTTTGTTCTAACATTCACAGTAATTATACTCAAATATTTTCTTTCACAGAAAGTTGCCAAAAATAGTAATTAACTACTCATTGCTAACACTTTTTTTGATTAAGTAAGTAGCAGTTATACTTCAGCAGTTTGTCCAGCTCTGTGTGTTTATACGAGTGTAATAATAAATAAATAAATTAATATAAACTTATCATAAATAATTTTCTACTTTTATCTTGATTTAATATCATTTAAAAATCTAATGATACTCCCATCAAGAATGTATGTTACTCAAATTATTTTTTAATTATTGCATTGTTTTTACATTATAGTTTATTTATTGTCATTCTGTTTGTTAAGAAAAGTACTTTGTGAAAGAAATTATTTGTTGTGTATTATTATACAAAAATAAATAAACTGTTTATATGATTACTGTTTTATTTTTTCCAATCTACATAACCATTTATGGTCCATCATTTGATATTTCATTTAATTTAACTCAACATGTTGAGTTAAATTGAATGAAATATCAAATGATGGACTATAAATGGTTATTTTGAAATAAAATAATTAAAACACAGTAAATTTGAATATACCGCCAAAAACTAAAATTACAGAAATCTTTTGAATATCACTCAATTGTTTAGTCAACAGGCTCTATAGATGGCGCCACCATCAGTGTCTCATCTATCTGTGGTCGTAGTCCGCTGTCGACAGGCTTGCCAAATTATATTTTCGGCGGGCGGGCGATTTTTCGTGTTACACAATTGACAACAGTGATTAAGGAGTTATATTGACTTGGCCAGTTTCGATCCTAGCTATAGTAGGCAGCACTAGAGCGTGTCGGTGTAGGCGTAGTATAGCTAGGGTAGCTTCTTAGATGGCAGGACTCTGACCCCCTGCTGTTCCTCTATATACTATCTTAATTGCTACTGCATAGTTTCTCAACGTATGTGTGCAGAAACTCGCATTCCCATTGGACGGGGCGGAGCCTACGCGTCCGACATGCTTTGGATCTGATAACAATATTCCAGTAAAAATTCGATTTTATGTCAGAATCACACAAAAGCTAGAGATATACGAATTAACAGGGGCAACTAATCGTACACCTCTTCGCACTTCTGTTATCCTAATTCATAATCTGATTTTTGTCAAAATAACGAATACTTTGTATTTTCAACTCATTAATTTCCGATATTTCAGTAAAAATCCCATTTTGTATCAGGATAACAGAAAAGCGAGAATGTATTTGAATTATCAGGAGCAACCACCTCGCTCTTCTATTATCCTGATACAAAATCCGATTTTTCCTAAAATAACGAAAATATCGTATTTTCAACAAAATAATTTCTGATATTTTAGTAAAAATCCAATTTTGTATCAGGATTACAAAAAAACGTGGAGGTATAGGGACCGAGAAAGATGACGTTTATGCCATCTGCCATGAAAAAACACAAACAATGTGATGTAAACACTATTAGTAGTTTTGTATAATCAGCGTTGTTTTGCGGGTTCTTTAATAACACATTTAAGCTCTTTATTTAGTATAATTAAACATTTTACCCCGAATTTTACATACGACCGAGCATATATCATGAAAGGCGCCAAGCCGTCATATCAGACTGTCAAACATCAACCTCCATCATTTTAATCCGGCAGCCATGCGGTGCGTTCTGCAAACCAGGCGCATCACATAACATATGTTATGTGATGCGCCTGTTATTAAAGAACCCGCAAAACATGGTGTCAGGTGTGGCTGCTGGATTTGCCACCTGCAAAGTTTGCTAGACTATTAAAATGTGCATGAAGAGTACATAGTGTTGGGAGTACCACAAAAAAAGTTTATAACCCGTTAATTTTGGAATAGTAATCGACATTTACTTGTGAGAATGGATGTCTTTAAACCACCCAGTCCTTTGACGGACTATGATATCAAAAATTGGACCTTGTGGAAACAAAAGTTCAAAATTTACCTAAAAGCCGCTGATAAGGAAGCCGTAGCAGAAGATATCAAAATAGCAATTCTTCTGAACTGGATTGGTGATGAAGGCCTAGACATTTATAATACCTTCCCGCCAGATGACACCTCGACTTTGGAAAAATGTTTACAGGCTTATGATAATCAGTTTTTACCTAAGAAAATAATCCCAATGGAGGCGTTTAAGTTCAACAACATTATCCAATCTGAGGATCAGTCTATTGACCAATATTTGAGTGAGCTAAAAAAACAAGCAAAGCTTTGCGATTTTATTTGCAAAAAACCTGAGTGTGCCACAAGTTATGAAGATCGCATGATTCGAGATAGATTGATAATAGGCATCTTTGATAAACAGATACAAGCTAGATTGATTAGAGAACCAGATGTAGACGTAACAAAAATCATAGAGTACTGTAAATCTGTTAAACTTAGTAAAGAACACTTGAAAACTTTGAATCCACAAGAAGAAGTAAACTATGTCAAAAAGTCCCAGAAAGTTAAATGCAAGAACTGCTTGTATGAACATTGGCCAAATAAGTGTCCAGCCTTTAATAAAACATGTGCTGCTTGTCAACTGAAAGGGCATTTTGCTAAAGTGTGCAAGAATAAGAAGCCTGAAGAGAGAGCAGAAAGTAAACATGGAAATAAACCATCTACATCAAAACAAGAAAAACAGGTTAGAGAAGTAAACTGCAAGGAGGAAGATGATAGTGATAATGTAGATATGCTTTATGTAAATGAGTGTGCAACAAGTGATAATGTAGATATGCTTTATGTAAATGAGTGTGCAACAAGTGGTAAGAAATAATCATGGACTGAAATTTTCAATATTGAAGGCTCGAAAGTAAGTTTTAAACTTGATACAGGCTCAGATTGTAGTATTTTGCCTTTAGATATTTTAAAAAAAATTAAAAAAGCATACTATATTACTCCTAGGAATGTAAGGCTTGTCTCTTATGGTAATTTTAAGGTCAAACCTCTAGGTGAAGTTCAATTGGAATGTTCATACAAAAATAGTACTTTAAAAATAAAATTTGTAATTGTTGATAGTAATAGTCAACCTTTGCTAGGGCTAGATGATGGTCTAAAGTTTGGTTTGGTACAAAGATTTATTACATTCAGAGAGAGAAAAAAAGAGAGCATGTTATGTGATGTGCCTGGTGTGCACCGCATGGTTGCCGGATTAAACTCATGGAGGTTGACGTTTGACAGTCTGATATGACGGCTTCGCGCCTTTCATGATATATGCTAGGTCGTATGTAAAATCAGAGGTAAATTGTTTAATTATACTAAATAAAGAGTTGCAGTCAGCTCAAATGTGTTATTAAAGAACCCGCAAAACAAGCGTTTTTAAATGTTCATTTTTTAAAGCTGATATTAAATGTTTATGATGTCGTCATCAAAAGTATCTTTATGTATTCATGGCTATTCAAATATGCTGTATAAAAATACTCCGCTTCTGTCTTTGAGTGCGAACAGTTAAAAGTTTTATATTGGATACAAAATCGTCAAACAGTTTATTTTTTCTTTAAAATCTTGAAGTTTTTGTCAAGGAAATCATTGAGTAGTCTCAATTGATTTCACCCTGCCATCCCCGCCAACAACGGGGACAATCCCGTTCACTACAGAGTACACCAAAAGACTCCGAGAAAGAATACAAAACCTCAATGCGAAACAACCCCAGATCTTCACTAGTGAAAGTTTATCGGCTAACAGTATTGTGAGTGTTAAAAAAGCGTTTGTGACAGTTAAAACATCGCCGAAATCGGCAAAATACAAAGGTACGTCCTCTCATAAAATATTTAAACAACATAAAAAACGCCGGAAATTTTCTACTCATAAAAAAAAACATAACAATCAAAAAAAGTGATAGTCATTCATTAAACTCAATTGTAGTAGACGATACACGTCACCCTGCAGCGTCTGTAGGGTTGACCGATACCTCTTTTCAACAAGAGTTAGAAAGAATTAAAAATAAAAAGGCTGAATTAAAAATCAAAATTACTTAAAATTAACATATTTAAACGAAGATTCGTTATCCTCCGAGGATACATCTACTGAAAACGGCAATATAAGCAATTTAGATAATTCAAATAAAACCATTATTCCTGACGATATTATTGCAGCAATTGATTTTTCGGTACTTAACAAATGTTTAAACAATCCTGCTCAAAACAATACTGTGTTCCTAGCATCGCAGCAACCTAATTTAATAAATAAAAAGTGTACAGAAACTATAGAAAAGTGTATAGAAACGGATAAAAACAAGTGTCTAGAAACGGTCGAGAAAAAGTGTATAGGAACTAGACAAGAAAAGTGTCTAGGAAACTCAAATTTAAACAAGTGTACAGAAATTGACAAATCGTTAGTAAATAAGTCACAAACGCCGCACTCGCATAGTTCATCGCTTTCCATCCCCAATATCAGAGGCAAAGACGACAACGTCACCTCCACCCCTAACCAGCGAAATATCGACAACCATCAATCTGATAAAATGGAGCAAGACACTATCGGCCCACGTAGTTTGACGTCGGATGAAGAAGATGCAACCACCAACCCCCACCAAAAAGTGGTGGTTGAATTTCATAAACCCTCCACCCCCTCATGGGCGAATGAAGTTGAGGAAAGAGATAATGCAAATATACACGAACAAGACAAATTTACATCACAATATGAGAGTTTAATTAAAAACAAACAAATAATTGCAAAAACATTAAATATGTCTAGCAGCAAAAAACAAGCCACTACGGAAGATCTAAATGCAATTTCAACTGTGCCCGACTCACAAAATGATAATCAAATGGACACTATCCCGCCGGGTTATGAAAAACCAAAAAAAGTTACTACTTTCAAAAATATAATGAAGAAATCGACTCAAACGAATATATTAACTACCTCAAACAGATATGAATCTATATCAGATAATACAGACGACGAAGCCACCCACACGAACACACAGAAAAAACGTAAGAAGAAAACCTTCCGTAAACTCAACCCTTCCGCATCAATCTCAGATGGGGAAGATTTTGCCGGTCACGCAAAAATACCGAAAGAAAACCCTAAAAAAAACACAAAGAAATCCACCGCATGCTCTCCTATTGTCATAGAGGGTAATGTATCAGCTCATAGGGACATGATAGGCAAATTAAAAGAAGATGTGCAGAAGGATTTCGAAATTAAGTATACCAACAAATCCTCCATCATCTTTACGAAGGATGCGAAAGACTTCGACAAGCTAAAAGCCACGTTAAGAAGCGAAAAGGTGCAATTTCACACCTACACAAAACGAGAGGACAAATCACATGCCTTCGTGTTGCGTGGTTTGGCAGAAGGCTTACAAATTTCGGACATCAGAGATGAATTGGAGACAACATACAAAATCATGGTTAAAGACATTTATAGAATGAGCACGAAAGGGCGCCCATTGTACCTCGTGGTCACTGATGCCAAAACCACCCTGGACTTTCTTAATAAAAATGTTCGCATTATTGAATACACGAGAGTGCAATGGGAATATCGACGACAGGGGAAACCGATTATTCAATGCCACGTGTGCCAATTGTGGGGGCACGCCACCTCAAATTGTGGAAGGACACCGAGATGTTTGAAGTGCGCCGGCAGCCATTTGACGCCTGAATGCACCAAACAGAGGACTACCCCGGCCCGATGCGCTAACTGCAACGGAGATCATCCTGCCAACGCAGAAGTGTGCCCGGAGTACATCAAACGTCGAACGTGGCTCGAAGAGAAACGTGCTACAATCCAAAAAACCAATCCTCCCACAAATAAATTCATACCAGCCCCTATCCCCTCCATAAATCCATGGACCCGTTCTCATAACAATCGAGACGAATTTCCCAGCCTCCCTTCCAAATCTCGATCTTCAAACATGCCACAAGCCACCACCAGCACAAGCACGAATAAAAACACCATTTAAAACAATGCAGTCAACATCAACTTAAATAATTTTACTGAACTAAACAGCAAATTCAACGAGCTACATCAACTAATAAATCTACAAGAACTGATGAGAGCGGTGTCCGATCTTACAGAGCAGATGAAAACTGCCAAGTCCAAATTAGAAAAATTTACTATCTACAACAACTTCGTTGCCGGTATAGACAGCTATGACTTCTAGGCAGGTAGGTGGTAAAACAGGCTCTCAAAATCGATTTAACTTCAAAATTATTTTCTGTAACATACAAGGAGTTTTATCCAAACTCCATTTAATCAGACATTTTCTCGACATTCACAAACCTGATATTTTCATTCTAATCGAGACGCTTCTAAAACCAAACAAATCTTTTAACTTAAAAATTCCTGAATATCGTCTACTGAGACAAGACCGCACCTCTGATGCCAGGGGGGGCGGTTTCATTTTACTAATTAAAAAGGGCATAAATTTCAAATCCTTGCAACACGACAATTCTTCAATTGAGTATATCTCGATACTTTTAGATAATAAAATTAAAATTGTCGGTGCCTATAATACACCACTACATATTTTAAAAGAATCAGATTTTGCTAACATTATGAAAACACATAATAAAGTGTTATTAGTGGGAGACTTAAATTGTAGACATCCCTTATGGGATTGCTATGCCAAACGTCCCAACAAAAACGGAAACACTCTCCAAACATTCTGCGATAACTCTGATTGCAATATTTTTGCACCCGATGACCCTACCCACTTTCCCTTCACAAACCACTCTCCTAGCACTATAGACATCGCCATCAGCAAAAATTTGAACAATATATCAAAAATCAAAACCATAACCGACCTTAATTCCGACCACGATCCCGTCCTAATTAACCTTAAACTTCCCCATCAAATACACAACCCTCTTAACAAGATATATGATTATAACACCACTAATTGGCAAATGTTCAGACAATATATTAACAAAAATTCAACTATAATGAATAATATCGAAAACACAGATCAATTAAATAAAACAATAAAAACGTTACAAGAAACCATTGTAAAAGCCAGGGATCTTTCTACTACCATTAAACCCAATTTTTCCTCCCCAAACTCCCTCCCAGATTATATTGTTAAAATAATAAATGATAAAAATAAAATCAGAAAAAGGTGGCAGCACACTAGGGATCCTGACGACAAAAATATATTAAAACAATACCATAATATAATTAATTCACTCATTCAAGAATATAAAAATCATAAATGGACCACCTTTTTAAATACGCTCAAACCTGAAGATAATTCCCTATGGAAAATCACAAAATACTTTAGAAGAAAATATAAAAACATTAATAAAATCGATCAAAATGGACAAACACATACAAACCCAAAGGATATCGCAGAATTGTTTGGAGAGTACTTTCAAAATAATTTTATTAACAGTTACCCGAGTTCACCGTTCCATAAACAAATTGAAAACATGATTACTCAACATTTTCAAAGCTCAAACCTTATAAAATCATATAATTTAGTTTCGTATTCTGAAATGGTATCAGTCATAAATTCATTAAAAAACAAAAAAGCCCCCGGCAACGATGGGATACATAATATTTTAATTAAAAACTTGCCAAGAAAGGCTATTGTACAGCTTTTATATATCGCCAATTTTATTATCAAGTCTGGTCATTATCCGGATATGCTTAAAATCGCCAACATTATCCCAGTACCAAAAGCTAATAAACAACCATGTTATGTTGATAGTTACAGGCCAATTTCCCTATTGAATAACATTGCAAAGGTGATAGACAAAATTATTTTAAATAGACTTCAAAATTTCGTGAACAAAAATAACATCATACCCTCGGAGCAGTACGGTTTCAGAAGTGGACATAGCACCATTGCTCAAACTATACGTGTTCTAAACTATATTAGAGAAGGTTTTAGCGTCCAGAAAAAGGCCGTAATGGTAGCAATGGACATTCAAAAAGCTTTTGACACTGTATGGCTCGAGGGTCTGTTGTACAAATTAGTGAAAATTAACACACCAAACTACTTAATAAAATTATTAAATTCATACTTAACTAACAGGAAATTTTACACCAAAATCGAAGGAACCCTGGCAGGGCCATTTAGCATACAGGCGGGCGTCCCTCAAGGGTCGGTTCTATCTCCTTTGCTTTATTCAATTTTCATTCACGACATCCCAACCACCCCTAACATTTTAACAGCGATGTATGCCGACGACACTTGTTTTGTGGCATCGGCAAAAAACTCTGATGACGCTCTCAACACTTTACAAACACATATAAACACTCAAATTCTACCTTATTTCAACAATCAAAAACTGACAATTAACGCTGCGAAAACTGAGTACATTTTACCCAGGAGGAAAACCACTATAACTGGCCGATTACAATCTCAGCTTTGTATAAACGGACATAACATCACCCCCAGCACAACGATAAAATATTTAGGTTACACAATACAAGGGAACACAAATGCTAATGCGCATATTAACACTCAAGTCCGTAAAGCTAAGATGGTAATGGGCCAGTTATACCCACTCATATGCAGACAAAGTAAACTTTCCACAGAAAACAAAATCACTTTATACAAACAAATAATACGCCCCATTCTCACATATTCAGCACCTGTCTATCTCACCGGAACACAACGAAACTTTCACACTTTGCAGATGGTACAAAACAAGTGTCTGAGAATGGCAATTAAACATCAAATTCCTTACCCTCATCTCCCCAAAACCTCATGGTTACATGACAAGGCCGATCTACCCACTATCAAAGACTTCGTTACTACAATCTCAAAAAAAATTTTATGATAAATGTCTGCCAGAAAATCTTCGAACAGCTCTCAAAGCCGTAAATCGCGCAGAAGCAACTCATGATAGTGGGTGTCGGCTTCTGCATGGTACACTAAAAATATAACTTGGTTGCATTTCTGAATTCCAAATCATCAAAAGCGGGATACGACTTCGGTTCAGCCCTTTACACTGAACTGTAAGTATACCCCAGCTTAACTTTCATAAAATATTTAAAATCATCTGCCATGTTGCTTTTCTCTAAATCTAAAAAACCCTATCAATTGTTGAGACCCTGTTTTTCAGTTGCTTTTCAGGGAATACCCAGCCGAAATTCTTATGGAGCTAGAACTATATACCGGGGACAAAGTTGTTTACTTAATCAAAACATATGGATAATGCGTTGCACGCAAGGAGCCATATACACTCCGAGGATGACAGACGCAAGGATTTCAAGAATCGCCAGACCATCGGCTTACTATATTCTTGAATGATTTGTAATTGTGGGAACTGTAACCTATTGTTAATAAAGATATTTGAAGTTAAGTTACTCCGCAGTTGAAATTTTATAGTTTCCCCGAAAATTCATTGAACACTGCATGGGTAACCTTAAAACGTCAAAAATGGATAAGTGCAGTAAAATGTTCTAATTAAACGTTTTTATTAACTATTATTTTAAGTATAATCAGTATGATACTACAATTGGCAGCTATTAGAAAAGTTCTCAATTTTTTTACATAAATAAAAGATTATTATCGAGAGAATAAAATGTTGTTTTCTGTACGATTTCATTGATTATATAAAATAAAAAACTAGTTATGTGTTTGCTGACTAAAATTATATAATAAGTTCAAATAATTAAACACTATTAGGGGACGAAAGTAAACATTTGTACAAAACGACTCACTTCAAGTTTTTTAATTACCTTTCAGAAAACATCGGAAGGATTGGGAACCAAATAAAAATACTACAATTTGCAGTGCTCATTTTGTCAATAATCAAAAATCAGATAATCCCTATACCCATCTTACATACTAACAATTTTTCCTGGCAAAGAAAATAAAAAGATCTATTCTTTTTTTGCATTTTGTAGGTTATTTATTATACTGTTTACATCACAATGTTTTTCTTATTTAACACCAGGGCGCTCTACTTTCGACAGAAGTGCTGCCTCTATAGTTCGGTCTCGATCCCTATACGAAAGACCAGGAGCAACTAATCGCACACCTCCTAGCTCTTCTATTATCCTGATACAAAATCCGATTTTTGTTAAAATAACGAAAACTTTGTATTTTCAGTAATAATATAACAAGAGAGTGAGAATAAATTGAAAATAATTTGACAGATTTTTTGAAAACTTGTTGCCAGGCAATAGTCACGAGAGCCCCCAGGGCTCGAGTAGCTATTTCCAAATGGCAACAAGTTTGAACAAAATCTGTCAAATTATTTTCTAATTTATGGAACTCGCGAGTTATATTAGACTAGATTATTTTTTCAATCACAAATTTTTACAATAAAAAAAGATTGTCTTTATTACTGCTTCTTTATAATCAATTCCGTCTTTTCTTTTCATGTTATAAGCCCAATCTTTCAAAATCAATGCCAGAGTAGCTGTTGTAGTAGATTGATCCAGAATATAATTTCTTTCTTTGGTGAAGGTCTTAAATTGTCTCCATATAGACTGATTACTTATTAAGAGTATTTTTCGAAGTAGTTTCTAAAATCTTTTTTGTTATTTCTGCATCAGAAAAGGTACTAAACCGATCATTTTCACCCATTTTATATATCGCGTTGACACAATTAGGTAATTATTTTGACAACTATCTGACACTTGCTAGGCAAATAAAAGCCACAGTGATTATTCCCGAGAATAATCACAAGAGATATATTCCCACTATAATAATGACATAATTGGTTGAAACTTACCCTTGTGACAAATAAAGAAGCATTTAATTGGTTTTAAGAAACGTCAAAAAATAATCAACAAAATAATTTCTGATATTTTAGTAAAAATCCAATTTTGTATCAGGATTACGGAAAAACGTGGAGGTACACGAAATACCAGGAGCAATTAATCGTACACCTCCTCGCTCTTCTATTATCCTGATACAAAATCCGATTTTTGTTAAAATAACGAAAATATTGTATTTTCAACAAAATAATTTCCGTAAAAATCCGATTTTGCGTCAGGATAAAAGAAAAGCGAAGAGATATACGAATTACCACAAGCAACTATCAGTACCTACATCTCCTCGCTGTTTTACGAGAAAATGAGGAAATTTGAAACAGACCGTCAGGTTACCACTTTCCCAATTTCTAGACACTTACTGAAGTAGCTTAGTGGTCAGCATACATGTAAACTTTATAACTGGCGCATTCTAATGGAAGTTGTCTGAACTAATAAATTTTTTTCAGTGAAAAGTCGAGAAACCTCAACAAAACTGACTGTTTACGTATCAAAAATAGTTTCTGTTTTACGAGATAATAAGAAAATTTAAAATAGAGCATTAGCTATACGCCTCACCCTACCACTCCCTAATTATCTAGACACTTACCACATGGCCTCAATGCTTCAATTATACACCCACTTAACTGAAATTCAAATTTTGGGGGAAAAATAAACGAAAAGGTGAAGAAATGACATTTATTGAAAATTTTACACAAATATATACAGGGTAATAACTAAATCTCAATTTATTCAGGTTACAACAATGTAATGATAAACTATTTTGATATTTATATATGTTATTAGCTAATTTCATGGTAGAAAGTGACCCCCTATTGTTAGTTTTAGAAACAAAACAAAAATCCATAATTTTGACTAAATTTTATCAATAAATACATATATTCAAATACCAATTGGAAAGTTGAATACTTAATAAACTAGAGATGTATTTAGAACTTTTGGAAATCCCCCTGTAACATCGCACTTCATAAAAACTTTTAATCAGTGCCAATTTGTTGCGAATTTATAAAATATATGCTGAACTTTCAAATAATTGCTTGTTTGTACGGAACTTTTGGAAATTCCCCTGTATCATTACACTTCATAGATACTCTTAATTTGCGCAATTTTGTTGCGAATTTACTAAACACTTACAGTGATATCAAATAATTCCATTTTTTTAATATTCGACCTATATAAACCGAACTTTCAGAAATCCCCCTGTAACATCGCAATTCATATAAACTATTAATTTGCGCCAACTTGTTGCGAATTTACAAAGTATTTGCAATACTTTCAAATAATTGATTTTTTTCAAATTCGACCTATATAAACGGAACTTTTGGAAATCCCCTTTTATCATTACACTTCATAGATACTCGTAATTTGCGCAATGTTGTTGCGAATTTACTAAATATTTACAGTACATCAAATAATTCCTTTCGTTTTTAAATTCGATCTACATAAACAGACAGAACTATCAGAAATCCCCCTGTAACATCGCACTTCATAAAAACTTTTAATTAGCGCTAATTTGTTGCGAATTTACAAAATATTTGCAGTACTTTCAAATAATTGATTGTTTTCAAATTCTACCTATATAATCGAAACTTTTTGGAAATCCCCCTGTATCATTACACTTCATAGATATTCGTAATTTGCGCAATTTTGTTGCGAATTTACTAAACACTTACAGTGATATCAAATAATTCCATTTTTTTAATATTCGACCTATATAAACCGAACTTTCAGAAACCACCCCGTAACATTGCACTTTATACATGATTTGCGCCATCTCGTTGCGAATGTTGAAATTTTTGTTCGTAAATTAACACGGCATCATAGACACTCGAACACAGTTTCCTACCATTTTTAACAAATGATTTGATACTTTCCCGACAGATAGAGCCAACATCGTTAAATACTTCTTCAAGATGGCGGTGTTGTGGTATGGATAATATTTTATTTTTATTCTTACATATTTATTGCACGTTTTGAGCTACAGAAGCATTAAATTACATAGAAATCAATTAAATAATGTCTTTATTCACTGCCATCAGCTTTTTCTATAAAAGTGACGATTCACACAAAAGAAAGTTTCACTTTAAAAATGTATAGGTACTATTAATTCAAACTAATGTTAAGCATACAGTGTGGGCATTTACTTTGGAATTGAAAAAATGAGTATATAACAGATTTAAGTTAAAAATTGTATAAATATCATATGTCTGAATAGCTGCGAAATAATATACAGGGTTGTACGAAAATGTGGAATATTTAACAAATTCAAATTTTTATATGATCATGATGTTTTTTAATTTAGTATGTTGTGTCATTATAATAAGTGACATAATATAGTTTTTATCGCTAATTTCGTATAATTCAGAGCTACAAGTGTCTAAATTATTTAAAAAATTATATTATAGATTTTTATTCAAACTAATGAAGAATATTAAATAAAAACACTCTTGGAGAGTTGATGATTATTTTAACCAAGACCGTGGTCATCGAAAAATCCCTGCGGCGTTTCCTCCTAGAACAACAGAAGAATCATTTCAAATGATTTTTTTTTCTCGATATTTTAGCCAATATGAACGTGGATAAAATTATTTACGTACCTAATTACCACCATTCCTCCATAATCACTGCTTTATCCACTTTCATATTGATATTTATGTCACAATATCACCAAAAAAAAATCGTCTTTGATATTTTTTAGTAACAAGTACGTCAAACGCTGAATAACCAACTAAAGTTGTGGTTTTTATGAGCTTTCTCATCAACGTTTGGACTTTATTGTGCTGGGAAATCATTTGGGTTAGGCCCAGTGTACAAAGTATTAGTTAACAACAAGCTGGAAGGAAGGAAGTCATCGAACACAGAAAAACGAAAACTATAATACATTCTATGCTTAAAGATCGTAGAATAGTAGCCAAAGGGACTCATATATTAACTAATTATTTATCAAATTACTCCCGTAGAATAAATATGAGCAAAATTTACAGGCTGTACCAGTTTTGTCAGAGAAAATGCAACATTTATTTCGTTTTATGCCTAAAGATCGTATAATACTAGCAAAAGGAACTTGTTTAACTAATTATTTATCAAATTACCCCTGTATAATGAATATGGGCAAACTTTGAAGAAGAATAATAAACAAAAAAGAGTCATACTTTAACTAATTATCAAAATACCCCTGTATAATCAAAACCAGAAAAATTTGTATCAAAAAAGGTTTTTTCTGCATTCGTTTGACGATTTGTAGGAGAAATGTTAATAAAAAGATAAAAGACTATAAATATCTATTAAACAAAAACAAAAAAAAATGAAAGGAAGCCATTTTTAGTAGAAATGTGAAATGTTAGATAACGAAAACTACAATTTGTTGCTTACGATTTAAGGATAAGTTGAAAGGAACGATATTTTAATACATACAGTTGTCAATTATAACTTTCCTTATATACTGATTACAATGTAGGTCTCTGATGAAGTTTATTTTGTTACTGAAACGTTTTATTGCATTTTAAGTGTCAAATATGAAGTTTTGTTGATGATTAGTCATTATTACGTCCATCAATATCGTTTTCCAACAACTCATCCTTGTAAATTACTGTTAAGTGCAAAAATTAAGATTTTTAATAATATTTTGGGATACAAAAACAAACCAAGTTTCCATGAATAGAGGGAAGCTTGGGAATTGATGATTTTGATCCCATGAGACTGGTTTAACCAAAGCAACACATAGCGTATTCTTTGTTCACTACCTATAAAGAAAGGAATTCCTGTTAAAAACAAACCACCAAGGGTAGAAAATGATCCCATGGATAAAGAAAAGCTTTGTGATTTTGAGCCCATGTGACAAGTTTAACCATAGCAGCAACACATATTGGCCCATTCTTCATTCACTGTCTATAATGAAAGTAATTCTTGTTAAAAGCAAGCCACCAAAGGTTGAAAATGACCTCACGAATAGAGAAAAGCTTGGAAATGAGACCATTTTATCCATAGCAGCAGCATATAGGACACGTTTTATGAACCATTCTTTGTTCACTGCATATCCAGAAAGGATTTCTTTTCAAAAACAAACAACAAAGGGCTGAAACTGATCCCATAAACAAAGAAAAGCTTGGGACTTCATGATTTTGAGCCCATCAGACAAATTAAACCATAGCAGCAACACAAAGGACGCTTTTTATGAGCCATTCTTAGTCCACTGCCTATAACGAACAAAATTCTTGCCATAAACAAACCACCAAGGGCTGAAAATGATCCCGTGAATCGAGAAAAGCATGATAATTGCTGATTTTGATCCCATGAAACAAATTTAACCATAGCAGCAACACATAGCACGTGTTTTATGAACCATCCTTTGTTCAGTGTATAACAGAAGGTTAGAAATGATTCCATGAACAGAGGAAAGCTTGAGAATTGATTATTTTTAGCCCATGGGACACGTTTAATCATAGTAGCAACACATAGGACATGTTTTGTGAACCATTCATTGTTCACTGCCTATAAAGAAAGGAATTCTTATCAAAAACGAACCACCAAGAGTTGAAAATGATACTGTGGCTAGAGAAAAGCTTGATAATTAATTATTTTGATCCCATAATACAAGTTTAGCCATAATAGCAACACATATTGGCCCATTCTTCGTTCACTGTCTATAATGAAAGAAATTCTTGTCAAAAACAAACCACCAAGAGTTGAAATTGATCCCGTGGATATAAAAAAACTTGTTGATTTTGAGCCCACGAGACAATATTAAACATAGCAGCAACACATGGCACATGTTTTGTGAACCATTCTTAGTTCACTGCCTATAAAGAAAGGAATTCCTGTCAAAAACAAACCACCAATGGTTGAAAATGAACCCGCGGATAGAGAAACTCTTGGGATTAACAATAGCTGCAAAATGTAGGAGAACCATTATTTGTTCATTGTCTATAAGGAAAAGAATCCTTGTTAAAAACAAATCACCAAGGGTTGAAAATGATCTCATCGATAGAGAAAAGCTCGAGAATCATTATTTTGGTCCCATGAGACCTGTTCAACCATAGCAACAACACATAGGACGCGTTTTATGAGCAATTCTTTGTTCACTGCCTATAACAAAAGGAATTATTGTTAAAACAAACCACCAAGGTTTGAAAATGATCCCATGAACAGAGAAAAGCTTGAGAATTGTTTTAAACCCATGACACACGTTTAATCATAGCAGCAGCACATAGGACATGTTTTATAAACCATTCTTTATTCACTGCCTATAAAGAAAGTAATTCATGTCAAAAACACACCGAGGATTGAAATTGATCCCATGGATAGAAAAAAGCTTGGGACTTTTTGAGCCCATGAGACACGTTTAACCATAGCTGCAACACATATTGGCCCATTCTTTGCTCACTGTCTATAATGAAAGTAATTCTTGAAAAAAACAAACCACCAAGGGTTGAAATTGATCCCATGGGTAGAGAAAAGCTTGGGAATTGATATTTTCAACACACGAGACACGTTTAAAATAGCAGCAGCACATATTGGCCCATTCTTTGCTCACTGTGTATAATGAAAGTAAAGTAATTCTTGAAAAAAAACAAACCACCAAGGGTAGAAAATGATCCCATGGATAGAGAAAAGCTTAGGAATGGATTATTTTGAGCCCAAGAGACACGTTTAATAATAGCAGCAGCACATAGGACATGTTTTATAAACCATTCTTTATTCACTGCCTGTAAAGAAAGTAATTCATGTAAAAAACACACCAAGGATTGAAATTGATCCCATGGATAGAGAAAAGCGTGTGACTTAATGATTTTGAGCCCATGAGACACGTTTAACCATAGCTGCAACACATATTGGCCCATTCTTTGATCACTGTCTATAATGAAAGTAATTCTTGAAAAAAACAAACCAAGGGTAGAAAATGATCCCATGGATAGAGAAAAGCTTGGGAATTGATTATTTTGAGCCCATGAGACACGTTTAATAATAGCAACAGCACATAGGACATGTTTTATAAACCATTCTTTATTCACTGCCTATACAGAAAGTAATTCTCGTCAAAAACACACCAGGGATTGAAAATAATCCCATGAATAGACAAAAGCTTAGGAATTGATGTTTTTGATCTCATGAGACGTTATTAACCATAGTTGCAACATATAGGACGCGTTTTATGAACCACTCTTTGTAAGAAAGTAATTCTTGTTAAAAACAAACCACGAAGGGGTGAAATTGATCCCATAAACAAAGAAAAGCTTGGGACTTGCTGATTTTGAGCCCATAAGACAAGTTTTATCAAAACAGCAACACATAGGACAAGTTTTAGCAACCATTCTTCGTTCACTGTCTATAACGAAAATAATTCTTGTCAAAAACAAATCACCAAGGGTTGAAAATCATCCCATGGACAGAGAAAAGTTTGGAAAATGATTATTTTGATCTTAAGAGACAAGATTAACAATAGCAGCCGCAGCACATAAGACGCGTTTTACGAACCATCCTTTGTTCACTGCCTATAATGAAAGGAACTCTTGCCGAAAACAAAACACCAAGGATTGATAATTATCCCATGGGTAGAAATAAGCTTGTAAATTGATTATTTTGAGCCCATGAGATAAATTTAACCATTACAGCACCACATACGACGCGTTTTATGAGCCATTCTTTGTTCACTGCCTATAACGAACAGAATTCTTGTCAAAAACAAACCACCAAGGGCTGAAAATGATCCCGTCAATCGAGAAAAGCAAGAAAATTGATGATTTTGATCCCATGAGACAGGTTTAACCATAGCAGCAACACATACGACGCGTTTCATGGGCCATTTTTTGTTTACTGCCTATAACGAACAGAATTATTGTTAAAAACAAACCACCAAGGGTTGAAAATGATCCCGTTAATCGAAAAAAGCATGAATATTGCTGATTTTGATCCCATGAAACAAATTTAACCATAGCAGCAACACATAGAACGCGTTTTATGAATCATCCTTTGTTCAGTGTCTATAACAAAAGGTATTCTTGTCAAAAACGCATAGCAGCAACACATAAGAAACGTTTTACAAACCATTATTTGTTCACTGTCTATAACATGAAGAATTCTTGTCAAAAACACACCAACAAGGTTGAAAATGATCCGATTGGTAGAGAAAAGCTTGGAAATCATGACTTTGATCTCATGAGACACGTTTAACCTTGCAGCAACACATAGGTCGCGTTATAAGAACCGTTCTTTGTTCACTGTCTATAAGGAAAGGAATTCTTGTCAAAAATAAACCACCCAGGGTTGAAATTGATACCAGGGATATAGAAAAGTTTGGGAATTGTTAATTTTGAGGCCACAAGACAATATTAACTATAGCAGCAACAAGCAACACATAGGACATATTTTGTGAACCATTCTTTGTTCCCTGCCTATAAAGAAAGGAACTCACATCAAAGTCGAACCACAGAGGTTTGAAAATGATCCCGTGTTTAAAGAAATGCTTGAAAATTAATTATTTTGATCCCATAAGACAAGTTTAGCCATAGTAGCAACACATATTGGCCCATTCTTTGTTTGATGTGTATAATGAAAGGAATTCTTGTCAACAGCAAACCACCAAGGGTTGAAAATGATCCCATGGGTAGAGAAAGGCTTGGAAATCACGATTTTGATCCCATGAGACATGTATAAGCATGCAGCAATACATAGGACGCGTTTTATGAACCATTCTTTGTTCACTGCCTATAAAGCAAGGACTTCTTATCAAAAACGAACCATCAAGGGTTGAAAATGATCCCGTGGTTAGAGAAAAGCTTGAAATCTAATGATTTGAATCCCATGGAACAAGTTCCACTATAGTAGCAACTCATAAAGACCCATTCTTCACTCACTGTCTAAAATGAAAGGAATTCTTGTCAAAAACAAACCACCAAGGGTTGCAAATGATTCGATAAACACAAAAAATCTTGCAAATTAATTATTTTGATCCCATGAGACAAGTTTAGCCATAGTAGCGACACATATTGGCCCATTCTTTGTTTGATGTGTATAATGAAAGGAATTCTTGTCAACAGCAAACCACCAAGGGTTGAAAATGATCCCATGGGTAGGGAAGGGCTTGGAAATCACGATTTTGATCCCATGAGACATGTATAAGCATGCAGCAATACATAGGACGCGTTTTATGAACCATTCTTTGTTCACTACCTATAAAGCAAGGACTTCTTATCAAAAACGAACCATCAAGGGTTGAAAATGATCCCGTGGTTAGAGAAAAGCTTGAAATCTAATGATTTGAATCCCATGGAACAAGTTCCACTATAGTAGCAACTCATAAAGACCCATTCTTCACTCAATGTCTAAAATGAAAGGAATTCTTGTCAAAAGCAAACCACCAAGGGTTGCAAATGATTAAATAAACACAAAAAATCTTGCAAATTAATTATTTTGATCCCATGAGACAAGTTTAGCCATAGTAGCAACACATATTGGCCCATTATTCTTAGTTCGCTGTCTATAATGAAAGGAATTCTTGTCAAAAACAAACCACCAAGGGTTGAAAATGATCCCATGAGACACGTATAACCATGCAGCAATACATAGGACGCGTTTTATGAACTATTCTTTGTTCACTGCCTATAAAGAAAGGAATTCTTATCAAAAACGAACCACCAAGGGTTGGAAATGATCCCGTGGATAGAGAAAAGCTTGTAAACTAATGATTTGAATCCCATGGGAGAAGTTTAGCTATAATAGCAACACATAAAGGCCCATTCTTCGTTCACTGTCTAAAATGAACTGAATTCTCGTCAAAAACAAATCACCAAGTGTTGAAAATCATCCCATGGACAGAGAAAAGTTTGGAAAATTATTATTTTGATCTTAAGAGACAAGATTAACAATAACAACCGCAGCACATAAGACGCGTTTTACGAACCATCCTTTATTCACTGCCTATAATGAAAGGAACTCTTGCCAAAAACAAAGCACCAAGGATTGAAAATTATCCCATAGATAGAAATAAGCTTGTAAATTGATTATTTTGAGCCTATGAGATAAATTTAACCATAGCAGCAACATATACGACGCGTTTTATGAGCCAATCTTTGTTCACTGCCTATAACGAACATAATTCTTGCCAAAAACAAACCACCAAGTGCTGAAAATGATCCCGTCAATCGAGAAAAGCAAGAAAATTGCTGATTTTGATCCCATGAAACAAACCTAAACATAGCAGCAACACATACGACGCGTTTTATGAGCCATTCTTTGTTCACTGCCTATAACGAACAGAATTCTTGTCAGAAACAAACCACCAACTGGTGAAAATGATCCCGTCAAGCGAGAAAAGCAAGAAAATTGCTGATTTTTATCCCATGAAACAAACTTAACCATAGCAGCAACACATACGACGCGTTTTATGAGCCATTCTTTGTTTACTGCCTATAACGAACGGAATTATTGTTAAAAACAAAACACCAAGGGTTGAAAATGAAAATGATCCCGTTAATCGAGAAAGGCATGAATATTGCTGATTTTGATCCCATTAAACAAATTTAACCATAGCAGCAACACGTAGGACGCGTTTTATGAATCATCCTTTGTTCAGTGTCTATAACAAAAGGAATTCTTGTCAAAAACTTACCACCAAAAAATGAAATTGATCCCATGGACAGAGAAAAGCTGTGGAATCGATGTTTTTATGCCCATTAGACGTGTTTAATCATAGCAGCAACACATAAGAAACGTTTTACGAACCATTATTTGTTCACATGAAGAATTCTTGTCAAAAACAAACCAACAAGGTTGAAAATGATCCGATCGGTAGAGAAAAGCTTGGAAATCATGATTTTGATCTCATGAGACACGTTTAACCTTGCAGCAACACATAGGACGCGTTTTAAGAACCATTCTTTGTACACTGTTTATAAGGAAAGGAATTCTTGTCAAAAACAAACCACCCAGGGTTGAAATTGATACCAAGGATATAGAGAAGTTTGGGTATTGTTAATTTTGAGGCCACAAGACAATATTAACTATAGCAGCAACACATAGGACATATTTTGTGAACCATTCTTTGTTCTCTGCCTATAAAGAAAGGAACTCACATCAAAGACGAACCACCTAGGTTTGAAAATGATCCCATATTGAAAGAAATGCTTGCAAATTAATTATTTTGTTCCCATAAGACAAGTTTAGCCATAGTAGCAACACATATTGGCCTATTCTTCGTTTGATGTGTATAATGAAAGGAATTATTGGCAAAAACAAACCACCAAGGGCTGAAAATTATCCCATGGGTAGAGAAAGGCTTGGAAATCATGATTTTGATCCCATGAGACACGTATAACCATGCAGCAATACATATGACGCGTTTTATGAACCATTATTTGTTCACTGCCTATAAAGAAAGGAATTCTTATCAAAAAAGAACCATCAAAGCTTGAAAATGATCCCGTGGTTAGAGAAAAGCTTGAAATCTAATGATTTGAATCCCATGGAACAAGTTTAGCTATAGTAGCAACTCATAAAGACCCATTCTTCATTCACTATCTAAAATGAAAGGAATTCTTGTCAAAAACAAACCACCAAAGGTTGCGAATGATTCGATAAACACAGAAAATCTTGCAAATTAATTATTTTGATCCCATGAGGCAAGTTTGGCCATAGTAGCAACACATATTGGCCCATTCTTCGTTCACTGCCTATAATGAAAGGAATTCATGTCAAAAATAAACCACCAAGGCTTGAAAATGATTCCATGGGTAGAGAAAGGCTTGGAAATCATGATTTTGATCCCATGAAACACGTATAACCATGCAGCAATACATAGGACACGTTTTATTAACCATTCTTTGTTCACTGCCTATAAAGAAAGGAATTCTTATCAAAAACGAACCACCAAGGGTTGGAAATGATTTCGTGGATAGAGAAAAGCTTGTAAACTAATGATTTGAATCCCATGGGAGAAGTTTAGCTATAATAGCAACACATCATGGCCTATTCTTCGTTCACTGTCTAAAATGAAAGGAATTCTTGTCAAAAACAAACCACCAAGGGTTGCAAATGATCCGATAAACACAGAAAAACTTGTAAATTGATTATTTTGAGCCCCAGAGACAAGATTAACAATAGCAGCAGCACATAAGACACTTTTTAAGAACCATTATTTGTGCCCAGCCTACAATGAAAGGAATTCTTATCAAAAACAAACCACCAATAGTTGAAATGGATCCCATGGACAAAGAAAAGCTTGGGAGTTGATGATTTTGTACTCACAAGACATGATTAACCATACAAATTGTTACTCTCGGATTTTGTACTTAACAGTTCGTTTTACATAGAGACTACAAATAGAAACAACTATTACATACACTAATATTTTAGTAAATGACTACTACAACATAAAATATATATATATAAAACGTATGTTCAGGTAAACATCTCTATAAAAATAAATATTTGTTAAAAAACGGAATGTTGGTTAGTGGTCCAATATTCACAAATGGCAAGTTGCTTGGCAATGTGGCACTTTACAGCAAACCGATATCCCTTAAAGCACCTTCAACGGCTTCGTCCTTAACAAATTATAAAATAATTAAAAAGATTAAACTAATTTATATCTAAACAATATCGTTCCAGACTATTTCTAATTACACTGGTTCGCAAAATTAAAATAAAAAGAGTTACAATGATAAAACGAGTTGATTTCGAATCTGTTTTCACGTTTCGAGGAGTTTTTAGTAATTTCAAAAGTTGATAACGAAAAAAATAAAGCAGTATATGACCAAAAACATTGTTTCTAATGATTTTGTATGTACCAAAAAGTGAGTTCCTAATGAGTTTATAAGTTTGCATGGACCAAGAACAGAGTTTCTAAGCTTCTAAACATCAATAAACAGGGTATATAATGAGTATATAAACTTCTAGAAATCAGAAACAGAATTTATAATGAGTTTATAAGCTTCTACAAATCCAAAACTGAGTTCCTAATCAGTTTATAAGTTTGTATAGTCCAAAAACAGAGTTTCTAATGAGTTTATACGTTTCTGGAAACCAAAAACAGAGTTTATAATTAGTTTACAAGCTGCTAGAATCCATAAGCAGAGTTTATAAGCTTATGGAAACAAAACACAGAGTTTATAAGCTTCTATGATCCATAAACAGAGTTTATACTTAGTTAATAAGCTTCAATGACGAAAACAGAGTTTCTAATGAGTTTATAAGTTTCTACGAACCACAAACAAAATTTCTAATGAGATTATAAGCTTCTATGAACCAAAACCCAATTTTATAATACATTTATAAGTTTTTATGAATGAAAAACAGAGTTTCTAATTAGATTATAAGCTTCTAGAATCTAAAAACACAGTTTCTAATGAGTTTATAATATTCTATGAACCAAAAATAGAATTATAATTTTATAAGCTTTTCGGAACCAAAAATAGAGTTTCTAAAGAGTCTATAAACCAAAATCAGAATTTCTTATCGGGTTATAAATGTCTATAAACTAAAAACACAGTTTCTAATGAGTTTATAAGATTCTTTTAACCAGAAATAGAGTTTATAATGGGTTGATAAACTTCTAGAAATTAAAAATAATTTCTAATGAGTTTACAAGAATCTAAGAATAAAAAACAGAGTTTCCAATGAGTCTATAAGATTCTATGAACCAAAAACATAGTTTCTAATAAGTTTATAAGCTTGTATGTACCACAAACACAGTTTCTAATGGGTTTATAAAATGTTAGTAACCGAAAGCAGAAAATTTATAAGTTTCTACGAATCAAAACAGTGTTTCTAATGAGTTTATAGGTTTATGCGAACCAAAAACAAGTTTCTAATCAGTTTATAAGTTTCTACGAACCAAAAACGGAATTTCTCATTCGTTTATAAGCTTCTGGAAACTAAAAGCGGAGTTTCTAATGAGTTTATAAGCTTCTAATAAAATTATAAGCTTTTATGATAATTTTCTGCCTGTTATGTCCTACAGATATAGTTCCTTTATTGAAAAATGTTAAAAAAAGATCAAATTTCCAATGTTAGGCTATATAAACAAAAACACTCTAAAAACAGATTCGTAATCAATTATACGACACTGACTCAGCTCACAGCGTAATTTTTATTTACCAGTGTTATGTTATAATAATTTTTTATTAGTAGCACAGCAAAAGTATTTATAAAAAGCTCCCGTGAATATGTACAATACAATAAAATCGGGTAGGGGTAATAGGACACTCAGACAGACCCACTCAACTTTATTGTTAATAACATTCACTAACCGAAGTGTTAAAATAACATCTGACCGAAAGATTAAAGAATGGTTTTTTTGAGCCACCAGGTGTATGGAAAATCAATTTTTTTCTAAGGTTAATGAATCAATGTATTAGCAATTCAAACAAAAAAATCCAACAAACGTATTTATTAATAACAAATTTACAAAATAGATTTATACAACAAACTTCGTGAACCTCATGGCAACTTTTTTCAGTTATTATATATTTCGAGACTAGTTTAGGGCAAAAAAAAAATGATTTACAAGATGCTTATTTCACATAGTACATAGAATATTTTGTGTGAACACGTATTCAAACACCCAAACGGAAGCTTGAAGTTTGGAAAAAAGAAAAACGAAAATTAGTCTGGAGACAATCAATTGAAAAATTCTCTATAAAGTAAAAAGTTTCTATTGAGTTTATAAGATTCTATTAACGAGAAACAGAGTTTCTAATTGATTTATAAGCTTCTAGACACCAAAAACAGAGTTTCTAATGGATTTATAAGCTTGTATGGACCAGAAACAAGCTTCGGGAAACTGAAAACACAGTGTTTAATGAGTTTATAAGCTTTTAGAAATCAGAAACACAGATTGTATAAACCAGAAACAGAGTTTCCAATTGGTTTATAAGCATATAGACAAGCTTCTGGAAACTGATAACATAGTTTCTAATGGATTTATAAGCTTCTAGAAACCAAAACACGGTTTTATAAACCAGAAAAATAGTCTAATTGGTTTATAAGCTTTTGGATACAAAAAACAGAGTTTCCAAAATGTTTATAAGCTTATAGAAACCAAAAACAGAGTTTCTAATGAGTTTATGAGCTTATAGACACCAAGACAGACTTTATAATGGGTTTATCAGCTTCTAGAAACTAAAAAGAAAGTTTCTCACGGGTTTATAAGCTTATAGAAACAAAAACACAGTTTCTATAAACTATAAATAGAGTTTTTAATTGGTTTATATGCTTCTAGGCACCGAAACCAGAGATTCTAATGAGTTTATAAGATTCTATGAACCAAACAAACATTTTATAATGGGTTTGTAAGCTTCTATAAACCAGAAACAGTTTCTAGTGGATATATAAGCTTCTATGAACCAGAAACAGAGTTTCTAATGGATTTATAAGCTTCTATGAACCAGAAACATAAGCTTATAAAAACAAAAAACACAGTTTCTATAAACCAGAAATAGGGTTTCTAATTGGTTTATAAGCTTCTAGACACCAAAAACAGAGATTCTAATGAGTTTATAAGATTATATGAACGAAACAAAGAGTTTCTAAAGGGTTTGTAAGCTTCTATAAACCAGAAACAGTTTCTAATGGATTTATAAACTTCTATGAGCCAGAAACAAGCTTCTAGAAACTAAAGAAGCGCTTTTTAAGGGGTTTATATGCTTCTAAAAACCAAAAACAAAATTTTCAATAGGTTTATAAGCTACTAGAAACCAGAAACAGAGTATCTAATTGGTTTATAAGTTCCTCGACACCAAAAACAAAGTTTTTAATGAGTTTATGCTTCTAGAAACTAAAAACAGTTTCTAATGAGGTTAAAAGATTTAATGAACAAAACAAATAATTTCTAATGGGTTTATAACCTTCTAGAAACCAAAAACACAGTATCTATAAACCAGCAAAACCAGCAACAGTTTCTAATTGGTTTATTAGATACCAAAAATAGAGTTTTTAATGAGTTTATAAGCTTCTAGAAACCAAAAACAGAGTTTCTGAGCTCCTAGACACCAAAAACAGTTTCTAATGAGTTTATGACCTTCTAGACACCAAAATCAAAGTTTCTAACGAGTTTAAGATTATATGAACCAAACAAAGAGTCTCTGATGGGTTTATAAGCTTCTAGAAACCGAAAACATAATTTCTAATAAGTTTATAAGCTTATATGAACCAGAAACAACCTTCTAGAAACTAACAACACAGTTTCTAAGAACGGAGTTAATAATGGGTTTATAAGCTTCTAGAAACCAAAAACAAAGTTTCTAATGGGTTTATAAGCTTCTAGAAAGCAAAAACACAGTTTCTATAAATCAGATACAGAGTTTCTAATTATTTTATAAGCTTCTAGACACCAAAAACAAAGTTTCTAACAAGTTTAAGATTATATGAACCTAACAAAGAGTTTCTGATGGGTTTATAAGCTTCTAGAAAGCAAAAACACAGTTTCTATAAATCAGATAGAGTTTCTAATTAGTTTATAAGCTTCTAGACACCAAAAACAAAGTTTCTAACAAGTTTATATTATATGAACCAAACAAAGAGTTTCTGATGGGTTTATAAGCGTTTAGAAACCAAAAACAGAGTTTCTAATAAGTTTATAAGCTTCTATGAACCACAAACTAGCAACACAGTTTCTAATGGACTTATAAACTTTTAAAAACCACAAACACAGTCAATTGAAAAATTTACTCAAAGACAAACGGAAATAACGGACTTTGAAGTATAAGAAGGGTTGCTTTATAGGATATCAGTACGATAATGAATAAAAAAAATTATTTAAAGTATAAATAATCTACATACTGCGTTTTTTAAGCATTTTGCAAACACGGTAACACATATGACAATGTTTCGGCAATAACGTGGTAACATTCTTGTAAAATTCTGACGAAAGATCAGCTACGAGGGGTAAAGGATATATCCATGCATACATAAATCGCTTTAAGCATGCTATTAAAATTAACAATTTTTAAGCAAATCAAAATCCATGCATTTATAAGTGTTATATATTGAAAACTTTCAAAATGTTTGCTCTGAATTTATAATAATGTCGGCACGAGATAATAAAATACAATAAATAAGGTTATAAAAGAAGATTTTGAAAAAAAATGAACAAGTTTTTTTATATTAAATCAATATCTTGTCGATAGGAAAAGTTAGGTTAGGTGTGAATTTTGTAAAAATCCGATTTTTTTGTAAACGGGTCACCCTTGTATATGATCATAATTTAGGATCAGATGACTCAAAAAGTATCTAAAAATATATTAAAAAATTGTCTAGGAAGGTTCCAATTATTAAAAAAAGATCTAGAAAGGTTTCAATTATTAAAAAAGTGTGTAACAAGGCTCCAATTATTAAAGTCTAAAACGGTTCCATTTATTGAAATAACTGTCTAAGAAGGTTCCAATTCTTAAACAAATGTCTAGGTAGGTTCCAGTAATTGAAAAATAGTCTAGAAAGGTTCCAATTATTAGAAAACTGTTTATGAAGGTTCAAATTATTAAAAAACTGTCAAGGAAGGTTTCAATTATCAAAAAAGTGCCTAGAAAGGTTCCAATTATTAAAAAATAGTCTAGAAAGGTTCCAATTATTAAGCAGCTCTTTAGGAAGATTCCAATTCTAGAAGGAATGTTTTAAGTAATTAAAAAACTGTCTGGGCAGATTCCAGTTATTGAATCAAAGGAGTTATAAAAAATGGAAAAATAAAAAATGCGACCTGGGTGAGCAAAACTATGAATAGATATACAGCATTTCCCCTGAAACGTGCCCTTTTAATAACAATTTATCAAAATTCAATCCCACCGACATCTTTTCCTCTATAGACACATTAATAAAGATGATAAAAAAAGTGCCTGATATAATAACGACAAAACGTGTATTTTAAAAACATTCAATTTTCGAACATTTACCAACCGATAAATGAATTTAATACATTAGTTCATTCAACGAATCTACATAAACAATAAATTATTAAATGATTATTAAAACGAGCGACATTATTTGCCGAAAGCGCAATAACTCCTACGATAACTACATTTTACTTTATTATATATAAAAGGAGAAAAACAAACTTTTCAACTGTCGTTCAAATCCTTCGTGTGCACAAAAATGAACATACATTTGAAAAAAGAAAGCAAACAAACAGACAACGTGTGTGCGATAAATATTAACAAATCCGTTTTTTTAAACAGCTAATACTGGCCTACAACATCGCTAGCACGTCGATTCCCAACAAAAAAGTAGTTCATTTGTACCGAAATCCGTAAAATAAAACAAATGAGTTCATTTTTACCGTGCATTATTAATGGGTCACACTGTATGTATTATTAAAGGTGTCTAGGAGACTTCCAGTTATTAAAAAAGTTCCAAGTAATTAAAAAGGCTTTAGAAAGGTTCCAATTATAAAAAGAGGTTTAGAAAAACTCTAATTAGTGGAAAAGGCTCTAGAAACGTTCCAAGAATTAAAAAAGGGTTTAAGAAGGTTACAATTATTAAAAAACTGTTTAGGAAGGTTCCAATTATTAAAAAAAGGATCTAGAAGGATTCCTAATAAAAAAGGTACCAAGTATTAAAAAAGGGTCTAAAAAGGTTCCAAGTATTAAAAAAGGGTCTAAAAAGGTTCCAAGTATTAAAAAAGGGTCTGGAATAGTTCCATGTATTAAAAAGGGTCTGGAATGGTTCCAAGTATTAAGAGAGGGTCTAGAGAGGTTCCAAGTATTAAAAAAGGGTCTAGAGAGGATCCAAGTATTAAAAAACTGTCTAAGGAGTTTCCAATTATCAAAAAAAGGTCTAGAAATATTCCAATTAGTAAAAAAGGGTCCAGAAAGGTTCAAAGTTTAAAAAAAACTATTTAGGAAGGTTCGTTATAATTATAAAAAATTCCAATTATCCAAAAAGTGACTAGGAGGGTTACAGTTATCGACAAACTGATTAGGAACGTACCAATTATTAAAAAAGGGTATAGAAATGTTCCTAATATTAAAAAAATGTCTAAGTTCCAATTATCAAAAAAAAATTACTGGGAGGGTTCCAATTATTAAAAAACTGTTTAGGAAAGTTCCAATTATTTAAAAAGGGTCTAGAAAGATACCAATTAATATAATAGGATCTAGAAAGATTCCGTGTATTAAAAAAACTGTTTAGGAAAGTTCCAATTATTAAAAAAAGGGTCTAGAAAGATTCTAATTAAAAACAAAGGGTCTAGAGAACTTCCAAGTATTAAATAACTGTTTAGGAAGGTTTCAATAAATAAAAAAGGGTCTAGAAATGTTCCACATATTAAAGTCTAAGAAGGTTGCAATTATCACAAAAATTAATAGGAGGGTTCCAGTTATTAAAAAACTGTTTAGGAAGGTTCCAATTATTAAAAAAGGGAGTAGAAAGGTTCTAAGTATTAAAAAAGGGTCTAGAAGGGTTCTAATTATTAAAAAAGGGTATAGAAATGCTCCTAGTATTACGAAATTGCCTAAGAAGGTTCCAATTATCAAAAAAAGTGACTAGGAGGGTTCCAATTAATAAAAAACTTCCAATTATTAAAAAAGGGTCTCGAAAGATACCAATTAATAAAATATAATCTAGAATGGTTACAGGAACATTCCAATTATTTAAAAAAACTGTTTAGGAACGTTCCAATTATTTAAAAAAGGGTCTAGAAAGATTCTAATTAATAACAAAGGGTCTAGAAAAGTTCCAAGTATTAAAAAAACTGTTTAGGAAGGTTCCAATGATTAAAAATGGGTCTAGAAAGATTCCACTTAATCAAAAAGGGTGTAAGAGGTTCCAAGTATTAAAAAACTGTCCAAGAAGGTACCAGTTTTTTGAAAAAATTGACCAGGAGGGTTCCTGTTATTAAAAAACTATTTAAGAAGTTTCTAATTATTAAAAAAGGGTTTAGAAACATTCCAAGTATAAAAAACTGTCTAAAAAGGTTCAAATTATCAAAAAGTGACTAGAACGGTTCCAGTTATTAAAAAACTGTTTAGGAAAGTATCAATTATTAAAAAAGTCTGTAGAAAAATTCCAATTAATAAAAAAAGGGCCTAGGAAGGTTCCAAGTATTAAAAAATGTACTAGAAAGGTTCCAATAATTAATTAATTGACTGGAAATGTGAAAAAATGCTATATATACAAATTTATGATAAAACATATCCCCAATCGAGTAGATTTTGATATAAAATTTACAAATTATTAAAAAAAGGTAGTTCAGTTGTACTAAGAAGTTTGCAAAATATCCAAAGTAGTTCATTTGTACCTTTTGTTATAAACGACTCGCACTGTAGGAAAAAACAAATTTATGATAAAATATATCAAATATCGAGTAGATTTTGATATGAAACATTTAAATTATTTGAAAAAAAATAAATCCTGAACATACTTTATAAAAAATCACAAATATGTCCACCTAAATGAAAACTAAGTTGTTACTAATAGTGTAATACATGCTGTCGTTATAGCTGCCTCGTTATTAGCTGTCGTTTTACTTAAAAATAATTTATATATCAATGTTTCCGTGACTAACCTCTTGTAAAAGATCCTGGGCGGCGATGGCTTTCAATACGTTCTTCTTGCTCGTCTCTTGCACCTCTCCGCCCAACATAAGCTCGTCCAGGATGAAATACGCTTTTTCGAAGTTAAAAATTATGTCCAACTCGCAAACCTGCGTAAAAAAACGATTAAAAATATAAGATATTTTGTATTATATATAAATACTTACACTTCCGAAATATTTATCGAGTAATTCGACGTAACGGTGTATAATCTCCAACGTTAGCAGCTCATTGTCGCATTGTTCGATTGCACAACAAAAATACAAACTCGCGTATCTGGAAAGGAAAAGTTAATTAAACAATTAATTAATATCGCTGGCTTACCTTTTATAAACGACTTTCAATTCTCTCCATTCGAGGAAACTACACATTTTAGGTTTTCTTGCTAGGATGGTGGTGATCAGTTCTCTCGTGATTTTTTTCTTCAGTTTATCAGGATGTGCCACATACCATTTTTGTAACCTTAGTTTGCCCTGTCGGCTAAACAGTAGCATGAATTGCATCTGAAAAGAAGGGAATATGTAGTACGATAACGATTATTTACATAACAACGAACCATATCGCTTTTTACAATAAATTATTATGTTATTTTCGATGTATAATAAATTTCATTATCATGCTTTGGTTAATTTACTGTCAAAGTCAATTAACGTCATGTTTCTTCTTTTTTAAAATTTCGTCTTCAATACTACCATTATACAACCAGTATAGTGTATGTATTATTAGGAAATATGTAGTTCACTCACCATATTGTGAACTTGTTTTAACATGAGTATTCCTATCAGTTTTAGTGTAAATTAATTTATTAAATAAAATAGTAGTCTAGTATACGGTAGTTCAGTGTAATGTATTGTAGTGTAGTTATAGGAGTGTAGTGTAGACAGATGTAGTCTAGTGCAACGTAGTGTGCATAAGTGTAGTATAATTTATTGTACTAATTATAGACTAGTATAAATATTGTAGTTTTATAGTGTACTAAAGTATAGTTTATTGCAGTATATTGACATGTAGCGTATCACAATGTAACGTAGAGTAGTTTTGTGTAGTCTAGTCTATTATATTGTATTTTTTTGTACTGTGTCCTAGTGTAGTTTGTTGCAAACTAGTGTACTGTAACGTAGTGTAGTTTAGTGCCGCAAGCTCTCAAGATCGTCCAAAAACAGTCACTAAACGTATTCGTTCTTCTTTTTATCGATGTATCTTGATTTCTACGATTATGCAACCACTGAAGCGATTGCAATTTTAGGGTATTATGTATTAGTAAATATGTAGTACTACGATAATTAATATTATAACTCACCATATCGTGAACTAGTTTGGTTTTAACGATTATTATTCATATTCCATCTAATACAAAATTAATTTTATTACTGTCACTAACGTTATAATTCTTCTTTTTTAACGATAGCTCTTCAATACCACCATTATACAACCACAACCTAGAATGTTTAAAATTTAATGTATTATTAAGAAATGTGTAGTACTATGACAATTAATATTATAACTAACCATATTGTGCACTTGTTTGGTTTTAAAATGAATATTCATATTAGTTTTGCTATAAATTAATTTTATAAATGAAATAATAAGTCACCATACGTCATTGTTCTTCTTTATAACGATGTATTCTCAATCCTACGATTATGCAACCAGTATAGCATTGAAATGTTAGTATATTTATTAGGAAATATATAGCATTACGATAACAATTAATATTAAAACAACTCACCACACGGTAAACTAGTTTTAACGATGAATATTCATATTACTTTCAATGCAACATTAATTTTATCACTAATCACCACTAAAATGACTTATATTATGTTTATTAATTTCTGTGCTAATCACTATAAATCTTCTTTTTTAACGAAGCATCTTCAACTCTAAAATTATACAACCAAATTAACACTTGGAATCTTAGGAATATTAGGAAATATATATCATTACCATATTGATTAATGAGTAGTTATATGATCTGTGGATTAATGTTATAACAACTTACCATATCTTAAACGTGTTTGGTTTTAGCATGAATATTCATATTAGTTCTAATGCAAAATTAAATTTATAAATAATAAACCAATGACTAAATAATGTATTATTTAGTCATTGTAATAAACAGTCACTTACGTTATTGATGTTCTTTTTTAAGGAAGCGTCTTTAACTCTACAATTATATAACCAGTTTATTGCTCAAAATTGTTATATTACTGACTTTTGCAGTGACTGAATAAAGTAGTTACTCAAGACTACCACCTGGGACCATAACAGTGAGATGGATCCTTAGAATATAAAGTAGTAATATATTCTAAGGATGGATCTCACCAGCAGGAGTATTATATATTATGTGTGGATCTCACTGGATCATAAACATTTACTATTATTTATCAGTATTATTATATGAAATTAACTGTCTCGACCCTTATTTCGTAGAATCTACTCATTTAACTGTTTTAAATGAAATTTCTAACATTTTTTCAATATATTGTGGAATTATCTAGAAACAATAAGTTGAATTTAAAACAGTAATATTATTATATAGTAATATATATCAAATTATTATAGATTATTGCCTTTATTTAGATTTTGTTGATCAAATAATAAATATTTCTAATGTAAAAAGAAATGAAAGAATAACAATTATGGAATACGAATTAATAATTTTGAATTTCTTATTAAAAAAACGTTTAAAATTACCCAGATAGGGCCCTATATCGATAAGATTCAGTTTATTCGAAATAAATTTGTCGAAAATCACATTTTCCCTGGAGTATTATCATTTGAGTGTGTAGCGTAATTGAAAATTCGATTGCTCAATCCTTTTGGCTGCTGTAGCGGGAATGCGCGTGATGCCGAGTTTAACCGGAAGTACGATTGGCCTACGGGGGGTCCACTACCGCCAATAACATTTGACCCCGCCTTCCGGTTTTCAATATTTATCTAGTTTACATGTTTGTTCGTATTCCTTTTTGTTTGTCTTTAGTATATCTCAGACTGGGAGTTTTCGTCGGAACGTTAAAATAGGCTGTATTATCATATAAAGAAGACAATTATTTTACATACGTCTAAAGAAATGTACAATGCGTATCAGAAATAAATTTGACGGTAAATAGTAAATACGTTGTTGAAATTATAATTTTGAATCAAAGTTTTGATTTTTTTTTGTAAAAATGTGGGTTGTGGGTAAAAATAAGAGTAAAATATGTCACAAAACGTCAAATATCAATGCGATGTAACAAAATGAATATATAAATCCTTTATTTAGACATACATACAGTGTGTTTCATTTTAAGTGAAAAATTGGAAAAAAACTTTTCTTTTTCAATATATCTTCAATTTTTGTTGATATTTAGCAATACTTTTCACTAAATTTACCTGTTTTTAGCGTTTTCTAAAAGTATTTTTGAGATTGTACATTATAATGGATCACTTTGTACCGGGTGATCAATTATAAGGGTAGCGAGCGGCCATATCTCATAAGATATTGGTCGTATAGATTTAGAAAAAAAAATCATGATAAAAGTGGCCAAGAGAAATTGCTGGAAATTATTTTCGAGTTTGTCAAACGTCCGCTAGAGGACGTAAGAATTAACACTAAGTAGAAAAAGGGGATTTTTATAGAATTTTGCCTAATGAAAGTATATCGATGATATTATTTTCATATTTACTGACTATTCGCCTACACTTTTTGACTAAAATAAAGCGGTGGGGGAGGTTCAATTGTTTTTTTAAACAAACCAAGATTTCTCCAGTTTCGCTTGACCGATTTTAACAAATTTGAGCTCATATGAAAGAGCATAATTTACACTACAAAACGCTTACTTGGTTTTGACTTTTTGACTTTCGTCTTCACCGCTAGATGGCGTTAACTGGAATTGTAGCAAATTTTTGAGTTTTTTCAAAAAAAACAAATGTAATGGTATATTCATTTTTACATATTTTAAAAGAGGATATATTTTTCTAAAATTTAATGAAAAAAATGAATCGTCTACCTTTTTTTGAACCGTTGATATTGAACAAAATATAATTTTATTAAATTAAAAAATGGCACGTCACTGCTTTTTACCAAAATAGAAATCATTTTCGTAATCACTTATTAGTTGCTAACAAAAAGAACCTTTTGACTTTTTTTCGTTAGACAAACTGTTTTGGATTAAAAAAATCAAATAAATTTACATGGGGCGCCCATATCTCGAAACATACTAATTTACATATTTGGAAAAAAAAATCTTAATAAAACTGTCCAACAACAGCAGGAGCAATAACACTAAAAACAAGAACACAGAACTTTAAAAATAAACGTTAAAAATAAATTAATAGTTTTGTCGTAAATGTTCAAAATGTTGTCCATTGTTTTGAATGCTCTGGTCCAATCTTTTCTGGGTGACGTTGACAGCTGCCTCAATTTCCGCTCTTGGTATATTATTTATGGCGTTTTTAATTCGGACTATCATGTCTTCTCGAGTAGTTGGTCGAATTTTACACACCAAATCCTTTATTCGGCCCCACAGATAAAATCAAGGCAGGTTAAATCGAGGGACCGTGGTGGCCAGAAAGATAGACTGTCTCTACCAATCCAACGGCAACGAACAATAACAAGACAAGAAGCTTCACTCTCCGTCGGAGCTTTGATATCCAGCTTTCACAAGCGCGCCGACGATTTCCAAAAATTCATGAGGCCATGCACGTGTTCATGTTTATACGAGGTTCGTGCAAACTGCTACTGATTAAAACGAATAAACGTTCACTTACCAGGGTGATTTAAAAACATATAGCAATAATTGTTATTGTGACCTATTCTGCTTAGTATGAATTAAAAGGAAAAAGGGGATATCGTTAGAATATTTAATTAATTGATGGATCTTAACATAATTATAAAAAGTAGTGGTAGCAAAAATTAACGGAAAAAGGAAAGTTTCATCAAAAAGTGATAATATAGTAAAGCTACAGATGAGATTAGTAGGTATAAAAATTAACAATAAAATTTTTGCAAATGCCAACTTAAATAGATATTCTAATTACCTAATTATTACATAAAATGTAAAATGTATACAGGTCATTACAGGTTGTTTCAAATCCGAGACCATCAAAGAGTACCTTCTCACCTAACAGTAAAATGCGGGTAGGAGTAGTTATACTCTGCGAAAAATAATGATCGCGATTCGCTATAGCATTACCGTCCGTACTTGAAAGATTTCTATAGTCGCATGTAAAAACTTTTAAAGAACTATTATTTGTCAATATAGGTACATCGATATTTTTATATTCTTCTAGCATATCCGGAGTTGTATTAAGCAAAACTGTATTAATATCTTTAATACAATTGGCACCTTCAACTTCATTAAAATATTTTAGAGAAAATAATTTCTTGAATGCCCTACAAAATTGAATTGGAGTTGGATTTCTCGAGTTTCCGCAACAATTTCTTACCAGGCCAAAATGTTTTCGATGCAATCCTGATTGAGGTTCCTTGTTAAAAGAAATGAGTAATTCCTGCATTCTAAGGTTTCCCATAAAGACAGAGCAGAGGTAATAGTAATTTTCCAGCCATTTATAAAATGCATAGTATTGTTTATACATTTTTCCACGTATGTTACCCTTCCACCATTCTGTTCTACCTGTACTAACTTAATTACCTGTAAGTCATTCAACAAACATTTTATTTCTTCCAAAAAGTGCAATTGTTTTTCTGTGCCCATAAATGCGTTAAAGTTATTTAGATGAGACGAGTTTAACAAATCAAACAAAACATTTATTGTTTGTAGAAATTTTGCAGTAAGCGTTGCTTCTGAAGGCAAAACCTTAAAATGTATATATGTATATAGGGTAGCTGAAAGAGTGTGACTAAAGACTTGTGAAGCATATTTTACTTTCATTTTTTGAAAGCTATTAGGAAACATATGCTCGTCAGTAAGCTTAGGACAAAGTCGACTAATTTTTTTTTTGTTGTGATCATAAACAATGTCTAAATAACTTTTTTTATGAGCCCACCTGACAAACGAAAGTTATAAGAAAAAAAATTGTTCCTTGTTGATTTTAAAAGATGAGGCACGTCGTAGAAGTAGAAAAGTTTAATATTATCTACAAAAAAATAAGTATGGTTGGGTGTTAAATGAAGTAATTTGTTTACCAATTTTCTAAAATTAGATCCTTGATCTGACACTACAACCATAACGTTAAAACCCACTCGGTTTAGTTTTTTAACACTTTCAAATAACACCTCTTTTATTTCTTCCGAGGGAGCTGTTGAATTATAAAAAAAAATAGGCTATAGGTTGCTTCCAACTGCTAGCAATACCTCGCGCCATTACAACTAATGCAGATGTTGCTACTTTGGAAGTATCTGTATTATTTCCATCCTGAAAACCTATTATCTTGTCACGGGATATGTCGTAAAAAAAATGAGACTTTAAACTAACTTCATCCAAGCAAATAATACAGTCTCGTTCTTTCTCATTCATTATTTTAGCCCGAAGTTCCAGCAAACGGAAAATAAAATCATTGAAACCGGGATTTATTACCCATTTTCTTGTGAAACGGTTTGAAGTACTCTTTGATGGCAACCTGTACATTCTAGAAATTTGCTTGTATGCCTTAGGCCCTAGAAAATATACGCTTAATGCAAATTGTTTCAATTCGTCTGTGTACCTACATCCCTTAGCTGATTTATTCAGTAAGTTTAATTGGTTTTTCAATAATGTACAAGACTGTTTTGAATAATGTTCTTCCAAATATGTATGGACATCTTCCAAAGTTATGCCTGTTTCAAACTGTTTTGAGCACTTTGCTGGCGACGCCATATCCTTTTCAAGCGTTTTCAATTTCCTCTTAAGAATATTTTTTCTTGGGCTATTTGCTGAAAGCAATGCCGATGTTTGTGTATATTTATCTGTAAAAACATTATTTAACAAAATCAACATATTAACACAAACAAACCGCAGAAATCGCAGCCTCCCATTATATTTAAACTTGCATATTATATACATACATACCTCTTGAATACGTACAAGCTTGGACAGAAGCATCGGCGCAGGATTCTGTAACGGATAAGTATTTTCAGTATTAGTATATGAGACTGATTTTATACCTAAACATACATACCATTTTCAGCTTCTGTTTGAACAAAAACATCTTGCACGTTCATATTATCTAAAATGTGAATTCTAATTACTGTCATATAAAAATATACAGAGGATAGAAGTTTTATAACCTAGGCCCATGACACCTGATTAAGTGGTATACTTATCCACCTAAGCATTCCCTATTTTCCGTGACATAAAGTACCGCCCTGACTTATGAAACATTCTGTAATATATAATACAAAATAATAACAAAAATCACCTTTTATGGTATTGGGTACTACTTCTTCAATATTTGCTTGTATCGCAACATCTTTTGGTGTTGTAGCCTCACCTGAAATATTAAGTTATAACTATATTTTAAATACTAATGCACCATAACAAAGTTTTACATTTCACCAAATTCTTTATACAAAAACTGGACACTTACTATTTTTCAGCAAATTCAGTGACGGGACAGCGTTATAAAGCAGATGCTTTCTTACATTTTTTTGTATAAAACTTCCTTCAGGAAAATGTAATTCGCATACTGTTAATTTATTAAGTTGTTCAGGAGTCCTATTGGCATACCTATGACTATCGACAAATCCCAATGCCTGCTTCCAACGTTGACATCTAAAAACATTAGTCACATCATTATCACGAATACCTCTAGATCGTCATCATATGAAAAAAAAGGTCACATAAAAATCAAAAGATAACACAACTTTTTGCTATTGTTAATTATAATATAATAATATTTACATTTTAAATCTAAATGGTCGGAGTTCCTCTCTATTCACGAGGCAACAAACTTTTGAATCGAGTGCGTAAATTTAATCAAATAACCAGTTATTAGTCAAAATAATACAGTGTAAAGTTAGTGATAGCATTAAGACCAATCCACGACACCCTAACTGAGTGAGTACAAAACATAACCTACAGTGGTTTGAATGATATCATTTATTCAATACCTTATATACTGACAAATACAACAAATTTTACTTGTCAAGTAAATTCCAAGCAGCAAAAACAACCTGCTAATTGACTGGAATCAACCGCCAGTGCCGTACTCAGAAAATAATGCTCCGAAAACAATTTAAAACAAAAGATGGATAACAACAACATGAATATAACCCCTACATCACCTAATACACCATCAACTACTCCAATACAATCTTACTCTGAAATTCTCAAACAACCAACTCAACCAATATATCCAGCAAAAGACCAGGGAATCATCTTTAGTGCAATCAATGATGCAAAAATTCAAGACTATCTTCTGAGTTTAGGCCCAATAGTTCAACCACGCAACATCATTTTCTGCTCGAGGATATCTAATAATAGAGTGTGTATTTATTTATCGACCAAAGCTGCAGTTGATTATTTTATAGAAAATGGAGGAGAAATCGAAGTTTTGGGACAAAAATTAAAAGCGCGACATTTAGTAACCCCTTCAGACAGGCTAGTCATTTCTAATGTTAGTCCGACTATACCACACGACACACTTAAAACTACGCTAGAAGGATTAGGTCTAAAATTATTATCCCCAATTACATTTCTACGAATAGGTGCAACAGATCCTGCATATAGCCATATAATGCATTTCAGGCGCCAAGTTTACATTACCCCTCTAGAATCTCTTACTTTAGCCGAATCTCTAGAAATTACACACGACAACCTCTCTTATCGTATTTTTCTCTCCTTAGATAGTCAGAAATGTTTTAATTGCAAACTATCGGGTCACGTTGTTGCCAATTGTCCTACCTTACAAAACCAAAAGTCTCCTATCCAAACGAACACAATAAACAATGACGCACCCAAACATCACATGAGCAAAAAAAACCAACAACAACCTTTTCTCAACCATCTCCGATAGATATATTCTCTACCCAATCAAATCTGACAGTAAACACCCCCACAGCTGAATTAGGCAACATATCACAAAATATCACAACAACTTTGCCCAATTCTACAAATAAACGATTCCTATCATCAGAATCCTCTCCCGAAGCATCCACTATGACAAAACAGCTTTCTCAACCTCAGAAAATCCAAAAAAGAAAAAACACTCTGCAATCAGCTCCACTCCTGTCTACTCCATCCCAGAAGAAGCAACCAGCCTTTTAAAACCAATAACTGAAAATCAAACACCCCCTTATCCTCTGAACTATGACGAATTTAAAAGGCTGCTGGAGCACACACACGGAGTTCAGAACGCATATACCGTTGCAAAATACTATACATCAGATATAAAAGGCCCTATTGAAATGTTACTTACACTTTACCCTCAGTTGAAAGATAAGACTCTAAAAACCCGATTTACTAAATTGAGAAAAAAGCTGGAAAAGCAGACAGATGATACCGGCAGCGAATTCTCCATACAATCCCGTTAATCACGTCAAAATCTCAATTTGAATAACAAAATTCAATAGTATACTACAATGGAACCTGAATGGATATTATCTCCACTTAGGAATGCTACAAAAGCTCATATCGGAACATCTTCCAGACATTATATATGCTTACGGGAAACTCAATTCCATGAAATCGAAACTTTTAACTTCACTCCACCCTGGCAAATTAAGCCACCACATATAAACACTCATCTTTCATGTTTTTCCAAACAAAGGACTAGTATACAAACCCTCATCCAACATTTTAACGAGACCATGCAAAAATATCCCAATTATACCGAAATATACACTGACGCATCCAAACAAAATGACGGACTAGGCGCAGCCATTGTAACTCCTACAAACAATGTACAATTCAAACTTTCAAAATATGCAACAATTCTAACAGGAGAACTTTATGCAATACTAGAAGCAGTAAAGTATGTAACAACATCGAACTACGAAACGAAAAGACAGTTATACTTACAGACTCTTTAAACTCCTTGAAATTATTGAGAGGCACCTATTCGAAACATTTCCTTGTACTGATGATCAAACAAGAAATTCATCATCTTCAATCGATAGGAAAAAACATACATTTCCTGTGAGTTCCTGCACACATAGGCATAAAAGGTAATGAGATGGCCGATCAACTCGCCAAAAAAGCAGCACTACTTAATACCATACCAATCATTAAGCCCTTATACACCGATCTAAAAACATGTATTCGCAATAAAGCAAAACACAAATGGAATGACACATGGAGGAGCTCACACGCAAAACTTAGAGACATCAAACCCTACATAACACCCTGGCTAACTTTTACCGAAAATCGAAGACATCAAATCATCATCACAAGGTTACGTCTAGGTCATACTCGAGCTACTCATGAGTACTTACTTTCCCGAACACCAAGACCGGAATGTGTTATTTGTGAGCAGCCGTTAACAGTGAAACATTTTTTGGTTGAGTGTCCGCTATATCATACCAACAGACTAGCATGCAACGTGAGTGAATCTCTGGAAAATAGTTTAAACAACAGCAGTAATGTGAAAAACCTTATTAAATATCTGCAAATCGCAAACTTTTACCATAAAATTTAAAATGTACATTAAACAAAACATGTGACATATCAATATCTATTCATAATGTTAAACAAACATAATATATAGCTACAGACCGCTAATAGCCCTTGAGTCTGATGCGGATTCGTAAATAAAAAAAAAATAAAAATGGTCATTCCAATTACTTTACTTACCTGCTTCCGTCTTTTGGGCAATGAAATAGTGATATTTGTGCCCCTTCTTGAGTATAACATCCATCCACGCAACAGATTCGTGGCATTTTAATGCAGAACCAAACACAAAACACCACGTAAAAAATGTTTATTTTATTTTTAAAGGAAAATTCGCTCACTCATAAAGACAACTGGTATATTTATTTACAGATCCATACGACGGACAACCTATTTATGCATATCGCACGTAGGGGACTTACGGTGCTCTATACACAGTAGCATCCGATATTCGAGCGAGATAGGCATAACGAGGGGAGGAGCTTGGAGTGATCCTTCTTGTCTTGTTAATATTCGATGCCAACGGTTAGGAAAATGCCTGTTCAAAAAATCTTGCACATTTCGAGAATAATGTGCCAGGCATCCGTCTTGTTGAAACCACATGTTTCTTCTTACTTCTAAAGGCACATTTTCTAAGAGTCCTGGTAAATCGTTCAATAAAAAGTTCAAATAAATGTCACCGGTTAGATTGCCATTAAAGATGTGCGGACCGATAATAGCACCGCACCAGACGTTGACGCTCCATCGACCCTGCTGATAATCTTCACGTAACCAGTGTGGATTAGTGTCCGACCAGTAATGTATGTTATGAAGATTTACCCTGCCATTACTGCAAAAAGATGCTTCATCTGTCCACAATATTTGTGACAAAATATGACAGTTTTCCCTAATGAAATCTCTAAGCCAGTAGCAGTAATCGAGCCTACCTTCAAAGTCAGTCTCATTTAATGATTGATGAATCACCACGTGATACGGATACATTTTAAAATCCATTAATTTTTTTTGCACTGAGCCATAGGGTATTCCTAAATATCTGGAGATCTCTCTTATGCTTAAATGGGGGTCTGCATGAATATAAGCCAACACATTTATAATGTTATCTTCTCTTCTTACTCTACGATTTCTTCTCAAAGTTGGAGTTGGTTGCACTTGGCCATGTTACCTTAAACGTAAGGCTAAACGACGAAAAACCATTCTCGAATACCGTCTTCGGAGGGGTTAACGCAGTGCATACTGCCTAGAAGCAATCGCCGCATTTTCAAAACATTGAAAATAAATTCTTAACATATCAAAGGCTTCTTCATTCGTAAAAGGCATCAGCGTGATTGACAATTAGGTGTTTTCTTTCTTAATATAGATCATGGCCTGCTTCGCTTAAATGCGATGTTAGTTTAAACAGTATGTAAACCTATCTTATTTTTTCAATCCAAAACCGTTCGTCCAACGAAAAAAGTCAGGGGGTTCTTTTTGTTAGCAACTAATAAGTGATTACGAAACTGATTTTTTTTTGATAAAAAGCAGTGGCGTGCCATTTTTTAATGTAATAAAATTATATTTTGTTCAATATCAACGGTGCAAAAAAAGGTAATGATCAATTTTTTCATTAAATTTTGGAAAAATGTATCCTCTTTTAAAATATGTAAAAATGAATATACCATTACATTTGTTTTTTTTTGAAAATTTGCTACCATTTCAGTTAACGCCATCTAGCGGTGAAGACGAAAGTCAAAACCAAGTAAGCGTTTTGTAGTGTAAATTATGCTCTTTCATATGAGCCCAAATTTGTTAAAATCGGTCAAGCGAAACGGGAGAAATCTTGGTTTGTTTAAAAAAACAATTGAACTTGCCCCACCGTTTTATTTTGATAGATAGATCAAAACATTTTAGTCAAAAAGTGTAGGTGAGTCAGTAAATATGAAAATAATATCATCGATATACTTTCATTAGGCAAAATTGGCGACTTTTATCATGAATTTTTTTTTCTAAATCCCACCAGTCCAGACCAATATCTTATGAGATGTGTCCACTCGCTACCCTTAACTGATCACCCGGTATTGAATATCGAATCAAATTAGGATTGGGGAGAAAGTATTTATACTTCTTTGGCAACGCTGCACTAGATTTCACCTCAATGTTTTCTCGCTTGCTCGGCCTTGAATATTTGGTTGCAAAGAACGGCTCGTTCTTAATATGTAAAGGTGAATTAATAACAGGAATTTGGAATATTTAAATAAAAGTTGTACAATATTATTGATAGATATTGACCGCCCAAATAAGGGAGAGACAAATCCTTAGAAAAATAATTGGAGAAAAAAAACTAGAAGATGGGTCATGGAGAAGACTAACTAATAATGAAGTTGGGGAAGCTTATGGATATCCGGACAGAATTCATGTAAAAGCGCAAAGAATAAGATGGCTGGGACATGTAATCAGAATGGCAATAGAGAAACATGCCACATGAATTGTTTTCAAAGAGAGAGGGGCCAAAAGGCGAAAAGGGCAGGCCAAAGAAGAAGTGGTTAGAGAAAAAAGGAGTGAAGGAATGGAGAGAGATAGCTAATGGAAGACGAAGATGGAGACTACTAGTAAAAAGTATAGAGAAAGATTATTAGAAATTGTAAATATATGTGTATATATTATAACAAATTGATTATTTAAGGTAGAGTCCACTAAGCTTGTCTTTATGAAAAAAGTTTGTTTTTATGGAAATTTACTTGTCTCGACATCTAAAGGTCATTGACACGGGAACAATATAAGGTACAGTATAGATTAAATAACAATGTAAATCACAACAGTGTTACAATATTAAAAAAATAGATTTATATTGAGTTGAGAAGGCGGCTGTCATTAAGAAAATGAATCACGTCACTAAATCTGTTGGTTGAGCCAATTATATTTCCAAGCGTTCCATTAATATTATTACGTTTTCGAGCTATCTGGTTTTGGTGGCACTTTAATAGATTGTGTTCAATAGTAAGTCGAGTATCTGTACAGAATTTGCATTTAGGAGGATCTTCTGAGGCCATAAGATATTCGTGGGTGAGGCGGGAATGTCCTATTCGCAGTCTGTGTACTATCATTTTGTTTTTCCTAGTCATTGAGTGGAATTTAGGTGTTAAAAACGGTGGGTTGTAATAAATGAAGTTTAGTATCTAGTTAGTTCCAGTGATTTTGCCAGTTTTGGGTGAGGTAAACATTTTCTATTTTTAAGTCGGAGGAACATGCTTGTTTTGCTGCATGGTCTGCGATTTCATTCCCGGTTATTCCCACGTGTGATGGTATCCAGATGATGTGAACCAAAATACCATTGGAATAGAGATGGTGGCAGGTTTTGTGAATTCGTTGGACTATTGGATGCAGTGAATAAATGTTTGTCATTGAGTGTATCAATGAGAGAGAATCTGTGTATACTGCTATAGTGCTGATGTTATCTGTTGAAGTGTTCAAAGCTTTCAGTATTCCAAATAACTCTGCTGTATAGACGCTGGTAGTGTCGGGAAGTCGATATCTTGCAACTATAGAATTTTCATCGGTTACAGCACAACCGACACCATTTGCGTTTTTTGATGCATCGGTAAACAAAACTTTATCAAACTGATGAGAAAGTAAAATTTTCCTGGATTCTTGTTCAAGTACGGCGTTGGGTGTGTCCAATTTGTAGTAGCGACTTAGAGTAGTATCAAGAAAAGGTAGGTTAATGGTCCATGGCGCTATATTAGAAGAATTAATAGGGGTCATGATTGCAAGATTAATTGTTCCCAACAGTGATTTTAGTGATGACACGGCTGTTGAAATTGTTTCGGGATGTCCTTAAGGGGTGCGTGCAGAGAAGATAAGGTTAATGACAGGGTTGTTAGGACAGGCTGCGATTTTACAAAAGTATGATAGTAGTAGACGCTGTCGACGTATGAAGAGAGGGGGTTCGAATGACTCAACGAAAATGCTTTCGGAAGGACCAGGCCTAAAGGCACCAATACAAATACGTAGAGCAGTGTTCTGAATTGCGTTAAGAGATTTAACGTATGAAGTACAAGCGTTCTTGTATAAAATGTTTCCATAATCCAATTTAGAGCGAATGAGGGCTCTATAGATCCGTAAGAGTGATTCTTCTTCAGCTCCTCATTGATGATGAGCGAGTGATTTTAAGATATTCATTCTAATAAGGCAAGCTCCTTTTAAGTACATAATCTGCTGTTTCCATGACAATCTTTTGTCAAATGTTACGCCTAAGAATTTTTGGTGGTTAACAAGTTCAAGCGGAGCGTCGTTTAAGTATAAAAGTAGAAAGATCGTGCTATTTCTCCTGCTGAAACGGATAACGTTTGATTTTGAAGCCGAGAACTGGAGGCCGAGCTTTATAGACCAATCATGGATGGATGGTAGAGCGTTTTGAAGTAGACAGCATGTGCTTGTTGTTACTTTACCCTGACAAAAAGTTATGAGGTCATCCGCGTAGAGCGTGTATTTAATTGGGGCAATTATGGAATTACATATATCGTTAATGCTAAGAATACATAGGGTAGGGCTGAGTATCGCGCCTTGTGGGACACCATTATGTGGAAAATAAGAAGAAGATGTTTGCCCATTTGCCGTTACCTTGAAGGATATGTTTGATAAGAAATTTTGTATAAAGGAGAAAATATTACCATGAAGCTTTAAGTCTATTAGTTTTTGAAGGATTGATGTTTGCCAAACAGTGTCGAATGCACTGTCAATGTCCAGTGTAACTGCTACAACGTCACTTCTATCACTAAAAGATTGATGAATTTCTGTTTGAAGCATAATTAAATTATCCATGGTTGATCTATTTGGTCTAAAGCCTGACTGCGCAGGGTTAAGTATATTATTTTTTTCGAGAAACCAAAGTAGATGTCTGTTGACTATTTTTTCTAGTACCTTGCATAGTGTGAATGTTAACGATATTGGTCTAAAATAATTTGCCGTGTTTTAGTTATTCTTTTTGATCGGAATTACGATCGATTCCCGCCATGCATTAGGAAACTGCTGACTACACCATATTCGATTATAAAGTTCGAGTAGCTTGATCTTTGACGTAGGATGTAAATGTTTGAGGAAAATTGATGGGATGTTATCAGGCCCTGCAGCAGTATTTTTTAAAGAGGAAATAACGGTATTTAATTCATCTAAGGTAAACTGACTGTTGATTGGATGAATGTTAGGGATGGTATTATCGGAAGCTATATTTATCGGTTAGAAAGGGGTTTGTTAATTTTAGTTTTGTTTTCGAAATGTTGGGCAAGAATGTCCGCTATTTGCTGGTCCTTTGTAACAACATTTCCTTGGTGTAGTAGAGCAGGTACTTTATAGTACTGCTGTTTTGGCCTTTCATTCGTCGTATCTTAGACTAAACTTGAGCTGGGGATGTGTCTGTGGTTATTGTACTGGTTAATTTGTTCCGCGAGTCTTTTTTACTTGACTTAAGTATTCTCCTAGCTTGAGCTTTGGCTTTTTTGAAGTTACTTTGATCCAATTTGTTCTTAGTTCTGCGTTACTTGTTAAGAGATATGTTGCAATTTTTCAGAGCTTGGTAACAGGAGTCGTTCCACCAAGGAACTGTTTTCTTCGAGGGGTTGATTGAGAATTTACCTATACATCTTTCAGCGGAGGAAAGCATTGCATAAGTGAATTGCTTGACAGCTTCATCTATGTTATCATGGTGGGTAACGTCATCCAATTGTTCCTTGACAATTTCCTCGAAGAGATCCCAATTTGCATTCTTTATTTTCCATTTGCAGTTTAAGGTTGTGGTTTTTTGTTCGTTGTTGGAAATTAAGATGAAAAAGTGGTTGCTGTCATATAAACTGTCAATGGTGTTTCATGTTAGCGAAGAAGCTAGCCCGGGGTCGCAAATACTCAAACCGATAGATGAGAAGGAAACAGATTCGACATGAAAATATGTGTTACTGCCGGTATTAAGAATATTAGCATTTGTAAAGTTTAGAACATTTTCAACATATTTACCTCGTCCAAAGGTTCTTTCGGAGCCCCACATCTGGTTATAAGCATTGAAGTCACCGACTAATATACAAGGAAAAGGAAGTTGATTAATTATATTGCTGAGCTCAGATTCTTTCAAAGCGTAATTGGGAGGAATGTATAAGCTACATATGACAATTTTGTAGGGGCACCATACAGTTACAGCAATAGCTTCTAATTCACTAGCACCATATTGTTTTTTGAGTTTTTCGTTTTTTATTATAAAAATGTACAACTTTACCAAAATTATCGATAGATTTTATCCCTTGAAAATGAATAAAAGTTATTCGAAAGCTCGGGAATAAATATCTGAAAGAGTTTACTCTGGTGTCTTATTGCCACAACCCCAATAAAATATTTGTAAGCACGATAGAGGGCGCATTTTGTGACGGATCGAAACCAAACTAGATACAAAATATGGGTGGGCCAAAAGCTTGGACAGATTTCCTTTGTTTTTGATCTGATGCAAAAAATTACTTTTATTTTTTATAGATCTTAACACGTCCTACAACTTTTGTACTTAACACTTCTTTGTAAAACGTTCATAAAAACATTTATTATTAACCAAAAATTATTTTTTTATTTTTGATGTGATGCAAAAATGTTACTTCAAATAATCCTGTCCAATAGATCTTGTGTCATTGGGATTTTTAAACCTACTTTTATGTTACACCTTGTATATTATAAATTGTGGGAATTTAACGTCGGGTTGTGTAAGATTGTGCACAAAGGGGCGTTTTGGCACCCCGGGGGCGTGTCTCTACCACTCCCACCACGTCGTAATTTTCAGTTTTCAGCAGGTGCTTTCGAGTTCTTCACATTTCAGGCACATCAATTTTCCTGTTATCAGCGATTTCTGTCGGATTTTCTCGAAAGGATTCAACCAGTCGCTTAATATATTTTTAATTTAGTTATTATCCTGATTGCTAAGTGATTGTGTGAGTTAATTTTTAACCGTGGTAAGAATGAGTCAAGATCAAGACGTTTCGACAAGTTTCAGCGATCTCGGAAGATTGGTAAGTTTATTATTTATATAATATAAATACGCGTTATTATACAGTGTGTCTCGAAAATAAGTACAGTAAATTAGAAGAATGTTAGTATTTATGTATATTGAAAATATTGAAGCATAAATCGGTTTGGTGATAAGGAAAGAATGTCGATCGGATTTAATAGTACAGTAAATGGGGAGAAAAATAAGGTATAACCTCCGAATTCTTTACACTCGCTCCGATTTTGATGAAAATTTGGCAATGAGGTATTTTCACCCTCTAGATCAAAGTTGATATGCGCTTGAGGTGCGCTTTTTATTTTTAGGGGGTTTTAGGGCTAAAAAAATAGAAAAACCCCAAAAACATATATTACATCGATCTAAATCAATTTAAATACGTATAATAAATATATTTGTATGTTGTGAGTTAAAATTAAATAATAGTTTCACTCTTTCAACCCTTAAAAACCACCCTTATTGTCGAAAAAAAAATGATTTTTTCAGCTTAAAATTTTTGAATGGAGCATAAATTTTAAATAAAAATGTTTTTAATGTTTTACAGTATAATAAATATTTAATTACATTCAACCATTAAAAACTACCCCTAATAACCACCCCTAATTAAATGTATAGAAAAAAATAGTTTTTGAGAAATTGAAATAATTTTATACACATAAGACAACTAAATGTTATTTATTCTTAACTTTTTGATAGCTTAAGTTATTGCATTGTTGTATTTCTTGAGCTTCACCCTTGTTTTATAAAAAGTCATAGTCCATAGGGAAAAAAATTAAAAACAAAAATAAAAGCAATTTGTGCTTATTTTACAAAATAGATATATAAATGGTACATAATGTATAAGATTATTCATCGCCACTATCAGCTTCTTCTTCCTCGTCTTTGTATGTGATTGGCGGAAAATTCTGGCAGCTGTTACCTGAACATGTCCCACACTATTATAATGTGAAAAGGAAATTTTAAAAGCTATAAGCTCTGTAAATTTAAATATTTTTTAAAGGGTAGTTTTCAAGATTTTTGAGGTTAAGAGGCTTCAGACACGTGACTATTTCCCTCAAGAGAAAACTTCTACTAGCCATAACTCTGTCAATTTTTATCGTACAGATATGAAAAAAAAACAAAATATTCTGTAAAAAATAAGCTACATTTTTCGTATTTTCAAAAATATAAAAATTTTCTTAAAATTTGAATTTTTTTTTCATTTTAACATTTCTATTTTCAAAAATATGTACTCTAAATTGCTTAAACTTGCAGAACACATAGTTAACACATAAATAAAGTAAATTGCAGAAGGATTTTTTTTATTTTATTTTTATCAAAAAATTCAGAAGCTGAAGTGCTGATTTTTTCAGAAATAGTGAAAATTCGATTTTCATCAGAACTTCGTTAATTTTTATGCTAATGACTTCAAACTGGATTCATTTTAAAGATTTTTTGAAGTACTTTGAAAAATTAAACGGTATACTTTCTTTGAAAAATTCATCTTTTTTATTTATTTTACGAAATGCATGTAATTTAGTGACTAAAAAAAATTTTTTTCTAGCCGCCGTATCTCAGTAATAATTGCACCTAGTCATTGATAAACCTCTCAATATTTTCCAGTTTTTGTAAGCTTTATTTTAGTTTTTTCGTAGCATGTCAAATTGTTGACTTATACAAGAAAAACTGTGATTTTTTTCATAAAAAACGAACATTTTCAACCAAGAATAACTCAATAAATATTGACTTTACACGAAAAATGTTTATATGAAACTTTTTGCTCAAAATTAACCCCTCTATCGATTTCCGAAGTTATTTTCAATATTTTATTTTCCACCCCCGAGAAGGGGTGGTTTCCACCCCCTGGGCAAAAGCGCACTACGGCACTATATCAACTTTGCTTTTAATGGTATTTTATAGTTACCCTCCAAATTTCAAGTCAATCGGTCCGGGTGTTTAGTTTTCTTAGCAAAAAAACCCATTTACGGTACTATAAATATGCCCGTTTTAATGATAATTAACCAAAATTGCTGTGGATATAGAAAAAAGAATGTTGATAAAAAAAATGTTGACAACAATATGTCTTATTTTCGGATAATTGTTTATGTCATCGTGATCTTATACCATCACGTCCAGTCTTCTTTCTTTCCATCTGTATACTGTGGAAGAAAAAATAGTCAGATTTCGTATATTTCATCAAATAAGCATCAGTATCTGATGCTTCACGTGCTTTATCTTTCAAATAAAATGATAAAGTTTCTTAAGATTCTTCTTCATTTAAGCTTTCACAATCAAACCGTCTTTTCTTTTTTCTTTGACGGGCTGTTGGTGAAGATAAAAAATTGGTTCAATTTCTAATTCTTCGGCCATCTCCCTATTGTATACCGGCGTTATATAGGGTTGGATAGGCAAATAAAAGAATAAAGATGTGAATTATAATGTAAATCGTTTTAAAATTCTGGAGTTTTAGTTGCCTACCCGGTAAAGGTTTTGCATGTTAAATTAGGTTTTGTTGCTCTCTGTCTATTTCAAACAGACGATAGGTGCAAACGACACTCCAGAGCCTCAGCTAATCATCTGAGCTAGAGAAACTTACCTCTATTTCACTATTAAAGGCCAAGCCACACCAAACATCCATCCATCCTTCGGATGGACGGGCTGGATGTTCAAAAAAGATCGCTCGCCAGCTTGGCAAATAGGGCAACGCAGACCGACATCCGTTCGTCCGCTGGACGTTTAAAACGTCCAATGGATGGATGTTTTGGAATCGCCTGGGGAGCGATTTTTCCTTCGCATCCCCATGGACGTTTCTCCTGCGCATGAGCTCTGGGCCCGGTCACACGCGCTCCACTCGGTATCAGACAAAACTACCCTAGTCCACATGGTTTCTCTGAAAACATATTATTTTTTGGAAGCCTTACCCACACTGTTCGCAATCTTCCTCGCTATTTACAACTGAGGGAAATGTTGAATATTGTAACTTTGGCAGAAGAAGAGCACTAATGCAATACCATGAATGGTACAAATCATCGTATGCCACGTGGTAATACCAACAATAACCAACATATGGCTCCTCCACTGTACCCACCATCAGGAACATCTAGTAGCTCTCATCCTCATTCCCCCTCACCACCAGTGCAACAAAACTACCAAGTGGGAGCACAAAACTACCAGGACTTCTCGCCGTTGTCATCCAACCAGGACCGACATTTTTTCAATTTGTAAAAATACTTTGTCTAACCAAACCACTAAGAACCATTTAGTAAATGTTTTCGATATCACAAAAAGCGTACTTTAATTATTTCGTAAACCAAAATTTATGTTTTTGTCATTCTGCTACAAACACAGTTGTTTGAGCTATGTTTCATGACGCTAAAGCTGCTCTTTTTAATTTGAAACAAAATGTTTTGTTTTGAATGCATTTTTTGATTGTTATTAATACATTTTTTAGTCTAGGACAAAAAAATGTATACATAACAAAGAAAAAATATATTCTAAACACCCCCAACAGCTGTTTCGTATAATAAAATAAAGTATCCATTTATGTTTTAGATCTGTTTTAATAATGTCTTTTTCTAAATAATATCTGCCTCATGACAAAAAGTATCGTTCATCATCACTCGTTGCTGAGGTATCTTTTTGATCCTCGCTCATTTAACGTCTTTGGAAATCCTCGGACGTTACACTTGAGCTCGTATCAAAAAGCCTCACTTAGGCACCTACTGATGAAATATACTATTCTCCTTTTGAGTTAAGTTTAAAAGGGCTTACCTTAAACAAACAGCTAGCCGTCCTCTGCTAGTTATAGCTTTCCTGAAGTTTGTATCTTGCTTTCGAATTTCCTCATCAACGACCGACAAAACCTCATCAAACTGTTCTCTATTAAGTCTGAAATATCCTTTAAATTTTTCTTCGTTTAGTTCCAAATCGGCCATCAAATGATGAAACTCCCCGAGAACTTTTTCCTCCTCTTGTTGATTGGGTGCACCCAATGAGAATGATTGTTATTTACACAGTACAATAGAATAAGTTCATCATCGTCACTAGAGATGCAGTCATCAAGCCACGGGATACTTTTTGACAAATCACTTTCACATCGAGGCACATTAAACGACATTATTTATGCACTAATTGCTACTGACACAAGTGAACAAAATATTCGTTGTTGAAGATATTCATGAAAACATCCGTCCACTGGATGGATGCTTTCGGTGTAAATCGGAGCGCTTTGTGGACGTTTAAGGTCGGACGTCCATCCATCGGACGGATGGATGCCGGTGTGGCCCGGCCTTAAGTAGTTAAGTGATAAAAAGCTCAGGGTTGCATATTGTCATTAGGTGGGGTTACATTGGACATGGCACGGGGATAATTTGGGCAACAACATATCTTAGTTTTTCAGTCTTATTATTTGCTGAAGAGAAAAAATAATTCAAAATATAGTTTAAGCCATAAATAAAATGTATTATTTGTTTATCAAATGCAAAACACTTCTTTTAACAAAAATTTATAAATTTTGTTCTGATTTTTGCTTTCTCCTCCTAACCGATAGCAAATATCTACAAATGCTACGATAGCCGAAAATGATTGAAAATTGATTTTTCCGGAAAACTATACATTAAAATACATAATGCTACATCATTTTTCTCATATATTCACTGGTAACCAAAATTTTCAATTTTTTGACCAGGAAAGCAAAATTTTGGAAATATTTTTAGCATGTCTACATTTAAAATTCTTTTTTTTCGAAACTAAGGAAGATATCGAATTATTTTAAAAACTATTCGATAAAGGAAAGATGCATCTTAATTACTGATTATATTTTGTTTCTTCCATTTAGTATTCGTAGGAATTATACAGGGTTAAACTTGAACTATTTTTATAAAAATTTATCCTAAAAAAATTAGTAGTAGCTACGTTTAAGAATTGGAAAAACTGAAATTGATAAAAATCGAAAAAGGGATGTTAATACTATTATAAAAAAATACGGCAATTTCTCACCGACATTACAAACCAAGTTATAAAACATCACCCCTACGTATTTAAAATCGAAAAAAAAATTAGTTTCTGATTTTTATGAAATTTTACATAGGAGGGTTTTGTGATACGGGAATCCTAAAAATTTGTCAGTTATTCGAAAAAAATTTATATCGAGTGGAAAATTATTGAAAATGGAATTTTCCGGAAAATTATACATACAGGGTGAATCACGATCAACGGGATGGAGGTTTATAGCGAAACGGAAAAAGTTTTAAAATATTTGTCACTTTAGTAGTTTGTATATAGGCTATATAGGCTATATTTTAAAATTATTTTGAAATATACAGGATTTTCCAAGAAAGTATGGCGTATCAAAGTTATATTTTTTCTTATATTATTGCATTTTCTGATTCCCCCGAAAAACTAAAATACTCCTTCATAATGGTTCCCTATACCTAAATACACAGGGTTCCGAGTTATGCTGACTTTTTAGGCTTATTTCAGAATGAAATAGGGCTATTGTAGAGAGTAGCATGACGCGACTTCGGAAAAATTTCAATGCAGTTTTTCGTTTTGGTGTTCGTAGATGCCAAATTCACCCTCCGTTCCAAAGGTTATATATATATATATATATATATATATATATATATATATATATATATATAACAACAAAGAGATTCATGGGTAATTCACGCAAAATAAGGGCTACTGAAATAGAGTGGTAACCGTGGACATGCATGTTTCTGGCTCATTTTGCCTCTTCAGCACGGCATAACCAAATAAGGATGTGAAATTTGGGAGCAAAGATGTTAATCGAAACATGGGAAAACACAAAATAACGGATTTCAGCAGGGAAACCAAACGCTCATATGTGTCTTCAATTGGAAGATCCCGAGTTTTCAGGACAACAACCGTTATTTTGTGTTTTCCCATGTTTCGATTAACATCTTTGCTCCCAAATTTCACATCCTTATTTGGTTATGCCCTTATTTTGTGTGAATTACCCTTGAATCTCTTTGTTGTTGTTGTTAACATATCACGCGATATTCCTACATCTTCTTTATATATATATATATATATATATATATATATATATATATATATATATATATGTATGTATGTGTTATAACGGAATTTGTAAGCACGATAGAGGGCGTATTTTTTGACGGATCGAAACCAAACTCGCTACAAAAATCGTTTAGGCCAAAATCTTGGACGAGTTCGTTGATAAGCCAAATCGGCCCAGTAAAAACAAAATGGCGGCCTGTCAAAGTTGAAAAAAAATCGTATTTCCTTTGTTTTTCATTTGACGCCAAAAAGTTACTAAGATCTTTTATAGACCTTAACACGTTCTACAACTTTTGTGTTTAACATTTTTCTCTAAATCGTACATTAAAACATTTATTTAAATAAATTCACAAATTTACCAGAAATTTTTTTAATTTTTTTGTTTTTGATTTGATGCCAGAATGTTACTTTGGTTTTTTGTACATCTCAAAACATTCTATTTTGTATCTAATTTTTTATTTTGGGTTTTATGCAAACATGTTACTGAAATAAGCTTGTCCAATTGGTCCTGTGCCATTGGGATTTTTTAAATTGTGAATATTTCGAAAAAAATTATTAACTCATTGATATAACAAATTATAGCAAATTTTCTCTTACATCCAAATAGTTGGACATTCGTTGAATGTATTCCACGATTCAGTACTAAACATCTCTTTACAGCGTGTTCAGAATTTTCAGTTTCATTATTAGATCATTCAATGCGTATATGCTTATTGTCACATTCGGATTGGAATTTATCCAAAAACTAAGATCAGCACAAAATAATTTTTAAATAGACCAAATACACAATGATCCAGATGCTGCAGCTTATTTGATGTGTGTGGAGGGCGTATCAACACCACAATTCCGTTTTCTTTTAGAAAAGTATAAACCCTCAATGCTCAAGTGGGACTCGTGATTGTCCATGAACAAAAGAACTTTCTTTGGTGTACCGAACATTGTCTGTAAAAATGTTTAGCACTTCTACAAAGTTTTATGCTGTCTAGGCCCAGACTTCTAGCTGAAGCTGCAGACATCATGCGGTTTATCCACACCGGTGGCAGTGCGATGCCATTGGCGTAGATAATTTCCACCTGAGAGCAAGCTCTCCACGTTCCCGAGACGTGACTTGCCCCATCCGTTTGCGTTCCTTCATTCCAGTGACTTTATCGCTACTAGGAACTGTGGTGACTCCAGTTTCGTCCAGATTGTATATCTGGTTTGGTTGGAAGCTGTACCTCTGCATTACATTTTCAAGTTTGTCAAAAAACACATCCACTGTATGCTGTTTAAATGCAGTAATTCTCGTCAAGCTTGTCTGGTGTCCCTATAGAAAGCATCGGTTGTATTTTCATAACAGCTGAGAACCAGTCTTCCCCTCTTCTTCTTCACAAGTAGGTGGTAGTCGTATTTCGTTTTTCTTTTCGTATTGGTATGACAATTTTCTAGTTGTTTTTGGAGTAAGCCCGTAAAATATTGATGAACACTTTAAAAAATACTCAACAAGTGACCACGCTCTTTAGCCTTGTGTTCTATATTTCATCTGTCAGGCTGTGACTTTATGCCCGTAGATCTTTGGGTAGTGGGGATAAGTTATAAGGCAGTGTATGATATAATCTTGCAAGATATAGTCTTAATGAAGATCATACCAAAAAGGCATTAGCAATTATTTCTCTGTTGGCCGAATATATTTTTGATTATAGAGTATGACGGCACTGCCTGATAGATGACACATGACAGATGTCACGTAACACAGACGACGCATGACTCGTTTCGGAATTATTTCATCTAACTGTTGATTTAGGATGTAGATAATAATGAATTTACGCTTTATTTTATGAACGTCCTGTATAGTGCAGAGACCTTCTTCAATATTATTATTAATATTAATTAAAATTAATTAGAGAAGGGGTTGAACTGTATACGTATATATGCTTGCTAATTCAATGATATTTACCAAAGTTGCGAGATCGTATATTTAATTATTTGTGTCAATAAGGGCAAGCCTACCGTTAACAAAAGCATATCAAATTTCATTACTTCTTATTGCCTTATAATCAAAATATTTTAATGGGTATTAAAATTGTGAAAAAAGAAATAAGGGAGTATTTAAAATAACATTTTTATAATTATTAATTATTTCTGGGGATTCTGCAAGGGTTTAAATGAGAACAAAGGGGATGAAATTTGTTTTTTGTCTAAAAAATCTATTAATCTATTAATAATTTTTATTATTTAAATAAAAAATTGGAATTTTCAAAAAAATATTGTTTACTTTAAAATCATACAACTTCGCAAAATAGAAATATTGAGCTCAGATTTGACAGAGATAGTTCAGAAGGTTCAGTTTATCTTCAGGATATAATAGAAGATACCATTTCTGAGATACAGTGTCTCAAAGTGAATTTATAGAAAATGGGACTAAAATATAAAGATTGAGTTTGAAGCTCTATATTTTAAAAACCTGTCGTGTTAATAAAATGAAAACTACACAGTTGATACAGTTATTCTTTATGAAACGATAGATGATGTTTATGATACCATAGAACCAACCGTTTACTAGGTATTAGCAAATTCATAGGAACATGTGATTTTTTAATATCTTATAAAGAGGTTCTAATAATGTTTCACTTTAAAAATCGCTGCTTAAAAAAAGAAGTATTGAGCTCAGATTTGACAAAGATAGTATAAAATGTTCAGTTTATGTTGGATAAAAATTAGATAATTCAAAGTGAATCTATAGAAAATAGGCGTAAAATATGAAGATTGATTTTTGAGGCTCTATATTTTAAAAAACAGTAGTATTTGAAAAATGACAACTATACAGTTTATAAGACCATAGGACTAACCGCTTACTAGGTATAAGGAAATTAATAGGAAGATGTGATTTTTTGATATTTAAGAAACAGTTTGTATTATTGCTTAACTTCAAAAATCACACAGTCTCTAAAAACAAAAATATTGAGCTCATATTTGACAGAGATACTTCAAAAAAAACTAGATAATGCTAGAAGATATCATTTCTGAGATACAGTGTCTCAAAGTTGATATATAAGAAATAAGAGAAAAATATAAAGATTGATTTAAGAGGTTTCATATTTTAAAAACCAATAGTATTAAAAAATGATTACTATGAAGTTGATAGTCATTCTTTTTGAAACGATAGATGATGCTTATAAGACCATAGGACTATTTGTTTTCTAGGTATGAGCAAATTAATAGGAATATGTGATTTTTTAATAATTAAGAAAGGTTCTAACATAGATTCACTTTAAAAAATCACACAGCCTATAAAAATACAGATATTGAGCTCATATTTGAAAAAGATACTTTAAAAAGTTCAATTTATGTTGAAAAAGAAATTTAGTATGCTAGAAGTTACCATTTATGAGATACAGTGTCCCAAAGTGAATCTATAAGAAATAAGAGTTAAATATAAAGATTGATTTTTGAGGTTTCATATGTTAAAAACCAATACTATTAAAAAATGATAACTATAAAGTTCATAGTGACATTCTTTTTGAAACGATAGATAATATTTATAAGACCATAGGACTAACCGTTTACTAGGTATGACCAAATTAATAGGAACGTGTGATTTTTTTAAAATTAACAAAGAGATTCTAACATTGCTTCACTTTAAAAATCACAAAGTCTCTAAAAATAAAAATATTGAGCTCATATTTGACAGAGATACTTTAAAAGGTTCAATTTATGTCGGAAAAAATTATATAATCCTTGAAGGTACCATTTCTGAGATACAGTGTCTCAACGTGAATATATAAAAAATAAGAGAAATATATAAAGATTGATCTTTGAAGTTTCATATTTTAAAAACCGATAGTATTAAGTAAATAACTATAAACTTGATAGAGTATTTCTTTTTTAAACGATTGATGTTGTTTATAAGGCCACATGATCAACCGTTTACTAAGTATGAGCAAATTAATAGGAACATGTGATTTTTTAATTTTTAAGAAAGAGGTTCTGATATTGCTTCACTTTAAAAATCTCACAGCCTCTAAAAATAAACATATTGAGCTCAGATTTGACAGAAATACATTAAAAGGATATGCTAGAAGATACCATTTCTGAGATACATTGTATCAAAGTAAATCTATAGGAAATAAGAGTAAAATATGAAGATTGAGTTTGAGGCCCTATATTTTAGAAACGAGTCTGATAGAGTATGGTTATAATTCTCTAAAACTGACGGTTTAAAAGATATGAGCAAAAATAGGAAACTATGAAATCTGTAAAGTCTCAAAACTGAGCTAGTTGTTAAAAAATTATTTTGGCTGATTTCTATGCTGAAATTGAATGTTTTTTGGGATTTATTTACAGCATGTTATCATATTTGTGAGGTAACAACAAAAGAACAAAAAAAAGAAAACTGAAAAATCAATAATAGAAAACTTCTATTATTTTCTGACGAAATTTATAAAATCCGAGTAAGTTATCGCCGACGCGATTTCTGGTTGTATCGATTCTTTTTAACTTCCATCAAATTAAGTAAATGAAATTGGCCATCAACTAGCAACACTGACAAAAGGGACAAATGACTAAGGTAAACAATAGTAACACAACACCTTATATTGTCACTTTGATCTTACACTGAATGTTAGGGGAACGAGAAAAATTGTATGTGTCTATTGTATAGAACAAAAAAAGTTTTTCAAACAATACTTTCAGCTATAAGGTGGCAAAACATTTATTTGGTGAAATAAAAATGAAACGGATTATAAAAATAGACTGATTTTATTTGTCCATGATGTCACACTTCCTAAAAATGTAAAATTTAATTGATTATCAATTTTAAGACGAATTTTTTTTTAAATACCCCTAGATGATTCACAATTGTGCTGAAACTATTGGAGATAATAGTTTCAATCTTATATCTATAGATAAAGTAAAGATGTACCTAAATTATTGTTTTTATTGGGTTTCTTTCAATTCATATTTCTAGGATTTATATAGGGTAATAGTAGGAGATGAAATTTTCACAATATGAATTTACTTTAAAAATTGTACTGCCTACGCCTACGGGATAAAAACGTCGAAATTGGAAAAAACCGGAAGAAGATTATCTAATCTATCAATAGAAAAATAAAAGGATCCTATATTGAACCTTCAGTCCAAATAATGAAAGGACAAAGTTAAAATTTGAATCTATTTTTATTTACCTCGTATAATATAATACTTTTGGAATTGGTTTGAAGAAAAATCACTGTAAATCTTGCATTTTCTATGTCAAAATAATAATTATTCCATATTTTTAACTATAAATTTGAAATTAGACCAAAACTAATATTCTTCTAAAAAAAGTATTTTCGTATAATTTACAATTATGCAGAAATTATAGGAGGTATTAGGTTCAATCTTATGTCAATCGGTAGAGTAAAGATGTACTTAAGTTATTATTTATATTCGTTTTTTTCCTATTCATTGAATTATACAGGGTGAAAGTTGGAGATGAAATTTTTATAAAATGGATTACTTTAAAAAATTGTACTGCCTACGCTTATGGCATCGACACGTCGAATTATGTACAATACGGAAGAATATTAATAAAAAAATAAAGGGAACATTCAGTACAAATAATAAAAGGACAAAGTGAAAATTTGAATCTATTTTTGTTTCAAATGATGTACCCTATATATTATAATATTTTTGTGGGTTTGATGAGACAAACTAAGAATCATGAAATATTAATTATTGCATATCCTATAAATTTAAAATAAGGGCAAAACTAGAAATTTTTCTTAAATTTTTTTATGTACCCCCATATAATTTTCAATTGTGTGAAAGCTATAAGAGATTAATTTCAATCTTACGCCAGTCGATAGAATACAGATATATACCTAAATTATTAATTGTATTCGGTTTCTTTTAACTCATATTTCTAGAAATTATACAGAGTGAAGTTGGAGATGAAATTTTCATAATACGGGCAACTTTAAAAAATTGTACTGCCTACGCTTATGGGATCGAAACGTCAAAATATGTACAATACGGAAGAAGATTATCTGACCTACTAAAAAAAATGATCATGCAGTGAACATTCAGTACAAATAATGAAAGGACAAAGTGAACATTTGAATCTATTTTTGTTTCAAATGATTTACCGTCCCGGAATCAGACTCTGTCTAATCCATGTATGAAAGTTAAAATTATGGCGTATGCGCAGGGATTTCTTAGAACTGTTTACGACTGTGACTATCTTATCTAGACATTGTTTTTTTGTGACCAGTCTTATCTAGAAAATGCCTGAGCCAATTGTTTTTGTGTAAGCCGCAATCTAGATTTATCTAGTAAAAAAGGCACTAATGTATAAAAGGACCGACCATGGAGAGTTCAGTTTAGTTGTTAAAGTGATCTCGTGAAATAAACAAGAATACACCGAAATAGCGAACAGTGAAGTGTTGATATAAATTAGTAATTAAGTTTGTGTTTATATAAATTAAGTGTTAGTGAGTAGTTTAGTGTTTAAATTCGTAAGTAACCAAACCGTGTGTTTAAAGTTTATCCCACCCGTTTACTGTTTAAAAAAATAATAAAAACATTACAATGGTGTCAGGTGTGGGGTAATATAAATAAATTGCTACGTAAAAATGGCAAAGAGACTATGTGATCTGAAAGTGACGGAATTAAGAGCAGAATTGGAAGATCGTGAGTTGGAAACGTCCGGTAAGAAAAGTGAATTAGTAGAAAGACTTAAAGTGGCACTGGAAAATGACGACTTTCATCCAGAATTATTTTTATTCAATGACGAGGCTTCCACCGTAATCTCGTCAATTTCTGTCATGGAAGAAAAGATTTCAACGAATGTGAAAAACGATATTTCTGCTATAAAGAACGATTTTTCTGCCATGGGCGAGAAGATGTCGACCATGACGAACGATATTTCTGCTAACATGGACAAACTTTCTGTCGATATCTTATTAATGAAAAATGACATTGCCGCTGACGTGGAAAATAAAATTTCGTCTCTTAAATCGGATATTGAGGATAAAATCACATCGATGGACGAGAAAATGGAGAATAAAATGACAACTATGGACGAAAAAATCAAGGAGTTAGAGAGTAAGATAACAGATTCAAGAACACAAGACACGCCAGCAGAACAAAAGAAGATCGAGATATGCAAGCCAGCAACACAACCCAAGACAGGAGATAGCAGCTTTGCCCGAGTCAAGGCTCCAACGTTCGACGAAAAGACATCGTGGACCAATTATGTGAAACAATTTGAAGCAGCCGCTAAAGTGAATAATTGGTCCGATAGGGAGAAGGCAATAAACTTAACCATCGCGCTTCGGGGAGATGCCTTAGATGTACTTCAGACGATACCACTTGAAGAAACGGATGACTTTGAGCAGCTGAAGAAGAGTTTGGACATGCGATATGGTCACGAACATCTAGAACATTTGTACCAATCCCAGCTGAAGAACCGAAGGCAGAAACGTGACGAAGCACTTCAAGAATATGATGGATATTGCCCGACTCGTTCGATTTGCTTATCCATCAGCAGCAGAGAACATGATGGAATGTCTGGGCATACAGGCATTTATTGATGGCTTACGTGACCCCGATATGCAGAGAACGCTTCGCTTAGCCCATCCCAAAACATTAGTTGACGCATTGACAGCTTATCTTGAATATGAAGCAGCAACGAAGACTTCGGGTTACAACAAAGTTAGGACCATCCAAGAAGAATGTGTCGAAGATAGATATGACCAGTTCGTCAGTTTAATAAAAAGTATGATGAACAAGAAGCCGAAGAAAATAGGGTGCTGTAATTGTGGCGAGCTAGAGCATGCACGCAGTTCGTGTAAGCGTCCTACGACTCCTGCAAACCAAGAACCTCTTAAATGCAAAGCAGCCACAAAGAGCTCGCGGTACAATATAGGTAGGACCATGCAGAAAGAAGACGACGATGACAAACTTGACCAGATCGTCAACTTGTTGAAAGGTATGGCAGACAAGAAGCCGAAGAAGATCAAATGCCGGAAGTGTGGCGAGCTAGAGCACGTGCGCAGTCCGTCTAAGCGCCCCAAGACTCCTGCAATCCAAGAACTCCAGTCACAGGGGAAATCAGACAGGAGTGAACATCCAGCTAATGTGAATCACCGAAAAGCCAACTCTTTGCCAAGACGGTCAGGCTCTGTAGATTATTCACAATGCAACAAGTCGAAATCTAAGGAAGTTACAGTTTCAAGAATTACAGTAGTCAATGAAGAATGATCACCCACCAGGATCAGAGAAGATCAGGAAAATACTTGCCTAAAGAAGATTCGGCAGTGGAAGGAAGAAAATCGGCGAGTACCTGGCAAGAAGTGTCAAGATTTTCACCGAAACTCAAGGCGTATTGGGCTCAGTGGGACTCCCTTGTCCTGGAAGAAGGGCTGTTGAAAAGAGTCCTTGAAAACGATTATGGTTTCGAGAAGAGGACACAGCTAGTTATCTCTAGAACGAGAGTAGCTAAGGTACTGGAGAAGTTACACGACAGTCCATCGGAAGGTCATCTGGGAGTGAAGAAAACCCTTCAGCGAGTCCGTGAAAGGTTTTATTGGATGAACAGCTCCGACGATGTGAAGGACTGGTGTAAGAAATGTACGACTTGTGCTACGACTAATGGACCACATCGCAAGAGAAAGGCACCTATGAAACAGTATAATGTTGGGAGCCCTTTCGAAAGGATTGCTTTAGATATCGCTGGACAATTTCCGACGACAGAAAATGGTGGCAAATACATACTGGTTGTAATGAATTATTTCACAATGTGGGTGGACATTTACGCTATTCCAAACCAAGAGGCCACAACTGTATATATTTTTCTTACATTTTTTTATGTACCTCCATATCATTCAATGGTGTGAAAGATATGAGAGATATTAGTTTCAATCTCACGCCAGTCGATAGAGTAAAGATATACCTAAATTATTGTTTTTAATTAGTTTCTTTTAACTCATATTTCTAGAAATAATACATGGTGGAAGTTGGAGCTGAAATTTTTATAAAATGGGTTACTTTAAAAAATTATACTGCCTACGCTTATGGGATCGAAACGTCGAAATTATGTACAATACGGAAGAAGATTATCTGATCTACCAATAAAAAAATAAAATGATCCTGCAGTGGACATTCAGTCCAAATAATAAAGGACAAAGTGAAAATTTGAATCTATTTTTGTTTGAAATGAGGTACCTTATATATTATAATATTTTTTAGGGTTTGACGAGACAAACTAAGAATCTTGAATTTTCCATATCAAAATATTAATTATTGCATATTTTTTCCTATAAATTTAAAATAAGGGCAAAACTAGAAATTTTTCTTAAATTTTTTTATGTACCCCCATATAATTTTCAATTGTGTGAAAGCTATGAGAGATATTAGTTTCAATTAAAATTTATATTTCTAGGATGTATACAAGGTGAAAGCTGTAAATGAAATTTTCATAAAATGGATTACTTTAAAAAATTGTACTACTTACACTTATAGAATCGAAACGTCAAAATTGGTACAAAGAGGAAGGATATCATCTGATCTATTAATAAAAAAAGTAAAAGGACCCTGTAGTGAACCTTCAGTGTAAATAATAAATGGATAAAGTTAAAATGTGTATCTATTACTGTATCAAATGAGATACCTGTATAATATTTTCGAAATTGGTTTAATGAAAAATCACTATAAATATTGGATTTTCTATGTTAAAATAATAGTTATTCCAAATTTTTCTCAATTTAAAATAAGACCAATATAAAAAAATCTAAAAATGTTTTAAATGCTCCCGTATAATTTTCAATTGTGTGATAACCACGAAAGATATTAGTTTCAATCTTACGTCAGTCCATAGAGCAAAGATATACCTAAATTATTGTTTTCATTCGGTTTCTTACAATTTATATTTCTAGGATTTATACAGGGTGAAACCTGGAGATGAAATTTTCACAATATTAATTTACTATAAAATATTGTACTGCTTACGCCTATGGAATCGAAACGTCGAAATTGGTACAAACCGGAAGAAGATTATCTGATTTATCAATAAAAAAATAAAATAATCCTACATTAAACCTTCAGTCCAAAAAATTAAAAGACAAAATTAAAATTTGAATTTATTACTCTTTCAAATGATCCCTGTATAATATAATATTTTTAGAATTGGTTTGATGAAAAATCTCTATAAATCTTGCATTATTTATATAAAAATACTAATTATTGTATATTTTTGACTATAAATTTAAAATAAGACAAAAACAAGAAATTTTTCTAAAAAGTATCATCGTATAATATTTAATTGTGTGAAAACTATGAGAGATATTAGATTCAATATTATGCCTATCGATAAAATAAAGATGTACCTAAATTATTCTTTTAATTCAGTGTTTTTCAATTTATATTTCTAGGATTTATACAGGGTAAAAGTTGGAGGTGAAATTTTCACATGGATTAACTTTTAAAAAATTGTACAGCCTACGCCTATGAAATAAAAACCTTAAAATAAGTAAAAATTGTGCCTGCAATATCTATTTTAACATAAAAAATGAATAACCCCGAACTAGTAACTGCAAACCAAACTATGAAGATCCTTTATTTTATCACCCTATAACTTTGAATATCTAGTAACAAATAATAGAAATCTCAACAAACAAATTGTTTGCTGTGATGGAAAGTAACCGTATTTAAAGTCGAGTTCGCTTTCTTTATAAATGATTGATAATATTGAAACTCATCAATTTGGAAAATGACAGCTGAGGTGCGAAATTGTCTAATTTCCTTATTAGACTGCCGCGAGTCGTGCGATGAGTTTTCTCTGCCATTTAAATTTAAAATATAAAAAATATCTTCCTAATTTGTAATAATTTACGAGGGTTATAACAAAATTCGCTATATTCCACTTATTCAGAAAACAATTTTTATTATCCAACTATTGAATTTTTTTCAGATTATTCAAAAGCCTAAATAATATTTTTAAGGGGAAGATTTTAACCAATTAGACATCTTTTTACAGGGGGTATTCAAAATTTAAACGAACTTAGTTAGCATTATATTCACCTAAAAGATCGAAACAGGCAAAAATGTAGAACATAACCTACAAACTTTATTGTACAAAATCTTTGTTTTACTATTTAATTGTCAATATGTTAAAACAGACACCATTTTTTATAAAAAAGTGCTTTACAGGGATCTTTTTATTACGATAAACAATATTAATTAAAAAATTTATTTTTCAGGGTTGTTTTTTTGGTTCCCCTTTCACTACTTGTTACTCCCCGCATACGGAACATTACAAGCCCGTACAGCATAACGGTAAGTCCATTTATTCTCTATAAAAAATGTTTCTAATTGAATCAACCTAAAACATATAATCATTATTATCAATTTTTTTGTGTTTTAATTTCTTTTATCTTAAACGCAACTAACAGAGGCGGACAGTAAAAACAATCATTCACGTAGGATCATCACAATTCTTGATATTTATAGGTCAATAGGCGATTTTATTGTACAATCTAACAGAATGTAACCAAATAAGTCAACACATTTATGCTACGTGCTTTTGTTCACGTGATCCGCCTTTGTAAATTGATTTCCGTACATTTTTTATGAAAGGGGTATATTTTTATACCATATATAAGTCGACATATTTATACTAGGTGCTTTTGTTCACATGATTCGCCTTTGTAAATTGATTTTCGTATCTTTTTTATGGAAGGGGCATATTTTTATACCATTTATAAGTTAAATTCTCGTCTAAATATGATAATATAACAGAAACTAACCAAATAGGTCAACACATTTATGCTAGGTGCTTTTGTTTACTATATTCGCTTTTGTAAATTGATTGTAGCACCCTTTTTATAATATTTTTAACAATTTTTCGTGTACGAATTCGCCCAATATACAAAAGAAAACTAACAATATTTTCGAATGTTTCAGCAGCTCCAATCCCAACGGATTGGAGAGAGCCCTGGCATCAAGAAGGTAAGTAATACCTGCTTGTCCATAATTAATTGACTAAATGCGAGCGTGGTATATAGATGGGGAACGTTGTGTTTCCACCTCTTCGTCGTTCGAACATAAAAAGAGCGAGATAGCTACTGAATGGTCTCTATAACGAAAAGCTTTTCACCTGTTGTTGCTCATTAATAATTCAAACGGTTAAATAATGGACCGGAGTCCTTAGGGAACGGGTAAATGCGAGCATTACATGAAAATTTTTCCATATATACATTTGGTAGGTAAAAATGTGAGGAATTATTGAGATTAAATAGAAACTAAATTGAATAATGAAATACATTGTGAAAAAAATAAGTTTATTCGATGTTGCGCAACTTGACTCTCGAGCAACGTTTGCGGTGTGAGCGTAGTGAAGTTGTATTCACGACGATTGTAGGACATGCGTGGTCGTTTCAGTTAGTTCTCTCAATTTTTAGAGGAAGGACAAATAAAAGAAAACGTATAGATGTTGAATAAGAACAAAAAATCAGTACTGTATTTATAAGAAGGAACAAATTTATTAATTGATTATATTTTTCATTCAGTTCTCAGAATTGTAATTTGCATCCTCTAATACTTTATTTTCAGTATTATAACACCTTGTTTGAGGTATCCGGAAAATTCTTCGAAAGCAATTCTTCGAAAACAATTCTTCGAAAACAATTCTTCGAAAATCAATTCTTCGAAAATGCAATTCTTCGAATAAACAATTCTTCGACTAATAATTCTTAGAATAACAATTCTTCGAAGTATCCAAAAGGAATGACTTTGTTCAGAGATATAAATCAGGTATAATGTATCTAATCCCAAGCTTGCAACTGACGATAATCCCTTGGAAATTAGTTTTAATTTAACCCTGTGCAAGTAAATATGGATGCAGAATTTGTTTGTGATATAAATCAGGTATAATTTATCTAATCCCAAGTTTGCAACTGACCTGAGTGGGTATAAAAGGGATTGTTTTCCATAAAATAAAATTAGTTTTAATTTAACCCTGTGCAAGTAAATATGGATGCAGAATTTGTTTGTTCAGAAAAAGGAAAACGTAAATTGTTGTTCGAGGGACATTTTTATTTTAAAGATGTTGAAAAAGGTGAAAAAGTGTATTGGAAGTGCGCATTTTTTGAAAAAAGAAAAACAAACTGTCCAGCGAGAATAATTACTGTCGACGATAAAATCAGTAAAATAACAAAAGAACATAATCATATTGCTGACGCCTCAGAGGTGGAAGCGACCAAAGTGTACGAAAAAATTCGAATCAACTCGAAAATAAGTAATGATCCTCCGCACAGAATTATATCAATAGCTTCGACTACATGTTCCATAACGGCAGCTCCCAATCTTCCAAGTGTTAGCAGTATGAAACGGAGTATTCGCAATATCAGACAAAAAAATCTACAAGGACCAGCTCTTCCTACTAATAGAAGCGAAATAATATTTTTGGAGGAATATACGAAAACCTACAAAAATGAAAATTTTTTGCTATATGATGCCGGTCCAGTGGACGAGAGAATATTAATTTTTACTACAGAACAAAATCTCCAATTATTGTCTAACAGTAAGCATTGGTATATTGATGGCACATTTAAAACCGTGCCGTTATTATTCCAACAATTACTGACCGTTCACGGACTGCAACACAATTTATCGGTACCTTTAGTTTATGCACTCTTACCAAAAAAATCAGAACGAATTTATGATCAATTTTTTCAAGAACTTAAAAATTTGAAATCATCTTTAGTGCCTGCAACGATTACCACTGACTTCGAAAAAGCATTGATTAATGCCTGCAATAGTGCTTTTCCAAGTTGTAAAAAAAGAGGCTGTTTTTTCCACTTCAGTCAATGCATTTTTCGAATGATTCAAAGGAATGGATTAAAAAAACGCTATGAGACTGACAGTGAATTTGCTTTCAAACTAAAAATGTTGTGTGCTATTGCTTTTGTCCCAGTGGATGATATAGTTATGGCTTTTGAATATTTATATGATAGTGAAATATTTCCGTCAGAAGCCGAAAGTGTTATTAATTATTTTGAAGATACGTGGATTGGGCGACCAAATCGAAAACAGCGAAAACCACCACAATATCCATACGAATTGTGGAATCTATATCAAACAGTTTTGGATGATTTACCGAGAACAAATAATTCGGTAGAAGGATGGCATCGAAGTTTTGAAACACAAGTATCAGCAGTTCACCCCAACTTGTGGAAATTTATAAAATGTATAAAAAATGAGCAAAGTCTAAATGAACTTCGTGTAGAACAATATTTAAGCGGATTTGAACCACAAACACCAAGAAAGAAGTACAAAGATTGTAATCAACGAATCAAAACTCTTGTAAATCAGTATGATAAAAATAATATAATAGGTTAGGTTAGGTTAGGTTAGGTTTATAATGAGTGGGTCAATGAGGCCCTCCACTGCGACTCGCGAGAATCTATTGTGGCTCATACCTATTCAAATTTCACCAAACAAATTCAGCTTCTTGACGAAGCCGATTAGTTTGTTCAGTGAATGATATTTCAGGTCCGAGGGCAAGAGAGTGGCCCTGCCAAACATCCGATACCTGATTTGCGCCGCGGCGGGGCAGGCACAAATTATATGCTCTGCTGTTTCATCATCTTCCAAACAAAGACGGCAAATCGGATCGTCCGACAGTCCAAGTTTCAGCATATGATGATTCAATCGACAGTGGCCTGTTAAGAGGCCTGTTAGGCACCGTAGATCGTGTCTTTTATAGCCTAACATTTGTTTGGATACATTATTCGAAGGATGTATGAAGGCCTTTGAATGAACCAATCCTGGTATATTATGCCAGAAGTCTAAAACTCTTCTTGCAGTCCAAGTATTTAGTGTATGTTTGACAACACTTGTTGCGATGCCAATTGTAGGTTCTGGTCCGATAAAGTCATGAGCGGCACCCTCTCTTGCAAGAGAGTCAGCCTTCTCATTACCATCCATACCAGAGTGGCCAGGGATCCAAACCAGCGATACCCTGTTGCGTTCTCCTATTGAGGCGAGTTTTTTTTGGCAGTCTAGAACCAATTTCGACGTTACACGGTACGAGCTAAGTGCTTTCAAGGCCGCTTGGCTGTCCGTGAAAATTTTTATTGATCTGTGTGTCAGGTTGGATTGCCCCAAACTCTCCACACATGAAGCAATGGCATAAATTTCTGCCTGAAATACGGTTGCATAGGATCCCAGAGATGTTGAGATTTCTGTCCTAGGTCTTCGACCGTATACACCCGCACCAGAGCCTGAGGATGTCTTTGATCCATCAGTGTACCAACAGATGTCTGCTCTTGAGAGTTCATCCTTGCGGAGGACCCATTCATCTCTATTTGGAAATAGGACGGTATAAGGCAGATTATGGTTTACTGTTGGGGGCATTATATCAGAGGTCATTCCTAGAATACTATGACTTTCGGTAGCCGCTAGCATTCTACTTTGCTCTGTATAAGCCTGTTTCGTGCATTTAGAAATATGCACAATTCTATATGTTGTCCATCTGGCCTCCTTTTCCAGAAGTATGTGGAGAGGAGGAAGGTCCAGGAGGACTTCCATGGCTGCTGACGGTGTGGTGCTGATAGCACCAGTTATAGCCAAACTAGCCTGTCTCTGTATGCCAGAGAGCTTTGCTTGGGCCGTTTTCTGTAAAGATTTTGACCACCAAGCAATGGCTCCGTATGTGATCATTGGTCTAACAATCATCACATATATCCAATGGATTTGTTTGGGACCCAAGCCCCAAGATTTTCCGCAGATCCTGCGACATGTCCACAAGGAAAGTCTGGCCTTATGGATGACTTTTTCCAAGTGAGCGTTCCAAGTAAGTTTTTTATCTAGGATGATCCCCAAATATTTTACTTCCGCTGCAAATGGAATAACCTCACCATTATAGGAAAGTGGCGGAAGGTCCGCCAAATTCCTTCTCCTGGTGAAGGGAACTATTACAGTTTTGCCAGGGTTAACAGACATCTGTTCCCTCTGGCACCAACTGTAGACATCGTCCAAAGTCCTTTGGAGGGTATTATGTGCAACCCGTCCTGACTTGGTTCTTGCCAAAATGACAAGGTCGTCTGCATACGCTTGCAGTTGTACCCCTCTACCCACGAGAGTACCAAGCAGGTCATCCATCAGGAGTGACCACAAAAGGGGAGATAAAACTCCACCCTGCGGGCAGCCCCTGGAAACCTTAAAGCTGATGGCCTCGTCCTGAATAGATGTAGTGGCTGTTCTATTAGTGAGCATGGCATATATCCAGCCGGTAATCGTTGGTTTAATGCCCTTTTCAGTCAAAGCTGAACCAATCGAAGCTGGTAGTGCATTGTCGAATGCTCCTTCAATGTCGAGAAAAATGGCCACCGCAATCTCCTTATTGTTAAGGGATTGTGTGATTTTCTCAACAAGGTTATGTAATGCTAAAATCTGTTGATTTGCCTGTTTGATAAGCGTACTGGTGGATGCTCAGGGGGGAGCTGTATAAAGCTACCTGCCTGATATGGCAGTCCAGTACTCTTTCAAGTCCTTTAAGCAGGAAAGATGTTAGGCTGATTGGTCTGACAGATTTAGGGTGTGGGTCAGTGCGGCCCACTTTCGGTATATATACTACCCTAGCTGCCAACCAACTGGGTGGTATATAATTCCACGCCAGACTAGCTCTATACAATTTAATGAGGATGGGTATAAGTAATTCCAGTCCGTTTTGTAGCAGAGCTGGAAAGATGCCATCCTCACCGGGAGATTTGAAGGGCTGCAATGATTTTATTGCCCATTCAATTGCCGGTGCTGTGATAACGTTCTTGGCGACCTCCCAATCATTCTTTTTGGGCCGCCTTGCGCCCTCAAAGTGGGGAGGTCGGTTGTTATCCAGAGTCAAACTTCCAGGAAAGTGGTTTTTAATCAAAAGCTCTAACGTTTCTTTTCTAGAGGTCGTAAAAGTGCCATCTGGTCGTTTCATCGACCCTATCTCGGCAATCGGCTCTTTAGAGAGAATCTTGTGTATTCTAGTACTGCGAGGTATGTCGGATATACTCTCACAGAACTTCTTCCAAGACTCCCGTTTCGCCTTTCTAATTTCTTTGTTATAAGTTGTTAGAGCAGTTCTATAATGTTCCCAGTTGCCTGACTCTTTAGATCGATTGAATAGTCGTCGAACTTCTTTTCTTCGCTTGTCTAGGCTTTTGTTCCACCAAGTAGAGTTGCGATTGTCTCTTTTTGTCTTGAGTGGACAGTTTTCATGATAGGAGAAGATCACTGCTTCCCGAAGCTTGTCCGCCGCATTATCTATCCCATCACAACTGTTTATTGTAGTGAAGCCTTCCTCAATGTACCGTTGAAGGGAATTTCTGTATCCTCTCCAGTCAGTAGCTTTTGAGTCGCGATATTCCACTACTGGCCGTGGACCTATTTCAATGTTGAATTGAATGTGTCTGTGATCTGAACACGAAGGTTCAGTAGATACTGCCCAATGCCGTATCTTATTGCTCAAAAAGTTTGAGCTGATTGTTAAATCTAACACCTCTGATCTATTTCTAGTTACAAAAGTTGGTTCGGAGCCCTTATTAATAACAGATAGCCCTTCCCCTAGTATATAATCAAAAAGTAACTCACCTCTTTGATTTATATCCGTGCTACCCCACGATGTATGGTGTGAATTGGCGTCACAGCCCATGACTAACTGGAGTCTGTTCTTCTTGCTATAGTCGACTAGCCGACGTATAGCGAGAGGAGGTACAGTATCCGTGTCCCCTGGGAAGTATGCTGAGCAGGCGACTATGTTAGCCATACCATTCTTCTCCGGTAGGGACACTTGGATGGCTACTACATCAGGAGTGCAAAAGCCTGTAAGCAAAAAATAATTAATATTTTTCCTAATGAGGAGACAAGCCCTGGGTTTCACCCCAGGACAGACTACTACCTCGCCAGGAATATTGCTGAGACCAGTTACTCGGTCTGTGTTTCCTGTCCATGGTTCTTGCAGGAAGGCAAGGTCGATTGATTCGTCTTTGAACCTTTTGCCAAGAATATATGAAGCGGCCTTGGCATGCTGTAAGTTTGCCTGTAAACAGTTGAAAGTGACGAATACGGTAGCCGCAGGCAAACTTGTGTCTCCTCAGATCCCTAGGGGAGATCACACGGTGGGTCAATTGAGACGCCACCATCTGATCCTCCCAGGGGTGAGGCTATAGTTGGTGCCATTGACGAGGCTTGGTCACCTTTCGCCATGGCAGATCCAGCTGATTGCTTTGGTCCTTTAGTCGAGGCCGTACTGGTCTTCGATTTCAGGACAGCAGGTCCAGTTCCTTTTTCCCGTTCCGTTGAAGAGACGTTACCAGTCTTCTTTTTGGGGAAGCCAGCTCTCCCTTTGGGATGGCTAGTGCCCCGGCTACGTGCCGGTGGTACACTTCCCCTGCTCTTGTGAGGAGGGTCGGTCCTCCTCACTGTAACAGGAGGTTTTCCACTCGGCCCCGGGCCGCGGCTTTTTTCGGATCTCTTCGAGGGACCCGGTTTTGATGTCAGTTGGGAGGGGCGGGTTTTGGGTCGGAAAACAACCTGTCCAAAACCGAAATATGGTTTAAATCCGATCCTCTCCAACGTGGCCATGGATCGATCGTCAATGGCAAAAGTCCATGTTTGACCAGGGCCTGTAATTTCCTTGTGTAGGACAGTCCACTCCAAGGTAAACAGACCATGGTTCATTTTCCTCAGTCTGGTGAGGACCTGTTCTGAAGTCAGTCTACGACTGCCTTCGTCAGGTATGTAAGCCACACAGATGTGTGGCTTCGGGAGTTGGTCACCTGAAACACATTTCAGGGAGGCACCGTCCCATGGTTGAAGTGTATTGACTACTCCAGTCAACCACGAGACACTCTCCTGATTTACACAGGTGACCTGTAACCATCCAGGCCGGAAAGTACAGCTCTGGAACTGTACTTGTGGACCACCATCAGGTATATCCTCTACAGCGGCCATAATGGCATACTGAAGGGACTCCATTTGTTTGGTCGTAATCGAGGCTGTCGGATGTTCAAGATGTAAAATTCCCACCTTGATGCCGGATACAGCCTGCCCATAAGAGGGCTTTTGTAAGTCAGTTTCACCTGACGTTACCACTGATTCAGCTGAGCAGGGCTTCTTTGCCTCTTGTTCAGGTGAGTCATCATTAGAGCGTAAGCGCTTGCTGGTACCAGCCACAGAGGGAGTATGTTTCCTCTCTTGCGGCTGATCCCGCTCTCGCTGCTCTAGTATTTGGTGCAAGGCGGATTCGTAAGGAACCCCACTCTTAAGGAGACGACTAAGTCGTTTCCTGGCTGCACCACCTAGTTTCCTAGGTTTATTTTCAGGAGTTGGAGACCTGAGTAGGTCTCGTTCCTGATCCGAAGTTACAGGGAGGTCAGTTGGAGTCGATAGTTCGACTTCCATCTCCTCTGTGGTATTTATATTTTTAGTTACTTCTTCCATAAAAGTCCCACGAGTAGCTAGGGAAAAAGAGGTCCATCACGGCAGAGCCCTGCATTACCATGACAAGGCTGACTTACGACGGGAGGGCGCCTAGTATCCCGAAGGTTCCGTTAGTGACAGATGATAGGCTCACTGTCATGCATCCCCTCGGCACGGATACGCACACCTTAGGATTAAGCCGTAAAACAAAACCGTTGGGATGTCATTTAGTCAAAGAATAACAGCACCATAAATGATCCTGTTATTCCCATTACCAGCGGTGCTAACGTGGAAGCAGACACCCGATAGCTGAATTTGTCCACCATCCCATAACCCAAACTAACATACATGCAAAAGCAGCAAGCAGTAGTTAAAGCAGTGCAACAATGAGCAAAGACAGCCAACCCCATTAGAGGTTTAGCTCACAACATATCATATTAATCTATAATATTTTTCTTACCTTGGTATTTGATAGTATTTATGTCATTTATCTGTAATTTTTACTGTAACCTTTTACTGTACTGTAAACTTTTACTGTAATTTATTAATAAAATGTTGACATAATTATAACAAATAAAAAAAGTAGTGTTTTATTTCCAGTTCCTAGGTATTCTCAAAAAAGAAAATGACCTTATAATTCTCATTTATTATTAGTATGTTCCGCATCATACGTTTATATATCATGCGAGAAATATTGATTATTGTCTAATGAAAACTTATCCCAGATTTTAGTAAATCCAAATAATAAAGCTGTCGAAGAATTGTTTATTCGAAGAATATGGTATTCGAAGAATCGCATTATCGAAGAATTGATTTTCGAAGAATTGTTTTCGAAGAATTGTTTTCGAAGAATTGTTTTCGAAGAATTGCTTTCGAAGAAAATTCCTAGATCCCCTTGTTTGAATATTAGAAAAGCACATGTTTCTATTAAATTATTCATAGCCAGTAAACGGTTGGTCCTATGGTACTATAAACATTATATATCGCTTCAGCAAGCATTACTCTATCAACTGTGTAGTTTTCACTTTTTTAATACGAATGGTTTTTGAAATATAGATCTTCCAAAATCGATCTTTATATTTAACTCCTATTTTCTATAGATTCGCTTATAAATGGTATCTTCTAGCATATTCCAATTTTTTTCCAAGATGAATCGAACCTTTTAAAGTATTCCTTTCAAATATGAACTCAATATTTTTATTTTTTGAGTATGTAAGACTTTTAAAGTGAAGCAATATTTTTTCAAAATTAGAACCTCTTGTTGAAATATTGAAGAATCACATGTTTCCATTAATTTGGTCATACCTCATAAACATCATATGTCATTTCAATAAGAATGAAACTGTGTACTTTTCACTTTTTTAATATGACTGGTTTTTAATATATAGACCCTTAAATATTAATCTTTGTATTTTACTCCTATTTTCTATATTTTAACTTTGAGACCCTGTATCTCAGAAGCGGTTTCTTCTAGCAAATTCTAATTTTTTTCAACATAAACTGAATTTTTTAAAGTGCATCTGTAAAATATAAGTTCAATATTTCTATTTCGTGAGGCTGTGAGACTTTTAAATGAAGCAGTCTTTTTTCGATACTACTATTGTTTCAATTTTAAAGAATCACATGCTTCTATCAATTTGCTGGTACCTCGAAAGCAGTTGGTCCTATTGTATTATAAACATTATCTTTCGTTTCAAAAACAATGACACTGTCAAACAGTGTAATTTTCACTTTTCTAGTGCGACTGTTTTTCAAAATATACAGCCTCAAAAATCACTCTTTATATTTAATTCATTTTGAGACCCTGTATCTCTGAAATAATACCTTCTAGCATATTCTAATTTTTTTCCAAGATAAATTGAGCCTTTCAAAATATTTCTGTCAAATCTGAGCTCAATATTTCTATTTTTTGAGGCAGTGTGATTTTTTAAGTGAAGCAATATTAGAACCTCTTTCTTAAATGTTAAAAAATCCCATGTTCATATTAATTTGCTCATACTTAGTAAACAGTTAGTCATATGGTCTTATAAATATCATCTATCTCTGTCAAATATCAGCTCAATATTTCTATTGTTTGAGGCAGTGTGATTTTTAAAGTGAAGCAATATTTTTTCAATATTAGAACCAATTGCTTAAATTTTAAAGAATCACATGCTTCTATTAATATGCTCATGCCTCGTAATCAATTAGTCCTATTGTATTATAACTATAATCTTTCGTTTCAAAAACAATGACTCTATCAAATAGTGTAATTTTCGCTTTTCTACTGCGACTGGTTTTAAAAATAGAGAGCCTCAAAAATCGATCTTTATATTTTACTCCTATTTTATATAGATTCACTTTAATACCCTGTATCTCATAAATGGTATCTTCTAGTGTATTCCAATTTTTTTCCAATATAAATTGATCCTTTTGAAGTATCTTTGTCAAATATGAGCTCAATATTTTCATTTTATGTGGCTGTGTGGTTTTTAATTTTTTCAATATTAGAACCTATTGTTTAGATTTTAGATTTTCAAGAATCACATACCTCCATTAATTTTCTCGTGGTTTTTAAACGGTTCGTCCGATGGTATTATAATTATCATTCATCGTTTTAAAGAGAATAAATATAGCATCTGTGTAGTTTTCACTATTTTAATTCGACTGGTTTTCAAAATATAGAGCCTCAAAAAGCAATATTAATGTTTTACTCCTATTTCCTATAGATTCACTTCGAGATCCCGTATCTCATAAATGGTATCTTCTAGTATATTTAAATTTCATTCATTGAACCTTTTTTAGTATCTCTGTGAAATATGAACTGAATATTTTCATTTTTGGAGGTTGTGTGGTTTTTAAAGTGAAACAATATATTTCCCATTGTTTAAATATTAAAACATCACATGCTTCTATTAATTTACACATAAACAGTTGGTCCTATGGTATTGTAAACATCATATATCGTTTCAAAAAGAATAACTCTATCAAATGTGTAGTTTTCACTTTTTAATACGACTGGTTTTCAAAATATAAAGCCTCAAATATAAATATTTCTATTTTAATCCTATTTTCTATTGATTCATTTTGAGACCACATATCTCAGAAATAATTCCTTCTAGCTAATTCTAATTTTTTTCCACATAAACTGAACTTTTTAAAGTATCTCTGTATTATATGAGCTAAATATTTTTATTTTTGAGGCTGTGGGATTTTTAAAATGATGCAATATTTTTTCAAAATTCCAGTTTAGTATCTAACTAATAAAAAATTATCAAATAACTGATTATGTTATTGTATTTTCCACACCAAAAAACAAATTTTACACACTTTTATCATGTTTCTATTTAGTGTTTTAAATGAAACTCACGGTTTCTAGTTAATTCCACAATATAATAAAAGTTATTGAAAATTCTAAAAAATTGACAATTGTTTCGATAAATCAATATCATCGTCAGAACGACAGAAGTTACATTTCATTTGATGCCTACCTGATGTTAGTAGTTATTTTTGGCTAGACCAAGAAGTGACCTAACTTGTGATTGACTTAATATATGTTTATAGAAAAAAGAAGAAGGTGTGATATTACAAATATTGAAGCTTAGATATTATTAGCCCTATGGTGATATCATGGATATAGATAACCAGGAAAACTATATCTGCTGATCTTTACAATTATCATTTAAGAAGACAATTTATTAGTGGAGAACTCCCTAGATTTAACTGTTCATTGACAACTTCATATTGTGGGTGTCTTGAATGTCTTCTAATTTCCAATTCTTCAAGGAAATTCAGTTCTTGTTTCTTTTCACAAATATGCAGCACTTCTAGTTTTGTGTTAGGTGTCAATGAATGATTGGTATCAAGTAGATGTTTTGCGTAGTGGGATTTATCTGGCTGTTTTAATCTGTATGCTCGTAAGTGTTCACTGTATCGGATTTCAAAATTCCTAAGGGTCTGACCCAAATAGACAGCATTACATTCTGGACATTAGAGTTTATATATACCTGACTTCTTTAATAGTGGTATTTTTGTTTTTACATTTAACAATTTTGTACTAACGTTACTTTCTGTTTTAAAAGAAACTGTTGTATTCGTTGCTGAAGATATTATCTTTGAAATATTATTAGAAATATGTCCTGCATATGTGATGGTTTTATAAGTTTTTATTTCATCAGCTTGTTTAGGAAATATTAGTTGTAATGCCACTTTTTCTTCTTTTTTACTAATTAGCTTATTTATCATATCTAATGGATAACCGTTGGATGTTGCTATTTGTCTAATTGTATTAATCTCTCTATCAAAATTACATTTGTTCATAGAAACTGAAAAAGCTCTATGTATCATTGAATTATATGCCGCTAGTCTGTGTGACATAGGGTGATTGGAATTGAATGGAATTGTCACATCAGTCTGTGTTGGTTTTCGTTAAATTGAATAATCAAGTACATTATTAACTCTTTGAATTTTTAAATCAAGAAAATTGATTGAGCTATTTTCTTCAATTTCTAATGTAAATTTAATTTTTGGGTGTAAATTATTGATGTTGTTGAAAAATACATCTAATTGTCGTTCACTACCCAATGAAACAAGCTAATATGTCATCTACATATCTATACCAAAATAAAATATTTTTCGAAATATTACTTTCAAAGATCTTTCTTTCTAAATTGTCCATAAAAATGTTTGCTAATATAGGTGATATAGGGCTTCCCATTGGTAAACCTTCATTTTGAATATATATCTTATTGTCAAAAGTGAAATAATTCTGATTCATGCATACATCAAATAAATTAAGTATATCTGATATTATTCCTGGATTAATATTTTTATCTTCTAGTAATTTTCTTACAAGTATTAGACATTCTTTAGGAGAAATTTTAGTGAACATATTAGTTACATCGAACGAAATGAGTTTATAGTTATCTTGCAAGTGGATTGCTTTTAACTTTTTGATTAGTTCTATTGAATTTCTAATTGAGTACTGAGATTCATATCCGTAACTATTGAGTATATTGTTGAGCTTCTTTGCCAATATATTATTAGGAGCATTAACATAAGAAACTACAGGTCTAATTGGTTTTGTTATTTTATGTAATTTAACGGTTCCATATAATTGTGGACAATGAGGATTCTTATGTATGATAGACCTCTTTTCGTAATCACTTAAAAGATAATTTGAATTATTAACAATATCCCTTACATTATTAGAAAACTTTTTTGTTGGGTCTGCTTTAAGAACTTTTACATCGCTAGATTCTATAAAGTTATACATTTTGGAATTGTAATTTTCAGGCGTCAAAATGACAGTTGTGTTCCCCTTATCAGATTTTGTAACTGTTAGGTTATTATCTTCTATCTTCTTTTTTATTGCATTTAAAACTGTAATGTCATTTTTTGTTTGACGTTTAACTTTTGAAGGTTCAATATACTCAATAGTTACGGATATGAATCTCAGTACTCAATTAGAAATTCAATAGAACTAATCAAAAAGTTGAAAGCAATCCACTTGCAAGATAACTATAAACTCATTTCGTTCGATGTAACTAATATGTTCACTAAAATTCCTCCTAAAGAATGTCTAATACTTGTAAGAAAATTACTAGAAGATAAAAATATTAATCCAGGAATAATATCAGATATACTTAATTTATTTGATGTATGCATTAATCAGAATTATTTCACTTTTGACAATAAGATATATATTCAAAATGAAGGTTTACCAATGGGAAGCCCTATATCACCTATTTTAGCAAACATTTTTATGGACAATTTAGAAAGAAAGATCTTTGAAAGTAATATTTCGAAAAATATTTTATTTTCGTATAGATATGTAGATGACACATTAGCTTGTTTTATGGGTAGTGAACGACAATTAGATGTATTTTTCAACCACATCAATAATTTACACCTAAAAATTAAATTTACATTAGAAATTGAAGAAAATAGCTCAATCAACTTTCTTGACTTAAAAATACAAAGAGTTAATAATGTACTTGATTATTCAATTTACCGAAAACCAACACAGACTGATGTGACAATTCCATTCAATTCCAATCACCCTATGTCACACAGACTAGCGGCATATAATTCAATGATACAAAGAGCTTTTTCAGTTCCTATGAACAAATGTAATTTTGATAGAGAGATTAATACAATTAGACAAATAGCAACATCCAACGGTTATCCATTAGATATCATAAATAAGCTAATTAGTAAAAAAGAAGAAAAAGTGGCATTACAACTAATATTTCCTAAACAATCTGATGAAATAAAAACTTATAAAACCATCACATATGCAGGAAATATTTCTAATAATATTTCAAAGATAATATCTTCAGCGACGAATACAACAGTTTCTTTTAAAACAGAAAGTAACGTAAGTACAAAATTGTTAAATGTAAAAACAAAAATACCACTATTAAAGAAGTCAGGTATATATAAACGCAAATGTCCAGAATGTAATGCTGTCTATTTGGGTCAGACCCAATACAGTGAACACTTACGAGCATACAGATTAAAACAACCAGATAAATCCCACTACGCAAAACATCTACTTGATACCAATCATTCATTGACACCTATCACAAAACTAGAAGTGCTGCATATTTGTGAAAAGAAACAAGAACTGGATTTCCTTGAAGAATTGGAGATTAGAAGACATTTAAGAAACCCACAATATGAAGTTGTCAATGAACAGTTAAATCTAGGGAGTTCTCCACTAATAAACTGTCTTCTTAAGTGATAATTGTAAATATCAGCAGATATAGTTTTCCTGGTTTTCTATATCATTGCACAGTTATACTGATCTTAATTGGAAAAATGATATCCAGGATATCACCATAGGGCTAATAATATCTAAGCTTCAATATTTGTAATATCACATCTTCTTCTTTTTTCTATAAACATATATTAAGTCAGTCACAAGTTAGGTTACTTCTTGGTCTAGCCAAAAATTACTACTAACATCAGATAGGCATCAAATGAAATGTAGCTTCTGTCATTCTGACGATGATATTGATTTATCGAAACAATTGTCAATTTTTTAGAATTTTCAATAACTTTTATTATATTCTGGAATTAACTAGAAACCGTGAGTTTCATTTAAAACACTATTATTAGCAGATTCCACGAAGTAAGGGTCGAGACAGTTTCTATTTATTTAGAAATTTTCAAAATTGAGAAAGACGTAAAAAAAATCAGTTATAATTTTTGATATAAATAAAAGTAATATAAAACTTTCAGAATTTTCAAATTATAAATTATAGTTTTTATATTATAGTTTTTATCCCCAATTTTTTTTTTACAATTTGATCGAAATTTCTAGACCCCGAACAATAAAACGAAATTTTTTACCTATCAAAAATCCTTTTTAAGCTCCCTAAATTCAAACTTATGTGAATATATTCCTCTACAACCATCTTTGACGCCAACTAACAATCGACAATCACTCGGTACCAAACCCGGCCGATACGTTGGATACAGAAACAGTTTTATTGTTTTAATTGTACTATAATAATATAATAATTATTTTTAGGTAGTAGTTGTGGTACAGACGATAGTGAATCATTCAATAACGAATCAGAATATCACCCAGGTACACAAAACGGTAAGTTTACTTCATTACCAATTAAAAATGTTAAAAAAACAGCAACAATGTTCCTAAAGTATATCGTTTGCCTACTAACTTTCGGTCCATCAGAAACTTGATTGATATGCGCGGGAATACATCAATCATGGGTACCCAATTTAAACTGCTTTATGGTTCTTATCGTTTGCATCTTATGTGTGCAAAGGCTGTTGAATTTTATTTCACTAAGTACCCTGCCAAATATAACAGCCCATCTTTTTCTATTACTCCTCGTCTACTCGATGCTCTTGACTGGGAACTGCTGGAACTGATACTATTCTCGATGTCCCGATGTCATCCAATGCAATCGAAAAAGTCTGGAGTCCTACAAACTGCTGGGTCCACTGAAATATTGGTAATGTCTGCTTATTTCAAGGCCCACTATCTGGATTTGCATCATCCTTTGTATGGGACTGTAATATTCCAGGATTTTTTCCTAGCAAAATCATTATTATCCTATAAAAGAAATTCAGTGTAGATGGGTAATTATGTAGTACATATATTAGTGTTTTAAATAAAACTCAATGTTTCTAGCTAATTCCACAATATAATGAAAAATGTTGAACATTCTAAGAAATTATTGACAATTGTGTCGATAACTGAATATCATCGTCAGAATGACAGAAGTTACATTTCATTTGATGCCTACCTGATGTTTAGTAGTTATTTTTGGCTAGACCAAGAAGTGACACACCTTGCGATTGACTGAATATATGTTAATAGAAAAAAGAAGAAGATGTGATATTACAAATATTGAAGCTTAGATATTATTAGCCCTATGGTGATATCCTGGATATCATTTTTCCAATTAAGATCAGTATAACTGTGCAATTATATAGAAAACCAGGAAAACTATATCTGCTGATCTTTACAATTATCACTTAAGAAGACAGTTTAATAGTGGAGAACTCCATAGATTTATCTGTTCATTGACGAATTCATATTGTGGGTTTCTTAAGTGTCTTCTAATTTCCAACTCTTCAAGGAAATCCAGTTCTTGTTTCTTATCACAAATATGTAGTACTGCTAGTTCTGTGTTAGGTGTTAATGAATGGTTGGTGTCAAGTAGATGCTTTGCGTAATGGGATTTATCTGGTTGTTTTAATCTATATGCTCGTAAATGTTCACTGTATCGAATTTCAAAATTTCTGAGGGCCTGACCCAAATAGACAGCATTATATTCTGGACATTTGAGTTTATATATACCTGATTTTTTTAATGGTAGTATTTTTGTTTTAACATTTAACAATTTTGTACTTACGTTACTTTCTGTTTTAAAAGAAATTGTTGTATTCGTTGCTAAAGATATTATCTTTGAAATATAATTAGAAATATTTCCTGCATATGTGATGGTTTTATAAGCTTTTATTTCTTCATTTTGTTTAGGAAATATTGGTTGTAATGCTACTTTTTCCTCTTTTTAATAATTAGCTTATTTATCATATGTAATGGATAACCGTTGGATATTGCTATTTGTCTAATTGTATTAATCTCTCTATCAAAATTACATTGGTTCGTAGGAACTGAAAATGCTCTATGTATCATTGAATTATATACCGCTAGTTTATGTGACATGGGGTGATTGGAACTATATGGAATTGTCACATCAGTGTGTGTTGATTTTCGGTAAATTGTATAATCAAGTACATTATTAACTCTTTGAATTTTCAAATCAAGAAAATTGATTGAGTTATTTTCTTCAACTTCTAATGTAAATTTAATTTTTGGGTTTAAATTATTAATGTGGTTGAAAAATATATCTAATTGTCGTTCACTACCTATAAAATAAGCTAATATGTCATCTACAAATATATACCAAAATAATTTTTTTTTTGAAATATTACTTTCAAAGATTTTTCTTTGTGTAGCTTTTGTTCTTCTTTCTAAAATTTCTTGTGCTTCATCGTGCTGACACTTTCTCTGATTTTGTCATCTAAACAGTCAAATTCTACTGGATGTAGTTTGAACGTGAGTTCTAAATGTAAAACTTTTATGTAGTTGTCTCAGGAGTTTCATTTAAAACACTAATATGAGTAGATTCCACGAAGTAAGGGTCGAGACAGTTAATTTCATTAAAAAATCTTCGCGAGAAGGTTTGTCCCGACTGTACCAGAAGTTACTACAAAAACGTTACAAAGCATCATAAAACATTTGATTTAACCAAGAATGCCTTAGAAAAAAGGTAATACCAAATTATGTGAATATAAAATGCCATACTAAAACACCGCAAGCACAAAAAGCAATAAAATGTGCTCAACGAGTATGGCTAAAAGAAGAGTGTAAAAAATTGTTTAAGATAAGAGACTTCTTAGACAACTACATAAAAGTTCTACATTCAGAACTCACGTTCAAACTACATCCAGTAGAATTTGACTGTTTAGATGACAAAATCAGAGAAAGTGTCAGCACGATGAATCAAAGAAATTTAAGAAACAAGAACAAAAGCTACATAAACTTGAACACAGACAACATAGAATTCAATACTCTAAACATCATGAAACTGTAAGTACCTACATACCAACACACTTTGCACCACGATTTGAAAACCTTTCAGACACTAATTTTACAGATAGTGAAATAGAATTTTTAAATAAAGGTTTAAAGTACAGCATACCACCAAAATTTACGAATAATATTAAACAAATTATAGCTACAGAGTCAGAAATAGCTTTAAAATCTAATTCAAATAATTTTCTTTATGAGAAATTAAAAATTGCCAATTTAATCAAAAATATTAACCCTTCAAAAGTTAAACGTCAAACAAAAAATGACATTACAGTTTTAAATGCAATAAAAAAGAAAGTATAAAATAATAACCTAACAGTTACAAAATCTGATAAGAGGAACACAACTGTCATATTGATAACTGAAAATTATAAATCAAAAATATATAACTTTATAGAATCTAGCGATGTAAAAGTTCTTAGAGCAGACCCAACAAAGAAGTTTTCTAATGATGTAAGGGATATTGTTAATAATTCAAATTATCTTTTAAGTAATTACTTCCTGTTGTGACTGGCATAATGACGAGTGTCAAAGCCAAGAAAAAAAAATTAAGTGATTACGAAAAGAGGCCCATGATAAATAAGAATCCTCATTGTCCACAATTATATGGAACCGTTAAATTACATAAAATAACGAAACCAATTAGACCTGTAGTTTCTTATGTTAAAACTACTAATAATATATTGGCAAAGAAGCTTAACAATATACTTAATAGTTACGGATATGCATCTAAATACTCAATTAGAAATTCAATAGAACTAATCAAAAAATTAAAAGCATTCAAATTACAAGATAACTCTAAACTTATTTCATTTGACGTTACTAATATGTTCAATAAAATTCCTCCTAAAAAATGTCTAATACTTGTAAGAAAATTACTAGAAGATAAAAATATTATCCAGGAATAATATTAGATATACTTATTCACTTTTGACAATAAAATATATATTCAAAATGAAGGTTTACCAATGGGAAGCCCTATATCGCCTATTTTGGCAAACATTTTTATAGACAGTTTTGAATGAAAAATCTTTGAAAGTAATATTTCAAAAAATGTTTTATTTTGGTATAGATATGTAGATGACATATTAGCTTGTTTTATAGGTAGTGAACGACAATTAGATATATTTTTCAACCACATTAATCATTTACACCCAAGAAGTCAATTTTCTTGATTTGAAAATTCAAAGAGTTAGTAATGTACTTGATTATTCAATTTACCGAAAATCAACACACATTGATGTGACAATTTCATATAGTTTCAATCACCCCATGTCACATAAACTAGCGGCATATAATTGAATGATACATAGAGCATTTTCAGTTTCTATGAACAAACGTAATTTTGATAGAGTGATTATTACAATTAGACAAATAGCAACATCCAACGGTTATCCATTACATATGATAAATAAGCTAATTAATAAAAAATAAGAAAAAGTGGCATTACAACTAATATTTCCTAAACAAACTGAAGAAATAAAAACTTATAAAACCATCACATATGCAGGAAATATTTCTAATAATATTTCAAAGATAATATCTTTAGCAACGAATATAACAATTTCTTTTAAAACGGAAAGTAACGTAAGTACAGAATTGTTAAATGTAAAAACAAAAATACCAACATTAAAGAAATCAGGTATATATAAACTCAAATGTCCAGAATGTAATGCTGTCTATTTGGGTCAGACCCTCAGAAATTTTGAAATCCGATACAGTGAACACTTACGAGCATACAGATTAAAACAACCAGATAAATCCCATTACGCAAAACATCTACTTGACACCTACCATTCCTTAAGACCTAACACAGAACTAAAAGTACTACATATTTGTGATAAGAAACAAGAACTGGATTACCTTGAAAGAGTTGGAATTTAGAAGACACTTAAGAAACCCACAATATGAATTCGTCAATGAACAGAAAAATCTAGGGAGTTCTCCACTATTAAACTGTCTTCTTAAGTGATAATTGTAAAGATCAGCAGATATAGTTTTCCTGGTTTTCTATATCATTGCACAGTTATACTGATCTTAATTGGAAAAATGATATCCAGGATATCACCATAGGGCTAATAATATCTAAGCTTCAATATTTGTAATATCACATCTTCTTTTTTTTTTCTATTAGGTAACATATATTAAGTCCATCACAAGGTAGGTTACTTCTTGGTCTAGCCAAAAAACTACTAAACATCAGGTAGGCATCAAATGAAATGTAACTTCTGTCATTCTGACGATGATATTCAGTTATTGAAACAATTGTCAATTTTTTAGAATTTTTAACATTTTTCATTACATTGTGGAATTAGCTACAAAGATTTAGTTTCATTTAAAACACTAATATGAGTAGATTCCACGAAGTAAGGGTCGAGACAGTTAATTTCATCGAAGGGAATTTAATGTTCTACAACTCTTTGGTCGGCATTTATTTTTTGGGTGCACATTTGAAGGGTTATCCGGTCAAAAAGAGCAAAAAATGTGAGGCAATTTATTTTTTCAATATTACAGACTTTAAAGAGCGGATAATGTGAAAAGTATACGATATCCAAAAACTTAATTAAATAAAACTTGAAGCAAATTTAATCAACTTTCATTTTGTGTGGAATGATTATTTCGCTAGCACGTATAGTTTCCGAGATTTAAGCAAAAAGTAGAAAAATGGGATCTTCACCTAGTTTATAGGCAATCTATATATTTTAGGAACCTTGAACAAAATTTTTTTTGTATCCTGAACTAACTCTACCACCGTATATGTTAACATAATTAAAACAAAATAGTTTGTTTTAATTATTATATTATGACCTTTTTAAACAACAGAATTATTTATTTCATTTCCCCTACTCGAAAAAAAAAACATACAAATAATGAATATTTTCGCCAGGAAAGGAAAGAATTAAAATATGAGGACTATATAAACTTGTTGAAATTGACAAATTTTCCGAGAGAGATATTTTGCCGCGTGTATGTTGTATGTTATATAATTTAGTAAAGAGGCGGTTAAGTAGAAGGCAGTAATTTGGTGACATGCTGTGCTCAGAGATCAACCTGTCAGTAGTTCTTTTGGTAGATACGAACATTCATTTAGTTTTGTATACGTTGTCGTGGGTCGGAGCGCAGCGGGGTACACCCTCTTTGTGATGATGTTACATTTTATGCAGAGTCTGTCAATTTTTTTTTCTACAACTTTTTTTCTGTGTATCTCTGTTTATTTATTGTATTATTAGCTAGATTTTACACTGAAAGATTCGAAAAATAAAAAACTGATGTCAAAGGTTGAGAAAAACTGTGAAATTAGAAATGTTATAGTATATTTCAGACATTCTTATATTCAGTGACATTCTAAACGACTATTACATTATTGTAACATAAAAATGTGTAATAACACACCCTCCCTGGGTGGGTTTTGTTTAGATTGAGAATGGTTCGCAAACCGCTGTCACCAGTGTAATATAATCTGTCACCACTCTAATAATCGCTGTCACCAGATGTACAATATCTTGACCAAAATACCCCTACCTTTCTTTGGTCACTCTGTATTGATCCCGTCCTTCGGTTCCACCAAATTCTGTCTCCAATGAGTGGCTGAGCGTGTAAGGCAAATCCAGTCCGATTTTTGAGCTAAGTTCGCCTGGTCTTAAAACGGATTAATCTTCCTTTGCCAGGACAGGGTTGTTCTCCTCGTTTCTGTCACACTTCCACGATTGTTACACTTTCCAGAGGGGAAATTATGGAGTAGGGATGATAGGTAAAATAAGGTAGAACCCCCACGTTATACAAAAATTATATAATAAAAAAATAATTTCACTGATTACACATATACAGAATATATATATATATATATATATATATATATATATATATATATATATAACCTTAACCCAAAAATACAATCCCGTATGACCTAATCAACTAAAATTCCCTGGTATAAATCTACCTATACATATATCTATCTTTAATTGGTTTTTTTAATCCTACCCCTGTATATCATATAACTATCCAAAAAAAACAAAGTTATGAACAGAGTTCTCGTTTGTGCGATGGTGCGGCAAAACTATCCCTCTTATCGGCTTGGTCTTTTTCAAAGTGCGTGAGAGGCGTATGGTTTATTATATTCGTTTCCCAACTTTCTAGTCACCGGAGTCGAGAAAATAAATAAATATTATGTGTAAATACCTTTAATCGCAACAACGTTTCAGCTTACGTCGTTTCAGGTCGTCATTGACCTTCAAGGAATGAAAGCGAAATTTTTGTTCTATAAAATTCTGCTGAGCTAAGGAAAACAATTAAATTATTTATCGACACTGGCGTTACAAGTTGCGAAATTCCCCAGTAATTAAATTACCTACGATAATTTATGCTTTTACACTGGCAAAATAAGAAAAAGTTTTATTTTATAATCACGGCTGAACAAAAGAATGATAACAATGTTTCTCTATAATAAATTTTTATCAGCGCACGTTCGCTGAAACCCACGAAAAATGGACAACATACGCTCCGGCCTTTGTGTTAACAAGTACAAAATTAACCTCGCCTAACTTTCTATCTCTTTCCTGCCTACGAGGTGGAAGAGAATATGTGACCCAACAAAATGATAACTCCTACTTAACAAAATGATACCTAACTTGTGTCAGGTTGGCGAAACTCTGCAAAAATTAATTATTCCAGCACACACGGTAAAATTATATATTTATCAGGACGAAAAACATTAACCGAGAGTGAACAGATGTGTCCAGTCTCTTTGAAAATCAACGAAAAAAATCAATTAAATATATTTGCTATCGCTACACCTTGTATATAACAATTGACTTATACTCCCAAGTTCAGAATCCAGCTCGACCAATAACAAGTAAATATATCACTAGTAAAAAAAAATTATCCCAATCTGAATTTAATTCAAAAACTTAGTGCGTTGTCCAACTTCCTCCGTCTCGCCGGGAATTTTCTTGATTTTCGCTATCTGCTTGTTCACCACGAGTCGTGCCAATAAACGGAATCGTGCTATGTCGAAAGGAAATTAGCGTAGAGGATAATTCTACCGTTTGTGTATCGAAACAGGAGACAGTGTTCACCGTCAAGGAATAATCTCAGTATTCCTATCACCTCCTAACACAACGGAGAGAACTTTTACCTCTCGTACCGCTAACACTAAAAAAACACACTAGTACCGTTCCCGTGGCAAGGGAAAGACGTTTCCCTTCGCGAGTTCGACCCCCGGTACACACTCTGCTCCTGGTCTGTCTACACCCGTTTTTCCTTTCCCCCCGACTTCGGTTTTGTGGTTTTTGTCGAATTGCAAAAACAACTTTTTGTTTTTTGAATCGTGATAATTTTCGTTATCGAAATAATTGTATTCAAAACAATTATTTTGCTTTGACCCAGTAAGATGTTTTATTTTTTCTATTCTGTTTTGACTTCGTATTATTTTATTAAACATAATGTGGGTCGCATTCCAGTTAATATTATGATTTAAAATAAAATATGTTTTACCGTGTGTTCTGAAATTTTCTACAATAAAATTATCTTTTAGGTATTCGTATTTATTACAAATGTGGGTTAGAATGCGCTTACTTTCTATTTTCTTTTAGATACGTTATATAGAAATAAAATGTATTTGAGACGACATATTGTGTTTTTCTGATATATTTAAATCACAGTATAATACACAAAACTTTCAATTAATATTGAATACACTGTTCACTATTTAATTAAGTAATTTATATTAAACACAGTTCACTTTTATGCTCACTTGTTCTGCTCACGACTTGATTAGAATATAGACTGAACTCACAGATCGTCGGTAGTCGCTTATATATTAAAACTCTTTCTGGAACATTCGGATTCCTGAAATTTCTAGATTTCGTCTCCAAACAAACAATCGACCTTCTTAGAAATGCCTCTATAAAAACAATCCCAAAAAAATAGTCCTTCCCATAAAGCCGTGTGCTCGCCAAAATTTTAACTTTAGATGTTGAACTAGAACAGGACCGACCTCGTTGACTAAGCCGTTGTGCGGTTTCTTAATATTACCCCTTCCTTAAAAGGAAGTTCTTCCTGGGACTTCTGTGTAGCCGGGACTGCATGTTTAAATCGGCAACTGGACCCATTTCTACACTTTCCGGTCGTATGGAAATAACTGAGCACCGTCTTCATTGGGGACTAATAACGTGGAGTAGGGGGGTATAGCTGCAAATTAATATGTGGACACTGATACCTCTACCATGTTCTGATGATTCGCCAATCCAACTGGTTGCTCCCTATCCTAGACATTGCTAGCTTCTTCACGTTGGAATCCAGCACATGATCTCGAAGGTTTCGTAGCACTTCCCACACATCCCGGTAGGTGGATCGATCTTGAAATTAATTTCTAGTTACCAGGTAGAAGACGTACCGCGAATTGTGTTTGAGTCTCAGTGTCTTTCGAAAGGGCTGCCAATATTATATTGTTTCATTGGTGCCTTTCTCTTGGTTTATTACTCGTAGCACGTAGCACATCGTCGGAGCTGTTCATTCAATAAAACCTGTCACGAACTAGCTGAAGGTTTTTTTCACTTACAGATGACCTCCTGATGGACTGTCGTGTAACATGCCTTCTTCCAGGTCAAGGGAGTCCCTCTGAGCGCAGTGAAAATGTTGATACTTCTTGCCAGGTAGGTCGTCGATGTGATTTCTTCCATTGATGCTTTAGGGGAGGATAATTCTCCTGATCATCTGTGATCCTGGTAGGTGACCATATTTCGTTGACTACTGTAGCTCTTGAAACTGTAGATTCCGCCTTGTTGCAATGGAAACAGTCTGCTGGGCACGGTTGTCTAGACAGAGAGTCGGCATTTCGGTGACTCACACAAGCTCGATGTTCGATGTTGAAATCGTACTCTTGAAGTCATTATATCTGGCCCTCGAGATTCTTGAACTGCATCAATCATTTGAGTTCTGCATTTTCATAGAGATACTGATATGGTTCATGTAAGAGATATAGTGCGAAATTTAAAGTTTCGGCTTATCCTTTGATTTGAATACTGTCATAGTCCAGTCAATGTTATAATTTAAAATGCTTATTAGACGATATATTCATTTAATATTATAACTTCGACTAACAATCGTTAAAATGTAATTAATAATTTTATAATTATTATATACATGTTAAACATAACACCAGACAATTAACAGTACCTTATATCTCGTTTTATTAATAAGAATTAGTGATATAATTTTCAAATAACATATTATTTTCACTGAACTATAAGCACGTGTCCACAAGCGATAAGGACGGCTCACTATTTAGTTGGTGCGCTAGCATCAATATAGAATGTGGTGTGTAAGTCGTATTGGTAAAAATAAACAAAATATTAATACTTTTCAGAGTCTAGCTCCGCAACATAACTTAAAGGGGGTATGTCATTATATTTCTGCACTATATGTTTTGCGCGTACTATAAAAGTGTTCCACTGACATCACTACTTGTCCTCCTTGGATCTGTGAGAGGACTTCTCCAATTCCTACGTTGCTTGCGTCAGTATCAAGAATGAAGTCTCCCTCTGGTAGTGGATGTCCTAATATCGGCGCCGTGGTTAAATGTTTCATCAGGGTTTCAAAAGCCGTTTGACAGTCTCATCCCAATGGAATACTCTTGCTTCTTCTGTATGTCGAGTTAGGATACGTTCCACTTGGTAATAATCTGGTACCTTTTTTTTCACCTGGTGTAACGATATTGTCCCGTATTGTTTTGATTTGCAGCGTGCTGTCACCAGTGCCATGCCGTAGGGCACAATAGAGCCAGGAATCCCCTGTGGAAAAACCTCGAGGAAGGTGGTTTCCTGGCTCGAGCGGAAGGGTATTCGTGGGCCCTCTTGGGCTTATACGATGTGCCAATCCTGATTTCTAAGGTTCGTCGTGTCGTCCAGTTTTCAGGGTTCAATCCAACTAGGTCGGGTGGAGGTGTTCGTTGGTAAAGGAAACAGTCTGGGTAGATAATATGTATATATTATATATATATATATATATATATATATATATATATATATATATATATATATATATATATATATATATATATAAGATCAAAAATGGATAACGCGTGAATTTAACAAAAACAAAGAGCAAACAACAAGTGTTATCATGGGAAAGCACGCAAAAATAAAGAGGTTACTGAAGAGGAGTGGTAACCGTAATCATGCATGTTTCTAGCTCATTAGCCTTCATCAGTACGGTATAACCAAGTATGGATGTGAAACTTGGGAGCAACGATGTTGAATGAAACATGGAAGAACACAAAGAACGGAAAATAACAGGATAACCAAACGCACATTTGTGCCATCAATTGGCACAATATATATATATATATATATATATATATATATATATATATATATATATATATATATACATATATCTGAAGTTTTTCTTGGTTTTAGGTCATTTTTCAAATTAAAAATATAAAAAGACGGTTTATGTTGTTGAGATTACCATCATTTATTTACGTTTCGGCTTATTCAGCCTTTTTCAAAATAATACTACATCTAAAATAAAATTATTTTCTCACTAAAAGATACAATACTACAAACAATCCTTTCTACTTACCCCAAACGTAGAATAATAGTTGTCAATATACATTAAAATGTTCAGTCAAGAACTTCGTCGAAACATAAAATATTCTTATCAATCTTACTAAAAACAAACATTAACAACAAAGAATCCACAACGTTTGTACACATTAAAACTATTTACAGTACTGCTAGATATATTTTACTGAGGTTGTTTAAATCTTTTTTATTGTTAATGGCCTGCTGGTTTTTTGGATAGCTATTGATTCCAAAATTTCCCTTTTTTTTGTATTTTGTTCCGACCTTATAATTTTTGTGTTTTCAAAATTAAATGTATGTTTTTTTGAGTTTTCGTGGAAAGTTAGAGCTGTTGTATTTTTTTTGTCGTATTTATGACCTTTTATTCGATTTTCCAAATACTGGCTAGTTTGTCCAATGTAAACACCACTGCAGTCGTTACACGGAATTTGATAAATTATATTACTCTTTTTATTTTTCGGAGTTTTTGATTTTAATTTTGAAAAATTGTTGGAGAGCGTTTGATTTGCTTTATGGCATATGGTAATATTGTGTTTACCAAAAAGCCCTTGAATTTGTTGTGATAATCCGTTTATGAATGGCATGGAGATATATTTTTCATTTCTATTATTACTTTGTTTTATATTTTCCATTGAATTATAGAATTTATTTATACGTTTTTTAAATAATTTGTTAACAAACTCTGAAGGATAGCTATTAAGGTTTAAGGCTTCTTTGGCTTTGATGATAGCATTACCTCTGTATTCCGGGTCTGATAGTTGAATTGCACGGTCAGCCAGTCCAATAACAACAGATTTTTTTTGATTGATTGGATGATGAGAATTAAAATTAAGGTACCTAGATGACCAAGTGTCCTTGGTATACCATTCAGTCCTAATATTATTATTAATGTGGTATAGAGTGACATCCAGGAAGTTTATTTTACGATCTTGTTCATTTTCGATCGTGAATTGAAGTTTTTCATGATACGAATTGAATTTTTTAATAATATTATCAACCTGTTGCTCTGGGACAGCAGTGATACAATCATCCACATATCTAAAGAAAAATGGTATTTCAAAATCAATTTCTGAGAGGACAGTTGTTTCGAGGTCCTCCATTACTATCTGCGCAATAACACTAGAAATGGATGATCCCATTGCACAACCCTCCAATTGCTTATATAAATTATTTCCGTACATGAAATATGTAGAAGTTAATGTAAGTTCGGTGGCTTTTATAAATTCGTCCAAGGGAACGTCAGTATATTATTATATTACTCTTTTTATTTTTCGGAGTTTTTGATTTTAATTTTGAAAAATTGTTGGAGAGCGTTTGATTTGCTTTATGGCATATGGTAATATTGTGTTTACCAAAAAGCCCTTGAATTTGTTGTGATAATCCGTTTATGAATGGCATGGAGATATATTTTTCATTTCTATTATTACTTTGTTTTATATTTTCCATTGAATTATAGAATTTATTTATACGTTTTTTAAATAATTTGTTAACAAACTCTGAAGGATAGCTATTAAGGTTTAAGGCTTCTTTGGCTTTGATGATAGCATTACCTCTGTATTCCGGGTCTGATAGTTGAATTGCACGGTCAGCCAGTCCAATAATAACAGATTTTTTTTGATTGATTGGATGATGAGAATTAAAATTAAGGTACCTAGATGACCAAGTGTCCTTGGTATACCATTCAGTCCTAATATTATTATTAATGTGGTATAGAGTGACATCCAGGAAGTTTATTTCACGATCTTGTTCATTTTCGATCGTGAATTGAAGTTTTTCATGATACGAATTGAATTTTTTAATAATATTATCAACCTGTTGCTCTGGGACAGCAGTGATACAATCATCCACATATCTAAAGAAAAATGGTATTTCAAAATCAATTTCTGAGAGGACAGTTGTTTCGAGGTCCTCCATTACTATCTGCGCAATAACACTAGAAATGGATGATCCCATTGCACAACCCTCCAATTGCTTATATAAATTATTTCCGTACATGAAATATGTAGAAGTTAATGTAAGTTCGGTGGCTTTTATAAATTCGTCCAAGGGAACGTCAGTATATTTTTTTATTTCCTTCCATTTTTTTCTTATAATTTCCAAAGCTAATCCAATTGGAACATTGGTATACAGGGATACGACATCCAACGAAATTAATACATACTTATTTGGAAGTTTAATATTTTTTAATTTGTTTTTGAATTGAAATGAGTCTTTGATATAATAATCATTTTTGCACGTTATGTTACTTAAGATATTTTTTAGAAATTTTGAAAGCAAACTAAAAGGAGATTGGATACATGACACAATAGGGCGCAATGGTGTATTTTCCTTATGGAGTTTTGGGAGGCCATATATTTTTGGTGGTACTGAATTTCGAATTTTTAAAGTTTTTGCTATATTTGGCGAGATATATTGTTTATTTTCCCAAAGGTCAATTAAATCATTGTTCTGTTTTTGATATTTATTTGTGGGGTCTTGTTTAATCTGTTTATAGGTTTTTTTATCTTGTAATAAATGGTTTATTTTATCGTTGTATTCAGATGATGACATTATGACAGTTTTGTTGGTCTTATCAGCTTTAAGAATTTTAATCTGAGGATTATCTTTAAGGAAATTCTTGGTTTTGTTTACCTTTGCTGAAAATGGAGTATTATTTTGTTTATTTTTAATTTGTTTTTAAAATTTGTTAGAATGTTGCTTGTTTTACTTCTGATTTCATCTTTTTCTTTGTATGATAAGTGGTTTATACCTACCTCTATATTGCAGATAATATTATCAGTTGGTAATTGTGTTTCTTTAATAATTTTCGTTGAAAAATTTGGTCCTAAACTCAATATTTCAGATGCATAATCGGGAATAACAACATCAGTAAGATTTTCCACCCATTCTTCACAATTTTTTTTTATAATATTACTGTTAGTATTACCATGTTGAGTCATTAAAAGTTTTGTTATTTTCTTTTGATTTTTAGATTTAATTTGTTGAAAAATTTTTTCATTTTTGCTATGAGAAATCGCTTTAAAATTTTCAAAAACATAATGTGGTACCCTTTTTTCGATATCGTCTTCAAGTACTGTCAATGTATTCAATAATTTATTTATATTAGATGTTGTATCTGTAATTAGTAAGTTTAAAGTTTAAAGTTGCACTTACTAATTACAGATACAACATCTAATATAAATAAATTATTGAATACATTGACAGTACTTGAAGACGATATCGAAAAAAGGGTACCACAGTATGTTTTTGAAAATTTTAAAGCGATTTCTCATAGCAAAAATGAAAAAATTTTTCAACAAATTAAATCTAAAAATCAAAAGAAAATAACAAAACTTTTAATGACTCAACATGGTAATACTAACAGTAATATTATAAAAAAAAATTGTGAAGAATGGGTGGAAAATCTTACTGATGTTGTTATTCCCGATTATGCATCTGAAATATTGAGTTTAGGACCAAATTTTTCAACGGAAATTATTAAAGAAACACAATTACCAACTGATAATATTATCTGCAATATAGAGGTAGGTATAAACCACTTATCATACAAAGAAAAAGATGAAATCAGAAGTAAAACAAGCAACATTCTAACAAATTTTAAAAACAAATTAAAAAATAAACAAAATAATACTCCATTTTCAGCAAAGGTAAACAAAACCAAGAATTTCCTTAAAGATAATCCTCAGATTAAAATTCTTAAAGCTGATAAGACCAACAAAACTGTCATAATGTCATCATCTGAATACAACGATAAAATAAACCATTTATTACAAGATAAAAAAACCTATAAACAGATTAAACAAGACCCCACAAATAAATATCAAAAACAGAACAATGATTTAATTGACCTTTGGGAAAATAAACAATATATCTCGCCAAATATAGCAAAAACTTTAAAAATTCGAAATTCAGTACCACCAAAAATATATGGCCTCCCAAAACTCCATAAGGAAAATACACCATTGCGCCCTATTGTGTCATGTATCCAATCTCCTTTTAGTTTGCTTTCAAAATTTCTAAAAAATATCTTAAGTAACATAACGTGCAAAAATGATTATTATATCAAAGACTCATTTCAATTCAAAAACAAATTAAAAAATATTAAACTTCCAAATAAGTATGTATTAATTTCGTTGGATGTCGTATCCCTGTATACCAATGTTCCAATTGGATTAGCTTTGGAAATTATAAGAAAAAAATGGAAGGAAATAAAAAAATATACTGACGTTCCCTTGGACGAATTTATAAAAGCCACCGAACTTACATTAACTTCTACATATTTCATGTACGGAAATAATTTATATAAGCAATTGGAGGGTTGTGCAATGGGATCATCCATTTCTAGTGTTATTGCGCAGATAGTAATGGAGGACCTCGAAACAACTGTCCTCTCAGAAATTGATTTTGAAATACCATTTTTCTTTAGATATGTGGATGATTGTATCACTGCTGTCCCAGAGCAACAGGTTGATAATATTATTAAAAAATTCAATTCGTATCATGAAAAACTTCAATTCACGATCGAAAATGAACAAGATCGTGAAATAAACTTCCTGGATGTCACTCTATACCACATTAATAATAATATTAGGACTGAATGGTATACCAAGGACACTTGGTCATCTAGGTACCTTAATTTTAATTCTCATCATCCAATCAATCAAAAAAAATCTGTTGTTATTGGACTGGCTGACCGTGCAATTCAACTATCAGACCCGGAATACAGAGGTAATGCTATCATCAAAGCCAAAGAAGCCTTAAACCTTAATAGCTATCCTTCAGAGTTTGTTAACAAATTATTTAAAAAACGTATAAATAAATTCTATAATTCAATGGAAAATATAAAACAAAGTAATAATAGAAATGAAAAATATATCTCCATGCCATTCATAAACGGATTATCACAACAAATTCAAGGGCTTTTTGGTAAACACAATATTACCATATGCCATAAAGCAAATCAAACGCTCTCCAACAATTTTTCAAAATTAAAATCAAAAACTCCGAAAAATAAAAAGAGTAATATAATTTATCAAATTCCGTGTAACGACTGCAGTGGTGTTTACATTGGACAAACTAGCCAGTATTTGGAAAATCGAATAAAAGGTCATAAATACGACAAAAAAAATACAACAGCTCTAACTTTCCACGAAAACTCAAAAAAACATACATTTAATTTTGAAAACACAAAAATTATAAGGTCGGAACAAAATACAAAAAAAAGGGAAATTTTGGAATCAATAGCTATCCAAAAAAACCAGCAGGCCATTAACAATAAAAAAGATTTAAACAACCTCAGTAAAATATATCTAGCAGTACTGTAAATAATTTTAATGTGTACAAACGTTGTGGATTCTTTGTTGTTAATGTTTGTTTTTAGTAAGATTGATAAGAATATTTTATGTTTCGACGAAGTTCTTGACTGAACATTTTAATGTATATTGACAACTATTATTCTACGTTTGGGGTAAGTAGAAAGGATTGTTTGTAGTATTGTATCTCTTAGTGAGAAAATAATTTTATTTTAGATGTAGTATTATTTTGAAAAAGGCTGAATAAGCCGAAACGTAAATAAATGATGGTAATCTCAACAACATAAACCGTCTTTTTATATTTTTAATTTGAAAAATGACCTAAAACCAAGAAAAACTTCAGATATATGTAAATATACTAAAAAGGTCAAAGAAAGTAAACATAATATATATATATATATATATATATATATATATATATATATATATTACGAGCAAACTAAATAAAAAAACAATAACTTAACCCTGATGCCTACTGTATATGGTACAATATATTAATAGCGTTATTTGTCCGGTACTCATATAGAACTCAAGAGGGGTTCCTGAAATACAATTGCCCTCTTTTACAGTTAACGTCCGGTAAGAACAACGGAGTTCATTCGTCAGAGAAAGTGGTCAGGATTTTATTAGCAAGAAAAAGCGATCTAACCTTGACCTATCTAACGGTTACTTCAGTGGCCATCCATAACCTTTGAAATTTCGTAATATAACAATTAGCTGATTTTGTATGCCGTCCTTTCTGATGACCGAGTGAAAAACTCCGTTGCCCGATAAGGTTCGAATAAATAAATGAAATCCTATTGTTTAGCGAATGTCAATGTATGTACAATTAAACTTATTTTATGGACTGAAAATATTTTCCCCTGATTGTAGCATAAACAAACGATTTGCGTAAATAAATATCTCTGAATAAAACATTAGAGAGCAACAAATTGATACAACCTTTTGAGAGGTTGAGCGAATTGATTTACCTGTTTCCGGTTTATACGCAGAAAAAAATCCCTTGAATAAAGTTTTATGTTCACAAGAGAAAGAACAAATTATAAAACATACTCTCACCGAATATGGTAGTATAGGGTTCAAGTTTCAGTAGTGCACGTATATGACCAGGATGAATCGTCAGACACATAAAAATAAATCAATACCAATATGATTTTTGTTCAAAAAAAGCAAAAGAAAAAAATTGTCAGGTTCAAAAACTTACGGTTTGGAAAATCTTTGTTGATCGTCACAAAAAAAGGATTAGTTCTGATAGGCTATCTCTGTTTTCAATACGTCGCGGCAATCACTAAAAAAATCACTGTTCACACACTGGCCATCGTAAAAGGGGAGTTCCAGGCCACACGGTCGCTGCCTGTCAACTCTCCGCCATCGTCCAAATTTCCTTTCTATTTATTTGAAATAATTTGGGACGAGTTTTGTTATTCAAAACATCAAATTCATTTCGCCCTTTTTTATTTTGTTTTCATAATTGAAGGTTAATTTTAATTAATTTCTCTATGCTAAGTTGCAAAATTCGTCTGTATTTTTTGATAATCCAAACATCGGTGTGTTTTTGATTTCAAATTATTTGCGTGTCGACCTTGTGGTCTGTGTAAATTGTTTGATTTATTTTTTCTAGCTCGGTTAGCGAAACTAGGTTGTTTTATTTATTTTTTATATTAAATTGAACTTATATTTGATTTAAAGAAAATTATATTCTATATAGAGTGTTCCTAAATTTCCTTGCCATATTTTGTGCTTATTACACACTTAAAGCCCACAACGCCAACGACCGCAACCGCTGAAATACCCGTTCCACTTACGTAGAAAGAACGGCGAAAGTTATAAGTGGAATGCACATTTGAGCTGGATAGGCTCACAATATGTTTGTGTCTATAGTAATAAATAAAATGATTTTTGGTGCAGATTGGAGTAAATATTTCGCATAGATCGGGGTAAAATTTAATTCATCATGAATTCCCGTGAGTTAAGTTGAGTTTATGACAAAACGAATGAATGTTTGAATTAGCCGCCACGTTTTGATGGAAGCCCACTCAGACCCACCCATATTGTATGGGCGAAGTGGGCGAGACGCGGTCGGAAACAGTGACGTCATCTATGACGTTAAACGACCGCTTGTGACGACCAACGGCATTAAGTGGAACGATAAAGTGGGTGTGGCCATCGTTTTGGGCTTTAAGTGGAACGCACCCTTAGTTGCTTAACAAACCAAACTTCCTTATAAACCTTCGATAGTATGTGTAAAGTTCAAAGACACTCCTAACTTTATTTTTGTCGGTTGGTTGCGGCTATGGAAGCAAGTTTCTCTGGATCCACCGCCATTGCTTATTTGCTCACTATATGACCCAGATAGTTGACTCGGTTCAGGAATAGCTGACATTTCTATGGGTTTAACATGAGCTGGGCAGCAGTCGTTTCAATACAACGTCTTCCAAATTCTTCAAATGTCTTCCCCAGTACTACGATGTCGTCCAAATAGACCAGGCATGTTTTGCAAGATAACCCTCTCAAGGCATTTTCCATGAGTCTTTCAAATGTCGCGGGCGCATTACAGAGCCCGAATGGCATGACGTTGAATTGCCATAATCCAGATCCGGTGGTAAAAGCAGTCTTATCTTTGTCTTCTGGGTGCATTTCCACTTACTAATAACCAGACTTCAGGAACAGGGTGGAAAAACCGTTTGCTGCCGGTCAAAGTGTCTAACGTTTCGTCGATTCGATGCAAGGGATAGCTGTCTTTCTTCGTCACGTTTTCTTCCAGCTGATTACCTAATTGGCTTGGCATCACCAATATCGATTTTGTGTTTGAAGGCTGATGTTCTACCAATATTCCCTCCTTTTTGTACGAATACTTTTATCTGGCATTGAAATTGTCAGTTGTCGTCGTTTGACGAACTTTAGACGGTACTGGTACGCAGGATTCAATCTCCTTCGCCGACGTGACCAATCCTTTTCCAATTAGTACCCCTTTGCCAACCTGTTTGTTGTGATTCCATGGTTTCATCATAACCGGTGTACCTTCCTCCGGGATTCCCTGTAGCCGCGCTACTATCATGGTTTCGCTTCATGCAGGTAGAACGGCGTCTTCCTGTACAGCTGCCAACATCGTGCCACCTTCATATGGCTGAAGGAATACCTCTTTGGAACCTATTTTAATGGTTCCAATTGAAAATCATGTAGATTAATTACGTCCATTCCCAGATTCACGTCATCTTCGATGTCAGCTACGATTGCTGTATACGTAGACTTTTTAGCACCAATTTCTAATTTGATTTGTGTCTTTCTGTGAACGTTGGCACTCTCATTTGTAACGGACTGCAGTCGAAGTCTCGTTGGTAGAGTTTATTATCTCTAGCCGTATATGGTTTTAGTTGCTCCAGTGTCTACCAGCAGAGTATATACACTTTCGTTGCAACATCTGAGACAAGCTATCAGTATCTTTGGAAACATCCTGAGTCACAATTCCAGCAACTCATCTTTCCCGGCTTCTTATTTACCATACATTTTATTGATTTACTGATCTGGCCAAGTCTATCTTCGACACCTTTTTCTTGGATGGTCCTAACTTTGTTAGATCCCGACGCCTTCGTTGCTACTTCATATTCAAGAGCAGCAGTCAATGCATCGACCAACCTCTTCTTCAGCTACTCGAAGTCGTCCGTTTCTTAAAGCGGTATCGTCTGAAGTACATCTAAGGCATCTCTCCGAAGTTCACTGTCTTTTCCGTATCGGACCAATTCTTCTCTCTAGCCGCTGCTTCAAACTGTTTTACATAATTGGTCCACGATGTCTTTCTGTCGAACGCTGGGTTCTTATTTTCCATCGTTGTCATCTTACTCTCGATATCAGATTTTAGAGACGAAATTTTATTTTCAACACCAGCAGCAATGTTATTTTTCATTGATAAGATATCGGCAAAAATATCGATCTTCATAGCAGAAATCTTCTCGTCCATATTAGCACAAATATCTCACTTCACAGCAGAAATATCGTTCTTCGTAGTTGAAATTTTCACGCCCATATTAGCCAAAACTGACGAGATTAATGTGGAAGTCTCGTCTTTGAATAAAATAGTTTGTTTTAGATATTACATTCTAAACGACTATTACATTAAGGTTACTTGAAAATTTGGTTTAGATGTGCTTAATATAATTTTCTTTTAGATATGTGACATAAAATGAAATGATTTGAAACGATATACTGTCATATTTATTAATGTCAATATAGGATATCGATTCAAAAAGAATTGATCTTCAAAATGTAAAATTTTCAAATTTCTATTCGTATCTTTTGCAGACTTACATAACCTCAAAGTTTAACAATACTATACTCCTAACATCGTTAATAGTCCTCCTATCGCGTTATTGATTTTTTTACAAATAGATACATCTTTTAACAAAAATCTGCTGGAATATGAGCCCTCTATCTGCAATATTTTGTCCCATATGATTTTTTAAATCGGTCAAGTGCATTTTCCTCTAATTACGTGGCTTAATACTTTCAATATTGCTCTAAATCAGTAGTATCTCCAAACTGTCTATCCTCAGGGCACAAAAGACTTTCCTTCACACTATTACAAGTTTAGAAGTGTCAACAATAAAGTATTGGCGTGGTTAAGTCTTTTTTCGAATGTACATTATCGCATGCAACTGTCACTATTACATGTAGATTACAATGAAATATGTTATTAAATGAAACGTAAATCAGAAATATTTAAATACAATTTTCCGTTTGTGAAACACAGCATTTAATTTCAGGTCTAAAATCGGAATTAAACACAACGGATATCCATGACAAATCATCTGGTTACGGTCCTGCGTCTTATACAAATATGGAAGGGATCTACTCGAACGGTTATCACAATACAGGTTGTATTTATTCTAATCATTTATATAGTAAAATATCATCGGCTTCACGAATCCATCAAACAGAAGAAAATATTCACGTTAATCACAATAATGTACCCATCAAACAAGAACCAACAGACAGAGAATATAAAGGTAAATGTTTATTTATAAGTACCTTTCTAGCGCTGCCACCGTTTAATAGATGGCGTTAGGGGTTCTAGTTTCAGTTTTATTATTGTTTTTAGATCATTATTTGAAAGTTATAGTATTCATTTACGATATTAAAACGTGACTTAAATTACATTTTACAATTTATTTTTGTTAAAACTAAACATTCTACAAATTTAAACTACACGTTAATCAAATGACTCTTCCTGTTTGTTGTTTATTATCTCCGCCAGACGGAATTAAACAAAAACATTCTCGTCCACTTTGTATTCCCGACAGAACCGAACCAAATTCAAGCGTACACGATCATAAACGTGACGAAAATATCGTAAGGTGGAAATCAAAATTCATTCTTTCGTTATTAAAATCTGCATAGAGTGTGTGCCACCCATTGATAAACACTTTATTTGAGACTTCATACTTCGTTTGTTATGGGTAGCCGTCGTTCTTTTTCTTCCTCTTTACCTTCAGCCCCGTAGGGGGAATTGAATTTGATTATGGGATAAATCTGAGTTCTATATTTACCCTACAAATTGCTTTCGCGATTTCTTAATAATGTGACAAATTGGACGATGTTGTTGCGATATATTTCCATATCAATTCGTTGAGTGACTTATTTTATATTGTACGGGGGTAGTTTAAAAATAACAAATTTTTTTTAATAAAATAAACATAAATTTTGTTTTTGGATGTTCTCTTTTACACTGCAAAACAGTACACTAGACTCATAGAATATATATCTCCGGAACTAGACTGCAATAAACTACACTACAATACAGTACACAAAACTGTATTACATTACGGTACACTGAAACATATTGTACTAGAACTCACTACCTTATTGTACCCTAGACTGCACTATACTACACTACAATTCACTAAATACGACTAAACTACATTAGACTACACTACACAACAAATTGCGATACATTTCATAAGACTTCACTAAGCAAGACTACAATAAACTATACTAAAATACAGTACACTAAACCACACTTCATTACAGTACACTAAACTACACTTCATAACAGTACACTAAACTACACTTCGGTACACTAGACTGCACTGCATTTCAATAAAGTACGTTACTCTACACTACACTACGTTACGGTAATGTCCGTTACACTGGAACTGAGACGGCTCTGTATCAGCTAACCGAAGTCATCCAGAGAACTCTGAACAACAAAGAAATCGCAATGTGCGCATTCCTGGATATATCTGGGGCCTTTGACAACCCAACTCATGTGTCTGTCAAAGAAGCACTAAAGAGGCGAGGAGTAAATGAAACCATTGTAAAATGGATGTATGAGTTGTTGACGACGAGGATAGCTGAGACACAGGTGGGGAATCAAACCACCTTAGTTAAAGCCACTCGGGGGACACCTCAAGGGGTAGTGATATTTCCCCTTCTATGGAACCTCGTAGTTGATGAGTTGCTCTACAGCCTAACGTTGCATGGCTTCGAATGTATGGGCTATGCTGATAACATAGTTCTAATAGTCAGAGGCAAGTTCGAGAGCACCTTGTGTGATTTATTACAAAAGGGCCTCAGAATCATTGAACAATGGTGCTTGTCAGTGGGGCTAAACATTAACCCGAATAAGACCATAGTAATTCCATTTACCCGGAATAGAACACTTCCAGCCATGAAACCCCTATCTTCAAGCGGGGAAATCATAGAATGGAAATCAGAAGTTAAATATCTAGGGATAACCCTAGATATTTAACTGCTTGTAAAGCAATAAGAGGTTTCTTTGATGGCGTGCAGAAATCTAGCTGGTAAGAGGTGGGGTTGTAACCCAAAAATACTGAGACGGATGTACGCCATGATTGTGAGACCATCAATTACGTATGGGGCAATAGTTTGGCATACAAAAGCAAGTCAGTACAGCACGAGGAAGACCCTCGACAAAGCTCAAAGGCTTGCCTGTGTGTGCATCACTGGAGCTATGAGAACATGTCCAACTAGGGCACTTAAGATTATTACAGATTTCACACCTCTACATCTGGTGGTAGAAAGATCTGCCCAAGAGGAAATTCTTAGAATATCTAAGGAAGGTTCATACAACGAGAGTATTAAAAATCAGGGAGCCTGTTCCTCTCTAACAAAATACATCTCATCAGCGAATCTTCCCAGTGACGAAATGATCAAAAAAGTAAGTATCGAAAAGAATTTCACTACGATGCTAAATACAAGGAGAAACTGGGAAAGGGAATACGCCACCCAAACTCTCAAAGAAAACACCATTAGATGGTATATGGATGGTTAAAAAACCACCACTGGAGCAGGCGCTGGAGTATTTGGGACTGGCACTAGATACTCATTATCGTTAGGCTCCTTCCCGAGCGTCTTTCAGGCACAAATACTTGCGATTGAAAGATGCGTGGAAATGAACCTAGAAAGAAACTATCAGAAATGTGACATATCGATCAATTCTGATAGTCAAGCAGCTATCAAAGCATTGATCTCCCATGTCATTGACTCAAAGTTGGCATGGGAGTGCCGAAGAAAACTTGATGAATTAGGCAAGAATAACAGGGTCTCTTTAGTATGGATTCCTGGCTATTCGGGAATCACAGGAAATGAAGAGGCTAATATACTTGCCAGGAAAGGAGCACAAACGCCCTTTATTGTCCCGGTGTCTTTTTGTGGTGTAGGAAAATGCTCCTATAAGAAAGAGTTTCGGAAGAAGGAGGAAACCGAATGAGAAGCACTCTGGCGGTGCCTTCCCGGGTTAAAACATTCCAAAAAGTTCCTGCGGAATTTTGACACTGCTAGATCCAAAAAATATTTGGACCTCCGTAAAAATAAGCTACATCTCCTCAGGGGCCTTCTTACAGGACACTGCCGCCTTAGGAAGCACCTAATGAGAATAGGTCTAGCAGAAACTGACGAATGTAGATTCTGTGGGGAGGAGGATGAAACTCCGGATCACCTAGTTCTGGAATGCCTCGCTATTGCAAGCCAACGCAAGAAATGCTTCGGACAAGAAACTTGTAAGAGTGAGGATATAACCTCGTTGAAGCTGTTCCTAATACTAGAGTTCATTAGAACCCTGGAACTGGAAGAGCCGAGCTGTAGAGGGGGCACAATAAACCTTAGGTTTCAGTGCCTTGTAACCCCATTAAAATCTAATCTAATCTAATCTACACTAGATTACAATTCACTGCAATAAACTACACTATACTGCACTACAAAACCTTACATGAAACTATACACTAGTTTACACTACATTACACTGCAGTACATTATTCTCGACTACACAACTCTAGAATGCAATAAACGACACTAGTGTACACTAAACACCGTTATACTACAGTGCATTTGACTATACTACACTACAATACAGTACACTCTTCTACACTACAATACTGTTTGTTCACTAAACTATACTTCAATAAACTAGACTAAACTACACTACTCTAGGTTAGAATGCATTACGTTACACTAGACTGTATATACACTTCTCTACATAGCAATTGACTACACTAAATTGCAGACTACGTTACACTGCGATACATTACAGCCGACTACACTACACTAGGATGTTCTTAACAGCTTACGTCACTAAACTACACTACTTTACACTGCAAGACATTGCATTACATTAGACTGAGATAATCTACACTACAGTACACTGAGCTATACTAAAAAACAGTACACTTAACTACACTAGTTTACAATAAACTACAGAATACGTCAATAAGCTACAATAAACTACACTACACTATACTAAACTAAGTTACAGAGCAATCCGTTACACTAGACTACAATAAACTACACTATACTGCACTACAAATAACTACACGAATCTACAGTACACTGTTACACTGAAATACAAAATTATATTACATACTAGAGTACACTAGACTAGACTAAGCTACATTGCACTAAACTATACTACAATACAGTACCTACACTAAACTTCAATAAACTATACTATAATGTTTTTCTAATTTATTTAAACAGTAAACGGGTGGGATAAACTTTAAACACACGGTATGGCTACTTACTAATTTATTTAAACACTAAACTACTCACTAACACTTAATTTATATACACTTAACTATTCACTTAATTTTAATTTATATACACACAACCTTAATTATTAATTTATATCAACACTTTACTGTTCGCTATTTCAGTATATTCTTGTTTATTTGTCGAGATCACTTTATTAACTCACTAACTCTCCATGGTTGGTCCTTTATATATGAGTGCCTTTTTTTACTAGATAATTCTAGATTGCGGCTTACACAAAAACAATTGGCTCTGACAATTTCTAGATAAGACTGGTCACAAAAACAATGTCTAGATAAGATAGTCACAATCGTAAACAGTTCTAAGAAATCCCCGCGCATCCGCCATAATTTTAACTTTCATACATGGCTTAGACAGAGTCAGATTCAGGGATTATACCAGTATGCTGTTTCGTAACATTACCCCTCCTTAAACGAAAGTTTCTCCTGGAACTTTTGTGTAGTCGAGACTGGATGTTTGGCAATCGGCAACTAGCCTCATTTCTACACTTTCCAATCTTATGAAAATAGCAGGGCACCGTCTTCATCGGATACTGATAACGGGGGCTGTAGCTGCAAATTAATATCTGGACACCGGTATCTTGAAAGATAATCTTTACCATGTTCCTGATGATTCGCCAATCCAACTGGTTACTCGCTATCTTAGGCATAGCCAATTTCTCCACGCTGGATTCCAACACATGGTCTCGTATGTTTTGAAGTGCTTCCCACACATCGCAGTAGGTAGATCGATCTTGAAATTCATTTTTAGTTACCACGTAGAAGACATACCGCGAATTATGTTTCAGTTTCAGTGTCTTGCCAGGGGCTGGAATCTGGTCAGTAGATATATAACAGGGTTTCTACGCCACTACTTCGAAAAGCATCCGCTAGTTGGCGCACTGGTCGGCCGTGACGTGACAGCGTGTATCATTATGTATTGTGTGTCGTCTAAGTTCTGTGTGTGTGTAACAGATAAGGTACGCGCCTTTGATTTAGTGGGTAGCCGGATCGATTCCTCGCCGTGTTAGAATTTTTTTTCTAATTTAAATATTCGTATGAAGGTACTGCTTAAGTCACACACACACATAACATAGCCGACACACAATACATAATGAATGAAATACAATACACGCTGTTACGTCGCGGTCGATCAGTGCGCCAACTAGCGGATGCTTTTCGAAGTAGTGGCGTAGAAACCCTGTTATATATCAACTCTGGTCTCCAAGTTTTTCTAATTGCCCGAACTTCTTTCGAAAGACGGATGCCAAGCATCGTGCGTTCTTGATAGGGGCGGGGATGTTGTATGCCCGTGAATAATCTTCTGGGAGAGTGAACAAATCTTGTCGTTGTTCTGAAGTGATTACATATCTAGCTTTCCCGGTACCTCCATACGCGCCCATAAATTCATCGAAGGTAGGGTCAGACACATCTCGAATATGGTTTACTCCTTTCTCTAGGTCATGGTCTCCTTCGAATGGCGCTAGTCGGTTTTGGTGAACTACTTTTGGGTTTCCGTTGGGGATCTTGCTTATGCGATATATAACATCATTGATCCTTTTCTTGATTAAGTATGGACCTTCCCAGGATTTTTGTAATTTTGGAGAAAATCCTTTTCTCCTCGCCTGGTTGTGTAACCATACTTTATCCCCTTGTTTAAAACCGCCTCCTGTGGCCTGCGTGTCGTACCGACTTTTCATTCTGTCGCTGGCAACTTGAAGATTTGTTCGCACTAATTCATGAATATCGTCCAGCCTTCTTCTCAATTGGATCTCGTAGTCTTCTCCTGCTAGATTTTCTCCAGGCCGACAGCTAAATTTCAGGTCACAAGGAAGCCTCATTTCAAGTCCAAACAAGATTTTCGGTGTTTTACCCGTGGACTCATTCACGGCAGATCGATAAGCCAATGCGAATAGGGAAAGATACTGGTCCAAATCTCTCTAATGGCTGGAAACTACTTTGGACAGGTATTTCCCAATAGTCCTGTTCATTCTCTCGACCATTCCATCTGACTGTGGATGTAATGCCGTTGTCCTGGTCTTCTTCATTCCCAGCTTGTCACAAATCTGCTGGAATAGATGGCTTTCGAAATTTCTTCCCTGGCCACTGTGGACTTCCAAGGGCACTCCATATCGTCTGATAAATTCTTTCACCAATACATCCGCGACAGATGTGGCCTCTTGATTCGGGATCGCGTAAATTTCCACCCACTTTGTGAGATAATCCATTACAACCAGGATGTATTTACCACCATTTTCTGTTGTCGGAAATGGTCCAGCGATATCTAAAGCAATCCTTTCGAAAGGGCTTCCAACATTATACTGTTTCATAGGTGCCTTTCTCTTGCGATGTGGTCCATTACTCGTAGCACAAGTCGTACATTTCTTACACCAGTCCTTCACATCGTCGGAGCTGTTCATCCAATAAAACCTTTCACGGACTCGCTGAAGGGCTTTCTTCACTCCCAGATGACCTCCCGATGGACCGTCGTGTAACTTCTTCAGTACCTCAGCTACTCTCGTTCTAGGGATAACTAGCTGTCTCCTCATCTCGGAACCATCATCGTTTTCAAGGACTCTTTTCAACAGCCCTTCTTCCAGGAAAAGGGAGTTCCACTGAGCCCAATACGCCTTGAGTTTCGGTCAAAATCTTGACACTTCTTGCCAGGTAGGTCGCCGATTTTCTTCCTTCCATTGCCGGATCATCTTCAAGTGAGGATCATTCTCCTGATCTTCTCTAATCCTAGTTGGTGACCATTCTTCGTTGACTACAGTAGTTCTTGAAACTGCAGCTTCCCTAGATTCCGCCTTGTTGCAGTGGGAGCAGTCTGTTGGGCACGGCCGTCTAGACAGGGAGTCGGCATTTTGGTGACTCACACCAGCTTGGTGTTCGCTAGTGTCTGATTTCTTCTGTGACTGGAGTTCTTGGATTGCAGGAGTCTTGGGGCGCTTAGACGGACTGCGTACGTGCTCTAGCTCGCCACACACTTGATTTTCTCGTCCATCGTTGTAATCTTATTCTCAATCTTCTCATCCATCGTTGTAATCTTATTCTCGATTTTCTCGTCCATCGTTAACATTTTATTCTCGATTTTCTCGTCCATCGTTGACAACTCATTCTCGATTTCAGATTTTAGAGACGAAATTTCATTTTCAACGTCAGCGGCAATGTCGTTTTTCATTAATAAGATATCGGCAGATATATCGTTCTTCAAAGTAGAAATCTTGTCGTCAATATTAGCAGAAATGTCGTTCTTCATAGCAGAAATATCGTTTTTTATATCCGAAATATCGTTTTTCACATTCGTTAAAAGTTTCTCTTCCATGGCAGAAATCTTCTGGTCCATGTTCTCTTCCATGGCAGAAATCTTCTCGTCCATGTTCTCTTCCATGGCAGAAATCTTCTCGTCCATGTTAGCAGAAATTGACGAGATTAAGGTGGAAGCCTCGTCATTAAATAAAACTGTTTCTGGATCAAAGCCGTCATTTTCCAGTGCCACTTTAAGTCTTTCTACTAATTCACTTTTCTTACCGGACGTTTCCAGCTCACAATCTTCCAATTCTGCTCTTAACTCAGTCACTTTCAAGTCACATAATCTCTTGGCCATTTTTACGTAGTAATTTATTTATATTACCCCACACCTAACACCAATGTAATGTTTTTCTAATTTATTTAAACAGTAAACGGGTGAGATAAACTTTAAACACACGGTATGGCTACTTACTAATATATTTAAACACTAACACTTAATTTATATACACTTAACTACACTACTAAGCAGTACACTCAACCACACTAGGGTACAATAGTTACACTAAACTACACTACACCGCAGTAGACTAATCTACATTACAGTGCAATCCGTTAAACTAGACTACACTAGATTACAATACACTGCAATAAACTAAACTATACTGCACTACTAATCCTTACACGAAACTACATTACACTGTTACACTGAAATACGTTATACTAGATTACACTACATTATACTAGTGTACACTAGACTGCAATACAATATTGTACATCATACTAGAGTATACTACACTACGATACACTGAAATTCATTGTTCCAGAATATACCACACTACACTATGTTACGCTGCAATACATTACACTAGACTAGACTACACTGAAAAACTAGATTACACTACCTTACAATAGAGTACACTAGACTGCAATAAATTACACTATTCTACAATGCACTAAACTAAATTAAACTGCACTATTCTAGACGACACAGCGTTAAACTGCAATACATTGTATTAGCCTACACTAAGTTACATCGAAACACATTGCACCAGACTATACTACACTAGAGTAAGCTACACTACTCTGCAATAAACTGCCCTAAACTACAATAGACTACGTTTCAGTGCAAAATACTACACCAGGTTACACTTCGAAACACTACATTACCATAACACTCCTATTTTCTCAAAACACTTGTCAAAAACACAAAATTGTGGAAAAAACTGAAATCATATAAAATTTAAAGATCAGTTATACTTGTAGGACATTTTGAATAAATTATTACAGTTCACTAAACTAGATTAAACTACACTACAATAGGCAATAAACTCATTTACACTACACTACCTTAAACTGCAATACATTACATTATATTACATTACATTATATTATATTACATTATATTACATTACATTATATTACATTACATTGCAGCAGACTATACTACACTACAATAAACTGCCGTAAACTACAATAGACTGCAATATAGTACGTTAAACTGCAAAATAATTCACTGGGTTACACTGCAAAACGCTACATTACCGTAACAATCGGCATTCAAAGATTAATGACCTTGTATATTCCTATTTTCTCGAAACAGTTGTCAAAAACACAAAACTTAAAAAACCCTAAAATCATACCAAATTTAAAGTTCAGTTATAGGACATTCCGAATGAATTACCCTGTATAAACCTCCTTTTATCTATAAACACTTCAAAATCGATGTAATCTCGAAATTAAAAGAGCAAAAATTGTAATTAAATTTACTTAATAATCTCCTCCACGTAAAAATAATCATATTCAAGTATTTCGATATTGTTTACTGTTGCATTAGATAGCTACTAGCTCTACACACAGATCGCATACATTATGAAGAAGTGTAATGGATTAAGGGTGCATTTAATAGCAGTATTAATATTGATTAGTTTCAATTAAAATCTTCGAACCCCGGCTAAACGATACACCCGAGGGTTTCATTAAACGTACACTCACGGGAGTATACAAAATCTTGTTTAAGCCGGTAAACAAGTATTATTATCTAAACCCCTTATTGTAAACAAATTTTGATGGCGGCGATATTTCACGTCATCTTTTGTGTAACTTTTAAATATTTTCTTATCGTTATTATTAGTTGTATCAATACAAAACTTTATTTTGTTATTAATATTATCTTTTTAATTACAGTTATGTAGTTCAATCATTTTTTACTTAAAAAGAGTGTGACAGGGTTGACCCTGAACAAAGCACTCTTATTCTTATTATGTCTGATAAAGATGTTTCGTGGAATTCCAGTGGCGTAGTAAAATATTTTATTTATTAATTTAATACAGAATTTGAATTATATTGCATACTATTGTATCAAATCATGTTTTAATTTGTTAAAATAATAAATTGAAAGCATCATTTACCTCAGGGTATATTTTTGGTTGCAATAACTACAAAGAAAGACGTAAAATAAATGTTATAGAATATCAAGTTAGAAATCCTTATGTCTGATATAGATGTTTCATGGTATTCCAGTGGCATAGTAAATATTTTGTTCACTAATTTAATACTTGAATTTTATTGCAATAAATCGTATCAAATTTTTGTTTTACTTGTTTAAATAATACTTGCGTCAAGTTATATTTTTGATTACAATAACTACAAAAAATGTAAAATCGACATTATAGAATGTTAAGTTACAAATACATTAAAAAAATGTGTGATTATAACTTTGTATTTTCAGATTTTACTGAAAAATCTATAGAAAAACTAAAAGACACAACTCAAGCAAAAAACAATAACGTTTCAAATTCGTCCGGAAGGAGAGGCTCATTACAATTATGGCAGTTTTTGGTGGCACTTCTAGATGCCCCTGACGCAAGTGCAGGTTGTATCGCGTGGACCGGGCGAGGAATGGAATTTAAGCTCATAGAACCTGAAGAGGTACTGAATCTTAAGCATAACCCTGTAATTAATAATCAATAACACTCTATACATTAAAAATATGACATTAGAACTACTATGTTGTAGGTAGCACGTCGTTGGGGGGCCCAAAAAAATCGCCCAGCAATGAATTACGATAAATTGAGCCGATCTCTTAGATACTACTACGAAAAAGGCATTATGCAAAAAGTGGCAGGTAGGTTCCTATGTATTTTCTTCTTTTCCACTCTATACTATTGGTTTTTTCAGGTGAAAGGTACGTTTATAAATTCGTTTGTGATCCCGAAGCTCTTTTCAACATGGCATACGGAGGACACACAGAAAACACCATAAAATTCCAATCGAACGTAAAATCTGAAAACGGAAATATAAAAACCGAAACGCAACATCATCTTGCGTATACGGAGATGCTCAATTTCTACAATTGCGGCATAGCACATTCTTATCAACATCTACATCCTTATTTACAGGAAACTAAACATACACGTTATACATAATTTATTATTAAAGATTGTTTATTAACGTAAATAAAGACATATTCAAAAAAGGGGAGGAAAATTTATTTACAAACCTAAACTAAAAAGGAGTGTAATTTTCAATATTTATTTAGAATTCACAATAGGGAGTAAGAGAAGTTTAGACATAAATAAAAAAGAAGAATATTATTCTATTAATCAACAATACACTCATAAAATTTCAGTGTAGGCCAGCCCTTAACTTTGACGTAATATATAAATGTTGTACCTACGTAGATAATGTAGGTCCAATGTTACTTTTATGAATATATAAAAAAAGAAGAATATTATTATATGAATCAACAATACACTCTTTAAAATTTCCGTGTAGGCCACCATTATACTTTGACGTAATAATATGAAAGTTGAACCTACTTAGATAAGGTAGATCCAATAATACTTTCATGAATAGATAAAAAAGAAGAATATTATTCTATTAATCAACAATACATTCATATAATTTCCGTCTAGGCCACCCTTTAACGTTGACATAATATTATGAACGTCGTATCTACTTAGATAAGGTAGCTTAAATAGACACTTTTAGATTGTCATAAGTTTTGCACGTATCCGTATCCGCATTGGAGTTACGTTGACGTAAAGAAGTTGTCAAGAAAACGTTTTGAGCAAATAACTTATCGGTTCGTGCTAAAACCAGGATGGTCACAGCACTATTTTTTGGTAAAAGTTAAAAAATAATGAAAAACAAAACTGAAAATGAACTTTGTGGTTATAATCAAACCAAACCAATATCAAAGAAAACCTGTAAAATAGCACTAATTGCACTGAATACTGATTTTGGTCGGGATACGGATACGTTTACGTATACGGAGAAGGGACGTAACAAACCGTTCAACGCATCGTATCGGCTGAGCCGTAAGGGGTCTTACACATGCGCAGTTCGTTACGGATACGGATACGTGAGAAATTTGAGACCAGCTAAAAGTACCTAAAATTACTTTTATAAGATAAAAGAGAAGAATAGTATTCTATATATCAACAATATATTCATAAAATATCCGTGTAGGCCACCCCTTAAACTATGACATAATTTGAAAGTTGTATGTACTGGCAGGAAATTTGGAAAGTTTGAAATAGGTGGCGCTAGTTAGGCCACAGAATGGTGTAATCTTTGGTTAGGCTCCAGGGGGTCTATTCTCAAACGGTGACATATTTTGTCGCATGCGAGATTTTTAAATTTTCGAACAAAAAACGTAATTCTTTATTCTCGAATGTCGCATTCGAAAATTTTCAATAGATAACTTGTTGAAAATTGTCGCACAACTTGAAATTGTGGTAATCTCCATAGACCGAAAAAGTGTGACGTCAGAACATGGCCGCTGACAGTTACCGAGGGAAAACAAATCAATTATTTAACTTATGTCTTGTCCTGACCATTCTAATATTTTAAAAGTTTATTCGTTTTTTCATTTGTAAAGTGACACTGCAATGACTATCAAGTAATTACGCCTTATTGCTTCGCTCCTAAATTTTCATCATATACTCTATATCTACGACCGAAGCGTTATATATAAACAATTACTGTCAAATATTTCATGACGCGTGCGACATGAAATTGTTGACTGCTTCAAACCACTCTACAATTGTCAACAAGTTATCTACCGAAAATTTTCGAATTCGACATTCGAGAATAAAGAATAACGTTTTTTGTTCGAAAATTTAAAAATCTCGCATGCGACAAAATATGTCACCGTTTGAGAATAGACCCCCTCGTCTTTCAACTGTCAATTAGGCAATCCAACGACCTGTCAAAATAAACTCAATATGGCGGTGACGGTCAAATAAATAACAAAGTTATTGTAGAGCGTGATTATTTAACCCACGTTAAATTGATTTTCTTTCTGTTTATTGGCTGTAAATTTTGGTTTTTAAATAGTGTAGTGTTTGTCTTCGATATGTATTGCAGTTGGTTGTGGAAGCCGTTCTAATCGTAATGAAGTTTCGTTTTGTTCCCGCAGAGACAAAACACAGGTTTCTAACGAAGAAAAACGATTTGACCAAACTTCGCAGGGCTGCATGGATATCTGTGGCATGGATTGCAGCAATAAAGAGAGACGATCAGACCGAATCTATATTGAAACACCCGAAAGTTTGCTGTAGACACTTTATAACTGGTAGGCTTTTTATCAAATATATCAACTCTACTAGCTCCTAGTTTACGTAGTTTGTACTCAAGTAGGTATTAACTCATTTTAGGCAAACTTGCTGTCCTCGAAGATAAAGAACACCCTGACTGGGTACCATCTCAACATATGGGGCATGTGTCTCAGAAAGCAAAAAAAGGGCTGCAGATGTTGACCGAAAGAATCGCAGTGATAAAAGGACAAAACTGACTGTCACTCAGGTAAAAAATAATTAATAGTAGTCCTTTTTTATGTAAATTGTTTCAAGAGCTAAATGACAATTGATTGGGATATGTGTAACTGATCGTCCTGGCCAAGAAAAGATACTCGATGAGCATGTTTTGCACACTTTATTTTGATAAAAAGAATGTTAATTCTTAGTAATAGCAATGTTAAGTTATGTATTGATAGTTGCTGAAAATTGTTATAATTAATTACTTTGTCAACAGGTCATGGATATTGATGAAATGCCTCAACAGTTCCAGGATGGTCAAATTGAATTTATGGAGACGATGGTGTCTATGATGCTTAAGTATTTATATTTTAGTTTTGAAGCTAAACATTTAGTAAATATTACTTTGCAACTTTTATTATTTCTCAACATTTAATGAATGTTTTATTTTGATTTGTACTTGTACAAAAACAAAAAAACACTAGAAAATAAAACCCCTAAGGTCATAGAAACAATTTCACAAGACAACATCGACAAAAAACAATCATTTATAAACTCATTACATAACTCCAAATACACATATAATTCCTTACAATTAATGAAGGCTAACTTAGTTCTACATTTATGTACAAAAAATAAAATACAACACTGATTTAATAGCAGAAGGTTACATATAATATATCTATTAGCTAAACTATTTATGTTTCTCCAACATCTGGATTTTACACTAATAACTGTTATGTTAATGTTTGTTTCTTTACTTTAGGATTTATTAATTAAACATTAACATCGCTTAACTGTCACTGCCCATGACAGCTGCCATTGCCAACTTTACATTAGTGGCAGTGACTACATAACGTACAGACGTACCTCTAAATAACCTAATCCTACATCCCCCTTTCTTAAGTAAGATAATCAAAACTGATTCAGTTTTGGAGGAAGTCGCGAAATTCGACCTGATGATGTGATACAAGTTTTTTTAATAAATTTAGCCTCCAAATCCGAATCACTTTCTGAACTGTCCTTCATTTTATTTTCATCTACAACTATAGTAATGCTTTCTTCATAAACACTACTTGCATCACTGTTCGATTCCGAATCTCCATCATTAACACTTTCTTCATTATGATTATCATCTTCGGTAGTTTCACATTGTTCATTTTCAAGTCTATTTTCAAAATTTACAACCACTCTCTCTTCTCTCACACTTTCCTTATCATTACTAATATTATCATCATCCTTTAATTCTATAAAATACTTAATTTCATTATGATTTTCCTCCTTTGCTGATGAATAATGGTTTTCTGAATTATTTAGAAAATGTTTATTTCCTACCGGTTTAATGAATTTCCGATTTCTTATTAGCATAGAACCATTATTCATTTGCAATCTATATGTTCTATCTCTTAGTTTACTAACAACTTTACCAAGAAACCAATTACCATTTGGTTTTGTTTGAACATAAACTGACTGATTTGTGTACAATTCAGGTAAGTTTTTAGTTGCATTTTTATTATAATATTTTTGTTGCAGTTCTTGTTTTTCCTTAATAATTGTTTTATTATATTCTTTCGCAATTCTAGGTTTTGACTGATTTTTTGTAATTATTAAATTTGTTCTTAATTTTCTCGACATCAAAATTTCAGATGGTGATATGTTTTCAAAAATGGGTGTAGTACGATAATGTAAAAGAGCCATATATAAATCTTTCTTTTCATTAAATATTTTCTTAAACATTTTTTTTATAGTTTGGATATGTCTCTCTGCCATGCCGTTAGACTGAGCATAGGTTGGAGACGAAACTATATGCTTAAATTCCCATTGTCTGCTAAAAGTTTTGATTTCTTGTGATGTAAATTGTGGGCCGCCATCACTTACCAAGGTTACTGGAATCCCATGCCTAGCAAAAATTGACTTAAGATTTGTTATGACCATATGGCTTGTTGGATTATTCAATAATTCTGCGACTTCTACATATTTTGAAAAATAGTCAATGACTAAAAGGTATTTTTTTCCTTTTATTTCGAAAATATCGCAGCCTATTTTATTCCATGGTAAAGCTGGTATCTCATGTGGCTTTAAAGGTTCCTTATTCTGAGAATTGGCATAAGTAAGGCACTGGTGACAATTTGAAATTTTCTGTCTTATTTGATCAACCATACCAGGCCAGAATAAAGAATCTTGTGCCAATTTTATGCATTTGTTTACCCCTAAATGACTATAATGAATACGATCTAACATTTCTTTTTGAAGTGACTTTGGAACTACCAGACAATTGTTTCTAAAAATTAATCCGTCAATGACAGTTAATTCTGATTTATAAGGACAAAATATTTTAACTTGATTTTTAACTTTTTTATTTGAATTAGGCCAGCCGTTTTTAATTAGTTCTTTAAGATCATTCAAAACTGTGTCTTTATTCGTTTCAATCACAAATTCATTTATTTTTTCAGGTGTTGCATTCAATTCTAATTTAACCATACATACATGACCCTCAATGTCATCATCCAACAAATCCACTTCCTTCTCTACAAGATATGCACGAGACAAAGCATCTGCTAAAAGCAAGTCTTTTGCGGACTTATAGCGCAACTCAAAATCAAATTTTTGAAGTTGTAACAACATTCTCTGCAACCTTGCAGGACATTTATACAACGGCTCTTTGAAAATGGAAATAAGTGGTTGATGATCTGTTTCAACAATTACCCTACGACCAAAAATATACTGATAAAATTTAGTTAATCCAAAACAAACAGCATACAACTCTTTTTCGATTTGTGCGTACCTCGTCTGAGTGTCTGTTAATGCCTTTGAGGCATACGCACATGGAAGATTATTCTGCAGAAGACAAGCTCCTACTCCTGATTTTGAGGAGTCTACTGAAATAACTGACTGTTTATTTATATCAAAAAATTGTAAAACCGGATTTGTTGTGAGTTTCTTTTAAATCTACAAAAGCTTTTTCTTTGTCCTCATCCCAAATGAATTCATTTTCCTTTTTTAATAAACTTCTAAGGGGCTCAGTTTTATCTGAAAAGTTTTTTATAAACCTACTCACATAAGTAAGCATACCTAAAAGTCTTTGTATGTCCTGTTTATTTTTAGGACATGGCATTTCTGAAATTGCTTTAATTTTAGAATTGTCTGGACTAATACCTTTATTATTTATTATATGACCCATGTACTTAATTTCTTTTTGTCCAAACTTGCATTTGTTTAAATTGAATTTAACATTATTTTTCCTAGCAGTATCCAAAACTTTTTCTAATCTCAGATCATGTTCTTGTTTATTTCTACCCCAGATGATTAAATCATCTATATAAATATCAGAACCTTCAATTTTATCAAAAATACTTCTAAAGCGTTCTTGAAAAATTTCAGGAGCACACTTTATACCGTAAGGTAATCGTAAGAATTTGTACCTACCATATGGGGTTCCAAATGTACAGAGCTTTGAACTCTCGTCATCTAATGGGATCTGATAGAAACCACTTGTAGCATCTAAAGTACTAAAAATAGTTGCTCCAGCTAATTTACTGGACACTTCTTCAAATGTAGGAATTCTACAATATTCTCTTTTAATTACATTATTTAGATCCTTAGGATCCAGACATATTCTTAATTTACCATTTGGTTTACGTACTAATACAAGAGCATTCACTCAGTCAGACAGACCCTCAACCTTTTCAATGATTTTCTCCCTTTTTAGCTCCTCTAGACTTTGCTTTAGGGGTTCCAACAAAGGAAAGGCTACCCTTCTTATTGGATTAACGACAGGTTTTGCATTTGCTTCTAGACTAATGCTACATTTTTTACTAATACAACCTATGCCAGAAAATACATCTTGATATTTATTTATTACTTCTGTGTACTCATTTTGTATGTAAACTGATTCAATTCTTTTAATTAAATTTAACTTTTGAGAAGCAATCAACCCTAGAATTGCAGAAGTATTACTATTTACAATAAAAAATTCCAAATCATATGCATTATTATTTTTAAAACAACTTAAATTACATTTTCCGCAAACTTTTAATTCATCACCAGTATATGATTTTAATTTGTAATCAGATTTCTTAATAATTTTAGGAGATAATCCTAGACTTTTGAAGAGATCAAATGACAATATATTAGCCATTGCACCTGTGTCAATTTTAATTTAATTATTTTATTATTTATTTCTAGTGTAGTTACCCATTCATTCACATTGTCATTTGTATTTACACTGTCTATAGAGCCTATAAACAAAGAATTTTCAGCATTTTCATTAATTACTTCTTCTACTTCTACTATCTCATTCACTCTTCTTTTATTCTTTTTCTTGTAGCACTTACTTTCAAAATGATTTTGAAATTTACAAAAATTGCACATCTTACCATGAGCAGGACATTTATTTACTGGATGATTTAAACCACACCTCGTACAATTATTAATAAATTTCTTACTTTCTGGATTTACATTTTTCTTTCCACGATTGATTTTTCCATTGAATTTCTCCTTCTGAACATAATCCACTGCCGCCTCATGATGTATCTCATTCATTGCTTCACTTCTTTCTTTGGACATTTCCAGAATTGCACATTTTTCAATAATCTTTTCCAAACTAGTGGAATCTTCTTCTTGTAATAATTTTTCTCTAATTGATGAATTCTTGACCCCACAAATAATAACTGTTTTTGTAAGATCTTCTTGCAAAGTTCCTAGTTTACATTTCATTGCCATTTTCTTTGCTTCAGTTATAAACTGGTCTAGAGATTGTCCCTGAGTTTGCTTAAATGAGAAAAATTTGTATCGTTCGTAGGTTAAATTTTCTCTAGGCAAAAAATGTGGTTCAAACTTATCGAGTAAAGTATTAAGTTTATCTTTTTCAGCGTCAGTAAACTGAAATGTAGTATAAATTTTGAAGCCTTCTTCCCCAATGAAATGAAGAACTTGTGCGCACTGAATGGCCTCATCTTTTTTATTAATTTCACTCGCAACTAAATAGTTTTCAAAACGGTACCTCCATAGCTTCCAATTTTTTGCTAAGTTTCCCGCCATTTGCATGGGTGCTACTCCTCGGCTGTCTCCCATTTTTCTTTATATTGCAAAAATTTTACACCGCTGGTTTTAACTTTCTTTGTCTAACTATTCTGACTGCGCCATGTTATGTTAATGTTTGTTTCTTTACTTTAGGATTTATTAATTAAACATTAACACTTGATTTTATATTGTTCTTTATTGAGTACATACACGTGAGCCAAGGTTCGAGAACATCGCTTAACTGTCACTGCCCATGACAGCTGCCATTGCCAACTTTACATTAGTGGCAGTGACTACATAACGTACAGACGTACCTCTAAATAACCTAATCCTACAATAACGATTTAAAATAAGCACTCTTTACCTTAAATTGGAAAATTGTCCTTTTCAAATATTACAAAACACCTTAAAACCCCACAAAATACAAAGTAAACCGTTTTATATCTATAAAACTCTGCAGCTTTATAAACTGAATCCAATGTTTGACCTTCGCCGCCATATTGACAGCTAAAGTCACGTGGTTTGGATTGCCTAATACCAGCTTATTTAGATTCAAATATTTCAAATACAATCGTTTTGATTAGTTTACTATTAATGTGTTGATAATTGCAATTAAAATGACGGGATAAATATAAACTGACAACAAATGCTCGTGTCTGTAATAAACATTTTGTTCAGACAGTATTATCACTTTTTTAAACTAATGATCTGCTATCAAAATTATCATTTCTGTCGTAGGATGCATAGATAAGATAATATAATATACAATAGATGGGCCACTCTACTGAATAATTATTCAATGTTATTTTACTTCTTCAACCCACCGCTATAGCGCTGCATATAGAACCAGCGGGCTTTTTGAAATATATGGAAATAACTATTTTTGCTATTTATAACAGATAGATATAGTGAGCTCTAATGTATTTTCATGCACCTTTTTAAAGGGCTAGAGAATACATTAGCTTACACCAATTTTATCAATCGACAACGCTATTAATAAGGAATTTTATGAAAAGTGGAATTAATATTCCAAAATAAGACTGCTTGAACACATTATTTTTATTCATGAAAAAAACAGGAAACAAATCAATTTACTTATTCCAAATTTAGATTTATTTATAATTCAACTTTTTTTAATCTCAAACAGTTGTTTTCGTACACCGGAATTTTGTCTGTCAATTTTTCTGGCTAGTGAAACCATGTTTTTGGCAATTCCATAAAATTTTCTAGCTTTGGGCGTTAGCTGAATGGCTCTACTTGAATCTCCATGGCTTAGTAAATTCAATCTTTGTTTAATATCTGAAAAAATATTATATGTACTATTTTTTACTTACATTTATTATTGCGATTTACTTTTTACATATTACTTTTTAAAATATAGTCTGGAATTATTTAGAAACAGTTAGTTTCAACAAAGTAAGGGTCAAAACAGTAAACTTTCTACATACTCTAAAAATTTACCTTTACGTTTGCTGGGTGTCTTTAATGTAGTAAGAATGGTGTTCGAGGTAGTTGGAGTGCTGCAGGAGGCGATGGCAGGATATGACTCTGAACCTGTAATAGTAAAAGTTATAGTTATATTTGCTAAGTCAAAATGAAACTTTTTTAAAGCATCATCAGAAATTTTTTTTTAGCAAAACAAAAATAAATAGGCCAAATCGCTTTTAACTTTTGTAATATACAACAAAGTTTGTGGCTTTGTCTATTTTTGACATATTCAATAGCACACACTGAAAACGATTCCTAATGAGAATTGCAATTATAGTGTAGCAAATCTAAATTTTCATATTTACTGGGCTGCTCCTCATAATTATGAAGCAAGCTGATGAAACTACAATTAATTACTTTTTTGTGTTTTTCGCTGTCAGATTAAAATACATTTCCTAAAACCAGTTTTTGCTATGACTACTTATGATATGGGTCAATTTCCACAATAGTATTATACATTACCTTGGGATTCAACAATGTCCTGGTTCTTCTCAGGTAATTCCTCCATACTTCTTGTTGGTGCTGGTATATATAAGTTTGGAACTGCATTTGCTTTTAAGTTTGTTTAGGAAGGAGATGCATTTTAATGTCTTTACTTGTATTTTTACAAGTGGGAACAATACAGTATTGAACCATATTGTTAATGTTTAATATACACAATCACTTGAAAAGCACAAAAATGTCTGTTTATACAAATTAATATAATAATAACCGTATAATATACAAACGAAAGCAATGGCTGATAATGGCGATCGAAGTATCAAAATGACATGGAGGTTATAGAAATGGCGAGATTTTAAAATCTGACAGTTCATTGATTATGTAGCGCTACCGGCGACGGGTGGTATAACTAAATAAACATGACAAAATTTATAGTGGGAGTGAGCATAGCATGGTAGGATGCCAATCTGCGATCAAACAAATGTCATTATTCCCATTTGAAAATAACAATGCATCACAGGAATAAGTTGAGGTTATGAATGGCTTACCTTTCTATTAAGTCTTCTTTTTTCACAACAACCTTCGCATTCCTATTTCTTTTCAACTATTTCTTCAATTACTTTAAAGTCTAACCACCATATTTATCACTCATTTTGCCACAAAACCAACGGAAATAGTACAAAATTGAACAAAGCACAGTAACCGTCATATAAAAAGTATAGGCTGTCAACCTCCAACCACAGATAACTCACCCTCCAAATTAATCAGCGCCGCTACGAGCGAGCGATTTCGTCCATCCCGGCCCTTAGATAAAATAGGTCTTCTTTCTAGATGAACTCGTTACACTAGTTTACTAGTTATTGTACTAGGTCAGCGTAAATTTTCCGTGCAAGGATATTCAATATGGCGCAATTTAGACACGGTAGAATGTTAGCTGATTCAGTCTTCCGATGAAGATAATTTTTATTTATTACCGCCATTATCACCACTTCTAGATGAGTGCAATGATGGAGAATATTCCAGAATTCCTATATATGAGGAATTCTGCGAACTTTTTTCATCAGAAGTATCACATATATGTTAAAATTTTCAAATTTATATGTTTAAATAATTGATACTGCCCTCACAAGTACATATGACATAGCCATCTTTATTAAGTAAAATATTTCCTGCTAGATATTTTAATATCACAGCAATTTTTTCCCTTTCTTCTATTGTCTCGGGCAATTTTAAATATTACAATAGGTTATGTACTTTGTTTATCTTTTAGCCCTCTATTGCTGTCTCTCTACTGCACTGGTTGCCCTTGAACAATACCTGGGGCGGGCCAGTACAGTAATCTTGTGCACTGATGAAAAGAGCAGGCTGAGCTGGTGTCGAAAAGAACGCTTTATTGTATACTTCCGGAACCAGTGCACCAACAAGTTCAGATAAAAAGAGCATTATTTTTATGAATAGTTAAAAAGGAAGAACGTATTACCTAACTTGAAATATTCAGGTTTTAGACATAAACATATTTGTCCATGGTTTAAAAAGCTGATTACATAATACGTTCATAAAATTTCCGTGTAGATAGTTCTTTATCTTTATTCGTACATTGTTAAAAACAGTAGGTCAAATAATACTTTTGTAGAATATATAAAAAAGTAGAAGAATTTGTGATTCTATTTTGAATGTCTATCAAAATATTACAATAAATTTGAAAATACGCTACTATAATGGTAGATAAGAAACATTGGTTGAATAAAATACACGAAGAACCTAAAAGTAGTCAAGAATATATATCCTGGAGTAGCTCTGAAGGGGAAGCTGATGAGTTATCGATATCTGATATATGTGATGAAGTAGACGACAAAATGTCTCTTCGTTGGGTGAAACCTATAGAAGATGACGATCTATTCAGCTGCAGCAGTTCTGATCAATCTCCTATAATCAGTAGTGTATGTGCTGAAGAATCGTCCCCAGTTATAGGTAGAAAACGTAAAATGAAAGAAATGAGATCGAAATTTAAAAAAGCTAAGGAAATGGAAGAGTGTTCACCGGAATCGCAGTCTACGCAAATTATAGACAGTGAATCGCCCGAAATTATAATAGATATAGATTCTAACAGTGTAAACAGTTTAATAACGAAACAAGATAGTAGTTTTAGTTCTCATTCAAGTAACAATTTATATTATCAACCTTCTACTAGGAGAAAACGATTTAAAAAGAAAGGCTTAGCTTCTCTGCTTAAAAAGACGTTAGATTTACAAAAAACTAGAGTTTCCATATGGAAACATGAACTGTATATGAAGAGAGTGTCCGATATAGTGCAAGACGTTATTAAATTCAAAGTGATAAACATCCGAAATGAATACGGAAATGTCGTTCTCGAATGTGACGAAATATTTGAAGACAGAACAGATGATAGTGACGAACATTTAAATTTGATATTAATTTTGGTTAATCAAAGTGAAAATATGGATTTTAAGGAAGATTTAGTATATAAATTACACCCGCCTTACCTATCGAAAATAGTGACTTACAAATCGCGAGATGTGACTTGTCATTTTAATGTAACTAGGATCGTTAAATAAATTATTTCAAACAATGTTTGGGGTAAGTATGTTTTTATTTGAAATTTTTTTATAATATTTATCGAATTTAACCAGAGTGTCTACTATATTTAGAATTTTCTGTTCCTATTTAAATAATATTTTCGAGATTAATTTGTATTTGAAAATAGTGTTTTCATTAAAAAAATCATACAGATCAAAATAATGAAAATATCGAATTCCAATTCTGAAGGAAAGTTCTTGAATGATAATTCTATTGTTTAAAAAATCAGCTGACCTATGGGGCTTCAAAATACGAAAATATTATTTAGTGAGTTCCAAAATGTTTTCATTTAAAAATTCATACAGTTCAAAATAACGGAAATATTGAACTTAAATTCTGAAGGAACGTTCTTGAAGGATCATTCTGTTGATAAAAAAATCAGCAGTGCCGTAAATGTTGGTATAACTGAGATACGGGGCTTCAAATTATGAGAATATGTTTTGTGAGTTCCAGAACTTGTTTTCATTTAAAAATTCGTACAGATCGAAATAACTTAAATTTTCAGCTCAAATTCTAAAAGAACGTTCTTCAAGGATCATTCTATTGATAAAAAAAACTGGCGGGGTCCTAAATGTTGGTATAATGGAGATATGTGGCGCAAAAATCTGGAAATATGATTAGTCTGTAATTATTAAATTGAATATTCATCTGGGTTGATTAAAACTCGTATGGGGCTTTGATTTAAAGTCGTATGTGATATAACATGAAATATTTTAAAAATGATTTGAAATTTTAAATATTTAGGTTAAGTTTAGTGAGTCCCAAAATGTGGTTTCGTTTAAAAATCCATACAGATCAAAATAATGAAAACATTGAACTCATATTCTAAAGGAACGTTCTTGAGGGATCATTCTATTGATAGAAAAATCGGCATTGTCCTAATTGTTGGTATAACTGACATATAGGGCTTCAAAATATGTTTTGTGAGTCCCCAAACGTGCTTCTGTTTAAAAATTCATACAGATAAAAATAATGGAAATATTGAGTTCAAATTCTAAATGAACGTTCTTGAATGATCATTGTATTAATTAAAAAATCGAGAAATTCCTAAATAAAACGATTTATATGTTTAGAGAGTCAAATACGTGGTTTAGTTTAAAAATTCATACAGTTCAAAATAATGGAAATATTGAGCTCATATTCTAGAGGGATAGTCTTGAAAGATTATTCTATTGTTAAAAAAAATCAATAGTGACCTATATGTTGGTATAACTGAGATACGAGGCGTCAAAATATGTTTAGAGAGTCCCATACGCGTGTTATAATTGGCTGAACACCGTAAAAGCTAACAGCGGACTTCCTTGTTTTTATTTATTGCTTGACTTGTTTATTTTATATATTTTATTGCTAATACAAACAGTTTTGTTAATAATTAATCCATAATATTTAGTCAGTCTGATGTTAACTTTTAAATAATAAAGATCGGATTCGGTGTTGAACCTTTGTACAGTACAGTTGTGCGCTCCGAAACGATTAAGTAGTTAAAAAGTAATTAGTGAATATTTTCAAAGTGAACCAAAACAAGCAAGTAAGAATATCAGGTTAACTTTTTATTAAAACATTAGTAAAACAACACATTAACTAGAAGTGAATCTGAATTTAATATCAGATATAAATAACAGAAAATACTTCGCCAGATCCGTATTAAGGAAAACCTAAATGATACTTAAAAATGGATGACAACATATCTCAAATAGGGTGTACACCCACTAATAACACAACCCAACAACCCAAAACATATTCCTCAGTAGCAAACCAACAAACCAGAACAAACAATTTCCCATCCAGAAATCAAGCTATACTATTCGACGCAATCGAAAACACTAGGCTAGAAGACTACCTAAAGGCACTATGCCAAACAATCCAACCAAATAACATAATTTTTTGCTCAAAGCTATCAAACAACAGAATATGTATTTATTTGGCAAATGAAAATTTAGTGAACACATTCATCAACAATCACGGTAAAATCCAAATAAACCAACAAATACTACAGGCACGTCGACTAGTCACTCCTAGTCAAAGATTAATATTATCCAATGTTTGTCCCTCTATCCCCCACTCAGTCCTTGAATATGAACTTATAAATCTAGGGATTAATCCTCTTTCACCCTTATCTTTCTTGCGAATAGGAATCTCAGATCCCGCATTTCAACATATCCTAAGTTTTAGAAGACAAATATTTATATCTCCATTCAATAACCAGTCCCTTCCCGATTCATTTTTAATCACATATGAACAAACCTCATATAGGATATTTTTGTCCCTTGATAATCAAGAATGCTTACAATGTAAACAAACTACTCATACAACAAAAAACTGCCCAAATAGAGCAATCACTTCAACTCACTTTAACCCATCAACAGAATCATCACCAGAAAATCCAGCCGACAATCAAACTGAAGAAGAAACAATCAACATTTCACAATATCAACAGGATCAATCAAATAACCAAAACTCAGAACAAATTTCCGAACCTCAAACAATGAATACCCAAGTAGTTAAACACACAGAAAATAGTAAAGACAGCACACCGACTATCAACAGAAACGAAATCGAAACAACCAAACCACAAAATAAAAGAACATCAACAGAACGTTCCCCATCACCAACAACAACTGAACACCTACCTACATTTGTAAAACCAACAAATAGTGAAAAGAAAATAAAACAAACCGAAAACAAAAAACCAAAAAAATCAATAGGAGAAATGTTAAGTCACACTAAAGCGCTTTTCAAGAATACAGATATCAATTATCCTCTAACCTATGAAGAACTTATAGATTTTTTTGAAAATTGTGAAGGGTGTACAGATCCTCTCAGTATCGTGAAAATGTACACCGAAGAAATAACGGAAGTCACAGACCTACTTACCACAATATACCCCTATTTAAAGGATAAAAAAATGAAGATGAGATGCACTCGAATTAAAAATAAAATTCTCAAATAGATAAACCCTGAATACCAAACAGAACTGGACACAGATACCTCTATTGAAACCTATTAATCTTGTTTACCTTCACTTCCTTAATTCAGTGGAATATAAATGGGTACTATACCCACCTAGAAAACTTGCAATTAATAATTTCAAAATACAAGCCCATGCTAATATGCCTACAAGAAACCAATTTCAAAAACAATAGAATCCATAATCTAAAAAATTATAATTGTTTCTCTAAAAATCGAGAAAATGCAAGAATAGCCAGTGGAGGTGTAGCAACATATATTAGAAATACAATAGATGCAACATCAATTCATCTAAAAACTACTATTGAAGCAGTCGCCGTTAGAGTGAAAGATACAATGACCTTTTCATTGTGCAACATATACATTCCCCCAAATCAGGAACCTACTACAGAAGAACTCACTGAGCTGCTGAGCCAAATTCCAGCTCCTCAGATAATAGTGGGAGACTTTAATGCCCACAACTATATCTGGGGCTCTACTAAGCAGACACCTTTTGGAAAAAAAATTGAAAATCTATTAGAAAAGTACAATCTTAACCTCCTAAATGACGGCCAAAAAACCAGACATGACATAAGAACTGGTGAAGATTCAGCAATCGACCTAACAATATGTCACCCATCTCTCTCACAAATACTTAATTGGGATGTATCAACGTATTTATATGATAGTGACCACTACCCCATAATAATTAGCAGCGAACCGGAAAATACACCGGACCCAATAACAAAATGGAAAACAAAATCAGCAAATTGGAACGAATTCCAAGAATTTATACAAGAAAATCTCCACAAGTTAAAGGAAGATGCGGATATTGATCAAGAAGTACACTTTATCACAGAATTAATAGCGCAATCAGCAGATAATCATATTGGACGGTACGAACACAACAACAAACACCAAACGGTTCCCTGGTGGAACTTGGACTGCAAAGAGGCTGTGAAGAAATCGAAAGAAGCTTTTAACAGATTCAAAAGAAGCAAGACGGAACAAAATTCAATTGAATTCAAACGATTGAGAGCCAAAGCCAGATACACAATAAAAAAGCGAAACGGGAATCATGGAAAGAGTATGTTTCAACAATAAACAGCTCAACTCCAATGTCCACTATATGGGAAAAAGTCAAAAGGATATCCAAACCAAAACAATCCAATACAATAAACTTTCTGGAGATAAATAACACTATTTATAAAAACCGAAATGAAATAACAAACATCTTATCAAGTGAATATCAAAAAAACTCAAGCAACTCAAACTACACACCAGATTTTTTGAATCATAAAAACAAAGCAGAGCAGCAAGAAATTGACTATAATAATAATAACCAGCAAACGAACAGTTTGAACTATGCAATAACCATTGACGAACTTGAAAATTCACTCCAAAACTCTAAAAACTCCAGCCCAGGTCCTGATAATATTCCACTCATTTTTCTAAGAAATCTAAGTAAACAAACCAAAGAACATTTACTAAAGATATATAACCTAATCTTAACAAAGAAAGTATATCCCAGAGCATGGACAGTTTCCATTATAATTCCCATTCCTAAGCCAAGTAAAGCGAAATCAGATCCAGAAACATATAGACCAATTTCACTCACCTGTAGCATGGGAAAAGTTCTTGAGAAGATAATTAATAACAGACTTTTATGGCACCTAGAATCAGAAAAACTAATCATACCCGAACAGTGTGGTTTCCGTAAAAATCGCTCCACGTTAGACAATCTTATTGATCTAGAATCTGAGATCCATGAGGCCTTTGCAATAAAGCAGCACTGCATCGGAGTATTTTTTGATATTCGTAAAGCCTACGATACAGTCTGGAAATACTCAATAATCAAAACTCTTTACGACTGGTCAATACTGGGTAACATATTGAAATATATATCGAACTTTCTAGATCAACGACAGTACCAAGTACGAGTAGATGGTGTATACTCACAGCTGAACACCCAAGAAAACGGCATTCCACAAGGGTCAAATCTCAGCACGACATTATTTCTCATAGCAATAAATTCAATTATAGCAAACTGTAAATCACCCGTGAAATGCAGACTATATGCAGATGACCTGGTTATCTATTGCAGAGGGAAAAATATGACTACAATACATAAAACCATTGAACAAACAATAGCTACAATAGAGGATTGGTCAAAAACAAGTGGACTGCGTTTCAACACTACAAAAACCAAAGCTTTATGTTTCTCGAAAAGGACTCAACCACAACTTGAAAACTTGTACCTTTATGGACAGAAAATAGAATACGTGAGAGAAATAAGTTTTCTAGGAATGATACTCGACCAAAAGCTGACATGGAAATCACACATTCTGACATTGAAGAAAAAATGCCAACCTGGAATTAATTTACTCAGATCACTAGCATTCAAAAACTGGGGCGCAGACTACTCAAGTTTACTGCACATCTATAAATCATTGATCAGATCAAAACTTGACTACGGAGCGATTGCCTATAACTCTGCCAACAAAAGCCTTCTACAGTCAGTGGAAGTTATACAAAACACAGCTCTTCGCATCTGTTTGGGTGCCCATCGTACAAGTCCTATCCAAAGCTTACATTGGGAGACTGGAGAGTTACCGCTTTCTTACAGAAGAGAATATCTAAGCATCTCTTATGCTGTCTCTGTAATATCAAACAAAAGAAATCCAGTAGCCCACAACGTCTTATCTGATCGTTTTAAAGCCAAATTTTTATCCAGCTCAACTACTCCTCCTTTCTATCACAGAGTCAAAACATATTTAAACAAAATAAATTCGCATTTTCCAAATATTTATGACGTCCCATCAATAAATTATCCTCCTCCATGGACAATAGCACTCCCTATCCTAGACCTAAGCCTCGCCTACCTTAATAAATCAGAGACTCCAATAGCCAGAATAAAACAAGAATTCCTAAGAGCCTTAAATAAATACGGTAGCATTTATAAGGTATACACAGATGCTTCAAAAAACCAAGATGAAATTGGGGCTGCCTTCTACTCCGAGGACTTTTCGAAATCCTACATACTCCCATCCTTCACATCTATTAATTCAGCTGAATTATTCGCCAGCTTAGAAGCACTCAAGAAAATCCAGAAAATCAAGCATAAAAATGTCCTTTTAATATCGGACTCTCAAAGTTCACTAACAGCACTTTGTCAACTGTACTCTAATCACCCTATAGCCATACTGATCAAGAAAGAGCTACAGAATTGCAGAAACAGCAGCATACATATTAAATTCATGTGGGTCCCATCCCATACTGGAATAGAAGGGAATGAGAGAGTAGATCAAATAGCAAAAAATGCATTCGCCAATCAACAATCAGAAAGGAACGATTTTACCGTACATACTGATTTGAAAGCGTTTTACAAGAGCAAAATCTACGATAAATGGCAGGAAGAAGCAAGACATAACCAACACAAATCATATGAAGTCACTACAAATTCTCACGGTTGGAACTGTAAAAACATAAATAGAAGAGAACAAGTGATCCTTTCTCGTATTCGAATCGGTCATACGCGCATCACACACGACTACTTACTAGCAGGAAAAAATAAACCAATGTGCGAAATGTGTAACAGTGAGTTAACCGTGAAACACCTGGTAATCGAATGTGCGAAATACGACAAGGAACGGAAAAAGAATCAACTACCACTATCACTAAAAAAACTATTACAAGAAAAGCAAGAAACAAAAAAACTTTTAAACTACCTAAAAGACTGCAAATTAAGTAGCAAAATATAGAGACTATAACCAAGCTACAATAAGTGAACTTCCATCATTTTAACTCGCTAATAACCCTACGTGGTTGATGCGATTGATATATAAAAAAAATAAAAAATAATAAAGATCATAATAAGAAATTCGTATTGCTTAAGAATTATCGAAATTTGTTGTATTTAAGTAACAAAATAGTTTTTTAATAATAAGATCTCGATCCGGAGACTTATAAGTCGTGTTTTTGCTTAAAAATTCATACAGATCAAAATAATGGAAATATTGAGCTCATATTCTAAAGGAAAGTTCTTGAAGGATCATTATTTTGGTAAAAAAATCGGCAGTGTCCTAAATGTTGGTATAACTGAGATACGGGGCTTCAAAAAATGAAAATATGTTTAATCAACAATTATTAAATGGAATAATCTGGGTTGGTTAAAACTCGTATGCGGCTTTAATTTGAAGTCCTATGTGTTATACAGTGAAATATTTTTGAAATTTAAACAATATTTTAGAAATAATTCTAAAGGAATATTCTTGAAGGATTAATCTATTGTTAAAAAAAATCGGCAATGTCTTAAATGTTGGTATAACTGAGATACGGGGCTACGAAATATGAAAATATGTTTGAGTCCCAAAACGTATTTTCGTTAAAAAATTCATATAAATCAAAATAATGGAAATATTGAGTTTAAATTCTAAAGGAACATTCTTCAAGGATCATTCTGTTGATAAAAAAATCGGCAATATCCTAAACGTGGGTATAACTGAGATACAAAGCTTCAAAATATTTTTAGTGAATTCCAAAATGTTTTCATTTAAAAATTCATACAGTTCAAAATAACGGAAATATTGAACTTAAATTCTGAAGGAACGTTCTTGAAGGATCATTCTGTTGATAAAAAAATCAGCAGTGTCGTAAATGTTGGTATAACTGAGATACGGGGCTTCAAAATATGAGAATATGTTAATTATTTAGGTTAAGTTTAGTGATTCCCAAAACGTGGTTTCGTTTAAAAATTAATACAGATCAAAATAATGGAAATATTGAACTCAAATTCTAAAGGAACGTTCTTGAGGGATCATTCTAATTATAGAAAAATCGGCATTGTCCTAAATGTTGGTATAACTGACAACGGGACTTCAAAATATGTAAATATGTTTAGTGAGTCCCAAAACGTGCTTCCGTTTAAAAATTCATACAGATCAAAATAATAGAAATATTGAGCTCATATTCTAAAGGAACGTTCTTGAACGATCATTCTTTTGATAAAAAAATCGCCAGGTTCCTAAATGTTGGTATAACTGAGATATGGGACGTCGACATATGAAAATAATGTTTGGAGTACCAAAACGTATTTTCGTTAAAAAATTCATATAAACCAAAATAATGGTAATATTGAGTTCAAATTCTAAAGGAACGTTCTTTAAGGATCATTCTATTGATAAAAAAATCGGCACTGTCCTAAATGTGGGCATTATGAGATACGGGGCTTCAAAATATGTTTAGTGAGTCCTAAAACGTGTTTTCATTTAAAAATGCATACAGTTCAAAATAATGGAAATATTGAACTGAAATTCTAAAGAAATTCTCTTGAAGGATTGACAAAAAAATCGTCATTGTTGTAAATGTTGATAGAAATGAGATACGAAGCGTCAAAATATGAAAATATGTTATGGGAGTTCCAAAACGTGTTTTCGTTTTCATTTCATACAGATCGAAATAATTCAAATATTGAACTCAATATTTAAAGAAATGTTCTTGAAGGATTATTCTATTGATAAAAAAATTGGCACTGTCGTAAATATTGGTATAACAGAGATATCCAGGGCTTCAACGACAACTTCAAATTAAATTATATTAATAAATATGGTAACGCAGCTAATTTTGATTATCAGTATTAAAAGTACCTCTTTTATCATATACAATTTCATTAATAAAAATTAGTAGACACCCTTGGTTTAACAAAATCGAAAATAACATTTTTAACATAACAATTTATAACAAATGGATAAACTAAAATTTTAAATACCCTTATAATGGGATTAAAAAACTTTTAGAAACAGTTTTATTTGATTGTCACATCAACATTTATTAATCTACTAGGTTTTAAGAGATACCCTGGTATGGTACATTTTAAAATAGTATTGATGCTATTTGAACCAATATTTTCTTTCAATTTATGTTTTAAATGATATTACAGACGTCATTTTTAATTTTTTAAATATGATTGTTATTTTTCATTTATTGCTTAAATTATTAACATTGAAAACGTTTAAAAACATCAAACGAACATTTATATCCATATAACAACAAAACATCACATCACTTTTGAGGCGTTAAAACGAATCCTTTTTTTCATAAACACTGTATATATATCGTTTTATATACAGGGTGTTCATTAAACTCTATCGCCCATGAATAAAATGTGAGGTTAAGATCGAATTTTATTAAATTCTGTCACTCAGACAACCTGCATACAGTGTGATCCATATTTACGGAACATATTTAATATTAGATCCAAATTTTAAAAAATATTGAGGTAAGTCAACCTTAAATTAAGTTACGACAACCGTTAGCGGTGTGTACAGATTGTCCTACATCTTTATAAAAGTGTAAATTTGATTGTTATCATACGAGTACCACAATTTTTGCCGCTTATACGAAACATTTTAGATTAATACAACTAATAACATATCAGAAATAATGGTGTTTTAGAGCGGGAATAATATTTTGAAAGATTCGTGACAACGGAAGTGATCATACAGGGCGCGTTTTCGATAGGAACGAAAAAATCTGAAGGGGGCGTCGAAACATTCGAAACGTTTCGAATATATATATATATATATATATATATATATCGCTCGGAATAAAAACGAGAATATTAAGTAATTTTTCACCAATTAGTTAATTGTTACCGTTATTTCTGGTAATTAACGTAGTTTTAACGGAATTGGTGCAGTTGCATATCGTGGTGAATATTCTAGAAGCAAACGTCCTCGCCGAAGTTCTGGCTCTGTTCGACCAAACTCCTATCTTTTTTGATCCATCTGAAACATTCAAACGTCCGCTATTAATTATTAAACATCAAATAGTATTTCACAAATTCATGTTTACATCGTCCGCATTTCGAAATCACCCTGTATAAATGATGTTCTATTCAAAAATTAGAATACCCTGCACTTGGAATAAACTTTTTTTCTTCTCCTGGTGTTAAAAGTATACAAAACCACACAAGTTTTATTTAAAATGATGATAAGGAGCAGTTAACGCCACCACTGGCTGTATAAATTACAATTATTTGACATAACATATCCCTAACTTAATTTAATTCAATTCCTACAGTATATTACGCCGCCGCAAGCTGTATTAATAAAAATATCCCTAACCTTATTTTATTCATTTTCTACAGCATATTATATTAAAAAAGGGGCAATTCACCCCGCCATTGGCTTTATAAATCACAATTTTTTGACATAACACGTCCCTAATCTAATTTTATCTGCTTCCATATTTTATTTTAATATTTCCATTAATCACAACGTCAAATACTTAGACAAGGAAAGACGAGTGTGTTGCATATCTGTATGTCAGAGCCAGACTAGGTTAAGTCCGAATATTGCCATGTCTGGGTTATTATAATAAGTCACATACATTTTACCGTACTTTTATTATCTCTGTTTAGTTTGGACCTATCTTACAAAATAAGGAAACTAGTTGATTTTAAACTAGGTTAAGTCATCATGTCACTTTAAGCAAAACAAGGTTAAGTCTCTACGTCATAGTTTAGCGCGCAAATTATTTTCAGTTTACTAGGTTATGTCCGCCGGTTCAGAAGCTCTCTCTTGTGTGTGTGTGTGTAAGAAATTGTTTTATTGCAAAAACTTAGTAAAAACATTTTGCATTAAAGTGTTCCTTAGCCTTAGCGTTATGTATAGATCAAAGAGAATGGTGGATATGGCAATAACATTGAGAAAAAATAACCAAGCTTGTCCTGAACCCCACAGTAGCGGTTTTGCAACAACAGGTAAATGTATTGAATAGCTTATTAGGTACTAAAAAAAGGTCAAATTATGTTCCAGTGTTTTGAACTATTTTACCTATTTATTTTTTTATTTATTAGTTTCCTTAAAATAGGATATTCTTAGTAAATATGTGACTTATCCTAGTTTACTTCTACCTTTATTAAAAATCATTGTGACTTAAACTAACATATTCATTTTTATTAACTAAAGAAATCAAGAGTTTATAAAAAAAACTAAACTAATAGTATAAACATTAAATGTTTATTACTTTTTAAATACATTATTTTCAACCCACAATTATTTAGGTATTATTTTATCGAATTTTAACGTTTACGTTAAATAATAGATAATAATATTTGCACTGTTTTTTTTTCTTTCAGAAAAAGTAAAAGTCTCGGTACAATTAAACGAACTCAGCCCTGTTATATATGCCGTTCCAACACTTAGGTCCTTATGTACACGTGCACTGGATAAGCTCCCTTTAAGGGAACATTCAAAAAGTTTCAAACAAACTCCATCAGGTTCGACTACTTTAGTAGATTTCCACAATACTGCCGACGCTGAAGAAGATAGGATTCGGTATAAGACCCCAGAAAAAGAATTTTCAGATTTCGATAACGACGACGATATTGCGGACCCCAACTACGTAAGTGGCGAAGAATCGAAAGAATCGAAGAATTGGGCGAAGAATTCTCGTAAACGAAAACGTAATCAAGAAAAATGGAAAAAAAACATTACAAAACAAAAAAGGCTTTCGGGAGTTGAGTATACCACAGACAGTGGAAGTCGGGTAATGACAGCAAAAATAATGAAGGTATCGTGCTCTGAAAAGTGCAAACTGTCATGCAATAAAAAAATTTCCAAAGAAACTCGAGAAGCAATACACAAAAATTTTTGGAGTCTTAGCAAAAGTGTTAACGTAAGACGACAATTTATTGCATCCAGGGTGAAACAAATGCCAATAAAAAGGACCAGAGAGCATACAGGAGAACGGCAAGGTAAACGAACCTTTACTAATCAGTATAGTTTTGAAACAAACGGTATTACAGAAATAGTATGTAAGACATTTTTTTTAAATACCCTTTCTATCTCACATCAGACTGTGGAAACTGCAATTAAAAAAAAGAAGGATGGAGGAATTGTTACGCCCGATAAAAGGGGGAAACATGAAGCCTCTAATAAAATATCAGAAGAGGTTCGCAATACTGTCCGACAACATATATCACAATTTCCAGCATACGAGTGTCATTATTCTAGGGAAAAACCAAAAAACTTTACCTTGGAAATCATCTAAATATCAGCAAAATGTACAGTTTGTACTTAGAAGAATGCAAGGAAAATGATCTTGAAGATGAGGATATTGCAAAAGAATGGTTATATTCAGAAATATTTAATTATGAATATAACTATTCATTTAAAAGCCCTGATACTGATACGTGTGATATTTGCGATAAGTACAAAATTCAACTCCAAGAAGTCAGTTCTCCAGATTTAAGAATAAACTTACAAAACGAATACGACAACCACATTTCAGATGCAAATAATAGATACATCTTAAAATCAGAAGACAAAAAAAAATCCAGGCAAAACTTACTAGAAGAAAAGGTTGTTATGATTGACCTACAAAAATGTTTGCCAACCCCTGATTTACAAAATTCCCAAAGCTTTTATTCTTTGAAATTATGGACATTCAATTTAACCATACACGATTCGACAACAGAAGATAGTTTTTGTATGATTTGGGATGAGAGTGTATCAGGAAGGGGAGGAAACGAAGTATCGTCGTGCGTAATTAAATGGTTGGAAAATAATGTTTCCGATAAAATAATCGAACTGACTATATGGTCAGATAACTGTCCTAGTCAAAATCGAAACATATTAATGATAATGTGTTACTTTTGGGCATTAAACAGAAAACCTTCTCTTCAGGTTATTAATCATAAATTCCTCTCAAGAGGACATACGTATCTTGAAGCAGACTCAATTCATTCCGTTATTGAACGCAATAGAAAAAAAATTCCTCAGTTCCAAATTATGACACCATGGGATTGGCAGCAAATGGTTAGGATGGCGGGTACAAAAAAGCAACTTACAGTCGTAAATATGGAAACTTCAGATTTTAAGGATTTAAAAAATCTTTTTGAAGGACCAGCAGCACCATACATAAACAAAAAAAAATACAATGGGAACAAATTTCCTTATTTCCCAAGTGTGTCACATGCAGGTATGAAGAGACACTTCTGGCATTCTTTATTACAAGAATGATTTTAATGAAGATTTTTTACAAGTAGACTTTAACAGAACAACACGAAGAGCCTGCTACCCTATACATCTGCAATGTATTACAGATAGCCCTAAGCCCATATCTGACAAGAAATGCAAGCACCTCCAAAAATTGCTTAATTGGGTTCCAAAAAGGTTCCACCAATTTTACAAAGATTTAAGACATGACATTACGGGGGAAAATGATTAACTTATTATTTAAAAACTTTTAAGTATTTTTTAAATAATTTAGTTTACCTTAGTTGTAAGAATATTTTTTTCTTCTAGATATTTTTGTTAAACGAATGTTTGAAAAAATTTAAGTTTAAAGCCATTTTTTATTAATGTCATTATTTTGAAATAAATAAAAAACTAAATAAATTAAATAAAATACTTTATAGCTTAACATACTAACAGTGCTGTGTGCAGTCTAATGTGGAGTATGAGAGGCTAGAAGTATCAGTAGTTTTATTTTGAACTTTAGTTCAAATTATTATGGACTTATGTAATAGTTTAAGTCCACTCCAAATATTATATGTCTCTGAGATAGGACTTGTCATATATACTAAGTCCCGAAATATATTTTTTTCTCTAAGCCAAACTAGATTAAGTCACAGTAAAAGAAAAAACTAGCGAAAGATTAAATTTTCACTTTACTATCTTTTTTTTAACAAAAAAGATAAGCACATATAAAGTTACAGCAAATTGTGATAAGTATTGCACGCGCGCGCGACAGTCAAATATACAATATTTAAAACTTAAAACCTCTCTAGCGTAAAATCATTCTTTTGGACTTAACCTAGTCTGGCTCTGACATACAGATATGGTTGTAAGAACAGAAATGATAAAAAAGTACCAGGATTATCGTTTCACAGGTAAGAAAAGTTTTGTATTAAATTGGCTCCATTACCAAATAAACCAAATATTTACTTCTCTTATGCATCCAATCTATCTGATAATTTTAGTACCTATTGCTGAAGATATTCGTTTATACTGGGGACATTTAATTGCTTATTATTTAAAATTTTCATTCATAATTTTGCAAATATCGTTAGGAAATACACTCTAAATTAGTGTAAATACCATGGGCGTAGGTAATTCAGTGATATTTACATCGGCGATATTTAAAAAAGTATTTCTTACTCTTATATCACTATTTGAATTATTTAATTTTACAAAAGTCTATATTATTTTTCAGATTTCCCAAATCTGAGGAAATGAGATCGCGATGGTTGGAGAATATGAAAATTGGTAATTGGATGCCAACAGATAATGACAGGTTATGTTCAAAACATTTTGATGCAAAATTTTTCTATGTAACCAATTCCAGGGTAAGATTGATGAATAATGCAGTTCCAACCATTTTCGTGGATTTACCTAGTTATCTGCAACCAGCGAAGGTGACTGCTTTTTGAATATATTTTCTAGAGTTAAATAAACATTCATTATTGAATTATTCTATATATAAATATACTTTAAATGTGGTAATAATATGTCTTGCATAATTAGACATATTTATCTTGTATGTACATTTTTTATTCAAAAGAATTTAACACCAAACATTTAACTTAATCACCATAGCTGTAGTAAATTGATCATAAAATTGTATTTTAGGATATCTCAAGAAAAAGGGCATACTCTAGAAGTACACCATCACCACAACCATCTACTAGTCAGCAATACATTGACAGCCCTCGCAAAAAGAAACTGAAGAGAACAATATATCTTGAAAAAAAAAAGAAATCAAGAGAAAACTAGAAAAATACGTGTACTTGGACAATCTCTAAAAAGACAGAAGCAAAAAGTCATATCTTTAAAACATATTATTAAGACCTTGCAACAGAAAAATATGATTTCAGATGAAAACGTCATTCTATTAGAAAGTATGTCAAATTTTCAAAAAGAACTGCTACAACGTAAAGTTGTAAAACAGAAATATAATCCAGAATTAAGAAAATTCGCTTTATCGTTAAATTTTTTGTCTCCAAAGGCATATGATTACGTGAGAAATGTTTTTGACACCTGCCTTCCTCATCGAAGTACTATTGGAAAATGGTATAAAACCATTAATGCTGAACCAGGAATTACAATTGAATCTTTAGATGTTTTGAAATTATATGTGCAAAAGGAAACCAAAACTGTTTTGTGTTCGTTAGTAATAGATGAAATGGCTATAGGAAAACATTTAGAATGGGATGGGAAAAGTTTTTTTGGTTATGTCAACTTTGGGATTAATTTCAATACTGATTCAAATGCATTAGCAAAGGAAGCATTTGTAATTATGGTGGTCAACATTAATGGTACATGGAAATTGCCAGTTGGATACTTCCTGACTGATTCTTTAACTGGAAACCTAAAATCTTCAATTATTTCTCATTGTTTATCTGCATTGGAAGAAACAGGAATCAGAATTGTATCATTGACTTTTGATGGGGCACCATCAAATATATCAATGAGCAATATGCTAGGTTGCAATACTGATATACACAATCTCAAAACATGTTTCTCATTTTCAAATGAGAAAATGTATATTTTCTATGACCCGTGTCATATGATTAAATTGGTAAGAAATACTTTTGGGGAATTGAAAGTTTTCAAAGATAAAGATGGCAATATAATAAATTGGGAATATGTAAGACTCTTGCACGATTTGCAAGAGAGTGAAGGTCTTCACTTAGGCAATAAATTACGGTCTGCCCATATGCACTTTTTAAACAAAAAATGAAAGTGCGCTTAGCTGTCCAGTTGCTGAGTGCATCTGTGGCAGATTCAATACAATATTGTTTAAAAAACTTGAATTAAAACAGTTTGAGGGGTCTGAGGGAACTATTAGATTTATAAGACATATAAATAATGTTTTTGATATTTTAAATAGCAGAAAGTTACAAGCTATGGGGTATAGAAAAGCAGTGTGTGCAGAAAATATTGATAATATTTCAGAATTTATAAAGGAGTTTATTATATACATTTCTCAATTAAAATTTCCTAATGGCGAACTTGTAGTTACTTCTCCTTGCCGCACTGGATTTATTGGTTTGATAATAGATTTAAAAAATGTTTTAAATTTGTATGATGATTTAGTGGCTACACAAAAGCTATTGATGTATCTTCCTTTATATAAAATTAGCCAAGACAATTTAGAATTATTTTTTTCATCAATTAGATCAAGAGGTGGCTGGAATAACAACCCCACTGCCCGTCAGTTTCGTACTTCCTACAGACAATTACTGTTAAGAACTGAAATACGTAGTGGGGGTGTGGGTAACTGTATACCTCTTGAACAAATCAATGTCCTTACAGTATCAAGCGGTAAAATTGACCAAGGTAACCCCGAAAATCAAATTAATAATAGTATTCCACAATTTCATAAAGGAGAAGAAGCACAGAATGTCGAAACGTTTGGTAATATTTTCAATGATCATACATACATAATGAATCCAACAATGCTTTCAAATTGTAGCCAAGAAATTGTGATATACATAGCGGGATTTGTAGTTAAGCAGTTACAAAAATCTATAAAATGTGAGAAATGTGTCATATCTACATTATCTGGAAACAGAGACAATTTTTTAAATTCACTAATCTCACAAAAAAATAAAGGAGGTCTTACATACCCGTCTGCGGATGTAATTGAAATATGTAAAATTTGTGAAAAATTCCTTAGAGTGTTCAAAGACAGTTTAAGTAAGAAAAATTTTGTACAAACATTAATCAGTAAAATTTTAAGAAATAGTATTGGCATGAATTTATTCCAGTCACTTGATAATCATATTATTGACAATGATGTAAATCATGTTTATTTTTTAATGAAGTCTGTGTGTGTTAGATACATAAATATTAGAATTCATTTTATTGTAGAAAAACAAAGTGAACCTACTGATGACATACGCAATCGTTATACTAAATTGATTTTGTTCAAGAGCCAATGAGTTTTGATTTTAATATTAATAAATCTGATTATACTATGAATTTTTTTATTTCATTGTTACCTATCCAATCATTATATTTTCCCTTTTAAAATATATCCATAACGTGTATACAATATATAAAATGCATCTTGCACAAATATGTGAGCATGGATAAAAGAATATCACATATTTCGTCTTTTTTCCGTCTTATACATGTAAATTGCATTAGAGAAGTGTTGAAAAACAGGGCAAGAAAATAATTTATGCGATATTTTTGTTTGCAGCAGCATATTTTTTACTAATATTAATTACTGTTATATAAATATTTACATATTTTTTCAAAATAATTAGCATTTTATTTTTACATTGCAATTTTTGAGTCGAATTTAAAAACAACCTTAAATTTACCCTCTGCTCCACCACTAATAATTGTTGATTGGAGCCAGTTGGTAACATAATTTGATAGTTAGTACACGTCCATTCGTCTTTCCTTGTCTAAGGTCAAATCGTCAAATATATCTTTAACTCTTTATTTATCTTCTTCTTTTCGTTTTAAAAAATGAATGACAGATACGTTCCTAACAATATATTTAGAATGTAATTTACGTAGTGCTCTATGTTCTATGTCACAAATGGAACATGCGCTAAATACATTATTGATTAAAACAAATTAGAAATGAGAAATATTTATACTTACTTTGAAATCCCAACGCATCCTGAGAATGAAAAAAAATATTTATAAAATTGTATATGATAAAATGCGTCTTAACGTACCAATTTCCCTTTCTGTTTGCTCTTTTTTTCTGCTTCTTTCTGCGCCTTCTCAAATATTTCGTTTAAAAATTCATTGACGATTTTCATTTTTTCGGGATCATTCTTAAATTCTGCTATCCGCATATCCAGCGAATTATTCAAATCAAGGTGTAACTCGGACATTATTTAACGAGCAAACCAACACTTTTTTTACTGATTAAATTGTAAATGAAGATGTAAACAAGGTATTGTGTTTATTGACACTTGGAAATAATTTCTTATACACATGCGCGCTTTCAATCATAAAAATCGAAGCCGTCTTGATAGGTGAACGCAGGTAACATACTAGTAATCGATCGGTTCCACTCGGAAATATAATTAGACAGGGCCGCACTGGTCACAATTATATGAATATGTAAGTAAAATTTAAAATTCCTTGAAAGTAACAGTAAATTTGTGATATATAAGTGACAAATGATACAGTTGTACGTGAAATGTCATAAAAAATTGTAAATATATACAGTCTTTTTGGAAAAAAAATATTTTTACCATATGATTCTAAAATTTATATAAGAATATGCCTTTATTAAATAAATTTCAAGTATTTTTAATTGTTTTTAAAAGCAGTGACTTACATGTTAAAAATTAGTATGACTTTTTTATTTATTTGCAGAACTTTTTAACACATTTTCAATTAAAGTTCTAATTTCATCTTTCCTGGGCCTCTATTCTTGACGGCAATAGAATAGAACAACAGATAGAGAGTGGGCGTGGTTCTACTGACAAGGCTGAAACGGTATTCTTGACATCCTGTTCTCTCATGGGCCAATAGAAGTGTTCTCCCCGAGAGAAACTTACTTCTAGTACTATTTTTGAGTGAACCGGCAAAATAGTAGGAGATCTGTGTTGGGATTTTCATTTTTTAATCAAAAATATCATTTGTCGTTGTAGTTAGTGAATGAGGAAGCGTGACGTGAAGTAATAGATAGTGTAGATTTTGGATGTTGCTTTGAGTATTGACTTATAGTCAACATACCATAGACAAATGAAGTTTTTTTTCTGTTTTCGTCTATGCAACACAATAGGTATCTATGAACTGAGACTTTTTAATTTTCAAAACTAAGTTAAATTTGAGACAAAATTGAAAACAAATAGATACCACAGGGCACAAACCACAAACAACACGTGCTACTGACAGCTGATAGTACGCTCAATTGTCAAAAATTCGTTATTCTGATTGGTTCAGACATTTGGCAACACGGCTAATACACTCTTACCAATTTGCTTCCTTCTCTCGAACTCAAGAACAGGGTTGCTAGTTCTACTGAATTTTCAGTAGATCTACTGATTTGCATATTGCTCTACTGATCTACTGAAACATTTCATAATCTACTGAAAAAAAATTATGACACTTATTTATTATTTTTATTAATCTTTAATATCTTTAATTAATTACTTAACGGAGTTGTCTGTTACTGTGATGTTTCATTATAAATGAATAAATAAAAAATTTACTTTGTTATATATCACGAAATTGTATTAATAATAATATCAATCTTATTTTGTTTGATAATGTAGCGAAACCTACGAAACCGAAGCCATATTGATATAAATACAATTTCGTAATATATAACAAAGTAAATTTTTTTCTTATTCATTTTTAATTAATCACCTACACAATTACCTTGTATGATATTTCCGCACGCTCTGTTTAAATTAATTTACGGGTGCCACTGATTATAAATTCGAACATTTCTAACTCGTCTTAGCGCTTGATATGTTGGTGATACTTCACCACCACGCGGGGAATCACCGGTTATTGATATGTGAACGACCGGTCGACCACACCCACCTGAACCGGGACTTCCCAGTCGATGTTTCCAGTTTTAAGTACATATGTTGTTAATTTGTTAATTTTACCACATTCATCGGCGAATGTAGAAAGAGTTTTCTCTGAAGTAAATTTAATGAAAACTAATGAAAGAAACAAACTTTCAACAACTAGTATTGTGGGACATCTACACACAAAAAATTATTTGAAGTCGAGAAATGCAAATTGTACTAACGTTAAGTTTACAAAAGAGATAATAAATTTACATAATAATGATATGTATAAACCAAAAAAGGACAATACTTTATCAGATTCAGATTGGATTAGATTTTTCATATACCTATAACAGTATTTTTCTTACATTTTATTTTTTTATTTGTTTTGTATTTTTGTTGTTTATTTTTACTATTTGTTCCTGTTATATACTCGTATCTGATAAGTACCTAAGCAACTATATTTTGTGATACTTGTGAGTATTTTTAAATTAAGAATTAGGTAGTATATGTTCACTTTTTTTATGAAAATAATTGTTTTGTTCGTTCCTATTTTGTTGGACATATGTTTCTTTTGTTTATTTATAAAAACACATATTTTTTTACGTCATAGGTTTATTTCATAATCCTTTCCTGAAATTTTTATATCATAAAATAAATCTACTGAAATCTACTGAATTTTTGACAAGGTATTTACTGATGAAATGAAAATTGAACTGGCAACCCTGCTCAAGAATACAGTTTTAGGTTACCAGTAGAAAGGTGATAGAAACAAAGTAGGGAGTACTGCCTGGGGAGTGATCTATCCTATTGCCGTCAAGAATAGATGCCCTGGAACTAAAAAGAATTTGTAAATATGACAAAGCAGTGGAAGTGTCCGCAAGATAGGTTAGAATGTGACTCGATGTTTGGGGCATCAAAAATCAGAACAAACATATCCATTTTATGTGTTAACCTCAGGTTTTAATTAGTTTTTAATGGGTTTTCAATCGTTTTGACATATTTTGAATCTTTTCGAAATGTTTTGAATCGTTTTGACAGGTTTTAGTTAATATTGATAACAGTGAAAAAGAAAATTCGTTTTAGTTTTTGACAGGTTCTAAATAATTTTTGACGGGTTTTGAATAGTTTTCGACAGGTTTTGATTAATATTGATAACAGTGAAAAAGAAAATTCATTTATTCTATTTTTTGACAGGTTCTAAATCGTTTTGACGGGTTTTGAATAGTTTTTGACGGGTTTTGAATAGTTTTTGAAAGGTTTTGAATCTTCTTTGACAGGTTTTGATAACAGTGAAAAAAAATTCGTTTACACTAGTTTTTGATTAATTTTTGACGGCGTTTGAATCGCTTTTAACAGGTTGTAAAAGTTTATGTGTGACCAGTAGTTGCCAATCACTTTGTCTCTTTCTAGAGAATGATCACTTTGGTTAGAATACAGCTCAGTCCATTTTATATGTCTATGTACAAAACAAATGTTTGTGTGTGAGGTTATGTGCTACTAAGGAGTAGAATGAAGTTTCTTTGCTACAATTTCACCATTTTTAGACATTAAATTAGCATAAAAAATGAAAATTAGCTACCCCATTAAGAAATTACGAGATTCTAATAAAAATATATTCAAAATTTCCCAATCTTTAAAAACTTACCTTTTCTAACCTAAAATATGTCTTCCAACAACATTTATCACTCATTCTACTACAAATAATTAATAAATAGGCAAATAAAACACTTTTTAATGTAAAAATCACTTTAATTCACAAATAAAACAAATTTTAATAATGGAATTGGATCCTAGGTGTTTTTACGAAAGGCCTGTTGCAAGTAAACACGATAGTCTCTCGTTCATCCTTCGGCTTTGCCACAATGGTCTTAACTGGTGGGGGTTTCCTGATCTTCCTTCCATGGATACCTCTCTTCCTTTGCCACAATCCGGACCTTGGTCTGTTACCCAATTCCCTATTGCGTTGAGCCGAACCTATAGGAGTGCTTCCGTGCTCTACATTACTCAATCTACCGACCGTACACATGCAAGTGGCCGGTAAACTGAATTCTTTCTTCGAAGGAGTCATTATGACGATATGATTGTCTTTAGCTTTCCTTAAAATCGTAGCGTACGTTCCTGCCGCATGTACAAGGAAGCCCCCTAAACCAGGATATTTTTCGACGTTATGTATCTGCGTACCCAGTGGAAGCGCTCCTAAAGGATAAGCGTCACCTTCGTTGGGTCTAACTAGAAATAATTACGTAAAAATCGTATATTGGTTTATATATTGAGTACTTACCAGGTATTCTCGGTATAAAGCAGGACGTTTTTAAGATATCTCCAGGTTTCATGTTTACTGTAGCTAAAATATATTTCAATTTATCCCCGTGAGCAACCAAAGCTATATTAGCGGTTCTACATCCGTCTTTGATTATTTTAATTACTTTTTCAGTTTGTACTTTCCCTTCTTCCGTTGGACCTACTCGTTTCCAATCTATCCAATGGTACTTATGCTTTATACCTCCCCCGATTCCTTTAACTATCATTCTACCAGTTTTAGGGTCTCTTCCAGCTAGATTCGTAACGTTTAAAGGCTTCACTGTATATTCCTCGGGATAGTGCACAATACGGCGGAAACATTTTCCGTGTCCAATTTGGGGTAGTTCTATTATTTTCGCTTTATATCTTACACTACATAATCGCAGAGATATATTTGTTGTATCTAATAAATTTAATTTATTAAAAACTCTAGTTAAAGAATTCATTTTATTTATAATACGAATATGAAATAACCTTATTGAATCTTCTTTTTTTATTATTCGCAACGTGAAAATATAACCTACGGTTATGTCAATAGAAAGTGGATGTAGAAGTGTTGATATATCAGCTACTTATTGTAAACCCTTCCGGGTCCTAGCATTATAAACAATTTTTAGATATTTTGTTTTTCTATTCTCTTTATTGTAATACATTTTCATCTTTTAATAAGCCAATTGATAATCTACGTAATTGTCACTCCACGTAGCTGGAACTGAGGCCATACCTAAAATTTAAATAAAAGAAGTTGAAGTTTGAAAATCGATATACACCGGCTACTTATTTTTCATCTAAATCACTCCCAATTTCTAGATATTTTATTTTCTCTTTATTGCATATTATTTGTATTACATTTTTATTTCATAATGTTATGTCAGCTTATCTAGCTGTAACTGAGGCCATACCTAAAATTTAAATAAAAGAAGAATTTGAAGTTAAACTCCAATAATTTTTAAAATTATATAAAATTGTGCTACATAATTACTGATCATTTCTGTATACTTCCCAACATTAGAAACAATTTCTGAATATTTTTTTTATTCTCTATTACATATAATTTGTATTAAAGATATTGGTCTAATTGATATTATGAATGAACTGAGGCATAAAATTTATATAAAAGAAGAAGATTTTGAAGTTTAGTTTAATGTAAAATTTTTTAATGAAGTTTATTAAAATAATTATAGATTATTAAAAATGAGTTTTAATATTGAAGTGAGGAAAAAGCAGCTGCACAGTTTGAAGCAGTACATAAATTCGACGAAAGATAAAGTGGATTCGATATTGAATTACCTGGGTTGGACACCGAAAGCAGTTTTAGAAGTAACATTTTTATATACACATTTATTAATTCCGCGAGTTAATTATCGAATTTTTAGGCACCGGAAAAAACCGTTTGCCCTATAAATAAAAAACATAGTATAGTATTAGATAAAGTAAATGAGCACGTTGAAAAATGTAGTGTAATATCAGCTGGGTACAGATTAGAAGAACAGTTTTTATCAGAACCTCGAGATCCTTCTGCGTGTTCAATTTCGTTAGGTAAATATGAATATTATATTTTTAACTTACATTATGCTTAATTTTGTATTTATTACAGATAATTCTAAGAAAATAGAGATATTAAACGAAGCCAGACAACTAAATCCCAAATTTAAATCAGGTTTGTTTAAATATAATTTATAGTTATCAAAATGATAACGAATTATTTTTTTCAGAAGTAATTACGATTAGTAATTGTTTCCAAACGATTCGATATCCTTTTTTAGATATCCTTTTATCGAATTTTAATAAATTTTATAAAATTTTGTCGTAATTTATTTTAATTTTATATCTTTAGCTTGGAATGGAATCGATATTGATCCGATGACTAGCGATAGACTTTTTTCGACGTTTTCAACAGACGAACGACTCGCTTTATATGAATATTGTCGATTAAACACGCAACGTCCCCCGGTACCTAAAGAATTCACTTTGTAAGTTGTCGTGTTAAATAAAAAATTCGACTTTTGAGTGTATTTTTTCCAGGACCTTCAGCGACATTAATAAAAAAGAAGAAAGCGAACTTACTGAAGAAGAAAAGTTGATAAAAGAGAGAAACGCAAAGCGACGACGAGTTAAATACAAATCGGTGCATACAGGACGCAATAAAAGCCACACGGAAGTATTAAGGGAGCTCATACATAATCAAATGGAGATGTACAATGATTATTTAATGGAAAAACGTAAAGCGGAAGAAGAAGAAGCCCTAAAACGTGAACGGGAGATGTTGGCTTACGAACAATTCCCTCATATAGATACGAGAGTCGTGTATGATTATGGCATCGATCCTTTCGAAGAAAACGATAATTCTTTTAACGTTAATTACGATTATGAAGCGGATTTACCCCTTCGGATCGAAACCGAACGTTTGGAGGTTAAAAACGATATCGAAGAAGCGAATAAAATCGAAAAAAAACATAAATATAAAAGATCGCATTCTAGGGAAAGAGATAGGCGAGGTAGGAGTCGGGATAAGAGGAGAAGGAGTCGAGAACGGAGGGATTATCCGCGTAAAAGGAGCAGGGAGGATCATAGACGGGTTAATAAAAGATACGAACGCAGATATTAAGATAATTTTTTTAAATTGTATATTTTTAATAAATAAAGTGAATTATATTTAATTTCTCATTGTTTTTATTTCAGTTTATGCGATTTAAAAAATTTCCAGTCATATATACAGGGTGACTGAGTTATAAAATTGGGTTCTAATATTACCTTTATTACCAATTAATAGAAGAAGGTAAAATTACATTCTGTTTACAAAATTAGAGCGGAATTCAGTTTGTATAAAGTACAATATGAAATATATATTTAGCGTTAACATTCATCTACTCTTCCATCTAACCCCAAAAAGAAGCCAAAGACAGCAATTACAATATTTTAAGTAAATTAAATTAATAGATAATGAATAATAGCTTAGCGATTCATTAACCAAATGAAGATATTTTAATCCGGAAAACTTAATTATTGTTGAGGAAAATAATAATCTAAATGAACTCGTTTGAGTTTATGTAGTGATGAGTAACTGAAATAGTGGGGTGGGTTGTAAAGATGGTTAGCAACAAAATAAGAAAACGATCATTTGAACAATGATAAGATTTAGTAAGAGTTTTTCTATGTCTTCAGTTTAAAGTACAACAGTTTTCCAACAAAGTAAATAATTTTAGAATTTTGTAGTTCTGTTTTAAATTCTACGAGAACGTAATCTCCACCTCTGGATTCTGTTCTAAACTCCTTAAAATTGAGTGGATCTGCTTCCATCTCAATATTATAATCTGAAAAACTGTCAGATTGTCACTCTTCGTCTTCATCAATGAAGTCATTAATTTTTCGTCTTTTTTTGGAGAAATTTCGGTTTGTTAGCACTATACAGTCTCCGGAGTGTATACAAGTGATCAATTTTATGATTGGATATTATTCAGGGCGTCTCACATAAGAATCCTATTGATTTCAGCTCATGAGAGCCAGTACAATGGGTCCTATAAATCTAGAAATACTAAATTTTTGGTGAAATTTCGCTTTTTTAGCACGATAAAGTCTCTTAAAGTGTATACAAGTTACTAATTTTATGATAGGATATAGTTCAGGGCATCTTACAGATGCGGAAAAAATCTTTGAAACCGTTTATTTTTTGTTGCTGTGGTTTCTTCTAACTTGGCTTTGTTCGTTGGTATCGTGCTCCTTTCTTTTCTGTTTTCTTTTCTTGCTTCAAGCTTTAGGAAAACCATGGAAGCCTTCTGGTAAGATAAATTGATCAGATCTAGATGCATTGTCTAAGTTTTCTGGAATTTAATTAATTACTTTTATATCAGAACTAAAAAAGGGAAAACTCCACATTTTCTGAAGGTTGATGTGATAGTCCCTGACAACATATTTTTTTTAAAAAGCATCTGACACAACAGCCACTTCATATATGGAAAGTGGTTTTCTTGGGCGATGCATTAGCCAATTATCTACTGCAGCATTGTAAGCTTGACTGAACGGCTTAAAGACACCGACGTCCAAAGGTTGTAATTTGTTTGTTGCGTGAGGTGGACATGTTACTATTATGACGCCGTTTTCTTTTGCATGATTTAACACATCCATTGATAAGTGACTTTAATGATTATCATAGGAGCTGCAAATATGATGGATAAAATGATCACTTACTTTAACAAATTAATTTGAAATTCATCCATCCAAATGCTGCTGTGAGACCTAGAGTTCTAGTTTGGTGCTCCAGAGATCATGTGCTCTTCATAGTGTACTTGTGGAAATACCATAGCAGGTGGTAGATAATTCCCTAAAACACTTCCCAAGTAACAATGAACGCTGATTTATTGAGCCTATTCAGACATAAGCTGAGCAGTAGTTGATTAAGGGTGATAAACTCTGATTAAGCTACCGACTTGAATAATGAGCTGAATAAGCGTCAAATCAGTCAATATAGATGCCATTATACAGCAACATCGATAGATCTGAACTACATACTGAATAAGTGCTTCCTCAGCCAACTTAGTAGATATTGTTCAGCAATATGCTTATGCAGCTGAACATAGGTTGAATAAGCATTTCTTCAGCTCACTTATTCCAGTGCTGTTCAGCTACTTATTACTAGCTGAATACAGGCTGAAGAAGCGTTTTCACTGCTCATGAAATATTCCATTGTTCAGCTATTTAAAAATGGCTGAACATGAGCTGGTGAAGCGCTTTTGCAGAAATCTGAACAGCTGTAGTTCAGCTATTCATAATCAGCCCAGTATGCACTGAATAAGCCCTTCTTCAGTAAAGTTAAAAGCCACTATTCAGCTCTTATCAACAGAGACTGAAGAAGTACTTGTTCAGCCCATTTTAATGACATTGTTCAGATATACGTATCTGTGTGAACAAAAAATAGATATTTGAAAATACTCCTCTTCAGCCATTTGATATATTCGATGAATTGTGTGTTTATGCATGCAGAAGTGTATGTAATTTTATAGGTTGTTTTTTATTACATCACCTGACTGTTAACTTAATACAGTATATACAGAGAAATGAATTGGTCAATATAAAAAAATGGAACCTACCATAGAAGATTAAAGAAGCGCCGAGAGCATTGTGAAAGAGTTCTGAGACAACTATATTCCAGTACAATAAACACAATATCGACATTCTCAGAAAAAAATGAGATTATTTCATCAAACGTTAGAAACTCAAAGCAACTACTGTCATTAAATGTTAATAAAAGAGGAAATGTAGTTTATTTTCTTAGCAAGGATGGTTGGTATTTAAGTAATAATATGAAAGATGCAAGGTTTTTAACCAAAAAAAATTATATTGTGAAAATGGTTACAGCTTTAACTGAAAATGGTAAAATGAAAATCCAAGGCCACTGTATTAAAAAAAAAGATTTCTTCAAAACACCCATTCGCGCTCATCTTATTTACACATATATTGTGCAGACGCTTTCAACTTAGAAATGTTAACATTTCACAATCTAGATGATATATTTTGTAAACTAGTAACCATCTATTATAAAGATAATATTTTTGTTTTTATACCTTTACATCATACAATAGCCAACTTCTGACAACCACCCAAATTCGGGTATGTGAAAAAAAAATATATTTATTATAATATAGTTTAGGACAACACAACATAAAAGTAATCAAAGCAAAAACGAATAAACATTTTAAAAAAGCATCGAGTATATTTTATATGTACCAAAATACCCTAAATGCAAAAATAAACACTCTGTATAAATCCTGCCAATAACTGGTTAAATAAGTTCATAAAATGTTCAGGAATCATCATCCTCGTCATCATTACTAGTATCACGATCCAAATAATTTATTGGCTCTTTTTGTGTCTCCTTCTCAGTCATGGCTTTTGCTTCTCCTTTTTGTTTTTTAACATGTCCGATATGGGTTGATGATTGTCGTAAACCGGACATTTGGGCACGTTTTTTGAATTTTTAGTGAGTGTTTTAAAGAAATTTTGCAGTTCTACCTCAGAAAAATTTTCATATTTCTGTCTAACTATTCTTAAAAATACTCTCAAAATATTTTTGTACTTGCACTTTTCTGCTCATCACGTCTACTCATACCCCTCCAACTGCACTCGACCATAAATTTCCTGGGGAAGAAATGGTCCAATAACACATAACATGTGTTCATACCACGGGTATCCACAGAGTTTCCAATAATTTTATTCATATATTGAACCTATTGACAAACAAATAAAGCTATTAAAATTTAGTGACCTGTAAAATGTAAATATATCTGATTTTAACTTACATATTGGGTATTCTTTTTTATGCAGGTATAATGACACACTCTGCATATCAGAAAATGTTAACGATTTGCTCATGCTGTTACAATACCTGATTAACTGTTGTAGAAAAATCTGTCCATATTTTTGGCTGCATGAAAAACTTACCACCTGTTCTTCAAATTCCGGAAATCGGAGATCTTCTCCTAAGTTTTCTAATTTTGCTTTTGAAGAGACAGTCTCTAATTGAAACAGATCCGCTGCACTCTGTACTGCTGCTCTGTTTTCAGTTATAGCAGCAAGTTTTATATCAAAGTTAGTTTTTATAGCTGCTATGGTTTTAGCCATTAGTTCTCCTACCGAGTTGAGAATTTGACTTGAGGCAGAGTCAATGTTTTCAATTATTTCTTGTTTCAATTTATCCATATTAGCACCCTGTAATATCAAAATTATAAAGAATTGATTGTGATAAAATATTTAGGTAAAAAATGTACAATATGCTATACTCACAGGCACATCAGGATCTGGCACATTTATAAAGCTTGCATTCAATATATCATTTGCATCAATAATGTTGCTTGGTGCTACTTGTGGCAGTTCATCAGGTTCTGGTGAATTTATGAAGATATCTGCAGTTGCTGTAATAACGTTACTTGGTCCTGCTTGTGGCCGTTCATCATCAGGCTCAATCAAGTTTAATTGAACATTCGGTACTTCGAATACTTGATATAAATCTGTTTCTGTACCGGTGGAACTTGGCATAACTTTACCTTTTTTTAATAAATGTACAACTGCGGACGTGTCTGTATCATGCCCTGATAGATTTTCTGCTTCAATCTCACCCTCCTCGTAAGTTTTGAAATTCATGTGTTTAATCTTACAGGGTTATTTGGTCCACGAATTTTGTGGCTTGCATGTTTCATCCCAGATTGTTTGCTTGCATTTTTGTACTCCCACTATAAACAAACCCAAACTGAAAAATTTAGAGGTTAAACTTTTATTACCGTTTCTCTTCATCTGTGCGTAGCCCGCGCACAAATCACAAAACATACATACATATCATGTTTTGTGGCACAAATCGATAGGTATATTATATCTGTTCAGCCACTATTGAATCATATAGATTTACAAAAATACCATTATTATACCATTATTCGCAAACACTTCACATGTGTTGGATTGGTGCAGAGGTTAGAGAACAATCGATTGACAAATCTATGGGTCCCAGGTTCAAATCCCCCTCGGTGCACCGAGGAAAGGAAGAAAAACAGGTAAGTAAAAATATTTGTAAATCAGATTATAATAAGCATATAGTAATCTGTGTTAATTGATATAAATAAATAATATATAATTCAACAATTAAAAAAATGTCTAAGTCATGTCAATTTGTTTTTTGCTTTTAAGGTAGACTGACTAAGAGCTGAAAAATTGAGCTGCGTAGTAGCTTCTTCAGCACTTTAAATCAGCTACACAACTGCGGCTGAGGCTGAAAAAAGACTGAACATGAATAATTGAAAACCATGTCTGCATAAAGGCTGAACTACAAAGACCGAATAAGAGCTGAAAAAGCTATTCTTCAGTCATGTCTGGCAGCCATATGTCCAGCAATAGCTGTATAAATTCTCCACTTTTGGGTGAATAAGAGCTTAACAAGGGTTTATTCAGCACAAGTTTGATACCCATATTCAGCTATAGACTGAACAATAAACCGCTTAAGCGCTTTTTCAATCAATAATCAGCATAAATTGTTACTTGGGTTGTAATAACACAAGTTGTTACCAACACCCTTTTTCCACCAATAGTGACCTTACTGACTTGTTTTGTTTCTTTTTGGGCCAAAACTTTTGCTGATTTCTGAACAGTCACTGTCGCAGTCTCACCCAAATTATATATTCTAATTCCATCGGTAAATTTTTCCTGTTGACTTATTACTTTATTTAAATGATCAATAGTTGTTTTCCTATTAAGTGCGGAATGTGATACTTTCCCGCACGCGACTGCCGTTGTCCCAAACGACGCGATGCAGAGTTCGGACAAGCAATCAAGGACGGAAACACTTTACGCATGAATTAGGAACATTATTTTTCCTACGACCGCATAAAGATTCAAACAGCACATTGAAAATATATATTTTATTTCAACAAACAATGAAAATCCACTAATTATTATTGATATTAATGTTGAAAACACAATTTATTGCATTCTGCAGATGAGTCAGAATAGCCGGTCGAGAGTAGTTAGTTGGTGGTAACTGGCTGTTAAGAGTAACACTCGTAGATTGCAAAGTGCATAAAGATGACGAAGACGGCATTGGTTGCAAGTTGTCAGTACATGAAACAATTTTATTCGAGATGGTTTTCTTCTGTTGTTTTCTAAGAAGGTCATACACATTGTTCTAATTAACCCTTTTTTCACTTGGGCTAATAGATGGAATGGAAAGTTGTTTATTGTTAAATGTTTTTCTCGAAGGACCGTATATTGTATTCACTATATGTTGTAGGATGTATGATTATGATGGATGAAGAAATTAAACAATTATTTCACTTTCATATTACTATACTGTAGGTATTTATAACGTGTTTTTTTGCATAGACAAATAAGAATCTCACTGGATCATACGCGTGTTACAATTTGATTATTTAGCACATAATCTGCTGGAGTAATAAATGATTAATGATTAATTACACATGTGGTTTACCGGGACCAACGCCGGGTGCTCTTATAACATGAGTACCATTATGTACGACGGTCAAATGATGAAGAGGGAGAACGAAGGATGAATTAGAAGTGTATGAATGCCGGCTGGGAAGTTTGTATGAACGCTGACAGAGAAGTTTACGAGTGACGACTGGGAAGTGACTAAAATTGAGGTTTTAATCGTATTTATAAGTCGGGTAACGTGGGTACGGCGAAGGAGAAAAATATTAGGATCTGGCCAATGGGATAAAAGAATTTGAAACGTAACGGTCAGATACAGCGAGTGAAAATTTGCAATTAGGGAGATTTTTTGTGGCCTGAAAAGGTTTCGTAGATACAGATAACAGAGTTTTTTATGAAGCGATAAGGTGTCGGGTACTTTGAAATAATTATTGGAATTTCAGAAAACGCTATTTATCTGTATTTCTTATGTGGTAGTAAAGTTAAAATGAATTTTTTGTTGATGTAAAGAAATATTAAATGTTGAGAAGAAGGATATATGTAGTTATATGTTTTGAGCAGAATATTTGAATTGTATTATACAGGGGAAGTTGAAAATAAAAATCACAGGAGAATTTGGTAATTAAATCAAATTCGAACACACATCGTTCCAAAAATTGAATGTTTGGGCAGGCCTGGATTTCCGCCTAGGCATACAAGGCCCTGGCCCCAGCCAAACTAGGGATCCCACTCACCTTGCTATCCCGACCAGGACTGTTTCGTCCAATCTGGCAACATAATACGGCACCTGCTAAGAGAGAGCGGTGCAATACCGACCGCGACCGAAGGATGCCGAGATATTGCGAACTGAACACGACAGAGTAAGCAAGATTACGTAGCGTAGTGTGTACGAGCGAGATATTATATAACGTTTAAAAATTAGTCCAATCAAGGTTATAGTTTGTTTGGTTGGGTGATTGTTGGCTCTAGAGTTGACAAGAGTCTTATTCTTCAAACAGAAGAAGAAATAAAATAGTGGCATGAGGTGCCTAAGGGTCGGGTATCTAAGTCCAAGCCTGTGTTTGTGCAAACATTCTGGGTGACCATATTTAATTAATGGGAATTTGACTGGTGACATTTACTTGGACCTTATTAATCCTTTAATAATCCAAACACTGGAAGATGATGTAAATCTACATGAAAATTAACTCGTTAGATAGGAGTATTGTATGAGCTCTCGTACAAGTCGGTCGTGTGCATCGGTATTCTCGAAGCTTTAAAGTTCTGTTAAATCGTTAAATTCATATTAGAACAGTTTTTGCGGAAACTAAATTTAGAAGGAAATAACCAATTTATTTTGAAACAAATGGATGTCCAACCGGGGGGTAGACCCCTCGATAAACCACCCACACCCATGTCGGAAGATGATGAAACCCCTTTTGCAGGTTTTGAAAACAAAATAGGTACAAGTAATAAAAACTCAGAAAAAGTAAGTAGATCCGATCCAATAATAATAAATGAATCACTTAATACACTACTAAACAAACAGGTCACAAAAACAGGTAATTATGATAAGCTCAACAAAAAGCAGCCAGTTTATAAATATGGGTTAAATGACCTCGGTCCTTTCCATATTTATGTCGAAAATAGCGAAATTGATTTTAAAGGCAGGTTAAATGCATTAAAAATCGGAGATATAATTCTTTCAAACTTTCCGGAAATAGATAACAAAATCCAAAGTATAGACACGATAGGTCGCAATAGAATAAGGATAATCATAAAAGACGGCAAAAGTGCAAATTATCTTCTCGAAAATTGTGAACATAAAATATTCATTGAAAAAAATTTAAATATTTATATTCCCAAATTTATAATGTTTAGACAAGGAGTTATTAGGGATATAGCATTAGACTTCTCCGAGGAATATGTTAAAAACAAAATAAAACAGTACGACTTCAATACCAAATTCGAAGTTACTAGTGTAAAGAGAATAAATAGAAAAGTTACTAATAATAGAAAAGTAGAATATGTGCCAACTAAATCATGTGTGGTAAACTTTAAAACACAATCTTTACCAAAATTCATCACAATAAATAAAGTTTTGAAGGAGGTGGAACCCTACCGACAAAAAGTATTACTATATTTCAATTGTTTAAGATATGGCCATCTTGGCAGACAATGTAAGAGTCATCCAAGGTGCAGTAAATGTCACAAACCTCATAATACAAAAGAATGTCAAGAACAAAATGTCATACCCAAATGTTTAAGCTGTAATGGCAATCATTTTACTACAAACTTCAACGAATGCGATGAATTTAAAAGACAAAAACTAATAAAAAACGCAATGACAACTAATAATATAAATTATCATGATGCCTATTCCAAAATCCCCAAAATTAGTCTCAAAAAATCTAAACATGCCATCCAACCCACAACAAATCCCCACTCAACCAGCTATTCAGCCTCATATACACTCCCAACCTACAAATCACCAAGAAACCGCAAACCAACACGACGTAACTGAACACCCACGGACATACTCACATCCAAGGGTACCTAATAAACGGCAGAGGCCCAGCAGCCCAGATCCAACTTTATTGGCTCACAAGGAAATCATCTCAAATCCTCGTCCCCCAGGCCCAAACTTTAATATCCTAAATAATTACTTATATACTCAACATACCAACATACCCATACAAGCAATCCAGTACACAATGAAAATTTAGACAAAAATGTAATCAAAACTCTTTTTGAAATATTTTACGAGTTATTAAATAAACTTAAAGAATCTAACAATATAAATGCGTCAAAAGAGAACTTAGAAAATCTATTTAGTAATCAATTAAAAAGAATTTTGTCATGTGAAACGTCAAATTCGCAGTCGTAAACAAATATAAATGTTTGCAATGGAACTGCCGATTGGCAGTATCCAATAAGGAAAACTTAGAATATTTATTACAATCAATTCATATAAATATTGCCATCTTATCAGAAACATGGTTCAAACCAAATAAATATTATAATTTTAAAAGTTATAACATAGTACGAACTGATAGAAATGATGGATATGGTGGAACTGCCATACTAATAAAAAACAATATCTTGTTTAAAGAGGTTAATATAACAAATAATACAAACATTCCAAATAGTTGTATACAAACAGATTTATATATTATCAAAAAAACAGTACACATAGTATCAGTTTACATAAAACCAAATACAAAAATAAAATTACAAGAATGGATTCAATATTTTAACAGTGTACCAAAACCATTTCTAATAGGTGGAGACTTTAATTCTCACCATCAATCGTGGAGATGCGAATTTGACGATTCATATGGAAATGTTCTACTAGATGTCTTAAATCATTGTAACTTAGCAATATTAAACGATGGCTCACCCACTCTTGTTACAAGAGGTAGAGACAGCGCTTTAGATCTTACAATTTGTTCGCAAGAAATAACACAACACCTCAATTGGAGTGTTGTAAATGATCCTCATGGCTCAAATCACTTACCTTTAATATATTATTTCGAATCACCACAACAATACTCACATTTTCAAAATATAAAACATAACATCTGGATACCTAAAAATGCTAACTGGACAAACTACATTGAAACACTTGAAAATATGACACCTGCAACGTGCTACAACAAATTTGTGGAAAACATTAATATGGCAGCTGAGAAGACCATACCAATGAAAAAGACAAACTCAAATCCCCGAAGGAACTACAATCCGAAGATATGGTGGAACTCAACCTGTGAAGAGGCAGCAAAAAACAGAAAAGAGGCGTATATAAAATACAAAAATAACCCAAATGTCCAAAACCTTATGGAGTATAATAGACTGGAAGCAGTAGCTAAAAAAACATCAAACACACCAAAAAACAACAGTGGACTAAATACTGTGAAAGTCTAAATTCCTTAACACCAATAAAGGAAGTGTGGCAAAAAGTAAATTCCTATAAAAACAGAAAACAGTAAAATTAATTACCATTAAATGATAAAGCAGAATGGATCCATGAATTTCACTGTAAAATTTCACCCACAGGGGTTAAAGATATCAAAACAAGTCCAATGGTAATGACTTGCCGCAAAACTTGTCAACACATACTAAACGACATAAACATGTGGGAGCTCGAAAGAGCTTTAAAACAAACAAATAACTCTCCTGGCAAAGACAATATTACCTATTCGATGTTATACAATTTACCACCAGGACACAAAAAATCTCTCCTGAAAATCTATAACCTTATTTGGACAAAACAACATAGTATTCCAACTAGCTGGAAGGAATATGTAGTATTGCCAATATTAAAACCAGGAAAACCCTTGCACCAATCAAACTCATACAGACCAATTTCTTTAGCTTCATGTATCCCTAAGACCCCTGAAAGAATCATCAAGAATAGGTTGGAACAGTGGCTAGAAACAGAAAATATTCTCCCAAAAAGCCAATATGGATTCCGGAAATCTAGGTCCACTCTAGAAGCTTTGACAATGTTTGTCACCGACGTTCAGACAGGTTTCACAAATGAAGAAACAACAGTAGCAGCTTTCCTGGATATCTCCGCAGCTTTCGACAATGTTAATCTTGACATACTAACCCACAAACTGGCTGATATTGGTGTTCCTACAGAGCTAGCAACTTTCTTGATATCTCTATATTCAGAAAGAACTACATACATCAAAATAAACCACGACTTGAATTCGCCACGTCAAACGCAATCGCAGATAGGACTTCCACAAGGGAGTATATTAAGCCCACTTCTTTACGTGTTATATACCCTAGATATTGATTCTATGGTAAGAAATACAAATATTATCCAATTCGCAGATGATTTACTGCTCTACTCTACAAACAAGAATCTAAATATTACTTTGGACAAACTTAGCACTGACTTTTGTAATATTAAACAATGGATGTCTACACACAACTTCGTATCATCTCAACAAAAGTCAGAAGTATGTAATTTAGCCAAATAGAGAAACATCCCACAAGGACAAATTCAATTAGGACCCTATCGCTTTCCAATCAAAACCACGGTTAAACATTTGGGTGTTTACCTGGACCGCAAATTACTTTGGAAAGATTGCATCCACAACATTATAAGCAAATCAACCATTTCAGGCCAGAATACAAATATATATATATATATATATATATATATATATATATATATATATATATATATATATATATATATATATATATATATATATATATATATATATATATATATAACAAAGACAGAATTAGCGGGCATATCACGCAAAAGAGGTTACAGAGAATGAGTGGTAACCGTAGACATGCATGTTTCTGGCTCATTAGCCTCCATCGGTACGGCAAAACCAAGAAAAGGTGTACAACTTGGGAGCAAGGATGTTAATTGAAACATTAGAAAACACAAACAACGGATTTCAACAAGATAACCAAACGCACATTTGTGCCTTCAAATGGAAGATCCCGAGTTTTCAGGACAACAACCAACAGAGACACGGAGCCGTCTATAGCTCTCCTGTCTGAACCTTCCGACCCTGGAAATAGACAAATAACCAATGAAAAGATGAAAGAATAACGCGAATAACAGGAGAGCTATAGACGCCTCCGTGTCCCTGTTGGTTGTTGTCCTGAAAACTCGGGTTCTTCCATTTGAAGGCACCAATGTGCGTTTGGTTATCTTGTTGAAATCCGTTGTTTGTGTTTTCTCATGTTTCAATTAACATCCTTGCTCCCAAGTTGTACACCTTTTCTTGGTTTTGCCGTACCGATGAAGGCTAATGAGCCAGAAACATGCATGTCTACGGTTACCACTCATTCTCTGTAACCTCTTTTGCGTGATATGCCCGCTAATTCTGTCTTTGTTTTATATTCCACGCGTTATTCTTTCATCTTTTCATTGGTTATTTGTCTATTTCCAGGGTCGGAAGGTTCAGACAGGAGAGCTATAGACGCCTCCGTGTCTCTGTTGGTTGTTGTCCTGAAAACTCGGGATCTTCCATTTGAAGGCACAAATGTGCGTTTGGTTATCTTGTTGAAATCCGTTGTTTGTATTTTCTCATGTTTCAATTAACATCCTTGCTCCCAAGTTGTACACCTTTTCTTGGTTTTGCCGTACCGATGAAGGCTAATGAGCCAGAAACATGCATGTCTACGGTTACCACTCATTCTCTGTAACCTCTTTTGCGTGATATGCCCGCTAATTCTGTCTTTGTTTTATATTCCACGCGTTATTCTTTCATCTTTTCATTGGTTATATATATATATATATATATATATATATTATAGTGGATATTTTATATTTTAATATATACTTATACTTATATGATTTACCTTTATTTACCCGTTTTTACCTTCGGCTAGCCCTATATGATTATATGAAAATTTTTTAATTGTATGTATTGTTTAAATTTTATATTGCAGTCGGAAGCATGAGACTTCTCTCTTTGAGTCCTGGACACCTATTAGAAAAAATTTTACACATATGAACATTTACTTATTATGATTTCGTGATAGGTCTATTCCTGAATAAATTATATATCTTTATTTCAATCATCTCACCATATGATAATCGAATGAATGATTTAAACAATGTTCGTGAAAAGTGTTATGGACATTGACTGGAATAAGAAAAATACCAACACTTAAATAAAAATATTTTAATAAATTGTTGATGAAATCTTCAGAATTTTACACACACAAATATTCCTGAACCTCCTCTGTATTCTTTGATGGTCATGCGCACTGAACGCTTATAGTAGCTGCTTCGGCGCAACGGAGCAACTCTTCCGGTTCAACGTTTCTCGTCGTCACAAAATTATAGTACACAGTTAACGTGGAGGATGCAAACGTTTAACAGTTCAATGTGCATCAATTTAGTGCATTTAGAATAATATGGTTGAAAACTTATATTAAACAGTTACATATATAATTCAAGTTGTGAATTAAGTGTGTGTTTGATGGTTATAAGAATAGGTCAGCATGCAAAGCGGAAATTAAGATTGGAAAAGCATTTATGAGTGGTGTGAACTTTGATTATTTTACAAACGAAAAACTTTTTACAAGTAAGTACATATTTAATATCTAAAATTACTGTTGCAGAAAATTAGAGTTCTTTAATTATCCATGGATAAAATTTGGTATTAATTATTTTAAAGTTTCTTTGGCCAATTTTAGATTATTCAAATTTAAATGTTCAAATTAATTTCAAAAGTTCACTTTTTCTTTGTTTGTTTGGAATTCCAAATTAAAAAATCAAATAACACAGACCTTATATTCCATTCTCGGCGTGGTGGACCTGCAACATACCGTCTCTTTTCTTAGGTATTCCTTACCCAAGAAATACTCGTTCGGCACGTTTCACTTTTTCACAGGGGTTAATCGACATTAATATTATGAATTTTTTATTGATTTAGATTTAAAATTATTACTTTTACTTTAAAGTTTTTACAAAAATCTTCTCAGAGAATTACATCCCAGTTCATCATTCCCCAACTAACTCTCCACTCCCTTTTTTTTTTAAATCAACAACATTTTTACAATTTCTAAAACACAGCCTCCTAATTTGTTATTTTATTCAACAATTGTCAATGATAATGTTTTTTTATGGAAATACTGAATTCTTCAATTAAAATAGTCTTGGAGAGTGAAATCACTTGTATAAATGGTTTAACAATATCTTATAGAATATATAAATAGTCTTTTACATGTATTACAATGGTTTCAATCCTTGTAATTCCTTTTTTTTTTTAGTAAATTTGTTTACAATTAATATACAATTTCTACAATCTAAATTTATGATTTATATATATGGAACTGTTTATTTTTAATTCTTTAATTAGCACTAATTTCGCTTTATATAAACTCTAACTTAATTTCAAATTTACATTCTCTGTTTTATATTAACTTCCAACTCATTGAATTTAGGTTGGCAATATTATAACTAGATTCAATCACTTCCTTCATTGATTTCGATTTGATTACTAGATTTCTATGACATACAATATGGCTCTTATTCCGAATGTCATATTTCATACAGTTTTATTTTTATAAATTACTTTTTCAAATTGCAACTTTTTATTGTATTTGCATATCGTTAATAAATTAGTGATTTGATTATTAATTCTTATTATTTTAGGTTTTGAACAAATTAACATCCTTTTCCCGATTCAAGTGTGGACATAGCAGCGTTCAGATTGATTTTAATGAAAATTGTTGACATTGACTTGACCTTAGGATTTATTTGTGAAGGTAACATTTTCTTAAGAATTAATTTCTATATTATCATTACCATTCTATTCATTATCCTTAATCCATTTCTTAAATTGATGTACTCAATATTTTATAATAAATTTGCTTAAGTCATTCATTCGTTTTATGTTAAATTTTGTTCTTAATTAGGTAGTGTCTAATGATACACCATACGTATATACAAAAAAAATTCCTTTTTAATTCAATCTAATATATGAATATTTATCTATACTAGAGGACTGGCTTAATATATATATATATATATATATATATATATATATATATATATATACAGATTATACAGATGGTTCCAAGACAAGCAAAGGATGCGGATGCGCTTTTTACGATGCTAGCACTTCCCATACGTTTTTGAAGCGATTTCCTAAAGAAACATCAATTTATACACTTGAAAATTATGCTGTAGACAGGTTACAAAATATTCATCTCTTCAAATTTATCCCATGTGTAATTAGAAATTCTAAAAGAACATTATCATATAAGACAACAAAATAAAAATACCATAGTGGTCTGGATAAAGGGTCACTCGGGTATAAAAGGAAATGAAATTGCTGACAGGTTAGTAAAATCGGCCATTTCTTCAGGAGAACCATTAACAATAAAATCCGTACCCCATTCCGACCTTAAGTGTGAATATAGGAACAGTCTGCTACTCGAATGGCAAAGAGTTTATGAAAGTAACACTCATGGACAGAACTACAAAAGCTGCCAAGTCAAGATTCCATGTAAGAGATGGTTCTATGGGATATCACATAGAGAATTCATTGTTACTATAAATAGAATAAGATCAGGACATGCTATGACACGGCTATATAAACAGAGAATAGGTATAACTGAAAATCCAGCTTGCACATGTGGCGAACTTGGTAATTTAACCCATGTAATACTAGAATGCTCCCAATTCCAAGCAAATCTAAATACTTTCTATGAGGATTTAATAGATCTTAAAGCAAAACTACCTATATGTGTAAATCAAATTGTATTCAGCAACAAAATTAATATTTTATATTGTCTTTATAATCACCTGAAAAGGTGCAAAATGAAATTGTAAAACCTGATACTAACGTAAATACATTGTAAGCAATTTTGCGATTAAATATCTTGTAAGTGCGTCGACGAAAAAAAGGAAAAAAAAAAGAAAAAAAAATATTTAGAATGAAAAAAGAGGAAAAAACAGAAAAAAAAAGAAAAAAAGGAAAGGAAAGAAACAAAAAAAAATAGAAATAGATGCACAAGTACTAACAACATACGTAACATACTAACACAGAGAAGGTATATCTGCAAATGTTCATTGTTTACAAAAAACCTTGTTTAAACATACTAACATAATTGTTTACAAGAAAACTTTGTTTAATAACTCGTCCGTAAAAACGGATTACAAATTAAATCTGGCTAATTGGTCTGTGCCAAAGCCATCCAACTACTTAAAAAAAACTCGTTAGATACGCCGTAGAGGTTTTATCGAATGGCCAGCTAGGTCGCCCGATTTAACTCCTAAAGATTTCTTTTGTGGGACTACTTAAAGTCCAACGTTTATGCTACTCCACCTGAATCTCTTCAAGACTTCGACAAATAATCGATACAAAATTACGTTTAATTAAACCAAACATGTTGCGAAAGGTTAGAGAAACATTTGAGAATAGGCTGTATCATTACATTGAAGTTGGAGGTGGGCACTTGTAGATACGTAAAGCAGGTTCTGGAACAGAAGTGACCAAAGAAGCATTTTAGAGATAACCTACTCTCTAGCCACCCGAAAAATGGTCTAACCGACCCTGGAAGTAAAGCCATAAGGGCATTAGCATGTATCTCTGTTATTAATGATTGGATTGAAGTGGGACAACGGTATTATGAAGGAAAGGGAGTGTGGACAGGGGGTAAAACCCGCGTGGGATAAAGCATTAGCATGCATCTCTGTTATTATTGGTTGGATTGAAGTATGATAAACGCCACTATGATGGATACGTAACATGTTATACATGGTGAAGTTGTAAAGACGTTTATTATACAGGGTGTAAGTAAAGACGTTCAATGTCAAAAAGGCATTATGTCGTTTGTTCATTATACAGGGTGTAGTCGTAGAGACGTTCAGTATACAGGGTGTAGAATTGGGTTATACTTTTTACTTCCCTTAATTCTATGGGTTCTACGATAGGAGATTTCGTATTTCTATAGGTACTTGGTTGGTTTTGGCATGTAATCAAAGTGCAATAATTCGATTTTATGTTTGTTTATTTATTGTAACTACACTAGTACTAATTGTTGCAAGAAATTGGGACTATTTAGTCTAACTGATTATGAAGAGAAATTATGATTTAAATGGTCACAGCCCTGGGAGTACGTTTAATGCTCATACATTAGCATCTGATATTGAACTGCTATCTGTATTATTTTATGCTGAAAACTCGCCGGAAAAGAACCAGGGGCATACTGTACGAAGCGCAATTGACGTCACCATGTGATTATGACCAATAATAGGGTACCGGTGCGATATGGTTCGTTAGATATGCCCCGTCGCCTTTGGTGAGCAAAAACCGTTAGAGTACGTGATGGGCAGGGGTGGTCTTAGGGTTTGTAATGAACTAGATTGGTGGAGTGGACTGTTGAGTTTGTCGTTCACTACTGCACCTAAGTAGATGTGTTGTTTGTTAGCTTCGATAAGATTGCGGAAGGAAGGACCTGTCGTAATTTTAAGTAACGTTTAATAAACAATTTAAACACGTAAATCACTTTACAACAAGATAGAGCAACAAGAATATCCACAGAGAATTGATAGTTGGTTACTGTTTTCTTAAAGATACTAAATGCTCGTGAGGTAGTTATGTATATTGTTCCGATAATTCTCGAACGACGTCAAAGAAAATTGCACGTTTTTATATTGCGTCGTAACGCGAGAGATATTTTAATAATTCAGGTAAATCGTAACTTTTCCCGTTATTAAGTTTAAAATTGATATGATTCGTTGATCTAGTTATAGTTTTAACGCGCACTGTATGTTTTCGAATACTTTTTTATGTCGACCGTTCGAGAGTGGTTTTTAGTTCTGTACTGTTTGAGATTGAGAAACTGACTACTTTTAAATTGGTTCATTTTTGTAGATATATCGCAAGTTTTTGGGGGTACAACTTTCTTTTCTATTTCCGTTGAATGGTGATATTTTTGACATAAAGTTAATTATCCACTTGACCATGAAGCGATAATTAGGGTCCTGTTAGATAATTTATGTCAATCCATAAAACATTCATTTCAAATAGCTTAGATTTCTCTTTTTACTTTGTGTAAGGGTTTGAAATATTTTCACGGTGCTAATTGAGGATCGTAATCACTCAACGTTATTTGTAGTAACATTTGAATGGTTTTGGAAAGTTCTATAATCTCTTATTTTATAAAGAAACATAAGGTTCTTTTGAACCATTTAAAACTTTAATTGTTGGGTTTCGAGTGAGCAGGCACTTACAGGGCAAACTATCTTTTATTAATGGGCGTTTACGACCATTAAAGTAAATACTAAGGATTTAAAGTTACAATAGGCATTCAGCCAGTCCGAGAATTCAATATAATGCGAAAGCTCTCGTGATTGACTCGTCATCGTGATATATACATCATGTCATATCACAACAGGTGGTTTAAGAATTTTTGAAAGGTTCATGTTTGCAATATATTGAATTTGTTTCCAAACACCGGGTATAGTCCTAAAGACGTTAGGGAGTGCATATTTTAGTTGAGGCACCCTGTATATAAACTCGATAGTTTTAGAGATATTTCAAATTGCATTAGAAAAATGAATTTTTTTATGATCAAATATATTATTTTCGTTTCTATCCTTTATTTACTTTACTATTTACAATTATTTTAAAGCTACATACAAAAATAACATATTGAATAGAAAAATTATACACAAATTTTCACATTTCTTGTAGGATGTTTTCGAAATTAACCCCTACGTCAAGGTTGCTATGAATTTATTGACAATTGACAGTTTAAAATTAAACAGTTTTGTTCTGTTTCTTTTTACGTTTCTGACGGCGTCCCCAGAAGCAGGAAAATCCGCATATTAAATTGTAAAAAGTGTGCGGGTTATCTTCAGTTTTGTCGACGATCTCTGCAACTGGCTGAATGACTTCTAGGTAAGTGGCCTTGTATTGGCACTTCGTTTCGTTATCCAAATCTTCTCTAATGTATGCTTTGTATCGATCGATTGTCACTTGTTCGAATCTATTCAGAGACGCAGGCAATGCGGTTATGTAGTCGCCGGAAATATAAGATATTCTATCCAGATCATCGTTATCGTTTCTTCTATCGAAATATGTGAAATATTTCGATGATACTCTCTCACAATTTCTAGAATTTATATTCTTATATTTTACTTTACTAGTTGTGGGGTCTACCGCTTTCATTTTTAAATATGAAAGTTCTTCATCCTGTTTATCTGATTTTAAACTAGAGCTGGACGAATGCACCGATTTGGAAATTATTCTCGTGTGACTTGGTACTTTAGATAAACCATGCTCATACTTCAAATTCATCCAATGCATGACGCCCATTAGAATACCCTTCTCGTTATCCGTCAATTCGATGGTACCTTCTTCATTGTAAAATTCCTTAAAAGAAACGTTACGTTTATAAGCAAATTGATTTTTGACTCACACTGTATTATAATTTAAAACAGCAAAGTATTTGACCAGTTTTATTTAATAAAACGTAACAGTTTTAACCGACTTGTGAAAAAAGTGACATTTCGATTGTATTAACAAATATTTCGTTATTTTAATATATAATACAGTGTGAGTCAATAATAATTATAGATATTTATTTTTATTTCGAGCCTGACAGACTTAAATGTTGAATTTGAAATGAAAATGAAAGACGTCATTAACGTTTAAGATAAATGTATTCAAATATTGAGGTCAGGCAGCTCAGGGCAAGGTTTCCTCATAGATATGCTTCTTTCAAGATATCAATACCATCAAGTAATTCAGAAAAATTGCTTAGAGCTGAAATTTGGTCTCAAGGAATTTATATAAATGAGTTTTTTCGACAAAATCAATTTAAACCAATGTCAAAGGCTAATAGATGTATGTTTCCTAAATTTGCCATTTTGCATATCAATGTTCAATGTTTAAGCAATAAAATCAATGACATCCATATATTTACACAATCAACCCCTATTGACATTTTATGTATTTCTGAACATTGGTTGAATGAAGATAATTTAAAACTAATTAATTTACATAATTATAATTTAACGTCATTCTATTGTAGGAAAAACTCTTTTCACGGGGGTGTAGCAATTTTCTCCAGTAGTAAGGTTGATTTGAGAGCTATTGATGTTTCTACATTCTGTGTGCCCTTTCACGCAGAGTTTTGCGGAGCTGAGATAAATAAAAAAATTGTTCTTTTGAGTATCTACAGGTCTTCCTCTAGTGGTGATATAAATATTTTTAAAGATAAATTAGAAATTTTAATCGAATTCCTTTACAGGAAATATGCGGGTATTATTTTGTTGGGGGACTTAAACATTGATCTGGATAGCAACAATGTGCATTCTTCGGATCTGAGAAATACCATGAGCATGTACGGGTTAAAACATCTAATACATGTTCCTACAAGGATAAGCCCCACATCCAAATCGTGTTTAGACAATATTATTACAAACATTGACCGGAACGAACTACTTGCTGATGTAATGGATCCTGACATCGCAGATCATCAAGCGTTATTCCTATCCCTATTGGGTATACAAAACTCATACGAGCCAGTTCTTAAAAGGAGAATTATTACAGACCCAAAAATTAAAAAATTCTCTGATATTTTAAGTGAAAATCCATGGCTTGAAATTACTGAAATTATGACCTCAGACGTGTCTGCTGGAGTTATACTTGATCATCTTCTTAATCTGGTTAATACATGTTTTCCACTAAAATCGGTTAACAATAAAAGTAACGGTATCAGCTGGTACAACAGACAGTTGAGAGAACTAAGAAAGGGTGTATTTGCCGCAAAGAAACGGTTTAAAAAGAGTAACTCCTATGATCATTGGCTCCTGTATAGAGAGCTGAAAATGACTTATAAGAAGACTTTAAGAGATGAAAAACGCAACGCGTTTGCGGCTATAATCCAAAATTCTGACAATAAAAATAAAACAGCTTGGAGGATTGTAAATTCTGAGAGGAAAACTAACACAAGCAGCAACATTAGAGCAGATAATTTTAATGCATTTTTCTGCTCTATTGCGGATAGTATTGTAAACGGCATTGTTGATCCTAACATACATCCTATGTCATTTATTAACAAGATGAATAAACCTACTTTTTCTTTCTTTATGGCCTCCATTCTGGAGACTGATGTTCGTGAAGCTATTTTAGGATTAAAAAATTCCAATTGCATCGATTATTACGTTCTTAATAGTAGGATGCTGAAAGCCGTCATAAACTCAGTAGTTGAGCCGCTCACCATACTTTTTAATAAATGCGTATCTGAAGGAAACTGGCCAGACTCCATTAAAATATCTAAAGTTCTACCAACATTTGAAAAAGGCGATAAGGACTTATTAGATAACTATAGACCGATTTCTATTGTTCCTGTTAATGGGAAAGTATTGGAAGTAATAATTAAGAATAAATTAGTAAGTTACTGTGAAAATAAACTAATTATATCACCGGCCCAATTTAGTTTTAGAAAAGGTCATTCCACTTCTAAAGCAGTAAGTGCACTGATTGATTACATAGTTGAGGGACTCGACGAGGGGGGAAATACTATCGCTAGTATGTGTGACCTCAAAAAGGCCTTTGACTGTGTGAACAAGCATGTACTGCTACAAAACCTAGAATTCTATGGAGTACGCAATAAAGAACTTGATCTTTTCAATTCATACCTAACAAACAGAAAACAGTATGTAAGCTGCAAGGACTCAGAATCCAGTTTGATGACCACATTGAATGGTGTACCACAGGGTCCTGTTTTGTACCCAGTGCTCTTTTTGTTATATATTAATGACCTACCTGCAATTTTTGAACAAACAGGGTGTTTTCTGTTTGCCGACGATACAATATTACCAACAAAGCGTGGGGAAGCTTTGAATGCTGAAAACTTAATGAAAGCTGAAACATGGTTTTCAGCAAACAAACTTAAGATGAATCCTACTAAAACTCAGGAGGTAATTTTTACATCCAGTAGATTACTGAATAAATCAGAACCGGTTAAGTATTTGGGTATTGTACTTGATACATACCTTAACTGGTCACCTCATGTTGATGCTTTGTGTTCCAAGCTCTCATCTCAAATATTTGCGTTGTGTCAATTAGGACATTGCCTCAATAACGATGTACTAAGAACGGTCTACTTTGCGATAATACACAGCCATTTATCATACGGCATCATTCAATGGGGTAATTCAAGTAGTATGGAGAGAGTGTTTCGATTGCAGAAAACGGCACTCCGCATAATTGATAGAGCCAAACCGAACACACATTGCAAAGATCTATATATAAAATATAATATTCTTACTGTTCCGTGTATGTATATTCTAGAGACAATAAACCTTGTTCATACCAATGTATGAAACACATGCCGATGTACATGCTTATGGTACTTGATCTGCTAATAACATTGTAAAACCTTTCTCTCGTTTACAAACAAGTGCAAACAATAAAATTGATGTAAGCTTATACCATAGATTTGTTAGTTTTAATAAAGAAATTGAAATTAGAAATCTCTCTGTTAGATCATTCTATAAAATAAATAAGCAATTTCTGCTAAATAACTGTTTTTACTCAATGTCTGATTTTTATCATTTCTGTCCTGACTAAACTATGTAAACCTCACATGTACTTTTGTATATTATGTGGTGAATAGATGATATGGTATGTGTCTCAAATCAATTGAAGTGTTTACTATGGTACAATAATACATATAATCAGTTTTCAAACTTTTGGACGACACTATATACCAAAATAATGAATCATCACTAGGTATTAACCTTAAATTCGATCAAACAGTCTTATTTATGTTAGATCGATAAAATGGTCACCATAACAAAATTCATTTCCAAATCGTTAGTGTGAAAATTCAGTCGCAATTAAAAGTTCAAAAATGTCCGAAAAATACGCAACAATATGTAGAACACATCCTGCAGTTAAGGATCCAGCAACAGAAGTTCCAGTTCCAAACGAACTACGTCCAATACCAAAAGAAATTCCAGCTTACCTACCGCAGCCACGCGATTCCCAACCTCCCCCGTTAGAATTGCATATGGGACCGATTGGACCGTGGGCTACAGGAAGAGTTAATTGGGGGCCTCTATCAGGACTTACAGGTATTAGACCAGTCGTCGATAAACACACAATACACAGATACAGTGTATCAGAATGGAAATACCACAACAAAGAACTGTTAGAGATGGTTAGCAACGAACGACAACGAGCAAATTTGATAGACTGGAACGGTAGACAGTGTCTACAACAATCATTCACTGACATCGATAAAAACCAAGAAAATAACACGGAAAGATTGAACCAGAAAGAATTAGAAATCCACAGCTGGAAAACCGAATTGGAAAAGGCCGTATCGGAAATAATCGAAGAAATCTACTTCTTAGAAGAAGAAAAAAGAAGATTAAAAGAAGCTTGTAAAGTTCTAACCATACCAGAATCAATAGCCAGCGAATGTATAGAAAGAAGAACCAATCGTATGGATGTAGAATTAGTCAGAGACGAAGTAGAAGAAGAAATAACAAAAGAATACTCTCTATGTTCGGAAATTCGAGAAGCATTTTCAAATTTGTCAAAAAAAATAGAACAGCAACTCGTAGAAAATAAAAACGCTAAGCAAAATCTCGAATTCGATTGGTCTGATAAAAGAACAGCACACGAGATAGATACTATAAACATGTCTCTTAATAACAGATCATCTATACAATTATACAAACCAGGTTCGGTTTACTACCCCCGCGATCAAACAACTCCGGAATATTGGCAACATTTCACCAAAGAAAATATCTTTCAATCCGAGGCTATAAGAAAAAAATCCGCTGAGTTAAGAACGACTGTAAATTCTATATTGACGAACGCATCTAGAGATTTAAGAACGCAAGCCGATAAAGTAGAAAACGCTTTAACCAACAGAATAGAAATTACTCGCGTAGTGATAAGAACATTAGAAAATGAACTTAAAATTATACTAAGACAAATAGTCGAAGTGGAAATTTTGAAAGAAACATTAAAATCTGGCTTGAGAAGAATAGAAACTCCGAGGAAAGTGGTACTGACTCGATTGGATAATAGATTGGCAAGACCGTGGGTGGAAAATTGCAGAGACGACGTCCATCATGGTTTAATCGAAGAAGCTAAATGTATAGGGGAAAGCGAAGCTGCTTTAAGAGCGGAACTAAAACAAGCGGAACATTCAGAATTGAGATTGATACAAACTAGGAGTAGTTTAGAAAAGGAGATCATTTTAAAGAAAAAATCTCTGGAAATTGACGTTGAAAGAATTCGAATTCTTCGTACGTACGTACCTTCTACGACCGCTTTATCAGGACGTTGAGTTAAATACAGTGTAAGTCAATACTAGTTATACATTTTTATTTATTTCGTGTTTGTGAACATAAATTTGATTCCAGTTTACTTATTTATGATGAAAATGTAATATTTTGAATGTTTCAACATTTTAATACGTAATACAGTGCGAGTCAATACTAATTATGGATTTTTAATTATATTTTGAGTTTAAGAACATAGATTTGTTTCTAGTTCACTTATTTATGATAAAATTGGAATATTTCGAATTTTTCGACTTATATTTCGTTATTATAGTACATCATACAGTACGAGTCAAGATTAGTTCGTATGTGTACAGTGTATCTCATTTTTGCGAGGTATGTCCCTTATCTTTAAAGATACAGGTTTGTGGTCTTAAAACCAAAAACTCCTGTAACAGAAAAACTATCTCATACTGATATCTGCACTCAGATGTCGCAACGACAGTGTGTAGAACTAGAACCATTATACGGCCGGATATAATAAATTAAAAAACTTCAAGCTGTGTACACGTCTCAATATAAGTTGAATAAAACTTTTGACTGTCAAGTGGTTAAGTCGGCGAAAAATATCTCAATACGTGTGATAAACGTGAACGATTATCCAATTACCATCAGGAAAGAAACTTTAATGTTTCCCTTTATTATTTTAGGAATAAGACTCGTAATTTATTCCAAACTATTTATTACATTTCTTACAATTAGCCTCATCCATTTTCTAACCTGACATTTTTCGACGAACCTGGCCGTGGTTCTTATTCCGCTCCCGGATACATACGAGAATACATTACACTCCTTCCTTCTAGCTATAATATGCAAATATATGTACCATAATTAAAATGCTATATAAAAATTAAATACAAAAATCTTTAGGTTAACATTCAACCCGCTTATTACATAATAGTAAATTCCCGACGTAGTTGCTAGTTTACAAGTCTAATTTTATTGTTGGTTTACGAATGCGACTGGAACGCCTCAATTCTGAATTTTGATCTGTTTCAATGACTGACTTTTCCTTTTCTTGAATTTGTATATTTTGTGAGTTTCCAATAATGTCAGAAGATTGTGCGTCACAGTCACTATGTAGAGAAGCGTCAGCATTGGGACCATGTCTCAATGAGTCACTATTTAGGTTATTATTAATCAACTCATTCATTCTAGACAGATTTGAATCGTAAGAAGAATTGGGTACTATAGAAACATCTAGATTTTTAGAATTCGTTGTTTGCTCAAGATTAGATACCTTAGAAAGACATTTCTTTAAATCATCAATATGAACCAACTCATGCCTATTGGCAGATTCAATTAAATACGTATAATTTTATTACTAACTTTATCAATAACAGTACCTTTAATCCATTTTTCGTTTTCCCCCCTTTTAGTTTTGACGTAAATCGTTTCGTCTTTATCAAATGTTTTAATTGATTTGAATTTACCTGTCGACGTTTCCAAATTTTCTTTCAACATAGCCAATCTAGTACGCGGTTTACGCAAAGAAACACTTCTGCTGGAATTTTACCAGTTGTTGTTTGAGGTGTATTACGGTAAGCGAACAAAATATTATCAAGTTGGTGCTGAATTGGTTCTTTGTTGTTTTCTAATTCTAACTTAAGCAACGCTTGTTTTAATATTCGAACTGTTCTTTCCGCCGCGCCATTTGATTTTGCATGGTATGGAGGGGTTTTTATATGGTTAATACCGTTCTTGGAGCAAAAAATTTCAAATTCCTCAGAAATAAACTGTGGTCCATTATCTGAGACCAATTTTTCAGGTATGCCAAAATTGGCAAAAATCGTACGCAATTCATTAATTGTTGCCTTTGAGTTAGTGGAGGGCATATATTTGATGTCATCCCACTTAGAAAAGGCATCAATTAATATTAAAAAAATATGTCCATTTTTCATAGCAAAATCAATATGAATGCGTTCAAAAATTCTTGTGGATTTTGGCCAACTAACATTTGGCTCTGACTTATAATTAGCAGATTTTTGACACACCTCACATGCTCTTACAGTTGATTCTAAATTGTCATCAATTTTAGGCCACCATACGAGACTCCTTGCCAACATTTTACTTCTTACAATACCGGGATGTTGTTCATGTAATAATTTTAAAACTTCAGAGCGCAGTGAGTCTGGAATTATTACCCTTCTCCCCCATAGAATGCAGTCATTGTCTATAGTTAGTTCATTTCGCCTAATCCAGTAAGGAGTCAGATCATTATTTTTATTAAAATCCGGCCAACCAGACAAAACATATTCTTTAATTTGTGACAAAACTGAGTCCCTGCTCGAATGGGCTGCAATATCTAATGCGCTAAGAGGCTTTTCTTTCAAAACAGAAAAATAATTTACTTCTGCCTCAGTTGCATCATCAGTATCTACTAAAGGTAATCGCGACAATGCATCTGCATGTGCAATCTGTATGCCCTGTTTATATCTTATATCATAATTATATGACGATAAAAGTAAGGCCCACCGCTGTATTCGAGCAGCCGCCAATGTTGGAATTCCCTTTTTTTGAACCTAAAATAGTCTCTAACGACCGATGATCAGAATAAATCAAAAATTTCCGACCATATAGATACAAGTGAAAATGTTTTATACCAAAAATTATACTTAACGCTTCCTTTTCTAATTGATAGTAACCCTTCTCAGCTTTGTTCAATGTGCGCGATGCAAAGCAAATCGGTTTCTCAACGCCCTCAATTTCATGTGATAACACGCACCTACTCCATATTGAGAAGCATCACAAGTAAGAATTAATGGTTTAGTAATGTCATAAGTTAAAATATTAGGACCTTCTATTAAGGATTTGCATTTATTAAAACAATCATCACACTCTTTACTCCAATTCCAAAGTTTATCTTTCTCTAATAGTTCATGCAAGGGCCTTAATAAAGCAGATACATTTGGAATAAACCTTCCATAAAAATTAACTAACCCTAAAAAAGTTCGTAAAGATGTCAAATCATGTGGTTTAGGAGCATTTCTTATCGCCAAAACCCCCTTTTAGTAGGCTTAATTCCCTCACCACTAATGGTAAACCCAAGATAATCAACACTGGGTTTCAAAAATGAACACTTTTCAAAACTTACTTTTAAACCCGCATTACTTAACCTATATAAAACTGTCTCAACTTTTTGCCTACAATTATTTAAATCGTCATGCCAAACAAGAATATCATCAATATAACAACAAACGTTGTCCAACCCGAACAATATCTTATCCATGGTGGCTTGAAAGATAGCTGGGGCACTTGTAATGCCAAAAGGCATCATTTTATATCTATATAATCCTTGTAAAGTATTAATAGTAAGCAACTCCTGAGCCCTTTCTGACAATTCCAGCTGCTGATAAGCATTTTTTAAACCAATTACAGTAAAAACTTTACCTTTTCTTAACATAGCCAAAATATCATTAGGGTTCGGCAGTGGATAATGTTCAGTTCTTGAGACTGGATTTATTGAAACTTTGTAATCACCGCAAATTCTTACCTTTTTTTGACTACTAATACCTCTTTCTACTATGACAATTGGCGAAGCCCATTTGCTGTGACTAACCCTTTCCAGAATACCCAACTCTTCTAGTTTGTTCAATTCATTACATACAACTGCTCTAAGAAAATATGGTACCGATCGAGCTTTACAAAAGATGGGTATTGGATTACCTTCTAAAACAATATCAACTTGACCACCATTATATTTTCCATTACCTGGAGAAAACACTGAATACTTATTTTTATATTCACTTATGATTTTGTTAATACAAACAGAATTGTCCTTGAGTTCAGAGGTTGTCAAATTATTTACAATTTGAAATGATATATCTAACTCTTTTAACCAGTTTCGACCCAGTAACATTGGACAAGATCTTATGGAGTCCACTTTGACAACCAATAACCCAAGTTATTTTTTATGTTCTTTAAAACAAACAGGTACATAAACTTTCCCCAAAACTCTGATGTCATTTCCAGAAAATGTAAATAACTTAGTACTACATTCATGCAATTCATATTTAGAGAAATATTTATCATAATCATGTTTACTTATTAAAGATACTGAAGCACCTGTGTCTACTTCAAAGTCAAAAGTTTTACAATCTACCTGAACATTTAAAATAAATGGATTTGTCAGCTTGAAGACCTTGTTGGATATGTAAAACAGTTTGTCAGCATTAACACTGTCCTCTTGCTCATTATCACTGGATTCTTCATCACTATTTTCCTGATTTTCTTGTTCATCAACATACCTCACATTTTCTTTCTTCATTTTGCATACTTGGAGTAAATGTCCTTTTTTCCACAGCGTTTGCATGAATAGTCCCAGTATTTACATTTACCAATATGTTCTTTCCCACAACACTTACAGCAATCTCAAGAGCTTCCTTTAGTATTTAACTCGCTACACTTTCCCCATTTTCCATATTCTTTATTCCTCTTATACTGTGATTCTCTCCTGGCAAAATTAACTTCTTTGGCTTGCATTTCTTTGGACTCTTTTTCTACAAGCTACAAACTTATTGCCAATTTTAATGCCTCTGAGAAATTCCGATTTTTAATTAAAATTTCTTTTTGAATTTTCTACACTTCGTATTCCTGCTACAAATCTGCCTCTTAAAGCTTCTTGAAGAAAATTCCCAAAATTGCAAGATATAGCCATTCTTTTTAGTTCAATAGCATACCCATTAATAGATTCATGATCTTTTTGATCTCGTTTTGAAAACTGAAATATCTCAACTATTTCTAACTTTGCAGGCTCAAAGTAGCCAGACAACAGTTTTTCGATTTCGTCGAAGGTAATGTTTTCAGGATCATTAGGCATGGCAAGATTAGTCAGAATATCATAAACCTTTGAGCCGATTAAAAGCAAAAAAATGCTTTTCTTTTTATCTTCTTCAGTATTATTTACTGTAAAATACAACTTCATCCGTTTAACGTAAGTCCCAAATGACTCCTTATTGGGATCAAACTCCTTCAGTCTGCCTATTTCCGTAATTTTTAGGAAATCTTTTTTTAGTTTTTATAATAATAAGGTGTAAGAAATACCTATATTTTCTTGCGTCTTTTCTTCAATTTCCACTGAATTTTATGTAGGACTTATCCGAACATCCTCGTCGCCAGTTTAATGTTTCCCTTTATTATTTTAGGAATAAGACTCGTAATTTATTCCAAACTATTTATTACATTTCTTACAATCAGCCTCATCCATTTTCTAACCTGACATTTTTCGACGAACCTGGCCGTGGTTCTTGCTCCGCTCCCGGATACATAAGAGAATACATTACACTCCTTCCTTCTAGCTATAATATGCAAATATATGTACCATAATTAAAATGCTATATAAAAATTAAATACAAAAATCTTTAGGTTAACATTCAACCCGCTTATTACATAATAGTAAATTCCCGACGTAGTTGCTAGTTTACAAGTCTAATTTTATTAGAAACCAGTATTGGATCCTGCGTGTCAGCGACGTCTATAGTTCATCAAATAACGACAACTGACAATTCCAATGCCAGATTCGAACAGATGCTGTCAGTAGCTGGTCAATGATTGAATCGAGCTGAGAAAAGAAAAATTAGAGAATTTCTCTTACAGTATCGAGACCTATTCGTACCAAAAGGAGGGAAGACTGGTAGAATATCATCCGTCAAACACAAAATCGATACTGGTGATGCAAAATCCATTAGGCAACCAGCTCGAAGAGAGAGAAAGCTGAAAGAATAATTCCAGAGATGGAAGAAGAGAAAATAAGAGAATCATCTACTAGTCCACGGGTGTCTCCAGTAGTGCTCGTCAAGAAAAAGGATGTAACTACGAGATTCTCCGTGGACTATCACCAGCTAAACAACGTGACGAAGGAAGACAGCTATCTTCTGCCTCGAATCGACGAAACGCTAGACATTTTGACCGGCAGCAAACTGTTTTCCACACTGAACTTGAAATTTGGTTATTGGCAAGTACAAATGGACTTAGAAGACAAAGAGAAGACTGCTTTTACCACCGGATCTGGATTATGACAATTCAACCTCATGCGATTCGGTCTCTATAATGCTCCCGCGACATTTTAAAAACTCATTGAAAATATCTTGAGAGGGTTATCTTAGAAGACATACCTGGTCTATTTGGACGACATGGTAGTACTGGGGAAGACATTTGACGAACACCTGATGAATTTCGATTCAATCGACTTCAAGCTGCCCAGCTGTTAAACCCGAAGAAATGCTCTATTCCAAAACCGAGTCAACTATCTAGGTCACATAGTGAGTACTGAAAGAGTGGCGGTGGCCTGAGAAAATTGCTTGCATTCATCAATGGCCGCAACCAACCGACAAACATCAAGTTAGGAAATTAACTGTCTCGACCCTTACTTCGTGGAATCTACTCATATTAGTGTTTTAAATGAAACTTACTGTTTCTAGCTAATTCCACAACATAATGAAAAATGTTGAAAATTCTAAAAAATTGACAATTGTTTCGATAACTAAATATCATCGTCAGAATGACAGAAGTTACATTTCATTTGATGCCTACCTGATGTTTAGTAGTTATTTTTGGCTAGACCAAGGAGTGACCTAACTTGTGATTGACTTAATATATGTTAATAGAAAAAAGAAGAAGATGTGATATTACAAATATTGAAGCTTAGATATTATTAGCCCTATGGTGATATCTTGGATATCATTTTTCCAATTAAAATCAGTATAACTGTGCAATGATATAGAAAACCAGGAAAACTATATCTGTTGATCTTTACAATTATCACTTAAGAAGACAGTTTAATAGTGGAGAACTCACTAGATTTATCTGTTCATTGACGACTTCATATTGTGGGTTTCTTAAGTGTCTTCTAATTTCCAACTCTTCAAGGAAATCCAGTTCTTGTTTCTTATCACAAATATGTAGTATTTCTAGTTCTGTGTTTGGTGTCAAGTAGATGTAGTGCGTAGTGGGATTTATCTGGTTGTTTTAATTTGTATGCTCGTAAGTGTTCACTGTGTCGGATTTCAAAATTTCTAAGGGTCTGACCCAAATAGACAGCATTACATTCTGGACATTTGAGTTTATATATACCTGATTTCTTTAATGGTGGTATTTTTGTTTTTACATTTAACAATTTTGTACTTACGTTACTTTCTGTTTTAAAAGAAATTGTTGTATTCGTTGCTGAAGATATTATCTTTGAAATATTATTAGAAATATTTCCTGCATATGTGATGGTTTTATAAGTTTTAATTTCTTCAGTTTGTTTAGGAAATATTAGGTGTAATGCCACTTTTTCCTCTTTTTTATTAATTAATCACAAGTTAGGTCACTTCTTGGTCTAGCCAAAAATAACTACTAAACATCAGGTAGGCATCAAATGAAATGTAACTTCTGTCATTCTGCCGATGATATCTAGTTATCGAAACAATTGTCAATTTTTTAGAATTTTCAACATTTTTCATTATATTGTGGAATTAGCTAGAAACAGTGAGTTTCATTTAAAACACTAATCAAGTTAGAAGTTTCCCTAGACTACACACTATCTAAGGTTTGTATGGAAGTTTGGAGATGATGCCAAGCCACTAAACTCGACTCACAGAAGAAGCAAGAGCTTTCCATTGGGAAGTAGACTGTCTAACGGTTTTTTAAACGCTGAAGAAACATTTAACCATGGCGCCGATATTAGGATATCCATTACCAGAGGGAGATTTTATTCTCGACACTGATACAAGCAACGTAGGAATTGGAGGAGTTCCCTCGCAGATCCAAAGATGGCAAGAACGTTCAATAAAGTAAACTCTGAGTTCAGTTAAAAGTTTGATTTCATAGCGAACCCAGCAAAACAATGAATAAGTGAACTGTGTTTAATATAAATTGGTTTAAATGATGAACAACGCTTTGTTAATATTAAATTTTCAATAAAATGTATTTATACTTACCGATAATTTCTTACCGTCGATTTGATATTTTTTTACTATCCTCAAGGCATCGTATTGACCAATCTGAAATTTATAATCATTTTTGTACACTCTAAGCCAATTTTGGATGGTTCCTGTCAATTTTGAATGTATAAAAGAAAAAGAATATATAAAAGAAGAAGAATCAAACTTTGAATATATAAAAGAAGAAGAAATCATAATTTTAATATATTAAAGAAGAAATCAAATTTTGAATTTATAAGAGAAGATATAGTCGCTACTCATTAAAGAAGAAAGAACCAATTTCACAAAAACATATTGTCAGTGGCGTAGCTACTGCTATGTGTTGTAACGGAATTTGTAAGCAGGATAGAGGGCGCATTTTATGACCGATCGAAACCAAACTTGCTACAAAAATTGGTTCGGCCAAAATCTTGGACGAGTTCGTTAACGGGCCAATTAGGCACAGTAGAAACAAAATGGCGGCCTGTCAAAATTGGAAAAAATCGTATTTCTTTTGTTTTTGATCTGACGCAAAAAAATTACTGAGATTTTTTTTAGAACTTAACACGTTCTACAACTTTTGCATGAAACACTTTTTTCTAAAACGCACATGAAAACATTTATTTAAGGAAATTAAATTTTTTTTTATTTTGAATCTGATGCAAAAACTTTACTGAAATAAACCGTCCAATCGGTCGTGTGCCATTGGGATTTTTTTTATATCACTTCTTGCAAAAACTTTTCTCATATCGTCGACAAAAACTTTGTACAAATAGTTTATCAACTTAATCTCTAAATGTTGTTAAATTCTTTTTTTTTCGAATTCTCTGATCCACTCGGTATATTACAGCATATTCTCCGGAACTTCCTATTACTCAGTACATAACTTTCGAGAATTTTTAATTTAAACGATTCTTTTTATAAGTCTTATCTTTTTTAAAACAATTCAATGCAAATTAAATGTTAAGAACATACCTTTTGTAAAAAAGAAGCTAATTCTTGATAACTTTGTAAAAAAACATCGTTGTCAGCCATTATTTCAAATACAAACTGAATACGTGAGATATGAATCAAACTTTTAACCAATAATTTCCAGACAACCACATCCCGTTTTCACTATGACAAACAATATATACATACAATTTATAAGTTCCACAAGTCGTTTCGTGATATTTTTACATCCCACATCACATCCTGTGTCAGTTTTATCAGTATTGCATATATACTTTGTCTTTAATTCGTAATTATATGCATTTTATTACATACTTATATTTTTTAATGCAAAAAAGTCTCTGTCGTGGGAAACCAAAAGGAAAAAAAAACTTTTGAGGGGCATTAAAATTGATATTCATAAGGAATAAATATAAAAAAATTATGAAAACAAGGAAATAACAACAAAAATAACTTTTTCTTTATTGACAATTTTCATATATATAATTTGAATTTTCTATTACACTTAAAATATTTACAATAATTAAAATTGCAACTAAACGATCTAATTTTCATCACTTCTCTGAAGATGCTTTATTTTTCAATTGATTTTGATACCTAAAACAAAAAAAATACATGTCCTTTATATATGTACGAAAATTAGAGCGGATTGATAATTTTTGACACCCCTCTGGTACATTCACACTCATCCAGAGATCAAACTGCAACAACCAACACTTCTAGTAGTAAATAGGCATACATTCCAGTAGTTTTACACATATTTTACCTTGATAATAAATAAAAATAAAGAATTTGCATTGCAAAGGCAATAGATATTTTTGGTTGTCCCCCTGTAACATTCACACTCATCCGGATATTAAATAGCAACAAATAATGTTTCTAGTAGTAAATAGACATACATTTCAGTAATTTTTACGCAGATTTCACCTTAATAATAAAAATGAAGAATCTACAATTCAAAGCCCAAAGATACTTTTGGACACCCCGTGTAACATTCAGTTCGTCTAGAGATCAAACGGCAACAACGAACGGTTCTAGTAGTAAATAGTGGTTTTTATGCAGTTCACTTTGATAATAAATAGAAATGAAGAATCTGCAATATAAAGCCTATAAATACTTTTGGGCGCCCCCTGTAACATTAATAGTGGCACAGGTATCAAATAGTAACGACGAATGTTTCCAGTAATGAATAGACGTAATTTTTACGTAGATTTCACCTTAATAAATAAAAATACAAAACTTATAGATACTTTTGGAGACCCCTCTGTACTGACTCATTCGTCGAGAGATCGAATATTTTTGAAATATCAATGACAAATGCTTCTAGACGTGAATTAATGAATATTCCAGTGATTTAAACAGTATTTTTAATACCAGACACAAGAAATAAATGTACCAAAATGAAAAAAATACACCTCAAAACCAATTATTCTACTGATAGTTTGAAATAAAAAAAATAGGAACATATTTCCACTCACCTTACTGCTCTGTACATTTGGTAACCTTGAGTTAGAGCCACAAACATATTAACACTAAACAAAGAATAATTTTTGGGTATTATTACTAACGAATATCTCGACCATATGAGACCTGTGGCAAGCAGCGCCCCACATTGAGATGGGCTAATTGCATCTGCAGGTCTTTGTAAATCTGCTATACCAGCTAACACCAATCCCTAAAAAAACCCTAGTTTCAACTATGTAAATTGTTTAGTAGATATAGCTTACCCATTTGAACACCGGTGCCCAGAAAAATACAGTTTTAGGCCCTAATAAAAAAATTTTAATAAAATCGTAATATATTGTTTTCTTTATATTTACCAGCAGGATGTGTCCATAAAGGTTGTAATTTCGCTGGAACTACCTTATCCAATGCTGCCATTGCATTTTGGTATAGTGCAGACGACATTTTTAATTATTTTAATTAATATCCGAAATTATCAATGTCGAAAATGGGATTATGTATTATAATTATTTCAATGTCAAAAAGGGGATCATGTTTTATTAATATTTCAAGGTTAAAGGTTATGTTCTTTGCACTTCTTCTTCTTCTTCTTTGGGTTATTGGCTTGCAAGCTTAGTGCATTCGCCAGCACATTTTTTTGTATTGCATGAGTCTTCCTCGTAGCAATGATGCAATACGGTTTGCACATCTATATGTTTACACACATAAATACGCTTACATATGTATATTGTCATTATGGAAACGTCATATTATTAAAAAAAGAAGAGAGAAGTCGTTACTTCTAGTTTTATAGTGGCCTCTTTTTACTACCTTAGTCGAGGCCTCTTCGTCAATCCATTATTAAAAAAAAGAAGAGTTGAATGTACATCAATGAACTGTATACGTATACACAGTACGTGTTGCAGTATACAGTTGAGTGGTCTACATCAAAGCGGAGATATAGATACTTTACCCTGACGCCACTAACACCAAACACAACCTTCATTTTCTTACTTTATTTATACTGACAACTACCATCGAAATTGGTTTACCACAGATCAAATACTTTTATCTATGGGTCTACTCACTAAAAATATCTTGCTACGAAATTTTTCCAGATTATATTTTTAACTTCCTTATTGGTGAAATTGACTGTCTCGATCCTTACTTTGTGGAATATGCTCATATTAGTGTTTTTAAATGAAACTCACGGTCTCTAGTTAATTCCACAATATAATACAAGTTATTGAAAATTCGAAAAAATTGACAATTGTTTCGATAAATCAATATCATCGTCAGAATGACAGAAGTTACATTTCATTTTCGCCTTGACTAGCAGTACATCGGATGTACGAATTTATTTTGTACATCGGCCTTGTGCGTTGATCGAAGCGCGCATATTCAAATTTCAAATAATAACCTAAAAAAGCTTGTATTTTCTATGGTTTGTGGTTTGTTTATATTATTTTGATCTTGGAAACATATAGATGTCTGTTTATTGTGTGATACCTACCTATATTAATGTAGGTAGGGATCTCATTAGAAATAAAAATGAAAGTACGGTGTTATTTGATTCGTACATCAAAATGATGAACTTATAGGATATAGAAAATAAGATATACCTAACTTTGAGAGGGTTGTTTTGATTTTGTTTACTTTGTAAATAAATTTTATTTTATTTTCTAACAGGTTATATACAATTACGAGACAAACTTATTAAAATTTATCAGCAATTATTACTAGAGCAACAAAATGTGCCAAAAATGCATATACATACTTATTTTCTGAACCATAAAGATGTCTGAAAATATTTAATAAAGTTAAAGTAGCTGGATTTTCCTAAATTTGAATCTCCCTTTTAAAATATTTGCATAATTACGACATTCTGTTTTTGCTTTAAAATTTAATGTTTTATGAATAAAGGTTTTTAGGAAAAAAATTAATGTAACAAAATTATTATATTAAAAAAACTTTTATTAACGTTTAAAAGCAAATAATAACTACATATATTTAAGCAATAAAATTTACAGAAATGAATTACATCTTGTGGGTATGTGTCTTTACTCTGAACAATATCTACACATCCAGTTTCTTTTTTTTGGGACTTGTTTCAATGCTACACAAAATAAGTGATATGATTTTAAACATGATGCACATATAATTGGTAGATCATCTAATGCACAGTTACACTGTGTGCAGGGGCTGGGGATATTTTTCATACCACTAAGTATTGTTGTGATTTTGTGCCAAGATGCTTCGGAGCAAAATTCTCTAATTAAATTAAGGTTTATATTTTTATGTAGCAATGAATATGGTAAATCTGCATTTAAATGTTCTATTTCAATTTTTTTCTTCTTTGCATAAACATCTTTTAAAGATGGTGAAACAAGATTCAATATAAAAAGTTTTTTCTCATTTGCAGTTCTTTTGGCAAAAGGTTTTTTCTTTAAAGAGAAGCACTTAACCTTAGGTAACCCAATAGCAGTTTTACCGCATCCTTTAGGTCTACCTCTCATTTCGGCTACTTTTGGAATTATTATCCTATCAAGACTTTTTTTTAAATCAGATGTGTTATTACTTTTACTATAGCTATGATCACTCATGACGATATGGCATAGTTTTTTACTTTCGACATTTTGATTGCCTTTACTTTCAAAAACCACTGTTTAAACTTTATCACAACAAATTTTTCAACTTTAAAATACTTTGCATTGATAAATCGAAAATATCTCCCGATTGCTCAGATATCAAACTGGCAATATCTCGTAGCACCAACGTAGACTTTTAATATTTTTCAAATTTATTTAATTTCCTTTCTGTGTCTTTTTCAGTATAAGCCATATCGGTTATAAAAGTTGCTTTCCTATGCTGCGTTTCAATTGGTTGTAAATTGCAGTTTTGAAATACCCGTTGATGTTTCCTCACATGCAGTAGAGTCCATCGAGTATTACATAATGATGGTTCAAATAATAGTAGATTATACCACGTGTCAATAATGATAGCTATTATTCTCGAGGAATTTTTACGAACCGAGCCGCGTTAGCGGCGAGGGAGTAACATTCCGAGAGAATAATAGCCATTATTGCGAGTAGTATACTCTACTTTATTTACGACAAATTTATTTATTTGAGATTTTTAATAAACAACTTTATTTGTCAATAACATTTAAATTAGTGATAGTACAATTAATAAACTGAATTGGTCGTGAATTATGATTAACTTTGGAAGAGTTTTCAACACGAATATTTGGAATTTCGGTTTCTGTAAAATAAGAAGTTGCTTCATTACTATTTATCTGTTTGGCAATAGTATCTGCTGTAGTTGTTTTGTTTCTCATAGACTGATCAATGTACCGTTCAGCTACTTGGGTAGATTTCCAGCCCCCATGACGCTTCAATCCAGTTATATCGCCTCCTCCATCAATGTACAGAGTGGCAGATGATCTGCGATAACAATGGCCGGTATAACTTTGAGGATTTGGCAAGTTTAAATATTTGGCAATTTGTCTACCAATGTCTGCAAATTTGTTTTTTCCTATACGTTGTATTGTACATTTCGATTTTTGATAATCTGGAAAGAATGAATTGGTTTCTACATGTGACGGACGGAGATCGAGGTACTTCTTTACAATATTGTAAAACGTACTGTTTATGGTGAATTTTCGTACAATTTTAGTTTTAGTCTTGGGTATTGTTATCAATAACTCTGTTTGGAAATCCTTCACGTCTTCTATCTTCATTTCATAAAGCTCGTTTGAGCGGCATGCGCCCATAATTCCAATAACTAATATAACCTGAATCAAAAAAGAACATGAGTTTTTGAATAGATCAGATTAAATATGAACATTTACCTTATGCAAAAGAAAAATTTCACTTTTGAGTTTGGTTATATTGTTTCCATGGTATTATTTAATTCGAGAAATTTTGTGATAGGAGTACAAGAGGGAATAAAGACTATTAATCCCTCGCCATTATTCCCTAAGGGATTAATATATGGCATTATACTTCAAAAACCACAAGTATAATACTTATATTATATATTAGTCGTAAATAAAGATATTTTTTCTTTTTCTTGAACAGCAAATATGTGCCTAAAATTTTTCAATACAAACATTATTAAAAAAATAAATATATGTAAATAAGTATGATTATGAGATGATCATAGTGTAAGCTATCACAGCAAATAGATTATTTTTAAAAATAGAAAAAACAATAAAAAATAAATATAATTAATATTAAAGAAAATGCAAAATTCCACTATGTTTATAATGCCGGGTCCACATTAAACCGACAAAACAAAAACAAAACATCTTTAAAACTTTTATGCAACAAAACAGTTTCGAAACAAAGTCCACACCGCAGACCATTTATTCAAAACAAAACAGTAACAAACACTCCATGTTTCAGTTTTGTTTTTGCAGTCCACACTAGAAGCATGTTTCGTTTCCGTAATGTTGAAGAAGACGACGATTTCGTATTAATGGCTGGATATTATTATATTTTTTTAAATTTGAAGCGGAAAAAAAGACGTTTTTGGGTGAGGCCCACTTTGCGAAGGCGAACGAGTCATGGAGTCGAAAATTTAATTACAGATATCCGTGAAGACGATATTGGTTTATCAGGCGAGATACGTTCTAGTTTTACCAATTTTTTGCGAATGTCAAACGAAGATTTTGAAAGCTTATTAGAATTAGTTGGGCCAGTCATACACAAGAAAAATACGAATTTTATAAATTCTATTTCCATAACAGAACGCTTAGCTGTTACCTTAAGATTTCTGGCAACCGGTGATTCATATCATAGTCTCATGTATCAGACAAGAATATCTAAGCAATCAATTTCACAAATTGTTCCAGAAACATGTGAAGCTTTAGTACAAGTTCTGAATGGTTTTGTTAAGGTAAGTAGATTAGCTTGCAATTATTTTTAATTGAAAACGCAATCGTATAATTTAATGGCATGTATTTTAATTTATTAAAAATAAGTACAGAATATATATTTTAAAAAAATAAACACCTTGTCGACGAAGTTGATTATTCTCGGTCCCATTCATCAGTAACTATCGTGTTTTCATTCGTAAAGTCCATAGCTGATTGTGATGTCGGCTGAACAGCTGCGAGCGGCTCCAGATAAGTGGGATTTGGCAGAGATTGTACACTGGACAGCTGTGAGTACGACTGGACGCTCGGCGGATTTGAATAAGTCTGCGAAATGGAAGAATGGTCAATGGTAGTGGAATTTGGCAAAGATTGTACACTGGCTAGCTGTGAGTATGACTGAATGCTAGATGGATTTGAATAACTCTGCGAAATGGAAGAAGATGCTGGCGAGACTGTTGGTAAGCGAACGTATTGTGAGAGTTCTTGATGTACATGAGAAGTTTGAGGGGGTTCATTGTATTTGCCTAATTCGGCTTCGTATAGTAGATTATTTATTTGATGTTCTATGGTTATCTGTGCGTAACGAGTCGGTAAATTGCGCAGTTTTCGTGCAACAATCTCGCCAAATATATCAAAATCGTCAGGCTGGGTTTTACGTTCTTGCCTGTCGTGATGCACAGACTTTATCATCGAATATATTTCTTCACATCGCTTGTCGGTAGTATTTTTTGCTACCGGCTTTTTCTTTATTGCTGATGTATTTTGTTCATGCGAAGTCGATTTTTCAATAGATGAATGGGGAACTTCATTCCTAGATGCGTCTAGTTCTGTACCATCATCATTATCGACAATAACTTCCGTTATTTCTTCTTCCCCTTCTTCGCTGCTATAGGATTCGTCCGATCTCTGTAACAAAGAGAAAAAAAGTAGCAATTACTGTGAATTTTTTAATAAAAAGGGAAGTCAAGTTCAGTCTAATTTAAGAAGATGTAACCCTCCGTTATTTATTTTTTGTTTAGAGTCATTTAGGGATTTTTTAGGAGATTTATGTAATATAATTCTAGTGACAGTCATGTATTTTAATTTGTTCAGAAGAAGGCATTAATTGACAGTGTAACTCTAAATCACGATATTTTTGTTTCAGACACCTAGCAGTGAAGAGGAATGGAAACAGATTAGCAACGATTATAATAAAATTTGGAACTTTCTTTTATGTCTAGGCGCAATGGACGGAAAGCATATTTTAATTGAAGCTCCTGCTGTTAGTGGGAGTGAATTTTACAACTATAAAGGTACATTTAGTATTGTACTTTTTGCAATAGTGGACGCAAATTATAATTTTCTTTACGCTAACGTTGGATGTCAAGGCCGTATTTCAGACGGCGGTGTATTTAAAAATACCTCCTTTTATAAATTGATGGTAGATGGACGATTAAACTTGCCCCCAAAAACTATTCTTGCTGGAAGGAAAAACGAATCTCCTTATGTTTTTGTTGCGGACGATGCTTTTCCCCTTACTCCTCATATAATGAAGCCATATAGTGGTCACCAAGAAAAAGGGTCTATAAAAAGAATATTTAATTACAGGCTTAGCCGCGCGCGAAGAGTTGTGGAGAATGCATTCGGTATTTTGGCAGCCAAATTTCGCGTGCTTCGCAAACCTATATTACTACAACCCAAAAAGACTGAACAATTGGTTATGGCGTGCATTTACCTTCACAATTACTTACGGAAAAGCTTGTCATCTAGAAATAGGTACACACCACCAGGGAGTTTCGATATTGAACACTTAGATAGTGTGAAACAAAAACCTCTTACTCTCAGGGTAAAAATTATTTAAATAATTGAAAGTATTAAAAGAGAGTAGGTTCTTTCCAAACTGACAAAGAGATTGGAGATAACGGAGCCAGTTCTCAGGGCTCTGTTATCTGAAAGAAGTTTAATTAAAGAAAGAAAATGTGAAAAAGAAAGAGAAAGAGAGAGAGAGAAAAACTAAAAAACAGTAAAGTTACATCAATAGTAAGGGCGCCACTAACTTTGTTCCTAAACAAAATTAGAAAAAATCAACCTCCTTAATCAGTCAACTCTTACCTGCTGTGCTCTGCTAGTTTTTAGACAATACTTAAGCAAAAAAAATGTACTGAAGGCTATTTCACAGGTCTTTCTGTATAATAAATAAAACAACAGACTACTAATATGTATGAATATAATGAATGAAAAAATATTTAAACGTGTTACATAGTTTGACAATAATAGGTTAGTAAAAGTGTGTATGTGAGAAGAAAAAGAAAGTATAAATAAAAACTAAGACAAGCTGTACAAATATGAATGGTGAAGCCATACAATATAATTTTACTTATCTTGAAGTATCAAGTCGAAGTCGATTCTCCATAAAATCTTCCTAGATTAAATAATTCTCAGTATAATACATAGTTGAGTATCTAGATCATGAATTGGCTCTTATGGAAACACCATTTCTTGTGAGTCAATACAAATTGCCGACAAATCTTCACCTTAGTTCTTCCGTCGGATGATTTTAGTTAAATTTACCGGAATAGTTAAATTATTCCAGGCGGTATCGCTACAAGAACACCAAGTGTGTTACAGATAGACCTTTTTTTAATTAACACGATATTTAGATATCTGTCCAGTGACATATATGAAACTGTACTTATCATTTTTTTACTGATATACAATCTAGTTTAATGATTTGTCCTGGACAAAAACCTTTATCAATTTAAGAAAATATTACACAAAAAAAAATAAAACCTACCAGTAATCCCTGCGAATTTGTTCTTAGAACAAGTTTTTTTAATAAATATACAGAATATTTAAAACTTTTATCAGGATTTCTGCGACTACCATTCTCTATTACAATCTCTCGTATAGTGCCGCATTCCGAATTTCTATTCAGGATTTTTTTCTGTGAGATATCTATACAGTTTATTCCACCAACATTTAAATAGTTGTTTAAAACATTGGCAAGGAAGGACGTGTGGTCTATTCCACCAATAAATTTAACATGCATCGCTGAATTATTTATTTAAAACTCTATTAGAAATGTTAACTGCTAAGTGAACGTTTCATACCCCTAACAGCCAAGAAAAAAAAATTTCAAAAAAAAATTTTTTGTTATATAATTAAACTATTGAGACCAAAAAAAAACGAGGGAAGAAAATTTAAAATAGAAACTTTAAAATATGAGAATCACATATGAGTAAAAAGGAAAATCCTTACTATTTTTAAAAAAAAACATTGATGAAGTCAATATTAATATATATATATATATATATATATATATATATATATATATATATACATACATATTTTGTACATATTTATACACCCCCAATAAAGTTCATCCCCATATTGAGACTAACATAAACTTTAAGCTTCTGTGTTATTAAGCACTTATTCAAAGGGACAGTCTACCCAATTAGTAACTGCTCTTACTTATCAACATAGAACCCTAAATCGAATACGAAAAAAAATTACATTAGGAAAACCAAAAACCCAGATATGCATTTTCAGGGACTTAAGTACTGATACAAGGGAACAGTCTACCCGTTTAGTAACTGAACTTACTCAAACCCTTAAAATACAGCATAACAAAAGAAAATTTTAGACAAAAAGAAATGAAAGATAAAAAACACACCCTCATACATGTTCTGCACTGTCTGCATCCGATATCCACCGTCAGGTCAGATGCTGAGAATCCCCATGGCTCAATCTAGAAACAGAAGGTGTGCCAAGTTGTAAGTGATCACACAAGACCGAAATTGCGCAAACTTAGCAGCAAAGAGAGCCTCGTATTCCGATTCAACTGCTTTCACATTGCCCCATAACAACTTCAAACACCCCACACCGCAATGTAGCTCGAACGAAGACACTACACAACGTCCAGTTCAGAGTACTGCACACTCAATGATATTCTAACATATCATCAACGCTAAAATAATAACCTGAAGGGTTATTAAATGATACCAAAAAGACAAAGTCGGGAAGAAACATAAAAAGATATAGAAAAAGATTAAAAGTTGGAAATTTATTAAGATGGTCCAACATTAACCACCCATTATATGAAAGACAAGTTAGGTATTTGTCACGAACCTTATTCACTGAGTGCATATTTGTTCTGAAGGTAAGGAATATAGGAAAAGACATTTGCCCAGGAGTGATATTTCAGGGTTGCCCCTCGTTATCCGTAGACCGAACTGCAAGCAACACTGGTGAGAATAAACTCACAAGAATACTACCCCAGATAAATTCTTTAAATCAAAAATAAAAGTTAAAATAAAATGATAATAGGAAGAGAAAAGAATAACATAATATGGCTCAGATAAATAGGTCGATAAAACTCATAACTAATTGCCGTATCCTATAACTAATGAAAAGAAAGAAAAAAATAAAAAACTTACTATTCTCATTGAGAATATAGACGTCACAATCAGGTAAAGGAACATCAAAAACACTTCGCAATATTCACAAGAGGGAAGAAGTAAACTTTAAAGAAAATACAAATACTGTCACAAGGGAATGGACGATGATTCCTGCACTAACATATTTAACAACAACAAGTCATTATCTAATGGTGAGGTAACCAACTCCAAACTTATTCGTATCTACTTTTCGATATTGTGAATCATTAAGATAAAGATATTGTGTTTTTAATGCCTAGATTAATATTATAATCTAGTGTATATGAGTCATAGTCAGGTAAAGAAATATCAAAAAGATATTTTGATGTTTCTATGTAGATAATAATAAGAATTCATAAGAATCCTAAATAGCAAACAGAGAGAAAGTAAATTAGAGGAAATACAAATACTGTCACAAAGGAATGGACGATTATTCCAGCACTAACATATTTAACAACCATATGTCATATTCTTAAGGTGAGGCAATAAACTCCAAACTTATTTGTTCTATCCTCTCAAATTCCCTTACTATAAGACAAAGAAAATATGTTTTCTTGACAGATAGAAATTTTAATTTCTACGGTAAGATATATCAAGATAATTATAGATATTTTTGAATAGTGAAAATAACTATTTGTTAGATAGAGATAAGCGTTTAAGAACACTGAAAATTAAATTCCTTACAATGAACTGGATTCATTTGGAATCTAACTAGAAAAGATAAAGATAAAAATTTTAAGATAAAATTAAACCAACTATTAAGTAACATAGATAGATCATTTCTGTGTTGCTGTGCCAAAAGAGGTAAGAGTCAAATTTGCTATAACTATTATAGCAAGCTAGGATATATACTATACAATAGATGTCTGGTGGGACAATATTTCAATGTACAGAAGACGCACGATTTATGTCTGCTGCGACACAAGATAAGATAAGGTAAAGATAAATTTTCGACACGAGATAAAATAAGGTAAAGATAAAGCTCTGTGTGTCATTCTCTCTAACACACAAAAACCCTAGGTAAGATAAATTTTTTCAGTTTGTGTCATTTGACACAATTCAACTGAAAACGGTAAGATAAGATAATATTTTTCAGTATGTGTAACTACACATTTCGACTGAAAAGATAAGTCTACAAATTAGAAATATAATATGGAACATTCAAATTTTAGTGATACTAATTACCGTTCCAACATCACATAACTCTAATTCAGTAAACAAAAATAATATTAATTTCTTAATACTTTCTAATTTCAAAAATATAATCTACAAGATAAACCTAGGTTACCAACAAATTAATTTAGCCAAGAGATTATTTTTAACTCTCTGCACAACACAGAAAAATCTTCAGTAAAATTACTTTTGCAGATAAGGTAAAAATGTGTTCATCTAACAAATGTTCATTCACTATCCGAAGATACTGAGTCAGGATTATTTTCATCATCGGTAGAGTCACTTGATTCATCAGTAGATAAGTTATATTCTTTTAGATCTTTAATATGCCATCGTCCTATATTTTTGCCATTACTATCTTTAAGTTCATAAATCAAGGGAGATATAACACGGTTAACAGTACAATGTATATATTTAGGCATAAATTTTGCAGAAATAAATTGAGCTTTATCAGATTTCTGATAATTCTTTTTCCAAACATGATCACCTACATGAAATTTAATATCGCGTTTACGAAGATTATAACGGTTACTCGATTTTATGTAAGCCTTGTGTAATTTTTTTCTAACATCTTCGAAAATTTTTGGCATTTCTTGAGTATCCTGTAAACGGTGTATTTTATCAGCAATTGTAGGCTGATTATTTGCATTTTCTGCAATATTCCCGAAGAATGACCCTGATACAGGTACGTTTCTAGCAAACACAAGAAAAGATGGTGGAAATTCTGTGACTTCATGTTTAGACAAACGAATTGCCTGAGCTATTTTCTGTAATTCTACATCCCAAGTTCTATGATCAGAAAAACAATATGAACGTATTGCAGTGACAATAGATTTATTCACACGCTCAGTATGATTGGCTTGAGGAGTGTAATTTGCAGTGTACCAAATACTTTGGACATTGTACTTAGACATCAAACTTTTAAACAACTGACTAGTGAACTGTTTACCATTGTCTACAGCTACTATTTGAGGAACTCCAAAAATTAGAAAAACATTATTTTCAATAAATTTCACAATCGCAGAAGAGGTAGCTTGTTTTAAAGGTTGAATTAAAACAAATTTAGAGAAGAAATCAACAATGACCAATGCACACGTATTTCCCTGGCGAGATCTAGGATATGGGCCTATTAAATCACAGGAAATTAACTGGAAAGGAAACCCTATGTTACGATATTTACCCATGAGACCAGCTTGTGGCAAATTTGTGGGCTTACAGGCAGCACAAACTTTACAGCGGCTCACATATTTTTGTACACTCTGTCTCATTTTGGGCCAATAATATAACTCTGAACTTCTTTCTAATGTTTTAAAAACGCCGAAATGAGCTGCAGTAGGATCATCATGAAATTTAGATAACAATTCAAGTCTGTTTTCCGTTGGAACTACAATTTTCCAGTCAGTTAAATTGCAAATATTGGCATACTTGTTAAAGACATGCTTATATAGAATATTATTTTCCACCTTGAAATTAGGATAACTATCCGGATCGGTTTGAACCTTATTTATCATAATTTTATACCAATTATCAGGTTTTAGTAAAGATAAATCTAATACATTTATTTCCGGCACCCTTGATAGAAAATCTGCAGGTACGGTACCCGTTGCTCTACGATGGACTATCGAAAAATTGTATTGTGAAAGTTGTAGAATCCACCTAGCTAATCGTGGTGATGGTTTCTTCATGTTATTTAACCAAACAAGAGAAGAGTGATCGGTGATGACAGTAAAATGTCGTCCCAGAAGATAATAACGAAAATGTTCAATAGATAATAGGACTGCAAGGGCCTCTTTTTCAGTAGTTGTGTATTTCTTTTGACATTTATTCAATTTTTTACTATAATAAGCTACTGGATGTTCCAACCCATCTTCTAACTGAAAAAGCACACTTCCAATACCTACATCACTTGCATCACACATTAGATAAAATGATTTGTCAAAATCAGGACTACAAAGTACAGGAGCGGTAGTTAAGACAGTTTTTATATCATCGAAAGCTTTTTGAGCTTCCGGTGTCCAACTTATTGGTTGATTTTTTTTTCTATTCGATAAAAGATCAGAAATGGGAGCAGATAAAGTAGAAAAATTATTTAAAAAACGACGATAATATGAAACAACACCTAAAAATCTACGCACCTCTGTAGTTGTCCTCGGCACAGGATAGTTAGTAATAGCTTTAGTTTTTTCACCGTCAATACTTAACCCGTTTTCATCCAAGGTATAACCTAAATAGCGAAGAGAAGGACGACAAAAATGACATTTATCAATATTTACCGTTAAATTAGCCTCTTTTAATTTCTCATAAACTTTAGACAAAATTTCAACATGTTTATCAAACTGTGATGTACAAACAATTATATCATCAAGATAATAAAAACAATATGGTTCTAAAGATGGACCTATTACCATATCCATTAATCGTGACATGGTAGCTGGACTTGAGATTAAACCAAATGGTGTACTTGTAAATTGAAATAGTCCTCTAGAACGTATTGCGAAAGCTGTTTTTGGACGAGACGACTTTTCTAAAGGTATTTGATAGAAAGCATGTTTTAAATCGATACTAGAAATATATCGCGTATCCCTTAGTTGACTAAGAATTACCTCGATATTTGGAATCATATACGAATCTGCTTTAGTTTGCTTGTTTAAAAATCTAGCATCAAGAAGTAACCTTATACTACCATCGGGTTTATGAGTTAAACAGATAGGAGAACAATAAGGAGATGTACTTGGTTCAATAACCCCTAATTTTAATAATATATCTATCTCATTATTCACATGAACTTCCATAGCTTGAGGCAATGGATACTGTTTTATTTTAAATGGAGGAGAATTTCCTGTGTCGATAAAATGCTCTAAGATATGTGTCCTACCAATTTTATCCTTAGGGCTAATGCTTTTAAATTTTTCGATAACAACATCAAGTTTAATTTTTTCATCATTTGTTAAAGTTGTGACGTCCTTAACAGTATTGATGACATTTAAAGATAAGGCATTTAAATTCATAGTAAATTTAGAAAAATCTATTTTAATATTGAATGTCTTTAAAAAATCCATTCCTAAGATAACTGTTTGAGTAACTGAAGGTAAAAGATATAATTTTAAAATTCGAGATAACTTATCCACTGTGACATAAGTTTCTACAAAACCACCAACATCATGGTATGTACCATCAGCAGTCGAAACTTGAAACTGTTCGGTAATAGAAATAGGTATAGATAAATTCTTAAGAAACTCAAGACCTAGAGAACCCAAAACACTCAGATTACTTCCTGTATCAATCAAACAAGAGAATGTCTTCCCAAAAATAATAATATCCACATAAGGCCTGTTATCATTATCTTTTCGATATAACAAGTCTAAAAAGTAATTACTAGATAATTGAGTATTTATAGAATTCTGAAATTTATTTACTTTGCTTGGTTTGTAAAACGATCTTACTATATTTAACCAAGCTAACCAATCATTTTTATTGAAATAAGATAAGTTATTTTTATTTGAATTTTTAGATAGATTAGGTAAGGAATAAATTTCACTTATTGGTTGCTGGTTGAAGGCGTTATTTCGGAAACTGTTCTTGACTTTGAATGTTTTTTTTGAATTTTTTTGCTTTGGATGTGTGGATCCTGAAGGATTTTGAGGAGCGGTAGGTGTCACCAAAGCATTGACCTGACCGCTTGGTTCGTTTTTTGAACAATTTGGACATTTAGATTTTATAAATCCAGGATTTCCACATCCATAACAGAATACTTTTAAAGCGTATTTACATTGCGGATAAAAATGATTCTGTTCACCACAATTCCAGCAAACTTTATGTGAATTTACTGTAGATACGGTAGATAGATGTCTAGAATTATTATGATTCCTAGACCGATAAGATGAGGTAAAAGTATTATTTAACTGTGGTTCTAGATATATTTTAGGTTTGCTCGAACTAATACTTGAATTCTGAGAATTCTGTGAGTAGGTAAAAGATTCTTCCAACTTTTTACATTTATCGGTTAACTCTTCGATACTGGTAATATGTAATAAAGCTAGCGGTTGAACATAGTTAGAAAGCAAATTTCTCTTAATGATTCTAATTTTTGATGATTCATCCTGTTTTATTTCTAATCGATTAAATAGACTACACATAGAATTTATATATAACGTAACTTTTTCATTAATATTTTGTTTTCTATTTTTAATTTCATCCAATAAATCTTCCTGATAATTATATGGGAGAAAATCTGACTTTAATTTAGAAACTAACTCTGACCAATTTTGAAATTGACTTCTATTATTTAAATACCAATAAAATGCCTGATCAGTGAAGAGATCTGCAGCGCTAGAAAATAATTCGTTATCTGTTACCCCTCGAGAAATCTTTAAACACTCTACACGTTCTAAAAATCCTGCCAAAGATTCATTTTCTGCAATTCCTGAGAAATGTATTCCCCATTTATATATAGGTACTGGCTTAGAGAAAGTAAAGCTTTGGTTCTGACCCACAGGAGTTGATTGAGCCTGAATAGTGCCCGGTAATCTACCATCAAGTTCACCCTCTAACAACAAAATCTGAGTAGCAAACTGTTTTTTCTTTAATTCTTCCTCATCATTATTACATGACAAACGAGACACCCGATTATTTGCATGAGCTAATCTACATGTTAATCTGAGATATTCATTGTCCCTATCTGATCCTACAAATTCTGAAATTTTTCTGCTCAAATCAGATAAAGTTAACTCTATACCGTTTACTTCACTATCAAAATTCAATTGACTATTCTCATATAAAATAGAACTGCGACCGGATGCTTCTTGAGCTAAAATACCCCTCAACAATTTTCTACGCTCCACTACTGTCGGTAATACTTCAACATTTCTATATGCCAATTCGTGTTCCAGCTCATGAGATAATAAATATTCGACCTTCAATTTATAAGGCAAAGACATTTTTGTAATTAAATTCAATATAGTTCTCTTGGTAATTAAAGTTAAGTTAAAATTTTATACTCTAATGATAGAAAAAAAATTTTGAAACAAATACTCAACAAAATTAATTTACAATTTGAAGGTCACTGAAAGGTAACAAATGAATTGATATAAAAACTGAGTAATATATGAATCGTTAAGCTTCACACCAGTTATAAATATAATATAACATATATCATATACTATTTCAAACAACGAAAAAGATGTATATATTTATTACACAGGACCTGTTTTATAAAAGCAGAAAGCATAAAATATAATTAAAAGTTAAACAGTGAACATTATATCAAAGATATTTCCCCCCTAATAGCAGGAAAAAAAATTTTCAAGTATTAAAATTTTTTACCAAAAAGAAATAGCAGATAACAACATGTAAGAGTTAATACACGTTGGAGCGCCAATGAAACAAAAACCTCTTACTCTCAGGGTAAAAATTATTTAAATAATTGAAAGTATTAAAAGAGAGTAGGTTCTTTCCAAACTGACAAAGAGATTGGAGATAACGGAGCCAGTTCTCAGGGCTCTGTTATCTGAAAGAAGTTTAATTAAAGAAAGAAAATGTGAAAAAGAAAGAGAAAGAGAGAGAGAGAAAAACTAAAAAACAGTAAAGTTACATCAATAGTAAGGGCGCCACTAACTTTGTTCCTAAACAAAATTAGAAAAAATCAACCTCCTTAATCAGTCAACTCTTACCTGCTGTGCTCTGCTAGTTTTTAGACAATACTTAAGCAAAAAAAATGTACTGAAGGCTATTTCACAGGTCTTTCTGTATAATAAATAAAACAACAGACTACTAATATGTATGAATATAATGAATGAAAAAATATTTAAACGTGTTACATAGTTTGACAATAATAGGTTAGTAAAAGTGTGTATGTGAGAAGAAAAAGAAAGTATAAATAAAAACTAAGACAAGCTGTACAAATATGAATGGTGAAGCCATACAATATAATTTTACTTATCTTGAAGTATCAAGTCGAAGTCGATTCTCCATAAAATCTTCCTAGATTAAATAATTCTCAGTATAATACATAGTTGAGTATCTAGATCATGAATTGGCTCTTATGGAAACACCATTTCTTGTGAGTCAATACAAATTGCCGACAAATCTTCACCTTAGTTCTTCCGTCGGGTGATTTTAGTTAAATTTACCGGAATAGTTAAATTATTCCAGGCGGTATCGCTACAAGAACACCAAGTGTGTTACAGATAGACCTTTTTTTAATTAACACGATATTTAGATATCTGTCCAGTGACATATATGAAACTGTACTTATCATTTTTTTACTGATATACAATCTAGTTTAATGATTTGTCCTGGACAAAAACCTTTATCAATTTAAGAAAATATTACACAAAAAAAAATAAAACCTACCAGTAATCCCTGCGAATTTGTTCTTAGAACAAGTTTTTTTAATAAATATACAGAATATTTAAAACTTTTATCAGGATTTCTGCGACTACCATTCTCTATTACAATCTCTCGTATAGTGCCGCATTCCGAATTTCTATTCAGGATTTTTTTCTGTGAGATATCTATACTGTTTATTCCACCAACATTTAAATAGTTGTTTAAAACATTGGCAAGGAAGGACGTGTGGTCTATTCCACCAATAAATTTAACATGCATCGCTGAATTATTTATTTAAAACTCTATTAGAAATGTTAACTGCTAAGTGAACGTTTCAAGTGGTACACTTGAAAATGGTGAATGGAGAAAGATGACTGAAAATCAGCAATCTTTTCGAAGTTTAAGTCGCACTGCTCGAAAACCCTCACTGGAAGCCGCAGCCATTAGAGATGAATTCGCAGAGTACTTTGTTTCAGACCAAGGGCAAGTTCCTTGGCAAATAAAATACTGCTAGTTGATAAAACTTGTAACTTTCTGCATATAAACATATTCTAGTTGTTAATAAATAAGCATGTTAATTACTTACTTGTTTATCTATGGACAATCCTCCAGCTTCTTGACTTTTACGCGGTTTATTCTTGTCCTTAAGAAAACTCATAAGCGCATATCCAAACCATTTTGGTATAAACTTTTGTCCCGAGCCAGATTTTTTGCACTGTTTATAATTCCTTCTTTCTCTTTGATATTGAGAGTTGATATTTCTTATTTTTCTCTCAATTTCTTCCTCTGACAAATTTAGAGATCGTCCAATTTCCTTTAAAGCATCAGCCTTTTTATAGCGATTTTTATATTCACTATTTGTTGGATCCCATAACAATGGGGTTTCTCGATACAATTCTATTAATTTACAAGTGTTATCCACAGTCCACTTCGTTTTTTCCGACATCGTTTCACAGTAACAAATAAACATACGCGAACGATACTTTAAGTTTTGTTTCTCTGTCCACACTGAATCGACACAGTTCCCGATAAAGCGAACAAAACAGAAACCTTTTGATATTTACCGACAAGCGACGGGACTCGAAATTGTTGCGGAATCCGGCGACAAAACAGTGCCGAGACAAAAAAGTCGCTGAAATGTTGCATCTTTGTTGCAGAATTGTTGAAAAACATGAAGTTTCTGTTTTGTTTCTCTTTTGTCGGTTTGATGTGGACCCGGCTTAAGATACTTATCTTAAAATCGACAATTGTTTCAGGAATCAAGTTTCTATCATTATTATAAACATAGTGGAATTTTGCATTTTATTTAATATTTATTATGAATAGATTCAACAAAGGGTAGGAAAAATCACTATGAATAAGATTTAAAATACAATAAAATTCGACAAGCACTAACAACTTAATTAGGTAGGTACTATAACTGATTTATACAGTGCAGTGAACTGTGTTTTACTTACCGACATGGTATAACCAGAGAAATGCGTATTCTACAAGTACAACTATCTACGGTAGCTTTAATAGTTCTTGTTCCAGCCAGAATTGTATAGCATGATTCATTTCCTTCTGATATTATCTTAATTTTGTTGTACTGCTCAAGTTCTTTGTGAACATAATTATAGGCATAATTGGTTAATATGTTACTATACAACAATTGTGGGCTCTCCGCTTTAAATCTTTGTAACGGAAATTTAAAATACTCATATGCAGCTACCTGATCTCGTTCTTCTAACATTCCATGATATAGTAAAAAAAAAGTTTTCAGTAAAGTCAATCAGTGATGAATCTTTGGCAATAACTGATTTTAATGTTTGATTAATACTTTCCAATCTATTATTAGTGGTATTATATAGACTATTTTCTAAAAAATTATGATTGAATGTCCAATCATCTCTAATTAAATGCCAATTGGAATTGAAATACTCTATTACTGGTTGTGGTAGCTCATCAATTTTACTGTAGAGGTCATCATATCCTTCCTCACTTTGTGAATATAACATTTTTTGGAAAATCTTTTTGGCTGTATCTCTTTGTCCTGGGGTTATACTCATTTTTTCACAGCTAATTTCTCTATTAAATGTTTTTAATGAATGAAAAATGCAAATGATGACGTTAGAATTTGGAAAACTGTCTTTTAAAACTTGTCTTTCAAGCAGATCTTTATCACTCATTATAACACGATTATTTATCCAAGATGGGTTCTTCTCCTTAAAAGTATTTAAAAACCATTTCATACTTTTCTCGTCTTCAGAAACAATTATAGTTACAGCAACAATTTCTGACCCTCCATTTAAATTCTCACATAAAAATATGTAAACTGGTGTTCTGATATTTAATAACGTGTAGGTGGCATCCACTGCAACAAATTCTGGATATGCTTTCATAGAGGAAATCATTTGATCCGTCTGGAAGAAAATCCCTTTAAACACATTGTTTTCCACCAAAATCTCACAATCTGCACCTGAAATTAAAGAAACATTTAAACTTTCTAAAAGCAATACATTGTGAAATTACAAATTAATTAGTAAGTAAATCTAATATTTATTACTAATTTAAAAATAAGTATATATTAGTAAAAAATCTACTTATTTAATGCACCTAAACTTGAAATTTATGGCCTTCAAATAAACACTTACTATAAGTCTGCTGGAGCAAGTCAACCACAGTATAGTGAATTATCTTTCAATTTTCTACTATATTCTAAATTCCGTAAGTCTTTTAATAAAATCATTTTCTTTGTTTCACATTCCATTATATGTTTTATTTTCTTTTTAGTACCACCAGCTTTAAGAAATTCTTCAACCTTATATTTTTCATCTGGGTTTAACTTGCGTTTTTGTGGTAAATGTTTATAAAGAGCCTTTATCAAAAGTAAAAATTTAAAGTTGCATTCTAAACATATTGCAACAAGTTCCCACACTTACCTCTGTTGTTTCATGATTATGATTAAAATTGGTATTAGCTATTGTTAGATGATTACCCTCTTCAAAAACAATTAATCTGATATTTGCTGGACAATTTTTTTGAAAGGTCCTAGAATGAGAAAAAGTACTGAAATTGTTGCAAGGTGTTTATACAGAAGCTAAACTATCTTACCTTGTGTTGTGAGTGTTATATGTGGTTTGGTTTTGAACTTTTTTTCCACCATGTATGCAACAAAATAAAAGTTGATAGGGCAGACTGGGATTAATATGTCTATGGACACCTTTATTTCTTGCGGTCTTTAGATTTGTACTACTTCTTTTGTAATAGTTCTTGTTTCTTTTCACAAATATGCAGCACTTCTAGTTCTGTGTTAGGTGTCAATGAAGATTGGTGTCTAGTAGATGTTTTGCGTAGTGGGATTTATCTGGTTGTTTTAATCTGTATGCTCGTAAGTGCTCACTGTATCGTATTTCAAAATTCCTAAGGGTCTGACCCAAATAGACAGCATTACATTCTGGACATTTGAGTTTATATATACCTGACTTCTTTAATAGTGGTATTTTTGTTTTTACATTTAACAATTTTGTACTAACGTTACTACTTAATCCAAAAATTTGGCTGCGAAATTTTTCAAAAATAATATTTCTATTCATATATCTTTACAGAGGTCTATTTGTTACAATTAGTCAACATACAAACTGTTGCAATGTCAATTACATATTACATTATTAAAAAAAGAAGAGTGAGATGTGTTTAATTCAAATCGGAGTATTAGATACTTTAGCCTGTCTTCACTAACAGTAAATATGAGTAAATACAAATTTTATATACATTTTATTCCTTTCTAATAACAGTATAAATACATATTTACAATGTGTACATATTTCCACCACAAACTTTCGTTACGTTCAGATTATCATGTCTAAAAATACATGCAATGGGAATATTGTGTATACTGTAAGCAAATCATTACGATATTTTACTTTGTTTTGTAACATGTCAGGAAAAATACTTAAATCCGAAGCTTAAGAACTTGTATTAAATTTGTATGAGTATTTTGAAATGGAAAAATATACGATATTCAAATAGTGAAATATTAACATACACGACAAAGTAGCAGTAGCCACATCAAGGTATAGGTCCATAGATAACCTTTATATAAGGAGTATAGATCAATGTCATGTGTTTATGAATGACACTAATAAGTTACTGTCTTTGTCGAGGTTTCTTTCTTAGTCACAATTGTAAAGATCTATTTACTAGTTATCTTTGTAGATGCAATTTTTTTAGTATTAACTTTATTAGACAATTTTTCGTGGTCTATTTTTACTAACGTATGTCGAGGCCACTTCATTTTAATAAAAGAAGAAGAATAAAGTAACGTCAATATAAACAATATTTTTTAATTACTTTCCAAATTAGTTAATTTAATAATAAAAATGGGCAATGATCAGTCCAATATACCTGATATTGATATAGTCGAAAAAGCTGTAGAAGTATGCGACTATTGGACGCAACATTCCGCCGTAATCTTCGATAGCAATCAAGCATCTTATTTAACAGTATTTATTGGGGATCTTTTCGTAAACGGCATTTTATGGACACCCCAAACTCCCCTTGAAAAAAACGCTAAGGTATTTGTAACAATAATGCAGGTCAGTTAATTTTAAATTATTTGTTTACAGAATCTAATGATCTACCGCCACCCGAGCATCGTGAAATATATATCGTCGTGGCAAAGAAACTCCAAATTTTACCTAGCAGTCGAAGAACTAACCCCGTTGTCTCAAGAAATTTCCAAACTAGATTTTTTACAAATATCCATCGGTTTACATTCGATATTGAAAGCTTTGCATTTCCTACATACAAATGCAAATGTATCACATAACAACGTATGTACGTCTTCGATATACGTATCGAAAGAAGGCGATTGGAAATTGGGGGGAATGGAATATCTATGTAAATATAAAGATTTAACTTGTGATTATTTAAATAAAACAAAAACAAGTAGATACAGTAAATCGTTAGACCCAAACGAAGATAAATTATTCCAGAACGATGTAAATCGAAAAGATTGCGTGGATATTTTCGCTTTCGGATTACTAGCCTCTGATTTACTAAAATCGTTAAAATGCGAATCTAATAGTTCGTCTTTTCTCGATTTCTGTCAAACTGATTTGTTAAATCCGGACGTTACGAAAAGACCGACGTTCAAATTGATATTAGAACAGGATTTTTTTAATCACGAATTCATCGCGATACACTCGTTCCTCTTGGAACTTCCGCTGAAAAGCGACGATGAAAAATTGGATTTTTTTCAAAATCTAGTACCGAAATTGTTCGAATTTGAAGAGGAGGTGGTGGCGTCGCAGTTGAGCGGATTGCTGTTGTCGAGAATGGTGTTTTTGGACAAGAACGCACAAGTTGATTTGCTTCCATTTTTACTGGCTCCTCGGAAAGGTGAGCTTTTCGTTATTATTGATTTTCTATTTACAGTATTCAAAACTAATTTTTTATTATATAATTGACGTTGGATCATTGTATATGATTAAATTTGTCTATTTTGTGTCGTTTGTGATGTTTTGAACTGATAGGACCCGTTTATTTGAATTTTGGCACGTTTTAATCGTTTTGGGCAGGTTGTGAATGCCTTTTGACAGGTTTTGAATCGTATTGATATGTTTTGAATCATATTGACAGGTTTTAATTCGTTTTTGACAGGTTTTGAATTGCTTTGACAGGTTTTGACTGGTTATGAATAGTTTTTGATAGGTTTTGATAAGAATTGATAACTAGTTTGGTTCCTTACAGGTTTTGAACCGTTTCGACGGGTTCTGAATAGTTTATGACGGGTTCTGAATCGTTTTTGACAGGTTTGAATAGTTTTTGACTGGTTTGAATCATTTTTGACAGGTGTTGAATGCTTTTAAACAGGTTTTGATTAATATTGATAACAGTGAAAAAGAAAATTCGTTTATTCTAGTCTTTAAATCGTATTTGCAGGTTTTGAATTGTTATGACAGGATTTGATTCGCTTTTGAAAGGGTTTGAATAGTTTTGATTGGATTTTGAATCGTTCTGTTTAATATTTATTACAGTGACGTTTATTTCCATTTACAGCATTTTTTATGTTATAACTGACGTGGGATCATTGTTATTGGTTAAATTAGTCTATTTTGAATATTTTACTGTGCAACTGATAGTACTCAAGAAATTTCGTTTATTTTAGTTTTTGACTGGTTTTGTATAGTTTTTTATGTATTTTGATTTGTTTGGGAGATACGTGGGCCGTAGTAGCAATTTGAATTAGTTTTGACATGTTTTGAATCATTGTTATTGACATATGTTTTGATGGTTTTTAACAGGTTTTGAAACGTTTTTGACAGGTTTTGTTTAATATTGATAACAGTGTAAGAGAAATTTCGTCTTTTTTTAGTATTTGCTAGGTTCTTAATCGTTTTTGACAGGTTTTAATTCACTTTTGACAAGATCTAAAATGTTTATTCATTCAGTTTTTGACAGGTTCCGAATCGTTTTTGACAGGTTATGAATCGTTTTTTCAAAGTTTGATTAGTTTTTGACAGGTTTTGAATCGTGGTTAACGGGTTTGATCGTTTTTGACAGATTTTGATTGGTTTTTGACAGGCATTGAAACGATTAGTCATGTTTCGCTTAATATTGATTACAGTGAAAGAGAAATTTCATTTATTTTAGTTTTTGACAGATTCTGTTCAATATTGTTAACAATGAAAGAGAAATTTCGTTTCTTCTAGTTTTTGTCAGTTTAGAATAGTTTTTAACAGGTTTGAATCGTTTTTGACATGTTGTGATTATTATATGATAGGTTTTGAATATTTAATCATGCTCTGAATATTTTTGAGACGTTCTGAATTGTTTTGACAAGTTTCAAATCATTTTTGACAGGTTTAGAAATGTTTTAACAGGTTTCGGTTAATATTGATAACGATGAAAGAGGCATATCGTTTATTTAGTTTTTAACAAGTTTTGAATCGTTTTTGACAGGTTATGAATTGTTTTTTCAAAGTTTGAATAGTTTTTGACAGGTTTTGAATCGTGGTTAACGGGTTTGATAGTTTTTGACAGATTTTGATTGGTTTTTGACAGGCATTGAAACGATTTGTCATGTTTCGGTTAATATTGATTACAGTCAAAGAGAAATTTCATTTATTTTAGTTTTTGACAGATTATGTTCAATATTGTTAACAATGAAAGAGAAATTTCGTTTCTTCTAGTTTTTGTCAGTTTTGAAAATTTTTTAACAGGTTTGAATCGTTTTTGACATGTTGTGATTATTATCTGACAGGTTTTGAATATTTAATCATGCTCTGAATATTTTTGACACGTTCCGAATTGTTTTGACAAGTTTCGAATCATTTTTGACAGGTTTAGAAATGTTTTAACAGGTTTTGGTTAATATTGATAATGATGAAAGAGGCATATCGTTTATTTAGTTATTAACAAGTTTTGAATTGTTTTTGACAGGTTCTGAATCGTTTTTTTAGGGTTCGAATAGTTTTTAACAGGTTTTGAATGGTTCTTGATAGGTTTTCAATCGTTTTTTTTTCACATGTTTTGAATCGATTTTGACAAGTTTCGGTTAATACTGATAACAGTGAATGAGAAAGTACGGTTATTCTAGTTTTTGACAGGTTTTGAGTGGGTTGACGTGGTTTGTATCATTTTTACCAAGTTTGAATCGTTTCAATAGTTTTTAACGGCTTTAGGATCGTCTCTGACAGGTTTTGGTTAATATTGATAAAAGTGAAAGAGAAAATTCATTTATTCGAGTTTTTACTGATTTGAGTTTGAGTTTTAAATAGTTTTTAACAGCTTCTGAATCATTTTTGACAGGTTTTGAATCTTCTTTATATGTTTTGAATCGTTTTGACAGGTATAGAATCTTTTTGTTGTGTTCTGAATCGTCGTGACAGGTTTTGAATACGTTTTCTCAATACGACGAGTTTTTTTAATAAAAGTGTGTTTTTTATTAAATAACGACGTTTCTTCTCTAATCTAATCGCTCCAAATTTCCCCATTTCTTTACTTTAGGTAGCAAAACTTTGATTCATTCATAAAAATTGTTTTTATCTCTTCAGATATATTTGAAATTTTAAGCTCGAGTCATCACAAGTTTCATATTAAATAATAATCGATAAGATGTAAATCTGGCGAGAATATTGGCCATTGTAGTGAATAACGTCTTTTCCTGTAATCTCAATTGAAATGCTGTGTTATGATAGTCGATTTTAATGCTTTTTTTTAGACTCGCAAGAAAAACCATCTCAACTATTCTCCATAGAAATGTTCAAGAAACATCTGTGCCCGAAACTGATAGAGATATTCAAAGTACGAGATCGCGAGATCCGTTGGTATCTTCTATCGTTTTTCCCGAGGTACATGGAGACGTTCAGTAACGAAGATCTCCAAAGCAAAATCCTACCAGAGGTATATTTATCGTCTCTTAACTTTGTGGCTGTCGAATGTCTAATTAGATCTTCATTTTTTAGCTACTGGTGGGAATCAAAGACACGGACGATCATTTGGTGTCTCTAACTCTTCAAAATTTGGCCATCTTGGTCCCGATTTTGGGTTCAGCTACTGTCATAGGTGGGAAAAGAGCCAAATTGTTCACCGACGGTAGACCGACTAATCTAACTCGCGTACCTTCGAAGATTATCGAACCTGTCGAAGAAATAAGCGTCAGTAGCTTGAACAACGTCATGCGATTACCCGAAAGACCGAGTCCGGATGGGGAAGAGGGCGAAACGTCAACCGACGAAGTAGAAAATTCGATAAACGAAGATACGGACAATAATTGGGAAGATTGGGACAACGCTAACGAAGAAAACCGAGTCGAGGACGTACCAGTGGCTGTTAAAAATAAATCCATCCCCGACATTTTGGAATTGGACATAAAAAATCGATCTTTCGATCAGACCGAAGATTTCGATTTTTTCCAAGACATGGAACCTGTCATCGATAATAAGAATGCTTTCGTCATAGATAAAAACGACGAAGAGTTCAGTAAAAAACTTAATCTTGATGTTACCGATACGGACACTAACGCGGAATGGGACGAAGAAGAGTGGAATTGAAATAACGTCTTCCCCTCATATATTGTAAAAAGTTTCGATGATCGTTTCTTGACGATTGTGTCTGAGCATGGCAGGTTTCTTGTAGAAACGAGGTGTTTTTGTTTATAATTTAAAGGTTTAATTAGTAAAAAACGATAAAAGTACAGGGAGAGTTAGATATATTGTTGTTTAAGGGTAATTTGATTCCTGTTCACACTGTATATTGCAAGAATTGATTTTATTTGTGACTTTTTATTATTTTCTAATGGAGGATTTGTTGTTTCTATCGTTGTAATGTTGTAAATAGTGTAATTATATTATTTTTAATCATTTTGTTCAATAAAGATTTAAAATTAAACGGATTTTCTTTTCAATTTGAGAAGAAGTAACGAAGTTTACTTATCTCCTAGTTAAACACTTGTTTATATATGACAGAATTCGCTTTTCTGTTATTCTGATACAAAATCGGATGTTGATCAAAATCTTTGGAAAGTTTTCGTTATTATAACAAAAATCGAATTTTGTAACAGGATAACAGAAAGGCGAGATGTTATTTTAATTACCAGGAGCAATCTCCTCGCTCTTCTATGATCCTGATACAAAATCATATTTTCGTTAGAATAACGAAAACTTTGTATTCTCAACATGTAATGCGTATTGCCCAGGTAAGCCCAAAGGAGACAGAGTTCGATTAAATTAACTGATTTATTGCTATAAAAAATATTATTTACAAAGATAAAATTAAACTAAAATACAATATTCTATATATATTACTGTGGTACGTAATTATATTGAAGATCACGTTCCGACGGTCCGTACTCCTCTGTCGATCGATGTGTACTGACGAACTGTAGGTAGGTAAGTATAACGACGCGAAATTTCCACTGTGGTATACGGGATTCTCTCTGTCCTATGAATTGTTCAGACAGCCAAAGTTGAGAACAGCTGATAGATCAATACTCTTTCGGTTATAGTCTATAGATGTGAGTATATCGTTTATAGTTAGTCAATTCCCAACTTAACGACTCTCTCGGTTTTATAGGGATGTAGTTATTCTGACGCGTCAGTACCACACCAGAATTATACTAACATTTGGAGCGATCGTTTACAGACGGTCAATACCCATCTCAACGTTTGCAAAGCCTATCGAGATACTGCAGAGTTTTCGATGCGTCCATACCGCACCGAAATTATTCTAACAGTTTGAACAATCGTTTTCGTTTCCGTTAATACCAGAAACTAACGGCCGTTCGAGTGAATGATGTATAAAAGTCGAATCAATACTTCGACTCTTAGTACAACACTCCACGGTGAATTGTGTAAAGCGTATAAGGTTAAAGTCAGTACCTTCGACCTACGCTTCGCACTGGAGGCGGCTGAACTTGTAGGATCTGGAGTCCGTGAACCAAGTTGTCGTCTTGTCTGTTGGCTTGCATTTTTATATACATTTTAGCGGTGGTGGTGGAAGTCTCCTTCCCTTCTGCTGTCGATTCTTCGTGCGCATCTTGGCGTGGGGAACTTTATTGTTCTGGTGGGGTACCTCGTCATCGCTGCATTAACTGGTTACTTGGATCGATATTTCTAGTAATGAATTTATATCATTACAGATCCCCCTCTCTTCGGGGAAAAAAATGTTTCCGGGAATGAAATTTGGAAAGATTTTTTTTGTTGTCGTTTTCGCTGTGTCGTTGTCGGTCTGGTCGGTTTGTCGGTCTGGTCGGTCTGTCTGTCTGGTCGGTCTGTCGGTTACGTTGAAATCGGTATCTGTATCTGGGTTGTGCGGCGTGTCTATATCTGGATTGGTTGTCGGGTACATGTCTGGGCTGTAACTGGGCGGATTTTCTGAATTAACTACGTTGACTGGGGTGTATACGCTGTTCGTCTGGGTTTGCTGATGACTACTCGGGTAGTTCAGCTTGAAGTTCCATGCTTCTAACTCGTTTATTCCAATTATGGCTTCAGAAGTGAGATCTGGTAGGAAGTAAAATTGTGCTGTTCTCCACGTATGCTGTATTGCACAATTTATTGTATAACTGTGTTGTATGTGTGTCTGTTTTCCGTTTGCGAGTGTTACGTAGACTTCTTCTTTGCATGGACGTAGTCCTTGTTCTTGTACGAACTGTAAACCTCTGTTTCCTATGTACGATTTTACTGACCCTGTATCGAGTAATGCATGGAGTGTTTTCCCTCCCTGGATGGTCATTACGGCGTGTGGTCTTCTGTCTGGGGATCGGTTTATTGTCTCGTTGACCGTGGGGGTCTGTATTGGGGAAGCTGGAGTGCCCCTGGTTTGTTCAGATTCATTGCCGTTTCCCGGTTGTCTTCTGCAAGTGCAATCTGTTGACGAGATTCCTATCGATCTGCAATGACTGCAGAATAATATTGGGCGTGAACGGCATACCCGACGGTTATGTCCTCTTTTCCCGCATCTCCAACAGCATGTATTTCTATTGAAATTCTGTATTCTGTCCGGAATATGTGGGATGTATGGAGTTAACCTGTAGCTCGTGACGGGGTTTCGGTATCGGTTGGTCGTGATTCTGAATTTCCTTTTGGATATCTTCGTGATCGATGACTAATTTTGTCAGTTCTGCCATCGTCTCGCATTCCCCTCTTCTTACGTATAAGCGATGATTGGGGAGCATGTTTGAATATATTCTGTCTATGGCTTGGGTTTCGGAAAAACCGTTGTGTCTTCTGATGGATGTCTGAATGTCTAACAGGAATTCTTTGAAGCTTTCATGTGTCTGTTGTCGGCGGTTACGTATAAAGTCTTCCAGTTGTTGTAAATTGTTGTCTCGGTTGAAAAATGTTTTGATGTCCCTTATAAAATCTGTCCATCCTGTCCATTGGTTTTTATTGTTTCTGTACCACAATGTTGCCTTTCCCTTCAGAATGATAGGGAGTGCCCGAAATAGATGTTTGTTTTGTATGTTGTAGCAGTCTTTGAGTTCATTCACCGATTCCAGGAATTCTATTGGGTCTCTGGATCCATCATAATGTATACCCCATTTCCTAATTATCTCTAGAGCCTGCAAATCCTTGTCCTCCTGTGGTTGAGTAGATATTATTGGTTCAAGAGTAACGTTACTTTTGTCCTGGATATTTGGGGTCTGTGTGGCGGCCGTCCGTAAGTGGTCCACTAACCTGGTTCTTAGTTCTGACATTTTTCCCGTCGAAACTAACCCTCTGTCTTCTAATTCTGCTCGGATATCTGGCTGTCGTAGTCTATAAACCCATCCCACTTTTTCGTCTGCAACTTCTAATCCATACGCTCCATCATCGCTTTCGGATGCCATTGTCAGTGTTTATTATGATGTCTTAAAAAAACTCTATCTTTCGAATTTGTACTAATATTCTGGTTATAAAAATTCTTTTGTTTCGATAATCTCTGCTAAGAGGGCAAAAAAATGTCGATACTGGGATACGCAATTTAATCTTTCTGCTCGGGCGCCATTCTGTAATGCGTATTGCCCAGGTAAGCCCAAAGGAGACAGAGTTCGATTAAATTAACTGATTTATTGCTATAAAAAATATTATTTACAAAGATAAAATTAAACTAAAATACAATATTCTATATATATTACTGTGGTACGTAATTATATTGAAGATCACGTTCCGACGGTATGTACTCCTCTGTCAATCGATGTGTACTGACGAACTGTAGGTAGGTAGGTATAACGACGCGAAATTTCCACTGTGGTATACGGGATTCTCTCTGTCCTATGAATTGTTCAGACAGCCAAAGTTGAGAACAGCTGATAGATCAATACTCTTTCGGTTATAGTCTCTAGATGTAAGTATATCGTTTATAGTTAGTCAATTCCCAACTTAACGACTCTCTCGGTTTTATAGGGATGTAGTTATTCTGACGCGTCAGTACCACACCAGAATTATACTAACATTTGGAGCGATCGTTTACAGACGATCAATACCCATCTCAACGTTTGCAAACTCTATAGAGATACTGCAGAGTTTTCGATGCGTCAATACCGCACCGAAATTATTCTAACAGTTTGAACAATCGTTTTCGTTTCCGTTAATACCAGAAACCAACGGCCGTTCGAGTGAATTATGTATAAAAGTCGAATCAATACTTCGACTCTTAGTACAACACTCCACGGTGAATTGTGTAAAGCGTATAAGGTTAAAGTCAGTACCTTCGACCTACGCTTCGCACTGGAGGCGGCTGAACTTGTAGGAGCTGGAGTCCGTGAACCAAGTTGTCGTCTTGTCTGTTGGCTTGCATTTTTATATACATTTTAGCGGTGGTGGTGGAAGTCTCCTTCCCTTCTGCTGTCGATTCTTCGTGCGCATCTTGGCGTGGGGAACTTTGTTGTTCTGGTGGGGTACCTCGTCATCGCTGCATTAACTGGTTACTTGGATCGATATTTCTAGTAATGAATTTATATCATTACAAACAAACTAATTTCCAATATTTCAGTAAAAATTTGATTTTGTATCAGGATAACAGAAATGCGAAGAGGTATACGAATCTCCAGGAGCAAGCAATCTTACACCTCCTCGCTCTTCTGTTATCCTGATACAAAATCAGATTTCAGTTAAAATAACGAAAACTTTGTATTCTTAACAAACTAATTTCCAATATTTCAGTAAAAATTTGATTTTTTATCAGGATAACAGAAAAGCGAAGAGGTATACGAATCAGCAGGAACAAGTAATCTTAAACCTCCTCGCTTTTCTGTTATCATGATACAAAATCAGATTTTCGTTAAAATAACGAAAACTTTGTATTCTCAACAAAATAATTTCCAATGTTTCAGTATAAATTTGATTTTGTATCAGGATAACAAAAAAGCGAAGAGGTGTACGAACCAGCAGGAGCAAGTAATCTTACACCTCCTCGCTCTTCTGTTATCCTGATACAAAATCAGATTTTCGTTAAAATAACGAAAACTTTGTATTCTCAACAAAATAATTTCCAATATTCCAGTAAACATTTGATTTTTTATCAGGATAACAGGAACAAGTAATCTTACACCTCCTCGCTCTTCTGTTATCCTGATACAAAATTCGATTTTTATTAAAATAACGAAAACTTTGTATCTTGAGCAAAATAATTTTCGATATTCTAGTAAAAATTCTATTTTGTATCAGGATAACAGAAAAGCCAGGAGATTACCAGGCGCAACTAATCTACACCACCTCGCTCTTCTGTTATCTCGATACAAAATCCGATTTTTGTTAAAATAACGAAAACTTTGTATTCTCAACAGAATAATTTCCAATATTTCAATATAAAATTGATTTTGTATCAGGATAACAAAAAAATGAGGAGGTATACGAATTAACAGGAGCAATTAATCGTACTCCTCCTCGCTCTTCTGTTAACCTGATACAAAATCCTATTTTTGCTAAAATAACGATAACTTTGTATTTTCAACAAAATAATTTCCGATATGTCGGTGAAACTCCGATTTTGTATCACAGGATAACAGAAATGCGAGGAGGTATTGGAAGTACCACGAGCAACTAATCAAACTAATCGTACACCTGTTTTACGAAGAAATGACAAATTTTGTAATTTGAACCAGAGCGTCAGCTATACTAGCACCGCCCTACCACTCTCCCATTATCTAGACACTTACTCATGTAGCTTTGTGCCGAGCATATGTGAAAGCTTTATAACTGGTGCCAGCTAGTGGAAATTGGCGGAACTAATAATTTTTTTCATTGAAAAGAAGAAAAATCTTTGTTCTACGAGGAAATAATAAAGTTTGTAATTTGAAACAGAGCGTCAGCTATACTAGACACTTAAGTAGCTTGGTGCCGAGCATATGTGAAAACTTTATAACTGTTGCCATCTTGCCGAAAGTGTGTGAACTAATAGTATTTCTTAATGAAGAGAAGAAAAATATTAACTGTTTTACGAGGAAATGAGAAAGAATGAAATTTGAAACAGAGCGTTAGTTATACACCCCACCGTATCAAACTCCTCCAATTAAGTTTGTTATTTGAATTAGTGAATCAGTGAGAAAATTTCTACTTATGGTCGACACTGTATTATAATACTATTTAATTAATTATTTTTATATTTTAACATGTAATTGTATTTACTTTATATTCAATAAATTATTTCTCGAATCAACAGTGTTTAATTTAAACCCTCAATAAATTTCACTAAGGTACGCCTATGGAACCCATACTTTAATATTGTCAATACAGATTGGTTGATATCAGAAGATATGGTCAGCAGACATAAGATCCTGTAGATATTGATCTATCGCGACATTTGACGACAACTGGAGTATTATCAAAAAATAAATAAAAAACTTACAAAAGCAGCTACTTTATACACCTGAAGAACATCGATGGTATTACAACATTCTGATTAGTGTGACAGTGGACTTCTGTAAACAAAGACTTCCTAAAAACCACTTAGAATTTTTCCAAGTTTCTATGTACCTATATTAGTACGTTCACGTTAATAAAAGCTGTACTAAAAGTTCATATCGTTTCTTTTTGGTAAATATCGAGTGTTTTCAAGAAAGTTCTAAATAAATTTAATATACATAACTCCAACATCCAGTACAACATACTCCTCCTACCTGAACTAAGCAGTTATGGAAGGAGGTGTTATGTACATTAAATTCAAATTTGAAAGTCAAAATTAAAAATAATTTTAAACATAACCATTACGACTAAAACACCGCATTTAGTGCAATCGTTTGATATAATTTTGTTGATGCCAGGTCCTGCTGGATAAAAAATGGCTTTAGACGTCAATTTCTCAAAACTAACAACGAAGTATGCAAAATGGTCATATTGCATACTTCGTTGCTCCATCTTTAAAATATAAAAATGATCTGAGTGAATAATTTCACCCCATAAAAGAGGGGGTTTTTAGTTTCATTTTATTTGTTAATTTTGTGAAAAGGTACATCTAACTATTGTGCCTGTGATGCCGGTCCCCTTTCAATGTTTCCCTTTTTTAGAGGTATTTTTTACCATTGACGAAAGCTCCGATGATGGCATGTTTATTTGCCGAAAGCGCTTAGCTTAATTTTTTAATAAAATTTATTTACACACTTTCATCTTTTGAGAAAATACACCCATCAACCTTCTTCTACTTCTAAAATTCGAGTGTGTACATAGCCTTCAACAGTTTTCCATTAAAATATTTTTGATTGGTTTTTTATATCGCGTGGTATTGGCAGCCATTTGTTTCCATTTTGTTTTATACCACCCACTATGCAAATAAATATTACAGTTATGTTAATTCAACATCACATTGTGATAATGTTCTTCCTTTTTTTCCTCTTGTTTTCATCACATGTACATCTATTCAACCGCTTATGCCCAGCTTGTGGCTGTTAACTTTTGTGATGTTTCAACCTAACTTCTCAGCGATGTTAAAGCGCTGTCTTTTTCCATTACTGTGATGTTACTAGAACTTCCTCAAAAGGAAGTCTCTATAACGAACTAAAAACAACATTTCTGTTACATTCCGAAATGCCTTTTAACATCTTGTCGATGTTAATGCAATGTCTAAAAAATAACATCTTATCAATGATCTAAATGCGACATTTCAAAAACAATACAGTGTATTCTCGTAGATGTTGTATGGACATTACATAAACCTCTAAATAATATACCTCAAACATTCTGGATTACATCCTATAGATGTTTCTGTACCTAATCAGCAAATACAGGGTGAACAACTAAGAACGCCGGCTGTCGGCCATATTTCAAAAAATAGTCATAGTACAACTTTAAAAAAATACCTTCAGGAAAATTACCCTGAAAAATCGCTGGAAAATATTTTTGAGTTCCTAAAATATCTCCTATGGGGTGGAATGAACACTTAAAAACATAATACTGTGATTATCTCGAAAAAAGATATACTAAACGTATCCTAGAAATACTATGTTTGATGTATTGTTGAGATTATGAAAAAATGTAGTTAGGGACTTTTTGTCTGTATTCTTCAAGTAAGGGGTGGGGGAAGGTTCAACCCAAACAACAAACGTCGTAACACTTTTTTTTAATCAACATCCATGTTTTTGGCTTCATTTGAAAGAGTATTTCCTTTTTAATAAGAAATGCTTAACAAAAATAACAAAATTGGACAATTTAGTCAACGCTTTGTGAAAAAGTCCACAATTTTCCTATTTTTCTCGGAAATTTCAAATGTAATGAGGCATTTTTTAAATTCTGATGAAATGGGGTTAAAAAAATAGGAATCTATTCCAAGATATAAGATTTACAATACCAAATATAAAAATTAAAAAAATGCTTCAATTTACATTTGAAGTTTCCGAGTGGATACAAAACTATCTAATTTTGTTATCAATCTTATTAAACAGAAAAACTTTTAAATGCAACTAAAATCCCACCCATTATTTGAAGAATAATGGCAAAAAATCTCCTTAATTAAATTTATTCATAATCTCATCAAGATTTACAAAAATGTATTTTTAGGACACCTTTAGTATGTTTTTTTGGAGTATTACGTTTTCGAGTGTTCATTCCACCCGTATAGCGGATATTTTAGAGACTGCAAAATATTTTCCAGCAATTTTTCAGGATCCCTTACCTAAAGGTAATTTTTTTGAAAGTTGTACCATGATTCTTTTCTGAGATGTGGCCTACAATCGTTCTTAGTTGTTCATCCTGTACATTTAAAATAAAATAGCAAAAAAATAATAAAGGATTTAAAACGTTTATTCATTATTAATGAACAGTACAGTAAATTTGAAAAAAACAGCTACAAAATTAGAAAAAAAAAATATCTTGTCCAGCAATCCAACCTAAAAAAAAAAAATTGTGTAAGCATATTACATAACAAGTCTGGAAAGTGGAAACTATTGAACACATTCAGTGAAAGCAAGAAATAAAAAAGGGTATATTAATCCGTAGTTACCATAACGTAACATACTTTGAAACTGAATTAATAAAGTTTAACGGATACATATACATTACAGCTAGTTTACAGAAAATTTATTACAATAGTTTTTTAATTATATTAAAACTAATAAAAATTTTATACCATAAAGATTTAATGAAACATTACGTTACATCAACAGAAATCCAATCTGATTAAAGAAAATTCTATCGTTTACTTATGGTTACTTTTTTCGAGTGCCTCAACCATTCCATAACGTATACTTCTAAATCCTTATCTGTGAAATATTTGAAGGTGTTCTGAACAACAGCCAATAAAACAATTACTTTAGATCAAATTGTGCCCATGGAGACCTTTGATCGATCATCATAATCTACATCAAACTTGATTTTCAGCCAATTGACTGGGACCCATTTTCCAGATACATGCCGGGTTGCTCAAAGGAATAATAACATATTTTATTTTGAGAAGTGACTTTTCATGATTTACCTTCTATTCCATGTATCACACCATTTGGCAGGTAAATTCAGGTGTGCTATGAAAATTCATACTTCTTTTCTGTATAAAATAATATACTATTCTCATCTTGTTATTTTCATCCTGGAACAAATTGTATATTAACATCGTGGAATTGTAACTTGATGAAAACTAAGCATTATTAATACACTGTATACAAAAAAAACTACTTATGAAGAAGAGATATGAACACATTATCAAGTTAAATGAGTTTATAATTAATTGTATCCAATTAAGTATCCAATAGCTGTGTTTCTACAATAATAAATAATTGAATGCTGTTTGTTGACTGGAGCATTCAGTATCATAAGTTACATATTCTTCAACTAGATTAATATAGGTACCATTGTAAGGGGCAACTACAGCTTATTTATTGTATTCAGTGAATTTTAAAATGGAAATGAGCTTTTTAACAGAAATTTCTGTTTTTAAAGTCTTAAACAGTCTCTAATTATTCACAAGAATTGTTAGTAATAATGTTAAAATTTTCTAAACCTGCAAAACTATATTGATGGGCTAAAACTACTACTAAAAAAACTAGAACTAGAGATACTTGATTCAATATTTTTTGTACTGTTTAATTTTGTTTGTATCAGACTATATGAAATAATTACTCCCCTTTCATTACATAATTACCAACTATTTGTTTTTTATTTTATTTGTATAAGTAGCTTCTGAAACATCTTGAACATTGAAAATATTTTCTTCTAGATTTAAATATCTGCCAACATATGAACATGTTTTATTATTAATAATAATATCTACCCTATTGCAATATCAAGTTTTTTGTAGGGTATAATGCATATCTAGGATTTGAAATATTGTGAATCGTTTTCAAAATATACTTACAAGGTAACTAAAATATTTTAAAAATTGAAAAAACCCTTATTTTGTAAACTATTATATAATGTTAGTGTACAATTCCGCCACCTGGAATTTCAATGTATAATAGCCGATTAAAGTATTGAATGAGTATTAAGTTTAAATAATTATGATTTTGGAATAGGTACTTACCGATAACAATTGTTGTTCGTTCATTATAACAAGAATTATAACTAAGTATAGAAACTGTAGCTTAGTAGGAACTAACGAAAACGAAGACCTTTATTCAAGTGCTACTTGCAAAATATGTGCTTCCTGCAAATAAAATATAACACATAACTGAAAACCATCCGCCATTTCATGCTTGTCATTTTTGTTTCCACAGATAACTACTGTATGTCTCGTTCATCAGTTCCTCTTCTGTTTTCTTCTTTTTTATGTTACTGTGATGTTTAATATGATATATTACTGAGAGTTTTATGAACTAACGTCGTACAGACGTAATAAGTACGATGTTAATAAAAATTATTTCGAAAGATGTAAAAATAACTGCAACATGTGATCATCTTAGAAACATGTTAATTTGTAATATTACAGTAACGTTCTGTATGTGACATTAGTGAGAAGTATACAAATTAACATCGTATGGATGTTTCCTATAGGAAGTTACTAAAAAGAAGTTCATAGAATGTGTATGTAACTGCGAATTCAAGTATTACTGTGTACATCAAAAATATGTTTTATTTAGGTACATGACATGGATGTTAATAGAGTTGGTAATACAATTAAGACATCTAGGAGATATCTTATTAACGTTTTAAATAAACATCACGAAAAGTCTCTAGAAAGAACATCACAAAAAAGACTTGTTATGTTTCTTGTTTAGTGGGCAGTTTTTGGAACATTGATAATAAAACAGTTTCCCACATGTTGTCAACCTTTTCAGACACACTGTACGATATATAAGCACAAGGGGGTGTTAAGTGTTAAAAATAATGGATTTTTGAATAAATCACATAAAAATGAGTAATAAAATAGGACATAGAACCTATAAACTCGCTACAATTTTTTATTACATCTATCGCCATCTATCGAATAATATCCAAATTAGGTAGAAATATTCGTTAAGCTTTCTGTAATTTTTTAACCCCCCAGTCCGGCTTCTTGATAATAGATGACACCACTAATCATTTTTTTGAATAAAAATGTGCTTAAATATATTTTTTATGACAGTCAACGCCATATATCGAATATCTAAGATTTAGGTACGGAGGGTGATTTCCTGTAAGCTTTTTACTTCCTCTAATAATAGTTGAAGCCACTAATCACTTTTTAAATAAAAATGTGTTTAAAAATGTTTTTAATAACAGTTAGCGCCATCTATCGACTATTATTTAAATTACGCAAGTTTTGATAACATTGTAAATCAATTGATGGCATCTTTTGAATAGTATCTAAACTTGGTACCAAAATTCTTGACCATGAAGACTTCCTAAAATTTATTAGCCCTAGTCTGACTTTTGTGTCATAAATGGCGCCACCAGACACTTTATATTAAAATTTGTCACTCTGAAAACATTCTTTATGGAAGAACACGCCAGTTATTGAATAATATGCAAACTATGTACAAAATTTGACAACTGACAACCCTAATGTGGCTTCTTAGTAATAGATGACGTCACTAGTCATTTTATTTTAAAATTTTTGACTCTGAACATTGCAAACTATGTCAAAAATTAACAAATGGCAACGAGTACCCTCGACTTTCCCCCTCCACCCTCTCCCATCCATCAACCTTTAACAGCTATAAACTTGGGTTATTGAAAATCAATCTAATCTAACCTATCCTTTATCTATGCTTGAGATATTCAAAATGCCTTCATTCGACTTTTTACACTAACGCGAAAAATGTTACCCACATCCCCTCCTCCTCCTTTTGGCGGTACATTTACCGGCTCTTATTACTGTTGTAATTGATATAATTGAATATATGCAAAGTAGATCTTAAAAATACACAACTAGTGGGACATCTTGTAATTTTAGGCTCGCCTTTCAGTCATAAATGGCATTCTCAATAACAGACAGCTGACGCCAACTATTGAAAAATATCCTATTTCTAAAATTTGACAATCACGTAGGCTTCCTGTAATATTATAACCGAAGTCTAGCTTCTCAGTCGTAGATGGCGCAACTAGTTGTCAAAAATGGACCAAATATGGAGAATGGACGTGTTTTCTTTATGGTTAGTTTGGCTTTTTCGTCATAAATTTCGTTACAAGTAATACTTTAAAACAGTGACTTTACAGTACAAAATTAGATTAATGAATTGGAGGACTGCAATAAATTCTGGAGTGGTTTAATGAATTGGGGACGTGTATTGTTAAATTGGAACGAGAATGAGTGAATTGGAGCGTAGACTAATGAATTGGAATAGGATTGCAATTAATTGGAACATGGATTAATATATGGGAGCGCGTATTAATAAATTGGAACACGAATTAGTTAATTGGAGCGTGGCTTATTGAATTGGGGGCGTGTATTAATGAATTGGAATGTGGATTAGTGATTTGGAGCGTGGATTAAAGAATTGGAACATTGATTAATAAATTGGGACGTGGGTTAATGAAATGGGAGCGTGTATTAATAAATTGGGACATGAATTAGTCAATTGGAGTGCGGATTAATTAATTGGAATAAATTGGAACATGGATTAATAAACTGGGGCTTGTGTTAATGAATTGGGGGCGTGTATTAATAAATTGGAACATGGATTAATAAACTGGGGCTTGTGTTAATGAATTGTTGGCGTGTATTAAAAAATTGGAATATGGATTAGTGAATTGGAGCCTGAATTTCAGAATTGGAACATGGATTAATAAATTGGGGCGTGGTTTAATGAAATGAGAGCGTGTATTAATAAATTGGGACATGAATGAGTGAATTGAAGCGTGGATTAGTGAATTGGGGGCGTATATTGATGAACTGGAATGTGGATTAGTGAATTGGAGCGTGGATTAAAGAATTGGGGGCGTGTATTAATAATCTGGAATATGAATGAGTGAATTGGAGCGTGGATTAATTAATTGGATCAGGATTGTAATAAATGGGAATAAGGATTAAAAATGAGGGCGAGGTTTAATGAATTGGCGGCCTGTATTAATAAATTCGACGTGAATTGGTGTGGATTAATTAATTGGAATAGTATTGTAATCAATTGGAACATCGATTAACAACAAACTAGGGCTCGTGTTAATGAATTGGGGGCGTGTATTAATAAATTGGAACGTGGATTAGTGAATTGAAGCGTGACGTAGTGAATTAATGAATTGGAACATGTATTAATAAATTGGGGCGTGGTTTAATGAAATGGAAGTGTATTAACAAATTGGGACATGAATTAGTGAATTGGAGAGTGGATTAACGAATTGGAGGCTTCTATTAATGAACTGGAATATGAATTAGTGAATTGGAGTGTGGATTAATTAATTGGAATAGCATTGTAATAAATTGGAACATGGATTAATAAACTGGGGCTTGTTTTAATGAATTGGGGGCGTGTATTAATAAATTAGAACGTGAATTAGTGACTTGGAGCATGGATTAGTGAATTGGAAAGTGGATTATTGAATTGGAACATGGATTAATAAATTGGGGCGTGGATTAATGAATTGGGGGCGTGGGTTAATTAATTGGGGGTGTAGGTTATTTAATTGGGGGCGTGAGTTAATGAATTGGAGGCGTGTATTAATAAATTGGAATACAGATTAGTGAATTGGAGCCTGGATTACAGAATTGGAACATGGATTAATAAATTGGGGCGTGGTTTAATGAAATGGAAGAGTGTATTAATGAATTAGAACGTGGATTAGTGAATTGGAAAGTGGATTAATGAATTGGAACATGGATTAATAAATTGGGCCGTAAGTTAATGAATTGGGGGGCGTGGGTTAATTAATTGGGGGTGTAGGTTATTTAATTGGGGGCGTGAGTTAATGAATTTGGGGCGTGTATTAATAAATTGGAATACGGATTAGTGAATTGGAGCCTGGATTACAGAATTGGAACATGGATTAATAAATTGGGGCGTGGTTTAATGAAATGGAAGAGTGTATTAATGAATTAGAACGTGGATTAGTGAATTGGAAAGTGGATTAATGAATTGGAACATGGATTAATAAATTGGGCCGTAAGTTAATGAATTGGGGGCGTGGGTTCATTAATTGGGGGCGTGGGTTATTTAATTGGGGGCGTGAGTTAATGAATTGGAGGCGTGTATTAATAAATGGAATGTGGATTAATGAATTGGAGCCTGGATTACAGAATTGGAATATGGATTAATAAATTGGGACATAGGTTAATGAATTGAGAGCGTGTTTTAATAAACTGGAACGTAAATTAGTTCATTGAAAAGGGGATTAATTAATTGGAACAGGATTGTAATAAAGTGGAACATGTAATAATAAAATGAAGCGTGGGTTAGTGAATTGGGGGCATGTATTAATTAATTGGAACGTGAATTGGAGCGAGTATTAATGAATTGGAACATGTAATAAATTGGAGCGTCGGTTAACGAATTGGGGGCGTGTATCAATAAACTGGAATGTGCATTAGTGAATTCGAGTGTGGATTAATGAATTCGAACAGGATTACAATAAATTGGGGCATGGGTTAATTATTTGAGGACATAATTTGAACGTGAATTGGAGCGTGGATTAATGAATTGGAACAGGATTGCAAAAAATTGAATGGGAACATGAATTAATATTAGTAAATTGGAAGGTGAATTAGTAATTTGGTGTGTGAATTAATGAATAGAAACATGGATTAATAAATTGAAACGTGGGTTCATGAATTGGGGGCGCGTCAATAAATTGGAACGTAAATTGTTGAATTGGAGTGCGGATTAATAAATTGGGAAGTGGGTTTATGAATTGGAGGCGTGTATTAATAAATTGGAAGGTGAATTGATGATTTGGAGTTTGGATTAATGAATTAGAACAGAATTGCAATGAATTGGAACGTAGATTAATAAATAGGGGCGTGGGATGATGAATTGGGGTCGTGTTAATACATTGGAACGCAAATTGTTGAATTGGAGCGTGATTGATGAATTGGAACATGAATTAATAAATTGGAACGTAGGTTAATAAATTGGAACGTGGGTTAATAAATTGGAACGTGGGTTAATAAATTGGAACGTGGGTTAATGAATTAGGGGCATGTATTAATAAATCTGAACGTGAATAAGTGAATTGATGCGTGGATAAATGAATTGGAACAGGATTGCAATAAATTGTAGAATTAATTAATAAATTGGGGCGTGCATTAATAAATTAAAAGTTAAATTAGTGAATTGGAGTGTGGATTAATGAATTGGAACAGGATTGAAATTAATTGTAACATGAATTAATAAATAGGGACACGTATTAATGAATTGGAGCGTTGATTAATGATTTGGAGCGTAAATTAATGAATTGGAACAGAATTGCAATGAATTGGAACATTGATTATTAGATTGAGGCGCGGGTTAATAAATTGGGAGCGAGTATTGATAAATTGGAATGTGAATGAGTGAATTGGAGTGGTTTAATGAATTGGAACTAGATTGCAATAAATTGGAACATGGATTAATAAATTTAAGCGTGAATTAGTGAATTTGGGGCGTGTATTAATAAGTTGCAACTTGAATTGGAGAGTGGATTAATTAATTAGAACATCTATTAATAAATTGGAGCGTCGGTTAAGCAATTGGGGGCGTGTATTAATACTGGAACGTGGATTGGAGCGTGGATTAATGAATTGGAACAGGATTGCAATAAATTGCTATATGGATTAATAAATTGATATATGGATTATTAAATTGGGGCGTGGATTAATAAATAGGGACGTGGATTAATGAATTGGGGGAGTGTATTAATCAAATGGAACGCGAATCAGTGAATTGGAGTATGGATTAATGAAGTGGAACAGGATTGCAATAAATTGGAACATGGTTTAATAAATATTATAAAGTCACTATAATTCTTTATGAATGTTGTCGCCGTCTTTTGAATAATTCAAACTATGTACCAATTATTAATCACGTAGACTTCCTGTGATTTTTCAGCCCTATTCTTGTTTCTTCGTCATAGATGTCGCCACGAGTAATATTTTAAAATGTTTCTTGGAAATGAGGTTTTATTAAATCGAGCATGAGGAACAGTACGTTTCTAGTAATTATCAAGTAACATCTTATCTTCAGTTCGGGATCATTTTTGGTAAGTATTGGGGCGAATTAAAACAAAATAAATCGAGTATTATGAAAATATAACATTTATTAGATAAATAAAAAACGTATTTTAAACATAATAAATAACAAACTCTGCACGTTGTGTTATCATCAATTCTCTTTTATCCTTTCATCTGATTAATGAATTTAAGGAAGAACAGTATTTTTTTTATTTTCTCCTGTAATTGCAGTGTTCCAAGCGAAGTATAAACGTTTCCATCTTAACTTAAAATATATATGTATCGAACAATTCTAGTGATTTTTTTATTATTATTATTATTATTAAAATAATATGACTACGGAATTTTGGCAAAAAAATTAATTAAACTTAATAATAAACTAATGAGCTAATAAAGTCTTGGGCCGAACTTATATTTTGAGCGCAATATCACATGGGACCTCTACAGTACCAGTAGAAATTTTTATTTAATGAAAATATACAATGCCCGACGCAAACATATACGATTTTTTTCACAATTAACGGGACAGTCTAACGAAAAGTTCCGAGCGAAATTTTCGTTATAATTACAAACCCGTAAAATTAAATAACATCACCACTCAGATAGTGCAAAGTAAAAGTGTTATATTTCACACTATAAAAGTAAATAAACAAAGAATTTTCACAATTTTCAAATAAATAAAAGGGCAAACGAAGGTCATAGTTTCCGACGGGTTGAGCGGAGCAGGAAGGTTGCGATGCGGACAAAAACCAATCAATTGAAACATGGATTGATAAATCGGGGCATGGGTTAATACATTGGGGGCGAGGGGTAATAAATTGAGGGCGTGTATTAATAAACTGGAAGTAGAATTGGTGATTTGAAACATGGATTAAGAAACGGGATATGGAATGTCAGAACAATGAGTGAAGCTAAAAGCCTGAGAGTTATTGAAAAAGAGATGAAGAACCATAACCTGGTGATACTCGCACTCGATTAAACGAGATAGACTGGTTTAGGAGATATGCGACCTCGGGAAGGCAAAATCCTATTGTATTCTGGCAATGAAGATTCTAATAGACTTAAAGCCGGTCTCGGATAGGATAATCACGGCCAGAGTCAACAGTAAAGCCCAAAAGATATCCATAGCAGTCCGTTACACACCTACAGAAGAAACAGAGGAAGACACTTAGGACCGTTTTTATGACACCCTTGAAACATTGAGTAAGATTAAAAAAAAACAGTATATCAAAATACTCCTAAATGCTAAGCTTGGACCTGACAGCGCAGATTATGGAAACATCTTAGGAAAACACGGAGAAGGCAGCATGAACGACAATGGAACACGCTTGAAACAAGAACTTGTCATCGGTGGTACTCTTTTTCCTCACAGAAGATGTAATAAAGTTAGGTGGACATCTACTAACGGCCAGATCAAAAAACCATACAGACCACGTCGCCTTTAGCCGAAAATGGAAGTCTCACTGACGAACACACGAGCAAAAAGAAGAGCAAACTGTGGATCTGATCACTACATAGTCAGCGCTAACGCGCGATTAAAAATTGCGTCAAGAATGAAAATTAGGACAGAAATGACTCCAAATAATAGTCAAGAGGGAAATTAGGACAAAAGCTGGCCAAAAAATAGTCAAGACGGAAATTAGAATAAAAAGACTAAAAAAATAGTCAAGAAGGAAATTGGAACAAGAACGACTAAAAAAAAAAATAGTCAAAAATAAAATTTGGACAAAACGATGCTAAAAAATAGTCAAGAAGAAAATTAGGACAAAAACAACTCCATCAAATAGTCAAGAAGGAAATTAGGACAAAAACTACTGCATAAAATAGTCAAGAAGAAAATTAGGAAAAAAATTACTCCAAATTATAACTAAAAAAGAAATTAGGACAAAAACGATTCCAAATAATTGTCAAGAAGGAAATTTACACAAAAACGATTCCAAATAATAATCAAGAAGGGAATTAGGACAAAAATTAGTCCTAAAAAATAGCCAAAATGGAAATTTGGACAAAAACGACTCCAAATAATAGTCAAGAAGGAAATTAGGACAAGAACTATTCAGTTAATACGGAAATTAGGACAAAAAAACGTTCCATAAAATAATCAAAAAGGAAATTAGGACAAAAACGGTTCCAATATGTAGTCCAAAAGGAAATTAGGACAAAAACGATGCCAAAAAGTAGCCAAGGGGAAAATTATGACAAAAATAAGTCCAAAAAATAGTTGAGAAGGAAATTAGGACAAAAACGACTTCAAAAAATAGTCAAGAAGTAAATTAGGACAAAAATAAGTCCAAAAAATAGTTAAGAAGGAAATTAGGACAAAACCGACTTCAAAAAAATAGTCAAGAAGGAAATTAGGACAAAAAAGATTCCAAATAATAGTAAAGAAGGAAATTAGGACAAAATTTGAAGGAGGAGAACAGCTGAAAATAGGTAAAGAATACGCTTAAAGTCAGGATGAAATTAGAAGCATCACCAATGAATTTAACGATAAAGATCGTGAAGTTGAAAGAAGTTTTTGTTCTGATAAATGAAAATGGATTAAAGTCCTGACGACAAAAGCTCAAGAAACGGAAAGAACGGGAGACACCAAAGAACTTTACAAAGATAACAAAGATCTTAAGAAGGCAAAAATCCTGCAAACAATCTTCGAAAAAATATGGACATGACAAAAGATTCCAAAGAAGTGGAATAAAGGTCTGCTGGTGAAACTGCCAAAGAAGGGGGATCTCACAGAATGCAGGAACAAGAAATCGCCGAAGAACGAGAGTCATGGGGAGAAATCAAGTTGATGGTTCAGAATTCGTTTGTTGATGCCCTACGTCCCCCTCGGGATTAAATGACATAAGTAAGTGAAAAACTGAATGCAACAAAATGGAGGCTGGAAAATACGGAGAAGTTTTTATTTAACGGGATGTTGTTAAATACACTGCCAGACACAAATTTATACGAATTTTTCACAATTAAAAGGGGAAACTCAGAGATTAAAAGGAGCAAAATGGAGACTGAAAAATACGGAGAAATTTTTATTTAATGAGATGTTTGAAAATTTTTATTTAAGTTTGAAAATACACTGCCCGACGCAAATTTATACGAATTTTTCACAATTAAAAGGGGAAACTGAGAGATTAATAGGGGCAAAATGAAGACTGAAAAATACGGAGAAATTTTTATTTAATGGGATGTTGCTCACAAATTTATATGATTTTTTCACAATTAAAAGGGGAAACTGACAGACTGAAAGGAGCAAAGTGAAGACTAAAAAATACGGAGAATTTTCTATTTAACGAGATGTTTGAAAATATACTGCCCGATGCAAACTTATACGAATATTTTCACAATTAACGGGAACCTGAAATAATGACAAATACGACAATTTTATAAGAATTCTAAAATACTATATACAGGGGTCATACAAAAATGTTTTCATCGTAAATTTTCTGGAAAAGACTTGGGGATTCTGGGATGAATAGAACACGTTTTTAGGGTCGTAATTATGTTGTTTTTATTATTTTCGAAACATAAATCAATTTTTTTGATTTAAAATGTTCCTAATGTCAAATATTTAAAAATTTAAAGTCAAAAATGTGTCAGATAAAAATTTCTACCGGTAGAGTTCTTCCTTCATTTTTGTTTTGTTTCAACTCAATGTGTTACAATAAATAATATAATAATTATTTTCTTACGCCTACGTGTTTCTTTTGTTTTTTCTGTATATTTTTATTTCGATAAAAAAATTCAATATCTACAATTTTTGTTTTCTCTCATACAAGGCTATCATTTTTTTAATGACTATGTACACCTATTTTATATTTACGTAAAATGTGTAGCTCGAACGAAAAAATAATTCGGGAATAATTAAAGGGGGGTTAGTCTAACGTTAAATCGACGCAATTTAAAAACCGATACCTCGAAATAAGGATCCCGAAGTATGCGGTAAAGAAAACCTATCAAGAGTGATATTAATTGAACCCCCCGCTGAAATCGACACTAAGAAATAACGAAGAAGGAAATTTTCATGAAAACAACCCCAAAGAAGACGAAATACAAACATTTTTACTCGTATTTTCAGTAAAAACAATTCTTGCTATTTTTTAAGCAAGAAAATTTGGAAATAAGATCACAAGTAGGAAATTAGGACAAAAACGAACCTAAGGAAGCCGAAAAGCGTCCTTACATCTTCCTGGGGCCAATTAAAGTTCAAGGAAACGACGTTAAGTCCCCCCAAAAAAGATACTAAAGAATGAGGCCAAAAAACCTCGTCAAGGGGAAAATTAATTGGACTCCCAGCCAAAAACGAACAAAAACATAGAGAAGGAATTTAGGACAAAACGACTCCAAAAAATAAGTCAAAAAGGAAAATGGGACATAAACGATCCCAAAAAGAGGAAATTGGGACCAATTGAAACAGAAACTACCCCACAAAAAATAGTCAAGAAGGAAATGGGGGCATAAACGATACCAAAACGAGGAAATTTAGACAAAAACGTCCAAAAAAATAATCAATAAGGAAAATAGGACAAAAACGACCCCAAGACGAAATTAGAATATATTAGAACAAAAATGGCCCAACAAAAAATTGTCAAGAAGGAAATTAGGACGTAAATGGCACAAAAAAGGAAATTGGAACAAATTAGGACAAAAACGACCCAAAAAAATAGTCAAAACGAAAATTAGGACAAAAGAGGCCCAAAAAAAGAGCCAAGAAATAAATTAGGATAAAAATGACGCCAAAACGAGGAAATTGGGACAAATTAGGACAAAAAATAGTCAAGAAGGAAATGAGAACAAAAACCAATCCAAGGAAGACCCGCATTTCAGGAAAAATCTTTTTTTAGTTTTTTCGACAAAAAATCCAAAAAAAATTAGGACAAAAACGAGCCTAAGTAAGACAAAAAACATCCTAACATCTTCCTGACACCGTTTAAGAACCAATACATATCCAAGGAAACGAAGTTAAACACCATAAAAAAACGATCCCGTAAAATGCTGTCAAAAATCTCCGTCAAGGGGGGAACTTATTTGGAGAACTCACCAAAAACAAGTCAATTAGGAATTTAGAGACAAAAACGACCCCAACAAACAGTCATATAGAAAAATATGACAAAAACGACCCAAAAAGGAAATTAGGAGAAAAATAACTCCCAAAAAATAGTTAACAAGGAAATTAGGTCAAAAACGACTCCAAAAAAGAGTCAAGAAGAAAATTAGGACAACAATGACTCCAAAAAATAGCCAAGAAGGAAATTAGGTCAAAAACGACTCCAAAAAAAGAGTCAAGAAGAAAATTAGGACAACAATGACTCCAAAAAATAGCCAAGACAAAAATTAGGACAAAAACGACTTCAGAAAAATAGCCAAGGAAATTAGGACAAAAGCTTGCCAAAAAAATAGTCAAAAAGAAAATTAGGACAAAAAGACTAAAAAAATAGTCAAGAAGAAAAATAGTAGGACAAAAATGACTCCAAAAAATAGCCATGAAGGAAATTAGGACAAAAACTATTACAAAAAATATTTAAGAGTGAAATTAGGACAAAAAAGGTTCTAAAAAATAGTCAAGAAGGATATTAGGACAAAAACGACTCCAAAAAAGAGTCAAGAAGGACAATAGGACAAAAACGACTTCAAAACAATAGCCAAGAAGGAAATTAGGACAAAGGCTTGCCCAAAAAATAGTCAAGAAGAAAATTAGGACAAAAATGACTCCAAAAGTGTCAAGAAGGAAATTAGGACAGAAACTATTCCAAAAAATATTCAAGAGTGAAATTAAGACAAAAGAGGTTCCAAAATAGTCAAGAAGGATATTAGGACAAACACAACTCCAAACAATAGCCAAGAAGGATAATAGGACAAAACGACATTAAAAAATAGTCAAGAAGAAAATTAGGACAAAATATTAAAAAATAACCAAGAAGGAAATTAGGACAAAAAAGACTCCAAAAAAGAGATAAGAAGAAAATTAGGACAAAAATGACTCCAAACAATAGTCAAGAAAAAGAATAGGACAAAAACGACTCAAAAAATGGCCAAGGAAATTAAGACAAAAACGACTCCAAACAATAGTCAAGAAGGAAATTAGGACAAAAACTATTCCAAAAAATATTCAAAAGAAAAATTAGGACAAAAAAGGTTTCAAAAAAATAGTCAAGAAGGATAATAGGACAAAAACGACTTCAAAAAATAGTCAAGAAGAAAATTAGGACAAAAAGATTAAAAAATAACCAAGAAGGAAATTAGGACAAAAACGACTCCAAAAAAGAGATAAGAAGAAAATTAGGACAAAAATGACTCCAAACAATAGTCAAGACGAAAACTAGGACAAAAATTACTCCAAAAAATGAGTCAAGAAGGAAATTAGGACAAAAACTATTCCAAAAAAAATTCAAAACAAAAATTAGGACAAAAAAGGTTCCAAAAAAATAGTCAAGAAGGATATTAGGACAAAAACGACTCCAAACAATAGTCAAGGAGGATAATAGGACAAAAACGACTTCAAAAAAATAGACAATAAGGAAATTAGGACAAAAGCTTGCCCCAAAAATAGTCAAAAAGAAAATTAAGACAAAAAGATTTAAAAAATAGTCAAGAAGGAAATTAGGACAAAAACGACTCCAAAAAATAGTCAAGAAGGAAATTAGGATAAAAACGACGCTAAAAAATAGTCAAGAAGGAAATTAGGACAAAAACGACTTAAAAAAATAGTCAAGAGGAAATTAGGATAAAAACGACGCTAAAAAATAGTGAAAAAAGGAAATTAAGACAAAAACGACACTAAAAAATAGTCATGAAGGAAATTAGGACAAATGCGACACTAAAAAATAGTCATGAAGGAAATTAGGACAAATGCGACGCAAAAAATAGCTAAGAAGGAAATTAGGACAAAAATGACTCCAAAAAATAGCCATGAAGGAAATTAGGACAAAAACTATTACAAAAAATATTCAAGAGTGAAATTAGGACAAAAAAGGTTCCAAAAAATAGTCAAGAAGGATAAACGACTTCAAAAAAATAGCCAAGAAGTAAATTCGGACAAAAGCTTACCCAAAAAATAGTCAAGAAGAAAATTAGGACAAACACGACTCCAGAAAATAGTCAAGAAAAAATTAGGACAAAAACAATGCTAAAAAATAGTCAAGAAGGATATTAGGACAAAATTGACTGAAAAAATATTCCAGAAGGAAATTAGGACAAAAATGATTTAAAACATAGTGAAGATAGAAATTAGGTCAAAAACTTGCCCAAATAATGGTCAAGAAGGAAATTAGGACAAAAAAGGTCTCAGAAAGACGAAAAAGTCTTAAAATCCCGTTCAACCTTCCTATTTATGCCCTAAACAGGATTATTATGAGTGCTCCAAGTTGTCTAGATCTACATACATTTGACATACAAGTTCCAGCATTCGAAGACAGGTCCAAACGTCACTATTTCCAAAGGATTCGTTCAAAATGGGTCGATATAACGTGCGAAGGGCCCGTTTTTGAATGGCAGTGTAAATGAAAACTACGAAAGCTCGAACTAATCGCGAAAAAATATTTTTTTTTCGTTCGGGCTATAAAATCTCCGAGCTGGTTCGTTTCCTTTTAGGCGGGAAAAATTCATTTAATTTTTTTGATTAGCTATGAAGGGAGACGACGCATCTTGGAATTGAAAGATTTCGTTGGTTAGTTTATGAAACGAAATTTAAAAAACATATATATGTATACCGAATAAATTATCGAGAAAATTCTCATTTTTGTGTAGATTTTCAGACAGTAGTGCAAATGAATCAGGAAAATGTATTCATAAAAATGCATTAAAAAAGACTTTTGATGTTCTACATGGACAGGATATGGTCCGTTAGGATTTTCTCGAAGATTATGAGGCAGTAGTTCAAATGTATCAGGAAAATTTATCCAAAAAAAGCAATAGAGGACGCCTTTGAAGTTCTAAATGGACATGGGTTGATCCATTGGGATTTTCTGGAAGTTTTTCAGACAGTAGTAGGATAATTTACCCATAAACAGGCATTAAAGAAGGTTTTTGAAGTTTTTAACGGATAGGAGTTTATGCGTTTGTATTTTCTTAAGATTATGAGGCAGTAGTTCAAATGCACCAGGAAAATTTACCAATAAAATCGCATTAAAGAAGGTTTTTAAAGTTACACATGGACAGAAAATAATCCGTTCGAATTTTCTTGAAGATTTTGATACTGTAGTTCAAATGTACCAGGAAAATTTACTCAGAAAAGGAATTAAAGGAAGTTTTATAAGTTCTACATGGACATGAGTTGGTTCGTTAAGATTTTCTTGAAGTATTTGTGACAGTAGTTCAAATGCACCTTGAAAATTTACCTATAAAAACTCATTAAAGAAGGTTTTAGAAGTTGTACACATTGGAACTCAATAGTCTATATCTTACTAGATTTTTTCATTTGCAATTGGGATCGGTTAGAATGGCATTTAATGGACGAAAATATGAGAATCTTTTCGATATTTCGTTACGAACCAAAAAAATTCTATTCCTTCTTTATTTGTCTACATCCTAACTTCATATGCGTATTCCGATTGGTCCTTATCTCGAAAATATCGCAAAATAGATAGGATAATTTCATTCTACGTAATATTTGATCCTTGATTTTGTTCCACACTGGATTCACTACTGGCCTCGACATCCGGATTCGCGGTACAGTTAGTTACCTTACAATACCTAACCATAAAAGTAGTCCAAATGTACCTAAACCAATTGTTTTCTTGTTAAAATATCAAGAAGTAGTTCTAGTGTACCGAAAAAAATCGTTTGCTCAATAAAATATCGAAAAGTAGTTCGAATATACCGAAAATGTTTGCCTAACTATAAAAGAAGTTCGAATGTACCAAAACCAATTGTTTTCTTATTAAAACATCGAAAAGTAGTTCAAATGTATCAAAAATGTTTGCCTAAACAGAAAAGTATTTCAAATGTACCGAAAATGTTTTCCTAAATAGAAAAATAATTCTAATGTATCGAAACCAATTGTTTTCCTGTTAAAATATCGAGAAGTAGTTCAAATGTACCAAAACCAATTGTTTCCTGTTAAAATATTGAAAAGTAATTCAAATGTACCAAAAAGAATCGTTTGCTCAATAAAACTTCGAAGAGAAGTTCAAATCTACCGAAAAGAATCGTTTGCTCATTAAAATATCGAAAAGTAGTTCAAATACACCGAAAATGTTTGCTTAATTATAAAAGTAGTTCAAACGTACAGAAACCAATTGTTCAAACTTGCTAGCACATTAAAACTTAAAACATCGAAAAATAGTTCAAATAAACCGAAAATGTTTTCCTAAAAAGAAAAGTAGTTCAAATGTACCGAAAAGGATCGTTTGCTGAATGAAATATCGAAAAGTAGTTCGGATGTTCAGAAAACGATTGCTTGCACATTAAAACTTCGAAAAGTAGTTCAAATACACCGAAAATGTTTTCCTAAATAGAAAAGTAGTTCAAATGTACCGAAAAGGATCGTTTGCTGGCACATTAAAACTTAAGACATCGAAGAGTAGTTCAAATGTACCGAAACCAATTGTTTTCCTGTTAAAACATCAAAAGGTAGTTCAAATACACCGAAAATGTTTTTCTGAATAGAAAAATAGTTCAAATATACCGAAACCAATTGTTTTCCTGTTAAAACATCGAAAAGTAGTTCAAATATACAGAAAAGTATCGTTTGCTGAATAATATACCGAAAAGCAGTTCGAATGTTCAGAAAACCATTGCTTGCACATGAAAACTTCAAACATCGAAAAGTAGTTCAAATACACCGAAAATGTTTTCCTAAATAGAAAAGTAGTTCAAATGTTCTGACACCAATTATTTTCTTGTTAAAACATCAAAAATTAGTTCAAATAGACTGAAAATGTCTTCCTAAATGGAAAAGTAGTTCAAATGTACCGAAAAGGATCGTTTGCTGAATAAAATATCGAAAAGTAGTTCGAATGCACAGAAAACGATTACTTGCACATCAAAACTTAAAACACCGAAAAGTAGTTCAAATACACCGAAAATGTTTTCCTAAATAGAAAAGTAGTTCAAATATACCGAAAAGTATCGTTTGCTGAATAAAATATCGAAATGCAGTTCGAATGTTCAGAAAACCATTGCTTGCACATTCAAACTTAAAAATATCGAACAGTACTTCAAATACACCAAAAATGTTTTCCTAAATAGAAAAGTAGTTCAAATGTACCGAAACCAATTATTTTCTTGTTAAAACATTAAAAATTAGTTCAAATAGGCTGAAAATTCCTTCCTAAATATAAAAGTAGTTCAAATGTACCGAAAAGGATCGTTTGCACAGAAAACGATTGCTTGCACATCAAAACTCAAAACATCGAAAAGTAGTTCAAATACACCGAAAATGATTTCCTAAATAGAAAAGTAGTTCAATTGTACCGAAATAAATTGTTTTCCTGTTAGAATATCGAAAAGTAGTTCAAATATACCGAAAAAGTTTGTCTATAAAGAAAAGTAGTTCAAATGTACCGAAAAGAATTGTTTGCTGAATAAAATATCGAAAAGTAGTTCCAATGTACAGAAATCGATTGCTTGCACATTAAAACTCAAAACATCGAAAAGTAGTTCAATTCAAATACACTGGTTTCCTGTTAAATTATCGAAAAGTAGTTCAATTGTACTGAAATCGAAGCGAATCCGTGTCGCGGTGTTGTATTTCCACGAATATCGAACGAAAGGACAGTAGTTCAAAAGTACCGGACATATTATCCCTTCCATTTTGCCATACTACATCGAGTACACCTTACCTACTAGCGAAATTTTGTTTTCTTTCTTTTCTTTTATCTCTCTTTTTTTTAAACAATTATATATAACATCAGTCTCAAAGGGGTGAGGGGGGCAAAAAAATGACAATACACACATTTGCGAATAACGAGTATTTTTTTGGATAAATTGCAAGAACAAAAAAAATAAACCGAAGCCGAAATTCGAAGGGCAGCTGCGCGTTACGAAATGGCGAATTTCAATATTCGAAACATTTTTTTTTCGTAAAATTAGCGAAGCTCCGATAAATTTAATATATACATACAGGGTGTGTACGATAAAACTCACCATTTTAACGGTAGCAATCCTTCCTAGACGAATCAGATCACGTGTTAAAGAAAATAAAAATAAAAAAAACAGTCCGATGCCCTTAACATCCTCTCTCCTTACCACAATTTGATAAATTTCAATAATTCTTCTAGTCGTGTGTGTATATAAACGGGACTCGATCACAGATTGTAATAAAACACATGGTCACTTTGACTAGCGAGACGTCCCAACTTTTGGTACAACTCGAAATGATAAAAACAGTCTTCTCTCGAATTTGACGTATTTGGGTGTCCTCTTCGATGGCGATGTGTTGGTTGGGGGTGGTTTTTATTTGCGATCTACCATTAATTAAATCCCGTTCACTAACTGGTGGAGTGCATCATCGGTACTTGCGTTGTAACTACGACGGGCGGTAGGGAATTCGCTAATATGGGCACCGGTTGAGGTAACGACGTCAATATGGGTATGGCGGGGAAAGAGGGGAACGTGTGCGTCGGACTACTGTGACCTGATGTCGAGTGTTGTATAGATTCTTCTATTAAGCTCGCTATTTTATCACGGTCCGACTAGAAAAAAAAAAGAAACAAAATATAATCACGGATCTGTATACGTTATCAATTGACGTTGACATATGTCACGTTCTGTGACAGTTGACGTAACGTACTGTGACAGTTGACGTAACGTACTATGACAGTTGACGTAACGTACTGTGTCAGCCGTCTTCATATGCTATTATTAGTAAGAAATGGAACAACTACTATTGACATCTATCACATTCTGTCAGTTGACGTAACGTTCTGTATCATCTGTTTTCGCGTTTAATGTGATATCTGTACGAAACGGAACAAGTATCATTGACATATGTGACGTTCTGTGTCAGTTGACGTCACGTTCTGACTCATCTGTCTTCACGTTTTATGTGCTATCTGTACGAAATGGAACAATTATTATTGACATCTGTCACGTTCTGTGTCAGTTGGCGTAACGTTCCGTGTCAGCAATCATCACGTTTTATGTGCGACATAGAACAACAACTATTGATTCCAGCTATTAGTTGGCTATTAAAATGTTTTAAAAGTAGTTCAAATTTACCAAAACAGATCTTTCACTATTAGAAAGACTGAAAAATAGTTCAAATGTAGAAAAAAAACAATTGTTTGTCATGTCGAAAAATAGTTCAAATGTACTGAAAACAACGACAATTGTTAAATGCTGTTGTTTGTCTATTGAAAATGTATGGAAGTAGTTCAAATGTACCGAAAACAACGTCAGTTGACAGCTGTTTGCATATTAAAAACATGGAAAAGTAGTTCAAATATACCAAAAACAACTACAGTTGTTTATTGAAAATATAGAGTAGTTCAATATCGATAAGTAGTTCACATATACCGAAAACAACGACCGTTGTTGACAGCTGTTTGCTTATTGAAAAATAGTTCAAATTACAAAAAAAATTGTTTACAATTAGAAAGATCGAAAAGTAGCTCAAATGTACCAAAAATTGTTTGTCTATTAAAAAGACCGAATAAGTAGTTCAAATGTACAAAAAAAAACACTGTTTGCACACTGAAATATCTATAAGTAGTTCAATTGAACCGAAAACCACGGCAGTTGTTGATATCTGTTTGCTTATCGAAAAGTAGTTCAAATGTACCAAAAAATGTTTGCCTATTAAAAAGGCCGAACAAGTAGTTCAAATTACAAAAAACAATTGTTTGCAATTAAAAAGATCGAAAAGTAGTTCAAATGTACCAAAAATTGTTTACCTATTAAAAATACCGAACAAGTAGTTCAAATGTACAAAAAACCACTGTTTGTCCATTGAAATATCGAGAAGTAGTTCAAATGAACCGAAAACAACGGCTGTTGTTGATAGCTGTTTGTTTATCGAAAAGTAGTTCAAATGTACGAAAAACCACTGTTTGCCCATTGAAATATCGATAAGTAGTTCACATGAACCGAAAACAACGGCTGTTGTTGATAGCAGTTTGCTTATCGAAAAGTAGTTCAAATGTACCAATACAATTGTTCGCCCATTAAAAGGATCGAAAAAGTAGTTCAAATGTACAAAAGTTGTTTGCCTATTAAAAAGACCAAACAAGTAGTTCAAATGTACAAAAAACAACTGTTTACTCATTGAAATATCGATAAGTAGTTCAAATGAACCAAAAACAACGGCCGTTGTTGATAGCTGTTTGTTTATCGAAAAGTAGTTCACATGTACCGAAAACAACGGCTGTTGTGGATAGCTGTTTGCTTATCGAAAAGTAGTTCAAATGTACCAAAAAAATTGTTTGCCTATTAAAAGGACCGAAAAAGTAGTTCAAATCAACAAAAAAAATTGTTTGCAACTGAAAAGATCAAAAAGTAGTTCAAATGTACCAAAAATGGTTTGCCTATTAAAAAGACCGAACAAGTAGTTCAAATGAACAAAAAACAACTGTTTGCCCATTGAAATATAGGTAAGTAGTTCAAATGAACCGAAAACAACGGCCGTTGTTGATAGCTGTTTGCATATTGAAAAGTATTTCAAATAACAAAAAACAATTGTTTGCAATTAAAAATATCGAAAAATAGTTCAAATGTACCACAAAATTGTTTGCCTACTAAAAATACGGAAAAAGGTAGTTCAAATGTACAACAAAGAATTGTTCACTCATTAAGAGAACGAAAGCATCAACCGTAGTCGTTAGCTGTAGTTCGAATGTACAGAAAACAATAACTTGCACATTAAAAGACATCAAACAGTAGTTCAAATTTACCAAAAGTTCGTTGATAAACCAAAGTCAAATATTGAAAAGTAGGTCAAATATTGAAAAGAATCGTTGTCTCAATAAAATATCGAAAAGTAGTTAATTTCTACCAAAAATGATCGTTTCCCTATTAAAAGTATCGGAAGCTAGTTCGAAAGTACCAAAAACAAATGTACGCTCATCAAAATATCGAAAAGTAGTTCAAATATACAAAAACCACTTGTTTGCTCATCAAAACGGTCGAAAAATAGTTCAAATGTACGAAAATAACATCCATTGTTAGTCCACTGAAAACATCAAGAAACGGTTCAAATGAACGACATAATGTCACGTACAATGCTTGTAAAGGCGAAATTCCACGTTTGATGAAATAAAAACAAAACATTTTTACGATATTAAATACAATGTCCGTATGTGTGAATTGACCGAGGAGTAATTGTTTTTCTATTTTTCACGCCCCAATTGTCAGTTTGTTGTATAATAATAAATACGAAATAAAATGGTTACTTACTTCATTTATAAAACCGTAATGGACTAGCTCCTGAGCTAACACCTTCGGATTGTCTCCCGGCGATATACAACTAGTTAACTGCCTATTCATCTTATCATCCATCCGTAGTACAATAGTCAACTGCAAGAAAAAAAATCTTCAAATATGTGTCGAAATATCCGTCAAGAATGGCCGTTAATCACCCCATATTTTAGATGGTCGATACAACTACTCCCGTGGGCAAAAATAAGGATACTGAAGACACGATCAGAGTGGGAACTCAAGAGTAAGTTAGAGCTTCCGATAATCAATAGAAATATATATCAAAATTGCAAATTCAATATGTCACTTGTATATCGACCAAAACGTTTAAATTTCTCAGTTACAAGCTTCCTTTCCTGTCCAAATAATGTGTCTGCTTGAGAAAAAATTTGGTAGGATACGACGTCATCTCTTGAAATTCTACGAGTACTAAACCAGTTCCTATGTTACTCGTACTTCTGCCTAGATCCTCAAATCTTCATATTGGAGTACTTATGACGCAAGAATCTTGGTATCGGTTGTTATTAATGAAACATTTGTCGAAGATCGACTGTTTCATTATTTTCCTTTGGAATTGGAAATGTTTCATCTACCATTGACCGAGTCCACGTATGTAACCTATGGACCTTGATAAAAATGTTACATCTACCACTGACCCTTAATAATCCGCGTATGTAACTTATAGATATTAATAAAGAAATGTTCCATGTACCATTGACCCTTAATAATCCACGTATGTAACCTTTGAAGTATAATAAAAATTGTTACATCTACCATAATCTGCGCATGTAGCATATGGAACTTAATAAAAAATGTTTCATCTACCAGTGACCCTTAATAAGCCGCGTATATAACCTATGGAAATTAATAAAATATATTTCATCTGTTATTGGTCCGTAATAATCCGCGTATGTAACCTATGGAACAAGATAATTCGCATATATAACCTATGTACTTTAATAAAAAATGTTTCATTTACCATTGATCCTTAATAATCCGCGAATGTAACCTATGAACTTTAATAATCCGCGTATGTAGCCTATAGACTTTAATAAAAAATGTTTCATGTACTATGGACACTTAATAATCCGCGTATGTAACCAACGGACTTTGATAAAAAAATGTTTCACGTATCATTGACACTTAATAATCCGCCTATGTAACCTATGGACTTTAATAATCCGCGTATGTAACCTATGGACATTAATAAAAAATGTTTCATGTACTATTGACACTTAATAATCCGCGTATGTAACCTACGGACTTCATAAAAAATGTTTCATCTACCATTGACACTTAACAATCTGCCTATGTAACCTATGGAATAAAATAAAAAATGTTTCAACTAGCATTAACCCTTTTTAATCCGCATATATAACCTATGGACCTTAATAAAATATATTTAATCTACCATTTTTCGTTAATAATCCGCGTATGTAACCCATGGAACTTAATAAGAAATGTTTTATCTACCATAATTGGCGTATGTACACTATGGACTTTAATAAAAAAGGATGCATCGCCCATTGACCCTTAATAATCGCGTATGTAACTTATGGAACTTAATAAAAAAATGTATCATTTACCATTAACCCTTAATAATCCGCGTATGTAACCTATGGAACTTAATGAAAAAATGTTTCATTTACCATTGACCCTTAATAAATCCACCTATGTTACCTATAGACTTTAATGAAAAATGTTTCATCTAACATTGACTCTTAATGATCCGCGTATGTAACCTACGGACTATAATAAAAAATGTTTCAACTGCCATTGATCCTTTATAATCCGTATATACAATCTATGCATCTTAATAAAATATATTTCATCTACCATTAGTCCTTAATAATTCGCGTATGTACCCTATGGAGTTAAATAAAAAATGTTTCATCTACTCTTGACCCTTAATAATCCGCGTATGTAACCTATGGAACTTAATAAAAAATGTTTCAATTACCATTGACTCTTAATAATCCGCGTATGTAACCCATGGATAGTATGTTGTATCCAAATAACACCCACTGATTTTATTTTCATATTCGTGATCTACCATATACAATATCCTGTTAAAATAGTCAGGCAGTAAAACAACGATTTTTTATGTAACACTTACCAATAAATCACAGCTTTCTTCTTTGGATTTGACATCACACATCATATTAACAATTTTCCTAGTTTCTACGTCGGTGGGTTCCGGGGTGACTGATTTGACGGATTCCGCCATTTCCGGTGATATCGCCCTCGATCTGGGCGGAGGGGGTTGCTTGGCACCGAACGCCGTCAGAGGATAAATACCATTCCTATTTAAAAAGTAATTCAAGGGATGTATTATCAATTACATTCCAACTGTATTATAAAATAATTAAATTACGATTAAAAAAACATACAGGGTCTGTTTTGAAGTACGAACAATAATAATTACTACTCGAGCTATAGGCCCGACGGGTATTGAAACATCGACTAAATCTAATGTTTAGATCTGGAATCAGCTAATTTATGTATTTAAATTTCTATTTTGTCTTTTATAAAAACGTTATTCAATATCTGTTGATGTAAATAACTCGAGGAGTAGTTATTACTGTTTCAAACGACGTTACTTAAATATTAATATTATAAAAGTGAAGTTCGCTCTTGTTTTTAAACTAAACTAAGATTCGAATCAATAACAACTACTACTCGGGCTATATTCCCCAACGGGTATTAAAATATTGAATAGTTTATATTTGATATGCCAGGTTTTTTTTAATGATATACGATTCAAATTTTCAAAAATAAGTGTTTGTATTATTTTTAGAATATATAATAACTGCTGAATATTATTTGTCAGTGAAAAATATTGTTTTGATGTTATAAAAGTTTTTATCGATGTTTGATAACAAATAAAATGAGATTATCTCATAAAATGGTCTCACCTGATATGCCAAAACCGAAAAAAACAACTTTAATCACATACGATGTTTAAGTAGATTTATGGGCGAAAAAATTGCGATATTTATCTAGATATTAACAGACTGAACGTCTAACAAACACAGAGCGAATCTGTACAAAAAAAGATGACGTAAGTCGCACACAGGTGTCATGGTCATTTTTAGTATTTACAACAGTTAAAAATAACATATCGCGGACTTCGGATATGAGTAAAAAGCAACAAGAAATATGTTTATTTATATATTTTAAAGTGTAGGTCAGTTTTTTGATATTTTTTTGAATATCAAGGAAATTTAACGTAGGTGTTATCTGGCAAAACGAAAAAGTATTTGTAAGCTGTTAAAGTTAATATAGGTTCCAAACGAAAAAATCGGAAAAATAAAGCACTCAAAATGATAGCTAGTAAAGAAGACTATATCCTAGAGGGATAATATTACGTAATAAAATGCGTGAAAAAACTGGAAATAAAGCACTGAATATATGACAGCTAGTGAAGAAGAAGGCCCTAATCTAGACGGAATAATATTACGTAATAAAATAATTGAAAGGACTGGAAATGAAGCACTGAAAATATGGAAACTAGTAAAGAAAAATACAACAACCTGAAGGGAATAATTTCAAGTTAAAAAATGCTTGAAAGGACTGGAAATGAAGCACTGAAAATATGACAGTTAGTAAAGAAGAAGACCATAACCTAGGCGGAATAATATTACGAAATCAAATGCTTGAAAGGACTTGAAATGAAGCACTGAAAATATCACATCTAGTGAAGAAGAAGGCTATAACCTAGCCGGAATAACATTACGTTAAAAAATGCTTGAAAGGACTGGAAATGAAGCACAGAAAATATGACAGCTAGTTAAGAAGAAGACTAATCTAGACGGAATAATAATACGTAATAAAAACTTAAAAGGACTGTAAATGAAACACTGAAAATATGAATACTAGTAAAGAAAAAGGCTACAACCTAAAGGGAATAATATTACGTTAAAAAATGCTTGAAACGATTGGAAATGAAGCACTGAATATATGACAGCTGGTAAAAAAGAAGACCACAACCTAGAAGGAATAACATTACGTAATAAAATGCTTGAAAAGACTGGAAATGAGACACTGAAAATATGAAAACTAGTAAAGAAAAAGTCTACAACCTAAAGGGAATAATATTACGTTAAAAAAACTTGAAAGGATTGGAAATGAAGCACTGAATATATGACAGCTGGTAAAAAGGAAGACCACAACCTAGAAGGAATAACATTACGTAATAAAATGCTTGAAAGGACTGGAAATGAAACACTGAAAATATGAAAACTAGTAAAGAAAAAGTCTACAACCTAAAGGGAATAATATTACTTTAAAAAATGCTTGAAAGGATTGGAAATGAAGCACTGAAAATATGAAAACTAGTAGAGAAAATGTCTACAACCTAAAGGGAATAATATTACGTTAAAAAATGCTTGAAACGATTGGAAATGAAGCACTGAATATATGACAGCTGGTAAAAAAGAAGACCACAACCTAGAAGGAATAACATTACGTAATAAAATGCTTGAAAAGACTGGAAATGAGACACTGAAAATATGAAAACTAGTAAAGAAAAAGTCTACAACCTAAAGGGAATAATATTACGTTAAAAAAGCTTGAAAGGATTGGAAATGAAGCACTGAATATATGACAGCTGGTAAAAAGGAAGACCACAACCTAGAAGGAATAACATTACGTAATAAAATGCTTGAAAGGACTGGAAATGAAACACTGAAAATATGAAAACTAGTAAAGAAAAAGTCTACAACCTAAAGGGAATAATATTACTTTAAAAAATGCTTGAAAGGATTGGAAATGAAGCACTGAAAATATGAAAACTAGTAGAGAAAAAGTCTACAACCTAAAGGGAATAATATTACGTTAAAAAATGCTTGAAACGACTGGAAATGAAGCACTGAATATATGACATCTGGTAAAAAGAAGACCACAACCTAGAAGGAATAACATTACGTAATAAAATGCTTGAAAAGACTGGAAATGAAACACTGAAAATATGAAACCTAGTAAAGAAAAAGTCTACAACCTAAAGGGAATAATATTACTTTAAAAAATGCTTGAAAGGATTGGAAATGAAGCACTGAAAATATGAAAACTAGTAGAGAAAAAGTCTACAACCTAAAGGGAATAATATTACGTTAAAAAATGCTTGAAACGACTGGAAATGAAGCACTGAATATATGACATCTGGTAAAAAGAAGACCACAACCTAGAAGGAATAACATTACGTAATAAAATGCTTGAAAAGACTGGAAATGAAACACTGAAAATATGAAACCTAGTAAAGAAAAAGTCTACAACCTAAAGGGAATAATATTACGTTAAAAAAGCTTGAAAGGATTGGAAATGAAGCACTGAATATATGACAGCTGGTAAAAAGGAAGACCACAACCTAGAAGGAATAACATTACGTAATAAAATGCTTGAAAGGACTGGAAATGAAACACTGAAAATATGAAAACTAGTAAAGAAAAAGTCTACAACCTAAAGGGAATAATATTACTTTAAAAAATGCTTGAAAGGATTGGAAATGAAGCACTGAATATATGACAGCTGGTAAAAAAGAAGACCACAACCTCTGCATCCCGGGAAACTGGGCGGAGCAGCCTGGGGGTCGAGAGTCTGACTCGAGATCAAGAAACCTGCTCGAACTCCGAGGAAGATATTGCCATGGTGGTCGAGGAGGGTCAGGGAGAGATAAAGGAGGGGGATGAATAGAGGCTGAGTAAATCGGGCTCTCTCATCCATAATAATTCACATTCACGTTCACGAATGTAGCTCAGATTAACCTGCATCACGCGAAGGGAGCTTCAGGCGTGATTGCAAGGTTGCACGCTAAACTCCGCGTGCCTGTGTAATCATAAGAAATAACATAAAATATATATATATATATATATATATATATATATATATATATATGTGTGTGTGTGTCTTCAGAATACGTGTCACGGTCATGGTTCACCTCAACATTAGGGGTATTGACCGAGACATCATCATTGCCTCTGCCTACTTCGCTGGAGACGGGCCGATGACACCGCCAGAAGAAGTACAAGAGCTAGTGAGACACTGCAATAGCAGCCGGCTGCCAATCATAATTGGTTGTGATGCCAAAGCACACAATACCGTGTGGGGACGCACTAACCATAACGCCAAAGGTGAATGTTTATCAGAATATCTCTTAGCAAATAAACTTGAGACCTTAAACGTGGGGACAACCCCACTTTTGTCACGAGAGCAAGAGAAGAGGACCTGGATGTAACAATTGTTAATGTTGCTGCTAGGAAAAATGTAAAAGATTGGAGGGTCATGAGCGAGCCATCACTTTCCGACTATAGGATCATCGAATTTAGGATAGATGGAGATACTACCTCGATTCCTACAATCCGAAATCCTAGAAATACTGATAGGTCTCTCTACAAGACCAATTTGAAGGACAATTTGGAACACGTCGAAGTAAATGGGGTAAATTACCCGAACTACGACCTGGAACAAAGAGTCGAACAGATCAGTGAGGCAATAATAGAAGCTTTCCATTCCAGTTGCCCCCTGTCAAAAGCTCGTTCAGAAAAGGATGCTCCTTGGTGGAATGAGAACCTGTCGATCGATTTTTCATCTTAGAACCCACTTTCCAGGTAGTGAACCAGCAACAAGCACTGAAACAGCAATGAATTACACCAAAAAATCCCGTAAGGAAAATTGAGACATTCCTAAGGAAATATTTACCAGACAACGGTTGGAATGGGCAATAAGTACCTTTCAATCATATTAATCACCAGGAGTGGATGGAATATTTTCAGCACTCCTACAGCAAGGGATAGAGGAGATTCTTCCTCACCTGCTGAAGATTATAACAAGCAATCTAGCAGTGGGTCTAATATCAAGAAAATGGAGAAGGGCAAAGGTAACCTTCATACCAAAAATAGGGAAAAAGGATGGGACTGATCCCCGATGTTTTAGACCGATCTGCCTAACATTGTTTCTACTCAAAACGATGGATAAATGTCAGCATACCTACAGAGCGGTTCGATCAACTGAGACGGCTCTGTATCAGCTGACCGAAGGCATCCAGAGAACTATGAACAACAAAGAAATTGCAATGTGCGCATTCCAGGATATATCTGGGGCCTTTGACAACCCAACTCATGTGTCTGTCAAAGAAGCACTAAAAAGGCGAGGAGTAAATGAAACCATTGTAAAATGGATGTATTAGTTGTTGACGACGAGGATAGCTGAGACACAGGTGGGGAATCAAACCACCTCAGTTAAAGCAACTCGCGGGACGCCTCAAGAGGGAGTTATGGAGCCTCGTAGTAGATGAGTTGCTCTACAGGCTACCGGAGCTTGGCTTCGAATGTATGAGCTATGCTGATGACATAGTTCTAATAGTCAGAAGCAAATTCGAGAACACCTTGTGTGATTTATTACAAGAGGGCCTCAGAATTATTGAGCAATGGTGCTTGTCAGTGGGGCTAAACATTAACCCAAGCAAGACCATAGTAATTCCATTTACCCGGAAAAGAACACTTCCAGCCATGAAACCCATATCCTTAAACGGGGAAATCATAGAATGGAAATCAGAAGTTAAATATCTAGGAATAACCCTAGACAGTAAGCTTCTGTGGAATAAGCATGTTCAAATAACTGGTATTGAAGCAATAAGAGCTTTGATGGTGGGCAGAAATCTAGCTGGTAAGAGGTGGGGTTGTAACCCAAAAATACTACGATGGATGTACGCCATGATTGTGAGATCAGCAATTACGTATGGAGCAATAGTTTGGCATACAAAAGCAAGTCAGTACATCACGAGGAAGACCCTCGCCAATGTTCAAAAACTTGCCTGTGTGTGCATCACTGGTGCTATGAGAACGTGTCCAACTTGGGCACTTGAGATGATTACAGATCTCACACCTCTACATCTGGTGATAGAAAGATCTGCCTAAGAGGCAATTCTTAGAATATCTAAGGAAGGTTCAGGCAATGAGAGTATTAAAAATCCTTTGTAACAAAATACATCTCATCAGTGAATCTTACCAGTGATGAAATGATCAAGAAAGTAAGTATCGAAAAGAATTTCACTACGATGCTAAATAAGAGGAGAGACTGCGAAAGGGAATACACCACCCAAACTCTCAAAGAAAACACCATTCGGATGATTGAAAAACCACCACTGGAGCAGGCGCTGGAGTATTTGGGCCTGGCACCAGATACTAATTATCGTTAGGCTCCTTCCTGAACGTCTTTCAGGCAGAAATACTTGCGATCGAAAGATGCGTGGAAATGAACATAGAAAGAAACTATCAGAAATGTGACATATCGATCCATTCTGATAGTCAAGCAGCTATCAAAGTATTGAGCTCCCATGTCATTGACGCAAAGTTGGCATGGGAGTGCCGAAGAAAACTTGATGAATTGGACAAGAATAAAAGGGTCTCTTTAGTCTGGATTCCTGGCCACTCGGGAATCACGGGAAATGAAGAGTCCTATACACTTGCCAGGAAAGGAGCACATTCGCCCTTTATTGGCCCGGAGTCTTTCTGTGGTGTAGGAAAATGCTCCTATAAGAAAGAGTTTGGGAAGAAGGAGGAACCCGAAAGAGAAGCACTCTGGCGGTGCCTTCTCGGGCTGGAACATTCCAAAAAGTTCCTGCGCAACTTTGACACTGCTAGATCCAAAATATATTTGGATTTCAGTAAAAATAAGCTACATCTCCTCACGGGCTTTGTTACAGGATATTGCAGCCTTAGGAAGCACCTAACGAGAATAGGTCTAGCAGAAATTGACGAGTGTAGATTCTGTGGAGAGGAGGATGAAACTCCGGATCACCTAGTTCTAGAATGCCTCGCCATTGCAAGCCAACGCAAGAAATGCTTCGGACAAGAAACTTGTAAGAGTGGGGATCTAACCTCGTTGAAGCCGTTCCACATAATAGAGTTCATTAGAACCCTGGAACTGGAAGGCGAGCTGTAGTAGTAGCGAGAACAGCTCAGATAGGGGGGGGGGGAGTGGGGGGGCAAAATAAACCTTAGGTTTCAGTACATTGTAACCCCATTAAAATCTAATCTAATCTAAAAAGAATACTATTACCTAGACGAATATCACGTAATAAAATGCTTGAAAAAACTGAAAATGAAGTACTGAAAATACCATAACTAGTAAAAAAGAAGACCACAAACTAGACGGAATAATAGCTTTGTTCGCGGGTCTGATTCCGAACCAGTTCAGGGACTGGCCGCATGCACACATTCAAAATCGTCGTGCGTACATTCAGAACTGAGCGAACCGCGCACGACGATTTTGAACGTGCGCATGCGGCCAGTCCCTAAACTGGTTCGGAATCAGACCCGCGAACAAAGCTAATATTACGTTAAAATGCTTGAAAGAACTGGAAATGAAGCACTGAAAAGATGACACTTAGTAAAGAAGAAGACCATAACCTAGACGGAATAAAATACGTAAAAAAATGCTTGAAAGGACTGGAAACGAAGCTCTGAAAACACGACAGCTAGTAAAGAAGAAGATCATAATCTAGACGGAATATTGTGTAATCAAATGTATGAAAAACTGAAAATGAAGCACTGATAGATAGTAAAGAAGAAGACCATAACCTAGACGGGATAAAATTACGTAAAAACAACGTATAAATAAAGCGAGTCGAACAAAATGAACTGGAATATAAAGAGTAACATATAAGCGCCATTTTTTTTCTAAAACATATTTTCAAAAACTGAAATATGTTCGCCGATTTCAAATATAATTATGGTAAACAAGTTTTCATGTTTATAAATAGTATTTGACTTAATAAAGCCGATAAACGGACAAAAACACTTGAAAAAAATTTCGATAAGAGATGAAATGTGACGTCAATGATTTTATAAGCCATTTCAAAATAAGGTCATCTGATAAGGAATCCCTTATCGGAGTGTTACATCGAAAAATCATCTATTAAAAGTAGACAAAATGAAAAAAATGATCGAAATAAATAAAAACTTGAAACTCGACAATTGTACATTGTAATATTACCATTTTACAACACGATATCACCATACAGGACGATCCTCATTAATTTGATGACATCATCGGCAATTTTTTCGAAATTTTTAATAGAATTATCTGAAGTACACACTATATATTAATTGAATGAAGAAACGACGAGTACTAAGCGTACTGTCCTATAAAATTACAACTTGAGTTGACTAATTGAAAATACAAATGAAAAATTAAACTTACGTCACAAAAAACTACTTAAGGTATCTAAAAACGTAAAATTGTGCTCTATGTTTTGCATCAGTGGATAAAATTATTAAAATAATAAAAAAAAATTAAACCATTTATTTGATGTATGCATTAATAAGAATACAATGTATATATAAATAAATTTTGCAGAAAAAACCAAATAAGACATTGGTTCACAATGAAAATATACAATTTAAAAACTAATAAAAAAAATAAATTTATCAAACTTAAAGGTGGGACTTTGTGTCATCTTGTTCATAGAAGAGAACATATGCTTCTCCACTGAATAAAGATTTCCACGATATTAATTTCATTAATAGCACCCTTGAATTGTTATATTCGTGCCACTGTCCCGTATAGGAATGTCGGCAATATGTTGTGTAGTGATCCTTGTAAGTGGTTCCACTGTGATTTGATATAGCATAGAGGTTGTACATACAAGGTGCCACACTATCGGCCGCGTAATGGCTCATATCAAGCCCTTCTATTGGAAAATCTATTGCAACATTAAGTTTTCCACGCTTCAGGTGAATAACCAATATTTTCGGAAATTTATGAATTGATAATGATTTATTGCATAGTCTTCGTTCCTTACATTTCGAACAAGTTGGTTTCTCATTATCATCGAGTGTTTCTTCTTTTGTAAATGAATCTAAACATTGTGAAAGCCGTAATTGACCTGCTCTTTGGGGTATCGAAAGGGATAGATCCCAAAAGGGATCGAAGGTAACTGAACAGTGACCACAGTGTGTGCACTTGATTGTTGATTTTAATTGACCGACAAAGTTATCCACGATCTTGGAGTTGTCCATTCTCGGATATCTCAACCAAGATTCTTTTGCTTTCTCAATGTCACTAAGTTTGTCATCAATTTCTGTTAATATGAGCTTCATATACCTTGTTGACATCTTCGTGAAGTCCTGCTAATAGGTAACGAAGAAACTCATGTGCATCATGTTGAGTGTATCCCATGAACCTTGAAGTAAATCGCTGAATCTGACTTTTTAATGATAGTGTATCTGTCTGAACTGTCTTCAGACCAAAGCTCTTGAATAACTTCAGCAAATGCATTAATTAGTGCTCTTTTCATGCTAGATATGTTTATGTTAACATCTCTTATGTGTGCGTCTTTCTTTATATATTCTAATAGCCAACTTGTGTTTGATAGGCATTGGATAATACTATTCATGAAACATGTGTTACCAATATTTTTGAGGCCTTTGAGACCCAAAGATTTTTGGGGAATACCTTTTATGGATCTGATTATGGATATATTGTTAAGAGCTCTTTCGCAACTACTATCATTGTCCGAATAATCTCAGATTCTATTATAGTCTCTCTCACTTGATTGGCATGCTAAGGAATTTGAAATGATGTTTGCTATTGAGTTGGATGGAGATATTGCAGTTTTGGAAAGTTTGGGTGATGTCGATAGATCATTGGTCTGGTTCACTTTGTTAATATATTCCTTGTTATCTACATCATTTTTAGACGTGTCCTTTTGTTCTTGTTGAGTTTCATCCCCTTTCTGAAAAACTTTAATCGAAAATGAAATGTATGAATAGAAGTTGTTAACTCTAGGATTATTTTTAGAAAGGGAATTGATGTTTATTGATTCTTCAGTTACTACGACCCTATCGACTTCTGACCCATTATTTTTTTCTACGTTTTCATTCTCTTCCAATTTTGAATTTGACTGCAAAACATCGGGGTTATTTTGACACTTGTTGGAGGCAATGTTATTTTTTTTGGTCACCGAAACATTATTACTAGATTTTTTAACTCTGGTTGATATTGCTTTTGTACTTAGTGGTTTCACTCCATTGGTCACATCAGAAATTTTGGATCTAACCTCAGTTGTCTTATTGGCGAGGTTAGTACCATTTTTTACTGTTCTGGAAAGTTTGTCATTAAAATTTTTACTCAAATCGGCTACTGATGCGTGATTTCCGTTATCATCTTCATCAGACAAATTGTCTGTATTAGTATTGTTAGAGTATGCCACACTGTTAGTATAAATACCTTCCATTTGGTCGTTTACCTTTTTATTTGATGTCTTCAACTCTATTGGGTGTAAACCAGTTTTATATTTTCTTTTGGTCAAAGATAATTTATTGCGTATAGTAATCGCATCATTCTCTAGCATAGTCATCTTCTTCAGTATTACTATGAATGGGACATCATCTGGCTGGTGGTTATCTATATTTTTTAGTACACTGATGCCCAAAAGCTTGTTGGAGGCATGATTTATAAAATTGTCAACGCATGTATTATCAGAAGGCACACATTCTGAAGAAGAAAATGAAGATGTTAAATAAGAATTTCGGAAAAAGGAAAGATCACATGTTTTAGGGTCGGTAATGTGAGAAAATTTGAAAGTGGTAGAAGAATTAGGTTTCTTATGATTAGGTTTCATAAAAAGTTCTTCTAGAGGCTTAGAACGGGGAAACGTACCGAGAAAAGATGAAGTGTTTCCTCTTTGAATTGCAATACTTATTTTTTGTATAAAGAACAAAGTTGCTCTTGAATCATTGGTTTCTACTGATATTTTTTTACCGATTTCTTTATTTAATTTTAAAGCTTCATGACCGAAAACACCGGAGGTTTAAATTGCTACAGGAATAAATGTAAATGTTTTCCAAATTTTTGTATTTATTGATTTTAAAAGTTTCGCCTTGTAAAGCTGCAGCGCCTGCGGAAGTAGATGTGGATACGACATGGGACGGAGCCCAAGTGTCAATGCAAGTGAAATTCCATAACTGGTCTGCCGCGTTGCCATGGAATGAGGGTCATACCATCTGGACGTTTACCGTCGTCCCGGCAAGTACCTAACGGTTCCAACGAACAGGGAATCTTTGCAGATGCCATGCCTCGTTTGATTTGGTCATTTACTACAGAATGACGTGAAAAACGGCCGGCACTTAATTTGCAGCTTAGGCCGTGTCTACCATATTCATCAACATCAGCTCCGCAACGACAGCGATGTTTTACACAAATTTGACAAACTAAACGGAGACCAATAGAAATACGGAAACTTTCGTCATCTAAAAGCGTACCTAATGGGGCCGACGGTATAGCGTTCAACAATGCTCCTGATTTCTTTGAAAATGCTGCATTCAAACGAGCCTTGTCTGGTAAATTGATAGCTTTCTGAAGCAGATTTTCTTTTTCAATGTTCAATAAAGGTATATCCCAGGATTTTTGAAAGGATTTATATTCATCGGGTACAACTTTGTTAGACTTTAATGACCAAATATTTTCTGCCTCCAATAATAAAGGGTCTTGTGTGTGAAAAAATATAGGCAGAATGTAATTAATGAAATTTTTTAAACTATTTAATGGCGACAAAAAAAAGGAAGAGCGACTGAAACGATTGAGCGAATTCCTAAACCACCATATGAAACAGGTAGTGAAGCTTGTTTCCAAGAAAGGTCCTCTAATTTAATGTAAATTAATGACTCTAATGAATGATGAATGGTATTGTCAAATTGATTAATATATCATTATGTAACCAGGTCGGACTACATATTAAGATATATGTTAATTTTGGAATTAATAGACAATTATTGAGAAGGTAATAAGCGATACGTGTCGGTAAACAGGATAAACGAGATGACATTTTTTTGAAAAAGGTTAGTTTTTCATTGAAAGCTGATAGAAAGGATTCGTTTAATAAAGGAGCATCTAATAGAAATAAATTTTGTCTGTTGGTAATTGTTATGCCTGGTGCTACAGAATTAAATTTATCAATGGTTAGATTATTTGGCGATTCTAAGAAAAATAACTCGCATTTGCTGAAATTGAGTTCAAGACCAATATCCTTGGAATTGTTTATAATATAGACAAGAGACTTGAAGACGGAATTAGTATCATCACCTAAAGAACCATCATCAAGGTACCAAGCATTGAATTCTGTGTCGATGTTGCTTATAAGTTTGTGTATCGATACGCAAAAAAGGAGAGGTGCCAAAGGGTCCCCTTGTTGGACGCCTCTTTCCGAATAAATGATGTTTTCGCCAAATAAAAGATATGAAGGGAATCGATAACATTGATTGATGAAAGGAAAAATTTCAGGTAGAATATCTGCTACAAGTTTTAATAAATGATCGCGATTAATTGCATAGAAAGCATTTTTAAAATTAATTTTCAGAAAAACTTTATTATTAACGTCTGGATGATTAGAGACGAAACATCTTGCTGAATGTGCAACTGCTTCAAAAAATTCACATAACTGTAATGAATTAAAACTTCAGTTAAAAATTAACCCTCTAGTAAGGGTGTACAATTGTATTGCTACATGCTTTAAGTTGAATATTGAAATCAATCAGTTTATTATATTTATACACAGAAAATTGTTAAATCCGACATAAACTTTTATTGTAGTCAACCATTTATCTTGACAAACACTACCTGATAACATCTCAATGATGGTTGACAGTCAATAGCTGTTTTTATGACGTGTTTAATACAATTAAGCAGATTATATTATTTTAGAAACCGTATTCTTCAATAAGAGAATGTAAAATCTGTCAGATTTCACTCCAGTAAAACGTATATATAAATATGCTTTATCCATAAACGAAAAGATAATTATATTAAACATATTTAATTCGCGTAAACAAAAAAATTGAAATGTTGATGGTATAGTACAAGCGTGATCAAAAATGACCGGGATTGGAAAGTTTACCATCTACAGACTCATACGCAAGGAAAAGTGTTGTACCGTAAAACTTCCAAAGCAATCCTCAGGAAGGTATAAGATGACTATAGGCGAGAAAAAAAACATGTTATAAGAAGAAAAGTACATGCAAACTACTTTAATAATGAAATTGCGTCCTTAGATAAAATTGTATGTACATTGAGAGAAGATAAAACTTTTTCTGAAATTGGAAGAGATAAATTGTGAGAAATTCTACGAGAGACGAATTTTAGATGAGAGAAAGTAAACAGAAAGTCGCTTTTAATCGATAAAGATGAAATTTATGTTGGTAACGAAATTTTTTGCGATCAATAAGGGATTTTCGTTATAAAAAAAGAAAAATCTACTATTTGGATGAGACATGGCTAAACGAAGATTATACCGTTGGAAAAATAGGGCAAGATAAAAATGTAACCTCTTCCCTTCAAGTGTTTTTAGATGGTTTGTTTGTAGGAATAAAAGCACCTCGTGGAAAAGGAAAACGATTGATAATTACCCATATTGGAAGTACAGATGGGTTTTTGAAAGATGGTTTGTTAGCATTTGAGTCAATTACCACCGAATACTTCCACGAAAATATGAATGTTGATGTTTTCACAAATGATTACTCTAATTCCGCCCAAGACGATAATTGTTTTGGACAACGCTCTTTATCATTCAAGGAGATGTGAGAAATTGCCTACCACCGCTTTAAAAAAAAAGAAAATCATTCAGTGGCTTATAGATAAAGAGATTACATTTGAAGTGGTGTTCACATTCTTTTAACACTTAGAAGAAGAATAAAATATATTTTCACTCCTCTAGTATTGACTTTCATTTAAATGATCCCAACAATTATTATAAATATTATTATAATTGACTCTGTAATGAACGTATTATTATTATTATTAATTGATATTACATGGATATTCTTTGGAGTGGTTGGTTGTAAGTTGGCCATTGCTTTCTAGTCGGTTTGCTTGTTTGCTTGCTTGCTTGTCTGCTTGTAGGTAGCTTTCTGCAGTCCAATGAAGAAATGCAACCATCGCGTGTCTGCGAACGTTCCCTTGAGGGTGCCTGGCGATACCCCCTTGGAAATAGCCTTTCCTTGGTTTGCAGGGCTCTGTCCGAGATGACACAACCTTTCCCTAGCTACTCGTGGGATCAGAATGGATGACCAAAAAAAACGGAGGATGAGCGAGAACGCACACCTCCAACACAAAAGCACGGTCGAGGTAAAAGAGTTTGTGAAGCTGAGGCAAAGAGAAGAAGGAAAGCGAGGCAGCAGGCTCGCGTCTCCACAGACACCACCAGCGCCACTCGCCCCTCCCTAACTAAACCTCGCACCAGAGGCAAAAAATGCAAGGGTAGCGATGCCAGTTCCTCCTCCAAAATAGGCCCGGAACGCGTCGCCCCACCCCCAGGAGAAGAAGCGCATCCGCTCCAGCACCTCGGAGAAGAACTCTTCCAGAGGATAGAGGCTACGGATGGACGCTAAAGCAAAAAGCTACAGCGAAACAGCTACCAACCATTTACGGGTAGCTATTATAGACAAGGCCGATTCATAAGGTAAAATAATTACCGATAATGGAGACCTTGTTAAAAGACAACTAATGGAGGCTTTGGACGAAACCCTTATGTCTAAAAGCCACCTACTTTTGGATCATAGTCGCACTCTGGCGTAATAATCAAAGTCACCTGCGATAATGACGAAACGCTAGAGTGGCTAAAGAACACGGTTTCAAAACTGAAATCGTGGGAGGAGGCTCAGCTCGATGTGGTGCACGTCGACAACCTCCTCCAGCTGACAAAAGCCAACCTCTGGGTCCCTAGCGATGCTCACGCTGATGTGCTGCGTCGGCTGGAAAAACAAAACCCAGACCTTTGGGTGGATGCGTGGTTTTCCTTCCACCACGAAGCGAAGGTCAATCCCAAAGGGCACCTGTTCGTCTTCGGCATAGGAGACGAGGAGATGGGAGACCTATAAAAACAATCAATGAGGATGAGCTACGCGTTCATCTCATTGATCGTTAAAATAAAAAAAACTCAACCTGAATCGAAGGAGTGAAATTAGATCGAGCATGGGTGATCCCCCTCTCCCATCCGAGGAGCCCGAAAAAACTGTTGCTTCTGTTGAGACTGTCGAACTATCCCCTAAGATGGCGACCGATAGTCTCTTGGCAGAACTAACAGCTCTAAGCCAAGATACAAGCAACGTCAACCCACCTCCAAGTGAAGTCGTGGAGATGGTCTAAACAATTGAAACATATCTCACAAAAAGGTGTCCGATAACACTATGCTGCCACCTGATGTGATGCCGGATACAATAACAGTTATCCATGAACCCTGGATAAGACAAACCAAAATCATGGGTCTAAATGATCCATAAAGTTTAATTTTCAGCCTCCCAAGCAATCAGCAACCTAGGGCGGCCATAAATGTCCCTAGGAATTTTAAGATCCACCCACTGACGCACTTTTCGTCTCCGACTTAACGGCAGTGGAGGTTGAATATGCGCAGAAAGGTCGAAAGAAAGTGTTAATATTGGCATTCGCATACCTCCCCTCAGACGCAGCTAAACCCCCACCAATAAAGGAGTTGGAGGACCTTGTGGAATACTGTCTCACCCAGAAGCTTGAATTGGTAATAGGCTGCGATTGAAACTCTCATCACGTAAGCTAGAACAGCAAAGATATTAACACTAGAGGTAAGTCTTTTTATGATTACACAACTCTCTGTATTCTAAATAGACGTACCGAGGATTCTGACACCATTCAAAGCTCCATAATTAATGCCAATAAGATGTCTTCACCTCTCAGGCGGGTTAAACTTAATGGAGCCTGCACTCCCATGAGATTGATAAGCTCAGGATGACGGCGAAAAAATCTTTCAACGAGGCAAAAAGTACCAGACTCGAAGAGGATTGGAGCGCATAGAAGTCTCACCTCAAGGAGAATAAAACAGTCATTAGACAAAAACAAAGAGGAGCATGGAAAATCTACTGCGAGGAAATCAAAGATTTCTCCCAAGCAGCTAGACTCCAAAAAGCCCTCTCAAGAGATCCCAAGCCCTCTCAAGAGATCCCTACCGTTATATAGGTATACTAGCCAAAGAGGATGGCACGGAAACTGCCAACCTGAAGGAAAGCCTTCAACTATTAATGTCAACTCACTTTCCTCCAGAACCACAAACACGCCAACCTAGGAGGAAGAGGAGAATCACTACCCGACGGACGATGACTGGCGTATATCGCGACAGATCGTGGGCCATCTCTGGCTTCTCCACTTTTAAATCTCCAGGTACGGACGGCATTTATCCAGTGGAGCCAGGATGATTTAACGCCGCACCTGGTGGGAATCCTCAGATCCTCATTGGCACTTAGTTATACTCCAAAAGATTGGAGAGAAGTTAAAGTTGTGATCATACCAAAACCAGGAAGAATGGACCATTCCATTCCAAAAGTATATCGACTAGTGATGAGCGATATATCGCTATCGGTGATTTAATCGCCGTTATTGAAAAATCGCTGACATCAACAGTTGACTAAAATCACAAATAACGGCGATTGACAGAAACAGCGATTTTTAAGAATGTGCGAAATCGCGTCAACTAACATCCAACACAGCTGCTCGCTTTCTATCGCGTTCAGTGAAATAGAGTGAAATGCAACGTATTTTATTCCAAGCGTTCTCGGCTCTATCTTCACGCCCCTCACCCAATCAAGCCACCCATCCACGAAATTCTGATCCTCTAAAGTGGTGGCAGGAAAATAAATTTCATTTTCAAAATCTATCTGCAGTTACACAAGAAAAACTATGTGATCTAGTTTCTTCAGTTTCTTGTGAAAGGTTGTTTTCTAACGCTAGTCAGGTCCTGAATGAATGTAGAACACGATTAAGTGACAGGAAAACTCAAATGTAGTTATTTTTAAAAGCAAATTACAAATATAGCAAGTAACTGTCATTTATAGGTGCCCACTGTTTTTTAAATGCCAAAAATTTCTTTGTTTCTATTAATATATAATATTTTTGTTTTGTTTTTATAAAATGTACCTGTTATTAATATTTTGTTTTTATTTCATTTTATATTTTGATTGAGAAAAACATTCATTAATTGAAATACATGTTATTATTTCTTCGTGCCAATCCATATAGTTGACAAAGAGAAAGTGTATTTAAAAAAGTAAATACTTTACTTTATTTTTTCATAAAAAAAACTAAGTTTCCTAGGCAGCAGCTCCAGTATTACAGTTTATGATCAGTACAATAGGAGACAGACAAGTGAAATTAATATGCATCAGCAAAATGAATCATGTGAGAGCATAGTCGCCAAATGATGAAAACGTTTGGCCTAGTGCGAAAAGTCGCGATCGCTATAACGCTTTTAAATCGCCGTTATTTAAAAATTGCGATCGCCGATAACGGCGTTATGCAAATATCGCTGTTTAGCTCATCACTAATATCGACCCATTAGCCTCACATCGTTTTCAATGACGACCTTGGAGAGGCTGTGCGAACGATATATAAGAGATATAGCGATAACGCAAAATCCACTGCATCCAAATCAACATGCATACACTCCAGAGATATCTACCGATTCAGCTCTTAATCTCGTGGCGGGCCGCATCGAGAGATTGCTCGAAAAAAAGAGTCCACCCTGGGTGTTATCATAGACATAGAAGGTGCGTTTGATAGAACTACTTTTCCTAAAATAACAAACGCACTTGCCAACAAGAATACCCCCTAAGCCATATGCTCTCAAAAATAGGAATAAAAATCAGTGTAGACGAAGTAACCATCAGAGGCTTAGTTCTAAAAGGTTGTCCACAAGGAGGGGTACACTTGCCACTACTCTGGAACAAGGTCAGCCGCCTCAACGATGGCAACTTCTACGCAATAGGATTACTGCCTGGATTTACACTGCCATCATAAGACCTATGCTGACGTACGGCGTGATTGTCTGGGGAGTTAACGCAAACCAGCTGACACTCGTCCGAAAACTAGATCAAATCTAAAGAACAGCATGCCTCAACACAGCAGGAGGCAAGAAAACCACACCAACGAGAGCTATGGAGGTAATCCTCGGTCTCACTCCCCTTGACATATACATCAAGGAGGTTGTTTTGATGACCATGACACGTCTACGCTCTACTGGTATACAACCTGATGTAGGATCCGGTAAACTGAGACGTAACTTGTGGCATGAGGCCCTCAGGGAGGTCCCACTGCTGCAGGCCAATACGGCCTCGATTTCACCGCGATATGCCTTCAACAAGCCAGACAATAAAGTAAAATAAAAAAGAAGGGTTTGGTTTTTTTTGAAATATCTCAAAAACTAAATGAGATAATCGAAATTGGAAAAAAGATCCTTAAAGAGCAGGAAAGCTCCTAAAAAAAAGTGCTGCCTCACGGAACTCCTCGGAACAATCCTTATAATTTTAATTAAGCGGCGAAAATAACGGTAAAAACGCGTGGTTCGGCTGCCGCGCGCATCGCTCAAAACTGACACATGAACTAAAAAAATTATTTTAACTGATTAAATATTAATATTAAGGAATTAAAAAATTTGGATACTAAGTAGACATATGAATAAACTATAATCCGTAAAAAAATTTTTTCTCACTATTTTTTTAATAATTATGCTTTTGTTAATTAGTTCATTTTCACCATTTTAATGTTAACATAAAAACGCTGATTCTTTCAAAACAAGAAATCTAGATTTTTTTTTCATTTTTTGGAGCTAATCTTAAAAGGGTTTAGAAGAGATCCCCGTTGGAAAAATTCGAAAATTTTGATTTTTCACTTTTTTATTAACAATGAAAGGCATTAAAAAATTAATTATATAAATAAAGCCATCTGGAAAATTTTTCTTTCCAATTATTGTTAATATTTCGTTTACTTCTTGATGAAAGCCATATGATAATATTTTTTTTTATTTTTAACTAACATTATTTAAATAATTGTTATAAACAAATGCATTGTTTATAAGATTAGTGAAAACTTTTTTTGGAATTTCATCCGTGATGAAAAAAAAGATTTTTAAGAAAAAATCGTTTCTAAAAAAATTTTTTTTATTAACAAAAAACGCACTTGTTAATTAACAATTTTCTTTTGTTACCAAATATTAAGGAACCATTTTTTTTAAATCATTATTTATTATGTTCTTTCGTATTATAAAAAAAATCTTTTTTATTAATTTTTCATTTGTTTATCAAACAAATAATTTGGTATAAACAAATGCATTTATACGAAAAAAAAAAATTTTAATACTAAAAAATATTACAAAAACAACCATATATAATGTTTTATATGAAAAAAAATTTTATATAATTTTTAAATATATTGTAATTTTGGACTTTTAGTTTTCTTTCTGTTTTTACTTATTGTTATTAAAATAACTTATAAACTATTAAAGATACGACAAAACACTTCAAGACTTTTTTGTTCGTTATTAATTATTAAACAAATTGAGCTCGGGAACGAACTTCTAATCAATTGTTTATTAACTTTTTTTATTGTTATTTATTAAATTCACCCGAATTTTACTTTTTTTTTACTTTTCAATTCAAATATCTTATAAACTAATGAAAATATGATAAGAACATTTCAAGACTTCGTTAATAAATGAACAAATTGAGCTTTGAAACCAAGCTTTAACTTTATTTCATTTCATTTATTAACGAAGAACAAAAAAGTCTTGAAATGTTCTTATCATATTTTCATTAGTTTATAAGATATTTGAATTGAAAAGTAAAAAAAAAGTAAAATTCAGGTGAATTTAATAAATAACAATAAAAAAATTTGATAAACAATTGAGTTAGAGGTTCGTTCAAGAGCTCAATTTGTTTAATAATTAATAACGAACAAAAAAGTCTTGAAGTGTTTTTGTCGTATCTTTAATAGTTTATAAGTTATTTTAGTAACAATAAGTAAAAACAGAAAGAAAACTACAAGTCAAAAAGTACAATATATTTAAAAATTATATAAAAAATATAAAAAAAAATTTCATATAAACAATTATATATGGTTGTTTTTGTAGTATTTTTTAGTATTTAAAAAAATATTTCGTATACATGCATTTGTTTATAACAAATTATTTGTTTAATAAACAAATGAAAAATTAATAAAAAAATTTTTATAATACGAAAGAACATAATAAATAATGATTTTTTTAAAAAAATGGTTCCTTAATATTAATATTTAGTAACAAAAAAACGAGGATGAAATTCCCAAAAAAAAAGTTTTGAATAATCTTATAAACAATGCATTTGTTTATAACAATTATTTAAAAATGTCAGTTAAAAATAAAAAAAAATTATTGTCATATGGCTTTTATCAATAAGAAAACATAATATTAACAATAATTGGAAAGAAAAATTTTCCTGATTGCTTTATTTATATAATCAATTTTTTAATGCCTTTCATTGTTAATAAAAAAGTGAAAAATCAAAATTTTTGAATTTTTCCAACGGGGATCTCATCTAAACCCTTTTAAGATTAGCTCCAAAAAATCAAAAAACTCTAGATTTCTTGTTTTGAAATAATCAGCGTTTTTATGTTAACAATAAAATGGTGAAAATTAACTAATTAACAAAAGCATAGTTGATAAAAAAAAATTTTTTACGGATTATTGTTTATTCATATGTCTACTTAGTACCCAAATTTTTCTATTCCTTAATATTAATATTTAATCAGTTAAAATAATTTTTTTAGTTCATGTGTCAGATTGGGGCGATGCGCGCGGCTGCTGAACCACGCGTTTTTACCGTTATTTTCGCCGCTAAATTAAAATTATAAGGATTGTCGGTACAGTTCCGGGAGGTAGGACTTTTTATTTAGGAAATTTTCTGCTCTTTAAGGATCTTTTTTCAAATTTCGATTATCCCAAATAGTTTTTGAAATATTTCAAAAAAACCAAACCCTTATTTTTTATTTCACTTTATTGTTTATAACTTTTGCATTTTTTTTCAGCCCCTCTTGCAACTTTGATAGAATGTTCTAGATGCCATTCCGAATCGAATGAGACCAAAATCATAATTTTCGGTGGTCCGGTTTAGGTTCTGAGGAAAATGGGACTTTTGAGCCAGACTAAGGCTAACATTCGCCAGTATGAGAAAACTTACTTCAGGCGACAATATCGCCCACTCTAAACGAGGAGATAGAAGGAAGACTGAACCTCAGAAGGAAGCGCAATGGGCCAATTGAGGTCTAAGTGGTGTGGGGTCACCCACACTTCAAATTCTTACAGACACAGATACAGAAATGGTTAGTCATTATCGCAATATAATGTGTTGGAATTTTAATTTAGTTTCAACAAAAACCACTCTATTTTATTGCTTTAACATTCTTATGTGAAATAAGATTAAATTAGAATAATAACATCCCGTCTTACAAATAGTTGTCCTCTGAGACAGAGTTAGGTTTTATGATACCCATATAAAAGGGAGTATCTGAATATCCGATAATAAATATCTTCACACAGCTTTTTGAGTATACACAAAAGAACCATATGTTTGTTTTTAAGTGTGCGAACCAAGAAAAGTTATTCTTGTGATTTTAAAATTATTTTAGTCTGAATCGAAATTCTCTAGTAGAAGGACCTACCTACCGGGTGCTATCAATTTTAAGAAATAAACAGTATGCAAACAGTAATTATAGTCTAATTTAATTCGACCGATCAAAGTCTAAATCCTCTTCCATATCCAATATAATGTTTTTCATTTAATATCACACCTACTGACAGCCCTATCTAAAGGTAGGCTAAGCTTGCAATTACAAGCGACCCGAAGATGGGATTTCTATTGTATATCGGCGTAATACAGAGTCGGGTAGACAAATAAAAGAATAAAGATATGAATTATAATATAAATCGTTACAAAATTTTGGAGTTTTACTTGTCCACCCGGTATGAGGTTTGCATGTCAAACAGAATATAGTAAAATTCAACTACCATTGACCCTTAATAATCGCCATGTGAAAATAATGAAAATTGTTTATTATACCATTGACCTATAATGATCCTCGTTTAAAATCACTGACCCTTAATAAAAAATTAACACATAATCGCAACAATTACATTTACAGCGCGTTCGAATCCGAAAAAACAACTTTTACATCGTTTTCATTAAAATCGAAACGATAACAACAAACCTCGTTTTAAATCGCTTAACCTTTCATTCTATAGAATATACAACAGATAAGAATATTTTACCATAATGAAGTTTAAATGTTAGTCAATATTAGTACAAGCGTCGACTTATATACAGTCGCCATGTTGTTTTACAGTAAAATTTTCAATAAAACAACATTAAACCACCGCAAAAATTTCCACATATACAACAAACTATTAGGTAAAGTGTCGTTTAACCTATCGGATATAGGAGAAGGTATAAGGGAAGTGTTAGTTAAAGAATGGTTCGTCAAAGAAGGTGATAAAGTGTCTCAGTTCGACGATATTTGTGAAGTACAAAGTGATAAAGCTTCGGTTACCATAACTAGTAGATACGACGGTATCATATCTAAATTACATTATAATATAGACGAAACAGCTTATGTAGGACGACCTTTAGTCGACATAGAAACCGATTCCAAGGAAATAGAAGAAGAAACAGTTACAAAAACGCCGGAAAAGGTAATAAACACACCCGAAAAAATCGTAGAGACTTTAAATACGTCTGATATATTATGTATACCTTCAGTAAGGCGCTTAGTTAAAGAGCATAACGTCGATATTAATAAAATTAAAGCTACAGGTAAAAACGGTAGGGTCCTAAAAGAAGATGTTCTTAAATATCTATCTGCTACACCTGATATATCCACAGAGGATAAAGATGAAATCGAACCTATTAAGGGGTTCAAGAAAACGATGATAAAAACGATGACCGAAGCTCTGAAAATCCCGCATTTCGTTTACGGGGACGATATCAGTTTTACGGAAATTTCCAAGTTGAGGAAAATGTTGAACGATAAACACGACCTGAAGATGTCTCCGTTACCTTTTTTGGTCAAGGCGATATCGAATTCTTTACGGAAATACCCGATAGTTAACGCTTCGGTAGATGCGAATGTTGAAAACGTCGTATATCATCGGGGACATAATATAGGTTAGTAATTATTTGTTTATTTATATTTGATTAGTTTTTGGTATTAGTCCGGTCAAAATGGGTTAAATTATGTAGTTTGGGGTTAGGCGAAGAAAAATTGTAGAGACCTTTTCGATTCTAAATTAAATGTACTAACTTTTTTATCCGAAACTATTTTTTTAACATCAATATTTTTTAAGTTATTATATACAGGGTGTTTCCTAAGTGATCTAAAATATTGTAGTGAGCGCTTCGTCACTCCAATTTAAGACGAAAAGTTCTTATAAACATGTGTGATAAGTCTTGTAGTTAATGAGATATAGGGTGTTGAATTGTTTTATTATTTCAACTTTGATGTTTTATAACTCGGTTTGTACGCAGTGTTGATTTTACCTTTGTGAAGCAATTAACAAAACGGGTCGATAGTTTTTATCAGTGCCAACTTTGTTTTCTTACACGTGTTTATTTAAAATATTCTGATAGAATTTTTAACTAAATAATTTTCCCCTATTGTGGGGGATAAAAAAGGGGCGTCACTCTCGACGCAAGTGGAGCCAATTATGTTATGTAATGATGATCAAATGTTACCGATTAATAACCCTCAAAACAGCAACGAGGTTTCTGCAGTAAAACCAGTTCTAAAAAAGTTCAACTTATTAGCTTTGTTCGCGGGTCTAAAATAGAATCGATTACGAACCAATTCAGGATCGTTATAATACGCATGCGTGATTAGGAACCGATTCAGGATTTTTATTAACCGCGAACGATTTGAGGACCACAGGAAAAGTTATCTTTCGACAAAGGTTATTTATGCTTTCGACTGTCTCTTACTGATGTTGAATAGTGTATTAAATCTAACCAAAAAAAATTAAAAAAATGAACAGTTCTAAGTAAACCATTTTTTTAAGTTCAATTTATGCTTACACTAACAAGATAATGTAACATGGTCAACATTAAAAACACCCTGTATATAGATTTTTGAAAAGAAGTACAATACTACATCTGGTCATACATAGGTTTTAATCACAATGAAGGAATGTGATAAAAACATTAGTTTTTGGGTAGAAATTTAGATTCTTACGAAAATGGAAGACAGATAAAATTCAACTCTTAGCAAATACATTTGATTAAAAAGATATATTTTGTGAGACGGCATGGAAAATAACCCATGAATTAATTATTAAATTTTTTCATTTTCTTTATTGTTGATAGATTAGAAATATCTGAATTTTTCGTGTTTCCATCAACTTCAGAGGAGGATTTTTAAAAATGGACTCGTAAATGTGTTCTATACACATTACTGGTCTAAATGGGAGCTTTGTACTACTTTATTTCAATTCAAATTACAAATTTAGAGTTTAAACTTGACTGGAACAACCATATAAAACAAACTGGCCATAAAATAACAGCTGATGCCAGTTTCCTCTGACGCCGACTTTTTGGTAAAGCGCATGGGCAACCGAACCGAACTTTTAGTTCTAATAAAAACCCAAGAACTGCTATAACTGATTTGGAATCAATAATGAACCGAATCAATGTGACCCGCGAACACGGAACTGTAACTAAAAATTCAGAACTGAATGAACCGCGAACGACAATTTTGAATGTGCGCATGCGGCCAGTCCCTAAACAAAGCTATTGTCAGATAAGTACAATTTATCTACTATTTGGGTATACATTGAAAATATTAAAAGTAATAATTTAGGAAGGCTACATCTGATAACTGTTGGTCACATACTTTTTAAACAATTAAAGCTCACTAATATATTAGAAATTAAAAGTATAGGTAAAAATCGAATAAAAGTTTAATTGAAATCGTTTCTTGAGGCTAATCAATTAGTTAAAAATCCTTTGTTGGAAAATCATAACTTAGTAGCTTATATTCCAAATCACCTACTCGAATCAAAGGGTATCATTAGGGACGTTGACACTAAATATGATGAAAAATATTTATTAGAGAATGTAGAGTCTACCTCTCTGGTAGGTAATAAATATTTATCGTACTAAACGTAAAATCCAAAGAGAGGATAACACAATTGATTATGTACCAAAAAAAACCATTATTATTACTGTTGAAGGTAACATTATACCAAAATATGTTGCATTTAATAAAGTATATTGTCAGGTAGAACAATTTATAGGTAGAGTTGTTCAATTTTATCGTTGTTTGAAGTATGGACATGTTTCTAAACAGTGTAAAAACACCCAAGAACGATGTATACAATGCTGCGAAATAAAAACAAAGGAACGCAGTTGTAATAAGGACAAAATTTATTGTATTCATTGTAAATCTAACGATTACCTATCTATATCTAAAAAATGCCCTCAATATGAGAAACTGAAAAAAATTAAAACTAATATGGTTGAACAAAAAACGTCTTTTCTGGAAGCCAGAAAATACTGTGAAAACTCTATTTCTTCTTTTGTAAGTCATGATTCTTGTTCAGGCTTATCTAATTATAATAAAGATTTCCCCAGTCTTACTAATCAAGTTAATAATAATACCACAAAAACTGTGATAAAAAATACTAGGGAAAGCAATAGGTTAATTTCGTCCCTACCAAGTACAAGTGGCACAAAAAACTACTCAGTTCCAATGAAAAAGAAAAGAAAATCAGACTCTCCGTCCAATCAGTTTCCTTCTTGCTCGCCTATGTTTCCTTTTACTTTTAGTCCTAGTCAACCATTACCTGCCAACCCCTATACATTCAATTTTAATAGTATTAAAAGTAAAAAACAGAATATTGGATAATATGAGCTCAGTAGAAGACTTGCAATCATTTAATAAAAGTTCAATAATCAGTAGCATAAAACAAGTACTGGGGGATACACTTACACTTAATAAATATGAATGGCTCAGAAAGTTTCACTTAACATTATGCAGTGGAATGCTAGATCAGCTGTGGCAAATAAAAACAGTTTGCAACACTTTTTAAATTCTAGAAAAATAGATGTTGCACTTATTACTGAAACTTGGTTTAAAAAAAATATACAATATTGTTATAATGGTTATAATATGATGATCCGTAAAGACTGAGATGATGGCTATGGTGGTGTGGCCATTTTAGTTCATCATTCAATAAATGTTTGTGAATTCAAAATTAATATGAATGTGTGTAGATGCGTAAAAATGTGTGGCATAAAAATTAAATATGGTAAATCGGAGCTAAGCCTTTTTTCTGTTTATAAACCACCTAAAATGAAATGTTCAGTTAATGATTGGCTTACACTTTTTTCACAAGCAAAAAATCCTATAATCATGGGTGGTGATTTCAATGCACATCATTCGTTGTGTGGTGCACATCATAATGACACAGTTGGTATACAGCTAATCCAAGTTGCAGATGATCTTAATCTAACAGTAATGAATAATGGACAACCCACAGTTTTAACTCGTCCTAATCAAAATGTTTCTGCGATAGATATCACCTTTTGTTCTCCTGAACTTGCTAATAGAATTAATTGGTCAGTATTAGATGATACATTAGGATCGAATCATTTTGTTATTCTTATGGAGCTTCCAATTGACCATGTTATCAATGAAATACCCCTTAAAAATAAATGGAACATAAAAAAGTATATAACGCTCTGATGAAATTCATATATGAATCAAAGGTATTCTTGTGAATGTGTGAACCAGATTTGTTTACCTCTGTTTATCCCAATTGTAGTTATTCCTACCTTTCTGTGGCCTAGTTTTGTTTGTGATAAATTATAATGTCTTGATGGGCCCCTAGACAGGAAGCGAGTGACCCTGTATATCCTTATTGTTATTTGTTTAGGTAGGTGTTTCTGTCTTCTCTTAGAATTGGATAGGTGTGAGTGAGGTGAATGTTTTTTTATATATTAATAGTTTGTCCCTGTTGTGACTGGCCGAATGAAGAGTGTCAAAGCCAATAAAAAAACTCGGTTTGTAATGTCGTGGATAAGTGCCGTATTTTTTATGATTGTACTTACTCTCCTATTTCGATTTCTACTAATTTTATTCTTTCCAATTCATAAACGTAGCCGCTACGAATTTTTTTAGAGTGGCTAAGATTTTTTATTAAAAATCCCCCTTAAAAAAATTCGTAGCGGCTACGTTTATGAATTGGGAAGAATGAAATTAGTAAAAATCGAAAGAGGGGAGTAAATACAATCATAAAAAAATACGACACTTTTTCACCGGAATTACAAACCGAGTTATAAAACATCAAAGTTGAAATAATAAAACAATTCAACACCCTGTATATCATTAACGACAAGACTTATCACACATGTTTATAAGAACTTTTCGTCTTAAAATGGAGTGACGAAGCACCCACTACGGTATTTTAAATTTCTTAGGAAACATATATATTTTTTCTCCCTATTTTTTATTTTTCGCCATTTCCTTCTCAACCGTTCACTTTTATGAAATTTTCTCGATTATTAAATTTGTAGATATTTTAATTACGAACAACTTTTGTCTAAAATTTTTTTCTCTACAACCAATGTCTTCGGAGTTATAGCTAAAGTATTCCATGATCATTTATTAGCCAACTTACCTTTATAAAGTAAGATATAACTACGAGGAAAATGGTAGTAGAGAAAAAATTTTTATTGAGTGAATGAAAACGACGAATACTCAGTGTGTATTAGTTTATTACTTTCCAGCTAAGCGCTTTCGGCTATAAAGCCATTATCAAAGCCGTCCTATGAAAAATTACAAAGCTTGTGAAATTTTGAAAAAACAATTCAAAAAAGGTTGAACTTACATCATTTAAAAAAGTAGTTGTCAAAGCCATCAAGTTGATTAAAAACAATACTCAAGATAGAATCATCATTATGATTGAGTCATTGGAATAAAAACATTAAAATACCCTATTGGAAGGGTGTAAAATTATAATTCACATGATGTAAATTCACTCAAAATTAAAAAACTGAATTAAAACAGATGACAAGTTTGACATTAGAATTACGGTGGCTAATAAGCCAGCGCGCCGTAAAAACAAGTGCATGACAATACAACATATTTACACGACGAACACTGAATCAAAAGCATGATTGAAAAGATGAAAAAATTCCTATAGTGAACTGAAAATTGTAGGGAACCCCGAATATTACATTTATTTTTAAATTTGAAAATGAGGTTAAAGATGTGAATAAAGCAAAAAAATTGAAAAACTCTATTCAAATTCAATTCCCAACATTCATCCAATTCAGATGAATAGCAAAATCCCCCTCATCCCTCAGCTGCATACTGAAACTGAATTAAGAGGTTGGATCCATTCCCCAGCCAGTCAGGAACAAGCGTAGTAACCTAAACGTGCGAAATGCTAGATAACATAAATCAAATATTTAGTTGTAAATGCATCCATGGAGGAGCTTATATAATCTATTGACTAAGGTGGAAGAAATACGCTGGCAAGGTGAACCCAACAACCGACGGTCTCACATATGAATTAGATGTAATGGCATAGTGATTGTGACCTAATGGCCCAAACTATGTCCCATACATAGCCCGACGTCAAGAACACAATGTGATTATGAATTTAAGTCAGTTGTTACAAACCTAGACCCATACTAGGCATGTACAAGAAGAGAAGAAATCATAGGAGTATGTTAAGAGTGGAAGGGGTAGGACAGAATGTGATAAGAGCTGCAAGATAAAGAAGTTGATGAACCCAACTATGACCCATACATAGCTAGGTTAAACGGGAACAATGAGGTTAAGAAATTTTGGTAAGTACGACAAACCTAGATCCATACTAGGCATGTACAGGAAGAAACGGGGTGGGGTGTAAGGAGAAGACAGAGAAGGCGTGTAGTTATAACAAACCTAGATCCATACTAGGCTTGCATAGAAGAGAAGAAACAAAGTTTATAAAGAGAAGAAAGGATAGCAGCCATGCCATGGCTGTGACAAACCTAGATCCATACTAAGACCGTCAAGAACCAGGCATGCGCAAAATAATAAGAAAATAAGGGAAAGTGAAAAGGAGGATGATTTGCTCAAGTTATTACGTAGCTTATATGCTTAACCAAACTATGACCCATACATAGCCTGGTGTCTAAAAATGTGAGAAGTGAATAAGGTTGAGCAAACTTAAAATAGAAGAAAGAAGAAATAGAGGTAAAGAATTAATAGAAGATAGGAAAGACTCTTTCATTCGCCTTTTACGAATCAGTAGAGTGCTGGGCGAAATATTCTTGGACCGGATCGCCACGGTGAGAATGTAAGTCGAACGCCGTAGAGGACCACAAGGTCTTGAACAGAGGTTGAAATTTACAATTAAGATGTACCTGTGTGTTGAGGCAGTTTTCTGAGTTAACATTCATTTCTCTGAGTATTTCTAGATCCTCAAGCAAGTCCATCTTTCTAAAGTTGTTCCTGGGAATGTTATGTAAGATTTTTGAGTTAAGTGATGGAGAAAAGTTATGGTTATTGAACTTAATGTGGAAGCCGAAATTCGATGAAGTGGGTTTATTAAGATGTTCCTTAATTCTAGTACCTAAAGAACGAGTAGTCCTACCCACATAAGTAGATGGACAGGAATCACAAGTTAATTTGTAGATACCACTTCTATTGAGTTTATCAATAGGATCTTTGTTCTTAGAGAAAATTGTGGAAATGGAACATTTAGATTTAAAGGAGATTTTAACATCTTCAAGATTGTTGGTAATAATCTTTAAAATTTCATCTGAAACTACACCACAATAAGTCAACGCACAATATTGAGTTTGAACGTTGTTGTGAACCTCAGGATAGGCCAAATTTCTTCTCAACCTCCTTGTTGTCTTAGAGACCATACTATCAACAATTAGAGGAGAATAACCATTGTTAAATGCCAACTGTTTCAAGATATTAAGTTCTACGTTGAAATTATGTTGAGAAAGAGGAACCCTAAGTAACCTATATACATAACAAGATATGGCGGACATTCTATGTTGAATGGGGTGGTTAGAGTGTATTGGAATAAGATGATCAGTCTGTGTGGGTTTTCTGTATATGGAAAATTCAATTTCAAAATCTTTCCTTGATAAGGTCAAATCCAAGAAATTTATTGATCCATTGTTTTCAATTTCCAAAGTAAACTGTATGGAAGGGTGTATATCGTTAAGTTTACTGAGGATACTATATGCATCCTCCACATCCCCATTAATAAAAGCTAAAACGTCATCAACATATCTGAACCATTTAATAACTTTACTAAAATGTGAATTATTATTGAAGATAACCGTTGACTCCAGGTGATCAAGGAACAAATCCGCTAACAATGGTGAGAGTGGATTACCCATGGCTAATCCATCTGGTTGTCTGTATACTCTGTCATTGAAGGAAAAAAAGTCCTGTGATAGACAAAATTTAAGTAGAGCTATAACGTGAGATGTTGTAACTGGGTCAATGTTCTTAGATTGGAGTAAGTTGTTAACGATAGGGATTGTCTCCATTTTGGGAACGTTGGTAAAGAGATTAGAAACATCAAAAGAAACCATTAAAAAATTAGACTGGAAGTTACAATCTTTAATTCTATCAGATAAGTCCAAGGTGTTCTTAACAGTGTACACTGGTTTATAATTTAGAGTTGTAGAAAGGAAGTTATTGACAAATTTAGATAGAAGTTCCAAAGGTGTGTTGGAAAAGCTAACCACTGGTCTCATTGGAGAGTTCTCTTTATGTATCTTAGGAAGTCCATAAAGTCTAGGTATGTAAGGGTTAGTAAGAGTGAGATGTCTAGTATTGATGCCATGTGCGGAGAAGAAAGTCTTATGTTCATTCAATATGTCTTTTAACTCAATTGTTAATCTTTTAGTGGGATTATTATTCATGATTAAGAAGTTATTATTTTGTAGAAAATCTTCAGTTTTATTTATGTAATCACATCTGTACATTATGATTAAACAATTACCCTTATCAGCTTTTGTAAAAATTAAACTATTAGCTTTCACCTTGCCAGCAATACCCCTTACCAACCTTTGTTGTTTAAAGAATTTTGACTTCAACTTAGCCTTGTTGTTATGAAATTTAGTGAAGTTTCTTTGTAAAGATAAATAGCAGCTACTCTTTATGTTATTTTTAATATTATCATCTAGATTCAAACTTTCCAGTAACACATCTACATCGATAGCGAGTTCTTCTAAAACTCTTGAATTTAAATTATTTAAAGTAGAAAATTTGAGGCCATTATTCAAAAACTCAGTCTCCTCATTATTGAATGTAGTATTTGTAAGGTTAATAATGCGGTCATGAAATTTGAAGTCAGAAAACTTACCTGAGTTCGAAGACGTCTGCCCATGACTAGCTGGAGACAAGACCCTATCCATAATAAGCTGTTGAAGCTTTTTATTAACCCTATTAAATTTATTGGTACGTATTAACCCCAATTCCTCCTCATGTTCACCAAATCTCTGCTGAAAAACCCCGTAAGGAACCAGTTCAACTATGTTGTCATAAAGTATCTTTGATTCAATGTTCAATCTATCTAACTTAGCATAATGTAAACAAATTTCTTTTCTTAAAAGTCGCTTTTCCATCGATCGTAGAAATCCGAGGGGTACGTTCTTGGAAGCTTTAATTCTTGCAAAAATAGGAATGACATCATGTTTTAAACAATTCTGGATGAACCAAATATCAATATTAATCAACTGTCGCCTTGTAGACAACCTGAAGTATCTATCCATTTCTACTGTACAGTAGTTAATTAGAAATAGAAATCTAATTAACTACTGTACAGTAGAAATGGATAGATACTTCAGGTTGTCTACAAGGTGACAGTTGATTAATATTGATATTTGGTTCATCCAGAATTGTTTAAAACATGATGTCATTCCTATTTTTGCAAGAATTAAAGCTTCCAAGAACGTACCCCTCGGATTTCTACGATCGATGGAAAAGCGACTTTTAAGAAAAGAAATTTGTTTACATTATGCTAAGTTAGATATATTGAACATTGAATCAAAGATACTTTATGACAACATAGTTGAACTGGTTCCTTACGGGGTTTTTCAGCAGAGATTTGGTGAACATGAGGAGGAATTGGGGTTAATACGTACCAATAAATTTAATAGGGTTAATAAAAAGCTTCAACAGCTTATTAGGGATAGGGTCTTGTCTCCAGCTAGTCATGGGCAGACGTCTTCGAACTCAGGTAAGTTTTCTGACTTCAAATTTCATGACCGCATTATTAACCTTACAAATACTACATTCAATAATGAGGAGACTGAGTTTTTGAATAATGGCCTCAAATTTTCTACTTTAAATAATTTAAATTCAAGAGTTTTAGAAGAACTCGCTATCGATGTAGATGTGTTACTGGAAAGTTTGAATCTAGATGATAATATTAAAAATAACATAAAGAGTAGCTGCTATTTATCTTTACAAAGAAACTTCACTAAATTTCATAACAACAAGGCTAAGTTGAAGTCAAAATTCTTTAAACAACAAAGGTTGGTAAGGGGTATTGCTGGCAAGGTGAAAGCTAATAGTTTAATTTTTACAAAAGCTGATAAGGGTAATTGTTTAATCATAATGTACAGATGTGATTACATAAATAAAACTGAAGATTTTCTACAAAATAATAACTTCTTAATCATGAATAATAATCCCACTAAAAGATTAACAATTGAGTTAAAAGTCATATTGAATGAACATAAGACTTTCTTCTCCGCACATGGCATCAATACTAGACATCTCACTCTTACTAACCCTTACATACCTAGACTTTATGGACTTCCTAAGATACATAAAGAGAACTCTCCAATGAGACCAGTGGTTAGCTTTTCCAACACACCTTTGGAACTTCTATCTAAATTTGTCAATAACTTCCTTTCTACAACTCTAAATTATAAACCAGTGTACACTGTTAAGAACACCTTGGACTTATCTGATAGAATTAAAGATTGTAACTTCCAGTCTAATTTTTTAATGGTTTCTTTTGATGTTTCTAATCTCTTTACCAACGTTCCCAAAATGGAGACAATCCCTATCGTTAACAACTTACTCCAATCTAAGAACATTGACCCAGTTACAACATCTCACGTTATAGCTCTACTTAAATTTTGTCTATCACAGGACTTTTTTTCCTTCAATGACAGAGTATACAGACAACCAGATGGATTAGCCATGGGTAATCCACTCTCACCATTGTTAGCGGATTTGTTCCTTGATCACCTGGAGTCAACAGTTATCTTCAATAATAATTCACATTTTAGTAAAGTTATTAAATGGTTCAGATATGTTGATGACGTTTTAGCTTTTATTAATGGGGATGTGGAGGATGCATATAGTATCCTCAGTAAACTTAACGATATACACCCTTCCATACAGTTTACTTTGGAAATTGAAAACAATGGATCAATAAATTTCTTGGATTTGACCTTATCAAGGAAAGATTTTGAAATTGAATTTTCCATATACAGAAAACCCACACAGACTGATCATCTTATTCCAATACACTCTAACCACCCCATTCAACATAGAATGTCCGCCATATCTTGTTATGTATATAGGTTACTTAGGGTTCCTCTTTCTCAACATAATTTCAACGTAGAACTTAATATCTTGAAACAGTTGGCATTTAACAATGGTTATTCTCCTCTAATTGTTGATAGTATGGTCTCTAAGACAACAAGGAGGTTGAGAAGAAATTTGGCCTATCCTGAGGTTCACAACAACGTTCAAACTCAATATCGTGCGTTGACTTATTGTGGTGTAGTTTCAGATGAAATTTCAAAGATTATTACCAACAATCTTGAAGATGTTAAAATCTCCTTTAAATCTAAATGTTCCATTTCCACAATTTTCTCTAAGAACAAAGATCCTATTGATAAACTCAATAGAAGTGGTATCTACAAATTAACTTGTGATTCCTGTCCATCTACTTATGTGGGTAGGACTACTCGTTCTTTAGGTACTAGAATTAAGGAACATCTTAATAAACCCACTTCATCGAATTTCGGCTTCCACATTAAGTTCAATAACCATAACTTTTCTCCATCACGTAACTCAAAAATCTTACATAACATTCCCAGGAACAACTTTAGAAAGATGGACTTGCTTGAGGATCTAGAAATACTCAGAGAAATGAATGTTAACTCAGAAAACTGCCTCAACACACAGGTACATCTTAATTGTAAATTTCAACCTCTGTTCAAGACCTTGTGGTCCTCTACGGCGTTCGACTTACATTCTCACCGTGGCGATCCGGTCCAAGAATATTTCGCCCAGCACTCTACTGATTCGTAAAAGGCGAATGAAAGAGTCTTTCCTATCTTCTATTAATTCTTTACCTCTATTTCTTCTTTCTTCTATTTTAAGTTTGCTCAACCTTATTCACTTCTCACATTTTTAGACACCAGGCTATGTATGGGTCATAGTTTGGTTAAGCATATAAGCTACGTAATAACTTGAGCAAATCATCCTCCTTTTCACTTTCCCTTATTTTCTTATTATTTTGCGCATGCCTGGTTCTTGACGGTCTTAGTATGGATCTAGGTTTGTCACAGCCATGGCATGGCTGCTATCCTTTCTTCTCTTTATAAACTTTGTTTCTTCTCTTCTATGCAAGCCTAGTATGGATCTAGGTTTGTTATAACTACACGCCTTCTCTGTCTTCTCCTTACACCCCACCCCGTTTCTTCCTGTACATGCCTAGTATGGATCTAGGTTTGTCATACTTACCAAAATTTCTTAACCTCATTGTTCCCGTTTAACCTAGCTATGTATGGGTCATAGTTGGGTTCATCAACTTCTTTATCTTGCAGCTCTTATCACATTCTGTCCTACCCCTTCCACTCTTAACATACTCCTATGATTTCTTCTCTTCTTGTACATGCCTAGTATGGGTCTAGGTTTGTAACAACTGACTTAAATTCATAATCACATTGTGTTCTTGACGTCGGGCTATGTATGGGACATAGTTTGGGCCATTAGGTCACAATCACTATGCCATTACATCTAATTCATATGTGAGACCGTCGGTTGTTGGGTTCACCTTGCCAGCGTATTTCTTCCACCTTAGTCAATAGATTATATAAGCTCCTCCATGGATGCATTTACAACTAAATATTTGATTTATGTTATCTAGCATTTCGCACGTTTAGGTTACTACGCTTGTTCCTGACTGGCTGGGGAATGGATCCAACCTCTTAATTCAGTTTCAGTATGCAGCTGAGGGATGAGGGGGATTTTGCTATTCATCTGAATTGGATGAATGTTGGGAATTGAATTTGAATAGAGTTTTTCAATTTTTTTGCTTTATTCACATCTTTAACCTCATTTTCAAATTTAAAAATAAATGTAATATTCGGGGTTCCCTACAATTTTCAGTTCACTATAGGAATTTTTTCATCTTTTCAATCATGCTTTTGATTCAGTGTTCGTCGTGTAAATATGTTGTATTGTCATGCACTTGTTTTTACGGCGCGCTGGCTTATTAGCCACCGTAATTCTAATGTCAAACTTGTCATCTGTTTTAATTCAGTTTTTTAATTTTGAGTGAATTTACATCATGTGAATTATAATTTTACACCCTTCCAATAGGGTATTTTAATGTTTTTATTCCAATGACTCAATCATAACGATGATTCTATCTTGAGTATTGTTTTTAATCAACTTGATGGCTTTGACAACTACTTTTTTAAATGACGTAAGTTCAACCTTTTTTGAATTGTTTTTCAAAATTTCACAAGCTTTGTAATTTTTCATAGGACGGCTTTGATAATGGCTTTATAGCCGAAAGCGCTTAGCTGGAAAGTAATAAACTAATACACACTGAGTATTCGTCGTTTTCATTCACTCAATTTACATCTAGTGTGTACACCATATCCACAGGCATTTCTAAAAAATTTTTTGACAAAAGATGTTTGTAATTAAAAGATCTACAACATTGATTATCGGGAAAATTTCACAAAAGTGAACGGTTGAAAATTAAATGGCGAAAAATTGAAAATATGGAAAAAAAAAGAAAAAAAATTGCCTTTCAGAAGTAATAATTGATGTTACAAAAAATAGTTTCAGATAAAAAAGTTAGTAAATTATATTAGTAGAGAAAAAGTCCGTAAACTACATAATTTAATGTTTATTTATTTCAAAATTTGACTGGACTATATGAAGGCTGATTGACTCAGAAAATGTCCACAAAATAGCATCAAAGGGGTTGGAATGGCACTGGTGTAGCTGAGGGTATGTTAAATGTTAAATAAATTATCTAACCTAAAAAGTGTGTTGATGAAGTTGGGCTAAAAATTAAATTAAAAATTGTTTACTTTTCCTTTATTAATTTGATTGTCTTAATCTTATAGACCAAGTGAACTAGATAAAAAAAGGGGTAAATTTTCCTAAAAATTCCTAAGAGGCACAGCTCACAGGAACAAGGAGGAAATAGTACTTTTAAAACAGACAAAAAATCTTAAGCAGGATCCTCCCGGTTACGGAGGTGAAAAGGGATGATATCCGGCGGAAATACTGATTGTATCAAAAAAAGTTGTACATAGTTTGTTTGAAACATTTTTTCACATAACCTCAAAATATGATTAAATATCGCAGAATATTTTGATCGTTTTTTATTTTTAATTATGGTAAAAAAAATTAGATAATTATGAAAATTGGATCAGTTGAAGCTTTTCATATTCCGAAAAAGCAGATTTTTTTGTATTGCTCAAGTTAACTAGTTTTTGAGAAATGCAAGATTTCCAAAAAAATGACGTAAGTTGTTTTAAATAGTATATTCTATAAAATAACAAAAGAATTGAATTTAAAAAAAATAATTATCAAAATGAAATTAAACAAAATTGTTTGAAATAATTATTCTTTTTTAAGAAATAGAAATGACTAAACAAAATAAAAGGTTATGCCCAAATTGACCATAGATCTAAACAATATTGAAATGGGTTATGGTTATCTTCTTTATTAATTAATTGATGTTATTTATATCAACCTCTTATACTGTATGATTGAAAATGGAAAAAATATATTCCGAAAGCTTGGGAAAAATATATAAAGAGTTCTCTTTTTAATTTGCCGCGTCCCCAATATTCATGTGTTTATACATAATTATTCGGCTAAGATCAAACTTTAACTTCGGCTAAGATCAAACTTTAACTTCGGCTAATTCCAAGGCCTGAATCTGTCAACTCCTTGGAATTTCACTGAAAAAGGAAATAATGAAAGAAAAATGCTTACCATTTAAAACGCTAACAGATTAGATCGTGTATTTGGTGTGTTTTGTCTTTTTGCACGCACGGTACATTTGTTACTGGCGGGAGTGGTAACAGATATATGATGTTCGTTATCCCGGGATACTTTAGGGGGAAATTGTAATTTTTGGCGCTGGAAGAAGGTGAGGTGATCTCGGAATGAGACGGATGAAGATGTTTCCAGGTTGATGTTAATATCGGGCTGTCGTCTCTGGTGTTTAAACATTTTGGACGTTTTGTTACCTTGATAGCTTCTCGAATTATTCAGGACTTGATGGAGCGAGTTGGTGCGATAGTTATTGTTTTATCGAAATTGTTTGTGTACTCTATTGGGCCTAGTTGAAAGAAGTATCGGAATTTCTTACAGACACTGAGTGTTCCTTTGCTCTAATAAGGATACGTCGGTTGGTCTGATCTATGTAGGAGTGGAGAAGCTTTTCATGTACCCCATGCTGTTCATTAGGAATTTTGTCCCCGACAGATTTGATTAGGTGGGAGATTTTCTGTTGGGGTTTGAAGATTGCTCCAATACCGTGTGGTTTGAATATTTTGCAGATTCTGTCAGCCACTCATTTAATGTAATGAAGGGATATTTTTATTTGACTATATAAGTTAATTGTGGAAGGTGGTGGAATGGGAGTTGAAAATTTCTGAATTTTTCTGTTGATTTGGGATTCTTTGTAACTATTTTGTTTGTTTAAAAATTATTTATTTCTGATGGTCGATTGGATTCGTCAGACAGAGAGATTGATCATTGTACAAGTGTATTGATGATGGACTTAAGTTGGGCCAAATGATGATGGGAATGGGCATTGAGAAAACGGTTAGTGTGAGTGGGTTTGCGATATATAGAGTATTTCAAATCATGCGGTGAAAGTTTTCTAATCAAGAAATAGTAGAATTGATTTATGTTCCACTTCCAACGTGAAGTGGATACAGGATGCCCTCTATCTGACGAATACAATCGACCATCAGAAATCATTTTTTTAAACAAAATTTGATTCAAAATGGTTATAAAGAATCCCAAATCAACAGGAGCATTAAGAAATATTCAACTCCCACTTCACCACCTTCCACCATCGACATAGATAGTCAATTAAAAATATCATTTCCTTACATTGAAGGAGTGACAGAAAAAATCTGAAAAATCTTCAAACCACATGATATTCGAACAATCTTCAAACCCCAACAGAAAATCTCCCGCATAATCAGATCTGTCAAGGATAAAATTCCCAATTAACAGCATGGAGTATATGAAATAACTTGCTTAGACTGTCCCTACTCCTCCATAGGTCAGACTAACCGACGCATCTCCGTTAGAGCAAAAGAACACTCAGTGTCTGTTAGAAATTCCGACACTTCATCCCCTTGGCCCAACATCGTGTCCAAACATTACACACAATCAATTTCGATAAAACCATAACTATCGCCCCAACTCGCTCCTTCAAGTCCAGAATAATTCGAGAAGCTATCGAAATAGAAAAACGTCGAAACTGTTTAAACACCAGGGACGATAGCCAGAAATTACCATCAATCTCGGAACATCTTCTTCACCCGACCCATTCTGATACCACCTCACCTCCATCCAGCATGACCTGCGCCAAAAATCACAATTTTCCCCCTAAAATATCCTGGAATAACGAACATTTTATATCTGTTCCCACTCCTGCCAGTAACACACGTACCACGCGCGCCAAAAAGACAAAACCCGCCAATAGGTCCCCTATAAATACACGGTCCAGACATCTTATCAATCAGTCGGCTTCAGGCCAGTAGTGAGAGTGTAAGTGTTTCAAATGATAAGCATTTTTATATTATTTCCTTTTTCGATGAAAATCCAAGGAGTAGGCAGATCGAGGCCTTGGCATTAGTCGAAGGGGGTGATGTCTTGCCTGGAGTAGGCAGATTGTGAATACGGAATCGGATCACTTCCTAGATTAATGAACGAATAACCAAACCTCCTTTTTCCCTTTTTTGATAATGGCTTGAAAGTGGAAGCTGAAACATCGATAAATTACAAATTTTCAACGCGGTTCAACCCGAGAACCTAGTTAATTTCATCATAATTCCTAACCTAACAGGCAATTTCTTTTCCTGAAATAATTTAAAAGAAATTGGTAGTTATAAAAATAATAATTATATGTTGTGCTCACGATGGTAATAAAATATTGAACCATTCATAATTTGAATGCTGCCAAAATTAATATACAAATGAGGGTAGATCACATACAATTCAAATATAGAATGAATTTCATTGGATGAAACTATGTAGTAACAAAAAACAAAACTGAATATTATTGGTTAATTTTAATATAAAATTGTACACAAGAAAGTAAACAAGAATATAAATAATTTACAGTATTAAGAAAGTTAATAAATTCTAAACAATTATTTTAATAAAGAGAAATTTAAGAAATATTTTAAAATTTATAATCCAGATTTTTATTTTGTTGGTCAGTGAAATTGTAATATAATTAATGTTCTTTGGGGAGGTAACAAGAAGAAAAAGGTTTTTGAGGTTTAAAATAGAAAAGTCACGAAGAAAAAACTCCTTTAAAAACCATTTGTCAAAACGGTAAAATTTTTAAATATAATAACTAATGTGTATATTTTTGTTGTGTACTATGGAAGTTGAAGTAAATATAAGAAAAAATTAGCTTCGGATGAAGTGTTTAAAGCAAAATTAAATTAACACGTTTCTGAGATATAAGGCTTCAAAATCTAACTTTTCTTCATATTTTCAGGTATAGCTATGGACACTCCTGCAGGACTCGCAGTACCAGTCGTAAAAAACGTCCAAAATCTATCGATAAATGAAATCTCCCAAGAAATCCAACGACTCCTGAAGAACGGCAAAGAAGGCAAATTTTCACCGGCCGATCTAGCAGGCGGTACTTTCACTCTATCTAACATAGGTTCCATAGGAGGTACCCATTTGAAGCCCGTCATATTACCGCCTCAAGTTGCCATAATGGCGATAGGACGATCGAAAATTTTACCGAGATTCGATGATAAGCAAAACTTGGTGGCCGAAGAGATTGCCGTGGTGAGCGCGTCGGCGGATCATCGGGTCATAGATGGCGCCGCAATGGCTCGATTTGTGTCGGACGTTAAAAGGCAATTGGAGAATCCGTATTTGTTATTTTTGAATATTTGAACGTTAATAAATGTTATTTATGAGTGAACGAGTTGTTTTATTTCAGAATTTCAGAAAATATTTTTTTAATTTCTTTAACCCCTTACTGCATCTCGTGTCAAATATCGCACACGCCAAATTTTATTTTTTTTCTAAGTATTGACGTTACTCAGAACCTTATCTCAAATTGTGCTATATATGACACACTCGCTTATTGGTTTAAGGCGACGCGGTAGCCAATTCCTTCCAAAATAGACGTACACGATTTAGTTTCATTATGTCTGTTGGAGTACAGGTGTTGTTGTTATTTATTGAAAGTTCTGTTGTTGTTGTATGGAATATGGGCTAAAATTTTACGAAACTAAAATAAGTGGTCGAAAGGTAAGAGTTTATATTCTATATAGTTCTTGAACATATAAACATATTCAACATATTGTTTGCTGAAAAAAATGACTGTTTACATGTCCCATATTTGTCACAGGCCGAAGTAAGTGGAAAAATAAATAGGGTTCATTTTTATTTTCAGATGGATACAAAAACTTTTTATGGCTTGAAAAGGGCCATAATTCCGGTTACTGACATAAGCGATGACGAAAACTTATCTGACGGCGATGAAAATAACTTAGAAATAAGACAAGAAGTTTTGTGCTATGAATTTGAGAGTGACACTGACTTCTCAGTGACAGGAGAAGTTATTGACGAAATTGATGACACTGATGATGACGTTCCTTTGGTTTCCCGTCTTGAGTCTGCTAGGGCTCAATATATCAAAAAGGCATCTCAGAACCAGAAAGAATATGAATCTTCTACACCTTCCACTTCGTTTGGCAGAAATCACGGGGGAAAAAATCTGAAAAAGAGAAAATCAAATGGGAAGAAAAAAATTACCATTCCTTGAAGATGGCATCAAATTCAAAGGTTCTGAATCACTACCCAACAATATACAGGATCTTGATGGAATCATCCAATTCTTCAATTTTTTATTTACGGATGAAATTGTTACTTATATAACGGAACAATCGAATCTTTTTGGTGTACAATGTAGGCCAGAAAAGCCACCTAATATCACGAAGGAAGAAATAAAAGTTTTTGTTGGCATATGCATTTATATGTCAATTGTTCAATTGCCAGCTACTAGAAATTATTGGAACAGTTCTTTAGATATTCCTTCTGTTTCTAATGCTATGAGTTGCAATAGATTTGAACAAATTAGAAGGTTTCTCCATTTCAACGATAATATGAATCAACCAAGGCTTGGAGAACCTAAGTATGACAAACTTTATAAAATTCGACCTCTGTTGAACAAAATTAGGGAAAGACTTTTGCTTATTCCAAAGGAAGAACATATGGCTGTTGACGAACAAATAATCCCGACAAAAGCTAGGTCGAGTTTGAAACAATATAACCCAAAAAAGCCCCACAAGTGGGGCTACAAAGTGTTTGTTTTGAGTGGGGTGTCTGGGTTTAGCTATGATTTCGATTTTTATAGTGGACCTTCTGAACTAGAAGACGGCCTACCCAATTTAGGCGCGAGTTCTAATGTAGTGGTAAAACTGTCATCGACTATTCCTAAAAATCAAAATTATAATTTTTTTTTCGATAACTGGTTCACTAGTATTCCTCTTTTAGTATACCTATCAAAACAGGGTATTTTACCTCTTGGAACCGTAAGATCTAATCGAGTGCCAGATTTCCAGTTTCTTAAGGAAGCAGAAATGAAGAAGAAAGGTGCTGTCACAGAAAAAGTTGCCAACATTGATGGTGTAGATATTTCTGTAGTATCTTGGTACGATAATAAAATAGTGAATACCATATCAACTTATGTTGGAAGTCAGCCCATGTCCGACGTAAAACGGTTCTGTAGAAAAACAAAGTGCTATATAGAGATTCCCCGTCCAAAGTGTATTGGGATATACAATAATTATATGGATGGTGTTGATCTCTTAGATTCAATGTTGGGTTATTACAGAATCCAGATCAGGTCGAAGAAGTGGTATATGAGAGTATTTTACCATTTTATAGATATGTTGTGTGTCAATAGTTGGATTTTATGGCGGCGCTCTCAAACTGACGATATGTACTTGCCTCTATAGCAGAATTCAAACTGGCACTAGCAGAAATTCTAACCAGGGCTAATGTTCTACAAAAAAAAGGGGAAGGCCAAGCAATGACTTACAAACTCAATTGCAATTAAAAAAGAAAACATACCCATTTGCGCAAATACCAGCTCAAGAAATTAGAACTGATAACTTGGGTCACTTACCGGAATGGTCTCCTACTGAGCACCAACGCTGCAAGTATATAGACTGCAAGGGAAAATCACACATTTATTGTGCAAAATGTATGGTTTTTTTGTGTCTTAATAAGGACCGTAACTGTTTTTATCGCTTTCATACTGAAGAAGAAATATTTTTTATATTTTCATTACTAAAATTAAAATATATATTTTTTATTATTAATGTTACCTAAAGTTATTCCATATCTAGCACATTTTTGAATATAAGAAAAAAAAAACATGCCATAGAATTTTTTTAATATTCTTCCAGATCTTCTGAGGTCATAATACATTACATAAATTAAAATAATATTAATCAAAAAAATCATGCAGTAAGGGGTTAATAATGGGAATTTCGTAAAACTTTTTTTCCAATTTTGGAATCTTCTTATCAAAAAAACCCCTATACAAAATTTCATCGAAATCGGAATAAAAATTTGTTTTGGATATACATTCCAAAGGGAATTAATTAAATGGAGATTTTGCAAAAATGTTTTCAACCTTGAAGTTTCATAACTCGATTTGCATTATCGATGGGAAGTTGCTGAATTTTTTTATAATAGTTTGAATTATCCTCTTTCGATTGTCACCAATTTCAGTCTTTCCATTGCATAGACGTAGTTACTAGAAATTTTTTTAAGGTAATTTTTAACAAAAATTTTTAGTCCAATTTTAACACTGTACAATTCTTACAAATATAAAATGGAAGCAACGAAATATAATTAGTAATTAAGATGCAACTTTCCTCTATCGAATGGTGTAAGAATAAAGTCGATATCCTCTACAGTTTCGAAATAATAGAATTTTATATGAAGACATGTCAAAAACTTTTCAAAAATGTCGAGGTCTTGGATAAAAATTTGGAAATATAGATATACATTAATATATTAAAAAAAATAATAAAATACTATGTATTTTGACACGAGGAATCCGTTTTTCGTTATTCTCATTATTAGAGCTCGGAAAAAATGCAACGTGCATTTTTTTGCATCTTTTGCATTTTTTTATACTTTTTCCCAAAAAATGCATTTTTTTAAAGATTTGAGCATTTTTTGCATTTATTGCCAATTATTTTAAAATCCTATTGAACAGAAAGTTTTCATTATGGAATTTTTAAATCTGTTTGGGTTTGGAACTACCTGCTACCCCAAAATTGAAAGAACTTCAAAGAGTAGGTACCTACTTTATTGAAAGGGTCTTACTATATTGATTATTTTATTACTTTATTCTTAAAATGGGAAATACCAAATACCATAAACAAGTAACTGTAACCGGGAGATTTTCCAAACATCGCAGCCGGAGCGGCCTCCCCCAGTAAATATTAGGTAAACCTTTAATTGAGCAGTATCTTCCAACGAAAGCATTACGATTAGTGAACAGTGAACCTATTGTACTTTCTTTTAATCAGGATACAATATACAAGTGTTTGAGTCGAAATGCCTAAAAAGACATTTTTATACTCCCGTATTATAATACGCGAATTAAATACCTGCTACCCATTTATTAATATTGTTCATTTTAATACGGATTTTCATTTCGATACAGATTTTCGCCAATGAAAATACGTACTTTTCATTATGAAACGAATTTTCGGCCAATAGAAACAAGTACTTGGGGATAATCAAGTGGTCTATGTTTCTACATACCTACTTCCCTATTTGACATTTCACAACGCGTCAAAAGTAGATAACTATAAACATGTCGAGTAGTGAAAAATTATCTTGTACACCACCAAAAATTTCTGATAAAGCTAAAAGTGTCTGTGAAAATTTAGTTCCAGCTAAATCAAAAAAAATCTATGACAATGATTTAATTTGTATATGCATAATGTGCGTACTTTTTCATACAAGTCTTCGTAGCTTAGTTGGTAACGCTTGCGGTCGTGGCGCATGAGTGCGTTGCAGATCGTGGTTCAGATCCTGGGCGGGTTGAAATTTTTTTTTAGAATATAATGTATTTTCTTGAAAGAAAAACCAATTGCATTGTTTGTATATTTCTCTTTATCAAAGTGGAATCATTGCAATTAAATAATGCTTTTTTTACAGGTTACCTTAATTATGGGAATTATGGGAGCTTGTTTGAAATTAATTCTTGTTTTCATTTTATTATTTATCGGTCGTGGAAAAAATAGTGTATGCAACTCTCATGTAATGGTTATTATTACGCTCGCATAAACCATACGAAACTCGCCTTCGGCTCGTTTCGGATGCCGGTTAATGCTCGTGTGTTAATAACCTTCATTACATGATCGTTGCATAATATACTATTAATGATATGTGGACAAAGTGTCGAATCTGCAACATGTAACCTGTCTAGCTCATGGAATTAATAGAGTGGCAGAATGTATAAGAGAGCAGTTTCCTTTGGTCAATGACCTAATTAGCAATGTAAAAAAAGTATTTTCAAAAGCTCCGACACGCGTTCAATTTTACAAAGAAAAATTTCCAAATCTTGCCTTACTTCCACACCCTGTAATAACTCGTGGTACCTGGTTGGATGCAGCTATATTTTATGCTGACAATTACCACGCCATTAAACATGTGATTGACAATCTGAGTGACTCTTCAACTACATCTCTTTTAAACACAACAAATCTTTTTAAAAATTCATTAATAAAGAATAAGTTAATATTTATAAAAACCAATTATATGTTTGTATCTATAACTATTAAAAATTTGGAAAAATCTTGTATTCCATTAACGGAATCAGTAGCTCTCATTAGCCAGCTTGAGTCAAATTTTAAGAAAGTCGGTGGCCAAAATGGGACCGTCGTTCTAAATAAATTCAATTCTGTGGTTCAAAATAATACAGGCCTTCAAGTTTTGAAAAATATGTCGAAAATTTTTATGGGCGAAAATAATGTAAATATACCAAATTTAGAATTAAACATCATTTGTAAATATAAATATGCTCCCATTACATCAGTTGATGTTCAACGCAGTTTTTCAATTTTTAAACACATGTTTTCTGACAAGAGACAAAGTTTCCTCCTAGAAAACTTTGAAAAACCCATCATTATTAATAGTTTTTACAATAATTGTAAGACGTGACTTATGTCTGTTTAAAAATTGTGATTTTGTTTTATTGTTACCATAATAATTTTAATAGTACCAATGTATTATTATTGTTATTAATAAAATCTGATACTTAATATAAATTTTCGTTGTATATCTAATTATTAAATCCCGCCCCCACTCCCTACCATAGTAAAATAATGAAATAATAGTATTATTCAACATTATAATATACATCATTTCTTGCATTTTTTTCTAAAATCCTTGCATTTTTTCTCAATTTGTGATGCATTTAAATGCGCATATTTTTGGCTTTTTCGGTTGCATTTTTTCCGAGCTTTACTCACTATATTATTAAAAAAAATTTTTTCAAGTAAATTAATTGAAAAGAAATTGTTGGGTGAAAACCAATAGCTTCGTTGGATTTGTCATGATCGAAAACTTCTAATTACATATTCTCATTAAAATCACAAGGTTGTGAAAAAATAATTTCGAAATTTTTGAACATCGAATTTTCGAAATGTTTAGGCAAATTATACTTCTTGGATGAGGACTAAAAAATTTCTATGTACGTGTCTAAACACCCTCTACATTTTTAGTCTCTTGCATTTTTTCGATATCTCGCAAAACATATTTTATTTGTCCATTAATTTCAGTGTAGTTAGGGCGGCAAGCTTCATATATGGGGGGGGGGAGGAGGAGGGGGCATATTTTTCTTGTGAATTACCTATTGTGAACTATCATAATCCTCTATCAGGTACACGGCAAAAAAAATTTATTGACACTGACATGACAAGAGAAAAGATGAGTCTTAATTAATGATCATATTTCGTTTCTTCCATTTTATGTTTGTAGGAATTATACAGATTTACATTTGGACTAAAATTTACATTTACCCTAAAAAAATTCGTAGCAACTACGTTTATGAATTGGAAAAACTGAAATTGGTAAGAATCGTAAGAGGGGCGTTAATACTATTATAAAAAAAATACGGCGATGTTCTACCGATATTACAAACTGAGTTATAACACATCAAAGATGAAATTTTAATAGCAAAATTATCATTCCCCTTTAATTAAAAAAAACTATTTCATTAAAATTTCGATGAAATTTTGTATAGGGGGATTTATTAATACGGGGAATTTTCAAGTTACGTTTTGACAACTAAAAACTCGTTTTGAAGAATGTTCATCGTAGATAAAAAACAAAAAAAACTGCCGTGCAGAGAATCAAAATTGTTGAACTTTGGCGTAAAGATTGACCCCCCCCAAAACTGTGAGGGGGAGGTCATGGGGGGCAAATATTTCAATATTTTAAAAAAAATTTTGGCCTTCCAAGTCTGGAAGATACTTTGAAAATGACGGTTCCAGCATTAATATTTAACGACTGCTGCACCCCCAAAAATGGGGAGGAAGGGGGGTACCTCCATACATTATCGAAAGAAGTTTGACCTGACAAATTGCCCTATCAAATTTATTACTCGAAATTCAAAAAAAACATTTTTTTCAAATTTTTTCCTATATATTTTCCCCCATGAGCTCCCCTTTTCATATGACCTATGTACGTGTCGAGTTATTCTGTTAAAAACGTATTTTGTAATTTTTCGTTACCATATATATTAAAGCCCCCAGCCCTAAGCACCGAACTCGAATAAACTCGGTTTTGGCGACCTCTAGAGCCACCAAAAAGGGGGCTGGAAAGTTTTCTTATATGTTTTTGAAGATGGTTTAACACGATATCTTACGCTGGAATATTTCTTTTTAAAAATTTGGAAAAAAAAATTGGAAAAAATACTTTTTAATTTTCCCCCGTATAATATAAAAAAATAGGTGACAGAAGAGGCATTTGCATCATTTTTGACTCGTATTTGTTTTAATAATGACGTTTTCACTCGCCATTCTCCTTGTAGAGTATTTTTACTTTTTTTCAGTCTATTTCTTTTCTAGGATCGAAAATGACAGACAAAATGGAGAATTGTAAACAAAATAAATGACACACGAGCCATTTTCATCTTTTTTGACTCGTATTAGTTTTAATAATGACGTTTTCACTCGCCATTCTCCTTGTAGAGTATTTTTACTTTTTTTCAGTCTATTTCTTTTCTTGGATCGAAAATAACAGACAAAATGGAGAACTGTAAACAAAATAAAAGACACACGATCCATTTTCATTATTTTTGACTCGTATTTGTTTTAATCATGACGTTTTCACTCGCCATCCTCCTTGTAGAGTATTTTTACTTTATTCAGACTATTTTTTTTCGTCGATCGAAAATAACCGAAAATATAGAAAACTGTAAAGAAAATAAATGACATACGAGGCATTTGCATAATTTTTAACTGGCATTTGTTTTAATAACGACACTTTCATACTCCTTTCTCCTTGTAGAGTATTTCTACTTTTTTTTCGGTCTATTTATTTTACTCGATCGAAAATAACTGACAATATGGAGAACTGTAAACGAAATAAATGACAGATGGCAACCTTTATGACTTTTAATAAATATTTTCACACGCTTTTCTTTTTTTAACTCAGTATTCAGTCGGTTTGTTGATTTTATAAAAATATTTGTTTTCCAAATAAGGATATATGTCATCAACCTATATATAAATTATTACTTGTCTCATTTATCATGGTATTGATTATTTTTTTCCCGTAATCTCTGTAGAAATAAAATATTTAAGGCCAATAAACAACGTTATCTTGTGGGAAGGCAAACTGCACATAAAGTATAATATTTAATCTGTGATATTGTTCGTCTTATATATTTTTTTCGTTAAATTTACAAATTAGAGGATTTTAAAGACGATGATCTACAATATGTTTGTTCAGTAAGAACCAGTTTTCATTTAATTAAAGATATAAACAATGTTTATTGACGTCACGTTCCGCGAACCCGAACCTTTAAATTTGTATCCAGTATATTACAATTTTATTTTATTTTATTAGAATCGTATTTTGAAACCCAGATTTTTTCTTGATAAATCACCCTGTATATGTGATTGATAATCTTGATTAAAAATGAAAAACTGTCCGGAAAAACATCAAGCGCCTGTTAAGACATAGTACTGAACGGCCGCTACGTACACCAGATTTAGATCATCGAGAATATTTTTATTGAAAAATAAATTTTACGAAACTGAACTAGCAACGAACTAAAGATTAATAGAAAAATAAAACGACATTTGGAGATGATTTTAATCACATATGGTTTCAGCTAAACAGAGCTCTAGCTCATTTGGGTTTGATTTAGATGCGAAAATGAATTAGTAGAATATTTAGCATAAAACGTTCTCCCAGTTTACCAGATATTGATTTTTGTGTTATTTTTTTTAATAATTTTACTTGGGAATTGTAATTACGAGACAGAGGTCTAGCATGTTTTGGATTTATTTAGATGTGAAAACGAATTGATAAAATATTCGGCATTAAACGTCCTCCTAGTTCACCAGATTTCGATCGTTGTGGATATTTTTATTAACAAAATCTGCAAACTTTATTCACTTATCCAGAGAGACAGAGCTCTAGCTCGTTTTGACTTTATTTAGATGTGAAAACGAAATTATGAAAGATTTAGCATTAAACGTCCTCCTAGTTCACCAGATTTCGATCTTTGTGGATATTTTAATTAATAAAATCTTCAAATTTCAGCTAGTTTTGGCTTTATGTAGATGTGAAAACAAATTAAAAGAAGATTCAGCATTAAACGTCCTCCTTGTTCACCAGATTTCGATCTTAATGAATATTTTTAATTAACAAAATCTTCAAATTTTATTCACGTATCCATAGAGACAGAGCTCTAGCTCGTTTTGGCTTTATTCAGAAATTGAATAACAATTGGTAGAAAAGATAGTATTGAAAAGATTCATGGTTCACCAGATTTCAATCACTGTGATTATTTTTATTAACAAAATTTATAAATTTTAATCACGTATCCAGCGAGACAGAGCTCCACCTCGTTTTGGCTTTATTTAGATGTAAAACTGAATTAATAGAAGACGTAGCATCGAACGTCCTCCTAGTTCACCAGTTTTCGATAATTGTAATTATTTTTATAAAAAAATTGCATATTTTAATCACATATCTAGCGAGACAGAGCTCTAGCTCGTTTTGGCTTTATATAAATGGGAAAATGAATCAGTAGAAGAGGTACAATTAAACATCCTTCTAGTTACCAGATATCGATCTTTGTGGATATTTTTATTATCAACATGTACAAATTTTAATCACGTATCCAGAATATTTTAATTAACAAAATCTTCAAATTTTATTCCCGTATTCAGAGAGACAGAGCTCTACCTTGTTTTGACTTTATTTAGATGTGAAAAGAAATTGAAAGAAGATTCAGCATTAACCGTCCTCCTAGTTCACCAGATTTTCGATCTTTATGAATATTTTTACTAACAAAATTTGTAAATTTTCATCATGTACCCAACGAGACAGATCTCTAGCTCCTTTTTGTTTTATTTAGATGTGAAAACGAATTGATAGTAGACTCAAAATTAAACGTCCTCCTAGTTCACCAGATTTCGATCTTTGTGGATATTTTTATTAACATAATCTTCAAATTTTAAACACGTATCCAGAGAAACAGAGCTTTAGCTCGTTTTGGCTTTATGTAGATGTGTAAATGAATTAGTAGAAGATTTAGCATCTTACGGCATCCTAGCTCACCAGATTTCGTTCTTAGTGGATATTTTTATAAACAAAATTTTCAAAATTTAATCACGTATCCAGAGGGACAGAGCTATAACTAATTTGACCTTACTTAGATGTGAAAGCCAATTGATAAAAGATTCGTCATTAAACGTCCTCCTAGTTCACCAGATTTCGATTTATATGGATATTTTAATTAACAAAATTTTCAAATTTTAATCACGTATCCAAAGAGACAGAGCTCTATATCGTTTTGGATTTATTTAGATGTGAAAATGAATTGATAGAAGACTCAATATTAAACGCCCTCCTAGTTCACCAGATTTCGGTCTTTGTGAATATTTTAATTAACAAAATCTTCAAATTTTATTCACGTATTCAGAGAGACAGAGCTCTAGCTTGTTTTGACTTTATTTAGATGTGAAAAGAAATTGAAAGAAGATTCAGCATTAAACTCCTCCTAGTTCACCAGATTTCGATTTTTGTGGATATTTTAATTAACAAAATTTACAAATTTTAATCACGTATCCAGAGAGACAGAGCTCTAGCTTGTTTTGATTTTATTTAGATGTGAAAACAAATTGAAAGAAGATTCAGCATTAAACGTCCTCCTAGTTCACCAGATTTCGATCTTTATAAATATTTTTACTAACAAAATTTGTAAATTTTCATCATGTACCCTACGAGACAGAGCTCTAGCTCGTTTTGGTTTTATTTAGATGTGAAAACGAATTGATAGTAGACTCAAAATTTAACGTCCTCCTAGCTCACCAGATTTCGATCTTTGTGGATGTTTTTATTAACAAAATCTTCAAATTTTATTCATGTATCCAGAGAGACAGAACTCTAGCTTGTTTTGACTTTATTTAGATGTGAAAACAAATTGAAAGAAGATTCAGCATTAAACGTCCTCCTAGTTCACCAGATTTTCGATCTTTATGAATATTTTTACTAACAAAATTTGTAAATTTTCATCATGTACCCAAGGAGACAGAGCTCTAGCTCGTTTTGGTTTTATTTAGATGTGAAAACGAATTGATAGTAGACTCAAAATTTAACGTCCTCCTAGTTCACCAGATTTCGATCTTTGTGGATATTTTTATTAACAAAATCTTCAAATTTTATTCACGTATCCAGAGAGACAGAACTCTAGCTTGTTTTGACTTTATTTAGATGTGAAAACAAATTGAAAGAAGATTCAGCATTAAACGTCCTCCTAGTTCACCAGATTTCGATCTTAATGAATATTTTTACTAACAAAATTTGTAAATTTTCATCATGTACCCAACGTGACAGAGCTCTAGCTCCTTTTTGTTTTATTTAGATGTGAAAACGAATTGATAGTAGACTCAAAATTAAACGTCCTCCTAGTTCACCAGATTTCGATCTTTGTGAATATTTTTATTAACATAATCTTCAAATTTTAATCACGTATCCAGAGAAACAGAGCTTTAGCTCGTTTTGGCTTTATTTAGATGTGTAAATTAATTAGTAGAAGATTTAGCATCTTACGGCATCCTAGTTCACCAGATTTCGTTCTTTATGGATATTTTTATTAACAAAATCTTCAAATTTTATTCACGTATCCAGAGCGACAGAACTTTAGCTCGTTTTGGCGTTATTTAGATGCGAAAATGAATTGATTAAAGATTCGGCATTAAACACGTCCTCCTAGTTCACCAGATTTCGATCTTTGTGGATATTTTTATTAACAAAATTTTCAAATTTTATTCACGTATCCAGAGAGACAGAGCTCTAGCTCGGTTTGGCTTTATTTAGATGTAAAAACGAATTTATAAAAAACTCGGCATTAAACGTCCTCCTAGTTCACCAGATTTCCATTTTTGTGGATATTTTTATTAACAAAATTTTCAAATTTAAATCACGTATCCAGAGAGACAGAGCTCTAGCTGGTTTTGGATTTATTTAGATGTGAAACGAATTAGTAGAAGACGTAGCTTCGACCGCCCTCCTAGTTCACTAGATTTCAATCATGGTGAGTGTTTTTATTAACAAAATCTGTAAATTTCAATCACGTATTCAGCGAGACAGAGTTGTCGCTCGTTTTGGCATTATTCAGAATCGAAAATGAATTCGTAGAAGAGGTAGCATCTAACGTCCTCCTAGTTGATCAGTTTTCGATAATTGTGAATATTTGTATCATCAAACAAACCTTGCAGAACTCGAACAATGAATTATCGATTAATAATTAAAGAAACGAAACTATTGATTAATTAGACACAATTTATTGTATTAAAATTTTTGCTTCACCCTGTGTGCAGTAAGAAATCTGTAAAAATATTTTTCTGAAGATAAATTTATAAAAATTATTCAATACGGCCTTTAAAAAAATTTGTTCACTTCGAAAATCAAAATAAATCATAATAAAATAATATTTTTTTCAAACTTACCTCAGATGAGGCATTAAGTACCCTTTGGGGCTGTTAGGGGGCGAAGACGATAAAGCTTCCAGTTGACACAATAAAAAATCCAACGCCACCATGATTATTTAATGATTGAATATCGCGGGGTTATTTATTTGTTATCAAATCAAATATAAATATAGACAACTCGGCAGACTACACAGCGTCAACTTATCTATTCGATACCTTAAGCTTAGCCTTATATTGCGAGATGAGAGGTGGGAGAGAGATTTGATAAGACCACACTTTGTTCGCCGACACATAGGCGTAGAAAATAAATTTAATATAATAAAAAAATTATAGAATTAAGTAAAATTACCGAACCTCGGGCTATATTCCACGACAGCTATTGAATTATTTTTCAAAGGGAAGCGAAACATATTTTTTTACGCGAGCAGTACCACAAAGACCAATTTCAAATGGATTATAAGTTAATATTTATTGCGATTGCAGTATAAGTGATCAGTTTTTAGATCGCAACGGGTCTAAAATGACCCGAATTGGGAGTTATATAGATTAATTTACCGATTTAATAAAGGAATTCGACGAGGATGTTGAACTACATTTCCAAAGGAAGCGAAAAAATTTTGTTGTGTGCCACAAGGAACTGTAACAGGGCCAGATTTAAATTGATTATACATTAATGATACAAAATATAATTAGTGCCGTATGTGTAATCATTTTTGAGATAGTGATGGTAAAATAATCCAAATTGAAAGTTACATCGATAAATTTAACGATTTTATAAAGACATTCGACTAAAAATTTACGAAAAGAAAAAATTGAACTTATTGAACATACAAAGTAATGATTAATAAAAAATATACAAAAATACCTATATTGATTGTATAAGGGCGTTTTAATTTTTTTTAAACGATTATCTATTTACACAACATATTAGTGTAGATACGTATCGCTTGTTGAACATCATCTTTTATAAACGTGTCGTATTATCGGAACCTGTTATCTTTCCTAAGAATTTACATGATATTTTTGGAAAAATTACTATTTTGCTATAATCAGATGTCGGTGATCGCCCTGTATGTTTTTTATGTATCGTTAATGACGGAATAGATAAATTGAAGAATGAGAATGTTATGAAAATGTAGAAATTTCTATAAAGCATAAAATAATTTAAAAAAAATTAGTTCGAACTTATCTACCCCCAAATCGTCATTTATCCAATTTCCGTTACCCCATATCACATCTATTTCACCCCTTATATAATTTCTAGATACTTTAAGCTCACTCGATTACCCCAAATCATATTTATCCAAGTCCTATTACCCCAAATCGTATTTATCCAACTCCCTTTACACCATATCTCTCCTACCTTACCCCCAACAACATTTTTAGATACTTTAGTCTCACTCAATTATCCTTTATTGTATTTATCTATATACTCTAAGCTCACTTAACTAACCCAAATCATATTTATTCAACTCCCACTACCCTTTTATCACATATATTTCACCCCTAACTTCATTTTTAAGTACTTTAAACTCACTCAGCTACCCCAAATTATAATTACTGAACTCCCATTACCCCATATCACATCCATTTCATTTGTACGTACTTAAAGATCACTTAACCATCCCTTATTGTTATTTATTTAACCTTCATTACGCCATATCGCACATATATACCCCTAATATAATTTTTCGGTACTTTAAGTTCGTTTAAATAACGCAAATCATATTTATTCAACTTCCATTACGCCATATAGCATCCGTTTCCCTTTTTATTTCATTTGTAGGTACTTTAAGCACATTTCTACCCCTAATCGTTATTTATTTAACTCCTTTACCCCATATCACACATATGTTACACCCTACAACATTTTTACTTACCTTAAGTTCATTTAACTACCCCAAATCTAATTTATTCAATTCCCATTACCCCATGTCACCTCTTATTTCATTCGCAGATACTTTAAGCTAACTTAACTACCCCTAATCGTTATTTGTTTAACTGCCATTATCCCATATCAAACCTATATTACCCCTAACATCATTTTTAGATACTTTAAGCTCACTTAATCACCCCATATCGTTAGGATAAAACTCCTATCATATCGTACATATTTACCCCTAACATCATTTGTAAGTACTATAAGCTCACGTAACTACCCCATCTCAAATTTATCCAACTCCCATTACACCTTATCGCACCCATTTCACTCCTAAGTACTTTAAGCTTGCTTAATTACCCCATATCAGATTAACTTAACTCCCATTGCCCCATATTAGATCGATTTCACCCCTAATATCATTTTTAGGATGAGGTTAAGCTCACTTTAATTCCCTTTATATTTATTTAACTCCCATTGCCCCTTATTGCACATATTTTACCCCTAACATAATTCTTAAGCACTTTAAGCTCACTAAATTACACCGTATCGCACATATTTTACAACTAAAATCATTTTTAGATACTTTAAGCTCCCTTAACTACACGTATCATTATTTATTCAACTCCCATTACTCCTTATCGGACTTATTTCACCCCAACAGCATTTTTATGTATTTTGAGCTCACTTAATTATCCCAAATCGTATTTATCCAGTTCCCATTACCCTATGATACAACCACTTCACCCCCTATATCATTTGTAGGTACTTAGGGCTCCCCTTATTGTATTTATTCAACTCCCGTTACCTCATATTGCACCAATTTTGCCCATAACATAATGTTAAGGTACTTGAAACCTACTTAATTAACCCAAACCGTCTTTATACAGCTCCCATTACCCCAGATCGCACACATTTTATCCCTGACATCGTTTGTAAGTCTTTTAAGCTCATTTAATTATCCCTTATTGATTTATACAACTCCCATTATCCCATATCGGACCTAATTCACCCCTAACAATATTTTTAATTACTTTAAGCTCATTTATTCACCACTTACTGTATTTATTCAACTCCCATTACCCCACATTGCACTTATTTTATCCTTAGTATCATAATTTTTAAATACTTTAAGCTCCCTTAACTACTCTAAATCTTATTTACCAAGCTTCCATTACCTCATATCGCCCATATTTTACCCCCAATATAATTTTTAGGTACTTTAAGCTCCCTTAACTACCCCAAATCGTATTTATCTAGATTCCAGTACATCATATTGCACATATATTACCTTCAACATAATTTTTAGTTACATTGGGCTCACGACATAATTTTTAGGTACTTTAAGCTCCCTTAACTACCCCATATCGTTATTATTCAACTCCTATTATCCCTTACCGTATTTATTTCACCCCAACATAATTTTAATGTACTTAAGCTCACTTAATTACTCCATATCGGATTTATATAGCCTTTATTACCCCACACCCGAACTACGATCACCCCATACGCTTTCTACCCCTTTATAGCGTCCACTCAAACTACCGTTTTATCATCATCAGACACATTTTTTATCCAAATTCAAAAATAAGACGACGAAACAAAAATAAATACTTACTTGACGTCTTCGACGAACTTCTCCAATTTTTCTGTTACCGTAATGTTGGCCATTTTCATTTGGACGCATTCACCGCTTTTTCTCTTCATTTCGGCGACGATGACGTCAGGACCGTACCACCTTTGCATCAGCTCGTCTGTTATCGTTTCCGATATGTACGCTGCGAAAATGTCAGCTGTCAGATGTCAAACGTAATGACGTACGAACGATTTTAATATCGTTAAGGGTATTAATATTTTCTGGAAGGTTTTGAGGTAGCCGAAGGTACTTAGATTCGAAATATCGGTTTTTGATCATTTTTTTTTAAATAAGTTATTTTGGCGCGTCCAAGTCTCGCGATTTTAACGCGCGAATCAAAAATGCCCTAAAAAGTTTTTATTTAAAAAATATATTTTTTTTTAAAGTTAAATCGAAAATTAGGTACCCAGCAGTCTTAATGAAAACGCAGTACCCGTTTATCAGTACTTCAACTTGTTATTATTGCATAAATTAGCGACGATAACCTTATTCTTTTCGAGACTGTTGTTGGGAGTATTTTTTTAAACAATTTCATTGGTTCGAGTCAGATAAGTTGAAAATGAAATTCTCCATTATAAATATCATTAGGAAAATGAAATCTTAACTCAAACATCTCGTTTTATTCCCAAACAAGATAAATCTATAAAAAAAGTTGTAAATATAGTTCATTTGTATTTCTAAGGTTGAAAAAATGTACGAACGGACTATACCCAATAAAATTTGTTTTTTAAAAAACGAATTTTGATTTACTCGAAGTTTTAAACAGACAAATTGTTTGCCAACGCCATCTCTCGATCGGTAAAAACAACTAACCGCGTTATATGCAGTTTTATACAGTGACTATATACGTATATAGTCACTGTAAGTTTTAATACCCCTCACGCCATCTATATTCGAATACAAGTAGCACGGTTTATTCGTTAGGAACTCTACTATTTTTACCCGCCAGATGTCGCAGTGATGCAGTTCGTTTATTGAATACATACATAGATGTCACTACGATATAATTTGTTTTATTATTGAATATTTTAATGGACAAAAATAAAATGAATTTTCGAAATATTTTAGCATGCAAACGTCACACATACTTCTAGGCGTTAAAAAAACATTTACATCTGTCAATGTTTATTGGAAGTCTAACAACTTCCAGATAAAAATATTATGTGACTAAACAACATTAATTATCTGTAATTAACATGACTCATTTATTATTCCAAGTGACTGTAACATTCCCTTGTATATACAGGATGGTTCAAATAACGATAGAATTTTTGAGATAAAGTGTACGTGAAGTTCAAGTTGCAAAATATACTTAATAAAACGGTTTTAAATGGGGCAGGATTTACAGGGGACATTAAAGTATAACCGAAATAACGACTTACCGCTTTTCCTAACCAAACAATGCGCCGCTAAAAGTTTCAAACTGTGTACTTCGAAGAGAAGTGGATGAAATAATAATTCCTTGGACGTAGGCCGGTCTTCCGGATTCGGCGATAGACATTTGATGATGAAATCTTTCTGGTGATCGTCCTCCAGCGATTCTATAGTTTTTTTCACATTCTCTTCCGTCACTTTGTTGCCGGAATCTCCGTTGCCGATTATTTCCAAGGCCGCCATTTCTAAGGCGCACATCCCGAACGAGTATATGTCGACTGGGGGGCCCATTTGAGCTGAAAATTTCGTAAAAAAAATATTTTGAAACGCCCGAGTGCGTATGGTTTGTTTTATTAAAAAAAGTATGTCCTATATCTCGAAAACGAAACAATGTATCAAATATAGAGGCAACAACATTTTTATTTGTTTCAGTGCATTAAATATGTACAGGATTTCTCTTATTATTGTTTTTTCGTACTTAGTACAGTATTTTAGAAACAAACATAGGCAAAATATAGGGGTAATAATGGGGTCAAATACTGTTAAAACTGCAATTATTGCATTACATATATGTACAGGACGTCCCGTATTACTGTTTTTCGTAGAGTATCTTATAAAATAAACAAAATATAGAGGAAATAATAGAGTCTAATATTCAAAATGATTGTTAAAAATTACGATTGTATTAAAAATGTACAGGACGTCCCTTATTATCGTTTTTAGTATTTAGTTAGAGTATTTTAAAAACAAAAATTATAAAAAAGATACACGAGAAATAATGGAGTCAAATCGTGAAAATTCTGTTAAAAATCGCCTTGGTTGTATTAAATATATACAGGATGTCCCGTATTAATGTAGTATTTCGTAGAATATTTTAGAAATAAAAAAGTTTGATAAATATGGCAGAAATAATGGAGTCAAACCTTCAAAATGTTATTCAAAATTGCAATGATCATATTAAATCATCAAAATATTATTCAAATTTGCAATGAGTAAAAAATATGTACATGATGTCCTATATTACTGTTTTTCGTAGAGTATCTTAGAAACAAAGAATTACTCAATATATAGAGGAAATAATGGGGTCAAAACTTCGAAATACAGTTAAAAATTGCCATGATTGCATTACATATATGTACAGGATGTCCCATATTACTGTTTTTCGTAGGATATTTTAGAAAAAAACGTTTGAAAGATATAGAGGAAATAATGGAGTCAAATCATCAAAATGTTATTCAAAATTGCAATGAGTGTATGAAATATGTACAGGATGTCCTTTATTACTGTTTTTCGTAGAGTATCTTAGAAACAAAGAATTCCTCAATATATAGAGGAAATAATGGGGTCAAAACTTCGAAATACGGTTAAAAATTGCCATGATTGCATTACATATATGTACAGGATGTCCCCCCGATTACTGTTTTTCGTAGGATATTTTAGAAAAATAAGTTTGAAAGATATAGAGGAAATAATGGAGTCAAATCTTCAAAATGTTATTCAAAATTGCAATGATTATGTAAAATATGTACAGGATGTCCCTTATTATTGTCTTTCGTAGAGTATCTTATAAACAAAGAATTACTCAAGCTATAGAGGAAATAATGAGGCCAAAACTTCGAAATACTGTTAAAAATTGCAAGGATTACATTATATATATGTACAGGATGTCCCGTATTACTGTTTTACGTAGGAAATTTTAGAAAAAAAAGTTTTGAAAAATATAGAGGAAATAATGGAGTCAAATTTTCAAAATGTTATTCAAAATTGCAATGATTATGTAAAATATGTACAGGATGTCCCTTATTATTGTCTTTCGTAGAGTATCTTATGAACAAAGAATTACTCAAGATATAGAGGAAATAATGGGGCAAAAATTTCGAAATATTGTTAAAAATTGCAAGGATTACATTACGTATATGTACAGGATGTCCCGTATTATTGTATTTCGTAGGATATCTTAGAAACAAAAACTACGCAAGATATAGAGGAAATAATGGAGACAAATATTCAAAATTGGAATGGTTGTATTAAATATGTACAGGTTGTCCCCTATTATCGTTTTTCGAAGGATATCTTAGCAACAAAAATTACATAAGATAAAGAGGAAATAATAGAGTCAAATCTTCAAAATATTTATTAAAAATTACAGTGATTGCATTAAAAATGTACAGGATGTCCCTTATTATTGTTTTTAGTATTTAGTAGAGTATTTTAAAAGCAAAAATTATAGAAAAGATACACGAGAAATAATGGAGTCAAATCGTCATAATTCAGTTAAAAATCGCCATAATTGTATAAAATATGTACAGGATGTCCCGTATTATTGTATTTTGTAGAGTATCTTAAAAACAAAAAATTACGCAAGAAATAGTCTAAATGATGGAGTCAAATCTTGAAAATATCGTCGAAAAATGCAATGATTACACTACATATATAAAGAATGTCCTAAATCATTGGTTTTTAGCAGAGTATCTTAGAAACAAAAATTAGGCAAGAAATAGAAGAAATAATAGTGACAAATCTTCAAAATATTATTAAAAATTGCAATAATCGTATTAAATATATGTACAGGATGTCCTGTATCACCTATTGTTTTTGATTAGGTAACTTAGAAACAAAAAATTTCGGAAGAAATAGAGGAAATAATGGAGTCAAATCTTGAAAATATTGTTAAAAATTGCAAAGATTGTATTAAATATGTACAGGATGTCCCAAATTACTGTTTTTTTGTAGAGTATTTTAGAAACAAACAATTACGCAAGAAATAGTCGAAAAAATGGAATCAATCTTTAAAATTATATTACATATATGTACAGGATGTCTCATATAATGAATCAACTAAAAAATGTACTTACTGGTATGTTCGGGTGCGATAAAATGCATGTTTTTGAAATCGTCCTGGCACGTTTTGACATGGTGATTTATCGAATCTGGAGCAACTACAAGGGGGGGAAACGAAAAATGAAATTAGTAACGAAAGTATTTGGCTATAAAAACGATCGCCGATATGCAAAAATTGACGGCGGACAGACCTCAACGAACCATTCTGGAAAATAAATTTAAAAAAGAAACAAATTGATATTAATGTTGAATAATCGATTACGTGACGGAAACAATTTCGAAAATGGTTAGGAAACGGACAAAAGGCACACGTTTTACAAAGTATCCGTTCTCAAGCGTGAAGTAGCTAATGTAACGTCGCGCCTGCGCACAAAAATTCGACCTTACATTTAGCGTAACGCTTTAGCACGGATTAACGCACGCCTATTCGAACGCAGCCTCGATGCGCGTTTCAGCAGCGTCGATATTCAAAAACGTTTAAACGCCAAAGTCATGTTTAAAAAATTCCCGAAATCGGAAGACAAACCGACATCTAAGGCGTTTTCTGAAAAAGTGATTCAAATTGTAAAAAAAAGTTCTTGAACAGCTTTATACAGACAGTTCGCTTCCACCGAAATATCTCTAGATCTGGGGAAAAACTACCTTCGGCAACACCGCAATTTCCTTACATCTATGTTCAAAAATTTCCCCAAATCTAGTGAAAAAAGTTTAGCAGCACCGCTATAAACGATTTTCTATACCAATTCCTTAGATCTGGGGATAATATACGTTTGGCTACACCGCTACGCGTCCTTATGGCGATTTCTCCATTTCGTAGCGTCAACTTGTGAAGAAATACGGCGTTGCCAAATTTAGTTTTTTTCCCCGAGTTCTAGGGAAATTTTGGAAAAACTGTAACACGAGTAATTTATATTCTTCGCTGACGAGGTGATCAACGGTTTTCGGGCCACACTCTATGTATTCCTATAATTTATTTTGATCTAATTAGAGAAAACAAACATTTCGTTCATTACGTAGGCGATTCAAATGTTCTTGAACAGCTTTTTGCTGATGTTTAACAATTTCCTCAGCACTGAGGAAAAATTATGTTTGGCAACACCGCTATCCCTGTGCGATTTTTTATACCAGTATCTCTATTTCCTTAGATCTGGGGATAAGCTACGTTTGGCAACAACGCTTACTTCACGTGCCGCATTATGGCGATTTCTCAGTTTCGTAGAATCAAGTTGTGAATATTGCGGTGTTGCGAAATAAAGCTGTTTCTCTAGATCTACGGAAAATTACTCGAGTAATTTATCTCCTTCGCGGATTTCGGAACACACTGTATGTGTCCTTATAATTTATTTTGATATAATTAGAGAAAACAAACATTACGATCTTTTTTTTTCGAGGGAGGGGAATATTTGATCCATTCTGCGAAGGGTTGCGTTTTTCCATATTTGTAACGAAATAATACGGTGTGGCCTATTTAAAACGAAACGCTTCCTTTAAGTTCGATTGTAAATATGAATTTTTAAAATGTTACGAAAGAGATTCGAAATAGAAAAAAAGTTTTTGAACAGCTTTCTACAGAAAAAATTCATTATTGGCGACAAAATTTCTCTAGATCTGGGGAAAAATTACGTTCGGCAACACCGCAATCTCCTTACGATCCCGTTCACCAATTTCTTTATTTCCCCAATTTTGTGGAAAAATTAGGTTTGGCAACACCGCTATCACTATACGATTTTCTCAGATCTGAAGATAAGCTATGTTTGGCAACACCGCTAAGATTATACGCTTCCTTATGGCGATTTCAACGTTTCGTCGTGCCAAGTTGTGGAGTTATGCGGCGTTGCCAAATTCAGTTTTTTCCCGACATCTCGGGAAATTTCCGTAAAATACTGTAACTCGCGTAATCTATCTCCTTCGCGGATTTTGGGACATACTGTATGTATCTCTATTATTTATTTGATATAATTAGAGAAAAAAACTTTTTTAAAAACGTATACTTCTGAATTGTACCGATTGTCTCAATAAGAATAGCAACTTTTTTCCGAAAACCATTCTTGTTGCGACATCCGGTATATAAAATTTCAAAATTTCGCGACGAAATATATTTTAAACACGTTTTCGGCGATTTGAAGATTATACGAGGGGTGAATCGAAGGTATAAAGTTGATATCAGAAAACTGCCTTGGAATTTAGGAAAATAATTTTGATTTTAAGACTGGCGTAAAAACGAGTTGAACGCCGACAATCTGAGACGCGCCCAAAGATCTGCCGTCGTTAATTCCAACACAAACAGCCACTTTTACTATGAGAGATGATAAATTTACCAAAAAAAAATTATATTTTTATAAAATTTTTTTTTTGTTCAAATTACCTGAGCCAATTTTGACGAGCCCATTATGTTGGATAAAAATGGTATCGCAGGTGAGATTCCCATGGACGATAGGTGGAGAACAGGAATGTAAGTAACTGGAAATAAAAACAAAACAAACTGCATTCATATTACTTCGACGACAGTGTTGCCAGACGGTTAAAAAAAATTAATCGGTAGGTTTAATTGGAAAAAATGGACGGCGAAATATAAGGAACATTGAGTAAAAACTCAAGGAATTTGATTTAGTTATTGTCGAGCGACAGTAAGCGTCACAGTCGCGCGATTCAAAGTTGTTGTCTTAAAAGTGCGTATTAAAAAAATCATTATAAACAGTATAAATCTAAAAATATTGGTCAAAATACTTTTATTTTCTCATTCATTTGTCCAAGCCGAGTGATCCTATAAAGTACGTATTTATAAAAATATCGCTCCTATATTTATAGAACCATTAGGAAAATGTATATTTAAAAATATTGGTCAAAATACTTCTATTTTTTCGTTCATTATGTCCGAGTCGCGCGATTTTGATCGCACGATACTACAATGTCGCCATAGAAAGAATGCATAAAAAAAATAATTGTGTCATTATAGAAGGATAAATATCTGAAAATATTTGTCAAAATACTCGTTTATTATGACCAAGTCGCACGATTTTGAACGCACAAATCTACAATGTCATCCTAGAAGGTATTAGTACAGTAAATGGGGGGGTTTTTGCTAAGAAAAATAAACACCCGGTCCGATTGACCTGAAATTTGGAGGGTATCTATAAAATACCATAAAAAGTAAAGTTAATATAGTGCCGTAGTGCGCTTTTGCCCAGGGGGTAGAAACTACCCCTTCTCGGGGAGTGGAAAATAAAATGTTGAAAATAACTTTGGAAATCGATAGAGGGGTTAATTTTAAGCAAAAAGTTCCATATAAACATTTTTCGTAAATTCAATATTTACTGAGTTATTCTTGGTTGTAAATGCTCGTTTTTTATGAAAAAATCACGTTTTTAACAGTTTTTCTTGTATAAGTCAACAATTTGACATGCTACGAAAAAACATGTCAAAACTAAAATAAAGCTTACGAAAAAAGGAAAAGATTGAGAGATTTATCAATGACACAGGTGTAATTATTACCGAGAAACGGCGGCTAGAAAGAAAATATTTTTTTTAGTCACTAAATTACATGCATTTAACGTAAAATAAATAAAAATGTTGAAGTTTTCAAAGAAAGTATACCGATTATTTTTCAAAGTACTTCAAAAATTCTTTAAAATGAATACAGTTTGAAGTTATTAGCATAAAAATTAACGAAGTTCTGATGAAAATAAAATCGAATTTTCACTATTTCTGAAAAAAAAATCAGCACTTATGCTTCTGAATTTTTTGATGAAAATAAAAAAAATCCTTCTGCAATTTACTTTATTTATGTGTTAACTATGTGTTCTGCAAGTTTAAGCAATTTAGAGTACATATTTTTGGAAATAGAAATGTTAAAATTATAAAAAAATTCATATTTTAAGAAAAATTTTATATTTTTGAAAATAACTTACAAAATATTGAAGATACGAAAAATATACACAAGAAAATGTAGCTTATTTTTTACAGAATATTCTGGTTTTTTTTTCATTTCTGTACGATAAAAATTGACAGAGTTATGGCTAGTAGAAGTTTTCTCTTGAGGGAAATAGTCACGTGTCTGAAGCCTCTTAACTTCAAAAATCTTGAAAACTACCCGTTAAAAAAATTTACAGAGCTTATAGCTTTTAAAATTTCCTTTAAAATAATAAATAGTACAGAAAATTTGTCAACATTGCTTGAAAAAATTCGATATGATTCCTTTATTAAGGCCACCACTGAAAGTAGCGCGGTAAAACTATCATCCCTTGTCCCAACCATTGACGCTTTGAACCACCATATAAAAAGGGTGTACTTACAAGTACAGATTTGGCTAGGCAATAAAAATATCAATGCAACAGATTGGGGATGGATTAGCAAGGACGGCTTATTAAATCCAATTAAAATGACCAACCAGCCAACACCACAAGAACTACTTAAAATGATCTTTTGTAACTGCAAAAAAGGATGGGGTGCAGCTTGCGGCTGTCGAAAAATTGGCTTGTATTGCAACGCTACGTCTGGGACATGTTCAGGTAACAGTTGCCAGAATTGCCGTCAATCACAGATGAAGACGAAGAAGAAGAAGCTGATAGTGGCGATGAATACTCTTATACATTATGTACCATTTATAAATCTATTTTGTAAAATAAACACAAACTGCTTTTATTTTTGTTTTTAATTTTTTTTCCCTATGGACTATGATTTTTTAAAGCAAGGGTGAATCATCTCAAGAAATACAACAATGCAATAACTTAAGTTATCAAAAAGTTAATGATAAATAATATTTAGTTGTCTTATGTGTATAAAATTATTTCAATTTCGCAAAAACTATTTTTTTCTATACATTTAATTAGGGGTGGTTATTAGGGGTAGTTTTTAAGGGTGGAATGATTGTAATTACATATTTATTATACTGTAAAACATTAAAAACATTTTTATTTAAAAATTATGCGCTATTCAAAAATTTTAAGCTGAAAAAATCATTTTTTTTCGACAATAAGGGTGGTTTTTAAGGGTTGAAAGAGTGAAACTATTGTTTAATTTTAACTCAACATTCAAATATATTTATTATACGCATTTAAATTGATTTAGATCGATGTAATATATGTTTTTATGGTTTTTCTATTTTTTAGCATAAGGGGTGGTTTTCAGCCCCTAAAAATAAAAAACGCACCTCAAGAGCATATCAACTTTGATCTAGAGGGTGAAAATAACTTATTTCCAAATTTTCATCAAAATCGGAGTGGGTGTAAAGAATTCGGAGGTTGTACCTTATTTTTCTCCCCATTTACTGTACTATATGCATTAAAAAAATAATTGTGTCGTTGTAGAAGGGTAAATATCTGAAAATATTGGTCAAAGTACTTCTATTTTTTGATTGATAGATAAGTTACTATCGCGCGGCAGTATGCGTCCGATTTTGATCACGCGCCTAAAAAATATCTCTTCATAAAGTACGTATTCAAAAAAATATGGCGTTTATTCTTATAGAGTGATTATAAAAGGGTATACATCTAAAAATATTGTTCTAATTTTTCGTTTATTATGATTATTGATACGTATTTCGAGGTTATAATCTATATTTACGAGAGAACTAGGAAATGTTTGAAAATACCAGTACAAAAAAGAAGGAAATTGATTGTAAAGTAGCTGCCGCGCGGTAGTAGGAGACCAAGTTGCACGATTTTGATCGCGAGATCGTACAATGTCGTCCTAGAAAGTACGTATTCAAAATATTATTTCTTTTATACTTATACAAAGGTTCATATCTAAAAATATTGGTCAAAGTATTAATATTTCGAGAAAAAATATAATCTATAACATATACGAAAGATTTAATACTATCAGTACAGGAATTAGAAATTTGGTCACTTTCGCGGGACAATAGGCGTCCTAGTCGCGCTATTTTTTTCGTGCGATTAAAAAATTTTTATCTAGAAGGTAGCTATTGAAAAAATTCCAACTTTACAGATATTATAGAGGTGGGAAACCAAAAATTTTGATACTCTCATTACGAAAAAGATATTTGCTTGTTTATAAACCTTCATTAAATTCGTTCGACGCTGTCATACTCACCTAACTGAAAAAATATCGTCATCTCTTTTTTTTAATTATTAAAATTGAAATAAATTAATAATTCGGTAAGGTTAGATCGAATGGGGGGAGCAGGAGGTGTTAAGGATAAACGAAAGGATAAGATCTGGCAACGCTGCTTGACGAACGCCGGCCAATCTCAAATCGCTGCAAACTGCTAAAGAAAAATCTCAAAAAACAATATCGGAAAATTTCGAAGAAAAACAAGAACAAAAAAATACCGCGGCGGTTATCTGTAACGCTTGGAATTTGATATTGTATAACCGACCGCGCGATAATGCTCCACCTCTCGAGCCACCGGACAAATCGAAAGCGAAACAGACGAACCGATCATTCAAAAATATATACGGGGCATTTAAAATAAATAAAACACAAAGTTGTTGCTGTAAACGTTACAAGGACACTTACCTTGTAGTCCGATTCTAAAAATAAAACAGAAAAGAAAAGAAAAAACATAAAAAACAAATTCGACCACAATTGTTCATTTACATACTTACAACAACTGAACATTGTGGCAAATTATTATATATCATGTTACACCATATCTTACAAACTAATTATATAGAAAACTCATGTACACATAGAAAATACCAATACACTTAAAATCTAAATAAAAAAAGAAATTACGGTTATAGGTTATATAAAACAACGTTTCGTATCTTGATTCAATGAGATATTTACCTGAGAGCTGAGAGGATTTGCGTACACCATCTCCTCCAAGCTTGCAGGGGCAGTTTCTTGACGTTTCGTTTGGTCCTCTTCAGGAATTGTTTCAAAGAACCTGACGACATGTATTCCGTAATGAATATCACCTGAAAAGAACTCTTAATTACCGGCGATGTTCAATCACTTCTGGTATATGTATTTTCATTTATTCATGTTTTTTATTCCCTAGGTAAACTGTTGAAATGAGCTTTTTATACCATAGCTATATCGATTCAACAAGGATTGCTCTATAAATTGATGAAATTTTGACATTTTTGTCGTTACTAATTTGAAAGATACAGCACCTTGAAGTTAACTTTCATATCTAACTATTAAATGTCGTGAACCTCTAACTTGTCTGTTATCTCCTAATCAGTTAATATTAGAGCTGAAACTTTGATATTTTTACCATCACTAATTTAAAAGATACAGTTCCTGGAAATTAACCTTCATTTTTTATCTATTAAATGTCATGAGCTCCTAACTTGGCTGATATCTCATAAACCGTTAATAATAATATTCTCTAGCTCTACCAATTCCACAAGGATTGCTCTATAAATTGATGAAATTTGACATTTTTATCGTCACTAGTTTGAAAGATACATGTCTTTGAAATTAACTTTAACTTTTGTAATCTATTAAATGTTATGAGCCCCTAACTTGTCTGATATCTCCTATACCGTTAATATTAGAGCTCATACTCTAGCTCTATCGATTCTACAAGGATTGCTATATAAATTGATGAAACTTTGATATTTTTATATTTACTTGTTTCAAAGATACAAATTGTTGAAATTAACTTTCATTTTTTCATCTATTAACTGTAATGAGTCCCTAACATGACTGATATCTCCTAATCTGTTAATAATAGTGCTTCATTATTTATCTCTACAAATTTCAGAAGGATTGATTCATAAGTTGATTAAACTTTGACATTTTTATCATAACCAGGTTGAAAGATACAGGTTCTTGAAATTAAGCTTAATTTTTTTATCTATTAAATGTCATGACCCACTAACTTAGCTGATATCACCAAACCGTTAATATTTGAGCATTACTCCCTAGCTCTATCGATTCCAGAGGAATTGCTCTATAAATTGATGGAACTTTAACAATTTTGTTATCGCTGTTTCGAAAGTTACAGGTCCTTGAAATTAACCTTAATACTAGAGATCATTCTTTAGCTCAATAGATTCTAGAAGGATTGTTCTATACATTAATGAAACTCTGACATTTTTATCATGACTATTTTGGAAAATTCAGGGCCTTGAAATTAACCTTCATTTTTCAACTTATTAAAAGTCATGATCCCTCAACTTGCCTGTTATCTCCTAAAGCGTTAATATTAGAGCTCTATTCTCTAGTTATATGGATTCCTGAAGGATTACTCTATTAAATGATGAAACCTTGATATTTTTATCGTTACTAGTTTGAAAGATACAAGTCCCTGAAAGTAACCTTTTTTTAATTAACAAATATCATGAGCCCATAACTTGGTTGATATCTCTTAAACCCTTACTAATAGAGTTCTATTCTCTAGCTCTATTGATTCCAGAAGGACTATTCTATAAATTGATGAAACTTTGATATTTTTATTGTAACTAGTTTGAGAGATACAGGTCACTGAAATTAACTTTCATATCTTTTTTATTTCATGAGCCCCTAACTCTCTAGCTCTACCTATTCTACAAAGATTTTATCGTCAGTGGTTTCAAAGATACATTGTCCTTGAAATTAACCGTAATTTTTTAACTATTAAATATCATCAGCTGATTAAGCCGTTAGATATTTATTCTCTAGCTCTATCGATTCTACCAGGGTTGCTGTATAAATTGATGAAACTGACATTTTTATCGTCACTAGTTTGAATGATATTAGTTGTTGAAACTTAGCTGATATCTCATATTCCGTTAATACTATTCATTATTTAGCTCTGTATATTCCAGAAGGATTGTCCCATAAATGACATTTTTATCATCACTATTTTGGTAGATACCGGGCTTTGAAATTAACCTTAATTTTTTTATTTATTGAATGTCACGATTCCTTAATTTGCCAGTTATCTTCTAAAGCGTTAATGTTTGAGCTCCATTCTCTAGCTCTATCGATTTCAGAAGATTTGCTCTATAAATTGATGAAACTTTGACGTTTTTATCATCACAATGTTGGAAGATACAGGTCCTTGAAGTCAACTTTCATTTTTAATTTATTATATGTCATGATCCCTTAACTTGACTGTTATCTCTTAAACCGTAAATATTATAGTTTTATTGTCTAGTTCTATCAATTCCCCAAGGATAGCTCTATAAATTGAGGAAACTTTGACATTTTTATCTTCGCTGGTTCGAAACTTACAGGTCCTTGAAATTAACCTTAATTTTTTAACTATTAATTGTCATGAGCCCCTAACTTAGCTCATATCTCCTAGCCCGTTAATATTAGAGCTCTATTCTCTAGCTATATTGATTCGAGAAATATTACTCTATAAATTGATGAAACTTTGACATTTTTACCGTCACTAGTTTGAAAGATACAAGTTCTTGAAATTAACTTTAATTTTTCAACTATTAAATGTCATGAGCCCCTTACTTGGCTAATATTTCCTAAACCATTATTATTAGAGGTCAATGCTCTATCTTTATCGATTCTACAAGGATTGCTGTATAAATTGTTGAAACTTTGACAATTTTATCGTAACTAGTTTTAAAGATACAGAGTGGTTATACTAAACGTAATTGTGAGATAAAAATTATAGAAAAACAAAAGATATATCATAAAACTTACTCGAGGCTTATCGTTATGCGTGTCGGTCCAATATCTGTGGAATTTAACGATATTAGGATGCTCCAATTGGGTGAGATTTTCGAATATTAATTGGATCTTTTCCTCTTGACATTTGAAATTCTTCCTCTCCGAAAATTGCACTTCATTCCACACGACTTCGACACCTTCCTCCGTATCCATAGCTAAATAGGCGCTGTCTATACCGGGAACATCTCTCTGCTCGACCTGTAAAGAAACATTTTTTTTACAGTCACTCTGTATAATTAAAAACGACATGCATGTTTCTCCTTTCTATACAATAAAATCAATTAGATTTAACGAGCGATTGTAGTTAACTTTCTATTTACTTTTCAAACTAAAAATGCACCCGATACATTCACTAAGAGAAACTGCATCGAATAAGTGGATTTTCGATAACTTTCGATATCTAATTTATCAAAATATCATGTATTGAACAAATATTACTTCTTTTTATACAATTATAAGCAAATGCTGCGAATATTATTGGTAATAAAAAAAATTGTTTCACACTATTATTTAGAACCAAAATATTTTTTTCAAATCGATTCTGGAACGTTCCAAATCATTTCGGGTCGTTTCAAATCATCTAAAACCATTTTCGAACAAACTGGAACCCTCTAGAACATTTTGAATTGTTTCAAAACGTTTTTGTTTATACCTGCGGTATTTTGGAAAATTCTAAACCACTTTATAACATTTCGACCTCGTCTCGTATATTTTGGAACATTCTAAAACGTTACAGAACGATCTACGATGTTCTAGAACATTTTAAATTGTTCCGAAACGTTTTTGTTTATATCGTCAGACATATGGAACACTGTAAATAACTTTAGAACATTTTGGCTTCTCGCGTATCTTTTAGAGCATACTAAAACTTTACAGAGCATTTTACGATGTTTTAGAACATTTCAAACTACTCTCGTATCTTTTAGAACATGTTAAAACATCACAGAACATTCTACGATGTATTAGAACATTTTAAATTGTTCCGAAATGTTTTTTTATATCGTCAGACATATGGAACATTGTAAAAAAAATCACTTTAGAACATTTCAACATTCTCTCTTATTTTCTGGAACCTAATAAAATGTTACAGAACATTATCAACTATTACCAGACATCGAGGATGTTCCTGGGTGTACTGAAACTATCTAAAATATTCTATTTTGTTCCAGATCAGCTTTAGAACATTCTGAACTACTGTAGAATCTTCTACATCATTCTAAGATGTATTAGAACTTTATTACTATTACCAGGCATACGAGAATATTCCTTGGGTATTCAGTAACTTTTTAAAATTTTGTATTTTATTCCAAATCATCATTAGATTATTTTAAAGTACTCTCAGATACAGCATTCTACAATGTTTTAGAGCACTGTAAAATATTACCAGACGTTCAAGAATGTTCTTGGGTGTTCTGAAACTTTTAAAAATATTGACTTTTGTTCCAGATCATCTTTAGAACATTCTAAATTACTGTAGAATCTTCTAGATCCTTCTAAAATGTTACCGAACATTCCAGGATGTTTTAGAACATTACCAGAATGTTCAATGGGTATTCCGAAACTTTTTAAAATTTTGAATTCTATATCAGATCATTTTAAATTACTCTCGTATCTCTTAGAACATTCTAAAATGTTACAAAACAATTTACAACGGTTTAGAACATTTTAAAATATTACCAGACGTATGAGAATGTTCCTGGGTTTTCTGCAACTTTTAGAACATCAATCTTCAACGTTTTAGAACATTTTAAAGTATTTCCAAATATGAAGATTTTCTTCGGTATTCTATTTTGTTCCATATCATCTTTAGAACACTCTAAATAGCTCAATCTACATTTGAACATTTTAGAGTATCGCCGAACATACGAGGATGTTGGGTATTCCATTTTATTCCCGATCAACTTTAGAACATTCTAAATTACTCTCGAATCTTCTAGAACAATCTACAATGTGTTAGAACATTTTTAAGTATCACCGACCTTACGAGCATCTTCTTGGGTATTCTATTTTGTTCCAGATCATATTTGGAACATTTTAAATAACTCTAGAATCTTCAAGAACAATTTATATTAATTTAGAACATTTTTAAGTATCCCCGAACATACGAGGATGTTCTTGGGTATTCTATTTTATTCCAGATCGTCTTTAGAACACTCTAAATTGTTCTAGAACCTTCTAGATCAATATACAATGTCTTAGAACATATTAAAGTATCGCCAAACGTACGAGGATGTTCTTGAGTATTCTATTTTGTTCCAGATCACCTTTATAACATTCTAAATTGTTCTAAAGTGATTTAGAAAATTTTTGAACCATTTAAATAATTCAACAACGTGTTTTAAATTATTATAAAACATATAAGAATGTGATTGTTCATTTTTGAATATTTTAATATATTCGGGAATATTCTATATATTTTTGAACATTTTAAATTACTCTGAAACATTCTACAATAATTTTCGGTATTTTAAGCTTTTCTAAGTATGAAAAGTATTTGAATTTAAAAAAAAATACTACAACTCTGTCTTGCGTATTATCAGACATTGCTTTGAAAAACGAAATTTTATCAAGTCAAAAATTTGTTGTAGACATTGAACAACGTATTTGAAATCAACGTATCCAAGTTGCATATGTAATATATGTTTGTTTAATGATAATAAATTGGAAAAATGAACTAACTGCCAAAACATGTGAAAAAGTTAAAAATAAAATGATGAATTTTGAATACCGTATTGACGTACTTACTTTTTTATATCTTTATTTATTAGCAACAGACACTTTGACGAAATTAGCATCGGATGATGCCACTTCATAACAGACGGCTTTCTAATCGGCATTCAAATCTGCTAGACAACATCTTTTCAACTCTGAATCCAATCATCCAAACATTTTTCGAAAATTTTAGTTTTGAAAGGGAAAAAGTCGATCGGAACTATATCAGGCGAATAAGGTGGTTGTTTGATACGTTTGCCCAAAAAATATGTTCGGATTTGCGAAATGGCGCCCAAACAACCGTTTAAAACGGTATTTACTGATACGCGAACCACATAAATCTCCCTTGGACCAAAATTACGATGTTCAATAAACAATTTCTTTAATTTTATTGAAACTAAGCGCTTCAACCACGTCTCGACCACTTAGAAACGCTCTGTACCGCTCATTTGTAATATAAAATTTAAAAAATTTGTAAAACTCGACAAAATGGAGCACTGTCAACACAATAAACTATGCGCATTTGATTATATAACAAAAATCTCGAAATTTTCCAACTGTACTGATAGTTTCAAGTCGGTATTGATAAAAAATATTCACTTATGCTTTTATTTATATTTGTTTCAATGTAAAGGTCGCGATTCGAAAAATTCAAGGTCTCCTCTGCTGGCGGGCTATTCGAGAGATTGGTCTCTTTGACCGATATAAAATATTGGTGCCCGGCGTCTGTTACCGAACGTACGAAATATATTTTTTGGATAGGGGCCAATGACGACGCCAGGTTTAATTTCGACTGCATAAATTTTTTTATTCAGCGTTTCAATGGAAACAAAATAATGAAATAATATTAGTGTATCTCATTTTATGGGTGATGTGTAATGCACACATCATGTATAAATAAGGTTGATTTAAGTGTTTAATAATTCTGCAGATGGATTAGGTACTCGAAAATGCGGAATTTCTGAGATACAATACTTCAAATAATTAAAACAAAACATCTTATCATTCAAAAAATCGGACAGATCACATTTTTAAAAATACCGAACTCATATTCTAGTTGATTATTACTAAAGGATCAATCTGTTATGAAAAAAATGAAGAATACTTGGAAGAGCGGAATTTCTGAGATATAGCAAAAGTAAAAGATTAAAGATTTGACAAAAAACATCCTATCATTTGAAAATTCGCACAGGCCACGTTAAAAAAAAACTCCGGCTCATATTCTAGAAGAGTGTTCCTAAAGGATCAATCTATGACGAAAAAAACCAAGAGTACTCGAAAGAGCAGAATTTCTGAGATAAGAGATCTAAGATTTGGCAAAAAACATCGTATCATTTGAAAATTCGTACAGACCACATTTTCGAAAATATCAAGCTCATATTCTAGAAGTGTATTCGCAAGGACTTAATCTACGCGCATAAAAATCAAGAGTACACGGAAGAGCGGAATTTCTGAGATAATGTAAAAATAAGAGATCACAGCTTTCACAGCAAACATCTTCTCATTTAAAAAATCGTACAGACCACATTTTCGAAAAAATCGAGCTCATATTCTAGAAGTGTATTCGCAAGGGGTTAATCTACCTGGAAAAAAAATCAAGAGAACTCGGAAAAGTGGAATTTCTGAGATAAGATAAAAATAAGATATCAAAGATTTGCCAAAAAACATTTTCTTATTCAAAAAATTGTACAGGCCACATTTTCGAAAAAATCGAGCCCATATTCTAGAAGTACATTCCCAAGGGGTTAATCTACGTGGAAAAAATCAAGAGTAGTCGGAAGAGCGGAATTTCTGAGATAAAGTAAAAATAAGAGATCAAAGATTTAACAAAAAACATCTTCTCATTGAAAAAATTGTACAGGCCACATTTTCGAAAAAATCGAGCTCATATTCTAGAAGTTTATTCGCAAGGGGTTAATCTACGTGAAAAAAAATCAAGAGTACTCGGAAGAAGGGAATTTCTGAGATAAAGTAAAAATAAGATATCAAAGATTTGACAAAAAACATTTTCTCATTTAAAAAATTGTACAGGCCACATTTTCGAAAAAATCGAGCTCATAAAAAAAACATCATATCATTCGAAAAATCGTACAGACCACATTTTCGAAAATATCGAGCTCATATTCTACGAGAACTTTCCTATAACGGAGAAAATCAAGAGTACTCGGAAGCGCGGAATTTATGAGATATCGTAATAACAAAAAAAAATTCATATTCTAATTACGTCAAAATGTCTAATTGAAAATGCTAAAGAAACACCCTGTATCATTATTTTCTTCATAGAAATATTAAATACCACCGAAAACAACTGAAGCACAGTCAAATCGAAAGTAATTAGATTGATACGTCTTTGAGTTAGATACAAAATCTGTCAACATGTTAAATTTTATTTAAAACAAATATTATTATCAGTATTAAAAAGTGGCGTCAATAGATAAAAACTAAGCTCTCTCACAATCAGAGCTCGTCTGTTACAAAGAAAATATTTATTGAAACTTTTTGTCTTCAAGCCTACGACAAAAATATTCCAGATTATTTAGAAAACACCTTGTATAACCCACGCCATTATTCTCGCTCTTGTTTATCGACTCGATTCAGAATAATCTCATTATATCTTTCAACGCATTCCCCTTATCAGTTTATATTTCTGTATCGATAAGTCACGTTCGACTTATAAAGATCCATTGTTTTCAGTCGTTCTGAAAACTAAAACCGCGTCATTAACATAATTAAGAGAAACGAAATACGTTAAAGTGACTAGAATGTAAAAAACATCGAAAAAAATTATTATTGTACACCTTGTACTGAGGAAGTCGTACATTTCTTACACCAGTCCTTCACATCATCGGAGTTGTTCATACAATAAAACCTCTCACGGATTCGCTGGAGGGTTTTCTTCACTCCCAGATGACCTCCCGATGGACTGTCGTGTACCTTCTTTAGTACTTCAGCTACTCTTGTTCTCGGGATAACTAGCTGTCTCCTCATCTCGGAACCATAATTGTTTTCAAGGACTCTTTTCAACAGCCCTTCTTCCAAGACAAGGGAGTCCCACTGAGCCCAATACGCCTTGAGTTTCGGTGAAAATCTTGACACTTCTTGCCAGGTAGGTCGCCTATTTTCTTCCTTCCATTGCCGGATCATCTTCAGGTGAGAATCATTCTCCTGATCTTCTCTGATACAGTAGTTCTTGAAACTGCAGCTTTCCTACATTCCGCCTTGTTGCAGTGGTAGCAGTCTGTTGGGCACGGCCGTGTGGACAGGGAGTTGGCATTTCGGTGACTCACACCAGCTCGATGTTCGATGTTGAAATCGTACTCTTGAAGTCGTTCAATCCATCTAGCGATCTGGCCCTCGGGTTTCTTGAACTGCATCAACCACTTGAGTGCTGCATGATCAGTCCGGATTAAAAACTTTCTACCATAGAGATTAGAGATATTGGTAAAAGTGTTCCACGGACTTCACTACCGCCAAAAGTTCTTCTTGTGACGTAGTAGTTTCGTTCTGGTTTGGAGAGGACTTTACTGACATATCCCAGCACTCTTTCTTGTCCTCCTTGGATCTGTGAGAGCACTCCACCAATTCCTACGTTGCTTGCGTCAGTGTCAAGAATAAGGTCTCCCTCTGGTAAAGGGTATCCTAATATCGGCGCAGTGGTTAAATGCTTCTTCAAGGTATCAAAAGCCGTTTGACAATCTTCGTCCCATTGGAAAGCTCTTGCTTCTTCTGTAAGTCGAGTTAAAGGCTTGGCAATATCTCCAAATTTCCTGATAAATCTTCTATAATATGTGCAAAGTCCAAGGAAACTCCTGATTTGATGTTTGTCGGTTGGTTGCAGCCATTGCTGAATGGATGCAATTTTCTCTAGATCCACCGCCACTCCTTCATGGCTCACTACATGACCCAGATAGTTGACTCGGTTTTGGAACAGCTGACATTTCTTCGGGTTTAACATGAGCTGGGCAGCTTGGAGCCGTTTGAATACGTCTTCCAAATTTTTCAAGTGTTCGTCAAATGTCTTCCCCAGTACTACGATGTCTTCCAAAACAACCCTCTTAAGACATTTTCCATGAGTCTTTCAAATGTCGCAGGCGCATTACAGATCCCGAATGGCATGACGTTGAACTGCCATAATCCAGATCCGGTAGTAAAAGCAGTCTTCCCTTTGTCTTCTGGGTCAATTTCACTTGCCAATAACCAGACTTCAGGTCCAAGGTGGAAAACAGTTTGCTGCCGGCCAAAGTATCTAGCGTATCGTCAATTCGAGGCAGAGGATAGCTGTCTTTCTTCGTCACGTTGTTAAACTGGCGATAATCCACGCAGAATCTCGTAGTTCCATCCTTTTTCTTGACGAGCACTACTGGAGACACCCATGGACTAGTAGATGGTTCTATTACTTTTTCTTCTGCCATCTCTTGAATTATTATTTCAGCTTCCTCTCTCTTCGCTCGTGGAAGTCTTCGAGCTGATTGCCTAATTGGCTTAGCATTACCAGTATAGATTTTGTGTTTGACGGCTGATGTTCTACCAGTCTTTCCTCCTTTTGGTACGAATAGGTCTCGATACTGCAAAAAAAATTCTCTCATTCTCATTTTTTCAGCTCGATCCAAAGATTGACCAGCTACTGATAACATTTGTTCGAATCTGGCATTAGAATTGTCAGTGGTCGTTATTTGACGAACTATAGACGTCACTGGTATGCAGGATCCAATCCTAGTTTCCTTCTTGATGGTAACTGAGTAATCATTCACGTTTATCACAAGTATTGGGATCTCTTTCGCCGACGTAACCAATCCTTTTCCAATTAGTACTCCTTTGCTAACTTCTTCGTCATGGTTCCTTGGCTCCATCATAACCGGTGTAACTTCCTCCACGATTCCCTGTAGCCGTGCTACTATCATGGTTTCGTTTCGTACAGGTAGAACGGTATCTTCCTGTACAGCTGCCAACACTGTATCTGTCTGTATCTGTAAAGATTTGAAGGGTGGTTGGCCCCACAGCACTTAGGTCACAATTGGCCCATTGTGCATCCTTCTGAGGTTCAAAACTTCTTTCTAGCTCGTCATCCAGCCTACTTCCTTGAAGTAGGCGATAACGTCGCCTGAATTAAGTTCCCTCATATTGGCGTATGTTAGCCTGTACTCGCCGAATACTTGAAACCTAAATTGAGAGAGTGTCTGACATTCGCAAAGAATGTGTTCGACAGTCTCATCTTCATGTTCACATCCTCTACAAAGTGGGGTGTTAGATAAACCCAGTCTGTGAAGGTGTTTTCGTAGGTGGCAGTGACCAGTCAGAATTCCCGTGATTGTTCGTAGGTTCCGCCTGTTCATAGTCACGTATTTTTTGGCTACTTTGCTGTCTGGGTACTGTAGCAGTTCCTTGGCAAGCCTGCAGCCTTCTGCGTCGTCCCATCTACCCTTAAACTTATTAAGGGAGTGTTCCTTTAATAGGTCGGCCGTTGCTGACGCCGATAGACCAATGAAAGTGCCAGGTCCCAAGAGTTTTTGGGAGGCTGCCTTCTTGGCTAGCGAGTCTGCAATACGGTTTCCTTTCGATTTCTCATGGCCCTTGATCCAGCCTAAAGTGACCGTGTTGTTGTTACAGGCTTCGATTAAGGCCATGTGACATTCTAGTACTAGGCCTGATGTAATACGTGGTCTGTTCAGGGCTAGTAGTGTTTGTCTACTGTCCGTAAGGATGTATATATTATTACCTGCGGTTTTCCTTTTGGTAATCTCTTTAGCAGCGATGCAGATAGCAGTGAGCTCTGTTTGAGCAACACCTGCATTGCAGCCCATTGCCCATTTTATGTTTAGATTCAGGGATCTGGAAAAAATACCACATCCTGAGCCTACATTGGATTTAGACCCATCTGTGAAGATGCGGATTGCGTCTTCTTCCAATAGGTCTTGTGAGTTGTTTTTAAAGATTACCTTGTAGGGCCTGTTGAAGGCATATCGCGGTGTAAAGCTGCCAACACTGCGCTGCCTTCATATGGATGAAGGATTACCTCCTTGGAACCCACTTTAATGGTTCTGTTTCTAAAGTCTAATTGGAAATCATGTACATTCATTACGTCCATTCCCAGAATCACGTCTTCTTCAATGTCAGCTACTATTACCGTATGCGTGAACTTTTCTGCGCCAATGCCCAATTGGATTTGTGTTTCCCCGTGAACGTTGGCACCCTCACCTGTGGCGGTTAAGTCAGAGTGGTTAATACAGGATCATTAGTGCCAGGACAATGGAGAGTTGATGGAATGCCTAGAGAAACTCTACTTCGTTTAAAGAAGATTCCAAAAAAACCTTCCCAGCTGGCCAAACAAATACGTGATGAAATCAGTGTTTACTTTCAAAGTGAAGAGGGTTCAGTGCCATGGCAAAACAACTACTAGGCCTAAGATACAAATGTACATAAGGACGTTTGCACATATTATAACGTATAGTTGAATTAACAACAATAACAAAGTAACAATTAAAGTAGTGTTAATTACATTATATATTTTGTAACAAATTTTAGACCGTTGTGTTTATGTTTAACTTTTTTAACCTATAAAAGTGACATTAAAATATGTGACAATTTGATAAAATAATCTTAAGTTGTTAACTACTTGCCTGCACTGTTTCATCGGCAGCCTCTTTGTCGTCAGTGGCAATCCCAGCTTCTTTAATCTTCCGTGCAGTAGTTTTATCCTTTAAAAACAGCATCGCTTTAAAATAACACCACTTGCTTTTATACTCGTCTGCCCCCGAACCACTCTTCTTCTTCTTAAGTTCTCTTTGAAACTGTGCCAATAATGTTTTCACTTTTGCCTGTACTTCCGAATTACTGGCTTTTATCTCCCGCGAAATGTCATTCCATGCATAGTTCTTTAGGTTTTTATTTTTATAATCAGGGTCCATCGGATTCCAAAGAACTGGTTGCTCTCGATATAGGTCAATCAATTGCATGACTGTTTCACGCGACCAATCAATTTCACTCTCAATGCTGTCGCTGTTCATATTGAGTTGAGAAACACGGACACCAAAAAACACAGACGTACTACCATCAACAGTCGCAACTAGAGTACTGACGCTGTCGGACCGACATGGCGGCCAACCACGTGCGCTAAGGTAAGTGTTGCCAACATTGTTGACGGTCGCTTTTAGTCCCGTCAACATTGCTGCCAGCATATGTTGGACAACATTCTTTGATCTTTACCGACTACTGGTGGGTAAATGCTGCCAACACTTTTCGGTGCTGACAGCATTGTTGGCAGCAAATGTTGACGGAATTAAAAGTACGATTTTTGTAAATGTTGTCAGCTTTTGCTGGCAGCAATGTTGTCAGCTCCGGTGTAAACGCGGCCTTAAAATCAACAATCAAGTGCACACAGTGTGGTCACTGTTCCGTTACATACGACTCCTTTTGGGATTTATCCCTTTCGATACCAAAAAAAAGAGGTCAATTACGACTTTCACAATGTTTAGATTCGTTTATAAGAGAAGAAACACTCGACGGTGATGAGAAACCAACATGTAAGGAACGAAGACGATGCACTAAATCATTCTCAATTAATAAATTTACGAAAATATTTGCTATTCACCTGAAGCACTTTTCGCAAACAGAAATATTTAGTGGAAAACTTAATGTTGCAATAAATTTTCCAATAGAAGGGCTTCATATGAGCCATTACGCGGCTGATAATGTGGCACCTTGTATGTACAACCTCTACGCTATATCAAATCACTGTGGAACCACTTATAATGGTCACTACACAGCATATTGCCGACATCCCTATACGGGACAGTGGCACGAATATAACGATTCAAGGGTGCTATTAATATCGTGGAAATCTTTAGTCAGTGGAGAAGCATATGTTCTCTTCTATGGAGAAGATGACACTAAGTCTCACCTTTAAGTTTAACATTTTTTTAATAGTTTTTAAATTGTATATTTTCATTGTGAACCAATGTCTTATTTGGTTTTTTTTGCAAAATTTATTTATATATACATTGTATTCTTATTAATGCATACATCAAATAAATGTGTTTGTTTATTACATAAGTTTGTTTAACATTTGATAAAAAGGGCAAAACTTTAAACCGTGCGTTCTAGGTGCCTATGTTTATATTAACATCTTTTCCACCTGTATATCTTAAATGCTATTCAATTCTGTCTCGAATAAACTCATATCGGCCAAGTATAAGTTTTTTGATATCAGTCTCATAAAACCTTTGTTTTTCCAATTCAACTGTATTGAATCTCCAGATAACAAATTAAACCCACAAAACAAATCGAAAATAATCTGAAATAACATAATATTTATTTAAAACGACCTTCACGAAAATTTCATAACAAAAACATCATTAATTAAATTACATTTGGAATATCCCCCGTATAATAAAACCTCCTCGCCGTAATCGAGATAACGAAATGAGCAAACTAATATAAATCGATCTAATTACCCCCTTTACGAACCGACCTCGTGATCTAATAATTGGTTCAAACTACGTGCTGTAGAGGGCAGCACTCGTTCTATTTCGATACGATTCAGACTCGCGAGATAACAAGAAATCCTCCAGTCTCCTTCCCTTTCGTGGATTATATCTGCCAGACGTCCGTCTAGACGCATTTCCCTTTCCGCTTTCCCGAATTTTCCGGTCTTCTACTACCAATTCACGTTTAAAAGGAGTATTTTTTCTGTATGCTGTATAAATAAGTTACAATAAATTGCGTTTTATTAAAATATTTAAAAACATTATGGCGCCTGTTCAAGTTTATTTCGAATAACAGACACATCACAGCGTCAATTTCTCCGAAAATTCAAACGATAACGCCTTGCCTACTGTGGATATAGTAATTTTGTGCTAAATGATTTAATTATTTTTCGTGTGACTGATAAAAAAAAGTGTTTGAAAATAATAATTAATGAGATAAACTTCTGTTTCTGAATTATTTATGCGAGGAACGAATTATTAGTCATCAGTACGCGCCTAAAGTATGGTGTAATGTACCTAATCTTGTATTATTAAAACATGTCGGAAGAATTTCCGTCCATTCCATTTTCTAAATTATTCCGCGATGCAGCTAATTATGAAACTAATTATGGTTAGACTTTAGAGGACTATTGTTTTCAAAAACTGTCTAAATTAAGAGCTTTACCTACAACTACAAATACCAGATGACCCCTGTTGACCTTCCCCCCCCCCCACTATGTAGAAACAAAAAAACCAGTAGCGTATGTTTATGAGCCCCCCCCCACTTAAAAATAATAAAATTGAAGATGTATTTACGGAAGAATTAGAAGTTAATTATGAGCTTTCCAAGTGATACGAGGATATATTGAAAAATTCATAGCCTACCATAGAACCAAACAAAATTTCAATGTCAAAATATTTTATTACTCAACATATTTTCCTCTTAATTGGATACATTTATTACAGCGAACCTGCAACGTCTCTAGACCTTTCAAAAAAAATGTTTCTTTTTGCTCTGCAAACCAGACTTCCACAGCCTTTATTACCTCCCGTTGGAAGAAAATTTACGACCTTTTAAACTTTTTTTCAGTTGAGGAAAGAGATGATAGTCGGACGGAGCCAAATCTGGAGAATAAGGGGGTGTTCTAGTAATTCAAACCCTAAATCACGAATTTTTTGCATGGAACATGAGATTTGTGTGCAGGGGCGTTGTCCTGCAAAAACAAAACACCTTTGGATAGCTTACCGCGTCTTTTCTCTTTAATTTTTTCCCGTAGAGTGGTCAGTAATGTCGAATAGTAATCTCCAGTTATTGTTCTACCCTTATCCAAAAAATCAATCATGATTACTCCCTGGCAATCCCAAAAAACTGAAGCAAGAACTTTTCCAGCAGATTTTTGGACACGAAACTTCTTAGGTCTTGGAGAACCAGAGTGTCGCCATTCCATCGATTGTTGCTTTGTTTCTGGATCGTAGAAATGTACCCAAGTCTCATCAATAGTAACAATTCGGTTTAAGAAGTCTACATCGTTTTAAAATCGAGCATATATCGAACGCGATGCTTCTACCCTTGTATGCTTTTGGTCAACATTCAAACATTTGGGGATCCATTTTACAGCAATTTTTCTCACGTCCATATTGACGTGAATTATATGATGAACGCGTTCGTATGAAATATTCAGTGCTTCAGATATCCGTTTTAGCCCAATTCGACGGTCTGATAAAATCATGTCATGAACTGCATCGGTATTTTCGGGGACTGACACAGAAACTGGCCTTCCCGATCGGTCATCATCTTCAATGGAAAATTTACCTCTTTTGAAGCTTGCAGTCCAATTTTTCACGGTCGCATACGAAGGACATTGATCACCAAGGGTATTAAACATATCTTCGTAAATCTGCTTACCTATTAACCCTTTTAAATACAGGAACTATTCCTCCATCATATAATTTGCATGAGATCACGCATTGCCCTCATTTCAATACGGAATCAAAATCTCCTCGAGACAAGCCGAGAGCTAATCATCAGTCTCCTACCAAGGTTAATTTGCAAGTGATTGATTCACCTTCTTCTTTTTCAGTAAGTTCAATGGAAGATAGTGACGTGGTAACTGAAGAAGCAGCCTTTCCCTCTCTGAAAATAATTCGAGAGTTAACAACTTCTCTTCGTACATTTCAATTTCGACCAAAGATTTTCAGAGAGGGGATGACACTCAAGCAGAACAAAAGAACACGTCCAAAAATGATTTGGATGTCAAGGAATGAATTAGCAAAGTGATTCAGTCCAACGATCTATCGACTTCTCCCAAACTTTCAAAACCGCAATTTCTTCATACAATTCAATTGCAAATAACATCAACTCAAATTCCTTATCACGTCGATCAACTGAAAGAGACAGTAATAGAATCCGAGATTATTTGGATAATGATAATGATAAAGAGCTGTTAACAATTACTCCATGATCAGGTCCTTGGATGGCGTTTCCCAAAAATCTCTGGGTCTTAATGGCCTCAAAAATATCGATAACACATGTTTCATGAATAGCGTTATCCAATGCTTATCGAACACAAGGTGGCTATTAGAATATTTAAGTAAAGAAACATCATCATCATCATCATACAGCCCATTTCACGTCCATTGTTGGACATATGCCTCCTCCAAACGTCTCCAGTTCTCTCTGTCCCTGGCTGTTGCAATCCGATTTGTCGTTATCCTCTTTAGGTCATCCGTCCATCGAGTGGGAGGTCTGCCTCGGCTACGCTTATCAGCTCTTGGTGTCCATTCCAACAGTTTTTTGGTCCATCGCCCGTTGTCCATTCTAGTAATGTGCCCAGCCCATTTCCATTTTCGTGTAGTGATTCGTTGTATAATATCATCTACTCCAGTATGTCGGCGTATCTCTTCATTTCTCACTCGATCCCTCAGGGTCAGGCCAAGCATCGATCTCTCCATTCGCCTTTGTGTCACTCTTAGTTTTTCTGCGGTTTTCTTCGTTAAAGTTAGTGTCTCTGCGCCATAGGTCAGAACCGGTAATATGCATTGGTTAAATGCTTTTCGTTTCAAACGAATTGGGATATTTCCTTTAAGGATGTCCTTCATTTTTCCGTACGCCGCCCATCCCAGGGTAATTCGCCTGTTTAGTTCGCAGGTTTGGTTGTCTCTGGTTATTTTAATCTCATGACACAGATATTTATATTTGTCGACCAATTCTACTTTGTTGTTATTAATTTGTATTTGGTCACTGGGAACCATGTTAGTCATTATTTTGGTCTTTTCAAAATTTATTGTCAGCCCAATCTCTTGTATGGTATCGTTGAGTTCTTGGAGCATGTCTTTGGCCTCTCCCAGACAGTCCGACAAAATAACGATGTCATCCGCGAAGCTTAGGTGATTGAGGCTCTCTCCATAGATGAGTATTCCTTTTTGTTGCCATGCCAATCTTTTAAATGCATATTCGAGCACAGTAATAAACAGCTTTGGTGATATAGTGTCGCCTTGCCTAACTCCCCTTCCCATCTTTATCTGGTTGGTTGTAGAGTGTAGATTTACAGTTGTTGTGGCATTTTCATATATATTTTTAATTATGTCGCAATATCGGTGGTCGACTCTACAATCTTGCAGTGCTCTTAATATGGCTGCTAACTCTACTGTATCAAAAACCTTTTTAAAATCGACAAATATCAATGCTAGAGAGCGGTTATATTCAATGGTTTTTTCTATCAAGGTTTTCAAGCACTGTAGGTGGTCGTTTGTACCGTACTTCGAGCGGAAACCAGCTTACTCCCGTGGCTGATAGAAATCCAGCTTTGCCTCCAATCTACTTGTTATAATTCTGGTGTAGAGTTTATAAAGATGATTAAGGAGACTAATTGGTCTGTATGTTTCCAGGTCCGTTATATCTCCCTTCTTGTGCAGAAGTATGGTTATTGAATTGTTCCATTTTATTGGGATATTCTGATTCCACAGGCATAGATTAAAGAGTTTTTGAATCATGGACATCAGTACTGGTCCTCCTATCTTTAACGCTTCAGTGACGACACCGTCTTCCCCTGGAGCTCTATTATTCTTCATCTTTTTCAAAGCCATATTAATTTCATCCAGAGAAATCTCCGGAATATCCTCGGAGCCCTGATTTTGAACCCCTCTCCGCAGAGATTCCTCTGGATTTAGAGTGGTTTGTTTAGCGTATAAAATGCCATAAAAAGATTCCACAATTTGTAGCAAATGTTCGCTGTTCGACGTGATATTTCCATCCTTGTTCTTGAGTTTGACAATTTCTCTCTTCCCACTTGTTAGTTTGCGTCTCATTACCTTCATGCTTTTATTCTCCTCGATAGTTTCAACGATTTTCTCTTCTTTGTACTTTCTTAAGTCTTTACTGATTGCCTTTGCTACTTCCTTGTTCAGTCTATTTATTTCGTCTTGGCTAGCGCCTTCCTCACTTTTCAGTGTTCTTCTCCGTTCCATTTTGTGGTGCGTTTCCAGGCTGATTTTTTCTTCCTTCAGGCTTGTTGGGCAACATTTTTTTGGGCGTCTGTTATTGCTTCCACTATTGCATCATTCAAGATGTTAATATAATTGGATAAGGGTTTATCTTGGAGTATTTTGCTGAGGTGTTCCTCGAATTTCCGTTCATCTCTTGGGCGTGTCCATGTCTTCGTTCGGTTTTTTTTAATAATTTTGTGTCGTTCATAGCTAGTGTTGAGTACGATAGTGACTCTTACCATTCGGTGGTCGCTTGATTTTGCAAATCTATTTAGGACTGTTACATGATACATACATGAGAGATATTAACACTTGCATTTCCAGCATGAAGGGAACACTAATTAAAGCATTTGCTGAAGTTATTAAAGAGCTTTGGTCTGAAGACGGTTCGGACAGGATGGTTAATACAGTATCATTAAAAAGTCAGATTCAGCGATTCGCTCCAAGGTTCATGGGATATGCTCAACAAGATGCGCAGGAGTTCCTTCGTTACCTATTAGAAGGACTTCACGAAGATATCAACAGGGTACATGAAAAAACTAAACCCATATTAACAGAAATTGATGAAAATCTCAATGACAATGAAAAAGCGCAAGAATCTTGGTTAAGACATCTGCGAATGGACAACTCCAAGATCGTAGATAACTTCGTTGGTCAATTAAAATCTAAACTCAAGTGTACATATTGTGGTCACTGTCACCTTTGATCCCTTTTGGGATTTATCCCTTCCTATACCCCAAAGAACAGGTCAATTACGTCTTTCACAATGTTTAGATTTGTTTACAAGAGAAGAATCGCTCGACTGTGATGAGAAACCGACATGTTCGAAATGTAAGGAACGAAGACTATGCACTAAATCATTCTCCATTCATAAATTTCCGAAAATCCTGGTTATTCACCTGAAGCGCTTTTCGCCGACAGAAAGATTTAGGGGAAAACTTAATGTTACAATAGATTTTCTAATAGAAGGGCTTGATATGATCCATTACGGGGCTGATAATGTGGCAACCTCTACGCTATATCAAATCAAAGCGAAACCACTTACAGTGGTCACTACACGGCATACTGCAGACATCCCTACACTGGAGAGTGGCACGAATATAATGATTCAAGGGTGTCATCAATATCATCGAAATATTTAGTCAGTGGGGAATCGTACGTTCTCTTCTATGAGCAAGAGGGCATGAAGTCCCACCTTTTAAGTCAGTAACTTTTTTTTAAATTTAAATTTATATTTTTATGTATATTATGTTTTGTATTGTCGTTTTTTAATTGTTTAGTTTAACTTACAAAAGTTACATTCAAAGTGTAAACTAAATAAAAATTTATTGCGTAACTTTGGTTTACTTTTTGGAGGTCAAACTTTACACTGACACTTCTAATAAGTTACTGTTCGTTGCTATGGTAACGCAATATTTTGTTTCTGCATGGAACTGTCTAGGCTAACTAAATATCAATACATCCTCGTATAATCCTAATTTTTGAGCTCGCTCTTTTAACCTCTAAACCATCCTTAATTGAAGCATGAGCAAAACCGACAAGAGTAAAGTACCTTAAAAAGTTACGGGTGTGAATGCAGCAACGGTTTTTCTATCAACGGTTTTTTATTGTCGCTTATGGTATATGAAGGAAAAACATCTATTGCTGGGGATTTTTTTATGCGAGTCCACTATTCTACAGATGTTGAACAGGCACCTAACAGAAAAATAAATTGTGATCCCTAAACCACCCCCCAACAACCGTCCGAAGTAGAAAAACCTTAAAGCAGTTAATATATCCGTTGCTCGAGGTTTTTTGATGGAAATGAATTATTATATATCTGCTGAATACGCTCTATAGGGTGAAATAATTTGTGCATCAAAAACTACCCCCCAACAACCCTCCGAAGTAGAAGAACCTTAAAGCAGTTAATATATCCGTTGCTCGAGGTTTTTTGATGGAAATGAATAATTATACATCTGCTGAATACGCTCTATAGGGTGAAATAATTTGTGCATCAAAAACTACCCCCCAACAACCCTCCGAAGTAGAAAAATCGTGAAGCAGTGAATATATCCGTTGCTCGAGGTTTTTTGATGGAAATGAATTATTATACATCTGCTGAATACGCTGTATAGGGTGGAATAATTTGTGCATAGTGTATTGTGTAGTTTTTGATGCACAAATTATTTCACCCTATAGAGCGTATTCAGCAGATGTATAATAATTCATTTCCATCAAAAAACCTCGAGCAACGGATATATTAACTGCTTTAAGGTTTTTCTACCTCGGACGGTTGTTGGGGGGTGGTTTAGGGATCACAATTTATTTTTGTGTTAGGTGCCTGTTCAACATCTGTAGAATAGTGGACTCGCATAAAAAAATCCCCAGCAATAGATGTGCTTCCTTCATATACCATAAGCGACAATAAAAAACCGTTGCTAGAAAAAGCGTTGCTGCTTTCACACCCGTTAAAAAGTTGTGATAAGAAATCAAAATTAGTATTAAAATATTGCCTGTTTTAGGTGCTCTTAAATTACATAAGTTCTGATTTTATTGCTCAATGTTTATCGAGAGAAATTTAACCTAATGGCAAAACTGATAAGAGTAAAGTACCTTAAAAAATTGAGATAAAAAATCAAAATTGGTCTTAAAATATTTCCTGATTTAGGAGCTCTTAAATACATATAAGGTCTGATTTTGGTGCTCGACATTTATCGCGAGAAATTCACCTTTCACTTTATAATTAGCAAAACCGATAAGAGTAAAGTACCCTAAAAACTGAGATAAAAAATTCGTCAAAAATCAAAATTAGTCTTAAAATATTCATTGATTTAGGAGCTCTTAAAATACATGATTTTGGTTCTCCTCATTTATCGCGAGAAATTCGAAGAAATTTGATATGAATGTAAACATTTAATTTATTATCATATTTTATACCCGGTCCACATCAGTAGTTATATACGTAGTTCGTCGCTGTTCGTAGGAATATTTATTGATGTGGAGGGGGTGAAGGACCAACCCGGCGCGTCTCCAAGTGGCGGATAAGAGGGGCCTCTGAGATGATTTTATATGAGAAGATCTGCGGGGAAATACCTGGGGGTTCGTTGTGTCTAAAAACTCAACTAGCGACCCTGGAATGCCCTGCCGCGGACCAACTTTACCTGTCCCAGCTGTAGTATCGTGACTAAAGCACACAGCGTTACAATGCGGGGTGAAATTTCGAGCTTACTTCGAAATCACATGTTATACAAATGTCTCCTGGCTGTCTGTGATCAACTCTCGCGGGCCAGTGGGATGGGGGGTCTTGGCTTTACTGCCCGGACCAAGAGGAGACAACCTCATTAAAAATCTAAAATCAAGGAAAGAAACCAAGCCGAAGAATGCGTGGGCTATATAGGAAAATAGTCCTTACTGGTTTTGACCTTGGAGCACCGAGGGGAACAACTGTATTAAACCCCTTACCTCTGCAGCAGTGGACTGTAATGACCCTAGCTTCTCGTGGGACCACTTATGGACAGAGAAAGCAAAACGTCCACCGGAAAAGTAGTGGAGAAAACCTCCACCTCTTCATCCGGACACCTCACAAAGGGAAAAAGGGCCAAACGGCACAAAGGTCGTATGCCATTCGACCTTCCAAAACTGGGAGAACCGGGCGGCATAGACGACCCATTGAGAAAATGCCTCAGTAGAGCAGGGATGCGGAAATACCTATGACTCCTCAATCAGGGAATATCCCCTGAAAAGGCCAGGAAGCAGGTTATTCAGCGCCCAAGAAGCCACAACATGAAATTGGAGAAGATCCTCCAACTGGTCGAGATTCAGAACTCCAACCTCACTACTGGGGCTTGGAAGAACCTGAACTCTTAAAAAGAGGGACAGGGAACTATCCTCACGATTGGTATCGATCACCAATCTGGGGAGGCTCTGAAGGCAGGAGGTTACGCGCTAAACTTCCGTCTTAAGCGTATCCCTGTCTCGGGGCTGGGAAAAAAAAGAACCCCGCGGAGGATCCAAAGGACATGGAGATACCCTCCACATCCGGAACCTGTGGAAAAGGGGAAAAGGCGAAAGCTTGACCTTCGGTCAGCCCGAGATCTCCTCCGGCTCTGCTGGGGTTACTAGGGATGCGGAGATCGCCTCTGCATCCCGGGAAACTGAGCGGAGCAGGCTGGGGGTTGAGGGTCTGACTCGAGATCAAGAAACCTGTACGAACTCCGAGGAAGATATTGCCATAGTGGTCGAGGAGGGTAAGGGAGAGATAAAGGATGGGGATGAACAGAGGCTGAGTAACTCGGCCTTTCTCATCCATAATAATTCACCTTCACGTTTACGAATGTAGCTCAGATTAACCTGCACCACACAAAGGGAGCTGCAGCCGCGATTGCAAGGTTGTTCGCTTAACTTCAACTGGATATTGTACTGATCCAAGAACCATGGACCAACAAAGAAGGGAAAATCAAAGGTTTGGCATGTAAGGATTCTAAATTGATTTATGATCAAAGGCAAGTGTTTCCGCGTGCCTGTGTAATCATAATAAATAACATACAATATATGTGTTTCAGAATACGTGTCACGGGACCTTGTTCCAATCATGGTTCACCTCAACATTGGGGGTATCGACCGAAACATCGTCATAGCCTCTGCCTACTTCGCAGGGGACGGGCCAATAACACCGCCAGAAGAAGTACAAGAGCTGGTGAGACACTTCAATAGCAGACGGCTGCCAATCATAATTGGTTGTGATGCCAACGCACACAATACCGTGTGGGGAAGCACTAACAACAGCGCCAAAGGTGAGTGTTTATTAGAATATTTCTTAGCAAATAACCTTGAGACCTTAAACGTGGGGACAACCCCACTTTTGTCACGATAGCAAGAGAAGAGGTCCTGGACGTAACAATTGTTAATATTGCTGCAAGGAAATATGTAAAAGATTGGAGGGTGATTAGCAAGCCATCACTTTCCGACCATAGGATCATCGAATTTAGGATAGAGGATGATACTACCTCCATTCCTACAATCCGAAATCCTAGAAATACTGATTGGCCTCTTTACAAGACCAATCAAAAGGGCAATTTGGAACACGTCGAAGTAAATGGGGTAAATCACCCGCACTACGACCTGGAACAAAGAGTCGAACAGATTAGTGAGGCAATAATGGAAGCTTTTCATTTCAGTTTCCCACTGTCAAAAGCTCGTTCAGAAAAAGGTGTTCCTTGGTGGAATAAGAACCAGTCAAACCTCAGAAAAGAGGTCCGTGGGTTCATTAATAGAGCCAAACGTGGCGGTAATTGGCAGGGGTACACTGAGAAGCTTACTCAGTACAATAAAGAGGAAGGCCAAAAGGCTTAATTTTCAAGCCTTTTGCGAAAAAATCGCTTCTACTCACATAGAGGCCAGACTACAATAGGTCATGGCAAATGGGGGAACTAACCTCACAATGTCGCTGAAAAAGCCAGACTGTTCATACACGGAAGGTAAATAGGAACGATCGATTCTTCTTCTTAGAACCCACTTTCCTAGTAGTGAACCAGCAACAAGCACTGAAATAGCACCAAAAAACCCCGCAAGGAAGATTGGGACATTGCTAAAAAAATATTTAGCAGACTACGGTTGGAATGGGCAATAAGTACCTTTCAACCATATACATCACCAGGAGCGGATGGAATATTTCCAGCACTTCCGCAGCAAGGGATAGAGGAGATTCTTCCTCGCCTGCTGAAGTTTACAAGAAGCAGTCTAGCAGCGGGTCTAATACATAGAAAATGACGAAGGGCAAGGGTAACCTTCATACCAAAAATAGGGAAAAAATATGGGACTTATCTCCGATCTTTTAGACCCATCTGCCTAACATCGCTTCTACTCAAAACGATGGAGAAAGTAGTGGATAACTACATAAGAACAGAGAACCTGGAAAATATACCACTTCATAAATGTCAGCATGCCTACAGAGCAGGTCGATCAATTGAGACGGATCTGTATCAGCTGACCGAAGTCATCCAGAAAACCCTGAACAACAAAGAAATTGCAATGTGCGCATTCCTGGATATATCTGGGGCCTTTGACAATACAACTCATGTGTCTGTCAAAGAAGCACTAAAAATGCGAGGAGTAAATGAAACCATTGTAAAATGAATGTACGAGTTGTTGACGATGAGGATAGCTGAGACACAGGTGAGGAATCACACCACGTCAGTTAAAGCCACTCGCGGGACACCTCAAGGGGGAGTGATATATCTGCTTCTATGGAACCTCGTAGTAGATGAGTTGCTCTACAGGCTAACGGAGCTTGGCTTCGAATGTATCGGCTATGCTGATGACATAGTTCTAATAGTCAGAGGCAAGTTCGAGAGCACCTTGTGTGATTTATTACAAAAGGGCCTCAGAATCATTGAGTAATGGTACTTGTCAGTGGGGCTAAACATTAACCCAAACAAGACAATAGTAATTCCATTTACCCGGAAAAGAACACTTCGAGCCATGAAACTCCTATTTTTAAGCGAGGAAATCATAGAATGGAAATCAGAAGTTAAATATCTAGGGATAACCCTAGACAGTAAGCTTCCGTGGAATAAGCAAGTTGAAATAACTGCTAGTGAAGCAATAAGAGCTTTCTTTGATGGCGTGCAGAAATCTAGGTGGTAAAAGTTGGGGCCGTAACCCAAAAATACTGCGATGGATGTACGCCATGATTGTGAGACCATCAATTACGTATTGGGCAATAGTTTGACATACAAAAGAAAGTCAGTACAGCACGAGGAAGGCCCTTGACAAAGTTCAAAGTAGAAAGATCTGCCCAAGAGGCATTTCTTAGAATATCTAAGGAAGGTTCAGACAATGAGAGTATTAAAAATCAGGGAACCTGGTCCTCTCTAACAAAATACATCTCATCAGCGAATCTTCCCTGTGACGAAGTGATCAAGAAAGTAAGTATCGAAAAGAATTTCACTACGATGCTAAATAAGAGACTGGGAAAGGGAATACACCACCCAAACTCTCAAAGGAAATTCCATTAGATGGTATACAGATGGTTAAAAAACCACCATTGGAGCTGGCGCTGGAGTATTTGGGCCTGGCACCAGATACTCATTATCGTTAGGCTACTTCCCGAACGTCTTTCAGGCAGAAATACTTGCGATCGAAAGATGCGTGGAAACGAACCTAGAAAGAAACTATCAGAAATGTGACATATCGATCCATTCTGATAGTCAAGCAGCTATCAAAACATTGAGCTCCCATTTCATTGACTCAAAGTTGGCATGGGAGTGCCGAAGAAAACTTGATGAATTAGGCAAGAATAACAGGGTCTCTTTAGTATGGGTTCCTGGCTACTCGGGAATCACGGGAAATGAAGAGGCCAATACACTCGCCAGAAAAGGAACACAAACGCCCTTTATTGGTGCGGAGCTTTTCTGTAGTGTAGGAAAAGTGAGGATCTAACCTCGTTGAAGCCGTCCCAAATACTAGAGTTCATTAGAAACCTGGAACTGGAAGGCGAGCTGTAGTAGTAGCGAGAACAGCTCTGATAGGGAGAGGTACAATAAACCTTAGGCTTCGGTGCATTGTTACCCGGTTAAAATCTAATCTAACCTAGGACATGTACGCAGTTTGTGTAAGCACCCCAGGACTTCTGCAAATCAAGAACCCTAGTCACAGGAAAACTAGAACGAGTCTGCTACGAGAAGGCAGCACCGACCCATGATCGTTCCAAATACCCTCTCATACTGTAGACTGAGCCCCCCCCCCGACAAATAATATTGAATTCCTGCGTAGTAGGACGAGCTCAAAAATTGTGATTTGCGGGATATGAAAGATCATAAATATGCGCTACTTATTTTTTGTTTCTACAAAGTGGGGAGGGGAGGGGGTTGCAGGTCAATAGGGGTAAAAAACCGTTACAGTAAATACAGGTAACTTCATCCAATAGAAAATATTGAACTACTTTTTCACACATTACATATAGATCACGTTGGACATTGTCACTAGCGACAAAAGAATTTTTTATTATTAATTGACGATTTTACGAAGTTCTGTATATTGGGGTCCGTACGTGATGCAAAGACAAGAAGCTCTGGTAAACTTAATTCATATTTTTTGAGTGCCAAATCGTATTGTAAGTGACAGAGGAACGATATTTAGCGACACCTCAATCATTGAATTCTGTAACACGTATGGCATTACGTTCTCAATGCACTAGCTAGGCGAAGAGATAACGTGCAAAGTAAATTATACGATAAAACAAAAGTAAGTGAATTACCAATATCAGCCGTAGAGAAAGGGAACCTGAAACATGGTATAATTTCGTTACATACCAGTGTCAAAAAGGTTGCCAACGGAAGCTTTAATAGGCAGCAAATCTAAGAATGTAGCGGCAGCATGGTTTTTGAATGTGATCCAGATAGAAGTTGAAAGATTAGACCTAGATCAGTACATATCTTCTCGTATTACACGAGATAAACGAAGACAAAAACAAAGATACGACAAAATTAGGAAAGAAGATACAAAGTACGTTTTGGTACGTATCACAAGTAAAGGTATAGTTGTGAATTTGAAATACCGTGTTTATTATCTTCGACCGTTGTTAACTTTACCCAGTGGGGAACAATTTATGGACCGTAAATAGCATAGTTGTAAATCAACACCAAGTACACAGTCCGACCCTACGCAGGGACGTCTTTAAAAATTTGAGCAAAGTAGAAAACAATTGCTTCTTGACAAGGATTTGTTTTGAATGATAACTGGCGTTGTCCATCACAATGACAGAATTATCGGGCAAATTAGGCAACAGTTGTTCTTGAAACCAAGTCTCAAAAAGTGCCGAATTCATGTCTTCGTGATAGTCGGCTGAACACTTTTTTATATTTTTTGCGGACAACAGCAACGCATTGGAAACCCATCCATCGCTGCCACCGGCATGTAAAATTATTATTCTTTTTCCCCTAGACGGAGGAGCCTCTAGACAACAACTTTTTGTGCCATCAGTCCATCCTTTCTTGATAACGGCATGACTATCGTACTATGTTTCATGCAACCAAACTATGTATCGACCTTCTTGGCGAAATCTTCTTATTTCTGTAACGTACTCCCAACGCAATCTTTTTAATCGTCCACTTTCCATGATGCTCATCCTTCCGTTGAGAGTTTTACACTCAAAACCTATAGTTTTCAAATATTTCCGAAACCATTGTTCCGAATAGGTTACTTCAATTCCCGAAACTTTCAATCTTTCCAAAATCATAGACGTTGTTGGCACCCTATTTTCTTTGTAAAAAGAGTAAATTTGTTGTTTTATTTCAGTTCCCGCCGCTTCATCGATTCTAGAAAATTTCTTCATTTCTCGTTTCTGTCTTTCTGCCTCTCCCTTGTTTATAATGTCCCTTACCGTAGATACAGGGACTTTTGTTAATTCATTTGTCACGGTGAAAGAAGTTGAACACCCTTTTACAATTAGAGTTTGGTGAACATTTTTTATTATCGTTTTTGCGTCTTTTAACCTTCCTGTTGTCCGAAACATCATCTTCAGTATCACTGTTGTCACTAATTTCAATCACTTCATTCTCTATTTCCATTTCAATCGACACAATGTTTTTCCATGGACGAAGCACTGCCATTTTTATTTGCACAATGCACAACGATGAAAAGTCACAGACTGATAGACTGCACCCTTGCTTTACTTGGTTGGTGATTACTCCGACCCTGTTAGGACGCAGGTATAAAGGATAATTTCTAATTTATGAGGAGGCAGTATCTGTGGTCTTTATGCATTCTTGTTGTATTTAACATTTACACAATGCTCCCTGTCATAAACACGGTATTTCAAATTTTTTAATTTTTTTTATACAATTGGATCTAGCAAGAAGCTGCTAAATGAAATAGATCTACGGAATTCTGACCGAAGGGTAAATTTTAGCATGCTTTACGAACGCATTGTATATTGTTATTGTCTGGATAAAATAAAAACATAAATTCCTCGTTCTCTTATGACGCATTTCCGATAAACATCATTTCGTAACGAATTCCATTCCGACCTGCAATGAATATTTATGAAAGAGACTTCGAGAAGCCGTAAAACTTATAACTCATTCTTGTCGTCCGTTTGATTCTTGGGTCGATGGATTTTACGATATGGCATGTCGGATGCCAACGTTAACTTTTTTTTAAAACAATCAGATTCGGAACAAAATAAACGGTTTTAAGGATTAAAACTAACTTTTCCACATCTGTGGCCCTGAACAATATTCTATCACAAAATTGTTACATGTATGCACTTCGGGGGATGTATCGTGCTATCAAACCGAAATTTCTCCAAAAATAACCAAAAATTCAGTATATCTGGATATATAGGACCCGCTGTACTCGCTCTAGTCAACTGAAAATCAATAGGGTACATCTGTGAGACACCTTGAACAATATTCAATCATAAAATTGATCAATGGTATACTCTCTAGAGGCTGTATCGTGCTAAAAAACTGAATTATCCAAAAATGACGAAGATTTGGTACTTCAAGTACCATAGCACCCGTTGTACTGGCTTTACTGAGTTAAATATCAATAGGGTTCATATTTGCGATGCTTTGAATAATATCCAATCATAAAATTGGTCACTTGTATATACTCCGGAGGCTGTGTCGTGCTAACAAACTGAAACTTCTCCAAAAATGACAAAAATATCGTACTTAACGTACTGTAGCACCTGTTGTACTGGTTCCGGTGAGCATAAAATCAAAAGGGTTCATCAGTGAAATGACCTGAATAATATTTAATCATAAAATTGGTGACTTGTTGAACTCCGGAGGCTGTATCGTGCTAACAAACTGAAATTTCTCAAAAAATTACAAAATGTCGTACTCCAAGTACCATAGCACCTGTTGTACTGGCTCTGGTGAACTGAAATAGGGATCATCTGTGACATGTCCTTAACAATATTCAATCATAAAATTGCTGACTTATTACACTCCGGAGGCTGTATCGTGCTAACAAGACATGTATGAAAAAGTGGCCGACGACGACATACACACAGGATTACTTTTCTAAAAACCGTTTTTTCGTGTTGTTGTTGATGGAAAACGTGAAAATGACTCAAAAAAATTTTCAAAATTCCAACTTTTTTTGGGGTAAACCATTACTTTTCAAGCATATAGAAAGGTTGGGCGGAAAAGTAAAAATTGATTCAAACAAACTGGTCAAAACAATTACAATGTTTTATTAATTTTAACAATAATAACACTACTTTTGTGTGAATGTAAATAATGCAAAAACATTTTAATTATATTGAACAATGTTATATTACAAATCAAGTGATACGGTTAGAAAAAAAACATTAAAAATATATTATTGAAAAACTATTTATACAAACGACCTCGTACATCATCGTATTGTTTGGTTTGGAAACGTGTCATACCTATTATCGAATACTTTGCTAGTATATACTTTTCCGAAATTGAAAAATAAATACATTCAAGGCCAGGACCGGACGTGGAAATTTTTATTTACGACCTTCACTTTAACTTACAATCATTTAAAATACATTTTTTGTCATTTATCGGTTTCTTCCCGCATGGCTTCAAAATTTGAAAATAAATAACGATGATTTTAGTACATTTTAATCCAGTTTTTCTTTAATTCAAATACGTCACAGATGTTTTTCGGCCTACCGTTTCACTAGACTCAACATCTCTTGACTATTTTTACGGAATTACTTGCTACAGAGCTGTAGATATTTTAGAATAATTGAAAAACCCCTTTATGTAAAATTTTCAGATTTTGATTATGTAATCGCCCTGTATATGAATCAGCTAATACGTGAAAGTCATTATTGTTAATCATTTACATGATTAACGATACTGTATCAATTGGAGGTTGGTTATTTTATATATATATATATATATATATATATATATATATATATATATATATATATATATATATATATATATATATATATATAAACATACAAGTAATAGTAGATCAACAATTGTTGCGGATTTTCTATAGACGTGATTAATTTCAAGGTTATGTTAGATAAAAAATTGTATACAAAATTATAATTTCCGAGAAATTAAATTTTTTTTAAATCTTGAATTAATTTAAAACAGTCTACCAATTTTTCTATATTTATGCATTTGCGACAAATATATCCCAAGTTTATAATAATAGTAAAAAATAAAATGCTTACACTATACTTTTAAATTCGTGATCGAAAAACGCGTTGACATTCTTTATAATTTTTTAAAATAAGTATACAAACCATTTTATTTCCCACACTGTATATTTTCTCTCGAATCAAAATATAATTTTCTATGACAATTTAACTCATGTATAAAAAATCGCATATGCCACAGTGCAATTGTCACTTTGACAGCGGCAAATGTTAGCTTTAATTTAACAGCGACAAATACACTAGTGCTTTTTTCACTTATTCATTTGTTCATCAATTATCGCGGTGTTGGTTACCAGAATAAATAGTTTGCCATGTTTGTCAACAACTTATTGAATTTTCAAGAACTAACAATGAGTCGATTCGGTGTGTCTACGAACGCCGAAATTAGTCAAATTGTACATTAAATTAAAAATGTGTGTTTATTTTTAATGTTTCATAAATAAAGTTTGCATTGATGTTTCTAAATTTCTCATTCATTAAATTGTCCTGCCGAATTACACTCGAGGTTTGTATTGATATTGGGTAAATTTGTGTTGTTCAAATTCTAAACTGTTTCCTTTAGCAATTTGACTCGAATAACTGTCAACCTAAAAACACTCCACCTTCGGTGTCGTGTTTTTAATAGTTGACAGTTATTCTCGTCAAATTGCTAGGAAATAGTTTCTCATTAAACAACCCAAATTTACCCGATAAAATACAAACCAATTATAAGTGAAAATAAAACATAAGAATTTATGTCTTGACTACCTTGCCGGATCGTCAGAATGGTCGAAGAATGTACGAATCTTTGAAATTGTAAGGTTATGTCTTTTCGTTTTGTTTATATTTGAAATATGAAGAATAAATTTTAATTACCTGTTGGCCGAATTGCCAATATAGCAAACAGGAATGTAATAATTATATTTCTTCTCTATCAATCGAAATTTCCTGTCAAAATTATTTATACTACATTCGTTTAGCGTGCGAATCAATTTTCCGGAATAGAAGTCATAGAAAATAATCTTCCCCTTTTAATTTTAGTAGTAAACGGTGTCTTGGTCTGTAAACTCCTAGAAGCGGAGTAGCAAGAAAAGTAAAATAAATCTCTCAATTTTCGTGAGAAAAATGGCATCAACCACGGTTCTTAATCAAGTGAAATTTAAAAGTGCAACTTTAACTACATAATATTCGACGGAATACTGAAGACCAAGCACATTCTATACGAATGGAAAAAAGAGGAGACCATCATGGTGAGGAAGAAAGAAAAGTACCCCAAGTACAGAGAGGTCTATCCATCTCCTCCCCATGATGCGCAAGATAGTCGAGAGGGTCGTCTTGAAGAAACTTCAAGAGGAAACATAAACCATCGGGATTCTGTCTGAAGAACAGTTCGGATTCGGGAAACAACGAAGAGCCGTAGACCAGGTCCTGAAGATAGTAGAATACGCCACCCAAGGATTCAACGTAAATCAATCAACAGGAGCCATCTTTTTGGATGTCAGCAAAACCTGGCACAAATGCCTAATATTTAAGATGAGAGAAGCCGGATACTCCAAAGCCAAACAAAACCAAATCCGAATTGGGATAGATGGAAGAAGCAGTACTTTCTACGGTGCTCAACTACATTTACACGGCAGACATTCCCACGACAGACAACACCATGACGGCCCTCTACGCAGACAACACTGCCATCACAACCAGAAGCACCTAACTAGAAGACTACAGGAAACCGCGGAATGGTGTACAACGTAGAAGATCAGCCTCAACGTAGGGATGACCCAAGCCGTGTTCTTCGAAAAGAACAGGAAGAGGCCAGAAGACAACGTGGACATAGCGGGAAAGAAGTCAGCTGAACCATTAAAGCGAAGTACCTGGGAGAAAACTTTTTACTTACTCGAAAGAAAAACTGGCTCTAGCTTTAAAATCCCCAAAGGATGATTAAGAAACTGTTGTGGCTGCAGTAAAAAAGTTTGAGATACCCATAAGCACTATAAACTCTTGATAGGATTTCTGGGAAAACGCCAGATGTATTGCGCAAAGCTGGTTCAGTACCCATAATGATTATTGAAAGCAAAAAGCGCATAAGAGATTGGGCATTGAATATGGCCAGATGCGGATTTCCTATAAAAAAAACAGAAAATTATTGATGCAGTAACAAAAGGCCAGGTACGAATTTTTTATAAAAAGACATGATGAAATACGTCTAAGAGAAGCTGAGAGTATTATAAAAACTAGATCAGTGATAAATGAATAATATATAAGAGCTTGGGTACAGGAATTGCAGAATTTCCTGGAAGAAAATTGTACAGAACGTTTATTTTAATTTTTATGTACGGAGCTTCAGGCCTTATAAATGCCTGGCAACGCTATAAACACAGTAGAAAGAATATGGCCGCTAGAACAAAAACGGCAAATTTTGCAGTGTGTTAATTTCAATAAATTATTAAGTTTATATATAGTCCAACGAGTTTTAATTATAGTCCAAAACAAAAATAATATTGAGAAAATTATGTCAGATCCTAGCTGAATATACATGAGTCAGGGTTTTTGCTTTGCCGAAAAACCGGAAAAGTACTGGGTCCTCGTGGCTTCAAAATCTTCCAAAATCAGATTGAAAAATATTTTCGAATAAACCCCCATTTTGAGCTAAATAGTAACCGAGCCCGTTATAAAATTCTTGACGAACATGGATGTCAATGAAGCCACAAGAATAGTCACCGATAAGATCATATCAGCTGCCCCGACAGCAGTGCCTCAAACAAAGGGCGTTAAAGGGAAAAAAATGGTTCCATGGTTGAACGAAGAAACAGCTTTTTTAATAAAAGAAATAAATAAAGCATTCAACAAATTCAAAAGATCACCCACAAAAAAGAATATGATCGCCTTCAAACAGGTACGAGCCAAGGCTAGGAGAAAAATTCGCGATAGTAAAAGACAATCGTGGGAAAATTATGTCTCTACTATAACATCTGAGACACCGGTGCCACAGGTGTAGAAGAAAATTCGTGCCATTATAGAAAAAAAAGTATCAGATGCCACCCCAGATTACAAATAAAGAAGAAATCGCAGAAAAAATTGCTCAGAAATTCGAAACTGCCAGTAGCACACTTATTCTGGACCACGAGTTTCAACAACATGGGGAATATTCAGAGAGAGAAATTACCTCAGATTACAACATTTCATTCACTACTTTGGAGTTTGATTACGCACTCTCTTAAATGACTAACTCAACACCAGGCGGAGATAGAATCACATACGACTTCATAAAGGTGGGTACAGACATAGAACAAAACTTCGTATCGTAACTCCGTCGCGCAACAATTGTTTGTTACGCATCGAAGATACGGCGTGTCAACAAATATAACGTATCAATACATCGTCGCGTATCTTATAAATGGGACATTTTGCCGTTCCGTCTTTACTAAAACAGAACAATTAAATTAGTCTTTTTCTTGTGTGCAATGGAGGTTGTTGCAGCAGCTTATATATACATGCATTACTTAGTTAAAAAAAATAAAAAAAGACGCGCAGAAAGACGCTGGTGGCAGACCCGGTTGTATAATAATAGAAGTGTGTACAGTCGAAATCATTTACTGTTGGATTTAAAATTTCAGGCAACTAGTAGCCTTTACAAAAATTTTACTAGAACGTCTCCAACAGACTTCGATTACTTGATTAATTTAATTGGACCCAAAATAGCAGTAACAATTCGGTTTCTGGCGACTGGTGACTCTTTCACCAGTCTACAATACCTTTTTAAAATTTCTAAACAATCGATTAGTGCTATAGTTCCTGAAGTGTGCGAAGCCATTATAGAAGGATTAAAAGAAAATATACAAGTAAGAAACTGTTTTATTAAAGAAGTATAATAAACACACATTAAACAAAACAAATGTTTATCTTAAATTCTCTAATTCAATATCGGACATATCCAATAGTTGGCGTGGTAAAGAATTGACTGGAGTACTGCGACTTGAATGATCCGAAATACTAGAATTAGCATAATTATATGCTGGAGATGGTACCTGTGAATGCTGTTGAGTAAAACTGGAAGCTGGGCTATCCTGATACTGTTCAAATTGAGAATGTTGTGGCACAGAATTTGCAAAGAATGACTGAAGAGTATGAGTACGGTATGATTGCGAATGATAAAAATTGGTTGAACTTTGTTCGAGATGGGTTATGTCTGCTTTAAACAAAATTAACATAATAACTTGTTGTACAGTACTTTGTAATTCAAGAGAATATTTGGCCAGTTTTTGAGCCACAATATTTCCAAATATTTGACATTCGTTTTGCTCCTGTGGGTTTCTAGCGTTTGCTGATGCTTCTGACAGTATTTTAAAAGCTTTATCTAATTTCTCAGAATCTTCATTCCTCTTTTGGCGTTTTCTACTAGGTGTCGCTTCATCGCTTTTCTTTTCGGTACTAGGTGTTGCTTTTCTTTTCGGTACATTTTCTATACTTTCCCGATTCTCCTGTAGAGCAGAATTTTTATCGTTATCTGCTAATGTTCCTTCATCACCCGATATTTCCTTTTCATCATTATCTTCTTCTTCGTGTACAATCTAAAATTAAAAATAATTTAAAGTAAGTATTTAATAAACAAACTTATTTAGAAAATAAAAATATGTCCTATTTTTGGCGCACTGTATAATTTGTTTTAACGAAATTTGTTTTAATTTTTACAGATACCTTCAACACCAGAAAGATGGTTAGAAGTGGCAAAACAGTTTGAGGACACCTGGAACTTTCCACATTGTCTGGATGCTTTAGATGGGAAGCATGTTGTTCTACAAGCTCCAATTAACACCGGAAGCGAGTTCTTTAATTACAAATCAACAGTAAGTGTAGTTCTTTTTGCCCTAGTGGATGCTAATTATAACTTTTTGTATGTTGGTGCTGGAGGCCAAGGAAGAATTTCAGATGGTGGTATCTTTAAATACTGCTCGCTTCACAAAAAATTAGAGCGAAATGACTTAAATTTACCTGAACCAGAAGCTTTACATGGCAGGCAACAGAAAATTCCCTATTTTTTTTATTGGAGACTAAGCATTTGCCTTAACTGAGTCGTTAATAAAACCGTTTTCGGGAATACATCCTAAAGGATCATTGCAAAGAGTGTTTAACTACAGATTATCTCGCGCACGAAGAACTGTAGAAAATGTATTTGGCATCGTCTCAACCGTTTTTAGAGTACTTCGTAAACCGATGTTACTTGAACCCAGAAAAGCTGAATTAGTTATAATGGCAGTAGCTCATCTACATAATTTTTTAAGAGAAAGTTCCACATCTTGTGCTTTGTATACGCCACGAGGAACCTTCGATACAGAAATTGATGGAAAGCTTGTAGAAGGAAAGTATAAAACTATAACTAATGAACCAATGTCTTCTTTATTTCCAATAAGAAAAATTCCCAGAAGACCAACCGAAAATGCAACACGAATTAGAGACGAATTGTCATCGTACTTTCAAAACGAAAATCAACTTTTGTGGCAAGATAATTATACGTAATTCGTTTTATACTTACGGTGCTTTGTGTTTCCCGAACCTTGTTTTTGTCCCAAAGGAATAGCAAACTTTTAAAGGCAAACCAACTACTTTCATAGATATCTGAAAGCCCTGTAATAAATAAAAATAAAATTTGTAATTGAAAAGTAAATAAACAAAATAGAAAAGAAATTAATTTTCAATTATTCAAACTTACCTTTACCCGTATCGTGGCTTTTTTTACTTTCTCTCGCCTAAGTTCTGACAGAAGAACATTAATTTTTGTTTGCATTCATCTACTGTTGTCCGAAATTCTACAGCAAGTTCTTCCCAAGCATCATGCTTCTTTATTTTATTATAGTATTTGGGATGTTTTGCATCCCACAAAATTTGTTTATTACGATAACTATTTATGAAATCCAGGGTAGATTCTTCTGTCCACTCCATGTTTTCAACTGAATAAACAAAACGAAAAATAAATCGCAACTGTGTACCGCAGACCTGTCCAGACATGCTAACAAGTGGTGCAACATCAGTGCGTATCATTTCTTTGATGCGGCGTCAAAAAACCGACAACCGATGGAACGCCGAGATGTTACTATGTTCTTGTGTTACGCAGTGCCGTCCACACTTGTTACGCGACGGCGTTATGATACGAAGTTTTGTTATATGTCTGTACGCACCTTAAAACAAGCACCAGAATCAACAAGGCACATTATACTGGAACTATATAATGAAATCTGGTCGAACGGAACATACCCAGAAATGTGGAAGAAAGCTATCATCATCCCTTCACTCAAATTGGGAAAAGATGTATAACTGCTTTGCTAACAGAAGCCATATGGTGGCTATATTTTTCGACTTAGAAAAGGCCTATGATACAACCTGGCGATTTAACATACTCGATCAACTGAACAAATGGGGAATAAAAGGCAGTATGCCGAGATTCATACAGAGTTTTCTTCTCCATAGAAAATTCAGAGTACGCAATGGGTTAACACAATCAAACTTACACAAACTAGAAAATGGAGTACCCCAAGGATCCAACCTGAGTTTCCTTCTGTTTGCGATAGCAGTCAATGGACTCCTTGATAATCTTGACCAAGCTATAGGAAGATGTTTATATGTCGATGACTTCACAATATTCTACGCGGCCGAGACGATGGCAGAAATAGAAACAACCCTGCAGGCAGCAATAAACACTCTTGCTAGCCGAGCAAAATATCTTGGATTTAAATTCTCCAGTACAAAAACGCATTGCGTGCAATTCTGTCGGCTAAGATCAATTCATCAAGATCCAAAACTGAAACTATACGACGACGATATTGAGTGTAGAGACAACGTAAAATTCTTATGGCTTTTATTTGATAAAAAACTCAACTGGAGTACTCATATCAACGAACTTGCTCTGAAATGTAAAAAGGCACTGAATCCTCTACGAGAGTTAGCAAACATCAACTGGGGTTGTGATAAAGACGTCCTTCTAAAGATGTACAAGGCACTTATAGCCTCCAAAATAGAATATGGCTGTATGATTTATGGATCAGCCCGAAAAACAAGGCTCTAAGTTCTAGAGTCAATAAAATGCACCGCTCTAAGACTAGCTCTAGGAGCATTTCGAACAAGTCCTTATGCATCCTTGTGTGCTAAAGCAAGTATCCCACCTCTAAGTATCAGAAGAAAACAACTGCTAGCCAACTACTGTATGGGAATATGGGCTCAACCGAACCATCCAAACTATCCACCATACCATGATGATGAACACGACTTGTTTCAACGACGACCGACAATAACACGCCCAGCAGGTATCCGTCTGAAAGAGGATCTTGACTACATGCAATATTCCTTTCCAAATATTCTCAATTTCGGTCCACCAGAAATACATCCTTGGAAGATCGTTCCATTACATGCAATTATGGATATTGGGATACATAGAAAAGCAGACGTCAATCGAACAATTGTTAGAGCAGAATTCAACAGAATTGTTGACAGATACCCAGGAGACCAAGTTATATTCACAGATGGATCAAAAACTCTGGGAGGCTGTGGCTCGACATTCACTACGCTGGGAATATCCCATTCATGGGCAATGCCCAGAGAAACCAGCGGGTATACTGCATAGCTATACGCCATTATGCAAGCCCTACGATATGTTGAATCTGGAAATAAATTGCATTACATAATATGTACTGACTCCAAGAGTTCGATTGAGGCCCTGAGTAATCCATTCAGCAAAGATCCGCTGGTCCAAATTATTTTGGTGATACTGACTCTGCTTCAAACTAACGGTAAACTCACAACGTTCATTTGGATCCCAAGTAACCACGGAACTGAAGGGAATGAACAAGCAGATCAAGCAGCTAGAGCAGCTGCGCAAGCAGACATAATAGAAAATATACATGTGAGACCATAAGACATAAAACTACATTTGAAACATAAGTTCTTGGAGGTTTGGCAAAATGAGTGGAACAGAACAGATGCCAAACTTCGAGACATGAAAACAAAGGTCACCCCTTGGACGCTAATACCTTACCAATGTAGACGAGATAAGGCTGTGATGACCAATTGGGCATACCCGCCTCACAAACGTATTCATGCTAGTGGGAGACAGACAACCTAGATGCGACTACTGTCGATCCAGGTTGACAGTAAAACATATTATCATAGACTGCCCTCAATATGATGTAATGAGACAAAGACTTGCGATACCGAATGATATTCAAACGTACCTGAAAGACGAATGGAATACATTGAAAAAGGTTTTGAAGTTTTAACAGAAACAGGAATATACTCCAAACTGTGACATGCATTCTTACATGTGGTTACATATGCGTATAAGGCATGACATCAGAAGTCGATGCATTGAAAAAAAATTATTTCATTCTTGATTATCATCATTTGTTATTTGAACTAGTGTTAATAAACAAGAACATATTTTTCCGAATGTAACATAAATTTTAAATAAAAAATCTGCAGCAACAACATTTTTTTGATTTTATTAATGATTTTGGATAAAATTTCCTGAACTTTTAAAATCAAATTTGAAATTTTCTAAAATAAAGTTTTACTAATATTTCAAAATCACGCAATTATTCAAAAACTTTAAAAAAAAATATTTTAAACGACGCCAACCAACCCATCAAGAAAATAAAAACAAAACAGAGGCACTATTCTAAACACTTTTCAAAAAAATAGAAATGTTTCAAATCAATAATCACATCCGATTTTGCATAATTTTTTGGACGCCGACCAATTAAAAATAAAACGTATTCGTAATCAAATTTTGAAATAGGTAGTCACAAGGGATTAAATCTGGATTATATGCAGTTCGAAACAATCTAGAACCTATCCTAAAAAAATCTGAATGATTTTCGACGGGGATCTTTACATTCCGTGAGATTTTCAAGGTCAATACCGAAAAAAAACTTTAGCCTTGGCCGGGTTCACAAGTAAAACCCATTGTATTAACTGTGATTAATGCTGATAGTTAAATTAAGTCATCGTGCTTCTTTTTGATAAAATATAGTACATTCTTTTCGTGTTGCTACGTTTAATATTTCTTTTTAACAGTTTTCTCAAAAAAAAGATAACTATTTTTAACAAATATTGTATTAAATTTATCTCAAAAGCATCCCTCTCGGGTTTGTCTACATTTATATCAATTAGGAAGACATATTACTTTGTACTGAAGAGGCGCAATAAAGCCAAAATCGCACCACATTTAGGCCATTTCTCTTTTTAAACGCGGTCAATTTTTTTATGTAAATAAAAATTTGACGCAATGAAAAAAATAAAGTTATCACAAATCGGATTAATTAAACCGAACGTGGAGGGGTCAACAATCTGTTTTTGTTTATCAACAATTCAGTCTAACCGCAAAATAACAATCATTTTTGATAACAGTTCGTATGATAAATTTTAGAAAAATATATTAATCATTTTGTATATAGGGTAAAACATAGAAAGGTTTCTGTACCATTTCTAGAAATATTACTCGTCGTCAATTTTCTATCATGCCTTCAATCGACTAAAAATGGGCATTTCGAAGTAGGAATTTAAGTTGTAGACAGAGAAAAAGAGCAGTTGGTAGTTCGATATAATTTTTTTGCCAGAAATACGTTTTCTATGATATAAAACAACATATTAATTATGTCAAAACTTATTTTATTATCTTTATATTGTCCGCGATAAGGAATTTGTCCCCGTAAAGGTTGTTTAACCGTATTATTTCGTTATCTTCAATACCTACGTTAAATCTACGATTATATTAACGATTAAAAGAATTTTTCTCATTTAGATAACGAAATTAATTAGTAAATACTATTATTAATTTTGTTACTAGCTTAATTGGAGAGTCACAATAACATAAAATCAAGAGTTAAGAACCCAAACACATGAGGTAAGCAAGCGAACAGTAATCTAGTTCTTGACAGATTGACGTTGACAATAATTTAATATATTTATTCACTAATTTATATGAAATACACTATTTGTTTACTTAGACTTAATTTATATAAATACTTTACTATTATTCACTATTTCATTGTTCTGCCACGAGATCAAATCGTAAACTAACTTCGTTAGTAGGTAGTCTCTTATATATTAAGTGCCTTACATTCCGGAAGTTTCTCGATTGCGGCACCAAACAAATAATCGACCTTCCTGGAAACCTCTAGATAAAAACAGTTAGAGAAAATAATGATGTTATCGGTGCGCATTCGCCAACATTTTAACTTTCATATATAGTATAAGACAGTGTCGGATTCACACACTACACCAATGTGCGATTTCGTAACAATATAATATTGGACCTGCAACCCAAATATTTTATAGCTGCTTCCCCTTCGTGTCCGTGTGCCACGTATTCTTTTTCGGTTGTAGCCAAGGACAATAAATACCTTCCATGTTTTTTCAGTTTTTATGAATATTCAAACACCTACTTAAATAAAATTAATAATGTCCGCTGCAAAATTTCCTCTTCAATTGTGAATGGAACAACTTTACCTTCAAACAATTTGTTTGTTCTTTTGTTTATTAATTTTAATATACAAAGTGTGAAAACGTTATAAATGCGTCAGTTATTTTTTGCAATTTGTTTATCAGGAGTGGGAAAAAAACACTTTAATCCTGTTATGTGTTCAACTTGTATCTATATTTAGATACTGAATTGAAAAATTGTCGAAACGAATTACATAATGGCACCCATTCAATTGTAATTTTCTATTCAGCAATTTTCGCTTGACGCATTTGGTACAGTAAATTTACAGTTGGAAATTCCATCAAGTGCCGGACAATTATTCGTATTGCAATTATTTTTTTCTGTGGAGGTTATCCACAACGAACGCCACACGTACAATGTTTTAAAACGGATATTTTAATCCTTTGTATATTTTCGTTTTTATTTTAAACATAATCAAATTGAAAATTCGAAACGTTTTTACCGTCACCTGGGGTGCAAAGCTAGTTTGCCTCCTCGCGGTGCACCCTAGGTAACGCTAAATGAACTGGCAAATACTGGCGGTCAGACAAATTAGGAAGTTCTCCTTACCACGCAAGACACAATCCATAAATTGTAAACGATGCCTCTAAGTTAACCCAACAGTCCTTCTAAAGACTTGTTGACAAGAAATCTCGATCCCACGATTCGAATTTGCAGTACTGAGGAACTACAGCAAAAAAGCGGCAGAATACCTGAACATGAACTAGTTAGTGCCACATACCATCATGTATACGGAGTCGCAACCTATATTAGGCACGACATAGAAAATTCTTCTCTCATTTCCACGTACTCGCAGTCATATTTAATATCTATAAACCATCAGCTGACCAATATCTATAATCCAAACACAACCCCTCCCTGCAATTTACTTGGGTGATTTTAACAGCCACCGCAAGCAGTGGAAATACAGAGACTTCGATGCAAATGGCAAGGGCTTAGTAAAATGGGCCGAATACTAAAGTTCCAATCTTATCTTCGGTGCTAAAGACCGAAATATCTTCAAATATGCAGCGTGGAAGTAGGAATATAACCTAGATATATGCTTCACTTCATCTGGTGACAATAACCAGCCCCTACCAGTCACCAGAAATGTACTATGTGACTTCCCCCACAGCCAACACTATCTAGTTATCATAGAGACAGGCAGCCAAATACCAATCGTGACTTCTATACCCCGCCCAAGTTGGAACTTCCAAAAGACTAACTAGGAAGGGATGGATACCACCAATTATCAAAAATCACGGCACATTTATTGGCTTAGTAACAAGCCACGCTAGGAAGTGCATCCCTAGACGATTTGACAAAGAATATATTCCAGAGTGATACCAAAACAGCGAAGACATCTACCAAAACTTCCTAGAAACTGGCGATCAAGAGGTGGCAGATGAGCTTCTCCACAGCATCAACGGGGCAAGGCAAAAGAAAGTCTAAACTTCCAGACCTCAAACCACCAAGCATGGTCTGTCTCTCTACTAAGGAAGCTAGCAAGCGGAGCACCTGTCCACACACAAGCGCCCCCAAATGCCGTAGCTTCTCAGATAGTAGCACCATCCAGCGCACCAAGTGACATAACGCACACAAAAGAGATAAGACGGGAACTGAGAACCCTGTGGAACGAAGCTACGAACACTGAATACGCACACCCCTTCTCATATGAAGAGTGTGAATCAGCGGTCAAAGATATAACCCCGGTAAAGCACCAGGATTTGATAACATCCACCAGGAATTCTTGATAAACTGCGGAAAATATGCAAAACTCTGGATGGCCTAACTCTTCACTGATATAATGCAAATTGGCAACGTACACAGAGAATTCAAACGAAACAAAATCGAAAGTGATAGCCATCCTGAAACTAGGCCAACCAGCTGACTCGCCCCAGAGCTACAGGCTTATAGCATTATTATCTGCTACAAAGGCTAATGTATAACAGAATCGTCCAGAGAATATATGACGTAATTCCGAACGAAGCTGCGAGGAACAGGTCCTGTCACTTACAACCTATGTAGAGGCGGGATTTCAAAGGAAGCTTAAAACTTCTGCCGCATTCATTGATTTATCAGAAGCTTACGACACAGTGCGTGTAATTACCTGCAAATCAACATCGCGGCTACCAAACAATATGCTGAACGATATACACTTCCGAGTTATCATGGGGTCGGATACAAGCCTTCTAAGGAAACTTAAGAACGGTCTGCCTCAAGGTTCAGTACTCGCACCCCTCCTTTTCAACCTCTACATCGCAGATATGCCAGAGACAAGATGTAAAAAGCACGGCTACGCTGATGACTGGGCACTAATCACGAGGAGGAATCAGAATAGATCCTGATAGCCAAGTTGGAGAAACTGGGAAGATACTTCCGAAAGTGGCGCTATCAACTAAATGCCAGCAAAACAGAGCTGCCAATTCACAGAATATTGAGAACACTAGCCACCATCGCATTCGATCTAGAAAACGCCCATCAGAACAGCTATAGACGCCACCGAAGAAGGATTTAGCCCAACTAACAATTAGTACTGTTACGAAACAGCAAACTGGTATAGTCCCTAAATCCGACTCTGTCTAAGCCAGGTATGAAAGTTAAAATTATGGCGGACGCGCAGGGTTTCCTAGAATTGTTTACGATTGTGACTATCTTATCTAGACATTGTTTTTGTGACCAGTCTTATCTAGGAAATGCCAGAAAGCCAATTGTTTTTGTAATCTAGAATTATCTAGTGAAAGAGGCATTAATATATTTATATGAAGGACCGATCAAGAAGAGTTTAGTTCAGTTGATAATTTGACATCGTGAGATAAAGAAGTAAATATAAATTAGTGAACTGTTTATATAAATTAGTTTAAGTGAATATACTGTGTATATAATAAGTGATTAGTTAAGTATATATAAATTAAGTGTTAGTGAGTAGTTTAGTGTTTAAATAAATTAGTAAGTAGCCACACCGTGCGTTTAAAATTTATCCCACCCGTTTATTGTTTAAATAAATAACAAAAACATTACAGTACGAATAATGGACCGCTGTCAAGCTAGCCCCTCCACCAGCGAAATTTCTAAAAACGACGGTACAAAATTTTAGTACTATGTAAGTGCTAAATAGTTGCTCTAATTAAAATGTTGATGCTTCCAACCGTTTAACAGGAATTTAAAGTTTAAAAAGGGGGCGAGCTTGACGTCAAGTTGCTCCCCCTCCCACATACAAAAAAAGCGCTGCAATCAAAAAAACGATCACGACTGAATTTGGTGCTTTTTATGTTCTCTTAGAATATGCAAATAGAATTTTAAAAAACAGTTTCGGAGATAATTAAAATCAAGGTTGAGGAGGATAGCTTGACTTCAAGATACCCCCCCCTCTTAAGTTTAAATTCCAGCTAAACGGTTGGAATATCAAAATTAAATAGCACTAAAATTATGTACCGTCGTTTTATGAAATTTCGCTGGTGGGGGGATCCAAATTCCATGCATTACCCAACAGCCTCCAGGCTATGACTTGCCACGTAAAACATGGGCAACTTTAAACCAAATAAGGACCCAGTATGGTAGGTGTGCTACTCCCCGTATAAGTGTGGCAGCGACAGCCATCTACGAACGTGGAGAAGACCAAACCACTAAACACCTGAAGATTTCTTGACGACTACGCCAGAATCAATAGCTTATAATAATTCTTTAAATGTTTGTTTGTAACCCTATTTATAATGTTTATTTATAATTATTATTGTTTTTTATTGTGCCTTAGTGCCATATGCAAAATAAATAAACAACGACATCTGGGTGACATTCTCATACCTGGTCCTGTTACATTCGCCTCAAATTTCTAAAATGCGTTGTGAAATATTTTCATCTACATTTTTTATAAAGTTATTAACAGAGCAGATCGGGTTGCCAGCTTAATTTATATAAATTTATAGAAACATGGTTTATGAAAATGATGGTAGCGACATTATGCGTATACATTCGTGTAACGTAAACCAATGTTTATATAAAGTCGAACCATAATTTATTATCTAGATTATTTGGGACCCGCTGTATAAAGGCCATTTTTCTAAATTCACATATACTTTTTTAGTTCCTTTTATCATTTTTAATAAACACTTTAACCAGAAGAACAGAAGTTGTGATGCCCATTTGAATTTAATAATTTTTTTTGCTAGACCATGAAGTGATCTACCCTGTGATTGACTTAATATATATACAATTTGATTTCGGGTCGAAAGGTGGTTGTGAAGCAGTTGCACATGCAGCAAGACGTTTCGTCTCTAATCATCCAGACGTTAATAATAAAGTTTTTCTGAAAATTGATTTTAAAAATGCTTTCAATACAATTCGTCGCGATCATTTATTAAAACTGGTAGCAGATATTCTACCTGAAAATTTTCCTCTCATCAATCAATGTTATCGATTCCCTTCATATCTTCTATTTAGCGAAAACATCATTTATTCGGAAAGAGGCGTCCAACAAGGGGACCCTTTGGCACCTCTCCTTTTTTCCATATCGATACACAAACTTATAAGCAACATTGACACATAATTCAATGCTTGGTACCTTGATGATGGTTCTTTAGGTGGTAATACTAATTCCGTGTTCAAGTCTCTTGTCTATATTATAAACAATTCCAAGTATATTGGTCTTGAACTCAATTTCAGCAAATGCGTGTTATTTTTCTTAGAATCACCAAATAATCTAAGCATTGATAAATTTAATTCTGTAGCACCAGGCATAACAATTACCAACAGACAAAATGTATTTATATTAGGTGCTCCTTTATTAAACGAATCCTTTCTATCAGCTTTCAATGAAAAACTAACCTTTGTCAAAAAAATGTCATCTCGTTTATCCTGGTTACCGACACATATTGCTTATTACCTTCTCAAAAATTGCCTATTAATTCCAAAATTAACATATATCTTAAGATGTAGTCCGACCTGGTTACATAATGATATCTTAATCAATTTTGACAATACCATTCGTCATTCATTAGAGTCATTAACTAACATTAAATTAGAGGACCTTTCTTGGAAAAAAGCTTCACTACCTGTTTCATATGGCGGTTTAGGAATTCGCTCAATCGTTTCAGTAACTCTTCCTTTCTTTTTTGTCATCATTAAATAGTTCAAAAAATTTTCTTAATTACATTCTGCCTATATTTTTCCAAACAAGATCCTTTATTATTGTAGGCAGAAAATATGTGGTCATTAAAGTCTAACAAAGTTGTACCCGATGAATATAAATCCTTTCAAAAATCCTGGGATATACCTTTATTGAACATTGAAAAAGAAAATCTGCTTCAGAAAGCTATCAATTTACCAGACAAGGCTCGTTTAAATGCAACATTTTCAAAGGAATTAGGAGCATGGTTGAACGCTATACCGTCGGCCCATTAGGTACGCTTTTAGATGACGAAAGTTTCCGTATTTCTATTGGACTATGTTTAGGTTGTCAAATTTGTGTAAAACATCGCTGTCGTTGCGGAGCTGATGTTGATGAATATGGTAGACACGGCCTAAGCTGCAAATTAAGTGCCGGCCGTTTTTACGCCATTCTGCAGTAAATGACCTAATCAAACGAGGCCTGTCATCTGCAAAGATTTCCTGTTCGTTGGAACCGTTAGGTACTTGCCGCGACGACGGTAAACGTCCAGATGGTATGACCCACATTCCATAGCAACGCGGCAGATCAGTTATATGGGATTTGACTTGCATTGACACTTGGGCTTCGTCCCATGTCCGATCCACATCTACTTCCGCAAGCGCTGCAGCTTTACAAGGTAAAATTTATAAAATCAATAAATATAAAAATTTGGAGAACATTTACATTTTTATTACTGTAGCAATTGAAACCTCTGGTGTTTTCGGTCATGAAGCTTTAAAATTCATTAAAGAAATGGGTAAAAAAATATCAGTAGAAACCAATGATTCAAGAGAAACTTTGTTCTTTATACATCAAATAAGTATTGCAATTGAAAGAGGAAACGCTTAATCTTTTCTCGGTACGTTTCCCCGTTCTAAGCCCCTAGAATGACATTGCATCCAACAAGTGTCAAAATAACCCCGATGTTTTGCAGTAAAATTCAAAATTGGGAGAGAATGAAGACTTAAAAAAAATAATGGGTCAGAAGTCGATAGGGTCGTAGTAACTGAGGAATCAATAAACATCAATTCCCTTTCTAAAAATAATCCTACAGTTAACAACTTCTCTTCATACATTTCATTTTCGATTAAAGATTTTCTGAAAGGGGATGAAACCCAACAAGAACAAAAGGACACGTCTAAAAATGGTGTAGATAACAAGAAATATATTAACAAAGTGAACCAGACAAATGATCAATCGACATCAACCAAACTTTCCAAAACCGCAATATCTCCATCCAATTCAATAGCAAACAACATCAATTCAAATTCCTTATCACGCCGATCAAGTGAGAAAGACAATAATAGAATCCGAGATTATTCGGACAATGATAGTAGTTGAGAAAGAGCTCTTAACAATATCTCCATAATCAGATCCATAAAGGGTATTCCCAAAAAATTTTTGGGTCTCAAAAGCCTCAAAAATATTGGTAATACATGTTTCATGAATAGTATTATCCAATGCCTATCACACAAGGTTGCTATTAGAATATCTAAAGAAAGACGCATACATAAGAGATATTAACATAAACATATCTAGCATGAAAGGAGCACTAATTAAAGCATTTGCTGAAGTTATTCAAGAGCTTTGGTCTGAAGACAGTTCAAACAGAGTGGTTAATACAGTATTATTAAAAAGTCAGATTCAGCGATTTACTTCATGGTTCATGGGATACGCTCAACATGATGCACAGGAGTTTCTTCGTTATCTATTAGCAGAACTTCCCGAAGATGTCAACAAGGTATATGAAAAACCAAAGCCAATATTAACAGAAATTGATGACAAACTTAGTGACATTGAGAAAGCAAAAGAATCTTGGTTGGGATATCCGAGAATGGACAACTCCAAGATTGTGAATAACTTTGTCGGTCAATTGAAATCAACAATCAAGTGCACACACCGTGGTCACTGTTCAGTTACATACGATCCCTTTTGGGATTTATCCCTTTCGATACCCAAAAAAACAGGTCAATTACGACTTTCACAATGTTTAGATTCGTTTACAAGAGAAGAAACACTAGACGGTGATGAGAAACCAACATGTAAGGAACGAAGACGATGCACTAAATCATTCTCAATTCATAAATTTCCGAAAATATTGGTTATTCACCTGAAGTGCTTTTCGCAAACAGAAAGATTTAGTGGAAAGCTTAATGTTGCAATAGATTTTCCAATAAAAGTGCATGATATGAGCCATTACGCGGCTGATAATGTGGTACCTCTACGCTATATCAAATCACAGTGGAACTACTTACAATGGTCACTAGACAGCATTTTGTCGACATCCCTACACGGGACAGTGGCACGAATATAACGATTCAAGGGTGCCATTAATATCGTGGAGATCTTTAGTCAGTGGAGAAGCGTATGTTCTCTTCTATGAACAAGATGACACAAAGTCTCACCTTTAAGTTTAATAAACAAAAGATATAATATTAGTAATTTATGCAACAAGTGCATAAAGTGGTACTTTTTTTCACGAATGGAAAAAATTTCATGAGTGAAAAAAAGATACTTTATGCACATGTTGCATACATTATTTTTTCTACAGCCCTATATAAAAAAATAAAATTCAAATAGAAATTTGGGACATTTCAATTAAGTTCCTTTGGTAAATTACAATTATATGTATTCCAAGTTTCATGAAAGTTCATCCTCGATGGCCAGCCAAGTATCTTAGAAGTCCTTCCTCGATGCCCAGCCAAGTTTCATTGTGTTATCTTATGGAAAGCGTGAAATAAAGTTAACGTTATGGCACTTTTTTTAACGCTTTTTTGCTTTTTTTCACTCTAACCATAAACAACCACTTTAAGCGCTACAAACCGATGAAATACAAGGTACTTTAAAGATAGGGCGTAGAAAAAATAAATACTAAAGGTTTGATATTATTAGCCCTATGGCTGCGCAATGATATAGAAAACCAGGATAACTATATCTGCTGATCTTTACAATTATCACTTAAGAAGGCAGTTTAAAAGTGGAGAACTCCTTAGATTTATCTATTCATTGACGACTTCATATTGTAGGTTTCTTAAGTGTCTTTTAATTTCCAATTCTTCAAGGAAATCCAGTTCTTGTTTCTTATCACAAATATGTAGTACTTCTAGTTCTGTGTTAGGTGTCAATGAATCAAGTAGATGTTTTGCGTAGTGGGATTTATCTTGTTGTTTTAATCTGTATGCACATAAGTGTTCACTGTATCGGATTTCAAAATTTCTAACTGTTTTACCCAAGTAGACAGCGTTACATTCTGGACATTTAAGTTAATATATACCAGACTTCTTTAATGGGGACGTTAATTAGGTTTTCGATATTTTTAGCTCGACGATATCTGTTTGTTCTTTGTTTTACTTTGATGGACTGCCATTTCGCATTCGCTATTCCACCAGGGAATTCTTTTATGATATAAGGAAAGGTTTAATTCGCTGACTAAACTAACGCTTTAGGTGCACTTTAATTGTTTGTAATGTCCCTGGGAGATTATTGAAAATAAAATAAGCTTTCACTGAGACACAAAGCGTTTGTACTCGTTCAGTACCTCGATTCGAATTTTTACTCTCTACAGGCATCATTACGAGTATAATATCCACCAAAGCAAGTCGTAACCGTGTCGTTGTGTATAACGACCAGTTTCCAAAATTCCCGAATGTCTGTCTGAGTCACACACATCTTCCAAGTGCGTTCACCCTACTAAACGCATAGTCCAAGCGAATTTCTAAATACATTTGCTAAAATAGAAATTCCAAAGAATGCACAATAAAATTAGATGAAATAAACAGACCCATCGGTGACAGATCGCGCGCTATTTTAAAGTTAAATTTCTTTAATATGTACAGTGTGAACTAATTAAAATTGCGATGCGTTTTAGGAACTTTTATATAATAAGTTGCGAACTACATTTTTTGTTCTTTTTTAGACATTGTTTAATGTATACAAATAAGGTTAACAACTTGGGCATTTATTTTTTTTGTTAATTACGCGAATTATATTTCCAAAAAAATGTTTTTAGTGTAGGGTACCTTGAGAGGAACGTTATCTGCTTCTATGTTTTGAATTGTAATTAACTGATAATATAATGAATCGTGTTACGCAGTTAATCAAATGCGCGTATTATGTTGTCGCCGCGTCGTTGGAAACGAAAATATTTTTAAAAAATACGTCGTCAACGAATCGAGGAAAATTTACATTGGCATTTTCTATAAATACTGAATTTTTTAATTCTATAATGATATTATTTTGTTGTATATACAAATCTGATGAGGATTTTCGTTAACCTCACTTTGACGTCAGGTATCTTAGAAATTCCGCGCTTTCGAGTACTCTTGATTTTTTCTTCATAGATTAATCCCTTGGGAATACTGTTCTAGAAGATGAACTCGATATTTTCGCAAATATGGTTTGTACGATTTTTTAAATAATAGTATTAGAGCGTTTTCAGACGATATCATTACCATACCATTTTCAGCGTGCGATAAATGGTCGCAATATTGCGTACATCAAATCTACGTGCATTTAAATCGGTCGTTTTCACACATAGACGATACCATATTTTCCATGGTAGCGCCGAAGCGATATCGCATAAACACGCGATTTGTTCTTCTAAAATCGCGCGATCGGTGCGATTTTTTTCCGCTACCATTTCTCTACGCAATGCAAGTCTATGCGTGTTTTCACACGTGTAGCTAGAAATCGCAAATCGCAGCTTTTGTGTCAGTTCCAGTGTTGTGATGTCGAAGAAAACATCTAAATTTCTATTTGATCCTTTAACTCTAATAGAGTTAATAGAACAAAGGCCCTGCCTTTGGGATAAAACCCAGGACGATTTTAAAGATAAGATAAAGAAAAATAATGTATGGGCTGAAATTTATAATTTTTTGATAGATGATTTCGAAAGCTTCTCAAACGAAGAAAAAATAGAAGCAGGTAAGTTTAATTAAATATGTTTATTGACTCAAAAGAAACAAATATACAGATTAATGAGTAATAAATTTGATTTCTTCAAAAACAAAGTAGGTTAATAAAATGTTAGTTTAATAAATTTTTACAATAATAATACATCAAATTTTGTCCATTTGCCAAGGTAAAGTGCCCGCGGGACATGTATATTATGCTAGCGTAGCCATTTTACAGGGCACCCTTCGGACCAGGCTAATAATTTGTTGCTAATTTGTTGCTAATTTGTAACGCTGAGCTTGATTTTGTTGCTAATGCCGTTTCCAAGAAAACGCAAACTATGCTACCGTAATATTAAGCTAGCGTAGCCACACGCTATAACTATATAAATAAGTAATATTGAAAAAAACTGAAAACACATGAATTTGTTGCTAATTTGTTGCTAAAAGATGACACTAACCGATACTGGAAAAAATCATCCCTTACCTCGATTTCCCACCCCTCACTATTATTTGCTATTAAGCTAGCGTAGCCACACGCTATAACTATATAAATAAGTAATATTGAAAAAAACTGAAAACACATGAATTTGTTGCTAATTTGTTGCTAAAAGATGACACTAACCGATACTGGAAAAAATCATCCCTTACCTCGATTTCCCACCCCTCACTATTATTTGCTATTAGGCTAGCGTAGCCACACGCTATAACTATATAAATAAGTAATATTGAAAAAAACTGAAAACACATGAATTTGTTGCTAATTTGTTGCTAAAAGATGACACTAGCCGATACTGGAAAAAATCATCCCTTACCTCGATTTCCCACCCCTCACTATTATTTGCTATTAAGCTAGCGTAGCCACACGCTATAACTATATAAATAAGTAATATTGAAAAAAACTGAAAACACATGAATTTGTTGCTAATTTGTTGCTAAAAGATGACACTAGCCGATACTGGAAAAAATCATCCCTTACCTCGATTTTCCCACCTCTCACTATTATTTGCTATTAAGCTAGCGTAGCCACACGCTATAACTATATAAATAAGTAATATTGAAAAAAACTAAAAACACATGAATTTGTTGCTAATTTGTTGCTAAAAGATGACACTAACCGATACTGGAAAAAATCATCCCTTACCCCGATTTTCCTACCCCTCAATATTATTTGATATTAAGCTAGCGCAGCCACACGCTGTAAATATGAAAAAAAAAAGTAATATTGAATAAAACTAAAAGCACATAAATTTGTTGCTAAAAGATGACACTAACCGATAGTGGAAAAAATCATCCCCTAACCCGATTTTCCCACCCCTCGCTATTACTTGATATTAAGCTAGCGTAGCCACACGCTACAACTAATAGATAAGTAGTATAGAATAAAAATAAATGCACAGGAATTTGTTGCTAAAAGATGACACTAACCGATACTGCGAAAAAATCAACCCTTATCTCATAATAATTGAAATTCATCGTGTTTTAGTAGCCATAGCCTAGCAACAAATTGCCCTACTGATTTTAAAGTGATATAGTCGATATTTGGTCAGAAATACACCAGCAACAAATTCCCCGACTGATTTTTAAGTGAAATTCGTTGTGTTTTAGCCGCAATAGCCTAGCAACAAAATGCCCTATTGATTTTAAAGCGATACAGTCCATATTTTTTCAGTAATACACCAGCAACAAACTCCTCGAGTATTGTTTGATCGAAATTAATCGTGTTTTAGTAGCCATAGTCTAGCAACAAATTGCCCTATTAATTTTAAAGCGATATAGTTCATATTTTTGCAGTAATACACCAGCAACAAAATTCCTCGAGTATTTTTTGATCGAAATTCATCGTGTTTTAGTGGCAATAGCCTAGCAACAAATTGCCCTATTGATTTTAAAGCGATATACTCCATATTTGTTCAATAATACACCAGCAACAAATTCCTCGAGTATTTTTTGATCGAAATTCATCGTGTTTTAGTAGCCATACCCTAGCAACAAATTGCCCTATTGCTTTTAAAGCGATATAGTCCATATTTGTTCAGTAATACACCAGCAACAAATTCCTCGAGTATTTTTTGATCGAAATTCATCGTGCTGTAGTAGCCATAGTCTAGCAACAAATTGCCCTATTGCTTTTAAAGCGATATAGTCCATATTTGTTTAGTAATACACCAGCAACAAATTCCTCGAGTATTTTTTGACCGAAATTCATCGTGTTTTAGTAGCCATAGCCTAGCAACAAATTGCCCTATTGATTTTGAAGCGATATAGTCTATATTTGTTCAGTAATACACCAGCAACAAACTCCTCGAGTATTTTTTTATCGAAATTCATCGTGTTTAGTAGCCATAGCCTAGCAACATAATGCCCTATTGATTTTAAAGCGATATAGTCGATATTTGGTCAGTAATACACCAGCAACAAATTCCTCGAGTATTCTTTTATCGAAATCCATCGTGTTTTAGTAGCCTTAGCGTAGCAACAAATTGCCCTATTGATTTTGAAGTGATATAGTCCATATTTGTGCAGTAATACACCAGCAACAAACTCCTCGAGTATTTTTTTATCGAAATCCATCGTGTTTTAGTAGCCATAGCCTAGCAACAAATTGCCCTATTGCTTTTAAAGTGATATAGTCGATATTTGGTCAGTAATACACCAGCAACAAATTCCTCGAGTATTCTTTTATCGAAATCCATCGTGTTTTAGTAGCCATAGCGTAGCAACAAATTGCCCTATTGATTTTGAAGTGATATAGTCGATATTTGTGCAGTAATACACCAGCAACAAATTCCTCGAGTATTTTTTTATCGAAATCCATCGTGTTTTAGTAGCCATAGCGTAGCAACAAATTGCCCTATTGATTTTAAAGTGATATAGTCGATATTTGGTCAGAAATACACCAGCAACAAATTCCCCGACTGATTTTTAATTGAAATTCGTTGTGTTTTAGTAGCCATAGCCTAGCAACAAATTGCCCTATTGATTTTGAAGTGATATAGTCCATATTTGTGCAGTAATACACCAGCAACAAAATTCCTCGAGTATTTTATGATCGAAATTCATCTTGGTTTAGTAGCCATAGCCTAGCAACAAATTGCCCTATTGATTTTAAAGTGATATAGTCGATATTTGGTCAGTAATACACCAGCAACAAATTCCTCGAGTATTTTTTTATCGAAATCCATCGTGTTTTAGTAGCCATAGCCTAGCAACAAATTGCCCTATTGATTTTGAAGTGATATAGTCCATATTTGTGCAGTAATACACCAGCAACAAAATTCCTCGAGTATTTTTTGATCGAAATTCATCTTGGTTTAGTAGCCATAGCCTAGCAACAAATTGCCCTATTGATTTTGAAGTGATATAGTCCATATTTGTGCAGTAATACACCAGCAACAAATTCCTCGAGTATTTTTTTATCGAAATCCATCGTGTTTTAGTAGCCATAGCGTAGCAACAAATTGCCCTATTGATTTTAAAGTGATATAGTCGATATTTGGTCAGTAATACACCAGCAACAAATTCCTCGAGTATTCTTTTATCGAAATTCATCGTGTTTTAGTAGCCATAGCCTAGCAACAAATTGCCCTATTGATTTTGAAGTGATATAGTCCATATTTGTGCAGTAATACACCAGCAACAAATTCCTCGAGTATTCTTTTATCGAAATCCATCGTGTTTTAGTAGCCATAGCGTAGCAACAAATTGCCCTATTGATTTTGAAGTGATATAGTCCATATTTGGTCAGTAATACACCAGCAACAAATTCCTCGAGTATTTTTTGATCGAAATTCATCTTGGTTTAGTAGCCATAGCCTAGCAACAAATTGCCCTATTGATTTTAAAGTGATATAGTCGATATTTGGTCAGTAATACACCAGCAACAAATTCCTCGAGTATTTTTTATCGAAATCCATCGTGTTTTAGTAGCCATAGCCTAGCAACAAATTGCCCTATTGCTTTTAAAGTGATATAGTCGATATTTGGTCAGTAATAAACAACAAATTCCTCGAGTATTTTTTTATCGAAATCCATCGTGTTTTAGTAGCCATAGCGTAGCAACAAATTGCCCTATTGATTTTGAAGTGATATAGTCCATATTTGTGCAGTAATACACCAGCAACAAATTCCTCGAGTATTTTTTTATCGAAATCCATCGTGTTTTAGTAGCCATAGCGTAGCAACAAATTGCCCTATTGATTTTAAAGTGATATAGTCGATATTTGGTCAGTAATACACCAGCAACAAATTCCTCGAGTATTCTTTTATCGAAATTCATCGTGTTTTAGTAGCCATAGCCTAGCAACAAATTGCCCTATTGATTTTGAAGTGATATAGTCCATATTTGTGCAGTAATACACCAGCAACAAATTCCTCGAGTATTCTTTTATCGAAATCCATCGTGTTTTAGTAGCCATAGCGTAGCAACAAATTGCCCTATTGATTTTGAAGTGATATAGTCCATATTTGGTCAGTAATACACCAGCAACAAATTCCTCGAGTATTTTTTGATCGAAATTCATCTTGGTTTAGTAGCCATAGCCTAGCAACAAATTGCCCTATTGATTTTAAAGTGATATAGTCGATATTTGGTCAGTAATACACCAGCAACAAATTCCTCGAGTATTTTTTTATCGAAATCCATCGTGTTTTAGTAGCCATAGCCTAGCAACAAATTGCCCTATTGATTTTGAAGTGATATAGTCCATATTTGTGCAGTAATACACCAGCAACAAAATTCCTCGAGTATTTTTTGATCGAAATTCATCTTGGTTTAGTAGCCATAGCCTAGCAACAAATTGCCCTATTGATTTTAAAGTGATATAGTCGATATTTGGTCAGTAATACACCAGCAACAAATTCCTCGAGTATTTTTTTATCGAAATCCATCGTGTTTTAGTAGCCATAGCGTAGCAACAAATTGCCCTATTGATTTTGAAGTGATATAGTCCATATTTGTGCAGTAATACACCAGCAACAAATTCCTCGAGTATTTTTTTATCGAAATCCATCGTGTTTTAGTAGCCATAGCGTAGCAACAAATTGCCCTATTGATTTTAAAGTGATATAGTCGATATTTGGTCAGTAATACACCAGCAACAAATTCCTCGAGTATTCTTTTATCGAAATTCATCGTGTTTTAGTAGCCATAGCCTAGCAACAAATTGCCCTATTGATTTTAAAGTGATATAGTCGATATTTGGTCAGTAATACACCAGCAACAAATTACTCGAGTATTTTTTTATCGAAATCCATCGTGTTTTAGTAGCCATAGCGTAGCAACAAATTGCCCTATTGATTTTGAAGTGATATAGTCCATATTTGTGCAGTAATACACCAGCAACAAATTCCTCGAGTATTTTTTTATCGAAATCCATCGTGTTTTAGTAGCCATAGCGTAGCAACAAATTGCCCTATTGATTTTGAAGTGATATAGTCCATATTTGTGCAGTAATACACCAGCAACAAATTCCTCGAGTATTCTTTTATCGAAATCCATCGTGTTTTAGTAGCCATAGCGTAGCAACAAATTGCCCTATTGATTTTGAAGTGATATAGTCCATATTTGGTCAGTAATACACCAGCAACAAATTCCTCGAGTATTTTTTGATCGAAATTCATCGTGTTTTAGTAGCCATAGCCTAGCAACAAATTGCCCTATTGATTTTAAAGCGATATAGTCGATATTTGGTCAGTAATAACCAGCAACAAATTCCTCGAGTATTTTTTGATCGAAATTCATCGTGTTTTAGTAGCCATAGCCTAGCAACAAATTGCCCTATTGATTCTGAAGCGATATAGTCCATATTTGTTCAGTAATACACCAGCAACAAATTCCTCGAGTATTTTTTTATCGAAATTCATCGTGTTTTAGTAGCCATAGCCTAGCAACAAATTGCCTTATTGATTTTAAAGTGATATAGTCCATATTTGGTCAGTAATACACAAGCAACAAATTCCTCGAGTATTTTTTGATCGAAATTCATCGTGTTCTAGTAGTCATAGCCTAGCAACAATTTTCCCTACCGATCGGGAGAAAATCGGCGCGAGCCTAGGAAGGGGCGGCGTAGCGGCACCTGAGAGGGCGAGTAATCTTTAGTCAATCCCCTCGTTTGTATTTTATTATAGTATTTAAAGTGGTGAATGATATGTAATAAACGACAAGTTTAAATTTTGTCTTATACCAAAAGAAATAAGAAACCCAATAAATAGAAAACAAGAAATTTATTTAATAGGAGCTGTCGGATTTAGAATATCCACTGTAAATCTGAGAAGATCTGGCGGAAACACGATTCGATCAGATTTAGATCTATTGCCTACGGGGCATTATGTGTCTTACTCGTATTGGAGAGGAAATAGTAGTTGGATGGAAGCGGGCGATTTAGTTGGAAGAACTATTAACCCATCCGACCACTATCAAATTACTCCCAGATTAATAGCATACACAAAGAGCAAAACACAACATGATGCACATCTTTATCGATAATTTAACATTAATTACTATTTCCAAGTAGCTGCTAAAAGAAAGATACATAAAATATGATATTAATAATTATAAATACAATATTATGTTATTTATAATAAATGGGGTTATCATTATAAAATATAAATGCATTCATAAAATGAATCAAACCTGTCGTTAGAAACCATTTTCTGATATTCCGACCGGGTGGAAACATCTTGATGGATGTCAACGATACCGATAAAGATGTTTTCCACCTTCAGAAACATATATAATTTGAAAAAATTGCTGCCGTATTACGCTTCGCATGAAAAATTCGCGAAATTGCGGTTGAATTTCAATTAAAAAACACTCCGGCAATTTGTTGCTAGGCTATGGCTACTAAAACACGTCGAATTTCAATTAAAAAACACTCGGGCAATTTGTTGCTGGTGTATTACTGACCAAATATCGACTACATCGCTTTAAAATCACCTCTGTGAAGCTGGCAGAACCATTTCGGTAGAATCAAATCAAACCTATTACGATTTTTAGTACTCATTTTGTACCACAAAATATAATTTTGTACCTTTACCCACTAAAGAAAAAAACTTGGCGCTGCTAGCTTCGTGTTAACCTGGAAAGCCCAAATTAATAATAATTTGAAAAAAATGAAAATTAATACAGGAAATTGAAGAACTGAATTTGTACTAATTTGTACCAATAAAAATATTAACGTCAACCCACTTAAACAATCCCTGCTTTGATAAATTGAATAACAAGCTCATTATTTTCAGATATTTTCAGAATTTCTTGAAAATGGGAATATTAAACTCGACTCCATTAAAACTGAATTTGTACCACAAAAAATATTAACGTCAACCCCCTCAAACAACCCTTGTTGTGATAAATTGAATAGCAATCCCATACTTCTCGGATGTTTTCAAGATTTCTTAAAAAATGAAATATAAAGGTCAACTCCATTGAAACTGAATTTGTACCTCAAAAAATATTCCCGTCAACGCATTCAAACAACACCCGATCGATAAATTGAATAGCAAGAGCCCATTCTCCGATTTTTCCAATATTTTCTGAAAAACGAAATTTTAAAGTCGATTTCTATTATTACTAAATATGTTCTATTTTGTACCATGAAAAATATTCCAAAATATTCAAGTAAACTCACTTAAACAACCCCTGCTTTGATAAATTGAATAGCAAGCCCATTATCCTCAGATCTTTTCAAAATTTCTTGAAAAACGAAAAAAAAATCGACTCCATTAAAACTGATTTTGTACTAATTTGTACCACAAAAAATATTAACGTCAACCTCCTCAAACAACCCCTGATCAATAAATTGAATAGCAAGCTCATTCTTCTCCGATCTTTCCCATATTTTCTGAAAAACGGAATATTAAAGTCGATTCTATTAGTACTAAATTTGTACCTCCAAGAATATTCCAAAATATTAAAGTCAACCCACTTAAACAACCCCTGCTTAGATAAACTGAATAGCAAGCCTCCGTCCGATCTAAAAATTTCTTGAAAAACGAAATATAAAAATCGATTACATTAAAACTGAATTTGTACTAATTTGTACCACAAAAAATATTATCGTCAACACACTTGAACAACCCCAGCTTTGATAAATTGAATAGCAAGCCCATTATCCTCCGATATTTTCAGAATTTCTTGAAAAAGGAAATATTAGAGTAGATTCTATTAAAACTGAATTTGTACCACAAAAAAATATTTCAAAATATTAAAGTTAAACAATTTAAACAACCCCTGCTTCAATAAGTTGTATAGCAAGCCCACTATTCACCGATCTTTTCATAATTTCTTGAAAAACATATAAGTAGATTCCATTAAAACTGAATTTGTACCACAAAATATTTTATTCACAGATTTAGACTGAAGTACCAAAAATGAAAATAAGTCCTCTGGCGTTTTGTGCACTGCTTAATTACTCCCAATAAATCCATGCTAAAATTTTTCCTACCACTACAAAAATTATTAAATAAAGTGTAGATGAGACGTCAGACGCCTCTTATCTGAAAAACAAAAAAATCACCTTACTGACTCCTATCGGTTTTTGCTACAGTGTAACAAAAAATGTTTTTCAATCTTTACTAAGCCGCCAAGTAGTCAAAAAAAGTGATAACACCAGAGTGTGATGCCATTCTTCTAACTCCCTTATCACGCACCTGCAGAACGGAAAGAAAACTTAATTTTTTTGTCTCGTCAAAGAATTGCCGCGATTACCCCAAAAGACCTCATTGAAAATAAAGAGTATGTATCTATGACAAAAAATATGGATTTCTAATTGTAATTATAACAATATATTTATTATTAGAAGCAAAACAATACAGAATATCAAAACAAAAATGACTGGGAAGTAGGTAGGTGACAAGGTTTCATGAAACACTGCATGTAACAGTTTATCTAGATTTTGGTCCATTTTTAATTTACATCAGAACGACTGCTGTGAGGTGAATTAAAAAGCCTTTTTCAGGGAAAACTGTATGGGTACAAATTAGTCCTATATTCTAAAATTAACATTATTTGGTTACTTTTGATACTTTCAAATTTTTTTACGATTTACTTAGAAATTAATAAAATACGTGGTGTGGTCTAATTTATTATATTTCATAAACAAAATAATATAATAATTAAGAAATGAAATTAACTGTCTCGACCCTTACTTTGTGGAATCTACTCATAAAAGTGTTTTAAATGAAGCTTACTGTTTCTAGTTAACTCCACAATTGTCAATTTTTTAGAATTTTCAATATACTGTGGAGTTAACTAGAAACAGTAAGTTTCATTTCAAACAGTAATAATTAAAAAACGTTATTGGGTACAAATCAGTCCCAAATTCAAAGTTTAAATCCATACTGTTATTTGTTTTTATAAAAGCCTTTTACAGGGAAAACTGGATGGGTAAAAATTATGTTTTTTGGGTACAAATTATTCCTAAATTTAAAGTTTAAATGTATGCTATTAAAATTTGATTTTGTAAAGGTGGGGTGCTAGCTTGACCTTAAACTATCACCCCCACATTAAATAGCGGGTTTTCAGAAAAACTGAGGAAGTATAAATTCAAAGTATAGATAATATAAAGTATATTATTGATAAGCGGCGGCGGGCACCACCAAGTCGATGAGAAGATACAAACATGCCGCCCGACCCGATACCGATAAGGGCAAACGTGCCGCTTTTTTTGTGAATAATTTTGTTTCTTTGAGGGAGAAATATTAAAATAAATTTGGTGAACACCTAACAGGCATTAGATAAAATAGTGCTTTTAATTTTTTTTAGCTTATCTATGCTGTTTGAGCTGTATATAAAAGGAGCATGTATTTTTGCAAGAGTTTTAGTTAGTGACTTGTGTCTCTATTGTACTGTATACCTACACCTATTTCTTTTGTAAGTCGTTGTGATACGAGTGTGAAGTGAAGATGTCATCTCGAGGAAGACCTGTTACAGTTTCACGTGAAAAACTAATCGAAACTGTTTTAAAATATAAAGAAAAAGTTTGGGCAAATGGTCATATTGCATTAAAGCAAGATGAAGTGTGGCAAAGCATTTCCAATGAACTTGAAAATATTTTACAGCCAAAATCATTGCATGCAATGATTTCTATTAATAGACACGACATTTTAAAAATCCTGAAAAATCAAGGTAGCTTCGAATCTGAAGATCAGAATTTGCAAGACAGTTTAAATTGTAACGATAACAGTTTCGAACAATTGAATAGCAGCGAAATCGCTAGAATATATAATGTAGGGAAAGTTGAAGTTGATTATATTTTAAATAAAAAGAAACTTGCAGAACTAACTGTTGTCCACGAATATAACCGAGGTACGAGGCAAGCTTCTAGAACTAAAAGAAAATACAGGAGGTTTATACCTGGTGAATACCAACCATTCTTCAACAAAGTTATATGGCAAAATTCGCAACTAACGTGCGGCTGGAATTACAATAACCAATATATCAATTTACCTGGCACGTCTGGAAAAATAGATGGTAAGTAATACGTTTTTTTATTCTTATTCACAGTGAAAAATACTAATAAGTGCTTTATAATATAAAATGTATAGATTATAGTTTATAACACCGCATCAAATTCGAGCTGAATGCTCAAATTCGGTACATTTACCTATGTTCACTAGTTCACTATGTAAAAAACTACAAAAGTCAAGTAACAGTATTGGGCACAAAAATTACGTTGTAAATAAGAACTTATTACTATAATAATTAACACTAACAAACAATTTATTAGTTTACTGTAGGTGCGGAAGTGAAGGAGAAATATGTTTTAGTAGATATGATGAGGATCAAGATGTGCACGTACAAATTAGTATTATTCCTGGAGAAGGTGGAAAAAAATGTGGCCCTTCATATCTCCGACAAAATGAAAGGAAAGCAGTAATGAAGGAGATTGAACATCATGGTTCTGTTGATCAATATCGGGCTTTTATTTCTAAAGAAATGGGGTTAAAAATAGGAATGTCAAAACCTAAAGTAATACGTGATCCCAACACGTTACACGTTGCAAAAAATTTAGAGAAAAAGGCTTCCTATTTACATGAAGATCCAATTGAGGCTTTAAATATTATGAAATACACAACCCATTTAAACAAAATTCATGATATTGGGAAAGATCCTTTCTTTGTTGATTTTTTTAGTAACGAACAAAAAATTATCGCTAAAATTACAAAGAAAAACACAGGGCGTCTTGACTTTTCAATGGACGCAACTAGTCTAAACATGACATCAATAAAAAGGCCTTACTATTCAAAAACTAGAAAGATATTTTTCTACATTATAAGGTAATATATTTCTTTTAAATACAAGCTTCTTCGAAATATTAAATTTGTACAGTGTCCACCATAATGTTCGCTACATATGGGAAAAATTTTCAGTTGTAGTATATAGGAAAATTTAATATATGCGATCGATCCTGCATAGTCGATAACCTAAAAATAATATTTTGACGTGTCACGTGAACACTGTCATTGCCGCAAAATAGAAAAATTCTATGTGAAAATGCGAAAACTGGTGTTAGATATCAAAAAGAGTTATTTGGAAAAAGTGGTTAGAATGATATTTTTGGAGTACGTACGAAACTTGAAGCAAAAAGAACAAAAAATAAGAAATTTCGTATTTTTCTCCATGGCGGTCTTCTGAAATGATAGCCCAATTTCCTTGTTGAAAGAGTTCAAGTAACATCATATGTAACGTATAAACGTAAAACTATTCAAAATAATTTATTGAAATCATTCTTAGAGTATTAAATGGAAATATTAGTCGAACATTTGTAACTTTTCGGTAGCAATACCCTGTATGTTGTCAACTTGTGAACTTTAAAATAATTTAGTACTGTTACCACAATTGGAAAGAACCGTTTTTTATATTGTGAATAAATATTGCTTTAAATTATTGAAACTTAACTTTTCATAATAATAATAAATTGAATTAGTTAACCAACTTATTACTATTTTTTGAAACCATATTTAATAGATTACCCACTAACTTAATACTAATAAATAACTTATTATTTCAAACCACAAATTCAAAATTATACATGCCCTCCATCTCGAGTATTCATTTATGATTTCAAAGCCCACTTAGTTAATTTAAAATTTGGTATTGCGGCAAAATTGCCTGAGAAAAATCGGCTCTAGGATGGTTAAATGTATGGAAGTAGGAATAGCTATCAGATGTATGTAGACATTTTAAAGATAGTAAATTATCTTGTATTAATATTAGCGCATTGGGTAGTCAATGTTTTTAAACTTTCATGTAATACTACAAAAAAAACGGCTCTTTTCAATTGTAATATCACAATTGAATGATTTGAAACCGTACAAACTGACAAGATACAAGGCATTGTTACAGAAAAGTTTCATGCGCTCAACGAATATTTCCATTTTATTCCCTAGGAATGACCTAAATCAATACTTCTAAATTGTTTTAACCTTACACACTGCGTTACCCTAACTACTTCAACAAAATCGGTGCAATAACATTAAAGAAGAGGGCCATGGCGAAAAATGCGCATTTTTTTATTGCTGTTTTTTTTCAACGGCGTATTAAAGATAGACTAGCCTTGTTTACATTTTGGTTGTCCCCAACATATTTAGGACGAGACTCTTTTTACATGATGCCAAATTTCTTCTAACAAAAATAGTAATTGATGAATATGTTCAAGATTTTAGCAGTATTTTCTGTTTAAAAAGTAAGAAAAAAGTGGGAAGCATTTAAAATAGGTATGACAAACCCTCGGTCCAGCTCACTATGTTTTTTCGATTAGAATTTTTCATGATCTATCATTACCATAAGTAAAACAGTTTATAAATTTTTAGTTTGGCAACCTCGAGCTACTTCTGTCATTTTGGTGAGATCTGTAAATAAGATTTTAATTATAATTGTGCTTTTATGTGGTGTTTGATTGATATTTGAAAATTAAAGTGATTTTAAGACATTTATGATGGTGAGAAAATTTGTAGTGTGTGAAAATAGTGAAAATACATGGAATAAGAATGATGAACGATCGTTTCACAGGTAAGGTTATATTAGCACAAGCGTAGTATAGGTATAAGACAAGGCATTCAATATTTGTTTTCATAATAATATTGATTATTTTTTTATTATCAGGTTTCCCAGAGATATTGCTCTCCGTGAAATTTGGTTACAGAATTTATTTTTGGTAGAAGAGGACATTTTCAAAGTTAAAGTTGCTTTGGTGTGTTCTGACAATTTTTTCAAAACGGACATATGTGCTAATTTAAGTGGCAAACATGTTTTGAAACATGATGTTACACCTTTCAAGTAAGTAATATACTTAGTATTTTTAATTTGTAACTATGTACACTTCAAGTTAGCACAGAAATTGTTACATTTTTTTAAAGGATTCTGGAAGATGTAGCTCAAGACACCAGGACTATTGGAGCAAAAAACCCTCCATCAACAACAAGGTAACTTATCTATTGTAATTGAAAGGTCTATTTCATGAACAATTTGTTATCTACACTTTTAGAAGGTGATTGCAGTTTGTCTATACTACAAATTAATAAAACTTGTGGAAAACTTAAAAAAGCTTCTAAATTTGTAGTTACTGTTTGTAGTGAAGCTGAGAAATGTTTAAAGATACTTACCATGAATTTAGATGTTAGCAATATTAATAAAAAATATAAAAAAAAGATTATAAACACCTCAATAAGATATTTACCTTCAAATATCTTTGATGTATTTTCAAATCACATATTTGATTTTGAACCACTCCATGATCACTGCATCACTGTAACCAAACTAATTTTGGAGAAACATATAGACGTTCGACTGCACCATGAATTCAATAAATTAAAAAATTGTAATAAAGCCAAAGTAAGAAGTATGCTTACAAACTCTATTTTATTTCATAACCAGTAATTTTTATTTTAATTTTTTTATACAATTTTGTAATATGGTTGTAAATAATTCTTAAGAACAATAAATATTAATATTATGATTATTGTTATAATTATTCTATTTTATTGTTTACCATTTTAATACCCTTATTTATTCCTTATTAGTTTTGTAAAATCAATATAAAAAAAATAAAAAACATTTCCATATTATATTAACATATTCATAATCTGTAGTGCAAACCTTGTTTTAACTTCAAAATCCTCTATAAGTATCTTTTAAATAAATTACTTGTTTTTTACATAATTTCCACTTATTCAAACGAAAATTTAATAACGTACCTACATCATTTAGTCTATAAAAGCAATTTTCATAAAATAGTTTAAATGAACCCTTTCGAAATGATACGCTACTGTGCAATGTACTCGCCCTGTTTTATGTTGCGACCAAAACATTGTATATGTAATAATGTGTGAAGGCTGGTCTATCTTTTATATGTCATTGTTTTTTTTTCATTCCAAATTTCATATGTGGCCCTAAAATATTCAGATCACTTTTTCCAAATAACTTTTTTCGATATTTTGCCATATAACCCCACTTTCCGCATTTTCACATCAAATTTTTCGAATTTGCCGTCATGACGGTGGCCACGTGACTGATGTCAAAATGTATTTTTAGGTTATCGACCATGCAGGATCGATCGCCTATATTAAATTTTCCTATATACTAGGGCTAAACATTTTTCCCATATGTGGCGAACATTATGGTGGACACGATATATGGTATGCAACCAAATATGGCCCACGGAATGCATAATAATACTTTTCTATAGTACTTGCAGCCCAAGATACTATGATCATAGCCAGAAGTGATAATTTATTTTGCATGCTAGGTCTTACGATATGCAAACTGTATGTTTAGTAATTATCCCATCATAGTTAAAAATATTTCATCGATCAACAAATGTTTTCTTACAATACGATAGCATATAATTTATTCAAAAAATGAAAGAATAGATGTACTTAATGGTTAAAAATACAATCAAAATGCGAAAATTTTAAATAATGTGAGAATTTAATGACCACTGCTGTCAAATAGATCATTTTTGGCAAAATGTATCATGAAACAGTAGCATAAAATTATATAAAAAAACTGTAGAAAAATATAACTTAATTAAAGAATCTAAGGGAATGCAATTATTTAAATAGTCTATTTCAAATCGTTTTTAGGAGGGTGGGGGGATGGGGGTTGGGTATAACTGTGTACCAAGTTTGAAAAGAATCGGTTCAGTAGTTTTTGCAGGCCACTGGGAACGGACTTTGAAAACGTGGTTTCGAAAAAAATGCGTTCAAAGTTCGCTTTATCCATTAACCGCTAGGTAAAAGCAGAGGCTTAAAGTCTATGACTTTAAGAGTGTTTCTAATTCGCTTGAAATTTTGTCACAATATTCTTGGAAAAAAATGCATTAAAAAATCGATTTTTTAAAAGTGCTTATACCCTTACCCCTCCTCCTTAAGCGTGCGTTGAAATACCCCGGTTATCAATTATATATAAATGAAATGTAAAGGGCTGGCCATATTATGGAAGTGTCTTATTTTACACAGTACAAAATTAAAATTATTGATAAATTTGTTTGTAACAGAAATAAAACTTATTAATACGAACAAACAATTAATTATAATGAAATTAACTGTCTCGACCCTTACTTTGTGGCATCTACTCATATTACTGTTTTAAATGAAACTTACTGTTTCTGACGATTATATTTAATATCGAAACAATTGTCAATTTCTTAGAATTTTCAACATTTTTTCAATATATTGTGGAATTATATAGAAACAGTAAGGTTCATTTAAAACAGTAATTAATTATAAGTACACATTATATGTTAAATATGTAAAAAATGCTTACCAACGAATAACTAATAGTCATTTAATGAGATATTAATCTAGTTTTAAAAATTAATATCCAAACATCTTATTATTAATTATAACTTATAATTTTCCTTTGATTTCACTATTATCAAAATAATTTTTTAGTATAAATACAGGAGCAGGCCAAACTACAATAGCGCAACGTTTAGGTGAAAGGCATACTGCTAAAGATCTTATACAATTTCTTAACATAATACATGGTAATGGAATACCTCACCCAGACGAGTTTTGTTCTGACGAGTCGAGAGCGATTTTAAATGCCGCTGCTCAAGTCTACTCTAAATGTGAAACTATTGATGAGTATGCTGACAGTATGAAAGACCTCAACAAAATTACCACTAGAATAAGGATCGATAATTCACATTTTGCAAACACATACAGAAAGCTACTCAAAGTAATAACTTCTAAAGGCATATATACTTTTTATATGGCGTCGATTAATCAGTTAATGCTTGCATTAAGTGTAGAGGAAGCAGAAAAAATTGTTCATGCTATATTTATTGTTGCAAATTCGCCTAAAGCAGGAAATTTATCAAATGGCTTACCGACTGAATGCTCAAAGCAAATTAAGTTTTTAAAAAATTTAATAACAGGTAACCCTTACACCAATTATTTAATACTTACACATTATTTTAATAGACGAAAACGATTTTAACTTATGCTTCATTAATTCACTTAAAGTTACAGTTTTGAAATTTAAAAAGAAAAATATCAACGGTCTTTATTTTTCAAGACATAATTATAACAGTTTCGCTTATTTTATTAATCTTTGATAATCTCACATTTTTCGATCAAAGAATTAATACTTTATAATAAAACAAGCATTCTGTGATTAAAGTAATTGAAAATATTTATTTGTGTTCTTTTCTCAAAACATACTCATTAAAAAGTTAAATTATTTTTAATAACAAGCAACAATGCTTTCATTCTATGAATGATAATATTTTCTTTAAAAAATTAACTTATGATAATCGTTTTATATAGTAACTGAAAGTTACCACGACCTTATTTGAATAAATAACCCACATTTTCGATCGTATTTTTATTGTTTAATTATATATTTCAATCGTCTTTAAATTGTGTGTTTTAAATTTCTATACTTTTTTCAAACCCAAGATGAAGAAGAAGAAAATGAAGATGAAGACGGAGAAGATTATACATGCGAAGATATCAGCGAAAATAAAACCCATAGCAAAGATTTAGAGTTGTTTCAACCATTACACGATGATGATACTGAAAGTGAGAAAATAAACGAAAACAGTTGGGGAGAGTGGGGTTCTAAATTATATGAACAGTGTAAACAATTTTTTATGGAAAAAGGAAAAGAACACAATCTTTATTATGTTCCTACAGTTCATATCACTAAAAAGTTGATAAGAGATCTACAATTAATTCCTATTTGGGGCAATATATACAGCAAAAAGTACTCGGGTTGTAGGATTCCAGCTTCAAGTAGCAGCTCCGAAAGTGAGTTTAATAGGGTTAAAACTTATTGGTTAGCAAAAAATTTACACAGCGTTCGCCCAGATACGTTTGTTGAGTATAATTTTAAGTACTTAGAAGGAAAACTACCGATCATTGCATCAGACTTGGAAGAAGCCCATAGATCTAATGAAAACGAATGTATATGTAAAATATGCAACGAAATGATTGATTTAAGAAGTGCTTGTGCATGTTTTAATTGCCAAGATTTAGTTCACAAACAAAAATGCACGGCTGTCGTTGAACAGAAAATACTATGTCTAGAATGTGAAAAATCACGTCTAGGTAAAAGAAACGCAGCCCATGCTTCACTTGAAAATTGGGGTGGCATGGGCCAGCCAAAAACAAAATCTAAAAAAATGGGCGATTGTATTATTTGTAAACAAGGAAATTTGCCTGGAGGAGCTCATACGTGTTCAAAGTGTGGAACAGCTGTCCACATATTTAGTCCTTGTTCTTATGAATTAGATGGAGAAGAAGAGGGCTATGGACAAAAAAGGATATGCCAAAAATGTTTTCACTATTGTGAACCTTTCAATAACACTTTTGAAAATGACAAGCCCGGAGAAGAAGTAGAAGTTAATAATTCAATAAATAATGAAAAAAACTTCGAAAATGTTTGTGAATCATGTGCAAATGGTGATTCTCCCGATGGAGGATGTATTTGCGAATTTAGTGGAAAACCCGTTCACATTTTTGAAAAATGTTTTATTAATAATGGTGATGGAAATGAAGGTTTTGGAGAGCAAAGAATTTGCATCGAATACGATAAAAAAAGTAACGATCCAGGCACTGACCACTATACAACAGAGTCTCAAATTAAAAGTACACAAAGAAAACAAAAAGTTGTGAAAAAAAAAACAGATTTCTTAACAAAACCAAAAAATAAATGTCGAAAGGTATCTAAGTATCATGGGAATCGACCTGCTGATGTAAAAGATTCTCTCAACTGGGATAAAAGTGAATCCATTACCGTAATAAAGAATGGAAGTGACATGAATTTGGAAAAACAACTTATTGATGGGAAAATGGTTGTTTTAACTAATACCTGTGCCACAGATTCAATAATTTACATAGCTTTGTTTGCAATTCAAGATTTTCCTCATTTAAGAGAACTGGTAAGTTAAATAAAGCTATAGTTTCGAAAAAATATTCCACTATTAATAATGAAAGGGTGTTTTTAAATAATAAACATTATATACAATCGATTTCACCGAATTCATATCGATTCCTAGTCTTTGTGACGATTTGCAAAGTAATTATCTCGATTCAAATCGATTCGTAATGTTTTTCAACTGATTCGAGAAGTGTTTATGTCGATTCGTATCGATTTTTAAATTCTTGTAAACGATTCGGAAGGTGTTTATCTCGATACGTGTCTGTTCGTAGAATGTTTCAAACGACTTAAAAAACGCTTATCAAATGGAGTGAACACACACTAAATATCTTTAAGCTGATGTCTTTTAAATTATAAGGCCTGACGAAGAAGGGGATCTCTTCCAAGGTTACTATTCTATATAATGGTGTTTTGTTTTCCCGTGGAGAGTTTTCGAGTTCCCTGAACAGGAATATACATGTTTACCAAAATATCTGTGTGTGTGTGTATGTGTGTGTGTGTGTATGTGGTCAAAATTATGTCTCATGGTTGCTCGCGAACGCCTTTTCGATGAAATTTGGTGCACATATCAAGTACATTTGAACTTAGAGCTGATTACTTTTTGGAGCGGAACGGTCTTTATTAAGGGTCATTTTTTGACTATGGACTTTTTTTAGGTTTTTTGTATTTTTCTGCATGATGAAGAAGTCAATATCAGTAAAGACCGTTTGCATATTTAAAAAGAGTGGGAAATTTCCTACAAAAATATGTATGATATACGTATAAATATCATAAAGATAAAATCCTTTATTAAGATTCAATGAAAAAAAGTTAATTTTTTCAAAATTTAAAGAGATTTTCGTATTTTAAATAAAAAATCTCGCGTCACTTAGAATTGTGATCACTGATTAGAATTCGTAAGTCAGACGAAAACAGTTTCTTTTGTTTTTAACTAGTTTCAGTGAGAGAGCATTCTGCTAGAGCAGTTAGCAGCGTTTTTAATTTAAAAACATCCTTTCATTGGCTCGGATTAATTGAAAAATTATTGTCTGATTGTAATTTAAAATATCACTTTATTTGAATAAATATTTGGATTAACATTAATAAATGTATCTACTTTATGTGAATTTTCTTTTCAAACGAAGAAGACAGTAAAGTAACTTCTGAAACGGAGTAGTGATAAACTAAATAATTTCGTATATTGCAATAATCTATTCTCATACCTATGCAAAAAAGTAATATTTACCTCTGTATTTGCGCTTCAATAAATTAAAGAGAAAATTAATTTAGAAATCACACAAGTATAAAACCATATTTATTGACTGATATGCAAGAACTTTGCTTGTCTATGTAGTTAATATTTCTGGGCAAAGTATGGAATAGAAACACAGGTTTTTTTAGAAGTGCGAAAAACTCGATTTTTGCATGCATTTTTAGGTTAGCCTGCGATAAATCACGCTTTACACACGGAGTGCTATAATAGTACATTATGATACATGTAGCATTATTGCATAGCGTGGTTAGTGTATGAGTGTAGCGAGTAAAAATGGATTACTTAGATCACGAGTAGCTCCGACTAAAGTGCGGATTTATGTCAGACTGTGTTATAAATTAATATAAAACAAAGATCATTACTTTTTAGTTTGAAGCTACAAAGACTGATTTTATGAATCTGGTTTTGGAAATATTAAAGAATGGAGTCAAAACAAACACGTACAAAATGAGAGCGCAAGTCTTAAGTAAGATTATACCAATGGAAGAGTCTATGCTTTCTGATGATTTACACGTATTGTCATGCAATAAAGAGGTTGCATGGTTGGCCAGACAATTATTAGCACCGCTTAACAGCGCAGAAGAAGAAATCAAGTGTACCAAGTGTAAGGAAAAGAAAAATAACATTTTACCTACGATTACTATCATGGACAACTATTTAAAATTTGCGTCGAAAGAAACTTTTTTGGAAGAAGCTTGGAAACCTCCTGTTATAAGCAGATGTTGTAAATGCAGTTCAGATACTGAAAGCTCTCTGTTAAATCTTGGTAAGAATAATAATAATAATTTGGTGCATATATCAAGTACATTTGAACTTGAAGCTGATTAGTTTTTGGAGCGGAACAAAGGTAATAGTAAACAACGTTTGCAAATTTGAAACGAGTGGGATATTTCCTACAAAAATATGTTTGATATTTGTATAAATATCCTAAAGATAAAGTGTCAATAAAAAGTTAATTTTTTCAAAATTTAAAGGGATTCTCGGATTTTAAATAAAAAAGCTTGCGTGTTTATAGATCACTGATCACAATTGAAGGCCAGGATCGAGTAATTCCTTTAGCGCTCTGCCGGCCTCTCGCAGTACAAAAAATGCTGACACGGTGACGAATTTTCAAAAGTCGTCAAAATGAATTTTGAAAAGTACCGTCGTGTAGAGGATACAAAAGGAGACTTTTTTTCTCTATACACTTTTTTGGTTAGATTAATATTTTCACAGGAAATAACAAAAAACCGAAAAATTGCGAAGTCCGTTTGAACCACGTTTTTAAAACTAAATTCACTCCAATTTCACGAAAAATTATCTTTTTGAAATTTGGCACACTACTTGATGTAACGTTATTTATATAAATAATCAAGCGAAAATAGCGAGCAACTTTTTATGAGGTTATATAATATAAGTTCAACGGAAAAAAGTCTGTGAGGAAGTTTAAGCTACAAAAAACTTCCAGCGACAAAGTTGTTCGTTATGTCTTAAAGAAATTTATCAGAAATATTTCGATTGATTCATTGGAAAATGGCTATAATATCGCGATTTTTACAAACTGACTCGCATTGTGCAAACGCAACAGCTGTAGCTTGCACGGTGGCAGGCGCTCTATGCAATTATGCCTTCACACAGCCTACACCTGTTGCGTTGCACAATATAAGTCAGTTTGGAAAAATCGCGATATTATAGCCATTTTCCAATGAATAAATCTAAATATTTCTCATGAATTTCTTTAAGTCATAACGAACAACTTTGTCGCTGGACGTTTTTCGTAGCTTAAACTTCCTCACAGACTTTTTTCCGCTGAACATAAATATATAACCTCATAAAAAGTTGCTCGCTATTTTCGCTTGATTATTTAGATAAATAATGTTACATGAAGTACTCTATCATTTTATCAGCAGCAGCAAGATGTTTTACGATAATGTGCCAAATTTCAAAAAGATTTGATCATTTTTCGCGAAGTTGGAGCGAATTTAGCTTAGCGATTTTTCGGTTTTTTGTTATTTCCTGTGAAAATATTAATCTAAGCAAAAAAGCGTAAGAGAAAAAAGTTTCCTTTTTTATCCTCTACACGATGGTACCTTTCAAAATTCATTTCGACGACTTTTGAAAATCCGTCACCTTGACAGCATTTTTTCTATTGCGAGAGGCCGGCCGAGATTACTCGATCCATCGATCCTGGCCTTCAATTCTATAGTCAGACGGAAAGTTTTTTGTTTTAACTAGTTTCATTGAGAAAGGCTTCAATTGTTTTATATAATATTGAAATGCAAAAACATTGACAAATAATTTAATAAAAAAATACTTTTTTATTGTAGGCGAAATTATAATATTTAAAGTTGTGAATGATATGGAAATAAACGACAAGTTTAAATTGGGTCTTATACCAAAAGAAATAAGAAACCCAATAAATAGAAATCGAGAAATTTATTTAATAGGCGCTGTCGGATTTAGAGGATCCACTGTAAATCTGAGAAGATCTGGCGGGAACACGATTCGATCAGATTTAGATCTATTGCCGACGGGGCATTATGTGTCTTACTCATATCGGAGAGGAAATAGTAGTTGGATGGAAGCGGATGATTTAGTTGGAAGAACTATTAACCGATCCGACAACTATCAAATTACTCCCAGATTAATAGTATACTCAAAGAGCAACACAACATGATGCACAACTTTTTTGGACAATTTATCATTAATTGCTATTGTCAAGTAGCTGCTAAAATGAAGATACATAAAATATGATATTAATAATTATAAATACAATATTATGTTATTGATATTAAATGGTGTTATTATTATAAAATATAAATGCATTTATAAAATTAATCAAACCAGTCGTTAGAAACCATTTTCTGATACTCCGACCGGGTGGAAACACTTGATGGAGATCAACGTTACCGATAAAGATGTTTTACACCTTCAGAAAAATATATAATTTGAAAAAATTGCTACCGTATTACGCTTCGCATGAGAAATTAGCGAAATTGTGGGCGGTTGAATTTCAATTAAAAAACACTCCGGCAATTTGTTGCTAGGCTATGGCTACTAAAACACGATGAATTTCGATAAAAAAATACTCAAGGAATTTGTTGCTGGTGTGTTACTGAACAAATATGGACTATATCGCTTCAAAAGCAATAGGGCAATTTGTTGCTAGACTATGGCTACTAAAACACGTTGAATTTGGATCAAAAAATACTCGAGGAATTTGTTGCTGGCGTATTACTGAACAAATATCGACTATATCGCTTTAAAATCAATAGGGCAATTTGTTGCTAGGCTATGGCTACTAAAACACGATGAATTTCGATAAAAAAATACTCAAGGAATTTGTTGCTGGTGTGTTACTGAACAAATATGGACTATATCGCTTTAAAAGCAATAGGGCAATTTGTTGCTAGGCTATGGCTACTAAAACACGATGAATTTCGGTCAAAAAATACTCGAGGAATTTGTTGCTGGTGTATTACTAAACAAATATGGACTATATCGCTTTAAAATCAATAGGGCAATTTGTTGCTAGACTATGGCTACTACAGCACGATGAATTTCGATCAAAAAATACTCGAGGAATTTGTTGCTGGTGTATTACTGAACAAATATGGACTATATCGCTTTAAAAGCAATAGGGCAATTTGTTGCTAGAGTATGGCTACTAAAACACGATGAATTTCGATCAAAAAATACTCGAGGAATTTGTTGCTGGTGTATTACTGAACAAATATCGACTATATCGCTTCAGAATCAATAGGGCAATTTGTTGCTAGGCTATGGCTACTAAACACGATGAATTTCGATAAAAAAATACTCGAGGAATTTGTTGCTGGTGTATTACCGAACAAATATGGACTATATCGCTTCAGAATCAATAGGGCAATTTGTTGCTAGGCTATGGCTACTAAAACACGATGAATTTCGGTCAAAAAATACTCGAGGAATTTGTTGCTGGTGTATTACTAAACAAATATGGACTATATCGCTTTAAAATCAATAGGGCAATTTGTTGCTAGACTATGGCTACTACAGCACGATGAATTTCGATCAAAAAATACTCGAGGAATTTGTTGCTGGTGTATTACTGAACAAATATGGACTATATCGCTTTAAAAGCAATAGGGCAATTTGTTGCTAGAGTATGGCTACTAAAACACGATGAATTTCGATCAAAAAATACTCGAGGAATTTGTTGCTGGTGTATTATTGAACAAATATGGAGTATATCGCTTTAAAATCAATAGGGCAATTTGTTGCTAGGCTATTGCCACTAAAACACGATGAATTTCGGTCAAAAAATACTCGAGGAATTTGTTGCTGGTGTATTACTGAACAAATATCGACTATATCGCTTTAAAATCAATAGGGCAATTTGTTGCTAGGCTATGGCTACTAAACACGATGAATTTCGATAAAAAAATACTCGAGGAATTTGTTGCTGGTGTACTACTGACCAAATATCGACTATATCGCTTTAAAATCAATAGGGCAATTTGTTGCTAGGCTATGGCTACTAAAACACGATGAATTTGGATCAAAAAATACTCGAGGAATTTGTTGCTGGCGTATTACTGACCAAATATCGACTATATCGCTTCAAAATCAATAGGGTAATTTGTTGCTAGGCTATGGCTACTAAAACACGATGAATTTCGATAAAAAAATACTCGAGGAATTTCTTGCTGGTGTATTACTAAACAAATATGGACTTTATCGCTTCAGAATCAATAGGGCAATTTGTTGCTAGGTTATGGCTACTAAAACACGATGAATTTCGGTCAAAAAATACTCGAGGAATTTGTTGCTGGTGTATTACTGAACAAATATCGACTATATCGCTTTAAAATCAATAGGGCAATTTGTTGCTAGGCTATGGCTACTAAAACACGATGAATTTCGATAAAAAAATACTCGAGGAATTTGTTGCTGGTGTACTACTGACCAAATATCGACTATATCGCTTTAAAATCAATAGGGCAATTTGTTGCTAGGCTATGGCTACTAAAACACGATGAATTTGGATCAAAAAATACTCGAGGAATTTGTTGCTGGCGTATTACTGACCAAATATCGACTATATCGCTTCAAAATCAATAGGGTAATTTGTTGCTAGGCTATGGCTACTAAAACACGATGAATTTCGATAAAAAAATACTCGAGGAATTTCTTGCTGGTGTATTACTAAACAAATATGGACTTTATCGCTTCAGAATCAATAGGGCAATTTGTTGCTAGGTTATGGCTACTAAAACACGATGAATTTCGGTCAAAAAATACTCGAGGAATTTGTTGCTGGTGTATTACTGAACAAATATCGACTATATCGCTTTAAAATCAATAGGGCAATTTGTTGCTAGGCTATGGCTACTAAAACACGATGAATTTCGATAAAAAAATACTCGAGGAATTTGTTGCTGGTGTACTACTGCACAAATATGAACTATATCGCTTTAAAATCAATAGGGCAATTTGTTGCTAGACTATGGCTACTAAAACACGATGAATTTCGATCAAACAATACTCGAGGAGTTTGTTGCTGGTGTATTACTGAAAAAATATGGGCTGTATCGCTTTAAAATCATTAGGGCAATTTGTTGCTAGGCTATTGCGGCTAAAACACAACGAATTTCAATTAAAAATCAGTCGGGGAATTTGTTGCTGGTGTATTTCTGACCAAATATCGACTATATCGCTTTAAAATCAGTAGGGCAATTTGTTGCTAGGCTATGGCTACTAAAACACGATGAATTTCAATTATTATGAGATAAGGGTTGATTTTTTCGCAGTATCGGTTAGTGTCATCTTTTAGCAACAAATTCCTGTGCATTTATTTTTATTCTATACTACTTATCTATTAGTTGTAGCGTGTGGCTACGCTAGCTTAATATCAAGTAATAGCGAGGGGTGGGAAAATCGGGTTAGGGGATGATTTTTTCCACTATCGGTTAGTGTCATCTTTTAGCAACAAATTTATGTGCTTTTAGTTTTATTCAATATTACTTTTTTTTTATATTTATAGCGTGTGGCTGCGCTAGCTTAATATCAAATAATATTGAGGGGTAGGAAAATCGGGGTAAGGGATGATTTTTTTCAGTATCGGTTAGTGTCATCTTTTAGCAACAAATTCATGTGTTTTTAGTTTTTTTCAATATTACTTATTTATATAGTTATAGCGTGTGGCTACGCTAGCTTAATAGCAAATAATAGTGAGAGGTGGGAAAATCGAGGTAAGGGATGATTTTTTCCAGTATCGGTTAGTGTCATCTTTTAGCAACAAATTAGCAACAAATTCATGTGTTTTCAGTTTTTTTCAATATTACTTATTTATATAGTTATAGCGTGTGGCTACGCTAGCTTAATAGCAAATAATAGTGAGGGGTGGGAAATCGAGGTAAGGGATGATTTTTTCCAGTATCGGTTAGTGTCATCTTTTAGCAACAAATTAGCAACAAATTCATGTGTTTTCAGTTTTTTTCAATATTACTTATTTATATAGTTATAGCGTGTGGCTACGCTAGCTTAATATTACGGTAGCATAGTTTGCGTTTTCTTGGAAACGGCATTAGCAACAAAATCAAGCTCAGCGTTACAAATTAGCAACAAATTAGCAACAAATTATTAGCCTGGTCCGAAGGGTGCCCTGTAAAATGGCTACGCTAGCATAATATACATCCGCGGGACTCACAAAATAATTGGCAAATTCGTCCCGTATGTCGTTTGCCTGTCTTCCACCTCCTACAGCCCTTACCCGTTGTAGATTTTGCAAACCATTTGTACCTGTAGAAACGTAGAAGTCAGTCGTACGAAAGCCATCTTTTTGACGAACTATGTTATGTAAAATTACTGCAGCTTTTACAATGTCATTTGCAAATGTTTTAGAAACATTTAGTGGTCGATGAAAAATTCTCCATTTGTTGCTCATTATACCGAATGTACATTCTACAAATCTTCGTGCTCGTGTTAAACGATAATTAAATATTCTTTTAATTACAGTTAGATTATGACCTCCAAATGGCCTTAACAAATTTTCATTTAACGAAAATGCCTCATCTCCGACTAAAACAAATGGAAAACTAGTATTTGTTCCTGCCAAAAGAGTTTCATTAGGAATATTTAGGGAGTTATTTTTCATTTTCTTGAAAAACCGATGAATCGCAATCCTTTCCGTATGCCCCTATGTCAACGTATATAAATTTATAATCAGAGTCTGCCACAGCCATTAGAACTATAGAAAAGTAATGTTTATAATAAAAGTTCATCGAACCACTTTCCCGAAATTTTTGTACCCTAATATGTTTACCGTCCACAGCGCCAATGCAATGTGGAAAATGTGACATTCTCTGAAAATTTTGTGCAATATTGAGCCAATCTTGCTCTGAAGGTATAGGCAGGTATTCTTCTCTAAAATGAATCCATAGCTGCTGACAAACCGTGCGAACAATTTCACTTATAGTTGAGATACCTATTTTATAAGTATAGTGAAGATCTGTAAATGAGTTTCCACTAGCGAGGTATCTGTAAATAATAAAATATTTTACTTTTTTAAGCTAAAAATTAACTTGCATATTTATATTTCAAAAAGATTATTATTTGCAGGAAAAGTTATTCATGACAAATGGAAACATGTTAGGGATGCATTTGCAAATTCAAGAAAAAAGAGAAGTGGTGACAAACGTACAAAGAAGTACATATACTTTGAACAAATGCAATTTTTATTGAAAGTACTCGAAAAAGATGACACAGAATCCAGTATTTCTGAAAATACTACTGAAAAAGAACAAGTAAGTGATGAAGATGCAGTATCTGAACAGACACCTAGAGCTTCTTGTGCCCCAAAACGAAGAAAAGTATCTTCCATCGATGAAACAGACAAAGCAATTTTAAAAGCTTTAGAAGCCACTTATCAACCACCACCAACACAAACGGACGAAGATACTGCCTTTTTCATGTCAGTTACACCTGCTGTAAAAAATTTCACGGAGGACGAAAAAATAGAATTCCGCATGGGTGTACTAAAATTAATAAAGGGCATTAAAAGCAAAAGATCTTCGTCCAATAATGAAGTTTATCCGTCATATCCATCAACATCTGCTTATACGACTCCAGCGTCAGATGAATATCGGGAAGATTATACCTGTTTTCAAAACTTATAATAAATTTATTTTGTACTAATTCATTATGTAATAAAAACTTACCTTAAAGTAATTGCCAGCATTTCTTTTGGAGGAACCCTTAATCTCATCGTTGTATCTGTTTTCTTTATAGAGTCTGAAAGACGTTCTAGTAACATTCTGAAGGTATTGTATTTCATACGAAAATAATTGAAAAATTTTTCTTCGTGTTCAATTAATTTTTCAAATAGTATATAAAACGCGCCTTCCAAATATCTACTTTGTAACAAAGGATGAACCCAGTACCGTCGATTTTTCCATCGAGCCTCCCTTTGTTTCCTTGCTTTTCTCCGTTTGAGAAGTAGCGCTAGCAACACACGTCTTCTATCCATAACACTTTCTAACTTACTAATCTTGGCAACTGTGTAATAACTACTTTAGGGTACAAAATTCGATGGTATCAAATTATGGTTATGTGTGAAAATGATATACCATTTTACGACCATTTATCGCCCGCTGAAAATGGTATGGTAATGGTATTGTCTGAAAACGCTCTTATAGTAATATATTAATCCCTTAGGATTCCTTTTCCTGAAGATTAGCTCGATATTTTCTGAAAAATGGTCTGTACGATTTTTTAAATGATAGAATGTTTTTTTTCAAACATTTTATCTCTTGTTTTCACTATATCTCAGAAATACCAATCTTCCGAGTAATCTTGATCTTTTTATTCATAAATTGATCCTTTAGGAACACTCTTCTATATTATGAGCTTGATGTATTCGAAAATGTGGTCTATACGATTTTACAAATGATAGGATGTTTTTTAAATCTTTTATTTATTGTTTTTACTATATTTCAAAAATTCCGATCTTTCGAATACTTTTGATTTTTTTCTTTATAGACTGATCCTTTATAAACACTCTACTAGAATATTAGCTACATCTTTTCGAAAATGTGGTCTGTACGATTATGAAAATGACAGTATGTTTTTTTCAAATCTTTGATCTCTAGTTGTTACTCTATCTCAGAAATTCGGTTCATACGAATATTTTTTTTTCTTTATTAATTGATCGTTTGGAAATACTCTTCTAGAATATGAGCTCGATATTTTCGAAAATGTGGTATGTACAATTTTACAAATGATGGGATGTTTTTTTAAAATATTCGATCTCTTATTTTCACTATAACTCAGAAATTCCTATCTTTAAAGTACTCTTAATTTTTTTATATATAGATTGATCTTTCTGAATACTCTTCTAAAATATGGGCTCGATATTTTCGAAAATGTGGTCTGTACGATTATTAAAATGACAGAATGATTTTTCCAAATCTTTGATCTTTTGTTTTTACTATATCTCAGAAATTCAGTTCTTTCCAGTATTATTTAGTTTTTCTTTATAAATTGATCCTTTGCTCTTCTAGAATATGAACTTGATATTTTCAAAAATGTGATTACTTCGAAATTTTAAATGATATTTTTTTCAAATCTTTGGTCTCTTATTTTTATTACTCGTATATCTTATAAATTCGGATCTTCCAAATAGTCTTAATTTTTTTCGTTATTAAATGATCCTTTGGAAATACTCTTCTAGAATATGAGATCGAAATTTTCGAAAATGTGGTCTCTACGATTTTTCAAATGATAGGATGTTTTTTTAGATCTTTGATCTTTTGTTTTTACTATATTTCGCATTCGATCTAGATAACGCCCATCAGAACAGCTATAGACGCCACCGAAGAAGGATTTAGCTTAACTAACAATTAGTACTGTTACGAAACAGCAAACTGGTATAGTCCTTAAATCCGACTCTGCCTAAGCCAGGTATGAATGTTAAAATTATGGCGGACACGCAGGGATTTCTCAGAATTGTTTACGATTGTGACTATCTTATCTAGACATTGTTTTTGTGACCAGTCTTATCTCTTGATCTCTTATTTTCACTATATTTCAGAAATTCCGCAATTTCCAGATTTTTTTCTTTATAGTTTGATCGCTTGGGAATACTCTTCTAGAATATGAGCTCGATATTTACGAAAATGTGGTATGTACGATTTTTCTAATGATAGGAAGCTTTTTTAAGATCTCTGATCTCTTATTTTTGCTACATCTCAGAAATTCTAATCGCTCGAGTACTTTTGTTTTTTTCTTTATAAAATGATCCTTTGGGAATACTTTTCTAGAACATGAGCTCGATATTTTCGAAAATGTGGACTGTAAGATATTTTGAATGATATGATATTTTTTATTAAATAATTGATCTCTTGTTTTTACTATATCTCAAGAATTCCGATTTTTTTAATTTTTTCTACATATGTATATTGATCTCTTGGGAATACACTTCTGAAATATGAGCTCGATTTTTTCGAAAATGCGTTCTGTGTAATTTTTTAAATAATAGAATGTTTTTTTTTCAAATCTTTCATGTCTTGTTTTTACTATAAGTATCTCAAAAATTCTACTCTTTCGAATACTCTTGATTTTTTTCTACAAAGATTGATCATTTAGGAATACTTTTCTAGAATATGAGCTCGATATTTTAGAAAATGTGGTCAGTAAGATTATTAAAATGACAGGATATTTTTTTCAAATCTTTGATCTTTAGTTGTTACTTTATCTCAGAAATTCTGTTCTTTCGAGTACTTTTGATTTTTTTCTTTATAGACTGATCCTTCAGAAACACTTTTCTAGAATATGAGCTCGATCTTTTCGAAAATGTGGTCTGTACGATCATTAAAATGAGAGAATGTTTTGTTCTTTCCAGTATTATTTATTTTTTCTTTATAAATTCATCCTTTGGACCTACTGCGAATTTTTAAATGATAGGACGTTTTTTTCAAATCTTTGATCTCTTATTTTTATTATATCGATGAGATCGATATTTTCGAAAATGTGGTCTCTACGATTTTTCAAATGATAGGATGTTTTTTTTAAATCTTTGATCTTTTGTTTTTAATATATCTCAGAAATTCCGCTCTTTCAAGTATTCTTGATTGTATTCTTTATAGATTGATCCTTTGAGAACATTCTTCTAGAGCAGTGGTTCCCAGCCTTTTAGGGGGGCGGTAGAGGATTCAGAAGCAAATAATAAGCAGTCAAGAGGAATGGTGAAATAAAAATGATTTAATAAGGGTTAATAAGCAGTTTTAAATTAGCATTAATAATACTAATAATTTCTTTTAATTCAGAATAGAAGTATATGACTTGTCCTCGCACGTTGATAAGCGAACGCGCGATGTTCATACAAAATAACATGTTTCGACATGTTCGCACACAGACAAGTTGAATCATGCACGAAATGAAACGTATAAAAGCAACAGCTCTACGAATTTTTTGTTAGTTGTATGTGCTTGGCCGCGATATATAGTCGTGAATCATAAGCTCTGCCGTAGTAAATAATCGTGAGTGGTGTGTCATTTTATAAACATTACTATCTATAAATTTATTGAGAATTTGATTTTTGTATGAAAATGACTGAATCTACTTCTAAATTAAAAAAGAAATGCCGGCAATACAGTATTGAATATTTAAAATATGGATTTGCGGAATCTTCTACAAACAAATCATTACCTATGTGTTTGATTTGCCGAAAAGTTTTTTCAAATGAAGCTATGGGCGTTGAAATTTTTGTTCTCTTCTATAGGGGGCGGTGGTCCAGAAACGATTGGGAACCACTGTTCTAGAGTATGAGCTCGATATTTTCGAAAATATGGTCGCTACGATTGTTTAAATGTTCAAATCTTTGATCTCTTATTTTTACTATATCTCAGAAATTCCGCTCTTCGGAATACTCTTGATTTTTTTCTTTATAGATTACTCCTTCAGGAATAATCTTCTAGAATATGAGCATAATATTTCCGAAAATATAGTCTGTATGATTTTTCAAATGATAGAATGCCTTTTTTCAAATCATTGATCGCTTATTTTCACTATATTTCAGAAACTCCGCAATTTCCAGATTTTTTTCTTTATAGTTTGATCCCTTGGGAATACTCTTCTAGAATATGAGCACGATATTTACGAAAATGTGGTATGAACAATTTTTCAAATAATAGAAAGCTTTTTTAAGATCTCTGACCTCTTATTTTTACTATATCTCAGAAATTCCGATCGCTCGAGTACTTCCGATTTTTTTATTTATAAAATGATCCTTTGGGAATACTCTTCGAAAACATGAGCTCGATATTTTCAAAAATGCGATCTGTGTATTTTTTTAAATAATAGAATGTTTTTTTTCAAATCTTTGATGTCTTGTTTTTACTATAAGTATCTCAAAAATTCTACTCTTTCGAATACTCTTGATTTTTTTCTACAAAGATTGATCATTTAGGAATACTCTTCTAGAATATGAGCTCGATACTTTAGAAAATGTGGTCAGTATGATTTTTTAAATAAAAAGAAATATTGTTAAATCTTCAATTATATGTTTTTACTATATCTCAGGAACTCTGTACTTTCGAGTACTCTTGATTTTTCTCATTATAGAATAATCTCTTAGAAACATTCTTCTAGAATATGAACTCGATATTTTCGAGAATGTGGTCAGTACGATTTTTTAAATAAAAAGAAGTATTTTTCAATCTTCTATTATCTTGTTTTTACTATATCTCAGTAACTCCACACTTTCGAGTACTCTTGATTTTTCTCATTATAGATTAATCCCTTAGAAACACTCTTTTAGAATATGAGCTCAATATTTTAGAAAACGTGGTCAGTACGATTTTTTAAATAAAAAGAAATATTTCTGGATCTTCTATTATGTGGTTTTTACTATATCTCAGGAACTCGTGAACTTTCGAATACTCTTGATTTTTCTCATTATAGATTAATCCCTTAGAAACACTCTTCTAGAATATGAACTCGATATTTCCGAGAATGTGGTCAGTACGCTTTTTTAAATAAAAAGAAATATTTGTATATCTTCTATTATCTTGTTTTTACTATATCTCAGAAACTCTACACTTTCGAGTACTCTTGATTTTTTTCCTTATAGATTAATCCCTTTGAAACACTCTTCTAGAATATGAGCTCGACATTTTCGAAAATACGGTCATTACGATTTTTTAAATATAAAGAAATATTTCTATATCTTCTATTATGTTGATTTTACTATCTCAGTAACTCTGTACTTTCGAGTATTCTCAATTTTTGTCATTATACATTAATCCCTTAGAAACACTCTTCTAGAATATGAGCTCGATATTTTCGAGAATGTGGTCCGTACAATTTTATAAATAAAAGGAAATATTTTTAAATCTTCTATTACCTTGTTTTTACTATATCTCAGAAACTCCACTTTCGAGTACACTTGATTTTTTTCATTATAGATTAATCCCTTAAAAACACCCTTCTAGAATATGAGCTCGATATTTTAGAAAATGGGATCAGTACGATTTTTTAAATATAAAGAAATATTTCTGAATCTTCTATTATGTTGTTTTTACTATATCTCAGTAACTCTGTACTTTAGAGTACTCTTAAATTTTTTCATTATAGATTAATCTCTTAGAAAAACACTCTTCTAGAATATGAGCTCGATATTTTATAAAATGCAGTCAGCACGATTTTTTAAATATAAAGAAATATTTCTGAATCTTCTATTATGTTGTTTTAACTATATCTCAGAAACTCTGTATTTTCGAGTACTCTTGATTTTCTCATTATAGATTAATTCCTTAGAAACACTCCTCTAGAATATGAGTTCGATATTTTCGAAAATGCGGTCAGTACGATTTTTTAAATATAAAGAAATATTTCTGAATCTTCTATTATGTTGTTTTTACTATATCTCAGAAACTCCGTACTTTCGGGTACTCTTGATTTTTCTCATTATAGATTAATCCCTTAGAAACACTCTTCTAGAATATGAACTCGATATTTCCGAGAATGTGGTAAGTACGATTTTTTAAATGAAAAGAAATATTTTTAGATCTTCTATTATCTTGTTTTTACGATATCTCAGAAACTCTACACTTTCGAGTACTCTTGATTTTCGATATTTTCGAATATGAGGTCTGTACGACTTTTCAAAATCTTCGATCTCTTATTTTTTCTGTTACTCAAAAATTCCGCATTTTCCAGTACTCTTGATTTTTTTCTTTATATATTGATTATTCTATAATATGAGCTCGATATTTTCGAAAATTTGATATGTATGATTTTTTTAAAAATAGGATGTTTTTTAAAATCTACGGTCTATTTTTTTAACTAGGTATATCTCAGAAGTTCCGCTCTTCCGAGAATTCTTGATTTTTCCTTTATATTTTGATCCCATAGGAAGAAAACACTGCAAGAATATAAACTCGATATTTACAAAAATGTGATCTGTGTGAATTTTCAAATGAGGACGTTTTTTTAATATCTTTGATTTCTTGTATTCACTATATCTCAGAAATTCCAATCTTTCTTGATTTTTTTCATTATAGATTGATCCTTTAGGAATACTCTTATAGAATACGAGTTCGATAATTTCGAAACTGTGGTATGTACGATTTTTTAAATAAGATGTTTTTTTTTAAATTTTCCATCCCTTATTTTTACTATATCTCAGAAATTCCTGTCTTCCGAGTATTCTGGATTTTTTTCTTCTTAGATAGATGCATTGGAAACACTATTCTAGAATATAAGCTGAATGTTTTCGAAAATGTGATGTGTACGATTTTTTAAATGAAAGGATGTTTTTTTTTTTCAAATCTTTGTACTCTTATTTTTACTACATCTCAGAAATTACGCTCTTCCAAATAGTCTTGATTTTTATGTTTATATATTAATCCGTTGGAAATATTATTCTAGAATATGAGCTCGACATTTCTAATAATGGAATCTGCACGATTTTTGAAATGATAGAATGGTTTTTTAAATCTTTAATCTCTTGTTTTTACTATATCTCAGAAATACCGATCTTCCAAGTAATCTTAATTTTTTTATTTATAGATTGCTCCTTTAGGAATAATATTCTAGGATATGAGGTCGATATTTTCAAAAATGTGGTTTGTACGATTTCTTAAATGATACGTTTTTTTTTAAGATTTTTGATACCTTAATTTTACTACATCTCAGAAATTCCGCATTATCCAGTACTCTTGATTTTTTTATATATTGATCATTTGAGAATATTATTCTAGAATATGAGTTAGATATTCTCGAAAATTTGATCTGTACGATTCTTTAAATAATAGGATGTTTTTTAAAATCTAGTCTATTTTTTTACTAGGTATATCTCAGAAATTCCGCTCTTCCGAGAATTATTGATCCTTTAGGAACACTCTTATAGAATATGGGCTTGATATCGAAAATGTGTTATGTATGATTTTTTAAACGAGATGATTTTTGTCAAATCTCTTATTTTTACTATATCTCAGAAATTCTACTCTTTCAAGTACTTCTGTTTTTTTTTCGTTATAGATTGATACTTTAGAAATACTCTTCTACAATGTGAGCCCGATATTTATCAAAATAAGATCTTTACGATTTTTCAAATGATAGAATGGTTTTTTAAAAACTTTAATCTCTTGTTTTTACTATATCTCAGAAATACCGATCTTCCGAGTAATCTTGATTGATCCCTTAGGAATATACTTCTAGAATATGAGTTCGATATTTTCGAAAATGTGGCCTGTACGACTTTTCAAATGATAGGATGTTTTTTTAAGATCTTCGATCTCTTATTTTTACTGTTACTCAGAAATTCCGCATTTTCCAGTACTCTTGATTTTTTTCTTTATATATTGATTATTCTATAATATGAGCTCGATATTTTCGAAAATTTGATATGTATGATTTTTTGAAAAATAGGATGTTTTTTACAATCTACGGTCTATTTTTTTAACTAGGTATATCTCAGAAGTTCCGCTCTTCCGAGAATTCTTGATTCTTCCTTTATAGTTTGATCCCATAGGAAAACACTTCAAGAATATAAGCTCGATATTTACAAAAATGTGACCTGTATGATTTTTCAAATGAGGACGTTTTATTAAAATCTGATTTCTTGTATTCACTATATCTCAGAAATTCCAATCTTTCTAGTGCCCTTAATTATTTCTTTTTAGATTGATCCTTTAGGAATACTCTTATAGAATACGAGTTCGATATTTTCAAAACTGTGTTATGTACGATTTTTTAAATAAGATTTTTTTTTAAATTTTCGATCCCTTATTTTTACTATATCTCAGAAATTCCTGTCTTCCGAGTATTCTGGATTTTTTTCTTCTTAGATAAATGCATTAGAAGCACTATTCTAGAATATAAGCTGAATGTTTTCGAAAATGTGATATGTACGATTTTTTAAATGAAACGATGTTTTTTTTTCCAATCTTTGAACTCTCAGAAATTACGCTCTTCCAAATATTCTTGATTTTTATATTTATAGATTAACCCCTTGGGAATATTATTCTAGAATATGAGCTCGATATTTCTAAAAATGGGATCTGCACGATTTTTCAAATGATAGAATGGTTTTTTAAATCTTTAATCTCTTGTTTTTACCATATCTCAGAAATACCGATCTTGCGAGTAATCTTGAGTTTTTTATTTATAGATTGTTCCTTTAGGAATAATATTCTAGAATATGAGATCGATATTTTCAATAATGTGGTTTGTACGACTTTTTAAATGATGTTTTTTCCGCATTTTCCAGTACTCTTGATTTTTTTTATATATTGATCATTTGAGAATATTATTCTAGAATATGAGCTGATATTCTCGAAAATTTGATCTGTACAATTTTTTAAGTAGTAGGATGTTTTTTAAAATCCACGGTCTATTTTTTTACTAGGTATATCTCAGAAATTCCGCTCTTCCGAGAATTCTTGATCCTTTAGGAATATTCTTATAGAATATGAGCTTCATATCGAAAATGTGCTATGTACGATTTTTTAAATGAGATGATTTTTGTCCAGTCTCTTATTTTTACTATATCTCAGAAAATCTTCTCATTCGAGTACTCCTGATTTTTTCGTTATAGATTGATACTTTAAAAATACTCTTCTAGAATGTGAGTTTGATAATTTCGAGAATGTGGTATGTATGATTTTTCAAATGATAGGAGGTTTTGTTAAATCTTTGATCTCTTATTTTGACTATATCTCAGAAATTCCGGCCTTCCGAGTATTCTTCCAATACTAAATATTTTTCCAAAAACTGTTGAAAGCTAGTTTATTATCTTATTCATCTCGTTCTCAAAACAAAACAAAAAAAAGATTTCAATCTATAAATATTTTTTTACACGCGTTTATTACTCATCTTCATTCACGAAATCATCAGACGATGGCATAGACTGAGACCTACATTTTTCCCCTTCAAATTACCGTAACAATTTGACGTGTGTATCGAAATTTTAGGTGCAACGACCGTCATGCGACAATGCAAACGCCGAATTCAAAATCGGCAACGTGGTCACCAGTAGAGCCACTTTTACTAAGCAAACCAAACGCTGGTAACTACTGACGTATAACACCACGTCTATAATCATGGTATGCGTGTACATTATCCATTTGTAGTCCATCGCAAATCAACAGTACAACGACCTTATTGCCGTGGGTTTAGCCTTGAAGAAGGAAGAAAAATGCGAAACGTTATCCCTATTAGGTCCTACTTACACTAAACTTGTTCGACATTGCCCACTATCGCTAAATCGAATGAATCAGCAACGAAATAAATACATTGTTGAGGTGTCTAAAGAGGACATAAACTTATAGGTACTTGTTCTAAATATTATATATATATATATATATATATATATATATATATATATATATATATATATATTGTGATTCATAAGTAATGGGCCAAATTGTAACTACAGTTTAAGATGAAAATAAAAATAATAATTTCAGTGACAACAATCTTAGTAAACTTCTTAGCAAGGTTGGGCTGATTAAAATCAAGTGAATAAAATCACGATTAAAATCATGATTTAAATCGCTTGATTTTTAAAATTACAATCATGATTTAAAATCAATTTTTTTCTTTTTTATTCAGAACCAGATAACAACATAATATAAAAGTTTTCTTAAAAATCAAAAAAAGTATCTAGTGTTAGCAAAAACAACAAAAAAGAAGTTCGTAATTAAAAATTCTTAAACTAAACGTAACACCTAAATTTTATTACTGTGTGTTTTCAGTCTATTCATTTTCGTTATACAATTTAAACAAAAACACGAGTTTTCCTCCTTTTTCTATGCCTAATCTGTTTCTAATATCCGAGTGTACAAGTCCAAAAGAGCTAAATACGCGTTCTACTGAAGCTGAAGAAGCAGTTAGTTGCACGTAGGAACTGTTTTATTATTGGCAATTGTTTCAAGATTTCCGTCTCATCATTTTGTGATAACCACCATTGTAGTCCGTTTACATTTTTATTACTTCGTCCGAAATCATAACTTGCTTAAATGGAGCACTGCGGGCATTTAACTTTATTACTAAAGGTAACAGTCCAGTGTTTTCATATAACTCGTTAATTGTTTCTAAAGCTATATTCTTTTCTTCTGGTGTTAACTGGTATTTTGTTGTTTGTGGATTCAACATATACGCTATAAAATGACATGGCGTTAGTGCTTGCTTATATCGATTATTAAATTGTTGTGTTTTTTGTAATGGTAATTCCACAGATTCGTCAAAGATATATTGTAAATGTTTCCACTGCTCTACAGCATTTGCGATAGTAGCATTTTTCCTCTGCGCAGTATCAACGGCAACTGATATAGGTTTTAAAATGTTTAAATAATCTTGCGCGAGTGTTTAATCGCAATATTTGAAACTTTTTGGTAAATAGTGGAGTCAATCTCTTTTTTATTTTCTTCGCAGATTTTTAATATGATGTCCCACTGAGTGACATACATCTCTAAGCAGTCGTCAAGGCTATTCCATCGCACATCGCTTGGACGGGCGAAAGCACTGTCTCCTGCTTGACTGAATTTAGCTCTAGCCAAATGGTTATTTCGAAAATACTTAACAATTTGGACTACATGTTCTTCAACGTCTTCAACTTGAAAGTCCTTGCACAGTAAATTAAAAATATGTGCAGAGTGGCCTAAGTTATAACTTTTGCGATCGTTTTTTCTTCTAATGTTTTTCTTATAAGTGTCATATTTGCGGCATTGTCTGTCACAGAAGATTTTACGGTACACTTGTATTTGAATTCACATGAAGAAATCAGGTCACAAACTATTTGAGTTAAATATTCTGAAATATATGGATTTCCTGATGTGTCTATAGTTTCGTATAGGAAGGCTTGTCCATCTTCAGTGGTTATCGTTGCACATATCACTGGTTCGTTGTGCACGTTTGACCACCCATCAATTGACATATTTAAGGACTGTCCTGACAGGGAGGAGAAACATTTTTCTTTTTCTTCTTCATAGATTTCGTCCAAAAGACTTGTTGCTACCGTTTTTCTCAAGGGCGGTGTATAACCAGGCCTTAATAACTGAATGGCTTTTTTCACCTCTAAATTCTCAATACATCTGAAGCTCGAATTAGTAGCAAAAATAGCCTTTGGTATTTGTTTGTCAATTTTATGTTTTTCAGCAGTTGAAGTCCGCATTACAAAACCACTCATGGTAGGCTGAGTTTCGAATGCTTTCTTTTTTTGGACTGGCTCAAAAGTTGTTGGACTTGTTGGTACTTTCGGTGGATATACATATGAACTATCCGTCATGAGTGAACTACAACTTGAGGCAGATGATGTGCTAGCAAAACTGTCAAGCGACATTCGACTCTCTGGAAAGAGAAAAAACATCATTGAAAATTGATTAATTGATGATATATTGATATAGTATTGAATTATTTATTTTAAAATAAAGAGAAAATGTTCAATAGAAATGTAAAAGCAAATTTATTTTTTTAAGTTGAAAAAAATTAAACATTAAGTAAGTATAGAAAAGTAAAGATAATCTTGAATTAACATGGGAAAGGTCGCGTTAAAAAAGTTACATTAAAGGCCACGTGTTAGATTTCACCTAACATTTAAAAACAATCCTATATGCCTAAAATTTATATCCTAAAACATCTATAAATGAATCCTTAAAAATTATATTATCTTTGTTAAAAATAATATCTAACAAAAATTTTTTAAATTTATCTCAAAAATGTATCTTCTTCTTCTCATTGACTTTCAGACCTTAAGGTCCATAGTCTCCCTATTGGGATTCCTAGCCTCATTTTTCCGGCAGCGGTGTCCAGCCGCTTGGCCAACCCTACTGCTTTAAATCAGTAGGGAGTTTGTGAATTCGGCGATTTAGTTTCTGCTTTGAAGTCTGTCCTTTGCTTCTTCTACTATTCTTTTCCATTCTTTCCGGTCTTTTGCTTTGTTCTTCCAGTCATTTATTCCAATTTCTTCAAGATCTTCTTCTAAACCATCCAACCATCTAGTTTTCGGTCGTCCTTTTGCTCTTCGTCCTTGTCTTTTAGTTTCCTGTATTTTCTTGACACACCTTTCATTACCTAGACGTTGTACATGTCCTTAATCTTTTACTTCTTATTTCATTTGTTATTATTGGGCTTTTGAATTTTTGATTAACTTCGTAGTTTCTTCATATTCTCCATACTCCGTTTTCTTTAATTGGGCCGTATATTCTCCGTAGTATTTTCCTTTCCCAGATTTCTAATGTGTTTTCCTCTTTTTTTGTTAAATTCCAGGTTTCTGCGGCGTAAAGTACGATTGGTCTAATTATTGTCTTGTATATTTTAATTTTTGTGTTTGTAGACAATATCTTTGATTTAAATGTGTCTTATAATGTATAGAAACATTTGTTACCCTGTTGTATTCCTGCTATTTATCAAAAATGTATCTACTTATAATATAATACGTATATATTTAAAAAATATTTCAAAATATCTCAGAATATATAATTAAAAATTACACTATATTACTTAACTTATAATTAATATTTATGTCTCAAAACTTTCACTAAATTATCTCAAAATAAAATATCAAGTGTATGGAGAATCAAAAAAAAAAACAAAAAATGTTAGGCAAAATCAAACCACGCGATCATTCCCGGGTTAATAATAAAAATCTGTATTAAATATAAATAAAATTAAATTAATAATTTAATTACCTTTATTCCTCTCTTGATAATTACAAACATCGTGGTGTGCTTTAAGTCTTTGGACTAACCCTTGAATATCTTTCTTGCACTTTCTATAAATAGCTCTACACCCCAATTTATTTGGATTTGTTGTCTTAATATAGAACTGCCATATTGGGTCCTCTTTTCTTCCACTCATTTTACTTTATTTATGTTTTCACTTCACTTAACTAACCTAACTAGCGAAATGCGTGAAATTGTTGGGCAACGTCAATTTATAGGTTGAGAACGAAAACAAGCCTCGACAGGAATATTCTTGCAAAAGGCACAACAAACGCGTTCGTGCCTCACTCGGCACTGTATAGCGGGTGTATAGGACAGAAGGAAAACAAATCGCGACAAGAATTTTCTTGCAAGAAGCGTGACAAATGCTTTGTCACAAGTTTTTGAGCCGCAAATTGTATAGTAATTTTTAGACTTATACATTAAAATAATTAACAATAATTTCAAAGAATCAAAATGTTCAAATTTTATATTCAAATTTAAAAAATCAAATAAATCGTGATTTTTTTGAAAAAATCAATGGTTTTTGATTTTTTTAATAAAAATCAGATTTTGCCCAACCCTGCTTCTTAGTGAGATACGGGATGTTAAATTGAAAAAGATTTTTGTTAATAGAACAGCTATTTTTCGAGATGACTTAATTGTGTATGAACTACATAGTTTCAGTAAGTTGAGTTAACTCTTAGATGTCGCCACATGATCTAATGGAATTTGCGTTTTATCTAAATACATTTTCGACGTTTCGGTACAATTTTGGCCTTCATCAGAATATTTTTTTTATAATGAAAACGTGTTTTTATACTTTTTACGAAGCTTTTATCTCAAAATTGTTAAGAAGCAATTTAAACCTAGAATATATTCGATTATCTTTTTGAACATAATTCTTAAAATAGATCAGGAACAATATTTCGGCCGGAAGTGCTTCCTGTATCGATAAGATTATAATATCGATATCATAGTACAGTGCAATTACTACAAAGAAATATTGTGAGGTCACGATGTTGATATACAGTGCGTTTCTAAACAAACGCATAAGTTCATTTTATTTTTGATTGGTTGCTTCTTCAAAAATAATACTCAACCAACAGTCAGTTAAACTATCAGAAACAAGAAAGTAACTCCAAGAAACAAGAAAAAAACTCTCCGAATCAAGCCAGGCAGTTCAAAGACGAAATAAGAAAATTCCAGGTTCAATTGATAAGTCAATTGAACAAAAAAGAAAGAAGCTGAAGTCCGAGGGAAAGAAAAAGGAACCACCACCAACCTGAAAAATTAAAGAATCAAGAGAGAAGTCGGCAGAACCAAGCTGTCCAAAGATACAAACTGAAGCTATGGATACCGCCACGGAGGAAGGTTTCTCTATGCTCACGAAGGAAATACAGCGACAGCAAAGAGCAGATAAGAGAAAGGAAGCACCAGTCCCGTCCTAACCAGCAGTGAAGATATCACAACCAAGAACCAGTCATAATCAAGACGACGAAGGACTTCGAAAGAATAAGAAATGAAGCCCAATCAAGAGGAATCCCCTGGGAAACATAGAAGACGGACCTGGGAGAATTAGAAGGTCAAGGTGTGAACTGATATACTTTCACCGATCCCGAAGAAAAAGTGGCGAAGACCGTCATCAAAGGAATGTCGCCTGACGAGAACATAGGAGACATCAAAGAAGACCTTCAAGGACAGGGAATCCAGGTCAAGAGAATCACCCAACTCCACTCCAGATTTGGAGAATAAAGAAGACTACCAATCTTCATAGTGTCCCAAAGAACGCAGGGAAAAGACGACAGCGACAAAGACGGCAGAATCCCAAACAACAACACCACCCAAGGAAAAACTGGAGGCCAACCAACCACCACCAGAGCAGCATGGACAAGCTACGCCAGTGCAACCAAGAAGACGACATCCACCAGCCTACAACAATGAAAATGTTCTCGACGCATATGCAGGACATTTTCGTCAGACTGATTAAACGTTGATGAATCCACATCATTCCGGACCAAATCAGCTAAAAATGAGAATCTGAAACAGCGGAGGAATACGAGCCATCATCTACCTACTAGAAAAAGACCTATACGTATTCGCCCTACGAGATCAGATGGCCGCACTACAAGATCTACAGATACGACAACAACGCCAGAAGCGGGGGAGTAGCCATTCTAATGAAGAGCAGACTGGACCACCACAGAATAAACACACCGGACCTTTTGACGATGGAAGCCATCATAATTGCAGTCCAAACAGGTTTCAGCGAAATACGGATCGTATCAGCTTACAAGAGACCTGAAGACAACCGTCATGAAGAAGATGTAGAATTCCTGATGAGAGGCTTCAACGCCAAATCCAGAACCTGGAATAGCAGATACCTCAACATAGCAGGAAGAAAGCTGCCAGGCATCGCAGACAGGCGATCAGAGCTGCACATTAGGACCAACATATACACATACCTGCCAGAGGAGAAGCAGACGTACTGGACATCGCCATACTACAAAGCAATTCAAAAGTATGGGATGTAACCAACGGAGGAGGAACCGACTACAAGCTAGTCATCCTTACGCTGGCCGAGGATGACAGAACAATAGGAAGAGAAGCGAAGAAGACCGTCTGGAAGAAGTTCAAGTGTAGAGTCGAACGGCTGGTTGGACCAGTACCGTTCATCACCAATGCAGTAGAACTGGGACAGCTGGAAGAAGTCATCCAACAAGCGATGAAAAACAGCACGACAACGACAAGAGGTTCTTCAAAATCAGCGACGAACTAGGACAGCTCATCAGGGTGAAAAACAGAGCGTGAAGAATGGCCAACAGGATAGGAAACCCAGAAGACAAAAAGAAGCGAGCAAACACAAAGAAGAAGTGAAGACGCAACTGAAGAAACACCAATCCAAAGACTGGAAGAACAGACTAGAAGAACTGGACCTGGTCACACCAGGACTATGGAAGCTTGCTAAAATCCTGGGACAAGACAAGAAAGACACCCCAACAATACAAGGAGTCAACGGACTAGCCCATGCGGATGAGGAGAAAGCTGAAGCCTTCAGAAGAGCCATGGAACGCCAGTTCACCCTGAACGAGCACCCAGACGACATCACGGACTTCTTAGACCGAGTCGAAGAAGAAGACCGAAACCAAGACGATGATCACGGAAACCTAGGCTATACCAACCCTGAGGAAGTAGCTTACACCATCCGGACCAGACACAAAAGGCACCAGGCAACATCTACAACGCCCGGAAGCTCCTACTAAGAAAAGGAGTGGTATTCCCGACAGCCCTCATCAACGAAATACTGAAGACCAAGCACTTTCCAGACAAATGGAAAGAAGCGGAGACCATCATGCTAAGAAAGGGCAAAAACGACCCGAAGTTCCCCCTGAACGACAGGCCTATCCATCTACTCCTCACGATAGCCGAGAATGTCGTTTTGAAGAAACAGAAGCCATCGGAATCCTGCCAGAAGAATAGTTCGGATTCGGGAAACAACGAAGAGCCGAAGACCAAGTCCTAAAGATAGTAAGTAGTATACGCCACCCAAGGATTCAACAGAAACCAAGCAACGGGGGCCATCTTCTTGGATGTCAGTAAAGCCTTAAACTAGAATTGGTCAACTTTTTTCTAAGCTGTGTCACTTTTGAGACCAAAAATTTTCAGTGTGCCACTAATTTTTGTTTTTCCCAATTTTATAATAAAAAAACATATTTACTTCTTTACTTATTGTTTGATTTTAAATAACCGATAATAAACTAATTTCTTACAAAGAATACGCCACGTACCGATAAAGGTCGAATACTGAAAATAAATCAAAACATTCCAGTAACTCTGTTACGCGGGGGTGCTACATTGGTGACGTAATCGGCGGTTCTTAGATATGCCGAAATTTTATAGTCCCGGCGCATATGTTGCTTCTCAATGAGGTGGATTTTAGCTTTTTTGATTTAGTGGAGTACGAGTTTTGGTAGTTCGATTTAATCATGTTGTAAATTTTTCTTTATTCGGGGAAAACCTGGGGTGCTCTAGAGGGCCAGGCGTGCCACCCTGTGGCACGTGTGCCGCGTATTGGCCACCCCTACCATAGACCGTGTCTGGCACAAAGGCCTGATATACAAGATGAGAGAAGCAGGATTCTCCAGAGCCCTCACGAAGCTATCTGAAGAACAGAAGATGCCGGATCAAGATCAACAAGACCAAATCTGAACGCGCCCTCCAAAAGAGGCAAACTCTTAGCCGGCTTAATACATCTAAGAACGACCTTTAAGAGTGGATCCACTTGCTAAACATGTCCCTACTCGAGATCCTGCATATCATTCGGGGTATGAGTAAGCCCTCTTCTTTGATCTGTGCCTCTTGATCTTCATTGCTGGACACGGTCCAACTGTTTTCTCGACCGTGGATGCCCGGCGTAAGTTAAGGTGGGTTTTAAGCTCTTCGAATCTTCTCCTAGCTGTCTCGTCCATGACATCCTTCTCTTGGTCCAACACTCGGTAGATCTGCTGGCTCCTCATATACCAAGGAGCGTTCACTGCTTGCATCAAGCTGAGGTTCTGTTGGGATGGAGCTTCGTTCGGTGGCTCTCTGCAGTATTTCCTCGTGCTGTACATGCGTACAGCATGATGGAAATGAGGATGGCCCTACTTGGATCTTCCTCCGATGAGTCCTCCCATTGTCCTCTTGCCTTTTTCGTCTTGTCAACCATATAGTCAGAGTGGTCCTTGAACATCAGTCATTGGTATAAGGTGACTCCCAGGTAGTTCGCTTTGGTGCTCTAACTTGACTTCTTCTCCCGTTATGTCCACATTGTCTTCAGGTCTCTTCCTTTTCTTTCTGAAGAGCACGGCTGGTGTCTTCACTGCGTTGAGGCTGATCTTCCACGTTGTACACCAGTCGTCGATTTCGTCCACGGCTTCTTATAGTCGTCTCGTTACCATCGCTGGATGAGTGCTTCTGATTGCGATGGCAGTGTCGTCTGCATAGAGGCCCGTCATGGAGTTGTCTGCCGTGTAGATGTTGTGGAGCACCTGTGGTACTCCTGCTTCCATCCATCCCAGTTCGGATTTGGCCTTGTTGATCTTGATCCGGAATCTTCTGTTCTTCAGATATCTTCGTGAGGGCTCTGGAGAATCCGGCTTCTCTTACCTTGTATATCAGGCCTTTGTGCCAGACACGGTCTAAGGTAGGGGTGGCCAATCCGCGGCACACATGCCACAGGGTGGCACGCCACGCCTAGGCCTCTAGTGTGGTATCCCAGGTTTTCCCCGAATAAAGAAAAAATGACAAATATGAAAAAACAGTTATGGCTTGCATAAGCATTACCTACTTATTAATTGTAATATTGAAGATGCAGTTTTGTACACTGCAGTTATTTAAATTTAGGCCACTTCCACCGCTTTCGGTTTCGACATTCACAATCTTGTCATTGGTGTACATGTTATGATTAGTAAGATGTTTGTCTATATTTATTATGTTAGAAATATTGTCATTTGAAAGGTTTCCTGAATGTGAATCTCTCTTGATTCCAGAACTCGTACTTGGTTGTTCTTCCCAATGAAGTATTTTTTGTGCAGTTTGTTTCTTGGTGGAAACAGAATCTTCTAAGTACCCTTCAGCAACACTCGTGGATTTCCATCCACCATGTCGTTTTAAAGCGGTAATGTCCCCTCCGTTGTCACTAAAATAGTTGCTGAAGTCCTACGAAGGCAATGTCCCGTATATTCATGAGGATTTGTTAATTTCAAAAACATAGCAACGTCTTTTGGAACGTTTGAAATTTTATGTATACCCATTACCACACGGCGACATTTACCGTTTTGATATACTGTCTGACCAAGCTCAAATAAAAATCGCCAATTATAGTAAATGACCGTTTTTTTGTGTTTGTGATATTTACTAAAATTAAATTTCCTATATCTTGGATTTCGCTGTACTTCAAATAAAAAGAGTTCATCGCATCTACAGGCTCCTGTGACTCCAAATATTAATATAACCTAAAAACAAACATTGAAATAAGTAAAGAAAAATCCGCCGGCGTTGAGATTCGAACCGCAGACCTCCGAGACAGAACACAAAACCTCTACCGCTGAGCTATCGAGGTATATACGTAATAACTTCGAAATACGTTAGTTGTTGTCAATTTGAATATTAATCTTCTAAAGGATATTATTACCAACGATTTAATAAGTGTAATAATATTAAAACAAATAAGAAAGTACGTACTTTTGTTGCTAAATAAACATTATTGGGTGCATCCTGAAGAAATTTATCAAATTGGTCTTTTGTTAATACTTTTGATTTTTTCGGGGTATAATTTTCTACTTGTCGCTTTAAAAATGCAGCTAATTTGGTATAATTTTCCATTTTTACATTATGTTTGATGTTTAATTCAGCTTCAATCATTGAATATTGTGCCCATAATGTCGAACTTTTAAATTTTCTTGACAAATACGTAAAATACGCAACCATAACATTTTCTGTGAACGCTCCTTGGTATATCAGGAACCAACAGATCTACCGAGTGCTGGATCAAGAGAAGGATGTCATGGAGAAGATCCGAAGACCCACCTCAACCTACGCCGGGCATCCACGGCAGAGAAAACAGCTGGACCGCGTCCAGCAATGAAGATCAAGAAGCACAGATCAAAAAAGAGGGCTTACTCATCCCCATAATGATGAGTAGAATCTCGAGTAGGGACAGCTTTAGCAAGTGGATCCACTCTTAAAGCTCGTTCTTAGATATATTAACCCATTAGCGCCGAGAAATAAAAATTCTTGAAATTATTAATATTTTTGTTAATCAATTAGTGAAAATAAATAACAAAACACATTTCTAATAATGTTATATTTAATTTTTTAGACAAACCCCCTAAAAGGGGATGTTCCCATATGGGACTTTTAGGCGTTACATCACTTATAACTCATAACATATGTTGTGTATGAAAGTTCCGGAAGCAGTCGATGCAAAGCCCAATATTGCATTTACAGCACATTGTTCTACCTCGGATAATACAATTATCCCCACCACATCTTCTTCTTTTACCTTCGGGTACTGAAATTACGTAATGGTCTATCCATCAAACCTTATATCATTACTAACCCTAAAATCATAAGCTGCAGCTCTTGGTACTCTACCGGGTGCTCGTGATGGTACTTGATATCTTGTAAGATAAGTCTAAAATAAAGAGAACAAAGTACAGAAATATCTTGATAGTCAAACATCCAAATCTTACCTGGGAAATATGTCGCCTTAACTCTAGTTGATTAATTTTTCGCCCACTATTTCTGTATAAAATCCACGCATTTTGAACTGCCGCATCTATTAAATAAGTAAAAATGGTCCAGTACCATTTTTTGGATCGAATTCCAATGCGGTAGCTACAAAAATTGTATATGAAAATATAGTAAGTACTATCATAAAATTGAGAAATAACTAACCAGGAAATGTTGTTATCCATTTGATCGGTTTCACCCATATTTTTGTTGTAACGCATTACTATATCTGGTCTTGGTACAGGAACTATCCTTTTCTCTTTTTTACTGAATCTGTCAACTGTTCTAATTGGTTCTACGCCATAAGAAGTACTACCCATGGTCACTACATTGTTGTCATTCCACCTAACAAAAATAATTCCGCTTGCTTTATCTACCGCCGAACAAAACTCTCCTCTTAGTTCCTTTTGCACCTGTTTTTTCTGCTTGAGCGGACAATTTTTTGGGAGTCTATCGTCCCGTAGAGTTCATGTTCCTGTATATCCATTTACTTTCAGGGTACATAATAAGTTGACACCAGTAAAAAGATTATCGCAGAAAAAGTTTTATCTAAGCAATCTTTTATCTCCCATTTCCTCGATCATTGTTACCAGTCGAGCTGCGCATTTACCGAAAAGTGATTCATAGTTTGTGTTTGATCTTGGGTTTTCCCTTGATAAATTTCAAAATCTACTAGGTAGCCACTTGGAGCGTTAAGACACCAAACTTTGTAACCAAACCTAACAGGCTTACCACGGATGAATTGCTTACATCCAAGGCGACCAAAGTAGCGAATCATTGACTCGTCGTATGATAGGTTTTCTTCCGGGATGAAATGTTCAAGAAACTTTACTTTCAGTTGATCTGTTAGAGGACGCAGTTTATACATTTTGTCTGAGATATCATGAGCATTATTATTTGCAAAATGTATATATCTACATATTTGTAGAAACCTGTCGCGTCTCATAGCTTCTGATACCATCAGATTTTTGAAATCTTTCGAGTTTTTCCAGTAGTTTCTCTTTGATGGTAAAATGTTATAGCCACTCAAAATAAGAATTCCAATGAAAACTTTCATTTCTTCTATGGTGATTTGTGGATCTGCAGCATTTTTGAATAAAGCATAATTAGTAGTTTCTGTTATTATTTTCTGCAATAAATCGTCGGAGAAAAAGAGTTCAAATAAATCAACACAGCTCATTGCGCTGTATTTAGAGTAATCCGGTTTTGAGAACTCGTGACCTAAGTTTTGTAGATCACCCTGAACAAATTCGAAGTTTTTTGGTTTAGTTTCACTGTTTAGAACAGAATTAGTAACTGGTGGTTCTATTTCTACCTCATCTATATCATTATTTTCCATACCAAGTCTCTCGTTATTGTTAAATACAACGTCTGCTGGAGCAGAAAGTTGCCTGGCAGATGAATTGGCAGCCAAGCCCCCCTCATCTTCATCACCTGAATCTTCGTCAGTTAGAACGTTACTTTCAGGAGGCTCTATATATATATATATATATATATATATATATATATATATCCGCAACATCTCCTTAATTAACTAGAGACCGTGAGTTTCATTTAAAAACACTAATATGAGCATATTCCACGAAGTAAGGGTCGAGACAGTTAACTATTATGTATGTATATTTTAAAATACAGATTGTTATTTGAGCTAAATTAAAAATACATTAACAGTAATACTTACACAAAGGTGATGTCCATGTTTTTCAAATATTCATTCAGTCACGTTTTTCAAGCACTAATAGAAACATAAATAACTTTAAAAATAAACTGGATATGCTTTTTTACAGGTAACCTGAACCAACAGAACCGGGCTGGAACAAAAACAAACTGTGTAGAGACAGTAAGTGGCGATAGATAATAGCCAACATCCCCGCTTACTATCGGTTCCATATGGTACCGTTAGGCGCTAATGGGTTAAGCCGGCTAAGAGTTTGCCTTTTTTGGAGGCTGCGAAACACACACACCCAATGCGAACGACGAGAAAAAGATGCCAAAAAGGGATTAAAGTGCACTGCGCTACCCTGAAGAAAAAAAGATAGGTCTGTTCCAACTGACAGGAAAACCGTACAATGTACGATACAAATCCAGTTCACCTGCTGATTAGTGAATATAATAAGTGTTTGACATCAAATTCACTAATCAGCAGGTCAACTGGATTTTTATCGTACATTGTACGGTTTTCGTGTCGGTTGGAATAGACCTGATGACAACCAAACACAAAAACCCATGGAAGTAGAATGATGGAGTCATCAACATCGACGACTAAGGTTCCCATCGGGGGGGTGGTGGTATGTTCTTTCCGTAATGCATCGTTCTTTGAAGATGCATTCTGGCAGAGGCGGCGGATGTGTGTGCTTCTTCAATAAAAGTGACACAAACTCGCAATAAATGTAACAAAAACAATTATTTGTAAACAATAAACGACCCTCGTAGTCGTCCCGATATCGTTTACATTTAAAAAAAGAATCGCTTATAAACAAAGATAATCTCATGTTTAAATATTTAATCCTTGAACTTAAGTTTACGATTCATTTCGCATATTTTTCTGCTTCTAATAATATAATTTAAGGCAATAACAATATACTGAACGTTTCATTGTATTATTCTGCAAATAAAAAAAATAAAAATAAATAGTTGATTTGACCCCATAGGTTATCAGTTTTTTATTCTCGACGATTCTGCATTCATTCATAAGCTTCCGCTGACGACAAGTTATAGTGTTTTGTTGTAGGTTTAACGCAGACAGAAATCAAAATTAATAAAAAACTGTATATACCAGGGGAGATGTAAAAATAAAATATAGTAACTTCCGTTTTCAGTTCAGTTTAGTTGAATTGAAGACACGATAATATGTGGTCCAAAAAACACTTTTATTTCAGAAACTTAAAATTAATATATTTATGTATGTAAGACATATTTCTATATTGATGAAAAGAGCAAAACATAAACTTTAAACCGCGCATTCTTGGTGTATATGTTTATATCGAGGAGATTTTGTACTTCTAGTGGGAGGAGATCCAGGGAGATACGAGGAGATCCGAGGAGATTTAAGTCAATTTGAGTATCATTTTTGCATACGCAAACTGTCTGATGTTAATTTATACCTACGCGAAGCGAGATTTCATAGATCTCTTAAACACATGTACACATGCCTAGAAGGATACAGTTAGTAGCTACATCGTTGTTACCGATTTTTCGTTATATCTCCCTCCCTTTTATCTTGAAAATGAAAGAAGATAACGAAATTTCTGAATCTGGACGAATTGTCTGACGTGAGCCCTGGTTTGCGCCCTTTCACTAGAAAAATCCCTGCCGAATTTTAAAAAAAACACCATTTTCAAATATCAAAAAAACTTATTTTGAAAAAAAAACGTTAATACCCTGTATTTTTTTCGTCTGAATTGCCATACGAGAACACACGCTGTTCATTATTCAGGTGTTTGTATGATTTTCGTACTCAATTTTGAGGGTATAAAATAAACCATGATAATTTTCTCGTATGTCTGAGCGAAATCATCAAATCAATATAATATATATTGCAACTTATACCTCCCGCCTAACATACATGCAGATCCCAAGGAACTGGATGCGTTATTTAAACAAATCCCTTCTCCCAGGCTAATTATAGGCGATTTCAACGGGCACAACATTTCTTGGAGATCCAGGTCAAACGATTCAAGAGGAAAGCAACTATATGAGACATTCAACTGCGCTAACTTAGCTATATTGAATGACGGCAGTGGCACCAGATTCAACATAACAGCGGGCATTTCTTCAGCAATTGATCTCAGTATATGCACACCTAATCTTCTACCCCAACTCTCTTGGTGAATTAATAAAGACTTATATGACAGCGATCACTTCCCAATAACAATTCCCAAAACCATTAAACGTTCTCACGATACAATACCCTTACAACGTTGGAGACTAACTAAAGCAAATTGGACTGATTTCTCACTACACATTGACGACAATATTCATCTGGCAAAACTATAAGATGATATTACGGCTACAGTAGAAGACTTTAACAAAATAATAATAGATGCAGCATACCACGCTATTGGTAAGACAGCGCATATAAAAAAGTACAATGCAGTACCATGGTGGAACGAAGAATGTGAATCAGCAATAAAAGCAAGTAAACAATCCTTAAATAAATATAAAAGATATAAGACTCCTGAGAACTGTATAGAATACAAAAAGAAGCGAGCGTTTGCTAGACTAACCATCAAACACAATAAAAGAAAATATTGGCATCAATACGTTCAGAAAATCAATAGTTCAACACCAATAACAAATGTCTGGAAAAAAATAAAGAGCATAGCAGGTAAAAGCTCACATATGGAAATTGCAGCCTTACAAAAAAACGATTTAAGTATGATAACAGATAACAATGATATAGCTGAAGAACTCGCAAACGCTTATTGTCTCCATTCTAAAAATGATAACTACGACCCAGACTTCCTAGCATTTAAGCAGAAGCATGAAAAGAACATCATTATGATACATGAAAACGCAGACCCTATTAACACGCCTATTAGCCTACACGAATTCAACGATGCACTCCACGAACTTAAGAACACATCTCCTGGACCCGATGATATCCCGCCCATATTTTTTAAAAACCTGCCTTCATCTGCGAAACATCAGCTCTTGCAAATATACAACATTGTCTGGAGCCAACGTCGATATCCTAACACGTGGAGAAAGGCAATCACAATACCCATCTTAAAACCTTCTAAATCACCCCTTCTAGCAGATTCTTATAGACCCATTTCTTTAATTAGCGCCCTATGCAAACTGCTCGAAAAAATAATAAATAAAAGACTTCTTTGGGACCTAGAAAGCAAAGGACATCTGACTCCGGAGCAATCAGGATTTAGACCAAATAGATCAACATTAGACAACAAAATTGATTTAGAAAGTCATATTAAAGAAGCATTCTCAAATAAAGAACACTGCATGGCCATCTATTTTGATGTAAATAAAGCTTTCGAAACAACTTGGAAACACAACATACTATCAAAGCTAAGCAACCTAGGATATCAAGGTAACATTCTAGCTTTCATACAGAACTTTTTATGTGACAGAACATTTCAGGTTAGAGTCAATGGGACAACTTCTTCTATCCAAAAACAAGAAAATGGAACACCCCAAGGATCAATTATTAGTCCAACTTTATTTCTCCTAGCCATGAACGATATAACTAGAGATATAGAAAAACCAATACAGATCCGAATGTATGCGGATGACGTGATCTTTTATGTAAAAAGCAGGACATTATCTGCATGTGCAACGATACTTCAAAAACGATGGAAAAATGGTCAAGAGCGACAGGTTTTCATTTCTCGCCTAGCAAGTCACGGTGCATAATATTCTCAAAACAACCAATTAACCACAAACCTCATATGGAAATCTACAATACTACTCTCAAGTACACCAATAAGATAAAATACCTAGGACTTATATTCGATGAGAAACTAAATTGGAAAGCCCACATAACACAACTAATTAAAGACTGTCAAAAAGGAATTAATTTATTGAAATGTCTATCAAACAAACATTGGGGAGCCGATGGCAGATTACTCTTAAACATCTATCAAACACTTGTCAGATCAAAAATTGATTATGGCTGTATTGCTTATGCATCAGCAAAAGTTACAATACTCAAACAATTAGACATATTAAACAATACAGCACTACGCATTATCCTAGGAGCCTACAGAACCACACCAGTAGACAGTCTATACTGTGAAGCCGGAGAAGCCCCACTAGAACTTAGAAGACAAATCCTAAGTCTCTCATATGCCTCAAAAATAACAGCTAATCCTCTTATTTTAACCCACCATCACACATTTAATAAAAACGTAAATCCAGTCTCACCTAATATTCAAACTGAGCCATTTTACGTAAGAATCCAGCACTATAAAAACAGTCTTAATATATCCAACATATCTTCTTTAAAAATCGAAACTTATAACTTCACTCCACCCTGGCAAATTAAGCCACCACATATAAACACTCATCTTTCATGTTTTTACAAACAAAGCACTAGTATACAAACCCTCATCCAACATTTTAACGAGACCATCCAAAAATATCCCAATTATACCGAAATATACACTGACGCATCCAAACAAAATGACGGACTAGGCGCAGCCATTGTAACTCCTACAATGTACAATTCAAACTTTCATAATATGCAACAATTCTAACAGGAGAACTTTATGCAATACTAGAAGCAGTAAAGTACGTAACAACATCGAACTACGAAAAGACAGTTATACTTACAGACTCTTTAAACTCCTTGAAATTATTGAGAAGCACCTATTCGAAAAATTTCCTCGTACTGATGATCAAACAAGAAATTCATCATCTTCAATCGATAGGAAAAAACATACATTTCCTGTGAGTTCCTGCACACATAGGCATAAAAGGTAATGAGATGGCCGATCAACTCGCCAAAAAAGCAGCACTACTTAATACCATACCAATCATTAAGCCCTTATACACCGATGTAAAAACATTTATTCGCAATAAAGCAAAACAAAAATGGAATGACACATGGAGGAGTTCACACGCAAAACTTAGAGAAATCAAACCTTACATAACACCCTGGCTAACTTTTACCGAAAATCGAAGACATCAAATCATCATCACAAGGTTACGTCTAGGTCATACTCGAGCTACTCATGAGTACTTACTTTCCCGAACACCAAGACCAGAATGTGTTATTTGTGAGCAGCCGTTAACAGTGAAACGTTTTTTGGTCGAGTGTCCGCTATATCATACCAACAGACTAGCATGCAACATAAGTGAATCTCTGGAAAATACTTTAAACAACAGCAGTAATGTGAAAAACCTTATTAAAAATCTGCAAATCGCAAACTTTTACCATAAAATTTAAAATGTACTTTAAACAAACATGTGTCATGTCAATATCTATTCATAATGTTAAACAAACATAATATATAGCTACAGACCGCTAATAGCCCTTGAGGCTGATGCGGATTCGTAAAAAAAATATGTATTATCATCGAGAAATCAACACGAAAATTTTGGGAATAATGTTAAATTAAGCATACTAGCAGTATACATCCATATGTTCATATCTAAAAATTCCGGTATATGAATCTGAAAAAAAAATAGTCAGAAATTTCATTTGAAGATTCTTCCGATGAATGTGAAAGTACAGAAAATTTAAAGGATGAAAAAGAAACAAAAATTGAAATGAAAAAATATTATGCTGTTATGTACGATACAGGGTGGTACATAGGTAAGACCATCTGTTTTGCGTTCTCATTTTTATTAATGGGACAGCAAAATGCGGGAAGTCGTATTTACTTGTATGTTTAATGGGCTCTGAAAAACCAACCGTATATCACGGTAATGACTGCTTTTACATGTATATGAGTTGGTTATTATATTAAATGAAATTCGATGATCACATGCACTTTTTCTATATTTGCATTATTTTACAGTTTTGTTCATATTGCGTCACAACTAAGAATATCACAACTGCTTATGGTAAGATGCAATTGATATATTTTTACTTTTTCGTGATAAATTCATGACAAGATGTGACTTTTGATTTCGAATGCTTTTTTGTAACTTGATTAACGTTATTTATGAATGATGATTAATAAGTAAGTGAAAAATGGGTTTATATGGATATTTTATAGGTCGTTCAAAGTGGTTGGTAACATGGAGAATTATGTGAGGATGTAGCCAATGGGGAATAGGGATTTAAATGAAACTGTCATACGACTGTTGAAAACTCAGCCGATGTATTTTTGTGGACAACAGAAATTGTTATGTAGTTATCTGTGGTTTTCATATGGAAAGAAATGTGAAATGGGTTTTGTATGGTTAAATACATATTAAATATGTGGGAAGAATCATATTTTTATTTTATGATATATACGGAATATATAAATTATGATATACAGGGTGAAGACAAAGTAAGAATTTACAGTAGGAATTTGAGTGTTAATTCAAATTCGTACACCATCAATGAAAAAAAAAGAAAATAAACGTAAAATAAAACTTAAATTTCTGAAAGAAGAGTAGGAAGATTTTGTATGGCCTAAGCAGGACGATAAGAAGTTGGAGAAGACCAAATTTTTTATGGTCCAATTCAAATTCTTGGATGTCAACCATTAAAACTGTCAAGATCAGACCGAGTAAAGATAGTGAGTCTATACAAATTTTCAAGAAAAGAGTTCAACATGAGATCTTAAGACCGTTTTGTTTTTACACGTTGTAACGAAGTGTTTTTTCGTTACTAACTATTTTAAGTTTCCGAATTTACTTTTCTTCTTCTTTACGTGCCGTCTCCTTTAAGAAGGTTGGCTATCATCATGGCGATTTTTATCTTTGCTGCGGATCTGAACAAATCAACAGAGCAACTGTTGTACCACTGCCTTAGGTTGTTCAGCCAGGAGATGCGTCTTCTTCCTATACTTCTTTTACCCTGTATTTTTCCTTGTCTAATAGTTTGCAACAGTGTATACCTCTCCCCTCTCATCACGTGGCCCAGATATTGCAATTTTCTGATTTTGATTGTGTTGATTATTTCCTTCTCCTTTCCCATTCTTCTCAATACCTCCTTGTTCGTTGTTCTGCTCACCCAGCTTATTCTGAGGATTCTTAGATATGCCCACATCTCGAATGCTTCCAGCCGGTCAGTGTCGCACTTCTTAAGCGTCCAGGTTTCCATTCCATATAATAGTACTGGAAATATGTAGCATTCAAGCATTCTGATTTTAAGATTTTGACTAAGATCTGTTCTGGTTAATGCATTCCTCATTTTATTAAACACTGTTCTAGCCTTTCCGATTCTTTATCATATTTCTTGTGAGTAATAATTATTGTCATTTACAGTTGTTCCCAAGTACTTGTATTTGCGGACCTTCTCCATTGGCTCCCCTTTGTTCCATAATGTTTCTCGCTGTTGTTGGTGTTTTGTGATTGTCATGAATTTAGGCTTTTTGGTGTTAAGTGTGAGCCCCCTTTCTTCGCTGATCCGTACTACTAGGTCTATTAGCCTTTGCAGTTCTTCTAGGGTTTCTGCTATTAGTACTGTGTCATCCGCGTATCTGATGTTGTTTATAACCTTCCCATTAACTTTCACTCCCGTTCTTTTTTGATTTTCCAGTGCTTCTTTTATGTAATATTATTTATAACCCGTTATATATGTGGAAATTACTTCGATATGAAATATTCATTCCAGATGTAACGAAGTTTCTTTCTAGTTATTAATGATTTTAAGTTCCGAATTTACTTTTAATATTATTTATAACCCGTTATATATGTAGAAATCACTTTGACATAAAATATTCATTCCGGATTTTTATTTAAAAATTTCAAATTTTGACCGCGATCCGATGGTAGAATTTATGTTTACCCCTACCGCGGAATACAGAGTAAGGAACTAGCAGAGAGAATGGGAAAGCAGTTTGAAACCTGGTAGGTGCTAGCGTAGATAGTCAAAAGAGAAGAGTTGTGTCGAGTCCCGAGTTCCGACCGCCAGCATTAGAACAACGCTCCGACTGTAAGCATTCATTCAATTTGTTAACCGTTTCTTGTAGTTGTTTTTAAGCATTTTTTTTTAGTTTTAACAAAAGTTGAAGCGATAACTGTGAAGGTAAGAATATTTGAAATTATAACATAAATGGCCTTTTCAATAGATATTTGAATTTATTCGAATATTAGATATATCATTTTACTATAAGCATTAGTGATTTTGTGATATAGCAGAAATCGAACTGTTCTCCGTTTCTTTTGAATGTTTTGAGTAATTTTTTCCCCATTTTTTTTTAAATAAAAATGTTGAAGCGATAACTGTGAAGGTGAGAATATTTGAAAATTGTAATAAAAGTATCTTTTGAATAGGTATTTGAATTTCTATTTTGAATTTATTTGAATATTAGACATTTCATTTTTACTGCAAGCGTTAATGGTTTTGTGATATATCAAAAATATAACGAGAAACAGTACATTTAAAATCTCGACAATATTTTATTGAGTGTTAATTTGCGTTTCGGTTGAAATATCGAAGACTTCCAGGTGTCTAGCCAGGGCTCTTCTGGTAATTTAATTAGAAGGCGTAAATTCCGTTCGAATTGGAATCTTGAGGACTTCCAGGTGTCGAGCCAGGGCTCCTTGATATTTTAATTCCCGGATCTCAACCGTCAGTATCCCGTCCCGATTCCCTAATTTGCGTTTCGGTGGAAATATCGAAGACTTCCAGGTGTCTAGCCAGGGCTCTTTTGATATTTCAATTAGAAGGCGTATATTCCGTTCAAATTGAAATCTTGAGGACTTCCAGGTGTCTAGCCAGGGCTCCTTGATATTTTAATTCCCAGATTTCAACCGTCAGTATCCCGTCCCGATTCCCTAATTTGCGTTTCGGTTGAAATATCGAAGACTTCCAGGTGTCTAGCCAGGGCTCTTTTGATATTTTAATTAGAAGTCGTAAATTCCGTTCGAATTGAAATCTTGAGGACTTCCAGGTGTCTAGCCAGGGCTCCTTGATATTTTAATTCCCGGATCTCAACCGCCAGTATCCCGTCCCGATTCCCTAAAATTCCCGAAAGTGGTCCCACCACTTGGCCCGAGCTTTCGACAGTTTTATTCAAGAACCGAACCCTTCTTCGTATTTCCTTTCCCGATCTCTAGAAGCATCGTGTACTCAATACTCACATTTATTCTACATACCGGGTGCATCGAAAGTGATTGGACAGTTTGCTAGCATCAATGTAGACTCCGTTTTATCAATTTATTTTAATTTATTATCCTGTATATTGAAAAAACCCGTGAAATAGGAGCTTGCTTTTAATGCTTTTATAGTAAACATTGCTTTTGCTGATAAAAACTCTCTCGCTTATATCCTGCCCGCTTCGTCTCTAATGACCGCATGTTAAATGTATATAATTCGCTAACATTTCTCTGCTTTTCTGGGGATACCAGAGTATGGGTTACTTTTATGTATGATAAGGTTTTTTTTGTATGTAGATAACGATCTGAGTAGTTACAGAGCCTGTATTTATTGTTGAATAAAGACATTGTTGTAATATAACCTAACCGAACCTCTGTGTTTTACTGACCTACTATAGACTAAAATAATCCTATGGTAGAGTATTTGTTTTACTGCACGAATTTAGATTATCCGTAGTGTAGGCCAGGAGAATAACTTTCATTTTAGGACCAGTGAGGAAGTTTCTGAGTTTCTGGATACAATCCTGCCGGATGAGATACAATTAGACCCCTGGAACCGTCCGTACCTCCATCTGAGGCTATCTGGAACTCCTGACGAGTAAAGTCAGGGGGGCGTGGAGATAACCACGATAAAAATCTGGCGCCCGAGTACTAATTCCGAACGTGTTGGATCGAGGGTGTCCAAAGTGACGTGCTGAGGTGGCAAGAGCCGCGTAAGGAGCCAAGGAAAAAGGCGTCACAACGTTTTTATTTAAACAACTGTCAATAATTTTTAGTATTTTTTGTATTTCTATTACTGATGGGTTTCGTTGAGATTTTTCGAGAATAAATATTTTTTGTTTATTATTTTTATGTCGTTTTCCTTGAACTACTTGGCAACAACCTGTGTTGGATTGTGTCGCTATTAAAAATTAGCATCATCCACGATATTGGTCAACACTGTATCTGCTACATCACACATATCACTTATCATTGAATAATAATACTCCAAATATGCTACCCTGCTATACATCAAACTATTTCATACTTCAACTTGAAGAGACGTGAAAGTTTGTAGGGCATCCTGTCGCAATATCTGAAAGAAACTTAAATACTTGAATTACAAAATGTTCTTTAATGAAAATGATTCTACGTAAATTTGTATATCAATTTGTTAGGAGCAATTTGGGTAAAAAATGTTGCCAACAATAAATAAACAAAACTTGAAATTAAGAAGTTGTTGAACGTTTAGGAGTCTACATCAGACTCATTCATCGGATAAACTTTAAGTATCCTAAGAATTGCTGTTTTTCTTTCAAAATCTGTCAAATTGACATTGGTAAACACACTGAGAGGTTAATTCACTGTACCTTGAAATTTCCCAATGCCAATTCGGTTTTCAATGGAGATATCCAAATGTCTACTCATTTCTAACAAAATACAGGTACATTTTTTCTGAAAGACCATGAACATATTCTGTTCTAATTCCATTGTAAATGTTATTGTAGGTTATTTAGTATTTATATAGCATGACCAAAAACTGATTGAATCAAACATCCATCGTTTCCACATAATATCAACATACAAATCTGAATTTTCATAAATTGCTCCTGAACAAATTGGTGCAAATATTTATGCAGGAGAATTTTCATTATTAAAAATGTCTAATTCAATTATTGGAGATTGTTTCAGGTATTGGAAAAGAAAGCCCTAAAAAGTTTTCAATATGTAAAATCCTCTCACAATATATTTCAATGGATATCTTGAAAAGGAACATTTGCCATCTATAGTTATCTTGACACACTGCCAACGATCATAAAAATAAGGAATTAGTAATTTCAATACATATTTCATACAATTCCACACGTTTCAATATTTTTCAATCAAATAATATCGATTAAAAACGAAAAATGCTTTAAGAAGACCCCGTAACTATATTAAGAGGAGTTCCGAGGAAATCTGAGGAGATCCAAGGAAATCCGGGAAGATCCGAGGAGATCCAAGGAAATCCGGGGAGATCCAAGGAAATCCGGGGAAACCCTGAGGAGATCCAAGGAAATCTGTGGAGATCCTGAGGGGAGGCAATCTTTTACCACAAAAAATCTCCAGTGGTTACCCCCTCGGTTTATATTAACAACATAAAAATTGATGGTGTTACCGTAATCACTTCTCCGTCTTTTCCACCTGTATGCCTTAAAATCAATTAGTTAGTTCTGTTGAAAATACAAAATATATAATATGATACGCCTGCAGTCTGATAGCGCCGCTTTCATCCCTTACTATTTCGATACGCAATAAGTTAAACACTGATGATTTCACGTTTTTAAAACCAACAAATGAAAATGTTCAAACTGAAAACCATCATCTCAAAACGTATTAATTATAAAAAATTAAAAAGAAACTTAACAGAATCAAATTGGAATACTTTGTACGAAATGAATGACCCTGTAGTTGCTAATTCATTTTCTCAACAAAAATCTCTGAAATTATAAAAGACAGCACTGTGACATTCAAGAAAAGCAAATTAAACAAAAAAAAGATTGGATTACAAAAGGAATTATGAATTCAATTATCAGTAGAGACCGCTTATTCAAAGAATATCAAAAGAACAAAAACAATTTGGAACTGAAACAGAGATTTAATACCCATTCAATACATTAATAAAAATAACCAAACAAAATTATCATAGTGCTGAAATAGAAAAAAGTAAAAATAATCCCAACCAGCTATGGAAAGTTATCAATTGTATAACAGGACACAAAAATAAAAATACTGTTATAAATAGTGTGTTGAAACAGATTTCGAACTGGCAGAAACATTCGCAAATTTTTTCACCAAAGTTGGACCAGATCTCGCAAAAAACATAAAAACCCCATTATCACCACCTCCATCCGTAAAAATTAATCCCAACTCCATGTTCTTGATACCTACCACGGAAGAAGAAATATTTGACATAATAAACACTCTAAAAAATCATAAGGCGCCTGGAGTCAACTGCATTACATCCGAAACCCTAAAAGAAATATCGTGGGAAATTTCATCCCCATTGTCATTTATCATCAACCTCTGTTTTGCAAAAAGGTGTTTGTCCTCCCGAACATAAAATATCTGTCATTAAACCACTCCATAAATCGGGTAATAAACAAATTATATCAAACTACAGACTACTATCTTTGATTAATAGCTTTGCAAACGTTTTCGAAAAAGCCATAAAATCACGCCTGGAGTCATTTATGATGAAATTTGGATTGTTGAACGAAAATCAATTTGGATTTCAAAAGAAACGATCAACGGAGGATGCAATTTTAGCCTTGACGTCTAGAATGTATGAAGCCCTCGATAACGCCAAACCAGCATTATGTATTTTTCTTGACCTTGGTAAGGCATTTCACACCGTAGACCATGCACAACTATTGGGGGCTTTGCAAAATATGGGTTGTAGAGGGCGTGTTCACGAGCTTTTTAAAAGTTATATCTCGAACCGCCAACAAATTGTCAAAATCAATAACAATATCAGTAATGCTAAGGAAGTGGAATGTGGAGTACCACAAGGTACCGTTTTAGGTCCACTATTATTTATATTCTACATAAATAGCTTACTTAATATCAATACCAGCGGAAAAATCTTCAGTTTTGCTGACGATACTGCAATGCTTAATACCGCTGACACATGGAGTGATCTGAAACGGAATGCTGAGAATGATTTCACTAAATTCATAAACTGGTTCAATCACAAGTTGTTGACGATCAATTTCAAAAAAACCATGGCACTTCCACTTTCAAGCTACGTGAATGGATTACCTGACTTCGATTCACTAGATGTTCCATATTACAACCAAATTATTGAAATTAAACTGACAGATAAAATGAAATATTTAGGTGTCACAATAGATCGCCACTTGAGATGGAATATTCACATTGAACAAGTCAGTAATACGCTTCGGACAATGACATATAAATTCAAATATCTTGCTAAAGTAATGAAAGTACCTCAATTGAAAATGGTCTATTTTGCCCTTGTTGACTCTAGGATAAGTTATGGTATATTAGGATAGGGATACTCCAAATTTTTTTCTGAAAATTACTTTGAATAAGGACCGTGACTTTTCAAGTGATGTTCTCTATGAAGAAAGCAGAATACTTGACCAACGTCAGATTTATTTTTATAAAATAGCATTGTATTGTCAAAAAACAAGAGTAAGTTCTTGCTTGTTTCCCATTTTCATGAGACCAGAAATAAAACCAATAGAAAATTTCTCAACTTCAAATAAAACTGTTGGTCAAAAATGTTACACCTTTCTTGCCCTTAGAGTATTCAACTACCTTCCCCAGCAATTGAAAAGTATAGTTGATTATAATTTATACTAATCGAAGCTTAAGCAATTTATTTTTATAGAAGATAGAAGAAAAATACATCATATAATAGAGAATAAACTGAATGTATAGAGTAGCTGTTAAAATTTTATATTTGGCTTTCTGCTTATGTTTAGTAGTCCCGTCTTTATTGGTATTGAAATTGAAAATTGGAACTTGATGTTCATATTACTCTAGTGAGTCTAGTGGAATCCGTACTCGTAACAATTTTTTTAGCCGACATCCTCTAGGCTTTGTTAATTTGTCACTAATAGGCATACACTTATTGTTAGTTAAGAAAAACTATAATGTACTACACCGAAATTGTTGCAAACTCTTGAATGATGTTCCGCATAGTTCGCAAAAGTCCAACGCAGGCAGCCCATTGGCTTTGAGGTTTTGCGAATTTGTGCAGAACATTCTTGATATATTTTAAAATAATATTATGATAATTAGTCTAAACACGTTTTAAGCTATTGCATAGCTTCTATGTACAACAGTGAATATCTGTATTCGTATAATTTGTGTACAAAGTGTTTTAAATATGAATAAACAAAGTGCATTTATTAATGAAGAAAGTCACGGAAAAATAGTGAAAGAAAATGAGTGAGTACTCTATATACATACATTTTATTATTATTATCACAAATGCAGTATTATTTATTTATTTTTGTTAATTTATATATAATACTGCTATAAAGGTAACCAAAAATTTTGATATTAAAATGAGCGATATTAAAAGTAGCCCTTTTTATATACACACACACACACACTTTTTATGTATAGGTAATACACATTAATGCCGCGCAGAGAAAGTATATATAATATGATATTATATCTATATAAATGTACATCGCGCGAAATTCGATGATCAAACTCTTGATATCGTTATTTTTGTTCAAATTTTTTGAATGAATAATTGTTTTGGTGTATAATTACACTATTAATACCTAATTATTTATACCTATATATTTTCTTTTTATAGAGAAGAAAAGCATAAAGAGCTAAAAAGAAAAAGAAATTGTGAACGTCAAAGTGTAAAACTCTATGCAATAGCTTTAACGCGGCAGTCTCCGAGTGCCACACGTCTTTTTTATTGTATGCACTATCCGCAGACAGCCAATTAGGCTTTGCGCTTACTTTTTGTTTATTTGTCCGATTATTTATGTAATTATTTTTTTTGTATTGTACAAATAAACATTATTATTATTACTATTAATAAAATAAGCGCGGAGTATACAGCAATTACCGATTCAGACGATGATGCAACGATGTCAAGCTCCACGGTTTCAAAGGGGAAAAAGGAAGTATGATGAATCATATCAGTTTGGAATTTGTTGAATCCAATTGTTCACCTCTCTGTATGTTATGTAGTAAACTGCTTCCTAATAGTTCCATGGCACCTGCCTAGTTGCGCCGGCATTTGGAAACTGTACACCCCGAGTCTAAAGACAAAAATAAAGAATTTTATGTACGTAAAAAAGAACAAGAATTGGAAAGTCAAAAAACTATGATGCTTGTAACCCAAACTATCAATGAAAGGCCACGGTGGGCATCATATTTAGTTAGATATCGCATTTCACAAGCAGATGAAACACACACTATCGCTGAGAATTCAATAAAGCCATGTGTGTTAGACATAATAAAATGTATGCTTGATGAAAAATCTGCAAAACATCTAACATCTTTCTACTGTACCGCTATCAAATGATACTGCTTCACGGCGAATTCATAATCTGGCAAGCTACGTCAAGGGGTCGAGGAATCTGTGCCCTCTCGCAATCGACGTAAAGTTGAAAGGGAGAGAGAAGAACAGCCCAGGGGATAGGGATAGGATTTAGTCCTGGAACATTGCACCTCCTTAAACCCAGGACCGCTGGGTACTCCCAAGATGATTGGGAGTGTGTGATCATTAAGGCTTGGAAAATATGCACTAAAAAATACCAAAATATGCATGCAAATATGCTCTAAAAATAGGTCAAAATATGCAGTTAAATATGTTTTTTGTAATACCTTAACACTTATTAAATGACCCTTTCCTTGACAGTTTTCATTTAAAGCGCCAACGATTAGATTAGCTACATACCTCCCCTTAACATGTGTGGTTTCATCAACTGAAAACCACAAAGATTTGTTTTTCAGTTCATCTCTAATATTTGTTAAAGCAGCGTCGTAGTTTATATCAACATATTTCTTTCGTAGATTTGAGGATGAAGGCAAATTAACATTTTCTTTACAATGTGCAATCCCTTCCCCAAAAGCATATTTAATAGTTTGAAAACTGGTAGCGGGAATGAATGAAGAATATCATTTACGAGCTAGCAAGGTTATTTTATTACGACCCATGGTTTTTACAACCACCGAAATATTTAAGCCGGACGTGAAGAATTATTATTTGAAAGAAATGTAAAAATAGTCCCATTTTATGAGACCATCTGTCGTTTAACACAAGAACGGCAGTAAAATAGTAATTAGTGGGTCCTAATCCCGATACAAAGATGAATTGCGGCTACCTGACAAGCCGTCGCACTGTGCATTGTTCTAAAAATGCACTAAAAAATTAAATTTTTGCAAAAATACGGTAAAATATGCATTATTTTATTTTGCATATGCATTATTCAAAAAATGGCGAAATATGCACATATGCACTTAACATGCATTTTGCATATTTTCCAAGCTTTAGTGATCATAGATTACACCCTTCACATGGTGGCCCTGTTGCAACTGAACTCAGCGGATCTAGACCGGGAGGTCTATAAACATCCCCCAACCCAAGGTGTCAAGCGACCCGTGCCAATGGGTGCATGACGGTGGAGGAGCACCGTCGCAAACGGAGCCTCTGGGACACCGGGCGACCTCCCAGAGTATTAGCCTTATTCTCCCAAACGGTTCACTGGGGGAATGGACCGCACTAACCCGGTACTCGTGGGAACATATGGATGACCCGATACTAAAACAAAAAACTACTGAATTGGAATGTGGCCAAGAGACCGCAGGAATTCCTATTCAGTTAACAACAAGCAACAATTCTCCTACAGCGATGGAGGAGGACAAGTTGCTAAGTTCTGGGGAGGCGGGCAACACCTCAAAGAATCCAGGTAGGCAGTCGCCAAAGGGAGAACTAAAAAAGAGGCTCTCTAGAGACGAACTGAGACGTCTAAGGAGAGAAGAAGCCCTCGCTAAAGGCGAGAGGATTCTCTCCAGAAAAGAAATACAATTGGCGTGGAAGGAGAAGCATGGTGCTCCGGCTGAACCACCCCTTAGCAAAACCGGTTCCTCTGGAACCCTGGGCGCGGGGGTGAAGCCGAGGCAAGGTGCGAAACCAGAAGCCCAACCGTCATCATCCAAACACGTAACTCCAGGAGGGAAAAGGTTGCACTCGCAGCGAACTTCGGAGGAATCTGTAAGGATGACAAAAAGATATAAGGCAGAGGGAAGCTCAGCGAGAACCTTAAAGGCACCTGAGTCCTTCGCCGAGAAACTGATGGTTGAAAAGATGGCAATTGTCCATGTGATCCATCCAGAAACAAGGCTGGACAAAGAGACAGCCTTAAAAATCAAAATGGAGCTGGGGAGACGTGCCCTACGGGGCGAAGACATCAGAATATCCAGCTGCCACCCTGAGAACGGCGCAGTAGTTGTAGGCTGCGCAAATTCTATCACAAAGGTATGGTTAGAAGCCCAGTTCAAGCAGCTGAATCCGTTTGGCGAGATTCATCTGAGACTGGGCCCGGCCAAAAAACTTGTGAAGATGTGCAAAGTCACAACTTTTGTACCACGATCCACGGGAGCGGAGACAAAGGAAGACGTGATGCTTGGTCTAAAGAGCCAGAGTGGATTAAACATCGAGCACTGGGCTGTTGTGGGTGGTAATACCACGCCAGAAGGACAGTTCCTAGTCATCCACATTGACGACGAATCCCTGCAGAAGCTGAGGAAACTTGGTATGCGCCCATTCGTGGGAGCAGAAAGAGTTCTCTTCAAGTTGCAGGGGGATCACATAAAGATAGCAATGATGACCGCAGTGCTACAAATCAACCTGCATCACAGTAGAGCGGCAACGGCGACGCTCTGCCAGAAGATCCTGGCTGATGACATAGGAGTAGTTCTTATTCAAGAACCATGGACCGTCAAAGGCAGAGTAATGGGAATGAGCGCTGCGCAGGATAAGTTAATCTACGACACTGATAATGCAAACCCAAGGGCATGTATTTTTATCAGGAATAATATCAAAATGTTGAAAATAACGGATTTATGTTCTAGGGACACTGCCGTGACTGAGGTACACCTGCAGGCAGGTGATGGAAACATCAGAATCCTACTTGCAACAGTGTATCTGCCATTCGATTCCGCAGAAGCACCTCCGTCCATGGAAATGAGGAGGATTAGTGGAACACGGATCAGAGACGGGGAAGCACCTCATCTTGGGAATGGACGCCAATGCCCACCATCTGGTCTGGGGGAGCACCAATACCAATAAACGGGGTTACGTGCATTTAGTTTTTTTAATATTACTTATTTTTATAGTTATAGCGCGTGGCTACGCTAGCTTAATATTACGCTAGCTTAATATTACGCTAGCATAGTTTGCGTTTTCTTGGAAACGGCATTAGCAACAAAATCAAGCTCAGCGTTTACAAATTAGCAAAAAATTATTAACCTGGTCCGAGGGATGCCCTGTAAAATGGCTACGCTCGCATAATATACATGATATTGATAATACTCAGGAAGTAGATGAGGAAAGCTTTGAAGGTGAAGAAGTGGAGAATAGACAGCCTGGAACACTCGGAAATATATAGCCTACAACAACAGAAAACCTAAAGCAAGGAGATTTCATTTTGGTCAAATTTCTAGGAGGAAAGAGAAAAATGACAGAACTTATTTTTGTGTGTGTGTGTGTGTGTGTGTGTTGTAGAAGAAATTGAAGAGATGGTACAAGTGATGGCTGTAAAAAGCATTGATAACAGAAAACAAGAATTTGTTGTAGATAAAAATATCTCTCGTTTATGAATTTTGATCAATTTCTTGGCATTTCTCCCAGTCCAGAAATTGCGATGAGGGGAGAAAGATTTCGTTATATTTTTAACTAGGGATGAACCTGATCGAGTATTTGGCCGGTCCGAAACCGGGATGCCCGCCGGTAACCGGACCGGACCGCCGGAATTCCGGCTGGATCGGGATTTATATGGAAATACTTGAAATTCCTGCAGCTTAACGATATTTTACAGGTTCTATATATCTAAAGCATAAAACTCTATATTATTTTCTTTGTTTTTGTATACGCAGGTCCTTAATTTATTCCGTTCCGTGTTATGAATTATAAATAAATGAAAAAATTAAATGTCATTGTTTTGTGTAGTGTCATCTATTATTCTATAGTCTATTTGAAAATCAAGAGAGAGTAAATTCCCAGAATAAAAACTAATTCGGTATGCAAAACTATAGTACAGTACGTGCGGTAAAACTTCAATATTTGTAATGCATTCTAAATGGTTTTTGTTAATTTCAATACAAAATTTATTACATTTCTTGGACTATCACATTATTTTATGATCTTTCATTGTTACTACAGTAGGCCTAAGAGGATTAACGTGCGTCATAGGCGTAACCAGAATAGAAAGGGATAATTGTTATTTAACGACCTCCGAATGGCAAGAATGGCAACCGCTTCGGGCGGATGTAATTTCGGCCGGAAAAAGGGCAGGTACTAAAAGCCGGTAGGTAAATTCGGCCGGAGGTTTTAAGTTGCTTCCTTATCTCATAGGTATTTTCGGCCGCAAATCAAATAAAATAACAGAATGCTTTATATTAAAATATTTCTTTATTTCAATAAAATTATTACATCAACTTATTTCTATAACTTAGGTAAACTATAAATTTTTAAAAAACGTTTTGATGTGATACAGATTTAACGAAATTAATTCTAGAAATATTGTCAGATCGAAGCATATTTACCATGTTTTCGATAAATTTTAGTTTGTTTTTTACTTGTTTGTCTTTAATTTTTGCTGGAATATTTAAATTTTTTATTTTTAAATATGCATCGATCTGACAATCTTTTAATTTTTCTATAAAAATAAATATAGAAGGGTGACTTGAATAAAAACTAGAATTAAAGTGCGAATGGAATGATTCGCAGGCATTTGTGGTTCTTTTAATTGATGGGTTTTCATATGCCCATATATTTGGTGGAAAATGAGATTCTGGAGCTATGTAGTTTTCTAATAAATAGTCTGCGTATTTATCTATAAGTTTATGGTCCGGTTTGTATGACATGAGATCAAATATGAAACAATCTTCAACTTCAGAGGGGTCTAAATAAGTTAGCCCAAAAGTATGAGTAAGCCATTTGCTTTCCTCGCAGTTTTTATCTTTATACATTTGGGTTAACCCTAATGATTGTATTTTCCTATACCACGCCTGGTGCAAGTGGAATCTACAACCATTTAGTTTGGTTTTGGGAAAGACAACTTTTAATGCGTTATGAATTGCGATTTCAAAATCCACAAATACCTCCTTCGGTTCAAAAACAATATTATAAAGTTCAAAAATTTTAGATTTTACCAACAGAAAAAGTCTCATATATGTGTCACTGGTCTTATTGGGCAACAGACAATACAAAAGAGGAACATAATGCCCATTTTCCAGTCCATGGATGGTAAATAACTGATAAAAATATTTTGTACAATAAGAAAATGTGCCATCCATGTAAAAATCTTTCATTTTACATAAACTTATTATATTTGTATGGCAAGAAAAAACAATGATATTATCAGCTGTGCTGTTAATAAACAAAAAAATTTCACCTGTTGTGGTTTTCGGTCCATAACTATCGAGTACAGAATGTACATCGTGAATATCCTTAGGCAGGGCTGGTAAGAGCTTACGGCGGCTGTTGTACAAATTTCTTCTTATTAGACTGACATCTATCGATGACAAATTCTCAGGCAAATGATTTGAAAGAACGCTTTTAATAATTTTTGAAGGTTTCTCCGATATGTCTTCCTCAGCTTTGCGCTTGCATGAAGTCGTCACTATTTTTCTCTCCAACGTAGTTTCATCGGACTCGTGGTTGTGGATTAATTCACTTCTAGTAACTGTGTATTCCGCACCAACAGTGTACAGTTTGGCTAAACATCTTAAATTTTTCTTTATACACCTCCAACGTACTTCACCACTTTTTAATACGTCCTGTTTACAAAACTGAAACTTTTCTACAACTAGTAAGTCACAACCGCGTGAACTCTTAATTACTGAAACTGATTCCATCGTATACAAATAATATATTTTATGCTTTCTATCGACTAGTAGCTTAAAGATAAGTTATAATACTGACTAGCTATAATAATTTTATACCTGTTATTTGTGAATTTTATACATTTAAAGGAATAATCTTAAGTAGGTACAACATAGTTATTAGAATAAAGAGATAAGTAAATTAAAGGTATTTCCGACAGGTACACAGGATTAGGTATTTCCAAATAAATACACAACTAATATTTTACAGAAACTATTAAGCGTAATTACCAATATTTTAATCTCATCGTAAACATCAACCCCTCGGCCGAAATTACCCCTGTCATAAATGGTACCCTTTGATTTATGCAGGTAGGCCAAGGGATTACCGGCCGAAATTACGCCCGCCGACCGCTTCTAATGACAGATATTTTGATTTAAATAGTGCTTAAGTTTCTAGAAATGCAGTTATTTGATTTTCGATAAACGTGACAAATAGTAGTGACTAAAAATGGAAGCAGTTTGTGAGTATACGCCAGTGAAAAAATTAAAACTAAACCATTTATCGCTCAATGAAAAGAGTGCTGTAGTGAATGTGTACCACTATTTTAAACATCAAAATCCCTCAAACACTATTGACAGTGTAGTTGAAACAACATCTAAGGCAATGGGATATGGAAAATCTACAATATATAGAGTTCTAAAGGAGGAAAAATCAGGTGGAGTAACCTCACCAAAGCCGAAACCAGGTAGACCAAAACTATTAAAAGTCAACGTGGACGAGTTTTTTAAAAATGCTATTCGTAAGCTTGTTCACTCATTTTTTATAAACAAGCAAATACCAACTTTAGATAAAGTTTTGCAAGCCATTACGAATGATGTTGATTTACCCACAATAAGCCGGGATAAACTATGGAAAGTGTTACATGAGTTAAACTTTAAATTTGAAAAAAATGGGCAGACACTCAATGATAATTGATTCTGAAGAAATTGTATGTTGGAGAAGACAGTACCTCAGAAGAATACAACAAGTTAAAGCTCAAAATAAAAACATTTATTATTTAGATGAAACATGGGTTAATGAAGGACATTGTGTAGGAAGAGTTTGGAAAGACAAAAATATAAAATCATCCCATCAAGCTTTTCTAGAAGGATATACTACTGGTTTTAAGGAACCTATAGGAAAAGGTAAAAGATTAATTATTTGTCATATAGGCAGTACAAACGGTTTTCTTGAGAATGGTTTACTCTTATTTGAATAAAAAAAAACCGTTGATTATCACGAAGAAATGAATGGAGACGTGTTTGAGGAATATTTTGAACAGATGATTCAATTCATACCAAAAGGATCGGTTATTATAATGGACAATGCAAGTTACCACTCCAGATTACTTGAACCTTTACCAACCACTAAATGGAAAAAGGATGAAATTGCAAAATGGTTATCTTCTAAAAATTTAGCCTTTGACAATACAATGCTGAGGGCAGAATTGTTAACTATTGCTAAAAAACATAAGCAAAATTATAAAAAATATAATATTGAGGAGATAGCCAAAAAACGAGAAATTGAAATCCTTCGTTTACCACCCTACCATTGTGAGATGAATCCGATAGAATTAATATGGGCTCAAGTTAAAGGTTATGTTGCCAGAAATAACACGACTTTTAAATTATCAGATGTTAAAAATCTCTTCAATAAGGCAATATCTGAAGTAACAAGTGAAAATTGGCAAAAATGTATTAGACACGTTACAGAAATAGAAAAAAAAATGTGGGAGCTAGATAACATAATTGATATTACTATAGAGCCCATTGTAATTTCTCTAGAATCAGATGGTGAATCTTCTGACACAGAGTGCGAGGAACCATAACCATAAAATTATTAATTTATGTACTTTAATTTTATTTTTAGATTTTAATTTTTTAAGATTTAATATTGCATGTTGCTCGTCAAATTTTATCCTTGCGGTTGGTTTTGTTTTTCTCATATACCTACTTAATTGTTTTTTTAGCTCCTCATATTAATTTATAAATAATTGTAATTATCTGTACATATTATATACATATTTTATAAATAAACATATGCCTAAAACAAAATGCCTAAAATAATATTGACTTTTTCTTCATTTTACCCAAATTAAATTACTACTTACGAATTATGTTTATCTATCTAAAATTGGTAATCTAGGTATAAATAACTAAAACAAATTAAATATTTCTATTTCCATATTAATTTAATTTTGAAAACGCACGTCAATGGTTTACTGCCTTTAACACTGATAACTGCAAAACATTTCTGGGAATTTACTCTCTCTTGATTTTCAAATAGACTATAATAAAGAACACTGGTTTCCAGTAAATAAGGGAATACCAAAATCGCGAGCCATTCCTTCTATCTCTTTCTCTGCACTAATTAGCTAGTCTAACATTTCCTGGTCTAATTAATTTAGTAAAGTAGTTTTTATAAAGTCCAGCAACTAGTGTTTATTCCAGGGTTGAGCTGATTAAAATCAAGTAATTAAAATCACGATTAAAATCATGATTTAAAATCAATTTTTTTCTTTTTCATTCAGAACCAGATAACAACGTAATATAAAAGTTTTCTCAAAAATCAAAAGAAGTATCTGCTTTCAGCAAAAACAACAAAAAAGAAGTACATAATTCCTAATTCTTAAGCTAAACGTAACACCTAAATTTTATTACTGTATATTTTCAGTCTATTCATTTTTGTTATACAATTTAAACAAAAACACGAGTTTTCCTCCTTTTTCTATGCCTAATCTGTTTCTAATATCAGAGTGTACAAGACCAAAAGAGCTGAATACGCGTTCTACTGAAGCTGAAGAAGCAGTTGCACACAGGAACTGCTTTATTATTGGCAACTGTTTCAAGATTTCAGGCTCATCATTTTGTGATAACCACCATTATAGTCCGTTTACATTTTTTATTACTTTGTCCAAAACCATAACTTGCTTAAATGGAGCACTGTGGGCATTTAACTTTATTACTAAAGGTAACAGTCCAGTGTTTTCATATAACTCGTTAATTGTTTCTAAAGCTATATTCTTTTCTTCTGGTGTTAACTGGTATTTTGGTTTTTGTGGATTCAACATATACGCTATAAAATTATATGGCGTTAGTGCTTGCTTATATCGATTATTAAATTGTTGTGTTTTTTGTAATGGTAATTCCACAGATTCAAAGATATATTGTAAATGTTTCCACTGCTCTACAGCATCTGCGAAAGTAGCATTTTTCCTCTGCACAGTATAAAGAGCAATTGATATAGGTTTTAAAATGTTTAAATAATCTTGCGCTGCATGTTTAATCGCAATATTTGAAACTTTTTGGTAAATAGTGGAATCAATCTCATTTTTATTTTCTTCGCAGATTTTTAATATGATGTCCCACTGAGTGACATACATCTCTAAGCAGTCGCCAAGGCTATTCCATCGCACATCGCTTGGAAGGACTAAGGCACTGCCTCCTGCTTGACTGAATTTAGCTTTAGCCAAATGGTTATTTAGAAAATACTTAACAATTTGGACCACATGTTCTTTTACGTCTTTAACTTGAAAGTCCTTGCACAGTAAATTAAAAATATGTGCAGAGAAGCCATAAGTTATAACTTTTGCGTTCGTTTTTTCTTCTAATGTTTTTCTCATAAGTGTCATATTTGCGGCATTGTCTGTCACAAAAGATTTTACTGTACACTTGTATTTTAATTCACATGAAGAAATCAGGTCATAAACTATTTGACTTAAATATTCTGAAGTATGTGGATTTCCTGATGTGTCTATAGTTTCGTATAGGACGGCTTGTCCATCTTCAGTGGTTATCGTTGCACATATCACTGGTTCGTTGTGCACGTTTGACCACCCATCAATTGACATATTTACGGACTGACCTGACAGGGAGGAGAGACATTTTTCTTTTTCCTCTTAATAGATTTCGTCCAAAAGACTTGTTGCTACCGTTTTCCTCGAGGGCGGTGTATAACCAGGCCTTAATAACTGAATGGCTTTTTTCACCTCTAAATTCTCAATACATCTGAAGCTCGAATTAGCAAAAATAGCATTCGCTATTTGTTTGTCAATTTTATGTTTTTCAGCAGTTGAAGTCCGCATTACAAAACCACTCATGGTAGGCTTAGTTTCGATTGTTTTCTTTTTTTGGACTGACTCAAAAGTTGTTGGACTTGTTGGTACTTTCGGTGGAGTTTTCCTAACATATGAACTATCCGTCAAGAGTGAACTACAACTTGGTGCAGATGATGTGCTAGCAAAACTGTCAAGCGACATTCGACTCTCTGGAAAGAGAAAAAACATAATTGAAATTGATTAATTGATGATATATTGATATAGTATTGAATTATTGATTTTAAAATAAAGTGAAAATGTTCAATAGAGATGTAAGAGCAAATTTATTTTTTTAAGTTGAAAAAATTAAAAATTAAGTAAGTATAGAAGAGTAAAGATAATCTTTAATTAACCTGGGAAAGGTCGCGTTAAAAAAGTTACATTAAAGGCCACATATTAGATTTCACCTAAAAACCATCCTATATGCCTAAAATCTATATTCTAAAATATCTATAAATGAATATTTAAAAATTATATTATCTTTGTTAAAAATAATATCTATGTCTGTCTGTCTCCCTATTGGGATTCCTTGCCTCATTTTTCTGGCAGTGGTGGCCAGCCGCTTGGCCAACCCTACTGCTTTAAATCTGTAGGGAGTTTGTGAATTCGGTGATTTAGTTTCTGCTCTGACGTCTGTCCTTTGTTTCTTCTACTATTCTTTTCCATTCTTTCCGGTCTTTTGCTTTGTCCTTCCAGTCATTTATTCCAATTTCTTTAAGATCTTCTTCTACACCATCCAACCATCTAGTTTTAGGTCGTCCCCTTGCTCTTCGTCCTTGTCTTTTAGTTTCCTGTAATTTCTTGACACACCTTTCATTGCCTAGACGCTGTACATGTCCTGCCCACCTTAATCGTTTACTTCTTATTTCATTTGTTATTATTGGTCTATTGAATTTAACTTCGTAGTTTCTTAATATTCTCCATACTCCATTTTCTTTAATTGGGCCGTATATTCTCCGTAGTATTTTCCTTTCCCAGATTTCTAATGTGTTTTCCTCTTTTTTGTTAAATTTCAGGTTTCTGCGGCGTAAAGTACGACTGGTCTAATTACTGTCTTGTACATTTTAATTTTTATGTTACTTAACTTATAATTAATATTTATGTCTCAAAACTTTCACTAAATTATCTCAAAAATAAAACATCAAGTGCTTGGAGAATCAACAAAAAACAAAAAATGTTAGGCAAAATCTAACCACGCGATCATTCCCGGGTTAATAATAAAAATCTTTATTAAATATAAATAAAATTATATTAATAATTTAATTACCTGTATTCCTCTCTTGATTATAACAAACATCGTGGTGTGCTTTAAGTCTTTGTACTAACCCTTGAATATCTTTCTTGCACTTTCTACAAATAGCTCTACACCCCAATTTATTTGGATTTGTTATCTTAATATAGAACTGCCATATTGGGTCCTCTTTTCTTCGACTCATTTTACTTTATTTATATGTTTTCACTTCACTTAACTAACCAAACTAGCAAAATGCGTGAAATTGTTGGGCAACGTCAATTTATAGATCGAGAAGGAAAACAAGCATCGACAGGAATATTCTTGCAAAAAGCACAACAAACGTGTTCGTGCCTCACTCGGCAGTACTCGGCACTGTATAGTGAGTGTATAGGACAGAAGGAAAACAAATCGCGACAAGAATGTTCTTGCAAGAAGCGCGACAAATGCGTTGTCACAAGTTTTTGAGTCGCAAATTGTATTATAATTTTTAGACTTATACATTAAAATAATTAACAATAATTTCAAAGAATCAAAATGTTCAAATTTTATATTCAAATTTAAAAAAATCAAATAAATCGTGATTTTTCAAAAAAAATCAATGGTTTTTGATTTTTTTAATAAAAATCAGATTTTGCCCAACCCTGGTTTATTCAGAGAGACTATTTTCGGAAATTGGTAACATATATATTGATAATAGGTGTAGGGCAAGTTCTGAAAATGCAGAGATCTTATTTATCCATCACAATCTAAATAAAATAAATTATGAATATTAGTTTTTGGATTATATCTTTAATCTTTTATAAGTACCTCGGTTTGACACATTCGTCTGTTTAAAAAATGTATTGATTTAAGACTTTCAATTTATTAAAGTTCAAAATATTTTTCTTGCTTTTTTCATATATTTAACCTATTTTAAAAAAAATTTATGTTTAATATTTTAAACACCACTTTAAATATTAAAGAAAAATAAATAATAATTTTGTAATATCTTTTATATCATTTTAAAGTAACAAATTACTATTCAGATGACTATATCTAGATTGAATGTTTATAATTTCAGGCGCAGTTTATTTTCCACACAAAATGTATTTTTGTATTTATTTTTTAAAAACATCTAAGTGGAGAATGCCATCTCACACAAGTAAGGTAACTTGCCAGTTATTGACACATTCCCAATGATCGACATTTTCTTATATTATCTATTTTTATAAGAAAACAAATTGAATTAAATATAGAGCGATCGTCGGTCATTTATCCTTATACAATTTGGCAACAGTGTGACATACTTCCAAATATTCATATGCCGTCATTTTGAGAAAAGTTCGGATTTTAGTCGGACGTGTTTGTAAGAGTTCTTAGTGTTTAATCAAATTATTAAGGTAGGTAAACTTTTATTATACAAATTTTTTATCATGTTTCATCAGATTTATATTTTTAAGCACTTATATTATGTAATAAACGCATAAACAGCACATTCCATAATGTAGGGAAGTCCAAACAGTAGAGGTAATGATATTAAAAGAGTGTCAATTACTGGAGTGGGAAACTCTAGTGAATCTAGTAATTGACACCCATGTCGATCACTGGCTTGTTAAAAAACATTCTGCTTTGTAGCTTAACGGTTTCTCCAGTGACAGACAGTGTTGCGAATACAAAAATTTCCACGTAAAACCGTTTCTGGCCAGTTATTGACACAGGGACAATCACTAGGGTGTCAATAACTGGGATGGGAAGCGTTGGATCTCGTCCAGAAGGGAACGCCTGAGGCTACAGCTGCCAAACGAGCTGGTGTTCCTCTAATAACATTAATGTACAAATTGTTGGGCAAATCCCCACTAGTATGTTCAATGGGACCAGCTGGAAGTCTTAGCCTAGCAGAAGAAGATATCCTTGTTCACTGGATACTAGAGTTAGCAAAAATTTACTACCCAATAACAAAAGTACAGTTGTTCGACAGTGTTGAATACATTATCAAAGAAAAAACCTAGAAAACATGATTTCAAGGATGGAAGACCAGGAGATAGATGGTTCAAAAGTTTTTTGAAAAGGCATCCTGATCTAAGCACTCGAATCTCTCAAAATTTAGCTACATCCAGAGAAGCTGTATCCGAGAGACAAATTAGAGACTGGTTTTCAGAAATAAAAGAATTTATGACCACCCAAGACGTGCTACACATTACTGAAGAACCACATCGTGTATTTAACACCGACGAAAGTGCTTTTTTTTAAATCCAAAAGGCGGCAGGGTTATTACTAGAAAAGGCGAAAAGAATGTCTACAATGTGTCCGGAGACGAAAAGAAAAATGTGACACAGTCCTCGTTACCGCCAATGCTGCAGGAAACTTACCTCCACCCATGATAGTATTTTCCTATGTCCTAAGGAGTGGGGAATTGGTAGTTCTGAAAATGGATGGATGTGTGGTTCCACGTTTTATTGTTATATTACGAATATATTTGTACCTTGACTCGACAGGGAACATAAAGAACGTCCAGTTTTGCTTTTTATGGATGGACATGTGTCACACATGACACTCCATTTGTCCGAATTTTGTTCTGCAAATTGCATAATTCTAATAGCCCTTTTTCCAAATTTCACTCATCTTCTGCAACCAATGGATGTGTCGGTTTTTTGTCCATTGAAAACTGCTTGGAAGAAGGAGATTCGCAATTGGAGGGTTCAGAATGATGGACGAAAACTACAAAATCAGAACTTTGCTGTTTTGAGTTTTGAAGAATGCCCTGGACTGCATTACCATCGATACAATAAAAAAGGGATTCAGAGTCTCTGGTTTGTGTCCTTTTAATGTAGAGAATGTTAAATTTAACAAAATTTCTGCTAATAAAAGATCAGCACCAAAGCATTATGACATTAATGCCTTAATAACATTAAAGACCATTGAAAATAAAATAGGCAAGGTAAAGAAAGGTAACTGAATTTGAACAACTTTTTAAGCATGGCAATCAGTGTAAAATTGAGGATACATCCCTTTTTCTATCGTGGCAAGATCTTTTTAAAGAAGCCGAAGGAAGAAACCAAGGACAAGATAATGTCCAATATGCATCCCAAGAAAATGGCGAAGAAACCTCGGAAGAAACAGCACAAGACAATAATGAAACAGCAACATATTCAAGAACGACTCTGGACAAATAACCAGGAAACAAGACATGACAATACTCAAGAAGAACAACAAAAAAAACAATTCCGGAAATTGAGAAAAGCAGCAATGAAGATCCTTCAACTCTAGTTTCTTGCGATCTCGCTGTACCTTCGACTTCTAGTAGCGCATATTCTGGTGCAGTATCAATGCCATCTTTATCTAAATCTAACTTGCCATTTGATGTACCATCACCATTTAAAGGGGCGTTGTTTTGGCCTGAGAACACTGCTAGTGCCAAAAAAAGAAAAACTAAAGAAAAAATACCGTCAGTGGTGACATCGGCAGCATGGCAGAATTACCACAGACAAAAAGAAGAAAAAAAATTACGAATGATGGAAGAGAAAAAAAAGAGATCCATATTGAGAGAACAAAATAAACTAAGAAAAAAATACACAAAAGTCCAAGGTGCCAAGAAGCAAGTTTTTAATGAAAGTGGAAAAGTTAAGAAACAAAAGTTTCCAAAGAAAAAGAAATGCAATACATCTAGTGAGTCTGAATCCGATGAGGAAGAATGGGCGCAAAGTGGAAGCAGCATTGAAGGCCTTGATGAATTTGCAGACAACGAATTAAATGAAAACTTGCATGAGGAAGATGAGCAGGAGAAGCCAGTTAGAGAAGGCGACTATGTTGTAGTTGCATTTCCTTGTGAAAATAATAGTTCCAAGAACTATATGTGTGTGATTCAGAAAATAATTGACATATTGACAATACAGATGCTGAGGTTGTAGGGATGATCTGTTGCAACGAAAAAAATACGCTATTCAAATTAAATGAAAATGAAATTTCTGTCATTAAATTACCTCAGATAATTGTAAACATGCCATTTCCAAAAATTAGTATTGCTGGTGACAGACTTAAATACGAATTTTCTGAGCCGGCTGATGTGGAAAATATCCTATTTTGATTTAGTTTAGATGTTTGGTTAATTTTCGTTCAATATTTAAGTACCCATCCTGTTATTTGGATATTATAAGTGTTTATTTAGCAATTCATATTTTACTAATTATCTTCTCTATGTTGTTATTTTCAATGTAAACAACAATAATTATACGTTGGCCTGCATTAAGTATATGTATATTTTTTCTGTCAATAACTGGCTTGTTAATCATTGGAATTTTCTTTTATTTGCATGTCAATTACTAGGTCCAAAAATGTTATGCAAAAAATAGCATTTTAATGCCTGTTTCTATTTAATTTCCAATTAATAAGCCCTCCAAAATTAGCATGAAATAGACAAGATCTGGTTTCTGCTTTATTTAAGTGAAATATATATCTTTAATGGCAAAATTATTAGCTCTAATAGTGTCAATAACTGGCAATTTACCTTACGTGGTTGTAAATCGCATCAGTTCTTTTAAGTGTATGTTTAAAAGAACTGGGTCCTTGAATGTAGATTTCATAGTTGAATCACATGAAATTCTATCAGGAAGTCTTCTTCAGATGTAGACAGATTAACTTCTATGTTCAATTTTCTTTACATTTCAGCGGAGAAAACAGTTTAAAAATGTTGTGTTTAATCTGTAAATACAATATGTACATAACCATTATCTGGTGACGAAGATATCTTCACGTTTGTATACTTTAGGCGCTCAATATATATTATTAATATTATAAAAAATAACATTATATTATCTAAGTGATGTGACGGCGCACTGCACTGGTACCAGAATCTACGTGACTGTCGGCACACAAAAAGAAATCTTCGTATATCTCATATTTTTTCGTAAAAAAATATTACGTCGTTAAAATTCCTCTGCTTATATTCTCAATTAACCGAAATCTAAAAGGTAAACAGGAATTAATTATTAATATTTACATTAACTTGAGTTACTAACGTCGAAAACGATTTTACTCAATCAGTTTGCCTACTTTCCTACCTACCTTTGTATGCTTAAAAATTCGTACATTTATTTTCTTCAATTTGAACCACAGATTGACATAAATCCACGTTTAACCTAATAAGGATAAAGGTAAATTGGCCCCAATGACGATGAGTTTCAAAAGGTTCATTTAGGCCGCTCAGGTATAACAGGTAAATTTGACCCAAACACCCTTAGTTTATGATGGTCATTTAGAAAAAACATATTTAGGTATAGTTAATAAATTATGTCTTTTCTTTAATCTAGGGGTGGAATTTTCTAAACTGGTTTATGATTTTATTAGGCTTAGAATCGACTTTTGTGTTTCGTTATTCAAGAAAATCAGAGGATAATGGGATTGCTATTCAGTTTAAGGAAGCAGGGGTAGTTGTTTGAGTGAGTTGACTTTAATATTTTGGAATATTTATTGTGGAAGAGTTCCTTTAACGGAAGTTGAAGCCACCTGAAGTTGGAACATTGACAATTGCAGAAACCAAATTCTATCTTGTTTATCTATTTTCTAAAAAGCTTGTTGGTGTAAAACCAAAAATTATCATGATCGATGCACTAAAATTTGGGAGGATTCGGGATATCATATACAATAACTACATCCTGGAAAAAAGGGTCCCTACTCCTACTTTAAAATGTAAGTTTGATAAAATTAAATAATAAAGATACTAAAATTAATTACAGCTCCTGTCAGTTTACTTCTAGCATGAAATTTTAAAAGAAAAATAGTTTTATATTAAAATATGTTAATTTTTTTCCACATTGTTTTATCTGAGTTTACTATATAGCCCAAAATTCAGCGGTATTTGTTTTTTCGATTGGCGATCTCTTTCCGTATGTAGGGGGCTAGCTTGACGTCAAGCCCATTTTTAAGCTGAAATTCCCGCTTAACGGTTGGAGCCCAAAAATTTGAATTAGAGCAACTAATTAGCCCATAAATAGCACAAAATTCTTGTCAGGGTTGGGCAAAATCTGATTTATAAAAAAAAATAAAAAAAACCATTGATTTTTTAAAAAAAAACCACTATTTATTTGATTTTTTAAATTTAAATATAAAATTTGAACATTTTGATTCTTTGAAATTATTGTTAATTATTTTAATGTAATAAGTCTAAAAATTAAATACAATTTGCGGCTCAAAAACTTGTGACAACGCATTTGTCACGCTTCTTGCAAGAAAATTCTTGTCGCGATTTGTTTTCCTTCTGCCCTATACGAGTGAGGCACGAACGCGTTTGTTGTGCTTTTTGCAAGAATATTCCTTCTCAACCTATAAATTGACGTTGGCCAACAATTTCACGCATTTCGCTAGTTAGGTTAGTTAAGTGAAGTGAAAACATAAATAAAGTAAAATGAGTGGAAGGAAAGAGGACCCCATATGGCAGTTCTATATTAAGACAACAAATCCAAATAAATTGGGGTGTAGGGCTATTTGTAGGAAGTGCAAGAAAGATATTCAAGGGTTAGTCCAAAGACTTAAAGCGCACCACCATGTTTGTAATTATTACAGGTTATTAAATCATTAATTTAAGTTTATTTATATTTAATACAGATTTTTATTATTAACCCGGGAATGAACGCGTGGTTAGATTTTGCCTAACATTTTTTGTTTTTTGTTGATTCTCCAATCACTTGATATTTTCTTTTTGAGATAATTTAGTGAAAGTTTTGAGACATAAATATTAATTATAAGTTAAGTAACATAGTGTAATTTTTAATTATATATTCTGAGATATTTTGAACTATTTTTTAAATATATACGTATTATATTATAAGTAGATACATTTTTGATAAATAACAGAATACAACAGGGTAACAAATATTTATATGCACTAAAAGACACATTTAAATCAAAGATATTATCTACAAACACAAAAATTAAAATGTACAAGACAGTAATTAGACCAGTCGTACTTTACGCCGCAGAAACCTGGAATTTAACAAAAAAATAGGAAAACACATTAGAAATCTGGGAAAGGAAAATACTACGGAGAATATACGGCCCAATCAAAGAAAATGGAGTATGGAGAATATTAAGAAACTACGAAGTTAATCAAAAATTCAATAGCCCAATAATAACAAACGAAATAAGAAGTAAACGATTAAGGTGGGCAGGACATGTACAATGTCTAGGTAATGAAAGGTGTGTCAAGAAAATACAGGAAACTAAAAGACAAGGACGAAGAGCAAGGGGACGACCGAAAACTAGATGGTTGGATGGTGTAGAAGAAGATCTTAAAGAAATTGTAATAAATGACTGGAAGAACAAAGCAAAAGACCGGAAAGAATGGTAGAAGAAGCAAAAGACAGACTTCAGAGCAGAAACTAAATCACCGAATTCACAAACTCCCTACAGATTTAAAGCAGTAGGGTTGCCAAACGGCTGGCCACCGCTGCCGGAAAAATGAGGCTAGGAGTCCCAATAGGGAGACTATGGGCCTTAAGGTCTGAAAGTCAATGAGAAGAAAAAGATACATTTTTGAGATAATTTTAAAATTTTGTTGTTAGATATTATTTTTAACAAAGATAATATAATTTTTAAGTATTAATTTATAGATATTTTAGGATATAGATTTTAGGCATATAGGATTGTGTTTAAATGTTTTTTCCTCCTACCCCTATAGAAAGTACACACTTTCCTCCCTTATATCAGGGAAAAGTACTTTCCTCCCTAGTGAGGAAAGTATTTTTCCTCCCCCTCATTTCAAGTAAGTTGTAAACGATGAAACTTGTGAATTCATTATATTCATATTGTTTCCATAATTTCTAGAACATCCTGTATATCCTGTTTTTTGGTAAAAATCAAACATTAATGTTACTTCAACGTAGTTCTTGAATACAAATTTCAACTTCAGGAATCTTAGATATACGTTTTTTGAGTTCAGAATAAGAAAAGCATAGTATGCTGTGGTTCACTGACAGTAAACACGGCGATTGACTTTTGAGGTGCAAAGTCGCTACATTCATTAAACTTAGTTGAATTTTTGAAAAATGGAGAGCGATTCAAGTGATTTTGAATTTCCAAATACACCACCTAATATTAAGGGACAAGCCAACATAGCGTCATTAACCTTATTATCCAAAATACCACAAAAAATTGCAGAATATCTCAATCTTCCAAATGCCGAATATTACACAGGGCACAGTTTCAGAAGAACTTCAGCAACTCTGTTAGTAAACGCTGGTGGGGATATTTTAGCTCTAAAACAGCATGGCGGTTGGAAATCAACCAATATCGCAGAAGGTTATGTAGAACAATATTACACAAAAAAAAAGAAAAAATTCTGATCAAATTATGGGAAATAATGTAGAACCTGAACTTGATCAAAATCAGCCAAGCACTTCTAGAAGTTACCACCATTACAATGTGCTAAGCGAAAATATATTCAAATACTAAAGCTCCTGTTCAAACCCTATCTTATTCCAATGGTGTTCATAAAGTGCTGATCAAAACTGCACATTCAATATTAACATAAATAATTCTAAAATATAGTTAAACAATACTATGTACTTAATTGTATAACATATATCGATACATTTGTTTAATAAATAATTCTTGTGTTCTTAATTATATTCGTTACCTATTTGTGTCGTAAATAAATTTTCAAAAAAAGGTTGGTAGGAGGAAAAATCATATGTATCACATGGGAGTAAAGTGCCTTTTCCTCCCTTGGATGTTTACTGCCCTCCGCTTCGCGTCGGGCAGTAAACTACATCCTGCGGGAGGAAAAGTGGCACTTTTCTCCTTAGTAATACAAATAGCTATTTAACGCGACCTTACCCAGGTTAATTAAAGATTATCTTTACTCTTCTATACTTACTTAATTTTTAATTTTTTTCAACTTAGAAAAATAAATTTGCTTTTACATATCTATTGAACATGTTCACTTTATTTTAAAATCAATAATTCAATACTATATCAATATATCATCAACTAATCAATTTCAATTTTCAATTATGTTTTTTCTCTTTCCAGAGAGTCGAATGTCGCTTGACAGTTTTGCTAGCACATCATCTGCCTCAAGTTGAGACATTTATTTACGTTTGTGTTCATATTGTGTAATGATATTTTTAATAAAATGTATTTTTTAGTAATCTAGTATGTAATAAATATGAAATTAACTGTCTCGACCCTTACTTCGTGGAATCTGCTCATATTAGTGTTTTAAATGAAACTCACGGTTTCTAGTTAATTCCACAATATAATAAAAGTTATTGAAAATTCTAAAAAATTGACAATTGTTTCGATAAATCAATATCATCGTCAGAATGACAGTAGTTACATTTTATTTGATGCCTACCTGATGTTTAGTAGTTATTTTTGGCTAGACCAAGAAGTGACCTAACTTGTGATTGACTTAATATATGTTTATAGAAAAAAGAAGAAGATGTGATATTACAAATATTGAAGCTTAGATATTATTAGCCCTATGGTGATATCCTGGATATCATTTTTCCAATTAAGATCAGTATAACTGTGCAATGATATAGAAAACCAGGAAAACTATATCTGCTGGTCTTTACAATTATCACTTAAGAAGACAGTTTATTAGTGGAGAACTCCCTAGATTTAACTGTTCATTGACAACTTCATATTGTGGGTTTCTTAAATGTCTTCTAATTTCCAATTCTTCAAGGAAATCCAGTTCTTGTTTCTTTTCACAAATATGCAGCACTTCTAGTTTTGTGTTAGGTGTCAATGAATGATTGGTGTTAAGTAGATGTTTTGCGTAGTGGGATTTATCTGGTTGTTTTAACCTGTATGCTCGTAAGTGTTCACTGTATCGGATTTCAAAATTCCTAAGGGTCTGACCCAAATAGACAGCATTACATTCTGGACATTTGAGTTTATATATACCTGACTTCTTTAATAGTGGTATTTTTGTTTTTACATTTAACAATTTTGTACTAACGTTACTTTCTGTTTTAAAAGAAATTGTTGTATTCGTTGCTGAAGATATTATCTTTGAAATATTATTAGAAATACTTCCTGCATATGTGATGGTTTTATAAGTTTTTATTTCCTAAACAAGCTGATGAAATAAAAACTTATAAAACCATCACATATGCAGGAAGTATTTGTAATAATATTTCAAAGATAATAATATATCTTCAGCAACGAATACAACAATTTCTTTTAAAACAGAAAGTAACGTTAGTACAAAATTGTTAAATGTAAAAACAAAAATACCACGATCAAAGAAGTCAGGTATATATAAACTCAAATGTCCAGAATGTAATGCTGTCTATATGGGTCAGACCCTTAGGAATTTTGAAATCCGATACAGTGAACACTTACGAGCATACAGGTTAAAACAACCAGATAAATCCCACTACGCAAAACATCTACTTGACACCAATCATTCATTGACACCTAACACAAAACTAGAAGTGCTGCATATTTGTGAAAAGAAACAAGAACTGGATTTCCTTGAAGAATTGGAAATTAGAAGACATTTAAGAAACCCACAATATGAAGTTGTCAATGAACAGTTAAATCTAGGGAGTTCTCCACTAATAAACTGTCTTCTTAAGTGATAATTGTAAAGATCAGCAGATATAGTTTTCCTGGTTTTCTATATAATTGCACAGTTATAATGATCTTAATTGGAAAAATGATATCCAGGATATCACCATAGGGCTAATAATATCTAAGCTTCAATATTTGTAATATCACATCTTCTTTTTTCTATAAACATATATTAAGTCAATCACAAGTTAGGTCACTTCTTGGTCTAGCCAAAAATAACTACTAAACATCAGGTAGGCATCAAATAAAATGTAACTTCTGTCATTCTGACGATGATATTGATTTATCGAAACAATTGTCAATTTTTTAGAATTTTCAATAACTTTTATTATATTGTGGAATTAACTAGAAACCGTGAGTTTCATTTAAAACACTAATGTAATAAATATGATTGAAAATAATATAAAATATGCAATTGTTTAAAACGTAATACAATCTCACAGAAAATGGTCTAAATATTTGACGTCAATTTGAATGTTTGTTTGCCATGATTACAAAACGCTATAGTAGAACGACAGATGAGTGCAATAAAATTTTGTTTTTGCATGAACGTAGAAAAAACATATTTTAAACCTTTTTTGAATGGATTTTACAAACCGATCGACCCCTACTAATGAATCGCCCTATATTCTCTATTATTGATTGTTTTTATACTGACGTAAATGTATTATTGATGGATTCTCGACATGCAAAATGTCTTTTTGTGTTATATATAAAGAACCACCGGCAAGGCCAATTCTAAAATCTATTGTTTCTATTTCCAGACTGTGACGTAATTGTGCTAAACGTGCAGAAAAAAAATTATATTGATAAGCACGTGCTGATTTAATATAATAAGCGAACGTGCGTTTAACTTTTAGACTTCCAAACACGAGAGAAAAAATCGAAATCTTATACAATGTGTCAGAAGTTCACTTTTTATTATTAATATTACCAAAAAAGTTATTTTTCTTAAAAAATTTGCATGCAAACCTAAAATGCAGCCAACAGATATAAAAAAATCGTATACGAAGTATTTTAAAAAATATGAATTTTTTTATAATATCGAAAATGTCTTTAAAATTTAAACTAAGCTATGTTGCAGCATTTAGTTGATGTTTTAAAATAATTGATATCAAAATTATTCGTTTTACAATTTAACAAAAATAATGTAATGAATAACAATTAAAAAAATAGCATTCAATAGATTTTCTATCAAATCGCTTATGTCTCAACGTACCCTTCTCTTTCAATACAAGTTATTTTTGGCATAAAAATATTAATAACTATAAAATTGTTAAAGGAAAATTATTTAAGGATTCAAATTGAAATAAATCAAACTAAAGAAAGTGATGCAAACTTTATAATGTACCTTGTACCGGGTGATCAGTTAATGGTAGCGAGCGGCCATATCTCATAAGATATATATTTAGAAAAACAAATTCATGATAAAAGTCGCCAAGAGAAATTGTTGGAAATTATTTTCGAGTTTGTCAAACGTCCGCTAGGAGACGTAATAACCAACACTAAGTAGAAAAATGGGATTTTTATAGAATGTTGCCTAATTAAAGTATATCGATAATATCATTTTCATATTTACTGACTATTCACCTACACTTTTTGACTAAAATGTTTTTGTTCTATCTATCAAAATAAAGCGGTTGGGGAAGTTCGATTGTTGTTTTAAAAAAACCAAGATTTCTCCCGTTTCGCTTGGGCTATATGAAAGAGCATAATTTACACTACAAAAGGCTTACAGTTTTGACTTTTTAACTTTCGTCTTTGCCGCTAGATGGTGTTAACTGAAATGGTAGCAAATTTGAGTTTTTTTCAAAAAAAAAACAAATGTAATGGTATATTCATTTTTACATATTTTAAAAGAGGATACATTTTTCTAAAATTTAATGAAAAAAATTAATCATCTACCTTTTTTTGAACCGTTGATATTGAACAAAATATAATTTTATTACGTTAAAAAATGACACGCCACTGCTTTTTATCAAAATAAAAATCATTTTCGTAATCACTTATTAGTTGCTAACAAAAAGAACCCCCTGACTTTTTTTCGTTAGACGAACGGTTTTGGATTGAAAAAATAAGATAGGTTTACATACTGTTTAAACTAAAATCGCATTTAAGCGAAGCAGGCCATGAATATTAAGAAAGAAAACACCAAATTGTCAATCACGCTGATATTCATTTTGACAGTTCCTGCTATTAACATCTAATTTAATGTTATGTAAAAAGTATTTTTACAACAAATCATGCCTTTGATATGTTGAGAATTTATTTTCAATATTTTGAAAATGCGGCAATTTCTTCTAGGCAGTATGCACTGCGTTATCCCCTCCGAAGACGGCATTCGAGAATGGTTTTTCGTCGCTTAGCCTTACGTTTAAGGCAACATGGCCAAGTGCAACCAACTCCAACTTTGAGAAGAAATCGTTTAGTAAGAAGAGAAGATAACATTATAAATGTGTTGGCGTATATTAATGCAGACCCCCATTTAAGTATAAGAGAGATCTCCAGATATTTAGGAATATCCTATGGCTCAGTGCAAAAAATATTAATGGATTTTAAAATGCATCAGTATCACGTCGTAATTCATCAATCCTTAAATGAGACTGATTTTGAACGTAGGCTCGATTACTGCTACTGGTTTAGAGATTTCATAAGGAAAAACCGTCATATTTTGTCACAATATTGTGGAAAGATGAAGCATCTTTTTGCAGTAATGGCAGGGTAAATCTTCATAACAAGCATTACTGGTCGGACACTAATCCACACTGGTTACGTAAAGATTATCAGCAGTGTCGATGGAGCGTCAACGTCTGGTGCGGTGTTATTAATGGTGCTATTATCGGTCCGCACATCTTTAATGGCAATCTAACCGGTGACATGTATTTGAACTTTTTATTGAACAATTTACCAGGACTGGCTTTAGAAGTAAGAAGAAACATGTGGTTTCAACAAGACGGATACCCGGCACATTATTCTCGAAATGTGCAAGATTTTTTGAACAGGCATTTTCCTAACCGTTAGATTGGTAGAGGCAGTCTATTTTTCTGGCCACCACGGTCCCCCGATTTAACCTGCCTTGATTTTTATCTGTGTGCCGAATAAAGGATTCGGTGTATAAAACTCGACCAACTACTCGAGAAGACATGATAGTCCGAATTCAAAACGCCATAAATAATATACCACCAAGAGCGGAAATTGAGGCAGCTGTCAACTCCACCCAGAAAAGATTGGGCCAGTGCATTCAAAATAATGGACAACATTTTGAACATTTACGACAAAACTACTAATTTATTTTTAACGTTTATTTTTAAAGTTCTGTGTTCTTGTTTTTAGTGTTATTGCTCTTACTGTTGTTGGACAGTTTTATTAAGATTTTTTTTCCAAATATGCAAATTAGTATGTTTCGAGATATGGGCGCCTCATGTAAATTTATTTGATTTTTTTAATCTAAAACCATTTGTCTAACGAAAAGAAGTCAAAAGGTTTTTTTGTTAGCAACTAATAAGTGATTACGAAAATGATTTTTATTTTGATAAAAAGCAGTGGCGTGCCATTTTTTAATGTAATAAAATTATATTTTGTTCAATATTAACGGTTCAAGAAAAGGTATATGATTAATTTTTTCATTAAATTTTAAAAAAATGTGTCCTCTTTTAAAATATGTAAAAATGAATATACCATAACATTTGTTTTTTTGCAAAAAACTCAAAAATTTGCTAACATTTCAGTTAACGCCATCTAGCGGCGAAGACGAAAGTCAAAACCAAGTAAGCGTTTTGTAGTGTAAATTATGCTCTTTCATATGAGCCCAAATTTGTTAAAATCGGTCAAGCGAAACGGGAGAAATCTTGGTTTGTTTAAAAAACGATTGAACTTCCCCCACCGCTTTATTTTGATAGATAGAACAAAAAATTTTATTCAAAAAGTGTAAGTTAATAGTCAGTAAATATGAAAATGATATCATCGATATACTTTGATTCGGCAAAATTCTATAAAAATCCCATTTTTCCACTAGTTACTTGTTGCACCCTCTAGCGGACGTTTGACAAACTAGAAAATAATTTCCAGAAATTTCTCTTGCCGACTTTTATCATGAATTTTTTTTCTAAATTTATACGACCAATATCTTATGAGATATGGCCGCTCGCTATACCTTAATTGATCACCCGGTATATATGTAGGCGTCAATCAGTGAAATCAGTCATTCCCTGAAATTCCTAGTCATTTCACGTATTGCCGGCAAACAGTGTAATTCAACTTTTGGTACACCGTTTGCCTAATAGTTTCAAGCATTCCCTGTAATGACGGAATTATTTCAGTCAAACGCTGTAACTAGCTAAATGATTTAATCTACCCTGTTTGCCGGGTTCAGTCAATAATTGTAATTAGGACAGTGTTGCCAGTAGTGCGTGAAAAATTATTAAATATTAAATTGTAAACATAAACTCATTTATTGTCAGTATGTATTATATCAGGACAAATGATTAGACAAATAAAAAAAAAATATGATTCTGAGATTAAATTAGCCTATCTTAAGTATACCTACCATAAAAAATTCATAGAAGGAACAAATAGAAACAAAACAAAATAATAGCTAGCCTACCTACAAAAATATAATAATATGGTTTATTATTTATTAGCGCAAGGTACGCTTCTATGACACCTTGAATTACATAGAACTTTTTTTCTTACACAAACACATCTGTTTGACAAACATTGTTGTTTCGCTGGTTTACATGAACCTTGACCTCCGGAAAGTGAGAGCAACTGCACAGCTTCTCGTACTGATACAAACTTTTCAGGAATGTCATCTACTTGAAGAAATGCCTCTTTGGTTTCCATTAGATCAGGTCGATTAAACCATGATTTTATTCGACCAGCTACACATCCGACTTGATATAATCCATTTCTGTAATCCGTTACAACACACATCAAATTTTGCATGTCAGAAGGACATCTATCAATTTTATCAATAGGTAAAAGAACGCTCGAACCTATACTTATTGGTGGAAATTTCCTGGCCGTAATTGTAAGCAATTTTTCTGCTGCTCGTTTTTGGCCCCGGATTGCAGCATATCTGTTTTCTTCAATTATTGCTGTATTTTGACATAATATACATTTACCTCCATCTTTAGGGCATGTTATGCATAACGTACTTTATTCATGACTAAATATTTTTTCTGTATTTTCATTGGTCATCAATGTGTCTATTTTCTCTTGATCTTCAGTATTCGAGTCAACAATATCCTCGACAACGTCCTTGTAACCATCAACAATTTCCTCCATGCCATGTTGGTCTACTATTTCATCAGATTGTGACTCTTCTTGCAGGTTTTCATTTTCCATAAGTTCTTCTTCTAACATACGCAAGTCATCTTCATTTTGCACTTTGTCCAGTAAGTCTCTAGATAGATTCATAGGAGAAAATCCAGCTTTAGGGTCAACTCCAAATAATGCTTTGTGTGGTGAACGTTCAATTACTTTGTGGTAGGAACTATTCTTCTGAAACTGTACGAAATAACAGCCCGGTGACCAGTTTTTTGAACTATGGTCGTACATCCATGCTCTAAGCATATTTTCCACATCTTGATTGCTTCTCTCTATGCTTACCTGCGATTGTGGATGCCTTGGTCGACCATGAAGAATTTTTAAAGATGGCCAAATTTTCACCATTTCCGATATCACAGATGCCGTGAATTCTTGACCATTGTCGCTTTGGAGTATACTAGGTGCACCAATTTCCAAAAATTGTCAGCAATTCGTTTGCTACTTCATTCGCAGTTTTTGTTTTAAGAGGACGTAAAAATAAAAATTTTGTTAGGTGATCTTGATAATTAAGCAACTCATTGTCTGGGCAGGATTTTTTTTTCGTTTTTTTGGCTTTGGGAGTTGGATCCCATTCAGCCACGAAATAAGTAAATAAGTAATATGACATAAAAAGAGAAACAAAGGACATGTCGCAGCAAACATATTTACTCATATCAGAAAATCCATAAGGTCCACTTATCCTCTAGAGTTGAAGTTTGTTGAAATAATAGGTTTTATGGTCAGATTTGCATGAGACTTGTTCCTTTTCTTTTGGCAAACTTCACATGTTTCGAGCAATGTTTTTATTGCATTTCGTCCAATGTCATATTTTGTTTTTAAAATGTGCATTATTTTATCCCGACCGCCATGACCAACATTAATGTGTGCTTCATAAACAACATCAAATATTTTTTCACAAGAAACCACGGAAACGTGCTTTCCTTCTTCATATTTGCCTTTTTTAATTACTATTTTTTCTTCTGCCACTTCCAACACGTCATATAAAGATAAAAGGTGATACTGTCTTCTCGTTTTTTTGTCAGAAGTTTGTTTAGCCTGCAGAATTTCTGTAGCAACCTAAAATAAAATAAAACGTAATACCAGCTTTATAATTAACCCTTAACTACTATAAGCCGGGTCAGAGAGACCCATGGCATAGCCGTTAACCCCACCTCTTCTTAATGTAGCGTTGTTTAGCTGCTTGGTCCCGTGAATGTGCAGAACAGTTAGTCTACCTTTAGATGCTGGTGAGATAGTGCTGTTGTTTTTTGCCGTGCGTAAGTAATAGACGTATCAGAGTCTCAGAGACCCAGTGATAGTAATAGTGCGACTTTTGAGTAAAATAAAAAATAGGTAAATATTTATAAATTTATTATTTTTGCAAGCTTTTGGTATTAACGCTAAAGCGTAGATTTATAATAAAAGTTTAATTTCGTTTCAGTTAAAATGGCGAGGTATGGAATGAAATTATCCGAGGAGCAAATAGATGCGCTATTTCAATCTGAAGACTTTTGGACAAATGATTTAGAAGATACTGAGAGCCCAAGTAATTCAACAGAACATTTTTCAGTAGCTAGCAATGAAACAGAAGGAGGAATTGAAGTAATTAAGAGGGCAGATGAAAGTGATCATGAAGAAAGTGATCATGATTCGACTAGTGATATCGAATGGCGTCCATCCGAATATGAATTAAACCAAATAGAACAAGAAGCAGCCGTGGAAATAGTATCAGAATCTATTGTCTCAACGGAAAACGAAGAACATTCTTCCAATTACTACTACGGCAAAGACAAAATGAAATGGTCAAAAAACCCACCATCAAGAACTAAAAGTACAAAGGAAAATATTGTAACGGTTTTGCCTGGTCTAAAAGGTCCAGCAAGGTTAATTCGTCCTACTAGTGCCTTAGATTCTTGGGAGGTCCTTTTCACAGCTGAAATGATAGAAGAAATTGTTACACACACTAATCAGAGAATTGAGACGATGAAAGTTAAATACGGTAAATTTAAGCGGCGCAAAAATTCACGACAAACGTTTGGTCCTGCATTTATAAACCCAGTGGACAGTTGAAATTAAAGCTTTTATTGGCCTATCATATATGCAAGGAATCTTTAAGTCCGGTCATGAGGATATAAGATCTATGTGGGAGACTAACGGAACAGGTCGTGATCTTTTTAGATGCACAATGACACTGGCTGGGTTCTCCTTTATTATGTCATGTTTGAGGTTTGATGATTTTACAACAAGAGCTGAGAGACGGCAAACAGATAAGCTTGCACCTATTTCAAAGTTGGTTAATACCTTTGTCAAAAATTGTAAAGACAATTACTCACCTGGACTATTTTTAACTATCGACGAAATGTTGGTACCGTTCAGGGGAAGATGTAGTTTTCGCATGTACATACCCAACAAACCTGCCAAGTATGGCATAAAAGTTCAAATTCTAGCAGACTCAAAAACATTTTATATGTGTAACGCAGAAGTTTATACGGGAAAAAATGAGACAACAGAAAAAATCAAATTTCTTACAACCGACGGATGTTGTATTGCGTATGACAGAACCGATTTATCACTCTAATCAGAATGTCACAGGTGACAATTGGTATACATCCATTGAACTTGTTCGTGAACTAAAGAAGAAAGGTCTTACATATGTAGGAACAGTCAAAACGAATAAGAGGCAAATTCCACCCGAAATTTTTACCCAGTAGACAAAGACATGTGGATTCGTCCATTTTTGGATTTACTTCTGATATCACAATTGTATCGCATGTTCCTAAAAAGGCAAAGAGTGTTATTTTGATCTCCAGTATGCACCATGATAATAAAGTTGATATAAATGATACAAAGAAATCAGACATACATTTGTTTTATAATTCCACAAAATCTGGTGTCGACTCTTTGGATCAGAAGTGCGCAAATTATTCAACTTCCCGACGTACTCGTAGATGGCCAATGTTCTTGTTTTTTGCTGTTTTAAATGTAGCTGGTATCAATAGCAGAATAATTTATCAATTTGCCAAAAATGGAGAAGAAGTGTCCCGTGGTTTATTTTTGAAACAATTGGGAAGAGGGCTATATTCACCACATATGAAGCTAAGAATCTACAACAATAATGTTCCTCGGCAGATTCGAAATCTTGCGGCAGAAATTCTTGCAATTAAAGTCACTATTCAGGCAGAACCTCTACAAAATGAGGTGCAAAAGAAAAGGAAGCGATGTGGAATGTGTCCCCCAAAAAAAGACAGAAAAACCAATTATGTCTGTTCAGTATGTAAAATAGCCATATGTCTGCAATGTTCCATTCAAATTTGCTCAAATTGTAAATAGTTAAAAATAATTATTTCTTACCATTATATATGATTATGTTAACCACTTAAAAAAATAAAAACAATTTTGACAGTGAAACATATTTTTTTTGGTAAAAAAATTATGGGTCCTACAGACCCACTTATAGTAGTTCTGTAACAAAAACACACAATAAAATCACTCTTTCCCCCAAGCAAATGAATATAAAATCGGGTTAAACGTGACAACAGTGTGCGAATTTCAAGTAACTTTGTAGGTTGCAGTAATTTGAGGTTAAGTTTGAAATCCTAATGAATTTACTTACCTCCGTCAATTCCGCAATGTTCCAAGGTTTTTTCTCGTTTCGATTGGAGTAATAGCCATCAAACTTCTTATGAAACAACTCTGAATGCTTCGACATTTCAGTATTCACAAAAAGAACACAACACAACAATTAGCAGCGTTCGACTGAACCCGGCAAACAAGGTAACAGAAATAATTCCGTCATTACAGGGAATGTCTGAAACTATTAGGCAAACGGTGTACCAAAAGTTGAGTTACACTGTTTGCCGGCAATACGTGAAATGACTAGGCATTTCAGGGAATGACGGATTTCACTGATTGACGCCGACATATACATAAAATAGATATTGTACGAATTTCAATTATTTAAAGAAAACTTAAACAAATCACTTGGTATAAAATAAAAAAAATCCACTTTTGAAATGGGAATGTTTATTGTTTCTATGTATTATCTTGAATTTCTTTTATGTAATTATTCAAAAACACTAGAAACTTTACTTGTAATGTATCCAAGGCAGGGTTCGGAGGATATATATCAAGTGATATATATCACGATATGTATCATGATATTTATAACTTGATATATATCCGATATATTGGACAATTTCATTTATTAAATTAAAAATGTTTTCCACCATTCTAAACATCCGAAAATGTCTCAATACGCCACTGTACAAATTTATAATTACTGTATGGATTCATTCGGCTACCGCGCAAGTATCACCGCGCCGATTTCGGGATTCCCAGGTACGCGACGCGACGATTTGTTTCGCTCTTGCTTTCCCAAATAATCTTTATTTCTGTGTTTTCACTCTGTGTTGACTGTAAGTTAGTTGTGATTTTTATTGAATATGCCAAAACCAAAGCATTCTGTTTGGCGATATTTGGACTGTATAATTAAAAACAAAAACAGTACTGGAAATGGGCAAAATGTCGAGAGTGTTCAAAGGAGATGCAGGGTATACCATCGCGAATGGAAAAACATATTTTAACACACCAAAAAAATATGCAAAGTGATACGCCAAGTCGTGAAACAACACAACAGCATTATTCTGTTCCTGAAGATGTTCTGCCTTCCACTTCCACTACTATAAAAAGAAGTGTCAACACATCAGGTACGTAGGTAATTGTTATATATATATATATATATATATATATATATATATATATATTATTACTAAATCTGTCTGTACACTTTTTTTGTGGATATTGTAAGTAAAAATGTTAAAATAATTAAAAAACATGTTGCTAATAACAGTTTTTTTTTCAGAGAGTTATATGCCTCAGCCAACCAAGAAACTGATGAAACAGCATGTTTTAACTATGGCAAAAGACGCTGATGTTGTTGCAACCTCAGACACTTACTCTAAAGAACTCAACCTCCAAATAGGCAGATATTTTTATGCAACTAATACACCTTTTATGCATGCTGATCATACTGAATTTAAGAAAATGATGAATTCATTACGGCCCGGTTATAATGGCTCATCTTCATATCAGATTGGAGAGCCTATTCTAAATGAAGTGTATGATGATATTTTGAAGGAGTGTAGGAATGCATTGCAGGGAGAAACAGTTTGTATGTCCCTGGATGGACGGAGCAATGTTCGTAACGTGCCTCTGGTATGCTGTAGTATTATTACTCAACATGGTGAGTCGTTCTTGGTGGAAACTACTGAAACGGGAGCAGAATCACATACTGCAGAGTATCTTAAAATCATGGCACTTGAGGCAATAAGGAAAACAGAAAACCAATTTCAAGTTCATGTAAGGAGTTTTGTCACAGACAATACAGGAAATGTAAAGAAAATGCGTTCCGAACTCGAAAATCGAATCGGCATAATACAATATGGATGTTCAGCTCACATTTTGAATTTATTGGCTAAAGATTTAGAAATTCCTTCAGCTACTGCAAATATTGTAAAAGTTATAAAATATTTTCGCAACAAACATGTACCATCTGGACTCTACAAAGAGGCTGGAGGCAAAAAATTGGTTATGCCTCTGGAAATAAGGTGGAGCACAATGAACAATGCACGTAAATCATTTTTGGTCAATAGGGGAGTATTAGTTCAGTTATGCCAGGACCATAAATATGTCATCGAAAGTGACATTATAAAGATAGTCAATGATGCTAAGGTTGCATTAAATGCCACTGACCTAATTGCTCGTCTAGATCCAATAGCCAGAGCTCTTGATATAGTTCAAAGAGACTATACAACTATATCTGTGTGTGTAGAGGTCTGGCATAAATTAGAATTGGATTTCTCAGAACAGCCACTTTTGGTGAAAAAAAGTTTCTTTAAAAGAAAAAATATGGCACTTGGGGCAATGCATTATCTAGCAAATATTATTGATAATCGATTTTTGGGACGACATTTAACAGCTATTCAAAAAGGAGAGGCTTTTGAATATTTGAATAATATCAATAGTTCTTTTGTTTCATTTGTGATGTCTCTTATATCACAAGTTAGCCCATTTCCAAAGTACTTTTTTGAGGATCATTTTAGACTTACGTGGTGGAAATCGATCCCTGTATTGGACTCAGACTGGCCAGACAAGGACGCTTTTTTGAAATTATGTGAACAGTTACACACTGCAGTGGCCTCTGCAGCTGGGATTGAAAGGACCTTTTCTTCTTTCGGTTTGGTTCAATCAGATTTACGAAACCGCTTAGGAAACCAAAAAGCCAGTAAGCTGGTTTTTATGTTCAAGTATATGAACCAAAATACAGACAAAAAGAAAACCAGCATTATCGGAGGTTTCTGAAGTTATGGTCACTAAGAATAACATTATTGATATTGATGATAATGATGATACATCAGATGAGGATGATATACCAATATCAATGTTAAAATCTGTTTGTTTTTAATTCTTTATTTTTACCTAATTGGAGTTATGAGCAAATGTTAGAATAAAAAGTTTTTTGTTTATAATATAAGTTTTAATTTTTTGATTGTGTTGAAACATTAATGTTAATAAAATAATACTAAAATCTGTTTATTTTAATATTTTTAATAATGATTTTTGTTTTTTCTGCTTAATTAAAGAGATATATAGAATACAGGTTTTTGTTAATAAGTTTGTATTAAAATATAGTTTGTGCAAGAAACAATGCCGTTTTTTAATTAAGTAAATACATTTTAAACATGATTGTATATCGGTTATATATCCGATATATATCGGATATATATCATGTGATATGATATTTATATAAATATCATGATATTTTCGAACCCTGATCCAAGGGTAGAATTTAAAATAAAAAATAATTCATGCGGTTATAAAATCTGTGAATTTGAATTTGTGAAAGTATTTGTCATCTGGTGTAGGACTAGAATTGTCAGCTAGAAAAATAAAAATTAATAAAAGATGAAAACATGAATTATTTATTTAGAAATATAAAATATGATGTTTTATATTTAAAAAGAGTAAATCTTTTGGAAAATATAATGAAATATATTAAATAAACAACTATAAGTTGTTTTTGATTGGTCAATGACTACCAAACAAATTTAAGAAATAGAAGGCAAATTCTTGTCAATCATAAAAAAAATTGGAGTTTGTTTGAAAAGATTTAAAAAAAGCGTGGGAGCTAGAAAATGTAAAACTACAAGAAGCACACTAAAACGTAGGTGCAGTAGAAAATCGAGGTTTTCGGAGGACGGAATCTTCAGTTCAGATTAGAGACTCAGAACTAGAAGGCATTACGGCACTCTTGAAGAGACCCAAGAAGGTCGAAACCGGTCAATGTACTAGGCCCTTCTCCTATCGGTTGCGAATCACCTCAGATGTCCGTATCGGCAAAATGGTCGATCGACGTCACGGTTTTCGAAGGGGATGTAATTCAATATTCTGCGTGGTATTAGCCAGGAATGTAGTTGTTTTTCCCTTCGAAGAACGGGCAGGCCAATACGTCGAAATTATTGAAATTTCGACCAAAAGCAGGTGTAGTAGAAAATCGAAACTTATATTTCATATATACATATACATATATATATATATATATATGTCTAAGGGTAGTTTAGAGGACCTCAAAATTTTATATATACAAATGCATACATTAGCCATATATAATATCTAAAATGTATGTATGCAATAATATTTCATATTTTTGTGAATATAAAAAAAATTTCACATTTTTTTGTGTATAGGCATTTTTAAGGACTTTTCGTAGAGATAGTCGTTACATCATCAGGAGAAACATATTTAATCCAATAAATAAGCGACTGGCAAAGTTTTCAATCACTTCAACATATAATCTTTATATTTATGATCTATAAATATTTTTTACTCACTACTATTAAACCCGTATCGATGTTTTGTTTGTCGGCATGTGAGTTCAAGAAGGAGTATGAGAAATTTGTTGAACAAAAAGTGGAATTTTCCAAATTTTTCACCCCGTATCTCGAAAACGAGGATTAGATTGATCGATACATACTTTCGGTAAGATTTATTTTTCAAATAATATTCTCGATATATTTTTTTATATTTCTATAATTTATTAAATTAAAAATACAAATGTCGAAACCGCGTAGTTCTAATTAAATTCATTCGAAAATGATTGGAAAAGGTAAATTATAAAAACGTTCCAATAACAAAATAATTTAGAGGAATAAACAGTTTATGTATTCATTTTATCTAATTATCATAACTTATTTATCCTTTTAATTATTTTAGCAATAAATGCAATTTACTAGGAATTAAGTTCAAACATGTTTCATTGCATTTTTCGATATTAAGTTCCATCAAGATATTGTGGAAAGCTAATATGGCATTACGCACTTCCTCATTTGTTATTTCACGGATTATTAACAGTTTCCTATTTCTATGATCATCCAGATTATCAGGTTTTGTTTTATATAACTTTTTGAGATGTCTCTATAAAAAATCTAATGGTAGGAAAATTGTATGGTTACTTAATTGGGCCGGTTTCTCCCTGACTGTGTTAGAAACTTTGATTTAAAGAATTTTGATCAGCAACTCTTAAAACATCGCACCATGCTGCTGAAATATATCGTCACAGATATTTTTAGGTACCAATAGAATTCTGTATTGCAAAAATTATATGATATTCAAATTTTCCTCAATAAAAAATTTATTAATATTAGACCACTACGTTCTATGTTCCCGCATCCATCTAGGAATAGTGTTACTCCAATATCTGCAATTCTGGGTATAAACTGTGCCATTTAACATGAACGTGGCTTCATCGGAAAAAACTGTCTCATTTTTAAAATGAGAGGGTCTTTATGTACAGTTTGCATTTTGGTTTTAGAAATTCCGAATCACCGATCAAAATCATCAAAAGATATTTTTTTTCAGCATTACTTGATATTTTTTATAAATTCTTCATTGTCGAGGGCTGTATTTTGTTGTTGATTATGTTCATTGTTACTGTCAATAGAAATATTTTTGTTAAAATCGTCCATGTATTCAAAAATGTCATTTGTGTTAATTTCGTTGATTTTAATTCGGGAACGAGCGTGTACGTTTTTAATTAAGGTTTCTTTTCTATAAACAATTTGATAATCGAATTTCTCGAGTTTCAATCTCCATCTCGTGAGACGAACATTAGGTTCATTTATTGAGAAACGCCAATGTAGTGTGATCGCAATATATAATGAATTTTCGAGCAAATGAATAAGGCCTGAAATATTCTATAAACAATTAGATAATTGAATTCCTCGAGTTTCAATCTCCATCTCGTGAGACGAGCATTGGGTTCTTTTATTGAGAAAAGCCAAAGTAAGGGTTTGTGATCGAAATATATAGTGAATTTTCGACCCAATAAATAAGGCCTGAAATATTTTGTAGCCCGTTCAATTGCGAGAAACTCTCTTTCGATCGTACTATAGTTTTGTTTTGCCTGTGTCAACGTCCTTGAGGCGTAAGCCACGGGTCGGTCTTGGCCTACAGAACCTTGTGACAGTACAGTGCCTATTGCCTAGCGTCTGTCGTCAAGATGAATTTCTGTATGAAGTCGGGGTATATTAAAATAGAATCATTGCTCAATAGTTCTTTACATGTTTCGAAGCACTGGACATATTCTGGCGTGAATTCTATTTTTGAACCTTTTTTTAAACATGAGGTGAATGGTTTTGTAATGTGTGCAAAATTTGGTATACATTTTCTATAGTAACCTAGTAGTCCTAAAAATTGTTTAACTTCTTTGGTTGTTTTCGGAATCGGGAATAATTCTATGGCTTTTACTTTATTTGGATTTGGTTAACACAATCACGCGTTGAAACGTAGCTGGAGCATTTGTTGAGCCATAACTCAGATACTCGTAACACCCATTTTCTACGGAGAACGCTGTTTTTTGAATGTCGTCCGAGTGCATCCCGATTTGATGGAAGCCTGATGCTGAGTCTAATGTAGAGAAATAAATACATTTGCCTAATTTGTATAATATTGCATCTTTTCGATGAATCGGATATTTGTCCGGAATGGTTTTCTCGCTTATCTTTCTATAATGGACAACGATTCTCCACTTCTTTTTGCCAGAAGCGTCGGCTTTCTTCTCTACTACCATATGGGCGATGACCGCGGAGTATTACTTGGTCTAATTGTATTTTGCTCTAACATTTTTTCAATTTGTAATTTCACTTCTAAGCTACAAAAAGGATAGAAACATCAATATATGTTTCCAAATTGGGAAACGTAACAAACTATCTAAATAGGAAAAGGAAGTGGAAAAGATGGTATTGCAGGGAAAATGTTGAAATTGCTAGGACAAAAATACAACGAAATTATAAAATGGAAAAATGTATGGAAAGAACAGAGGAGTTCCCGATACTGGAAAAATAATCTAATATTAATCGAATTGTTATATCATTTATTAACCTAAGAGCAGTTTTCGATAAAGTGGATAGCGGGATATAGATCAGATGGCTTTTTCTGGAGATTGGATTTAAACAAGAAAATAGTTTACGTACAATAATATTTATCATTGTGATGAATAAAATAGCAAAAATTGTTAAAGAAAATGGACCAAAATGATGTATAATAGTGGAAAATAAAAATATGGAAACCATAGAACTTAGCAATTTAGTGTATGGAGACGATGTAAAAAACTTAAATTAGAAAAACAAACTGCAATGAGTATCCCCATATGAGTAGTTTAAAAACTGATGATGGAAAATTGGCTGGTTAAATAACAAATAAAGCTAATAACTCCACAAGAATATATTATTCATGCATTACTAACATGAGTATAAGATGATGATCCCAAACCGACGCCTAAAAAATGAAAAATAGGGAAGGAAAGATAAATATCTTGTACTGACTAGTGCCAAACTGATACATAAGATGCAATTGATATATCGGCATATGAAAAGGACTTTACTTAAAAGAATTTTAGAATGATTCCAATATTTCATAAAGTTTGACGGATGTCCATTTTCTATAAGATATGTTTTAGTTGGGTGCTGACCGAACAAACGCTCACGATATGACTAGGAATAAATGTTGCGGTCTCTATTAATCAATTCACATGCATAATACGTTTCATATACAAATGCACACATATAAAAGTGTGTATGCAATAATATTCTATATTTTTGTGAATATAAAAAATTTATACTTCTTTACGTAGATGTATTTTTAATAATTATTCGTAAAGATAGTCCTAATAGACCCAGAGCGCGGGAATCGCTGATAGCCCGAAACTAACAGAAATCGCGGAAAAAATGGCCCTCAAAAGGGTTAATCTACGGATGTATATATTATTATATAGCATAATGCAATGGTAGATTTAAGGACTTTTCTAACGCATCTTGACTAAAAGTCTAGAACACAGGTTTGATTGAGTGCAATTTACAATCAGCATAACTAAGGATAACATATCTAACATTTCGGAAGAATCTTCACTCTTTGACGAAAACGAGGAATTCATTTTATGGGATATATTTAACCGATCAATAACTAACAGCAATCAAATACTAACAAATGAAAAAAAAAAGAAATGGAAAGTATATACTTATAACATCATATGATAGCTAAGTTTCTTCGAACTTCTATTGTTTAATGTTTGCTGTTACCAAATGACATAATTTCATATTTTGTTACTCAATTTGATTTTTTGAAAGACATGCCTAGGATTCATTTTATAATCGATACCTAAAAACGAAATATAAAATTCATATTTTTTATCTTTTGTTTTACATTTAACAATACAAATAAATAAAAAATCGGAACATAATGAAGTAGAAGACAAATTTGAACCATATTCTGATCAAAGTTATAAAGAAAATGAACAATATAGATTGTCAATGTGATTATATTCGTAATGTAGTCCAACACGAATTTGAACTGTTTTCTGATCCATGTACTCAAGTAAATTCAAAAAGTTCCCTATCAATAATTGAGAATGGTAGTGATTTAGAACCTTTTCAAAATTCAGCTTCCGAATACGTACCTTCAGACATAGAAAATTTAAATGGTAGTGATGACGAAAGTTATAATCCACAGGATACTACTAAAATTGATAATTCTATAACTCAATGTAGAACATCCCTAGAACAGGACCGTATGCTTGTATCTACTTCTAATACTGGAACAAAAAACTTTTTTGTATGTTTTGCAAAAAATTTCAAAGCAAATTTACCAGGCACTTGGAAAGAGTTCACAAAGATGAAAAAGATGTGAAAGAATCTACACTATTAAAACCTGCTTGTCTTCAACGAAAAATTTGTTTGGATATGATTGAAAAAAGTCTCAATTTTGTTTTAACACACAGAGCGACATAAACAATAGTGAATTAATAGTTACGAGACGACCACAAGCAATATTAAATAGAAACGGGAATGATTATACAACTTATAAATATTGCGAAGGCTATTATTCAAAATTGAATATTCGCCACCATGCAAAACATCGTTTTACATTTTGTAGAAAAAAACAAGAAATTTAAATGTAATGGAACGGACATGTTTAGCTAGTATCCATAACGAAGTTATGTTATTCTATAAAAAGAAATATTTCCTGTGTTACGTGATGACGAAGTTGTTCGTAATACAAGATTTTATAGATTAATTATACTGCATGGTAATTAAATGTGCTGCAAATACCGTCTTCAGTATCAGTATGCACTTGCAGCTATAAATTTTATAGGTGCTTTTGATAACATCACTAATCAATATAAAACTCCGTCGGTAGCATATATTTTGGGAACACTATTGACAAAATTAGTTAATCTTTTAATTACAGATTGTATCAGAAGAAAAGCTTATCAAGAGTAACAAAATGCAGAGGATTTCTTAATACTATTGATAGAAGATATTGGTGTAAGTGTAAATAAAACTGTACTGAAAACACAAGCCCAACAGATACGGAGTCGACAAGTAGAATTACCTTCTAGAAATGACATCACCATTTTCACAAATCATTTATTAAAGAAATCACAGGCAGCTAAGGAAACTTTAGAAGAAACATTTAATTTGAATGATTGGCTTACTCTAGCAGAAACAATATTGATTCTAATTCAATTATTCAACAGAAGACGAGCAGTAGAATGTGAATGAATTTATATTGAAGATTATCAGACTTACATTGGAATTGACGTGACATCTACTGATTTATCTTCAAATTCTAAAAAAATGGCAGAAAAATATGTACGGTTTGAGATACGAGGAAAACTGAACCGCACAGTTCCTGTTCTGTTATCCTCGCAAAAAAAGAATCAATGGACCTAATTTCGAAACACAGAAGGCAAGCAGGTGTTCCTGAAACTAATAGATTTATTTTTGGGTAATCAGGAGTAGAAAAAGATAGCTTTAAATATTTGCGAGCTTGTAATATGATGAGAAAATACTCAATCCAGTGGGTATCAAATCAAATGATAAAAAGCAATTATAATTGTTTATGCTGAAATATTAGTTTTTACATGCCTGTTTTTATGTTTTTATTTTTACTACAAAAGTTAATTACAATGTGCATTTATTAAAAAGTTTCAACTACTGTCCCAAATTATTTTATAAAAACGTAATATTACGAAATGTGAACTCACTCACTAAGTAACGTGTATTTCACACTTGTCCGATGAATTCCCTTCGGACTAATGAGAAATGAAATCCCTGCTCTGCGATTGGTACAATTTACTATTCGGTATCTATTATGATTTGTACTCAATGATAGTCTATCCCCTTTAAAAACTACCGGAGAACGTTTGAATAACAATGGTTTTCATTTAATTGCTTTATAGGGTTAACTCGCTTATTGTTTTGGAAAAAAGTGTCTATAAAGACGTACCCTAAATTTCAATTTTCAATTAATATAGTTGGTCCTCAATACTACCAATAGATATATATTATAATGTGTTTTCGAGGACCGTCCTCAAAAGAACCTATACATTATCAATTCTTATGAGGACTGTCCTTAAAAACACCAAATGTCCCCAAAACAACCATAAGCTCCCTGAAATAGTCCCGAAAACTACCCTTAGACACACATATATATATATATATATATATATATATATATATATAATTCCAGAAAGCCAATTGTTTTTGTGTAAGCCGCAATCTAGAATTATCTAGTGAAAAAGGCACTAATATATAAGGGACCGACCAGGAAGAGTTAGTTTAGTTTTAGAATTTAACATCGTGAGATAAACAGTAAATAAGTGAATATAAATTTGTGAAGTGTTTATATCAATTAGTTTAAGTGAATATACTGTGTATATATTAGTGAATAGTGTAGTGAATAAATAAATTAAGTAAGTGAACCTACCGTGTGTATGAATTTATCCCACTCGTAATAAAACGTTTTCAATAAATAAGAAAAACATTACATTGGTGTCAGCTGTGGAGTAATATAAATCAATTGCTACGTAAAAATGGCAAAGAGACTATGTGATCTGAAAGTGGCGGAATTAAGAGCAGAATTGGAAGATCGTGAGTTGTAAACATCCGGTAAGAAAAGTGAATTAATAGAAAGACTTAAAGTGGCACTGGAAAATGACGGCTTCGATCCAGAAACAGTTTTATTTAATGACGAGGCTTCCACCTTAATCTCGTCAATTTCTGCTAACATGGACGAGAAGGTTTCTGCTATGAAGAACGATATTTCTGCCAAGGAAGAGAAAATTTCAACGAATGTGAAAAACGATATTTCTGCTTTGAAGTACGATATATCTGCAGATATCTTATTAATGAAAAACGACATTGCCGCTGACGTTGAAAATGAAATTTCGTCTCTAAAATCTGAAATCGAGAATAAGATGTCAACGATGGACGAGAAAATCAAGGAGTTAGAAAAAAAGATGACAGATATAAGAACTCAAGACACGCCAGCGGAAGAAAAGAAGACCGGGCAAACAAAACCTTGCAAGCCAGAAACACACCCTAAGTTAGAAGACATTGGTAGTTTTACCAGAGTTAAGGCCCCAACGTTCGATGGAAAAATATCGTGGACCAATTATGTGAAACAGTTTGAAGCAGCCGCTAGAGTGAATAATTGGTCCGATAAGGAGAAAGCAGTGAACCTAACTATAACGCCTCGGGGAGATGCCTTAGATGTACTTCAGGCGATACCTTTGGAAGAAACGGATGACTTCGAGCAGCTGAAGAGGAGGTTGGACATGCGATATGGTCATGAACAAATAGAACATTTGTACCAATCCCAGCTGAAGAACCTAAGGCAGAAACGTGATGAATCCCTTCAAGAGTATGAAGTGGACGTTGCCCGACTAGTTCGATTTGCTTATCCGTCAGCACCAAAGAACATGATGGAATGTCTGGGCATCCAGGCCTTTATTGATGGCTTACGTGACCCCGATATGCAGAGGACGCTTCGTTTAGCCCATCCGAAAACATTAGTCGACGCATTGACTGCTGCTCTTGAATATGAAGCAGCCACGACGGCTTCCGGATACAACAAAGGTAGGACCATACAGGAAGAAGGTGACGATGACAGACTTGACCAGATCGTCAACTTATTGAAAGGTATGGTAGACAAGAAGCCGAAGATAATCAGGTGCTGTAATTGTGGCGAGCTAGAGCATGCACGCAGTTCGTGTAAGCGTCCTACGACTCCTGCAAACCAAGAACCTCTTAAATGCAAAGCAGCCACGAAGAGCTCGCGATACAACAAATATAGGTGCATGCAGGAAGAAGATGACGATGACAAACTTGACCAGATCGTCAACTTGTTGAAAGGTATGGCAGACAAGAAGCCGAAAAAGACCAAATGCCGGAAGCGTGGCGAGCTAGAATACGTACACAGTCCGTTTAAGCGTCCCAAGACTCCTGTAACCCAACAACTCCAGTCACAGGGGAAATCAGACAGGGGTGAACATCCAGCTGATCTGAATCACCGAAAAGCCAACTATTTGCCTAGACGGCCATGCCCTGTAGACTATTCACAATGCAACAAGTCGAAATCTAAGGAAGTTGCAGTTTCAAGAATTACAGTAATCAATGAGGAATGGTCATCCACCAGGATCAGAGAAGATCAGGAGAATGATCCTTGCCTAAAGAAGATTCGGCAGTGGAAGGAAAAAATCGGCGACCTACCTGGCAAGAAGTGTCAAGATTTTCACCGAAACTCAAGGCATATTGGGCTCAGTGGGACTTCCTTGTCCTGGAAGAAGGGCTGTTGAAAAGAGTCCTTGAAAACGATGATGGTTCCGAGATGAGGAGACACGTATATTAAGTTGCGGCAGCCATTTTAGAGGGCACGATCCGGACTGGTCCCATAATTGGTTGCTATTTTGTTGCTAATTTGTTACGCTATTCCCGATTTTGTTGCTAATGCCGTTCCCCGAGAAACGCGTTGCCCCGTACCTTAATATTAAGCTGCGGTAGCCACCCGCATTATCTCTGGAACGGTAATAGTTACGGATACGAGCCTGGCGGCGTATTTTGTTGCTTCAATATAGTATGATGCCATCATCCCGAAACTCACCCCTAGATGCCCAAAGTCACCCCCTCTCATGTACTATTAAGCTGCGGCAGCCACGTGTGCTATCTCGCGAACGGAGAGGGCTATCGACACGAGCCTGGCGGCGTATTTTGTTGCTAAAAGGTGGCACCACTCCCCCATCTCGCGACCCACCCCCAGCGTCGCTATATTAAGCTACGGCAGCCACGTGTGCTATCTCGCGAACGGAGAGGGCTATCGACACGAGCCTGGCGGCGTATTTTGTTGCTATTTTGTCTGTATGTATGTATGTAATCGCCTTCTTAATCGAAACACCCATCCTACTGGAACTTTACGACAGAATCGATTAGGAAACCTCAGGTTGTTGTAAAAAGCAAACTGAAAAGGGGCGACCATTGCTGGAGGAGCCGTAGTAAGACATATGTGTCCAAGTGGAAAGACAAAAGGGATGTATTGTGTATTACTACAAGATATCATCCGAAACTAATTCAGGTTACAAATAGATATGGTAAAGAAAAAAGAAAACCGGAAGAAATATCCAATTACAATAAGTTTATGTCTGGTATTATTATTCGTCACCCAGAATTTATAAAAGAATATTGGAACTCGATAAGGACATAAAAGATGGAAGATTGTTAGTGAAATCGGGTCCATTACACTGAGGTAAAAGAAGGAGAGCTGAACCTGATCCACCAAAAATACATCCTGAAATGCACTTTCCAGATGAAATTCCAAATCCAAGGAATCCCACTAAATCTTACCATCTGAGATGTAAGAACTGTGGTTCAAAATCTGTACCGAAAGAAACAAAATATTTGTGTAAGACATGCCCTGGCAAACCAGTCTTCGCATCGGACCGTGTTTTGAAGAATACCATATACGATTTACTAACCAAAAAAATCTTTTGTTTATGTCTAGCAATAAATAATGATAATTTCTTAATCTCTTTGTACTTTTTTCGTATGACGGGATATGCCGCTTGGCTACAACCTACCACCAAATGGGTTTATTAGGAACAAGACGGCATCTGCCGCACTACTTTTTCTTACAAAAAAACAATTTTTTTGTTTATATGACATCCTCTATTAATCTTATTATAACTTTCCCTGTTTAAATATTAATAATAACTAAGTGTGTGTTTACAATCCACATTTTTTATTAGTGTCCGCGAATGTGTTAAACAAATTTAAAAACAGTGGTTAGTTGTTTGAACCAATAGAGAATTATTATGATTCAGAAATAGGAGCGCTAGATCGAAGACACATATCATCTAAAAAACAAAAAATATCACCTTTCGGTATTTGCGAGGGTAACAAAAAAATGTTTTTAAATTGTTTGCCCATCAGAAACGAAAGTCTGACGCGATATCATTGCACATCTTTACTAACCCGCCAAGCAGTCAAAAAAAGTGACAACAGCAGAGTATAATCATTCTTTTAACCGCTTTGAACTATTTACACATTATTACCAACTTACAGTAGGGGCCCTCTCCGTTCGCGAGATAGCACACGTGGCTGCCGCAGCTTAATAGTATGTAAGAGGGGGTGACTTTGGGCATCTAGGGGTGAGTTTCGGGATGATGGCATCATACCATCTTAAAGCAACAAAATACGCCGCCTGGCTCGTCTCCGTAACTATTACCGTTCCAGAGATAATGCGGGTGGCTGCCGCAGCTTAATATTAAGGTACGGGGCAACGCGTTTCTCGGGGAACGGCATTAGCAACAAAATCGGGAATAGCGTAACAAATTAGCAACAAAATAGCAACAAATTATGGGACCAGTCCGGATCGTGCCCTCTAAAATGGCTGCCGCAACTTAATATACGTTGAGGAGACAGCTGGTTATCCCTAGAACGAGAGTGGCTGAGGTACTGAAGAAGTTACACGACAGTCCATCGGGAGGTCATCTGGGAGTGAAGAAAACCCTTCAGCGAGTCCGTGAAAGGTTTTACTGGATGAACAGCTCCGACGATGTGAAGGACTGGTGTAAGAAATGTACGACTTGTGCTACGAGTAATGGACCACATCGCAAGAGAAAGGCACCTAAGAAACAGTATAATGTTGGAAGCCCTTTCGAGAGGATTGCTTTAGATATCGCTGGACCATTTCCGACGACAGAAAATGGTGGCAAATACATACTGGTTGTAATGGATTATTTCACAGTGGGTGGAAATTTACGCTATCCCGAACCAAGAGGCCACAACTGTCGTGGATGTATTGGTGAAACAATTTATCAGCCGATATGGAGTGCCTTGGGAAGTCCACAGTGACCAGGGAAGAAATTTTGAAAGCTATCTATTCCAGGAGATTTGCGACAAGCTGGGAATGAAGAAGACCAGGACAACAGTATTACATCCAGTCAGATGGAATGGTCGAGAGAATGAACAGGACTATTGGAAAATATCTGTCCAAAGTAGTTTACAGCCATCAGAGAGATTGGGACCAGTATCTTTCCCTATTCGCATTGGCTTATCGATCTGCCGTCAATGAGTCCACGGGTGAAACAACTGCGAAAATCCTGTTTGGACATGAAATGAGGCTTCCTTGTGATCTGGAATTTGGCTGTCGGCCTGGAGAAGATCTAGCAGGCGAAGACTACGTGATCCAATTGAGAAGAAGGCTGGACGATATTCATGAATTAGTTCGAACAAATCTTCAAGTTGCCAGCGGCAGAATGAAAAGTCGGTACGACACGCAGACCACAGTGGGCGGTTTTAAAGAAGGGGACAAAGTATGGTTACACAACCGGACGAGGAAAAAAAGGATTTTCTCCAAAATTACAAAAATCCTGGGAAGGTCCATACTTTATCAAGAAAAGGATCAATGATGTTATATAACGCATAAGCAAGATCCCCAACGGAAAACCAAAAGTAGTTCACCAAAACCGACTAGCCCCATTCGAAGGAGACCATGACCTAAAGAAAGGAGTAAACCATATTCGAGATGTAACTGACCCTACCTTCGATGAATTTATGGGCGCGTATGGGAGTACCGAGAAAGCTAGATATGGAGTTACTTCAGAACAACGACAAGATTTGTTCACTCTCCCGGAAGATTATTCACTGGCATACAACATCCCCGCCCGTCTCAAGAACGCACGAGGGTTGGCATCCGTCTTTCGAAAGAAGTTCGGGCAATTAGAAAAACTTGAAGACCAGATTCCAGCCCCTGGCAAGACACTGAAACTGAAACATAATTCGCGGTACGTCTTCTACGTGGTAACTAAAAATGAATTTCAAGATCGATCTACCTACCGCGATGTGTAGGAAGCACTTCGAAACCTCCGAGACCAAGTGTTGGAATCCAGCGTGGAGATACTGACTATGTCTAAGATAGCGAGTAACCAGTTGGATTGGCGAGTCATCAGGAAGATGGTAGAGATTATCTTTCAAGATACCGGTGTCCAGATATTAATTTGCAGCTACAACCCCCGTTATCAGTATCCGATGAAGACGGTGCCCTGCTATTTCCATAAGATCGGAAAGTGTAGAAATGGGGCCAGTTGCCGATTCAAACATCCAGTCTCGGCTACACAAAAGTTCCAGAAGGAACTTCCATTTAAGGAGGGGGTAATGTTACGAATCAGCACACTGGTATAGTCCCTAAATCCGACTCTGCCTAAGCCAGGTATGAAAGTTAAACTTATGGCAGATGCGCAGGGATTTCTTAGAATTGTTTACGATTGCGACTATCTTATCTAGACATTGTTTTTGTGACCAGTCTTATCTATAAAATGCCAGAAAGCCAATTGTTTTTGTGTAAGCCGCAATCTAGAATTATCTAGTGAAAAAGGCACTAATATATACGGGACAGACCAGGAAGAGTTTGTTTAGTTTTATAATTTGACACCGTGAGATAAACAGTAAATAAGTGAATATAAATTAGTTTAAGTGAATATACGGTGTATATAATCAGTGAATAGTGTAGTGAGTAAATAAATTAAGTAGGCGAACCTACCGTGTGTATGAATTTATTCCACCCGTAATAAAACGTTTTAAATAAATTAGAAAAACATTACAATATTGAAAACCCAGCCTTTAAGAATACCTGACAAGTGTTTGTTCGAAGTCTCCTCAAGGAATTAAAATTTTCGCTCTTCACAGAATACCAAAAACTGCTTTCAAGCGCATTTCGACGTTTTCAGCGTGTTCGGAGGCTTTAAAGATTCAATTGCTTCGCTTATTTCTAACCTTGAAGCAATTCCGAAGCGATTTTAAGACGTTTTCTGACTTTTTGAGAAACTTTAAAAGGTGGTTACTATCGCAACACACACTGTTGGTCACACCGAAAAACCGAAGTGATTAAACCATGTCGTCAAGCGTATAATCGCTTATCTATACGGTAACTATGATCAATTCGTAATTTCTATTGGCTAATTTTGTCATGAATTATATAATCTAAATTAAACTTATCAATAGTTTACCAGTAACCTTGTTCATTATCAACGAAAACAATTTATTTAATCATTTTTTTTTCATTTCCAGTTTGTTGTTGCATTTGATGAGCTCCTACTACTGTAATAAACTAACCCCGAAATTAATTTCGATAAAATCATACAGGAAAGTTTGATCACGCTAATTTCGTCGAGGTAGACAATGAGAACCGCAAGAATCATACCACGAACTATTAGTGAAATGCAATTTAATGCCAGTCGGGTAAAATAGCCCTTGAAGTAATTATTCCCCGATTTTGAGAAAATTAATGAAGTTATGTCGCATTAAGAAACAGAGTATAAATAAATAATAAACGGGAATTTAGAGTTCTAATACAGTGTGGATCAAAAATCTAACAAACCATCAGACGGTTACAAAATATATATATATAAACGCAATATGTATAAAATTTTACTACTACGTTGGCGCCAATTCATCGTACACATAAATAGATTTAGTAACCGGTATTTTTGTTGGCGCTTTCCAAAAAGTTCGTTAGACGCCAAAATGCGTTTGGCGCGTCTATAAAAAAAACTAGACGCGATTAGAAAAGTCTTTTTGTAATTATTACGTTTATAAATAATTTTAAAGGAAAAATATTTTAATACAGATATGCATAACGTTAGAATTATCAATTTAAACTAAAATATCAAAGCAAATGTCGCGTTTTAATTAAATATCTTCCGATCTAAACCCCAACGATTTGTTTACACACACTCACTTTCATTATTACGTATTTCGACTACACAATAATCATCTTCATAAATCCATTAAAGACTAAGCTTTTTGGCGCCCAAAAATTTTCTTCGCGTGAAAAATTGGACGAAATGTAGAACTGTAAATAAACTAAATAATGTGGACTGTGTATCAAAATTACTGACGGGACAATTAATAATATTTATAATGAGCTGCGAATTTCTATAAAAAAATGAGATTATCTAGATATTCAAATCGGTATGACGCATTTCGCGCAACCGAAAACAGACGCAATAAGCTTAATTTATATTCTTAACAATGTTTGCTTTCAGTCCAATATTTAACGACCGAGATGGAATACTAGGTGGGTTTATTATAGGCATCATAATCAAATATATGGCGTAGATTTTTGATATGCGAAAAAAAAATAGATTCGAGGTCGAAATGAAACGTTAAAGTCATAAAAAATTCCGAAATATGGAATTTATTTGATCTTAGAAACGCTGTTAATGTGTTTTGAGAATTGTGATTAATGGAAATAAATAAGAACTGGTTGTGATATTTTTAAAAAATTAATATTAATATAAAAGTAGTCTAAAATGATTCATTCGTAAGTGAACAAATGGGCAGTAGCTTAAAGTGTAGTATTTTTAAGATACATGGAGTCAAAATGTATTTATCCAAAAATATCTCGCAAAGAATGATATTTAACTTTGATAGCCGATATCTCATGAAACTGGCGTTGAAATAATCAAAAAAATTCTCTATTTATGAAGAAAATTATCCTGTTTCTATATTGATAACGCACAAAAATATAGAACTAAGGATTTCGGATATTCAATTAAAATAACAACACCGAGACATTTAAAAAATCGTGTATAAAAAAAAACTAAACAAAACAAGTCAAAATTAAGGAAAAGTGTTCTCAAACTATTCAAGGAAAAAAATCGAGGGTAACCTAAACTGTATTTTTGAGAAACCAAGAGCCTAATTTCATTTAGTAAAAAAAAATTATATTTAACTTTGATAGACTATATCTCATGACGTTGGAAAGTTAGAAAAATTTCTCAATTTATGAAGGAAATTATCCTGATTCTATATTGATAATGCACAAAAATAAGGGACTAAGGATTCCGAACACACAATTCATAGAAAAGCACCATGACATTTAAAAAATCTTATACATAAAAAAACTGAACAAACCAAGTTAAAATTAACGAGGATTGTTCTCACATGCTTGATCTACGAGGGATAAAATCTGCAGTAACCTAAAGTGTAATATTTTTGAGATACAGTAAGCCAAATTTCATTTATCAAAAAAAATTATATTTATCTTTGATAATCTATATATCATAAAACTGACGTTGGAATATTATAAAAATTTCTCAATTTATTAAGAAAATTATCCTGATTCTATATTGATAACGCACAAAAATCTAGGACCAAGGATTCCGGTTATACAATTCATAGAAAAGTACCATGACATTTAAAAAATCGTATACATAAAAAAACTGAACAAACCAAATTAAAATTAACGAGGAGTGTTTTCAAATGATTGATCTACAAGGGAAATAATCAGCAGCCTAAAGTGTGATATTTCAGAGATACAGTGAGCCAAATTATCCTGATTCTATATTGATAACGCACAAAAATCTAGGACTAAGGATTCCGGTTATACAATTCATAGAAAAGTACTCTGACATTTAAAAAATCGTATACAGCAAAAAACTGAACAAACCAAGTTAAAATTAACGAGGAGTGTTCTCAAATGATTGATCTACAAGGGAAAAAATCAGCAGTAGTCTAAAGTGTAATATTTTTGAGATACAGTGAGCCAAATTTCATTTATCAAAAAAATTATATTCAACTTTGACAGTATATATCTCATTGAACTTACGTTGAAATATTATTTAAAAAATTCCCAATTTGTGAAAGGAACCTTCCTGATTCTATAGACGATACATATAAAAGTCTAGGACAAAAGATTCCGGAGATATGATTAAAACAACAGTACCAGGTACACAAAAAAATCATTTTAATTTGAATCTTATAACACGAGCTCGACGACCTTGTTAAATCTAAACTCCTTTTGCTATTGTTTTAATTTGAAAAACAAAAATAGCACAAATTACAACAAAAACGTGTTAATCATAATTTTTTTATAAACAATATTTATTTTCAAAGTAATTTTTAAAAGTTTTTAAGCACATTCTTCGCAATCTTGTTTTATTTTCTAACCAACATTCCTACGAGGGTAGTACCACAATTTATACATTCATACCATCTCAATGAAAAGTTACAGCAGTTTCCTGATACTTCTGTAACTACCTGTTTTATAAAAATAAGAAAAATACAAAAAAATAAACAACATTTCTAGAATTCTGTAGGTCGATCAACTTGATTACCATCTAATTAATGAATAGTAATGATACATTTATCTTTCATTGAAAGATAATATGCAAACTACCGACATATTAAATTCGCCATAACTAAAAACCGGTTGTCGCGGCAGAGAAGGTCATAGTTCTTGTATAAATCTAAAAATAACCAGCGACAAGAATCAAGAATGTTACTAAAACGGCAACGACTCTAGTCGGGCGTATATATCTGTTAGATTACGAGGCGCGGCCGATAAATAACGAAACTAGTGACTATTTAATGAAAATTTCAAATTAGGAAACATATAGAAGTCACAGGGTTCAAGAACTGGACAATAAGGTGGATAGTTTTGTAGCTCTGGAATGGTATATTTGTTTTATTTCTTATAAGAATTGTTCTTAGTCCAAATGAAGATGATAGAACATGAAATAAAGATAATTGTGAACTTACATTAACAGAAGAAGCAAAAATAAGGAGAATAATGGTAATGAGAGACTTTAACACCTAGTGAATATGTTGTTATTAACAGTTTAAACTTCTCAGTCTCTTTATGGTACCACAAGGCACCATTTGGTGCATAGATAATTTTCCTACTTCTCAGAAGAACTGTTCTCGTCTTCTCAACAGAAGAGAGAAGGATTTTAATATGAATGGCCTCTATGATTCAAGAACTGATTTACAAGAGTTTAATGAGGAATGACATTGCATTTAATTCCCTAAAAAACTCAAATTATGTCCAATACTTAATCCAAATTTGATTTGGAATACTCAGATGTTTCCTCATGAGTAGCAGGGGCAGACATCTTAACTCTGATGGCCTGTCAGATGCAAGGAGCTGATTTACTGCCAACAGAGTGGAGTAAAATGGGTAAAAAAGCAATAAATTGTGTTTAATTGTGCAAAATATTTGACCAAAATAGTCAGATCTTTGCTCATTAGTAACAGGGGCATGCCACTTAATTCTGACAACCTATCAGATGCAAGGAACTGATTTCCTGTAAACAGATTGGAGTTTAATAAGCCCAACCGATAATAAATTGTGTATAATTGCCCAAAAAACTCAAACTATGTCTAATATTTCACCAAAATATGAGTTGGAATCTTCGGGTCTTTACTCATTTGCCAAAAACTCAAATTATGCCTCATATTCGTATTTGACCAAAATTTGAGTTGAAATCCTCAGATTTTTGCTCATTTGCCCAAGAAAATCAAACTTTTGCCTAACATTTGACTACGATTTTAGTTCTCAGATCTTTGCTCAATTGCCAAAAAAAACTCAAATTATGCCTAATATATAACCAAAATTTGTATTAGGTCTTTGATCATGAGTAGTGGGGGCATGAGTCTTAGCTTTGACGACTTGTCTTTTGCAAGGAACTGATTTACTGCCAACAGACTGGAGTTAAATGAGCAAAAAACACAATAAATTGTGTTTAGTTGCCAAAAAAACTCAAACATGCCTAATATTTGGCCGAAGTGTTAGTGTTGGAATCCGCAGATCTTTGCTCATTTGCTAAAAATGTCGAAACAATGCTCAATATTTGCCCAACAAACTTAAATTGTGCTTAATATTTGATCAAAATTTGAGTTGGAGTCCTCATATCTTTGCTCATTTACCCAAAAATCTCAAACTATACTACTTGACCAAAATTTGAGTTAGAATTCTCAGATCTTTGGTCATTTGCTCAAAATACTGAAGTTGAGTTGGAATCCTCAGATCTTTGTTCAATTGCCAAAAAAACTCAAACTATGCCTAATATTTGACCAAAATTTGAGTCGGAAAGCTCAATTGCAAAAAAACTCAAACTATGCCTAATATTTGACCAAAACTTGAGTTGGAATCATCAGATATTTGGTCATTTGCTCAAAAAACTCAAACTATGCCTAATATTTGACCAAAATTTGAGTTGGAATGCTCAGATCTTTTCTCAATTGCAACAAAAACTCAAACTATGCCTAATATTTTACCAAAATTTGAGTTGGAATGCTCAGATCTTTGCTCAATTGCAACAAAAACTCAAACTATGCCTAATATTCTACCGAAATTTAGGTTGGAATCCTCAGATCTTCGTTAATTTGCCCAAAAAAACTCAAACTATGCCTAATATTTCAACAAAATTTGAGTTGGAATCCTCAGATCTTTGCTCATTGCCCCAAGAAACTCAAACGATGCCTAATATTCTACCAAAATTTGAGTTGGAATCCTCAGATCTTTACTCATTTGCCAAAAAACACAAACTATGCCTAATATTTCACCAAAATTTGAATTGGAATCTTCAGATCTTTGCTCATTTGCCCAAAAATCTCAAACTATGCCTAATACCTACTTGACCAACATTTGAGTTGGAACCATCAGATATTTGGTCATTTGCTCAAAAAACTCAAACTATGCCTAATATTTGACCAAAACTTGAGTTGGAATCATCAGATATTTGGTCATTTGCTCAAAAAACTCAAACTATGCCTAATATTTGACCAAAAATTTGAGTTGGAATGCTCAGATCTTTGCTCAATTGAAACAAAAACTCAAACTAATCCTAATATTTCACAAAAATTTGAGTTGGAATCCTCAGATCTTTGCTCATTGCCCCAAGAAACTCAAACGATGCCTAATATTCTACCAAAATTTGAGTTGCAGTCCTCAGATCTTTGCTAATTTGCTCAAAAAACTGAAACTATGCCTAATGTTTAAACAAAATTTGAGTTGAAATCCTCAGATCTTTGCTCATTTGCTCAAAAAACTAAAACTATGCCTAATACCTACTTGACCAACATTTCAGTTGGAATCATCAGATATTTGGTCATTTGCTCAAAAAACTCAAACTATGCCTAATATTTGACCAAAACTTGAGTTGGAATCATCAGATATTTGGTCATTTGCTCAAAAAACTCAAACTATGCCCAATATTTGACCAAAATTTGAGTTGCAATGCTCAGATCTTTGGTCAATTGCAACGAAAACTCAAACTATGCCTAATATTTCACCAAAATTTGAGATCAAATCCTCAGATCTTTACTCATTGCCCCAAGAAACTCAAACGATGCCTAATATTCTACCGAAATTTGAGTTGAAATCCTCAGATCTTTGCTCATTTGCTCAAAAAACTAAAACTATGCCTAATATTTGACCAACATTTGAATTGAAATCCTCAGATCATAGCTCATTTGCCAAAAAACTCCAACTATGCCTAATATTTGACCAAAATTTGAGAAGGAATCTGCATATCTTTGCTCCTTTGCCAAAGAACTCAAACTATACCTAATATTTAACCAAAATTTGAGATGGAATGCTCAGATCTTTGTTCAATTGCCAAAAAAACTCAAACTATGCCTAATATTTGACCAAAATTTGAGAAGGAATCTCCATATCTTTGCTCCTTTGCCAAAGAACTCAAACTATACCTAATATTTAACCAAAATTTGAGATGGAATGCTCAGATCTTTGTTCAATTGCCAAAAAAACTCAAACTAACTATGCCTAACATTTGACCAAAATTTGAGTTGGAACGCTCAGATCTTTGCTAATTTCCTCAAAAATCTGAAACTATGCCTAACGTTTAAACAAAATTTGAGTTGAAATCCTCAGATCTTTGCTCAAAAAACTAAAACTATGCCTAATACTTGACCAACATTTGAGTTGAAATCCTCAGATCATAGCTCATTTGCCAAAAAACTCGAACTATGCCTAATATTTGACCAAAATTTGAGAAGGAATCTCCATATCTTTGCTCCTTTGCCAAAGAACTCAAACTATACCTAATATTTAACCAACATTTCAGATGGAATGCTCAGATCTTTGTTCAATTGAAACAAAAACTCAAACTAATCCTAATATTTCACAAAAGTTTGAGTTGGAATCCTCAGATCTTTGCTCATTGCCCCAAGAAACTCAAACAATGCCTAATATTCTACCAAAATTTGAGTTGGAATCCTCAGATCTTTGCTAATTTGCTCAAAAAACTGAAACTATGCCTAATGTTTAAACAAAATTTGAGTTGAAATCCTCAGATCTTTGCTCATTTGCTCAAAAAACTAAAACTATGCCTAATATTTGACCAACATTTGAATTGAAATCCTCAGATCATAGCTCATTTGCCAAAAAACTCCAACTATGCCTAATATTTGACCAAAATTTGAGAAGGAATCTCCATATCTTTGCTCCTTTGCCAAAGAACTCAAACTATACCTAATATTTAACCAAAATTTGAGATGGAATGCTCAGATCTTTGTTCAATTGCCAAAAAAACTCAAACTATGCCTAATATTTGACCAAAAATTTGAGAAGGAATCTCCATATCTTTGCTCCTTTGCCAAAGAACTCAAACTATACCTAATATTTAACCAAAATTTGAGATGGAATGCTCAGATCTTTGTTCAATTGCCAAAAAAACTCAAACTATGCCTAATATTTGACCAAAATTTGATATGGAATGCTCAGATCTTTGTTCAATTGCCAAAAAAACTCAAACTATGCCCAACATTTGACCAAAATTTGAGTTGGAACGCTCAGATCTTTGCTAATTTCCTCAAAAATCTGAAACTATGCCTAACGTTTAAACCAAATTTGAGTTGAAATCCTCAGATCTTTGCTCAAAAAACTAAAACTATGCCTAATACTTGACCAACATTTGAGTTGAAATCCTCAGATCATAGCTCATTTGCCAAAAAACTCGAACTATGCCTCATATTTGACCAAAATTTGAGAAGGAATCTCCATATCTTTGCTCCTTTGCCAAAGAACTCAAACTATACCTAATATTTAACCAACATTTCAGATGGAATGCTCAGATCTTTGTTCAATTGCCAAAAAAACTCAAACTATGCCTAATATTTCACCAAAATTTGAGTCGGAAAGCTCAATTGCAAAAAAACTCAAACGATGCCGAATATTTGACCAAAATTTGAGATGGAATCTTCAGATCTTTGCTCATTGCCCCAAGAAACTCAAACTATGCCTAATATTCTACCAAAATTTAAGTTGTAATCCTCAGATCCTTGCTAATTTGCCCAAAAAAACTAAAACTATGCCTAATATTTGACCAACATTTGAATTGAAATCCTCAGATCATAGCTCATTTGCCAAAAAACTCCAACTATGCCTAATATTTGACCAAAATTTGAGAAGGAATCTCCATATCTTTGCTCCTTTGCCAAAGAACTCAAACTATACCTAATATTTAACCAAAATTTGAGATGGAATGCTCAGATCTTTGTTCAATTGCCAAAAAAACTCAAACTATGCCTAATATTTGACCAAAATTTGAGAAGGAATCTCCATATCTTTGCTCCTTTGCCAAAGAACTCAAACTATACCTAATATTTAACCAAAATTTGAGATGGAATGCTCAGATCTTTGTTCAATTGCCAAAAAAACTCAAACTATGCCTAATATTTGACCAAAATTTGATATGGAATGCTCAGATCTTTGTTCAATTGCCAAAAAAACTCAAACTATGCCTAACATTTGACCAAAATTTGAGTTGGAATGCTCAGATCTTTACTCAATTGCAACAAAAACTCAAACTATGCCTAATATTTGACCAAAATTTGAGTTGGAATGCTCAGATCTTTGCTCATTTGCCAAATAACTCAAACTATGCCGAATATATAACCAAAATTTGTATTAGGTCTTTGATCATGAGTAGTGGGGGCATGAGTCTTAGCTTTGACGACTTGTCTTTTGCAAGGAACTGATTTACTGCCAACAGACTGGAGTTAAATGAGCAAAAAACACAATAAATTGTGTTTAGTTGCCAAAAAAACTCAAACATGCCTAATATTTGGCCGAAGTGTTAGTGTTGGAATCCGCAGATCTTTGCTCATTTGCTAAAAATGTCGAAACAATGCTCAATATTTGCCCAACAAACTTAAATTGTGCTTAATATATGATCAAAATTTGAGTTGGAGTCCTCATATCTTTGCTCATTTACCCAAAAATCTCAAACTATACTACTTGACCAAAATTTGAGTTAGAATTCTCAGATCTTTGGTCATTTGCTCAAAATACTGAAGTTGAGTTGGAATCCTCAGATCTTTGTTCAATTGCCAAAAAAACTCAAACTATGCCTAATATTTGACCAAAATTTGAGTCGGAAAGCTCAATTGCAAAAAAACTCAAACTATGCCTAATATTTGACCAAAACTTGAGTTGGAATCATCAGATATTTGGTCATTTGCTCAAAAAACTCAAACTATGCCTAATATTTGACCAAAATTTGAGTTGGAATGCTTAGATCTTTGCTCAATTGCAACAAAAACTCAAACTATGCCTAATATTTTACGAAAATTTGAGTTGGAATGCTCAGATCTTTGCTCAATTGCAACAAAAACTCAAACTATGCCTAATATTCTACCGAAATTTAGGTTGGAATCCTCAGATCTTCGTTAATTTGCCCAAAAAAACTCAAACTATGCCTAATATTTCAACAAAATTTGAGTTGGAATCCTCAGATCTTTGCTCATTGCCCCAAGAAACTCAAACGATGCCTAATATTCTACCAAAATTTGAGTTGGAATCCTCAGATCTTTACTCATTTGCCAAAAAACACAAACTATGCCTAATATTTCACCAAAATTTGAATTGGAATCTTCAGATCTTTGCTCATTTGCCCAAAAATCTCAAACTATGCCTAATACCTACTTGACCAACATTTGAGTTGGAACCATCAGATATTTGGTCATTTGCTCAAAAAACTCAAACTATGCCTAATATTTGACCAAAACTTGAGTTGGAATCATCAGATATTTGGTCATTTGCTCAAAAAACTCAAACTATGCCTAATATTTGACCAAAATTTGAGTTGGAATGCTCAGATCTTTGCTCAATTGAAACAAAAACTCAAACTAATCCTAATATTTCACAAAAATTTGAGTTGGAATCCTCAGATCTTTGCTCATTGCCCCAAGAAACTCAAACGATGCCTAATATTCTACCAAAATTTGAGTTGGAGTCCTCAGATCTTTGCTAATTTGCTCAAAAAACTGAAACTATGCCTAATGTTTAAACAAAATTTGAGTTGAAATCCTCAGATCTTTGCTCATTTGCTCAAAAAACTAAAACTATGCCTAATACCTACTTGACCAAAACTTGAGTTGGAATCATCAGATATTTGGTCATTTGCTCAAAAAACTCAAACTATGCCCAATATTTGACCAAAATTTGAGTTGCAATGCTCAGATCTTTGGTCAATTGCAACAAAAACTCAAACTATGCCTAATATTTCACCAAAATTTGAGATCAAATCCTCAGATCTTTACTCATTGCCCCAAGAAACTCAAACGATGCCTAATATTCTACCGAAATTTGAGTTGAAATCCTCAGATCTTTGCTCATTTGCTCAAAAAACTAAAACTATGCCTAATATTTGACCAACATTTGAATTGAAATCCTCAGATCATAGCTCATTTGCCAAAAAACTCCAACTATGCCTAATATTTGACCAAAATTTGAGAAGGAATCTCCATATCTTTGCTCCTTTGCCAAAGAACTCAAACTATACCTAATATTTAACCAAAATTTGAGATGGAATGCTCAGATCTTTGTTCAATTGCCAAAAAAACTCAAACTATGCCTAATATTTGACCAAAATTTGAGAAGGAATCTCCATATCTTTGCTCCTTTGCCAAAGAACTCAAACTATACCTAATATTTAACCAAAATTTGAGATGGAATGCTCAGATCTTTGTTCAATTGCGAAAAAAACTCAAACTAACTATGCCTAACATTTGACCAAAATTTGAGTTGGAACGCTCAGATCTTTGCTAATTTCCTCAAAAATCTGAAACTATGCCTAACGTTTAAACAAAATTTGAGTTGAAATCCTCAGATCTTTGCTCAAAAAACTAAAACTATGCCTAATACTTGACCAACATTTGAGTTGAAATCCTCAGATCATAGCTCATTTGCCAAAAAACTCGAACTATGCCTAATATTTGACCAAAATTTGAGAAGGAATCTCCATATCTTTGCTCCTTTGCCAAAGAACTCAAACTATACCTAATATTTAACCAACATTTCAGATGGAATGCTCAGATCTTTGTTCAATTGCCAAAAAAACTCAAACTATGCCTAATATTTCACCAAAATTTGAGTCGGAAAGCTCAATTGCAAAAAAAACTCAAACTATGCCGAATATTTGACCAAAATTTGAGATGGAATCTTCAGATCTTTGCTCATTGCCCCAAGAAACTCAAACTATGCCTAATATTCTACCGAAATTTGAGTTGGAACGCTCAGATCTTTGCTAATTTGCTCATAAAACTGAAACTAAGCCTAATGTTTAAACAAAATTTGATTTGAAAACCTCAGATCTTTGCTCATTTGCTCAAAAAACTAAAGCTATGCCTAATATTTGACCAACATTTGAGTTGAAATCTTCAGATCATAGCTCATTTGCCAAAAAACTCAAACTATGCCTAATATTTGACCAAAATTTGAGAAGGAATCTCCATATCTTTGCTCCTTTGCCAAAGAACTCAAACTATACCTAATATTTAACCAACATTTCAGATGGAATGCTCAGATCTTTGTTCAATTGAAACAAAAACTCAAACTAATCCTAATATTTCACAAAAGTTTGAGTTGGAATCCTCAGATCTTTGCTCATTGCCCCAAGAAACTCAAACGATGCCTAATATTCTACCAAAATTTGAGTTGGAATCCTCAGATCTTTGCTAATTTGCTCAAAAAACTGAAACTATGCCTAATGTTTAAACAAAATTTGAGTTGAAATCCTCAGATCTTTGCTCATTTGCTCAAAAAACTAAAACTATTCCTAATATTTGACCAACATTTGAATTGAAATCCTCAGATCATAGCTCATTTGCCAAAAAACTCCAACTATGCCTAATATTTGACCAAAATTTGAGAAGGAATCTCCATATCTTTGCTCCTTTGCCAAAGAACTCAAACTATACCTAATATTTAACCAAAATTTGAGATGGAATGCTCAGATCTTTGTTCAATTGCCAAAAAAACTCAAACTATGCCTAATATTTGACCAAAATTTGAGAAGGAATCTCCATATCTTTGCTCCTTTGCCAAAGAACTCAAACTATACCTAATATTTAACCAAAATTTGAGATGGAATGCTCAGATCTTTGTTCAATTGCCAAAAAAACTCAAACTATGCCTAATATTTGACCAAAATTTGATATGGAATGCTCAGATCTTTGTTCAATTGCCAAAAAAACTCAAACTATGCCTAACATTTGACCAAAATTTGAGTTGGAACGCTCAGATCTTTGCTAATTTCCTCAAAAATCTGAAACTATGCCTAACGTTTAAACAAAATTTGAGTTGAAATCCTCAGATCTTTGCTCAAAAAACTAAAACTATGCCTAATACTTGACCAACATTTGAGTTGAAATCCTCAGATCATAGCTCATTTGCCAAAAAACTCGAACTATGCCTCATATTTGACCAAAATTTGAGAAGGAATCTCCATATCTTTGCTCCTTTGCCAAAGAACTCAAACTATACCTAATATTTAACCAACATTTCAGATGGAATGCTCAGATCTTTGTTCAATTGCCAAAAAAACTCAAACTATGCCTAATATTTCACCAAAATTTGAGTCGGAAAGCTCAATTGCAAAAAAACTCAAACTATGCCGAATATTTGACCAAAATTTGAGATGGAATCTTCAGATCTTTGCTCATTGCCCCAAGAAACTCAAACTATGCCTAATATTCTACCAAAATTTAAGTTGTAATCCTCAGATCCTTGCTAATTTGCCCAAAAAAAACTAAAACTATGCCTAATATTTGACCAACATTTGAATTGAAATCCTCAGATCATAGCTCATTTGCCAAAAAACTCCAACTATGCCTAATATTTGACCAAAATTTGAGAAGGAATCTCCATATCTTTGCTCCTTTGCCAAAGAACTCAAACTATACCTAATATTTAACCAAAATTTGAGATGGAATGCTCAGATCTTTGTTCAATTGCCAAAAAAACTCAAACTATGCCTAATATTTGACCAAAATTTGAGAAGGAATCTCCATATCTTTGCTCCTTTGCCAATGAACTCAAACTATACCTAATATTTAACCAAAATTTGAGATGGAATGCTCAGATCTTTGTTCAATTGCCAAAAAAACTCAAACTATGCCTAATATTTGACCAAAATTTGATATGGAATGCTCAGATCTTTGTTCAATTGCCAAAAAAACTCAAACTATGCCTAACATTTGACCAAAATTTGAGTTGGAATGCTCAGATCTTTGCTCAATTGCAACAAAAACTCAAACTATGCCTAATATTTGACCAAAATTTGAGTTGGAATGCTCAGATCTTTGCTCATTTGCCAAATAACTCAAACTATGCCTAATATTTGACCAAAATTTGAGTTGGAACGCTCAGATCTTTGCTAATTTGCTCATAAAACTGAAACTAAGCCTAATGTTTAAACAAAATTTGAGTTGAAATCCTCAGATCTTTGCTCATTTGCTCAAAAAACTAAAACTATGCCTAATATTTGACCAACATTTGAGTTGAAATCTTCAGATCATAGCTCATTTGCCAAAAAACTCAAACTATGCCTAATATTTGACCAAAATTTGAGAAGGAATCTCCATATCTTTGCTCCTTTGCCAAAGAACTCAAACTATACCTAATATTTAACCAAAATTTTAGATGGAATGCTCAGATCTTTGTTCAATTGCTAAAAAAACTCAAACTATGCCTAATATTTCACCAAAATTTGAGTCGGAATGCTCAGATCTTTGCTCAATTGCAACAAAAACTCAAACTATGCCTAATATTTGACCAAAATTTGAGTTGGAATGCTCAGATCTTTGCTTGATTGCATCAAAAACTCAAACTATGCCAATATTTGACCAAAATTTGAGTTGGAATGCTCAGATCTTTGCTCATTTGCCAAATAACTCAAACTATGCCTAATATTTGACCAAAATTTGAGTTGGAACGTTCAGATCTTTGCTAATTTGCTCAAAAAACTGAAACTATGCCTAATGTTTAAACAAAATTTGAGTTGAAATCCTCAGATCTTTGCTCATTTGCTCAAAAAACTAAAACTATGCCTAATATTTGACCAACATTTGAGTTGAAATCTTCAGATCATAGCTCAATTGCCAAAAAACTCAAACTATGCCTAATATTTGACCAAAATTTGAGAAGGAATCTCCATATCTTTGCTCCTTTGCCAAAGAACTCAAACTATACCTAATATTTAACCAACATTTCAGATGGAATGCTCAGATCTTTGTTAAATTGCCAAAAAAACTCAAACTATGCCTAATATTTCACCAAAATTTGAGTCGGAAAGCTCAATTGCAAAAAAACTCAAACTATGCCGAATATTTGACCAAAATTTAAGTTGTAATCCTCAGATCCTTGCTAATTTGCCCAAAAAAACTAAAACTATGCCTAATACTTGACCAAGATTTGAGTTGAAATCCTCAGATCATAGCTCATTTGCCAAAAAACTCGAACTATGCCTAATATTTGACCAAAATTTGAGAAGGAATTTCCATCTTTGCTCCTTTGCCAAAGAACTCAAACTATGCCTAATATTTGACCAAAATTTGAGTTGGAATGCTCAGATCTTTGCTCAATTGCAACAAAAACTCAAACTATGCCTAATATTTGACCAAAATTTGGGTTGGAATGCTCAGATCTTTGCTCAATTGCAACAAAAACTCAAACTATGCCTAATATTTGACCAAAATTTGAGTTGGAATGCTCAGATCTTTGCTCAATTGCAACAAAAACTCAAACTATGCCTAATATTTGACCAAAATTTGAGTTGGAATGCTCAGATCTTTGCTCATTTGCCAAATAACTCGAACTATGCCTAATATTTCACCAAAATTTGAGTTGGAACGCTCAGATCTTTGCTAATTTGCTCAAAAAACTGAAACTATGCCTAATGTTTAAACAAAATTTGAGTTGAAATCCTCAGATCTTTGCTCATTTGCTCAAAAAACTAAAACTATGCCTAATATTTGACCAAAATTTGAGAAGGAATCTCCATATCTTTGCTCCTTTGCCAAAGAACTCAAACTATACCTAATATTTAACCAACATTTCAGATGGAATGCTCAGATCTTTGTTCAATTGCCAAAAAAACTGAAACTATGCCTAATATTTCACCAAAATTTGAGTCTGAATGCTCAATTGCAAAAAAACTCAAACTATGCCTAATATTTGACCAAAATTTGAGATGGAATCCTCAGATCTTTACTCATTGCCCCAAGAAACTCAAACTATGCCTAATATTCTACCAAAATTTAAGTTGTAATCCTCAGATCCTTGCTAATTTGCCCAAAAAAACTCAAACTATGCCTAATATTTTACCAACATTTGATTTGGAAACTCAGATCTTTTCTTATTTGCCAAAAAAACTCAAAGTATGCATAATACTTGGCCAAAATCAGAATTATAATGCTCAAATGTTTGCTGATGAGTAGAGGGTGCAGGCATCTTAACTTTGGTGACCTGTCAGATGCAAGGAATTGATTTACTGCGAACAGACTGGAGTTAAATCAGCAAATATGCAATAAATTTTATTTAATTGTCCAAGAAACTGAAATTATGCCTAATATAAATATTTATCAAAAAATTTAAATTCGGCTCAGATCTTTGCTCATGAGTAGCATGGGCATGCATCTTAACTCTGATGACCTGTCAAATGTAGAGGAACTGATTTTCTGCCAACAGATTGGAGTAAAATGGGAAAAACCTAAATAATTTGTCCTTAATTGCGCGGGTATGAAAACAGCCATCGTCTCGATGTGGCAACACAGCGCACTCGTACCTACAGTTCTACAAATAAATAACAATGCGATGACACACATTGGAACTAGATAGACAATGTTCATATTAAACAGAATCATCATTGTAAACTGACAAATTATCCATATAGCCTCAATGCATGCCATCTATTTGTTATTTTTTTATAGCTTGTACACCCTCCTACAATGACTTTTGTCAGTTTAAAATGATTCTGTTGAATATGAACATTATCTGGTGGCTTTGTTATTTTTTTATTCTACAGTAGGTACTTGTGTGTGATGTTGCCACATCGAAACCATGGCAGTTTTCTCACCTGTTTTAATTGCCCATAAAACTCAAACCATGTCTAGTAAATGATCAAACTATTTTCACAAAAATTAGAGTTGGAATCTACAGACATTTGCTCATTTGTCAAAAAAACCTAATCTATGCCTAATATTTGAGTTGAAATCATCAGATCTTTGCTCAAGAAACTGAAACCATGTCTAATAATTGACCAACATTTTTGCTGGAATCCTCAGATCTTTGCTCATTTGCTAAAAAAACTCAAATTATGCGTAAAATTTGTGTGGGATCCCTCAGATCTCTGCTCGTTTATACAAAAAATGTAAACTATGCCTAATATTTGACCAAAATTTGAGTTGGAATCCTCTGATCTTTGCTCATTTACCCAACTCAAACTTTGCCTAATACTCGACCAAAATTTACTCCAAAATTTGGGTTGGAATACTCAGATCTTTGGTCATTTGCCAAAAAAACTCAAACAATGCTTAATATTTCACCAAAATTTGAGTTGGAATCATCAGATCTTTAGTCATTTACCCAAGAAACTCAAACATTGCCTAATACTCGACCAAAATTTACTCCAAAATTTGGATTGGAATCCTTAGATCTTTGCGCGTTTGCCAAAAAAACTCAAATTATGCCTAAAATTTGATTTTAAACCCTCAGATCTTTGCTCGTTTGCACAAAAAATTCAAAGTATGCCTAATACTTGACCGAAATTTGAGTTGGAATCCTCAGATCTTTAGTCATTTACCCAAAAAACTCAAACTTTGCCTAATACTCGACCAAAATTTACTCCAAAATTTGGATTGGAATCCTCAGATCTTTGCTCGTTTGCCAAAAAACCTCAAACTATGCCTAATATTTCACCAACATTTGAGTTGGAATCCTCATATATTTACTCATTTGTCTCAAAAACCCAAACTATCCCTAATATTTGACCAAAATTTGAACTGCGAAGCTTAGATCTTTGCTCATTTGCCCAAAAAAACTCATACTATGCCTAATATTTGACCAAGGTTGAGCTGGGATGCTTAGATCTTTGCTCATTTGCCCAAAAAACTTGAAGAAGTATGCCTAATTTTAACCAAACTATGAACTGTAACCCTTAGATATTGGCTCATGAGTAGCAGGGGGCAGAATAATTGTATATTGAACAAATTTGGATACAATGGGGGGATGCGGGGGAAAGAACCTCTCCAGTTAAGCCACTGCTGGGGATGATACAAGTCTTTGTGGCATCAGAACAAGCTTTTCCTTGTTTTCTTCCAAATACTTTTTCTGCCATGAAAGAATCTTAACATTACATGTGTCTTTTATACCACACTTAGTCGAACTGCTGATGTAAGTCCTTGTGGTATTCATAATTTGATTTCTCTGAATTCATAGCAAGATTTTCCATGTTTCGTTCAAAATATTCTTTCTGACATGAAGAAATCTTAACACACTTGTGTCCTTTATACCACACTTTGTCGAAAGCTTAAGCTACATCAAAAAATACTTAGTTATATTCTAAAGTCTTTCTATACGTGTCTATAAGTTTTCTTACTCATGTTATTGGTTTTAATTATTTTTGTACAAGTTTTTTAAATAGTTTTGATATTACAGGCAATAGTGGCATTTTTCAAGTTTTTTTAACAATCTGTGAATTATGTTTTAGTAAGACAACGATCCTAAATACAAATTTAAACTGTGCAAGAGGTTTTTTAACACAAAAAGAACAACAACAGGTGTTGCAACTTGAATTGAATAGAATTATTGTGGGATTAACTTGACATGCAACTTCAAGAGTAAAAGATAACCAAAAAAACACTATTAAGTTGTTTCGTATATACAAACTTCGATTCTTAATTGTTTTCGTGGGCAAATGCTTTTGAGCAGCAGTGTAGATGATATAAAAGAAAAAAAATGTTTCATTAAATTATGTTTACTTGTTACATTACAGGAACAAGGCAGCTGTATTTTTCTAATGATTCAAAGGTTTATTGATATTTTAAATAAATTTCTATAAGAATAAATTCAGTTTAAATTATAATTATAAGTTTAAAAAATCTAGAAAATTATTTGAAACAGTATTTTGTTTTAGGTACCCACTTATCCACATTTAAGATAATTTGCCCTAACCAGACAACAGTTGACGTAAAGTAAACATTAAGAGAAAATCGGCGTCAAAATCGATGTTCCACTAAGGGCATGCGAACTGAGTCATGTTTTTACCAAAATGGTCGCCGGTGCTCAACTAGTTAGGTTATATATTAACAAATATTAAAAAACCTACCTCTTCACGGCGTTTCAGCCATCTGCCACAAGGACTTTCCTCTAAAATTTCGCTTTCGTCTTCGGAATCCTCGCCACTCTCCCTTGGCGATTTGTGATCCTGATCGTTATTCATGAAATTACCCGACATTATAAATTCGATAAACTATCCCGGAATATCAACACCTGTATGTTTATAAACGGGTCAATATCACAGTGGTATTCCATCTGATTTAAAACATAACATATATAATCACTTCAAATCGACACGATTAAAACACTTTCGAATTGTAATCCTATGGGGTTTAACATCTTCCATGAATCACCAAACAATTAACAATGTAACTTAAAACGACACTTTATACTTTAGTAAATTATATTCGATGGTTTTACGTTTGTTTATCTTGAAATTAAGTTTGTTAATTAATGAAATGCATAAGGAATTATTGCGTTATTTCGGAGCACAACAAAAATTAAGACTAACTGCTGTTTGGTAAAAACTGTCCCTCTGCTGACTGCTCTCAAGTTATTCCGACTTGACAGACTCATCCGTTTGACACATGCGCTATTATAAATAAAAGATTATGCAACCCATATTACTTTTTTTATTTCATTGATTTTTTATATATTTATCAATATTTACTGAAATAAAACTAGAAATTAAATCCACTTATTTAAAAAAAATGTTATTAAATAATATAATAATTTCCATTGTGAACTTTTATAAAGATTACAATTGAAATAAAATAATTCTATTAGCTTCGCTAGTGTCTAATAGATGTCACGAATTGCTTCTTTTTTGTAGAATTGAAACAACAAGTTTAATTAAAATTAATATTTGGAACATTAAAAGTTCAATTATGTATTAGAAACTTAGAGAAATGCCAACTTAATTAGTTACAATTTTAAAATACTATTTTCATTGAACCAACGGTTGATCTAAACTGGATTACTGTCTCCCTTAATAATTGACGTTTGAAAAAAAAACATAGATGAATAGAAAAAAAAGGAGTCACCATGTAGGTGAGGCACTAAAACATAGATATATTCGGGAATTAAAATACCAACAGAATTATTAACAATTTAAAGATGCTTATTTCATTGAACCTTTGTTTTTAAACATAATAATTTCCATTGTAAATGCTTATAAAGATTATATTGAAATACAAAATTTCAATAACTACGCTAGTGTCTAATAGATGTCGCCACGTGCTTTTTAGAATCGAAGCAACAAATTTAATTAAAATTAATATTTAGGATATTCAAATTTCAATTATCTATTATAGACTTTTGTAAAAGACCTACAGAATTGATAAGAAATTCATGATGCTCTTTTTGCCTAACCAATTATTAGTTTAAACTGTACTACAGTAGTTTCCTTTAATTGACGTTTCGATTAAAAACATAGATAAATAGGAAGTATATAGATTAGGTGAAGAAACTATGGAGGACTTCTTCCACCCTCCATAGAAAAAACATAGAATAATTGTTAAAGGTCAGATGTTAAATAAAAACAAAAAAAATGGCAACTGAATTAGTAAGAATTTGAAGATACTATTTTCATCGAACCAATGTTATTGATAAGATAATAATGTTAATTGTAAATGTTTATAAATGTGTTAAAATAATTAACATTAGCTACACTAGTGTCCAATAGATGTCGCCACTTGTTTTTCAAAGATTTCTAGTATAAATTAGGAAATTTAAAAAATAACTGAATTAGTGAGAATTTCAAGATACTTTTTTAAAATGTGTTACAATTTTCTTTAATCATTGACGCTTGAAAAAAACCTAATTGTATATGAAAAATTGAGCAAAAATTTAGGAGAGTGGTTTTCTACAGAAACATAGCTAAATTAGAATAAGAAACCGGAGTAAAAAACAAGAAAAATACCAACTTAATTAGTAATAATTTCAAGATAATTGTTTATCTAACTAATGACCTTGTTTATATATAAAGCGTAACGTATATATAAACAAGGATAATGATTAGTTTAAACCTTAATCATATACATTACCATGAACAAGTAGACGAACTACATGTTATGTTACTAGCATAACACAGATGTATTTATGAATTATTTCGTCTTCGTCAAATACATTTTTATACCTGTCAAAATACGTGATCAATAGCCTGTCCAAGCGAGGGTTGGTTAATACCCAAAGTAAATACCGTAGCATCTTAGCGACGATTGGTATTTACCGTTACGTCATCGTTTGATGTCGTATTACGTCACGGTTAAAACCACCAGTAACCCTGTCGGGAGCCAGAGTTATAGCGGTTGACAGATGAGAAATTTCAAATGTTTATGGCATATTCATTAAAACTGAAGTTCTTAAGTTTCGAAATGGGAAAACGATAATGAACACTGAAAAACAAATCAAAACAGCGAAAATTTAACTAAACAAATCCTCTAGACCGTACAGAAAGTAGATAAAGGCATTGGTAAATACCGCTATATCAAAGCGACCAGTATAACCGTGACGTATTTTGACATTTGTTGACATTACCGGCGGTAATAACCACTCGCTCGCTTGGACAGGCTACAAGTTTGTACCATTTATGTTGTCAATGGCTGCCTTCAGAAAACACAACTGTTCCACAACCGTTGAGTAAATGTTCTGTGAACGCACATTGATCAGTGCGCGAAGCTCAACATGTTTGGTGAGCGGACGCCATTTTTCTGAGCGGTTTTCAATTCCGCTCAGTGAGCACAACACGTTGCAAATTGTGATGTTTATATAAAGATCTCTGGGTTTATTAATAGTAAACAAAACAAAGATTATATTTAGTAGGGTTATATATGATTTAATTAAAATATTACAACATGAGTGATGAATATGAAGTGATTTATACATATAATGTTACATACACCATAACAGGTACCAAAAATGTTCACGAATAATAATAATAATAATTAATTCAAGCTCTTCAATCGAACAGATACATTTAAATACCTCTGTAGCTCTTACAGACATCCTAAAATGTTCCTTAAAAACTAAATCATTGTATGCTGGAATTATTTCTTCGTAATAATTTCTATTTTTTTCTCGAATATCTCGTCTTCTCACGTTATAATCATGCAATGGTTCCTGTAAATTTTCTACTACATGGGCTATAATATTTCGGTTAATATCTATTACATCACCATCATCTAATAATGCAAGAATTAAATTGTTTCTAGCTCTAGCCATAATTTTAATTTCTCAAATATCCATTCCAAAGACAATACAATATATAATAAAGATTATCTATGATCTTTCCAAAAAATGATCGTTCAGAAGACATACGTCAACCATTCGTTGCTCAGTGAGCGCTCACTCAACAGTTGAGTTATAAGGTATGTTTTCTGAACGCAACCATTGTTTTCAGGCAGATGTAATGAAGAGAGAAATATTAATAAGTTTGTTACACAAAAAAGGTGATGGACAATTTAAGCATAGAAACAGAACGTACGATCTGTCTAATATAATCTCAACAGCTGCCTGAAGAGAGAAATGAATTGATAGGCGTTTCTAAAAACAGAGAGTGATAGACGATTTAAGTATCTCGTGATGTGGTAACAGAACGTACAATCATTTTTAATACAATCTGCTTATCCATGATCCATATGATCTAAATCTTAAGCCATAGACATATATGGGTTAAATCGTATATTGGAGTATTAGCCTCGTTTATATAAAATGTAGCGTATATATAAACAATTGTCTACGACAATGGATATATGGTTTAAACCAATATTGTCTTATCTATGGTTTAAACCACTGAAATGAATTTAGTGGTTCAACCTGTACTACAGTTGACGTATGCAAAAAAACATAATAGCGATTTCGTCCCGCTTTGGTCTGTCAAATACATACCAATCGATTTCGTTTCGAAAAACGATGACGTCAAGCTTACTTTGGTACCCTTTTTGGTCTGTTAAATCACATACCGAGATCTGCAGCACGGTTACTGAAATTACTAGCTTTCTATCCTTATCCAAAGTAGTTTTAGTCTTGCTTTTTATTTGTAAACAAAGTCGTTGAAACTAATTGAATTTTTGGCCGATATTCTAAAATTTTTGTCTATTTTTTTCTTTTTTTTTTTGTCTAGTAATAATGGAATCTGTTGATTTTATTATAAATGACAAGAAGCTTTTTTTGGCTTTTTGCTATATATATTTAACAAGACAATATAGTAAAACTCAATAAACAACTTTTCCGATCTTAAATGTAAATTTCATCGATCAGCTATACCAATTGAGAACCAATCGATTTCGCCTGTAATTGGTACTTTACGTCAAACTGGTGACGTAGGACCTACCACTTGGTTAACCAAAGTCACTACCAACCAAAGCAGTACGAAATCGCCTATAGATTAAGAAAGATAGAATAATTTTTGAAAAAGAGGTTGTACATGCACTAATGATTAGAGTTTTTTCTAATTTTAAAATAATTTCCGCGCAGATCAAAAACAGCTGGTTTCAAGCGATTGGGTGCGCATATCGCGTAGCGCTTGCGCTAAAAGACAGTCAACGTTTGGCCGGCGACCGTTTAACCACGGCAATTTAAAAGGTAGTAATTTTGGTGACAAATAAATACAAACTAAACAATCAAGTGATTGAAAAGATACTGAGACGTTCAAGTGAATAATAAAAGAGGTGATAGCCTAAATCAAGGGATCCTAAGGTGCAGAAAGCCAGCAATCTACAGTCCGCGAATTTCTTCCGAAGCAAATTTCATTGGAGCTTAGACAGAGGTACAAAATCATAGATAAATTGAAAGAGTAGAAGGCACATAAAAAAAACAAGGCGAAAATAATAAGAGAAATATGTGAAAACACATGAAAATAGTGACAGAAAATTAAAGAAATAGTTTAAAAACCAGGATGACCATGAAAAATAGGCGAAAATTGGAAAATGTGGGGCGCAAAAACAATAAAAGTGGACACAAATTATACGACGAAGATACGAAAGTAGGCGCAGGGATAATGGGCTAGTTTCATGGGTATGAATTAACAGGTACTTTTAGCTTGTCTTAAATTACTCACGTATCCGTATAAGTAGCGAACTGCGCATGTGTAGACCCGTTACGGCTCAGCCGATACGATGCGTTGAACGGATTGTTACGTCTCTTCTCCGTATACGTAAACGTATCCGTATCCCGACCTAAATCAGTATTCTGTGCTATTTTACAGGTCTTTAATATTGGTTTGGTTTGATTATAACCCCAAAGTTCATTTTTAGTTTTATTTGTCATTATTTTTTTACTTTCACCAAAGAATAGTGCTTTGACCATCCTGGTTTTAGCATGAAACGATACGTTATCTGCTAAAAAGGTTTTCTTGACAACTTCTGTACGTTAACGTAACTCCACTACGGATACGGATACGTGTAAAAACTTATGACGAGCTAAAAGTGTCTAATAAGTGAAATCATATCAGAAGGAATAAAAATATCATATATTTTTCTATGATAACGATATTTATCTCAAAAAGTTATAAATATCTTCGAAAATTAGATTTAAAAAGTTTATTAGATTTAAATAAACTGCTATAAGTCGACCAATGACTGAAGCCCTTGTTGTCAGATTGAAAGTACGTTCTGTTGACAAATCCTGCTTGACTATCCAAGTTTATTAATACAAAGTGAAAGTCGACTAGAAGAATTTGACAATTGACATCAATATCCACAACCAACATCAAACAGATATCGGCCTCGCCGACTTTTTAGTTGTTTGTTATATTATTTTATAGTAGAAAATGTGCTTCTGTTTGTTTGCCTTTTAAAAGACATCGTTAAAATGGATCCAGGGCTAGGACTCTGTGTCCTATAGAATTCTATAAATCGCCTAAATTCTATACCACTGGCACTCTGTACGCGCGTAAAATAGATTTCTTATCACGAAAGCGATCGACTTCTGGCGAGGTGTATGGACGTCTCGTATTCTATTTGGGAAGCAAATTAACCTGTCGATGTTCTGTCATTTTTTGTTTATTTTTATTAGTAAAGTAGTAAATAATTATTAAAAATTATAAATATGCGTGTTCGTGCAGAACATTGGCGATTATTGCTGGATTTATGTGAGGAAAACCCAAATATTTGGCCTCCATAAACCTATGCCTAATGGTATTTTTTCTTTCGGGAGTTAAAGGAAACTGAATCCATTTGGCCTCATATGTACTATTGCTTCAGATACTTCTTCAATGGCTCTAGAAACACTTTGTTGTGCCATTGAGACATAGCTCGGTCCAATTACCCCCTGGTAAGTTCCAGCAGCATAAAAATGCAATGCAGCCAAACATTTTGTTGTTGGCGCTATAGCTACTGGGTTATTTCCCTGGATTAAAAGAGGTATACTACCGTTAAGTATGAACTGAGCCATATCCTTGGTTAGGCGAAATAATTCCTTGAAGCGAATATCTACAATTGTAAAACAGTCGGCCTCAACACGCATATTTCTTGGCTCGATGTTTTCCACTCTTGTTTTTAACCTTTCTTCCTCTTCAGTAACAACCAAATTAAAATTGTTTATAGGAAACATAATTATCTAAACGCTTTTACTTTGCAAAATAATAGTTGTTTAAACTCGCCTTTAGTCGCAATTTGAATAAGATCCATCAACAAACTCATAAAAATACAAATTACACACATAAGATTTGAGATTGACGTTTATTAAATAAAAAAACCAACAAATTACCCTATCAATTCCGGAAATACCCGAAGAGAAGGCGATTACAACACAGAGTGTTATCAAATTCGATTATCGCTTTCTACAGTAGAATTGTATGATAGAAAGCGACAGCTAGAATACGATAGTGCACGGAGTCCTACTGCAGGTTTCACCGAAGCTAATTCTACAAATTTTCCTCAAGTGGATGTGGACATGGTGTCTCAGTCACTCGAACTCCCCTAAACAGAAGAAGAGGAAGTGATCCCAAATCTTAGAATATAAAGTAGTAAGGAAGGAGCGTGCGCTATTTCGACTACATATGGAGGGTAGAACTAGTTCTACACCACAGAAAACAGACCCGTATTTTGTGTTCTACACTCCATACGATTACAGTAGAAATAGGGGACTAAGTCGGCCATCTTGGATAACCATTTGTGACGTCAAAGGTTTTGACTCCTGTTATATTTGTTGTGGTTTCTTGTTAAAAAGTTAATTTATGTGTTACATTGAACTTTTTACGTAACTTTTTATTGATTATTTAGTTCATATTAAGAATATTTAGACAATAAATTAATTTTGTGATTGCATATATATAGTTATTAAGACAATGGTTAGTTGTAGAGCTTGTGGATGTTCAAAGACTCCTAAAAACGACGTTTTGAAAATTACTTTTCATCGGTAGGTACCCATTTTTTAAATAATCACACATTACATTCGTAAAATAAGATGTTTTTATATTCAAAACAAAGAAATTAATTATCATGATTCCTAACCTAAATTTTTAATTGACTTTGGCGTACCATATTGGTGTATATAATTTCATCTAAAATATTAGAATGTAACATTATAAAATTCAATTTTAAAATAGTAATTATTCTCTGTGAATCTATTCACTAGCCAAATGGACCGACGATCGACGCACCCGCATTTTTGGATTTAAAGATTGTTATTATCGCCGACCACCTTAAACTGTCCCCGAACCACCGAGGCACGTCACCGCAACTTTTCATAAATCTCAACAATTATCAAATTCTATACACCTTTTTAAAAAATGTCTCCTATACACTTTTCTTTCGAAAAATTCTCAAAACCAAAAAAATCTCAATCACCAATATTTCATCATTATTCCTCCTTAATACCGGAGACATTCAAATTCAGTTAAAACACCCTTTTACTTAAACAACTTCAATAGTTTCTGACACCTAGCCAGCCAACACACAGCTATGTATCGGCAACGATACATGGTTCGTCTTCAACATTCAATCTCCAATTCAATACACTTTTTGTCACTCTCTCCGCTCACTATCGAGCTTCGCTGCTTCCAAACATCACCCTCCTAGATACCCCAATACAAACAACCCTCCAGCTACTTTCTGGCGAAAAGCCCGCTCAATTCCCTCAAAATTCCATACACCTTTAAAAGCACATTTTCTAGACACTTTTAAACAAATCTTACTAGACACCTTTTACCCCTAACTCAGTTTCTCGGCCAACGCGCACAAAACCCCCCAACACACCTCCCAACCAGCCCTGAAGAGGAAACAAATCCTATAGCAGGGCACCCAAGAAAAGTTCAACTCATCCAAAAACATTCCACCCAACAGAATCTCACACGAACTTCTCTCTCTCTCTCTCTAGTAATTATTGATCATTTCATTTCAGGTTTCCACGTGATGAAAATATGAAAAAAATGTGACTCAATGTTGTTGTCAAGGATAATTGGTGTCCTGGAAAAAACAACAAAACGAAAATAAGATAATTAATGAAGATAAAATTGTGTGTCAGGTTTTAAAATATTTCATCAATAAGGATATATTTATAAAAATGATTTTTCATGACCACAATCCTTTAGAAACTCACAAAACATTACTAATCAAGAGTGTATGCCAAACCTTTTTAGATGTATGGATTCATTACATTTGTAAG